>JARKNS010000002.1:8772500-10022500 GCA_029990575.1 Petunia axillaris subsp. axillaris | reverse complement strand
AGCACTCAAAGAGAGGCAAATTTCACTATAGTAATTTTGCTCAGTGCATGAGGATTAACAAGAAGGAAAAACCCTTGAACATTCTAGGGAATCGAACGGAGAATCTAATGTTATTGGAATTACTTCCTTGTCTGCATATATTGTGTGCATGTATGTATAAAGTGAGCATATTATATATTACGTATATTTTTTGCTCTAAGAATCCGTTATCCGAAATTCAACCAAAGTCATACCAAAAAGGTCATCATGGGTGGAAGAGTGCATCCGATGGAAGAAAATCAAATTTCATAATAACTCAGAACTAAAACCTTTAATTAATAGAACAAAAGAAACTTATATTATGTGGCACCACACCCTGTAGCATTTCAATATCAATACTCTATCCGTTCCATTTTATGTGTAATAGTTTGACTCGGCACGAAATTTAAGAAATAAAAAAAGACTTTTGAAACTTATGGTCTAAAATGAGACATAGATGTTTGTGTGGTTGTAAATCATTTCATTAATGACAAAATTGTAATTTTTAAGTTAAATTGTTACCAAATTTAGAATGCTGTCATTTTTTTTTGGAACAGACTAAAATTAAAATGAGTATGTTAATGTGCAAGTTTAGTAGTGTGAAAGAAACAATTACAATAGAACAAATTTGACACAAAATTGTAGGCGTTTGCTTCCTTGGTCGCGTTATGTTACCGTAGGACCTTTTCCTTGGCATTGAAGCTTTCCAAAAAACTACTGTTTTTTCTTATTCAAATGAGAACTCTTTGAAATACTATTAATGAATCATTCCTTGTCACCTTTGACCCGTTAATCAAGATCATAGTAACCAAAAACCAATAGCACATTGTCCTTTTCATCCTTTGACCTGTTAATCAAATCATTGCGATTATCATTGTTTTTGTCTTCCTCCCCTAACCCCCACCTCCCTAGTTACCCCACCCCAACTCCATCTTTTCTTTTCCTTTTTAAGGACAATTTCTACCTGAATTTTTGTTATATGATTCCAATTCCTCTCTTCAATTAAACCATTCTTTTTTTTTCTACCTCATTAATTATACTCTAACCATTTTCTTTCTTTCTTTCAGTAAAATTTTCTTTTTTGTTTGAAAAGTTTTAATTAGTTTCCATCTATTATGGTTTCTTTTCTTGCATGCATTTGAAAATATTCAAAACCTTGCAGCTGCAATTGGAAAATGATAGATATTCAAGAATTTCTCATGCGCTTCTCACTAGTTTCTCTCGTTCTATATTTCATTCGTAGGCTTAGGAAAACTCTTCATATGGCTATTGTTTCTCCACCAACCCCATCTCCTTCTCCTTCTTCTCCTCCTTCTCCATCTTCCCTTCCATGGCTCGCTCCATGGCTTTTTGTAGAAAAAGAAAAACCATTTTCAAAGCTTGAAAAATCGAAAAAACTAAGAAATGATCCTACGATTGAGGATTTCCTCATCAAGAATGATTCAACGATATCAGATAGCTGTAAGGAACAAAATGCGGAGATGCCGGATTTTTCAAGTATTGATGAAGAAGCTACGAGATCGAGCAATTCAAGAAAAAGACCTGCAAAGCTTATGGTACCATCATTTGTACCTTCATTGGATTTTGGCGAGGTTGGAAAGAAATTTGAGAAGACAGAATTTGAGATTGAAGGAAGAAACTATTGTGTTGCTAGTAGAAAAGGAAGAAGAGAAGTCATGGAAGATAGCCATGGCGTCATGCTTGATATCTTAGGTGATCCTAAACAAGTAAGTCGTGATAATAATCATTACATTGATTTTATTTTATCTTCCCCAAAATTTTGCATCTTTAAGATCATTCTTACTCTATTTCATATGTTTCCAAAGATATCTTGAAATGTGTATGATTTGATGAAAGTTTGCATGTGTTACTATATACACGTTACTCCACACTTACTTTTAGCATATTTGAGATATAAGAATTAGTCATTTTGTTTATAGTATTTCGCGATACAATCTCATAGGTTAGATCTCCAGTACGTTTTACATATTCTTGTATCCGAAGAAATGATATTGTAATTAAGTTTTATTTTCCCATACACCATTATTTTTAGATGGAACTATTTCTATAAAACCTTTTCTTCTTAATTTTATTACACTGGGTGACTCCTTCAATACCACTAGAGTAGTAGAGTGTAAGTGTTGGTGATATCTTAAATTTATCTACTCTTTTGGATTTGCAAGTAAAGTTTTATTAGATCGTTTTTTCTTCTTTCTTTTTCTTGTTAGGCATTTTTTGTTGTGATTGACGGACATGGAGGCAAAGCTGCAGCAGAATACGTAGCTGATAATCTAGGAAAGAACATAGTGAAAGAATTAGAGCGTGTTGAAAGTAAGGAAGGAAAGCACATAGAAGGTGCCATACGCGAAGGTTACTCGTTCACAGACAAACAATTTCTTAATCTGGTAAGTAATCAACTAATGTACGACGAGTATTGGTTTTTCTTATTCTTGTTCTTTTTCCATTCTTTGAAACATTTGGGTCATTTTTAAAAAAGAATTGTTAGCCAGACTTGGTCAAAGTCTTAGTCGTAATAGTTCAAGATTCTTTTTTAGACTGACATAATGGTAGGTAGACAAAGATATGAGATGGTTGTATTGACTGCATCTACCAGAGATTTCTTGAATTTGTCATCGCTGTTTTATTTTTTTTCATTGGAGAAACATAAAAGTAGATACCGACAAAAAGTTAACAAAGCAATAATAATAATATTGTTTAGAGTTAAAACCTGTTGATTGCAACTCCATCTTGTATCACTTGGCCTTGGTTATGGTAGTCTAACTAATGGCTCTCATCTTTTTCCCTCCCCCGTCCAAAAAGTTTACAAAAGATAACAAAAATGAATAGAGAATATAACAATCAGCTATAACCTATGAGTCTCGGGATCTAATTCTATAAAAACGATAAATTAAACGGATAAAGAGAAGAATGGAAACAAGGAAGAAATCTAATTTATGCACACTGACAGTGTAAATAATAGTCGATGTATTTTGCCTATGCAGGGTCAAAATGGTGGAGCCTGTGTAGCTACTGCACTATTGAAGGATGGAGAACTTAATGTAGCAAATGTGGGAGATTGTAGAGTAGTGTTGAGTAGGAACGGAGTAGCTGTTAGACTAACTAATGATCATCGTCTCTCTAGGCAAGATGAACGTGCCCGAGTCGAAAGTGCAGTAAGTCTTCTTATATTTTTACTATGTCAGATAAATAGATTAATTATGATGTTACTCCGTTTTCTCACATAAAAGGGAGCTAAATTGTATACGTTTGTGTCAAGTTTCAAGTAATTAATAGTGTAATAATTCTTGCAAAATTGCAGGGTGGATTTGTGTATTGTCACAATGGAGTATGGAGGGTGAATGGATCACTTGCAGTTTCTAGGGCATTTGGAGATAACTACTTAAAGGAATGGATCGTTTCTGATCCAGATGTTGTGAAGCTTCCTTTAACTTCTGATTGTGAATTTCTCATCATGGCTTCTGATGGCTTGTGGGATAAGGTAAGCAACTCAATAATGTTTACTTATTATGCAATGCCAAGACTCAGTTTATTGATTTAGAAGCTAGGAGTTATATCAAATGGAGTATAAAATTTGAAGTTGAAATCAGAATCCTTGATCATCTTACTCCAAACCATTCATTCTTTTAAACAAAAGGAGTACTAATTAACTTCCAAATATGTTTTGGTTCATGCAGGTAAGTGATCAAGAAGCTGTAGATGTGGTATCAAAAGAGAAGAGTTCTATATTGGCTTGTAAGAAGCTTGTAGATATGTCAGCAAGAAGAGGCAACCTTGATGACATAACAGTCATGGTCATCAATCTTCATAGCTTTCTAGGCAGTAATTAGTATTTAACTTAATCTAATCAATAAATAGTCTAATGAGAAACTATAGGATAAAAATAGAAGCATGCCTCCATCATCCTTGTGTATATAGAGAGAGCGTCCTTATATCACAAATACAAGAAGGGAAACAGGGGATGATGAGAAGAAAGTGGCCTAAGATTATTGCCACTAAAGTAAGAATTAGTTTCTTTTTGATCATGTGTAATGAATTAAACGAATAGGAGAAATATACAGGAATGAAATTTTCTATATCATTCTATGAACCTATGGGCCTTCTTTATTTTGGGATAGTGTTAGCGTTGACTTAAAAAAATTAGTTTGCCTTTAGTTGATGGTTTGTTTTATCAGCTTCTACAAATGGCAAGTTATAATGAACTCCTAAATATGAACTCGACGATGTTGGGAGGGTTCATCATGACTCTTTCATACCCAAAATTTTCTTTGATTATTTGACGAGCTAAAAATACCCCATTAATGTTTATTATCGTTTAGCTTTGCGAACTGTGTATATTTACATTTATTTCACATTCTTTTTAATATTTGTGCTAATAAATAACCGTTAGTACTTCATGTTAATAACAACAGTTAACGTTTAGACAAAGTTCGCGTTTTCTGAGTATCACTAAACGAAGCGAAAATTTAGGGGAAGATTACATACATATCCATCAACAAATATTTACTTTTAGCTGTTCATAACTTTTTTATCCAAAAACTTAATACATAAATATATATTCAAAATATTTAAAATATATTAAATATATATCCGAAATATATATTAAATATATATTGAATATATATTGAATATATATTGAATATATATTAAATATATATATTCGAAGTACATAATATTAAATATATATTCAAAATATTTAAAATATATTTATGATTATGAAAAGAAAGAAACAACAAAAGGTGGAAAAAAACAGTAATTATTCTTTTCCAATGATTATTTGTATAATTTTTCCAAAATTGAGCATGCTCTTTCTATCGAAACTCGCAAGGTCCAATTCTGTATATAGAAGCGGCAAAGTGCATGAATAGCCACTTTTGTCAGTGGTCTTTGGTTTGAGATCACTTTTTTATTGGTTTGGTTTGAGAGATCACGTTTTGTAATTTCAATCCTTGTGAGTTGAAGTTCACACAAGTTCAGCGTAAAGCTCACATGCCATTTTTGCCACTGGTATTTAGTTTGAAGCCACTTTTTTTGTTGGTCTTACATGAGAGGCCACTTTTTCGAACTTTAATCTTTTTGAGATGAAGTTCAAACCTTGTGGGTTGAATTTCATGCCTAAATTATGAAGTTTCAATTTCAATCCGTAAAGGCTGAACTTTTAGGCGTAGATGAGGTGGACTGAAGTTGAACTTGACCCCTTGTGGTGGGCTGAAGTTGAACTTCAACCCTTGTGGGCTAAACTTGTGTGAAGTTCAACCCAAAAGGATTGAAGTTCCAAAAAGTGACCTCTCATGTAAAACCAATAAAAAAAGTGGCCTCAAACCAAAGACCACTGCCAAAAGTGGCCTTTTGTGCACTTTGCCCAAGTTCAGTCCACAAGGGTTGAAGTAAAACTTCAATCCTCAGTTTACGCATCTACGCCTAAAGATAGAGTGAGATACAGCACTGAAACGGTGCTGAAACGGTGCTGAAACAGTGTTGTAACAACGTAGATACAATGAGATACAGCTTGATACTGAGAAAAAACAGTGCAGATACAATATTGAAATAGTCTGAAATCGCTAGTGAAAAAATCCAAAATAAAATATAAAAAATAATGTGAAACAATGCAAAAAAGTGAAATAGTTTAGAAACAGTGAGAAACAGCGCACAAACAGGATGAAACAAATGCTAAAATAATAAAAAAACAACTAGATACAGTCTAGAAATAATTAGATACGGTGCAGAATAATATAGATACAGTGAGGTACGAAAATATACAATGAGATACGAGGTGGTTGGTAGTTGAGAAATATCGAGATACAATAAGATACAATGAGATATGGTTAGATACGAGGTGGTTGGTAGTTGAGATACAACGAGATACGATGAGACACGATGTGGTTGGTAGACGAGATACGATTAGATACGATATGGTTGGTCGTTGAGATACAATTAGATACGATGTGGTTGGTAGGCGAGATACGGTTAGATACGAGGTGGTTGGTAGTTGAGATACAATAAGGTACGAGATAGTTGACAGTTGAGAAACATCGAGATAAAGTGAGGATGGGATGATGAAAATTGAAATTTGGAGAAATAGGAGGAGTAAAAGTGAAATTGAGGAGAAGAAAAGTGAAATTGGGGGAAATGGAAGGAGTCAAAGTGAAATTGGAGGAAATGGTGGGAGGAAAAGTGAAATATGGATAAATGTGAGGAGCAAAAGTGATAATGGAGGAAATAGGAAAAAGAATGTAAGAGTTTGGTATGTTATAAAAAAATATTATTATATTTGTAATTAACTTGTGTTTTCCTCTATATAGAATTATTTTGCTAAAATGTTGTTATGTTTGGTAATTAAGTTCTAAAAATTATATTTTTGTGTAAGAATTCCATTGTATAATAAGTACCCTTCATTGGAAACAAGTTTCAGCAAAATTATGAGATAGCCTAAGAAAATATACATCAAAACAATCAAAGAATTAACATAATTATCCTACAAAGTTTATGGAAGAAAATTTGATGACCGCAAAGCATAATTCGATCACACACTTTCTTTGAAAAATGGGGAGATACTTCAAAAAGTAAAGATAGTTTAGAATTTTTTTTCCTTTCTCATTCCCATGGGGAATACTTTGTGCACTTAAATATTCTTTATCCACCAAGTTAGATGTAGGAATTGTCCTAATTTTCCATCTTTTCATCTTAGCTTGAAAAAATAAATACGTGTTGCTGGTCCGGACACCACTATTATATATTTTTTTTTAAAGAATTTTTTTCTTGAAATAGGTGCTTTCGTTGTAATCCTATCCATTTGAATTTCTTTAGTTTTTCATTTCAAAATTCTTTTTTTTTTTTCCTCCTTTCCTTTCCTTTCCCTTTTTTCCCTCAGTTCCATCAACAATAAATAAATGAATAATTTGCTTGGTCGTTGAGGAAAGGTTTACTTTATCCAAGAGTTGTCCGCCTACGCTATCCACTGTGTCACGAAAGGGATTTGTCCTTTCTCTTTGCTTGCCGTCACCCACAGTATTTATGGTCTTCTTTGAGTTCATTTGCCTCAATAACCACCAAAAATAATCTCTTTACACCAACATTACTTGAAAATAATGTAAATTAAACATAAAATATTTACATGAAGTAAACCTTTAGAATATTAATTGGTCTCATAATACTAGGATCGACTTGTGATAATAAGTTAGCATTATTTTAAAATCTGTTTACTAATATAGAGCCCGTTTAGGCTAGCCGGAAAAAAATAATTTTAAAAATACTGTTTGATCTTATTTTATTTAACGAGCAGTAACGTGTTTGTGTAGAAGTGCTGAAAAAAAAATTATTGAGGTGTTTGGTAAAAAAAACTTTTTTTATGTTAGAATAATTAAAATATTCTTAAAAGAACAAAAGAAAAATGGAGCGTAATTTAGGACATTTGTTAGTGAGGGTGTTATTGGAATTGAAAAAATATTATAAGGATAAAGAATACAATTGGCCAAACTATAACTGTATTTAAGCCAAGAGCGAAAAGTTTGGACCAGGTTATCACTTTTGATTTTTTTTCTGACTTAGCTAAATATTTTTGAGCAATTTTTAACTTGTCAAATGCTATATCACCTAAAAGTAACTTAAAAGTTGATTTGACTAACTTTTAAGTCCACCCAAACACCCTCGTAGTAAAGGCACTAACAATAGAGTCAAGAGGGTTAAGAAAAGCAATAGGAGGATATAAGGGGAGACCGTGGAGGAGGAGAAACTTTTTCTGTACCATGATACTCCCTCCAGTCTTTATTATTTGATTGTTTTTTATTTTACGTAGATTAAGAAACTTATTTTTAGCATTAATTAAAAAGGTCATTTACGAAATTAATCTTTGTCTCTTTCAAATTTACTTATAGAAATTTGTGAGGATTTTAAAAAATGTATTTAGATCATTTATTGACAAGGATATATTTGGGAAGAACTATCTAAAAGCTTCTTGAACTTTGAACAAATCAATTAGTTTGGATCAAGAATAAAAGACCAAAAAATCAAATAAAATGGACCGAATGGAGTATTAATAGTATACTTCTATACTTGACTTTGTTATAAGACATTAACTGTTTGTTTAGGAGGATAGGATGGGGGAAGGACAAATTACCCATTCTAACCAATTCAGATGTGGGTAAACTTTGAAATATTGTGCCATATTAGACGTATTTACCTAAGTTTGCGGCTATTTTGGCAATTTTTGGTTCAGCTTTATTGTCGAGATCTTTTTTCTTGTTTAGCATTTGATGTGATCTATAAATAGTGGGCATCTATTAAATGATCGTATATCACAAGTTCAAAACTAATGATAGCTTATATGAAAGGCTCTCGTTATCTATAGAGAAAGGATATCGATGTGGCGTAAATAGAACAATAACATAGGCAAACGAAATTATTTTCTGGAATAAGTAAAAACAATTTGGAAATTTTTCAGTCTTAACATTTTCATTAAGATAATAAGTTGAAATACTACAAAAATGTTTGATATAATATAAAATGTTAACTTTAAAAGTTTAACTTCTTTAAATGAATAATGTTTTGGCCATCAAATCTTTGAATTTTTTCGAAAACTTTTGAACATATTATTCTTTCAAAAATCAAAACAGATTTTGACAAGTTTTAAAAAATTATTTGGTATCAATGGCCAAGTTACTAATTCACTCACTCAAACGATAATTAAGTACTAGACGAAAACTTATAAACCAAACATATTATAAGTAACAAGTCACTAGTCCCTTACTCCAAAAAAAATTGTCACTATTTCCTTGTCAGCTCGTCTAGAAAAGAATCACACAATGTTAAATTTAAAAATAGTTTAACTTTAAAATTTTCATAAGTTTCAAAAGTCATTTTTCAATTCTTAAACTCCGATTCAAATCAAATTTTGTCATCCTCACTGGAATGGGGGTGTGTTTTAAATTTCGTTTTTAATAACACGTCATATAAAAATATTAAGTAAGTGAAATAGTGCAGTTGTAAGACAATTCGGTGCACAAAACATTACGTATTCATTAATATTCTATTCTAATGCAAGCATAAACGACTATTTCCCTTCTTTAACGCAAGTTGTGGGTTACTGTGGTGACCCACCAATCCAAAAGGTAGTTGATCTCATTCAAAACTCCCCTTCCACATTTCATTTCATCCCCCTTTTTTGTCCTAATCTCTCAACTTTTAGGGTTTCCTTCAAATTTTCCATCAAACAATCATGGATACTGAGTTTCAAGATTGGGAATTGCTCAACTCCAATTCAGCTTCTGATTCTGAACATACTATTAATTCACCCAAAAATCATGATGCTTTTACTGAAACAGAAGGTCTAATTAAAGCCAATTATTTTTCCTTAGATTCTCAGAATACTATTACTGATGGTAGTGAAAGGGGTTCTGAGGAATCGGATAATCCAAGTTGGGTTGAACCCGGGTCAGAAACTCAGTTTCTTAGAAAGAATAATTCGGGTGGGTTTTTGTCTGATTCGGGTAGTGAAAGGTCTGAAGATCGTAAATTTGTAGAATTTGAAGGAAAAGAAGATTTGGGTTTTGATGAAAACTTGAAATTACAAGTGGGTTTTGAAGGAATTAGTGAAAAAGTTGGGGACTTTGGGGTTTTTGAGGGGAAAAGTGAGGTGGGATTTGATGAAAATTCGAAATTACAAGTGGGTTTGGGAGGAATTAGTGAAAAAGTTGGGGACTTTGGGGAATTTGAGGGGAAAAGTGAGGTGGGTTTTGAAGGAATTGAAGAAATGAGTAATGAAAATGGAAAGAATGTTGAAAAGGTTTGGACTGATACTGGTGGAATTGGAAAGTCTGGGGAAAATGAGACGTTTGAAGGCGAAAAGAGGGATGAAATTGTTGAAGTGAAAGCGAGTAAAGTAGGGGAGGAGAAGAGGAGTATGGTGTGGTGGAAGGTGCCGTTGGAGCTTTTGAAGTACTGTGTGTTTAGAGTTAGGCCTATGTGGGCTTTCTCTGTAGCTGCTGCTGTGATGGGGTTTGTGTTATTAGGTCGTAGATTGTATAAGATGAAGAAAAAGACTAAGGGTTTGGAGCTCAAAGTTACTGTCGATGATAAGGTCAGCGTTTACCGTTATGTTTGTAACATTCCTTTTCCTGTACTATTGATGTTAACATTAAGCTTGAGGTGTGAGGATAATGCTTCATCCTCAAGCATTGTCGCTTTATGTTTTATGCTTTTGAGATACCTAATAGTGAAGAAAAATGAGGAATTGATAACATTATATAGTTCTTTTGTGTTGAAGGGCTGAGTTTTATTGATGGTAGATACTTGTAGAAGAGGGAGGGTTTAAAACTGTGAATAGGAAAAGTAATTGGGACTTACATGGGTCAAAGCACTTCAGCTTACTCTTTAGTGAGTATAACAATATTGTAACACGGATCGCTGTCTATATGCAAGACAGAGTCTAGTAATCAATAATTGGTTTTGTCATCGTTGATTGAGTTTTTATCGTATCTCCATCAAGGTTTAAGTTCAAATATTAACATAATATTATGCTATTTTTTCTAATTCTCTTGGAATTGTAAGTTCAAGCCCCATCCGCCCCTTCTTCTTTCTTAGGGTATGGTGTTAGCTCATTGTTCTGATTGGATGTCTTATAGTGACTGTATCAAGACACCACATTTGGATATCTTATAGTGTATACTTGGATGTTCATTTTCTTTTCGTTTATTGATAACTTTGTAGTTAACTATGTTTTACGGTGATGGGAAGAACAATTGATTTGCATTAATCCCTGGCCATTTAGGCATCATGTTTTGGCAGTTATTGAGTTTTTGGGTTGTTACTGGCATCATGATCAAATTTATCTAGGATTTGGTTCTAGAGTGCTATGCATCTTGAAGATATAGGATGTGGCTAGTTGTGTGTTACCTCTGGCTCCAGATGGTGTATTTTTGTATAGAGCAAGGGTATAGGCTGATAACGCCCTAGAAATATGTTTCCCTGTATCATCATTTAGCATTTCATTTCATTTTTTTTTTGACATTTCGGTAATCAAGATTGGCGTTTCTTCTTTAGCGAGTGCAGTGCTTTACCCAGCTTGAAATTGTGGGCGACTTATTTGTTCTAGCTCGCCCTGATATTGCTTGTGATTATTTCTGGATAAACCTCATGGATGGGCGTGCAACTGGCAATATTAGTAGTTTATGTAATGTTGCATCCAGTAGTCTTGAACGTTTCAATCATGAAAAGTTGTTTTGTTTTTCTGGGTATATCTCTAAATTTCACTAATAAATACCAAGATGGTGTAAAAAAATATAAACAAAAGAAGCATGTTTCTTAACCTCCTTCGTCTGTCAAATTAGTTGTCCTATATATACAACAAGGTAAACTTTCCTTCCTCCAAAGGTTGTAATGAGAAAGATCTTCTAATACTTGCTATACCGTTCTAGTTTTCTGAAACAATTTCATATTTCTTTTTTGCCATATAAGACAAGAGACACCGGTAATGTTTTCCACATTGCCTTCAGTTTGTTCCCAGTATTCTGTAGCCTCGAACTTCTGCTGCTTCCTCCACAGTCCTTATTAGTCCAGAATATGCTTTGCCTTGGGCGATCAATGTTTCTTCTCGCTATCAAACATGTCCATGTTTTGATTAGTTTTGTTTACTGTACGCAGAAGGTATCTCAATTCATGAGCCGTGCTGCACGCCTCAACGAAGCATTTTCTGTTGTGAAGCGGGTTCCTGTTATTCGGCCTCAGCTGCCAGCACCTGGAGTTTCACCATGGCCTATGGTGAGTCTGAGATAGGGTGTAATCTTTGTAAAGAAAAAGTGAAGGTTGTGTATAGTGGTATTAGAAGCACGATGTTGTCACCAGGTCCCATTTGATATATGGCTGTGTTTTTGCTTGGTTAAGCTGTGCTTAAGCTTTCTCTGTGGATCATGTTCTCGATATACTCCGTAAACAGACTGATGTATGATTTTAAAGCTATGTATAAACTCTGTATCTTTTGCCCATATGTCTTTTTTTTGGATGCTACTTAACAGTTCCTCTTCCCTTACCAATTAGTTCAATGGTTGAAGAATGATGGGTGAACTGTCATATGTAGGTGCTTGTTAAAAATAATTATAGTCTTGTCATGTACCAACTACCAAGGGAAACAAAAACTGCTCGTGGTAACCTAAACAGGAGATATTGATACTAGTCCCTTTTGAGGGGTTGTTTTTACTACAAAGAAGCCCCTTCTTTAGTGGTTAGTTCATTATACTACTCCCGTGCCATTATAGGAGTCCATTTTTCTCTTTTTACGTCATTGGGAAAATATTAACTACTATGTTTCCTTTACCTAATTGTCCTTACCTACTAATCCCAATAACTCAACTTAAATACATGAATCCTTCTTATCTCTTTAATTACAAGAATAAAATTAGAAAAGATAATAAATTTATTTTGGGACAAATGAAAAAAAAAATGAACATTTATTAAGGAACAATGGGATGAATTAACAAATAAAGGATGGAATTATGGAAAGAATGAAAATTCTTTAAGGGATTCAAACAAACAAACGAACAAAAAAAAGAGGAATTCTTATGTAGATTGAGTAGCTTTTTGAAACATGTTTGGAAATCTAAAGTGTTGGATTTTAATTGATGAAAACGTTTTCTAGGTTTGCTTTAGGTGTAGCACTATCAACTATATTCAATTATTATGTGCGTTAGTTTTCTGGTATCTTACCTCAAGAGTTTAAATATTATTTGACACGTTTGGATATAGAATAAGCTAAACATGGACCACTACTTTACTTTTTAAAATCTTTTCCATTTGTGTATCAAAAAATTGGTATTGAGAGAATTGAATTTACACCTATTGTATGAGAGATTTTAATCGGTATCATTAGGTAACAATTTTTTAATGATGAAACAAAAAGTAATTACCTTGCGATATTATTAAAACACAAGCTTATAACTTTTGATTATCTCGTCCTCTAAATTCATATAGCATTACTAGAATTCATTGAACCTATTCACATGTGCAATTTAAAAGGGTAGAAAGAGACATAAAAAAATAATTATAAAAATGTAAACTCCATTCTTACCAAACGTAGCTCAATCACTAAAATGGCTAATTTGTAGTACTGGTAACTTTCCTTACAACACCAAAATTTTAAAAAGCTAACCGTTAATAGTTTTACTTCTTTTCATTTAAATACTCTCTTTAATCTTAATTGAAGTATTATACAACTAAGATCTTTGCTTAGATTTCTTCTTCACAAACCAAAGATTTTCACAATATTCTCTTTCAGACAAGCAAAAGATTCACATAATCTTTGTTCCTCGTAGTAGATTTTTGTCTCTTTTTTTAAATAGAAGAAAGATCTTCAAACGAAAATGACTTCTACTCGTTGTGCAGCTTGCAAGCAATTAAGAAGAAAATGCCCTTCGGATTGTATATTTTTGCCATATTTTCCTCCAAATAATCCACAAAGATTTTCTTATGTTCACAGAATCTATGGTGCTAACAATGTTGGAAAGATGCTCCAGGTAAACACGAGAAACTATATATTCTCACAAGAATCTTGTTTTATTTTCTTGCTTCAAATATGTTTAAGTACATTTTATTGGTACAAATAAGATATATTGTTTTGTATATTTTTGTCACATTCAATCCTTCAATATCAAGCATGTGCATGTATAAAATCCAACAGTCCCTTTAGTTAGGTTAGAATGTTTTGAGGTTTGCTTTCTGTAGCCTCTTCATTGATAAGCAACATCAAACAGGAATTATATGTACAAACGTAGTTAGTAATAATTAGCTCATTTATTCATCACTATTCGTCTTAATTTCTTCTTGAAAGCTTTTTATTACTATTTTGAATCTTTGATATATACTACTTCTTTAAAAATCTTAATTCTAAAAAACGTGACTTATAATCTTCTTATATAATTTTTAAATAAACAAGTTATAGTTTGAAATATTAAAGCCATAGGAATTTTGTCCCATAATTCAATGGCCTCATCTCATTCTTTAAACAATAATTTTTAAGAGCACAACAAACTATTTGTTTTGTTTCTCTCGTTCGTGAAAGAAGAACGTAGCATGTTTACCAAATCAATCATTCTGATCTATGAATCTATTTTAATTATCAACAAATGCCTCAAATTTTCACTTATTAAGCTTTGTCATTATTATGATATATAATATTCCTCTTGTTTTAATTATATCGTTTTATATAAAATTTCAGCAAGTACAAGAGCATCAACGAGTAGATGTAGCAGACTCATTGTACTATGAGGCATATTGCAGAATTAAGGATCCAGTTTATGGTTCTGTTGGAATAATTACTGTTTTACATCAAGAAATCGATCACTTACAATGTCAATTGGCTAAAGTACAAGCTCATATTGACTTACTCAAAGCTCAAACTCCAGTTCAAGGAGAGCTAAGGCAACAAGTTGATTTTTCAGCAAACTTATTGGCTGATCAAAATGGAATTTATACTTCATCGCCATCATCATTTGATCCTTCGTCCCATTGGTTTTACTAGAAGTTATTATGTAGAGTGTTTTCTTTTCGGATAACATTATTTGGGCATTTCTTTAATTCTCTCGAGCTTCTTTGCAATATTTTTTTTTTCATTCGCCATGTGCTGACTGGATGTGTTCTCGCATGATCAATTAATTACTTTGATTTTGACTTATTATAATAAAACTAACAATGTTTGCGTGAATGTTGTTCATCTAACTTGTAAGGTTATGACCGCTTGGTTGAAAATCTTAAAAAAATAGACTTAAAAGGAATGAACTCTCATTAATCCTATATCTTAACATTTGATCAACACCATCATATGCTTAGCTAGCGTTTGGACATAGATTCCCAAATAGTTTTTGGGAAATATTTTTTGGATGAAATTTGATATGAAAATGAAAAAGGGTTTGGACATATTTTTTGGGAACGAATTTTTTGGCATTGCCATAGCCTTTAAGCTCTTATTCAAAGCTAGTTTGTATAGTTTTTGGCCCAGAAAAATACCCCAAGACCAGTTTTTGAGTTTTTGGGAGAAATTTTGCTCAAATAGCATAAACAAACACTTTTTCAACCAAAAACTCCCCCAAAAACTATGTCCAAACGGGAGCTTAGACTCCTACTAGTAAAATAAAAGTGAAATAAATACAATTCTGGAACATAAACGCTCTCTTGCCAAATAAATTCATAGACAAAACTTTTCTATGAAAGGAAGTAGGTTGTGATTTGTACTAGTTCCGTATTTTTGCATGATACCAAGTCCATTAGGACTTATATAGTAGGAGTACTCTTTAAGAAAGTCGCCGATCCAATCAGTCGTATATTGCAGCATTTTCAAATTCTAGATGACTTTAAAAAAAATTATATTTTCTATACGCTCTTAAAAAAGGATAAATTGTGAATAAGAAAATCAAAATATTTAACTACATGGGTTTAGATTAAAAAAAGTAAAATTTATATATTTAAAACAGACAAGAATTTTTTTTATTCTTATAATATTGTGATTTTAAAGTTCAAATGTGCTCTTTTTTTTCGTTTAGTATTTTTTTACCTAAACATATTAGAATAGGTAGGTAAAAATTAATCATTTTTATGCAATATTATCAGGTATTTTAGATACTTGTTTTTTCATTTTGGAAAAAAAAAAACCATAAATACTGTTCCATCATTATTATTAAAGTCTACTAGTATAGTATCCGCGCGATGCGCGGTCGATACCAACAGAAATTAATCATGGCAAGTTTTATGTATTGAGTAGCTAATATATAATTGTCACATGATACTGCAATAAGAGTGAGGTAGGGATAAGTTATGGGTATATCTCACCCTTCCCATACGCATATATGAGAATATAATGAGTTTGTTGTTGTTGTATGATACTGCAATAAGAAAATATGAAATTAAATAATGATGCATTCATTCAAAAAGTATAAATTTTGAAAACACAAAATAATCGCACAGTTTTTTATACAAATTATTTCATGATCACATAGTTTCGGATATAAATAATATGAATTGATTAAATAAACTATCATATAATAACACATGGAGTAATATTTAAATGAAAATTATAATAAAGATATTATTTAGTTGAGATGAAAAACATCTCTTTTGGGAAAGAGAATTGAAAAAGTAATGTGATTATACATTCAACTTTTGCTGAACCATCTTGTCGAAACTTAAATTCTTTTGTGTTTGCTTCAAACGGCAAAAAGAATGAAGATAATAAGAAAGGACAAAATGCCAAGCAAATGTCTGTTGTTAGATACTATATATATATATATATATATATATATATATATATATATATATATATATATATATATATATATATATATATATATATATATATATATATATATATATATATATATATATATAACTCTTGTTAGCCTTTATGACCATTGCACTAAAACAACACATATATTTAATTATATGATGAGTTCCTTTAATTTACTTTATAAATCGCTTTATTTTGTGTAAACATCTGCCCTTTATAATGAATTTTTGATATTTTTGATACTTATTTGAGATTAAACATGTATAGAAAGAACATAATTAGAAGCAACCTTTGTATTGCAGTATCAGTCATATGAATATTCCTCTAGACCATCACATTCACACTGTTTCCAACAACTGTGCAATCAATTGAATCGAACAATTTGTGAGAGCTAATCCATTAATAGAACTATGATAATAACTTAATATAAGGACGATTAGGTAGGTAACAAATAATCTTGCACCTAACAGAGTATTAACCGTGCCATTTCTAATTTTAACGAATTGTGCTAACAGAGTAAATGAAATGCAATATGAGTTGTATTTACACGTCATAAAAACATGAAAGAAGTCGAGCACAAAAAGTTGGAATAAGCATACTCTGCAAAAAGCACTCTAACAGATTGTGCATAACATAAGTAGCAGGTGTCTGACCAAATTCTTTTGTAATGGCCTAACTGATCTCTTTTTTTTAACCAAGAAGTCGTAAAAAAGGAAGCAATGTTTCATGGTTGGACCAACACTTCTGCATTCATCATAGGGTCTTCCTTATCTATAAAAGTCCAGTTAAATGAAGAGATGAGATTGTACAAAAACATATATATGCTTGCTTATGAATGACAGTAGTTTTAAACTATTATCAAGAACATCAATCTGCCACTTATAGACCATCACTCTCCGTGGAAAGTAGTTTTAAACTATTATGAAGAATATCAATCTGCCACTTATAGACCATCACTCTCCGTGGAAACCTTGCTAAAGTATAATTTATCAAAGAAGAAGGGCATGGTCCAGAATGTCATATTAACACTGGAGCTTCTTCTCTTTTCAACAGGAATTGTTTCTACTTTCTTCATGATGAAAAATTTCGTAGGTCCTCGCTACTTAATTGACGTGGTCCTTGGTAGCATGAGGGAACTTGTAGATTCCTTCAGGAGCTTGCTGTCATCTCCAGATTATATTTGCATCTTTGTCAACTCAATCGCCATCCTTATATTGACTTTGTCCAAATTTCGCAACCCAAGATTGAACTTTCCTAATATTTTTTCCCAAAATTTCAGCACCAGCAAATCCACAACATCGCAAAAAAGAGGACTATATGATGAGCAACCAATTGTCTATAAACAGATTATTTCAAGGCATAAATCCAATGAGTAATAGGAAGTTGATTTAAGTATCTTATCCATAGTCGAATGAATCGAAAGCACTGTCTATAACTTCTCAGGATCTAGATTAATTGAATGACTTCCAAGAATTTATTGTTAAAGTAATTTTGCAGTTACTTACAAAACCTAAATATTGTACATACATGCAAAGCATTAAATAGATCTATAAACAATGTGGGTTTTCCTCTCTCTACATGTGAGATTTCCCTCCTCTTCCATGGGACAGTTTCTTTTGAGGCTAGATACTCTTGGAAAAAACTACTCTTTCCTACGTTCCTATTCATCCATAAAATAGGGCAAGTATATATAGAACTTAAATAGAGTCATGTTGTATGGACTTCTCCAGATAGATATACCTACTCATACGCGTAGAATCAAAACTCATATTTCAGCATAACCTCTTTGGCCTTGTTGTTTAACAAATGACTCTTCCGAAGTGCTTCGTACTCTTTTTAAGTACTGAGTACTTCGTTGCACCCAAAAAACAATACTTAATACTTCCAACTTTCTCAAAACTGGTAGATTGGCAGCAAGTCTCATTAGCAGACCATGTTAAATTTATGTTTAAGCATCAGCTACTCTAGCAGTGGAAAACAACCAAAGCTCTAAGCATAATCACCTATATGATCTTGAATGCTTACCCGAATATACTAATCAAGTCAAAATTAAACTGATCAGATTAAGAAAAATATCCAAAAAAAATTATCTGAGTTTGCAAGTCAACAAAAAGATTAAAAAAACACATTACCTATCAAACAAAATATTCTAAAAGATTAAAATCCACATAAAAAATGATATTAAACTACAGGGTCTGCAAAAGGATTAAACATAAATTACCAGCAAAGCAAATGTTCCATAGATTCAAAACACATAATAAAAAATACTAATTAAAGAAATGAGTAGACTTTGAAAGAAAATGATTAAACCAAGTAGTGACAGTTGAAAGATATTCCATATAGTTAAAAACTTTCAAATATCAAAATGACCCACAACAATACCAAACCCAATGTAGACATGTATCCAATGGACGAATTACTAATCGAGACAGTAGATATTTCATATGCCTCTAAGCAAGGACCTACAGTATAACAGTCGCAATCATTAGAGCTATAAGGTTTAGTATCCGAGAGAAGATAAAAGAAAATAGAATAAAACAACTCAAAATTAAATAGATTAATAGGGTATATATATTGTGAATAGAGCCACATAAAAGAATCCTACTTTTGATAGTACTTAATAGTTCTTTCATCATGAGAAGTTAGTATTTATAGTTCTTCGTCATGAGAAACTTGATAAGTATATGGAAACTATTGAGGAACAACAAAAAGAGTAGTGTAAAGTCTACAGTTGATTCATATAAAAAAAATTCTGTTTACTACTTTGCGCATGTTAATCTTCCCCTTCTTCTATTAGTTTTATTTTCTTATTCTTTAAATAGGTTAAATACTAAATTAAAATTACGACTTATGGATAATTGAAACCCCAAGGATCAATCTTAGTAATTGGTGCACCAAGAACTCTTTATGGACCATATTTAACCCCTTGGAAATCTGAAAAAAAAAATAAAAGAAAAAGGAGCTTGATTAAAAAGAATAAAATATGAAGTGAATTCAAGAGTGCAAAGCAAGCTTAAATCCGAGTAAAAACAATTAATCTTAAAGAAATAATGTAGTTATTACTTTTAAAGTGATACAAAAACAGTAGATACAAGTATTTTGGTTTCAACAAATTTGGAAAATGAAAAATATAAGATCAGTTATTCCTGTCCCCAAAGACCTTCATATTCAAAGTCATTTCTATTATTCATACTTCATTCTAAGCGTTGATTATTAGATGATTACGTGCGCTCGTTCAACGATGCTTATTAACACCAGTCTTAAAGTCATTGTTTATTGAACAAAATTGCTCTTTTAGGTTTCATAAAACTTCAAAATTTTGTAAAGTTACTGTTTTATAGGCTTAGCATATCTAACATAAACAACTGGAAGGACTAATATAATCCAGTAGATGACAGCAAAATGAATGCAACTTCTAGAACGAAACCACATACCAAGAGAAATAATGGAGAATACTCCTAGCAGATTCCAAGCACATTTCACTGTAACAGATCCAAGATCAAAATTTTCGTGAGCACCAAACATGTGAAGTACTTCAACCATCATATATAACTGGTGGAAAAACAGTATTACTAACTGATTATAAATACTACAATAGATATCTACGGATTAGCGAAAGAATATAAAGATAGACATCTATCTGCATATAGCCAAATATGCAACATATTTTTGTTATCACCAAAACAGGTTTGCAAAGGGGAATTCACGAACATAAATGAATCAACAAACTCATTAGAAAGACTTTAGTGCAGAGACAAAATCCAATTTTTATATCAAGAACCTCAAATCAAGACCCAAAAAATTAGTGCAGTACAAAAGAAAGACAATGAATTAAAAATCTCACAATCAAAAATTGGAAAGAGGTTCAACAAATTCAATAAATCTTTGTCCAAGAGCGTTGGCATTTTGTTTTAGAGGAATCATCCCTTCACTGCCGCCTGCCAACAAAACCACTGGCAATGTTGAATTCATCTCAAAGTTCTACTCTATGATACTCCTACATAGTTAGTAATTAGGAGGAAAAAGATAGGAACAATACAAATTAAGTTTTATCGCACAAATGCAAAGAGAAAACAAACAGGAATAGATCCATTTTCCAGATTGACATGGCATTTACTTTGGAAAGAATTGCTCTGCAAAATAAAGGCCGGACAGGCAATCCGACAACTTTGATATATGTTTCTAGATCTTCACGTATGAGAATTTTTAGGAGAAGTATGAAACCGTTGCATGTTCAACTTCTCTTAAATTGAAGATAAAGTTAACATTAATGGGCTGTATTTTTTGGAAAAGTAATTGCAAAAAGAAAGTAAAAGTGTGCTTGAACCTTTTGAAATAGCCAAATAGGTGGTGGAAAAATAATATGTGTGTTTGAATCTTTTGAACGTGCTTCCTAAAAGAATCAAAGAAGGAATTCTTTAACTTGAACGTGTGCACTTTCTGAATTTTGATTTTAAAATTCGATTTTAATTTTTAAATTTTAAAATAGATAATAGAAATTAGAAACCAACAGAGGGCAAGGGCCTATTTTTGGGGAACGTGATTTACAGTTTAAAACTTTATCTTTTAGTCATCATTTTATTTTAATTTTTTAAATATAAATTAAAAATTAATTTTCAAATTTGAATGGACTTATCTTTTAGATATCATATAGTTACTGTACAGTTATTTAGGCAGCCACTACTGTAAAAACTACCCCCACTATGACAAATTTAATTTTCATTTTTTTTCTAACAATTATTCTCAAAATTTCAATTCAAATTTCAAAAATAACTAAAATAACTACACCTAACTAAAAAATAACTTATTCACCTAAACTTTCCAAGTGGCTTCCTACTACTTTGCCACTTGGCTAATTTTTATTGGCTAGGACATTCCTTTTAATATATATATAGATTTTTGGCATTGTAAAAGTACAAGCAATGATCAGCTCACTTTTATTAATTCAAAATGAAGGGTCTCTCCTCTTTTTTTTTTAATTGTTCGTCTGATATCCGGCACCTGCCTATTTACTACTCCACCACAATCCTCGACAGTAAATTAAGGGTCTGTTTGGAAACCACTGTGTAATTACTAGGTTGTGTAATTACTAGGGTAGTAATTACGCAGCCTAGTAATTACTCAGTATAATAATTACATAGTCCTGTTTGTTTGTAATATTGTAATTACTGTGTAATTCCTTGTGTCATGTTTGATTGTACCAATGCAATTACACAGTTAAATAATTTTTAAAATAAAAGTTATTTATCAAAATTAATAAATTAATTCAATATGCACATGCAAATAAGTATGAATGTGTAGTCAAATATATGTGTCTACAAGAAATTTCAAATATTATTTATTTTTAAGTATTTAAAATATACATTCTTGTGTAAAATATATATTGAATATCTATAAATTGGTAATTAATATCATAAAAGATATTCTTCTTATAAATAATTTTTAACTTAAATTAGTAAATAAAATTTTCAATAACATGTTTAAATTTCTTGCTAACTTATTTAAATACCACATGAAGTTATAAAAGACAATTACTTAATTTTTTAATCATATTTATATGTCTATCTAGAAAATAAAAATTATTATAAATTTATTTAAAAATACAACAAGAAATGATAAAAATTATATAGAGCTTCAAATTAGAAAATATTTTATATATAATAAGAGAAATTGAAGCAAGAAAATATGTAGTAAGAAAAAAAATTAGGAAAAAGAGTATCAAAAATAGCATCATCAAGAAGACTAACATCAAAAGAGAAGCACTAGTAGGAAAGAAATGAAATTAAAGTCCTCATTTTTAAAAAAATATTTAAAAAATAAAAAGAAAAAAAATAGATTATTTAAAATATAAAAACTCATGAAAAAGGTAATATCACAACTAAAGAATAATAAAAAATAATTTTTTTTTTTAAAAAAAAAGAAAGAAAAAATAAGAAGTTTTTAAATAAAATTAAATGAAATAGAATTGAAAAGAAAATTATAAATGAAATAACAAAAAAAAAAAGTAGAAATACCATGTAATTACACAGTGTAATTACCTCCAATTCTCAGCTCCCCCCTAAGAATTGAAGAGTGTAATTGCACCCTCTCAATTACACTCAATTCCATGTTGACCAAGTAATTACTTGGTCAGACAAACAAGCTAAACTGTGTAATTACACTCAATTACACCCAAATCCAATTACATGGTGGCTTTTCAAACAAGCCCTAAGGGATCTCACTGTCATATTCAAAAGATAAAGAGAGTATTATTTTCAAACCCAAAAGTTGTGGGGGTTGAGAGAAACTTATTCGGTTGTTTAATCCAATGTCAATGGCAGTAGTTGAACTAACATTCACAATATTATTCAAAACAAATTGTCAACAAAATTTAGCACAAATTCATCAATTAAACAGAAGGTAAAGTTGTCGTCTTTATATTTTCCTTAACTACGAGTTAATTCTTGATTTATTAGTGTATAACTTTATTGCTTTAGAATAAATAATTCTTCTTGTAATTGGATTTGATTACTCATATTAGTTACTGAAATAAATTGAAAGCTGCAAAATATGATTCTTTCATTTGACTTATTAAAATTGGAATCAGTAAATAAAATTTTAGTTTTTGGAGTAATATTGTTCTTAATTTACCCTTAAATAACTTGCACCCAAGGGTGTGGTCTAGTGGTCAATAAAGTGGGATAGAACCCTGAGGTCTCAGGTTCAAATCCCAGTGGAGGCAAAAAAATACTAGGTCTTTCTTCCCATCTATCCAAGCCTTGGTGGATAGAGTTACCTGGTATCAAGAAAATACTAGGTCTTTCTTCCCATCTATCCAAGCCTTGGTGGATAGAGTTACCTGGTACCTGTTGCAACTAGGTCTTTCTTCCCATCTATCCAAGCCTTGGTGGATAGAGTTACCTAGAGTTACCTGGTACCTGTTGCTGGTGGGAGGTGGCAGGTATCCGGTGGAATTAGTCGACAATGGGTGAGCGAGATGCTTTGTGCACCGGGCTGTGCTTTTTATTGTTCTTAATTTACACTGGGTGGTGTTTTTTTCTTAATTTGGTGGTGAATTTATTTGTTTTTATTGATTTTTGGATGCTGGAATTAGGAACAGTAATTACACTATTATGTTAGATTTTCTTGTGTCTTCACAAATTTACTAAGAGATGAATCTGTTGTGAATCTAGATAGATGAACAGGAAATGCATGTAGTTAGTGTTGGGGAATACCATGGCTTTTATCCCTTTTTGAATCACAGAATTCTTCGAAATGGCTAAACTTCTTCAGGAGTTTTGCAATTGACCTCTTTTTCTATTACATCGAGGGATCGGGGGGTGGGAAAGGAGAAAGGGGATAGTGAGAATCGAACCCACACATATTGTGTGATGGGCTATTACTGGACTGTAGCTTTGGTGATTTTTGAGGTTTTAGTCTACGAGATTGATTGAGTTCAAAAGGGTTGTCGTTATCTTGTCTATGATCGAGAATCTGAGATAAATTGATGAGAAGGGGATTTTGATAGAACAAAAAAGTATGTACTTTCTTTTGTTTCTTGGCTACTTGATTGTGGAAATGAAAACCAGAATTGAGTACTAGTACATTTAATTTAAAAAAGGGGAAATGTCATTAGGGAACAAATAACTCTATTTTGTTTTTCTGATAGATATGCTACCAACTGAAATTACTTGTAGAGGCCTAATTCTTGCACTGCAAATGAATTTACCTTTTGGTCTTTTGAGGCACGTTGAGCTGACCGCTGCTATATGAAAAAATACCAAGCTTATTCCGACAATCAAGTGGCATCGCTGAGAGTCTTTCACTCAGTAGGTCAATTCTCCCCATTCCCATTCCTCCTACGCTTCCCTAGCAGCTCGATATAGGAAACAAAATACATCTTCCATTTATTTACCATTATTATTTTTCGTTTTCATTGTTGGTTGTGAAAAGGAGGAGCACAGATGCTCCAGTGAGGAGATGCGAGGGTTTGGCAGTGATAGGTCTTCAGAGAGGTAGAGGTCGACCAAAGAAGAGCCGGGGAGAGGTGGTTAAGCAATACATGACCCATTGCCAGATTACCGAGGACATGACTTTAGTTAGGAAGACGTGGATGTAGAGGATTAGGGTTGAAGGTTAGATAATAGCCGAACGAGTGATGTAGCAGTAGTATCGTTCATATATATACGTTGTTTTTGTCTTATTTTTAGTCTTTATTGCTTTTAGTGCTTTCTGCATACCTTGTATATTTTATGTTAGTAATATCTTTACCATGATGCTTTCATCGTGTTTTTTCAAAAATGTTTCTAAAAAATACTTCTTCTTTAGCCTCGGGTCTATAGAGTCAGCTTCTGCACCTTGGTGGAGGTAAAATCTGTGTACATATCACCCTCCCTAGACCTCATGTGTGGGGAGTTGTTCCGTCGTTGGTTGTCCAATTATGTTTTAAAAATCAGTGAGCCAAACAAAAAGTATGTTTTACATTTGAACCTCATTTGTTCTCCATTTATTCTTTAATATGCGCATGATCCTCTGATCTTGACCTTTACTTTTAGCTTTTAAGTTCTTAGAAGAAGCTTTCTCCTGCTAACACTTGTGCTCCTCACCCGTTGGTGTCTCTTCATTGAACATTTCCAGTGGCATTAAAGTTGTCCTATAACCTTGGGAATAAAATCTTTTATTATATTTTGAACAGAGTGAATATACTGAATAGGAGGAAGGTGGTGTGGTTATATTTACAGTTTTGTTGTGTGTTCCAAAGATCAGGTTGGGTTTACATTATAACTTAACCGATCTATTTTAGCTTCCCCCTTTCTTCATTCTTCCAATCGTGCAACCTATTTGTTTCTTTTCCTCACATTTAATTGAGTTGGTTCTTCAAGTGCTTTCAGTTAACCATGCTTATTCTTTTTTTTTTGGATGAAGAATAAAGTGGAGCTATGGTTACTTAACCATGTTTATTTGGAGCTATGGTTACTTAACCATGTTTATTCTAACTTTAATTTTTTTAGTTTTCTGCTGTTAAAATGGGCAAAAGAACTGTTAACAGTAGGTAATGTGAACGAGTTGTTGATTTCCAGCTTTCCTGAAAAGATGATCTTACATTTTATTTATTGCTTAGCAAATGCTTCTATCTTTGTCATTCTTTGACTTCTCTCGACCTGTGCTTCTTTAACCTACTTCTTCATTTTGAATAAATTATTGTACGCTATTCCAAGAACAGAAGTAACAAACTTCCATTTGTTTGTCTGAGGTATTCGTGATATTAGTCTAAAAGTTTTCGATTCTTCATTCCCGTGCACCAGTTATTCTCCTAGTTTTTTTTAGCCCAGAAGAAGATATGTTGGTTTTCCGCCTAACACTTCGTTCTGTCAAACTTTGGAAATGTCCCTAATCAGTAGGGCTGGCTATTGTAACATAAAACATTGTTTAGACATCCATGCACTTGTTCTTTTGATGATTTTGTGATCCTTTAGAAAAAGAATCATCTTTGTCACATCAATAGGTATAGAGGTTCGTCAACTGTTGAGACCATCTTCTTTTCTTCAGAGAAGGTAAAGGTTGTTTGCAATGGACGTGATCGATAAACAAATTGACAGCAAAGATGCAGAAACTGTGCAGAACGGAGATGACAGTAGATCTCTTCAGATAAAGTTTCTGTTTTTTGCCCGTGCTAGAGATCTTAGTGGCATGAGTGAAATGCCATTGGTTGTTTCATCTGGTAGTACTGCCGGTGATTGCTTGAACAAGGTCATTTCCCACTTCCCAGGCTTGGAAGAGATTCGTGGGTGCATGGTTCTGGCCCTTAATGAGGAATACACACTCGAGTCAGCCATTGTCAAAGACGGAGATGAATTGGCCATTATACCGCCTATTAGTGGAGGCTAGCGCAGAGTCTTCACTGCTAATGCGGGGACGCCAAACTCAGTTGTACTACTATAATCATTTTACTAATTTATGTGTCTTTTGTGTAAACATTTTTTCTTATTCTCTTTTGGTTGTGTAAACATTTTTTCTTATTCTGCAATCTATGACCACCTTGAAAAGAAGGATAGGTAAATTCTTTTAAAGCTGCAATCCACAGAATTGCTTCCTAGTTGCGTATTTTCTTGCATAAATGATGTGAAGAAAATGTCACAATTGAGATGTACGCTGTTCCATTTTGAATTTCTCTTTGATAGAAGTTCATTTGTTGTAAAACTTCAATGATCATCAACCACATGTGTAGCTTGTGTTCTGTAAATGAAATTATTGTTTTCTCCCTTTTTCGTATCACCAAGAAAACAAATTCACAAATGGCAAAACTGTTAAGCTGCTTGCAACTGAATTTCTCTTGCAGTTCTATTATGAATACGAGGTCCAAATGAAGCAAATTTGGAGAGGACATTATTTGATTCTTAGTCTCCACCCTTTGATCACATGATGCGGACATTGCATCTCCCTTTGACCCGTTACCAACCACCCTTGCCCGACTTCACTTCTGGGTTCTGGCATTTAATATAGTACCAGATTTAGATTGATTGCTATTTATGTTAAGTTATTTTAATTGTATGGATTATTATTTGGACATTCTACTTACTAAATTTATGTTACATGTTCTTGAGTCTCCACAAATTTATCGAGCCTCCAGTATGGTTTCAGTCAGTTGATGATCTTTAAACCAATTACTCAGCTTTATTTATGCTCTTCTTGTGTTTTGCATTTGTTGCTTAACCTGTTTAACAATCTTACATCATTTGTTCCTTACTGTCTTTTCTTTGATTATATCATCGACTTTTAGTAGCAAACAACAATCAAAGGACAAGGGAAGCTGCAAACAACCGCCTAAGTGTATAGGCACCAATGATGGTAAAGAAAAGGTTAGTAATTGATTTCTACATTCTCCATTTTGTTTGATAGATGTTGGCTTTTAAAACAGGGCTTTTAGAATATGAATGATCCTCATATTGTTGTTCTATTGAGGAGTAGTCTTTGCTTTCTCGCCTTTTTCACAAAATCATTCCAAATGGCAAATCCTGTTCAGCAAATCAACTGTTTTTGCAATTGAAAAACTTAATTACAACTAAGAGTACAGCAGGGTAAAAAATCAGCCAATTTGGAGAGAGATTCATCTGATTATTAGTTTTTCGCCTGTTTTTTCACATCAGACAAAGGTTACATATCTCTTTAAATCCAGTATGTACCATCTTACTCCTGCACTTCTTGCATTTAGCAGATACCAGATGTAGTGATAGTGGGAGGCAAAGAGAAGTCATCAGACAAAAACGGTTGTTTCTACAATTGATTGTGCTAAACTCCATCTATGCTAGCTACTTCCAAATTCATTAATCTGCTTCCTTCACATAAATCGGCTGTTCCTCCTTTAGGCATCCGTGATAGATGAACTTGACAGGGAAAATGACACTGCTATGCACCAAGAGGATGAGAATATATCTCTTCATATAAAGTTATTTTTCTTTCCGTGCTAGAGATATCACAGGCATGACTGCCATGCCGTTAGGAGTTCTCACCCAGAAGCAAAGCTGGTGATTGCTTGAATAAAATCATATCCCGATGGGTGCATTGTCCTAATCCTCAATAAAAAATAGTATACATTTGACCCTTGTCAAGGATAGAGATGAATTAGCCATTACACCTCCAGTAAGCCAGTATATCTCAAGGATAAAGATGCATATTTATGTTACTGAGGCATTTCCGAAATGCATAGGCATGTAACTAAGGCCAACTCCTGTTGCTAATCTTCATGTAATCATTTTGTAAAACGATTGTGTTCTGCTCCCTAAAAAGATAATCTTTTTTTTCCCTTTATCATTTCATCGTTAAAATCTTTTGATGCCACAATCCACATATTGGCCTCCTTGATCTTCTCTTTCGAAGTTGGATAATTCCAAATCCAAAAGATAGCCAATAGATGTAAATCTTTGCAGGTAAATGGAAGCAGAATTATTAAGTACAATCCAGAAGAATAAAACATTAATTTAAGCATTCTCTTGGGGTAATACGAAAACACATAAACTTGATTTCCATTTAGCTAACAACTAGGAAGACAAGAACAGCATACAAGCAGGGGCACACACTTCAATTTAGATCACCCTACAAGCCGACGGGCATTTTATAAAACAAAAACATAGTACTAGGTAGCTAGATAATAGGGAGACAAACAGAGAGGATCATTGGCTGAAGGGGAACAGAGTTCCCTGATCATGAGTACCAAATATTGATCTAGTTCCTTTCTTCATCACCATGAAGAGAAATCCTGTCCATGATATTTGCTACCACATCTTTGGACTCTTTGAGCAGCTTGACACTCTTTTTGAGCCTATTGCGTTTCTCGGCAATCAAAGGTGACTCATCCAACATTCTCTCAATTCCACCTCCATGAGGTGCCATCAGATCCTGAACAATTTCCTCTTCGATTTCCTTGTCAACCATCTTTTGAATGCTGAACATTATGTGCAGAGCCATAAAATCAACCATCCTCATCAACACAAGTTTCCAATAGGCAGTGATCCTCACCTTCATATCAAAAGCCTGCTGCACCAAACCTAGATGCTTCCTCAAATGACCAACATCAGTTTCTCCAACTCCTTCCAGGTGTATTACAGAGTGCTTTTCATGATCGTTGATGATCTCCATAAATGCGTGTTGTTGAGCCATGAGCTTACCGTAAGTTGCTAAATAGTCAGGATTGCAAGTGTAATCAGTAAGCTTTTCCATCCCAATGATTTCCCTTACCCAATCAACTGATTCATTCTTCTTCTTGGCAATCAAGTTTTGAGCAGCACGTCCAGTAGAAGACTGAAGCTGTGGGTAGTTCTCACACTGACACATCAAGACTTTGATAACAATACCCTCCACGTAGTTCCACAGTCTTCCCACAAAATCCTCTGGAGTCGCAGCAATTTCCTTTACTCATTTCTGCAATACATTGAGAAAAACCGACCGAGGAAGGAAGTTGGGCAATCCAATCCCATTAGTTTCCTGTAAAGCCATAATCTCATCCTTCAAGAAATCTTCTTTTTTTCTCAAAATTCTTCGAATGTAGCTCGTTAGAGTACTGTTCAAGCATTTCAACCAGTCTAGCAGTGCAGTGCATTTCTTTTTCATCAGGATACTCATCAAACTCTCCTCTTACAAGAATTTTCTTTAATGATTCCTTGGAAAAACTCAGAATTCGCATGAATGCTGTCAGAGCTTCAGTCATAGAACTTAGATGCTGAGGCAGCTTGTTCAGTTCAGCCAGATTGATATTGAGTTCACCATTGATTTTCCTCACAATTTCCGGCAAGCATTTTGAAATGATGTTTGCTTGAATACGCACCAATTTTTGTGCCAGAACTGGAATACCAACCATGGATTTATCAATCTTTGATAAAAGTTGATGAGTCGCAAAAAGCCTTGCCTCATCGCTCCTGGCTTCTTCATAAGACTCATTCTTGATTCTATTCCTCACACAAACATAGCCGAGCCCTATATTCACTTCGTCAGCAGTAACCTTCTCAAGCAACCCTTCTGGAGCTTTGTCAGCCTTTGTTACAACGGCTAGAGTCCTTTCCCCTGTTTTGTCAACCTTTTGAGACATCCTAATGGACTCACAAGTAGGGAAATCAACAGTAGCTGACAACACATTCAATATTATACTTTCTTCAGGAGCTATGTATTTCATAATGATATCAGAAATCTGCTCATAAATGTCTTCAGGTTGTCCCTGAACAGGAACTCTAGTGATTCCAGGTAAATCCACCATGGTCAAGTCAGGCACACCATTTTTTTTCACAACAAGAGTTAAAGGGTTGTTAGATATCCCCTTACCCTTACCCTGGCCAGCAATGTCATTAGTAGCACAAACGATGGCATTGGCAATGCCAGCTTCATCAACAGAGACTGACTTTCCATTGTATTCCAAGCGAAGATTTGGTGCTGTTATCTTTTGGTCATTCTGCAACCTCATGATGAGTGGAACCCTGGTGCAAATGCCTTGTCCTCTAGGGAGGCTGATCCCAGCAAGGGATTCAAGCACACTGGACTTCCCAGAAGATTGATCACCAACTACTACAATGGTTGGAAGCTGGATGCCTTCTTGCATGATATTAAGGTGGCGGAGCTTGTCTACACAGTCAAGGAGTGGCCTGATTCTATCATTGAAGGATGCAACAATGGGGGGATGATCACCACAAGCTGGTGGTGCTAACACTGCAAGAGGCTTCTGATCAAGAACTTGCAGTGACAGTTCACCCGAAGTGGAGTCATGGATGCTAGGCTGGGAATGTTTTCTTGATGCTTTCCCCATGTTTTTCTTGACAGTAAGTTAATCTGGTTTTGAAGGGTTCTTTTGAGTGAAAATAAAGTGGCTCTGATGGTGAAGCTTATAAAGAACTCATTAGGGGTTGTTTGCTTCGAGGGACAAAGATGTTTACTTGTGGTAGATAATTGGAAGGACGAAAAATTATCTTACAAATGTTATTTCTGTATAGTTAACACAGCATATTTTTGTACTAGATGGTCTAACTTATAGGAAATGTATATACTACTATAGTACTCCCTCCTTCCCAATTTATGTGGCACCATTTGACCGGGCACGGAGTTTAAGAAAATAGAGGTTGACTTTGTTAAGTATCAATTTTACCCTTGAAAAAGTAAGAGAGAGAAGATTTGAGTAATAAAAAAGTTGTTGGTAGGTTTAAAAGTATGTAGGGCCCAACAAGGGTAAAATAGAGATGATGTATTAAATAGTTGTCAAATAAGGAAAGGTGCCACTTATTTTGGGACAAACAAAAAAGGAAATGGTGCCACATAAATTGGGACGGAGGGAGTACTATTTTGAGTATTTTCTCCGCAATTAAAAAAGAAGAAAAGATGTGCTTTAGGCCGAAGAAGGGCCAAAAATACCCTCGAACTTTCGTTTTTGGCTTAAAAATACCCCTCGTCCACCTATTAGCTCATCACTACCCTCACCGTTATTTGAACGAGCACAAATACCCCTCTGTTTGACGGGCTTGCCACGGTGGACAAAATAACTTAAGTGGCAATCTGTGATTCGTCCATATGGAAATCCAAATGTCTACTTGGAACAACCCATATAACCCCACTTAAATCTCGACCCGCCCCAATATTATAGCCCATATGAGCCCTAAATTCTTCTTCCTTCCCAATCTGCCATGATTTAGTCATTGTATGGTTTTGCATTTTCTCATATTATCTCTTCAATTATAGTGTTTTATAGCAGAAAATTTAGGCATTATTCATCTCTAATTGTACTTTGTGTTTCTTCATCCAAATAAGTGTAACAATGTCCGAAAATTCTTCTTCATCCCGTGGTCAAGGTACGAGTCGTAGATGTCGTTGTGGAATGACTGCGAACCATTTCACAGCGTGGACTCCATACAATGCTGGTCGTAGATTTTACAAATGCCCACGTTCTGGTGTAAGTAAACTAATGTGGTTTGAAATATTCCAAAATCTTTAAGTTATGTTAAAATAATTTCTCTTTGATTAGGTCTCGTCATGTGGCTATTGGGAATGGCGAGATGAAGAATTCCCGATTCAGGCGGCTAAGGTAATCTACAATTTAAAATCTTCATTAGATGTTGTAAGCCAAGAAAGGGATAACTTGAAGAAGATGTCTGTAGAAATGAAAGTTATTATGTCGACGGACATGGATAAATTGACTAGCTTGCAAAGAAAAATTCAAAAACTCAAGACTATTTTGTTACTGTCATGGGCGCTCATCCTTGGATTTGTAGCAGCTAGAATGATGTAATGGTGATTAGTTGGTATTTAAATCAAGATGTATCAATGTAATGGTGATTACCAACTTAATACCTTGTAATGTTGTCGGATATGATATGTTAATGGTACTTCTTTTGGGTTAAGGTGAAATTATCTTGATTTATGGTTCCTTACTCAATTTACATATATCAGACAATTCACTCAATTTGCATTAGAAAGTTGAGACTGGATCCCTGGATAATTGATTTGGCTGACTCTAATCTTCCTGGCTCGCATTCTCACACCTCAGACTCTGCAAAATTGTTAATACTTTTGGGGTGGACTAGGTGAGCATGGAAGGCTCTCCAATGGAACAGTTCGAAGTAGAGGTATGAGTGCAGGAAGATTGGAAGCAAGAATTTGAAATAAATTAACCATATCAGGACAGCCAGGTTCAAGTCATCTGGCTTCCAGGTGCAAGTTTCCCTTCTGACGATATTAGCAAAAGTGGTATATTTGTCTTATTAGCATAATAACCAGTCATATGCATGTGGGCACTTATTTCCATCGAGGAAAAGCTTGTAAACAATGATTTTAGATGTTTGTGGCACGTATGGAATTTGCACCAAAAGTTATCTGTTAGATAATGACTACACCACTTTGGGAAATAGAAATTAAAGCTAGTGACTTCACAATTACATGTCTGTCCGTCTGACGACTTGCACTGCTGAGAACCTTACACTACAAGAAATGAGCTAGAAGGAATCATGGGCAAGTATGGGAGTTGCAATTTGAAAGAGAAGATTTGTGTTGATCAAGTAAATTATACTCCTAAAATGAAAGAGGGCACTCAACAAAGGATGTTGTTTCAGTATTTGATGTGTTTTGAAGGACTTTCATTGAAGGCAGAAAAATCTGGTAAACTCAAGAAAACATTGCTGCTTTGACTCCACTAAGCAAATGGTAAATAAAAACTTCGGCTTCATGTGACTTGGCTGTATGAGCTTGCTCAACTAACCGCCACAAAATTCTTAAGGTGATCAAACATCTGCAATTACTATAGAGCAAAGCTCGGTGATGCTCAGGATTTGATATCATGAGCACATCAACTTCTCTTTAGAGAGACAAAACAGTTGCATAAGCATAACAAATCTCAACTGTGTATCATGTAATCTGATGATCTTAAACTTAGAACAATTAACTGAGATATTATATTTCGATAAGTGCATCCCACTTAGAGAAGAGGTCCACTAAGTCAAGAACAACTACTACTAATACATATCAATCCCAAACTAGATAGGATTCAAATCTATGAATCTCCTGCATCCATTTTGCTCCTAATGAGAACTTTTCAATCCAACTACTACTATAAATCTCAAAAGGTGAAATAACAACTTATAAACCAAAATGCAACACAACTTTAACTAAACCAAAAGGCAACACAGCAATCTGAACCAACACAAGTAAACTAAATCAAAAGGCAACACAACTTAACATAAAGTTACCAGTGGTACATAGCCACCATATAAATTTTTCAATACCAAAAAGCTAATTGTTTTGGGGCACTACCAATATTATGTCTTTTAAACAAAAACAAATATATTCCAGATTTAAGAAAATGTGTTATGACACAAAACAAGTTACCAATGTCATAACACATTTTCTTGCGCAATAAGCTTCTAACTTAACAGCCCCATCTTCACTTGCGCTAAATCCTCTTGCCCCTAGCCTTGCCTCTGCCCCTTCTACTTGCTAGCTTCCCAATTCTTTTTTCCTTTTCAACTTCCAATTGGTTTGAGGTCATAGCTGCTTTTCCCTGCCATGTGAGCTTCTTAGGTGAATAAGGGAGGTTCTTAGGCTCACTAACACCTGTTTGATCTCCTATAAATTTTATCTTCCTTGTTCCAGTGTTGTTTCTAGCCACTTGTTTTTGTTGTATCAAGAAGCTTTCTTCAGACATCACCTTAGGTCTCAACACTGGATCAGGTTCATCCTCAGTGGCCTCATCATAGACAGAGGAAAAGTTGTTAAAATCCTGTGTTGGAAGGTGACTGGAAGACTGGGAATGAGTTGGATTGTGACTGGAAGACTGCGAGTAATGCAGATTTATGCCAGGTGTAGGCATAAACACAAATTCAGACTCTTGACTTAGTGAAGATCCAGTCATTGGCACTGCCTGGGGGCTCCCTTCCCTTGCTTGGTCAGTAAAATCATCTTGAAAAAAGTGAGCATGTTTGCCTTTGACCTACAAAGATGAACGTTAAATAAGTTAGCTAATAAAATACAACCTCAGAAACTTAAAATGAATATATACAGCACATTACCAAAGGACATCTTCTTATGTTGTGGGTTGGTTGACTACAATAACCACAACTCATTTGCAGGCCCTTTCTTGAAGCTGTCCAGCCTCCCTGCCTCTTTATAGCCTCATCTTTCTGTCTAATTCTTTTTTTCCTTGGTCTACCAGCTGAACTAACTACACCAGGTGGCTCCATAGCATGTTGTGGTAACACTTTCCAGAATTTTTCTCCTCTAACTGGTAGCAACTTGTGTTTATACACCAACATGAAGGCATCCTTACTGTAATACCAATGTATCTCACTGACTGGATCAACTTTTCTATGGAGAAGAGCTTTTATGGCATGGGGACAAGGTATTCCAGTCAAGTCCCACTTTCTACATGTGCATTTTTTTTCTACAATATTAACAGTGTGCCTGTTCTCCCCTTGAGTCACCTCATACCCCTCATCCCCATTAAATACCAGCTCACAATCTTGTGCAATTTCTCTCCATTCTTTGAACAGATCCATGGCATGTGGACTGACATTGCCCTTCCAAGTTTTAGCTTCTTCTTCATGAGTTCTCAACATATTCATTACCTTCAAACAAGTAGGAAAATCAGTGAGATGAAAGAGAAAAATTAAAAGAAAAAAAATTAAAAACTTAAGTAAAAACAGTGTACCTTCACCCTTATGTCTTCCAACATCTTGATTATGGGTTTATATCTTGCTTCTAAGATCCAAGAATTGAAGGACTCTGTGAAGTTATTATCCACCATATAGTTTTTGCATTGTGTATCAAAATAGGCTCTACACCAAGCTTTTGGTGGATAAGAAACTAAGTCCTTGGCTGCATCTTCTTCCATTTCACCAATTTTTCCCAACATCTCATGAAATTCTTCTTCAAATGTACTCCATGCACTCCACCACATATATTTTTTCATCTCAAACCCAGGCCATCTCTTGCACCAGTTTGATTCTATGTGCCTTACACAGAATCTTTGATGTGCAAGAGGGCAAACTCTTCTCACTGCCTCCAATAAGCCCTATAAAATAAAAAAACAGTGAACAACAATAGAGAAATTCAATAAGTATAAATAAAGAATTCTAGATTTAAGTAAAGTAAAAAACAGTGAAGATACTTACTTTTTGCATATCTGACATAAAAGTGATTCCTTCTCCTTCTTTCAAGTCCAAAGATATCTTCAACAACTCTAAAAACCAAGTCCAGGTTTTGATAGTTTCTTTATCCACAATAGCCCAAGCTAATGGATAAAAATGGTTGACTGAATCTTGAGCCACAGCCACTAATAATTGTCCAGGACACTTACCTCTAAGAAAAGTGCCATCCAGTCCAATTAGAGGCCTCAAACCCCCTTTCCAACCCTCTTTCAAAGCTTGGAAACAAGTATACAACCTCAGAAATTTCCTTTTGCCTTCAGCCAAAGCATCCTTGGATATATTAACCACAACATCAGTGCCAGGATTGCTTCTCCTCAACTCCTCTACATATGCTTCTAACCTGTTGTAATCATCTAAGTAGCTCCCATCTAACTTCTTCAACACAAGTTTTTTGACCCTCTTCATCTTTGATTCACTTACATTTATTTTAAATCCATTCTCCATATCAAGTTTCATAGTTGATACCTTATACTTGGGACCATGCTGCACCTTTCTCTTAAAATATTGACCTAAAGTAGCAGCATCAGCTCTCCTAGTTTCAAATGCTTTATCACATGTGTGTTTATCAGTTAGGGTCTTCATCCTAAATCCACTACTTTTGCCATCCCTAGATATGAATAATTTAAATGGACACCCTTCCTGACATATATACCTCAGTCTAGTCCTATCACTTTGTTTAACCTTTAAACCCCTCCTGTTGGCAATTGCATATAAACCCACTATCTTCTTAGCTTCAGCAAGGTTTTTAAAAGACATACCATTATGTAACTCCTTGTACATTTCAAGTTTTTCAGTAATTTCTTTATCCTTTTCCTTTTATATTACCTCTAAATCCTCACTGTCATAGTCACTAGACTCAGGAGGATTGGCAAAAGGCTCATTATCACTACAATCAGTACCAGTCTCTACAGTTAGTAAAGAAGGTTCAGAAAAATGAATTATACTAGAGGCAGACACTTCATCTTCTAATTCATCAACAGCAAACAAGTTCACTATATTAAACTTAGAAGACAAAAGTTGTTGAAGTGCCCTAATACCATCATCTCCCTCTAAAATATAATAACAACCGGATAAGGAAGTTACAAGTAGTTGCTTTACTTTAAAGAAACCTAATTTGTCTACAAACTCCCGACATATATCAATAAACGACAAGAAATCAGTTTCATAACCCTCCCACTTGTGCACTAACCTTTTACTATAAACCAAGTGAGGCTCTCTCACCCACTGACCACCATAGTGAAAGATTAGGTCCACCTTCTCAACCATTTTCCTGAAAAGTCACATGTAAACTATATAAAAAATAGGGAAGAGGGACCACATAATAAGAATCTAACTGTATAAAATTAGGGTAATCAATAAATATAGACAGGGGTAGGGACCACAGTTATTCATGAATAACCCCACTCACCAATTTTTAAACCCTAGAATTAAAATCATGTCGGCATAAACAAGTGCATGGACCACATATATATGACAATAGAAAATATTCAACAAAAAAGCATCATTTAATAGATTACAAGCATAAAAATATATACTTTTTACAACTGACCAAAAAATTTAAAACCCTAAAATATTTTGATTAAAAATTATACTGATGTCGTGGAAGATTACAAATTTCAAAATCAAAACCCTACTTACAATGATAGATTACAGGCATGCAAGATAAATATACACAAAATTACAAACCCTAGAATTAAAAATCATACTTATAAAAAACTAACCTGATATTTGGTTGACAAATATTTTTAGATGCTGAAATTGTCCAAAACACTAGCAATGATGAAGCTTAAAATCCCTTTCATGAGTAGAATTTTAAGCAGCCATAATAATTGGAAGAGAGAGAGACGGGTAAAAAGAAGTAGGGTAAATGAATTAAGAGGGGTCATTTGTTTTATTTTTACTCAGATGAGAGAACGGGTCAGATTTAATTAAATGGGTCGGGTAGATTGAATTGGGTGGGTTTTTTCCACGTGTATTATGTTATTTTGTCCACCGTGGCAAGCCCGTCAAAAGGAGGGCTATTTGTGCTCGTTCAAATAACGGTGAGGGTAGTGATGAGCTAATAGGTGGACGAGGGGTATTTTTAAGCCAAAAATGATAGTTCGGGGGTATTTTTGGCCCTTCGCCGGCTTTAGGCAGTAAGACAAATCATCCGTACTTGAGAGTGGCTATGAGAATATCACTTCTGCTATAAGGTGAATGCTACGACCTCAAAGGCTTTCTTTTCTAATGAAATGAATCCATAGGAGCGTACATTTCAGAGGAAATAATTCAGATTTTAGCTACTTGAATGACAACTCCTGGACTGCATTGGCTGTGCTCTTTTACACTCATTGTACGCAACTTCGTCTGATTGGTTACTGAACTCCTTTGTCTGTGTTTTTCTTTGGCAAAATGGCTAAAGTACACCCCAAACTATGACTTTTTTGCCAACTTGACACCGCAACTTTGCGGGGGTCCTAGTACCCCTTGAACCCCATCGAAGTGTAATTAATACACCACCGCGAACAATTTCTTGACCAGATTATATGTATATATCCGCGCGTGTATTGCACTCGGCGCTTAATTAAATTTCATTTAATTAAAATCCACAAATTCTTTTAATCTTCCCCCTTTTTATTTACTTTTTACATTTACCCTTTTCATTTTCTCCCCCATTCATTTACCCGTTGCTTCAACTTCAGACGATTCCTTCAACTCCTGTCGAAACTTTGCTCGAATTTGTCCAATTCTCTTGGGGAAGCCGTGATGTTGGTGTGAAGAACATACTAGACGACGTGCAATCAAAGATTTACAGGTTAGTGTTTCTCTTTTACTATTTTTGTTGTATGGTTTAATATGTGCCCTAATGGGTTTGATTTATTCTTTAAATTGCTAATTTGGGTTAAATTAGAGTATGTAGTTGTTCAATTTAATACTGTTTTAGTTGATTATATTTGTTCCCTATTTTGTTACATGCACAGTACCTGATGCAAAAATTGGGGGTTTTTGTTGTCGTATTTGAGTAAAGTAGTATTTTTTTCTGGTGTTCTTGGGTTCTTCACTTTGTAGTTGTTTTATGCATGATTTAATTTATTAGGGTTTTTAATCAATTGGATTAGGGTATATTTTAATCGCAGTCTTTGCATGCTATTTCAGGAACTAATATGTCTTTTACTTTAATTACACTAAGATGGTTTCATCGTGGGGTTATTGATTTTGGTCCCCCACCAGAATATGTGGGTGGGGCCTTAAGAGAATATTATGATGTGGATGTTGATAGAATGTCCTACTTTGAGTTGCTGGACTACGTTAAAGACCTAGGATATTTACCAAGTTGTGACTTTTATGTTAGGTCACCTTTGGATGGTAATTTGGTATTAGTTAAAAGTGATAGGGATATTTGTGAACTTTGCTCTTGGTTAGATAATGGAGATATTATGGATGTGTTTGTGTCCCATGAAGTTAATGTGCCATCTGTGCTTAGACTGTTGGAGTATAAAACAGCCTCTCCTGAACCTGAACATAACCCTAATCCACAGTCTCCTATTTCTGATCCACAACCTACTAACTCTGATCCCCATTCTCCTATTCCTGATCCACAGCCTACTAACCTTGATCCCCAGTCTCCTATTCCTGATCCTCAGTCTCCTATTCCTGATCCACAGTCTACTAATCTTGATCCCCAGCCTCCTAACCTTGATCCTCAGCCTTCCAACCCTTCAGTTATTGATGTTGAGGATCCTGACACTATTAATCCTATTAATGAGGATTTAGGTGTTGGATCTGGTTCTGATGTTGACATTGAAGAAGGCAACAACTGTTCTAGTGATTCTGAAATTGATAGGTTATTTGGGGAAGCTGACTTAGACTATGGTAGTGATATACATGAGGAAGATAGAAATATAAGGGAGGAGAAGAGGACATTTCATAGGGAAAAAAGGAAGACTAGAGGGACACATAATAAGCAAATTCCTACTGGTGAAAAGGGGGCAGACCTTGGGTATGATGAGACTAATGCTGGGAAGAAGAGAAGTTTAGAGGGCAAACTTGGGGGTGATGAAGAGTATTATCCTAGTGATGAAGCTGCTTCTTTTGAAACAGATGATTCTGATGATTTTGAGAATGGAGAAGACATGGGACAAGTGGTAAATAAACCTCCTAGAAAAAAGAAATCAAACAGAGTTATGTTTGATCCTACTTCTGAGTTAATTGTGTGGGAATTAGGGTTAGTTTTTTAGAGTGTTTATCAGTTTAGGGAGGCAGTCACTAGGTATGCAATTCAAGAAAATGTGCAGATTGAGAAACATGTGAATGAGCCTACCAGGGTGAGTGTTAGGTGCTGTAATAAGGGTTGCAAGTGGAAGTTGTATGCAAGTGTTGATACACAAACCACAGATTTTGTTGTAAAAATATATAACCCATTTCATAAGTGTGTCACTTCAAATTACAACTATCTTTGCAATGCTAAGTTTCTTGCAAGTCATTTTAAGGATAAAATAGAACAACATCTAGACATAAAGATAGTGGAGTTTCAAGCTATGATTAGAAAGGAGTTGGATATGCATGTTGGTAAGACAACAGTTAGAAGAGCTAGATCAAAGATAATTAAGCAGATTATGGGTGATCATATTGAGGAGTTTGGAAGAATATATGATTACAGGGATGAGATATTGAGGACAAATGCAGGAAGTACTTGTGTTGTTAAGGTTGGGGACTGTGACTGTGAATTAACAGGTAAGAAAATATTTCAAGGGTTTTATGTATGCTTTGATGCATCGAAGAAGGCCTTCTTTGGAGGAACTAGGAAGTGCATTGGTTTGGATGGTTGCTTCCTTAAAGGGGTGTGTAAGGGACAACTACTTGCTGCAGTTTGCAAAGATGGTAATAATCAGAAGTTACCTATTGCTTGGGCAGTGGTAGAGTATGAAAATCAACATACTTGGTCTTGGTTTATGGAACTTTTCAAGACTGACTTGGACCTTGGAGAGGGACATGGCATTACATTGATATCTGATATGCAAAAGGTATGTCTTATTCCTTTATTTATGATTTTTTACTAAGTTTTTGTCTGTTACTAATTCTATTGTGTTTCTTGTAGGGACTGGATTTGGCCAGGGGTAGGATCCTACCATTTGTTGAACAAAGGATGTGTGCAAGACACATCCTTGCTAACTGGTCCAAAAGGTGGAAGGGGATACAAAGAAGAAATTGTTTTTGGAGATGTGCAAGGTCCACATTTGAAGCAGAGTTTAAGAAGAACTTGAAAGCTCTTAAGAGGCTAGGGTCTGGAGGACCAAACAGGGACAAAATAGTTGAAGATTTGCTGACGTATAACAAAGAGAGATGGTGCAGGGTCTACTTTCAAGAGTTTAGCAAGTGTGATGTGGTGGACAACAACATGGCTGAGACTTTCAATTCATGGATACTACAAGCAAGGTACAAGATAATTATTTTCATGCTTGAAGAGATAAGAGTGAAGGTGATGAAAAGGATAGGACAATTAAGACAGTTTGGTCAAGGATGGAGGACTGTAATTTCCCCCATGGCTTTGAAAACTTTGGAAGAGAATATAGACAAGTCAATGAAGTGCTCATTAACTTGGAATGGGGATGCTGGATATGAAGTCAAAGAAGAGGACTACATTCATGAAGTGGATTTTAGGAACATGACATGTAGTTGTAGGTACTGTCTATCCACTAATTATGTTTTTGTGTTGTACTTGTAAGAACAATCAAATTTCTATCCACTGATTCTGTTCTGTTTTTGTAGGTACTGGCAACTCAGGGGTATACCATGCCCTCATGCATTATGTGCCATGCATCACAAGCAGCTTAATCCAATTGAATATGTGTCAATGTGGTACCACAATGACACATACATGAGCACATATTCACACTTTATCCAGCCATGTACAAATATGGCAATGTGGCCAGAGTCCAATAATCCTCATGTTGAACCACCAGTTGTAAAGAGGATGCCTGGGAGGCCAAAGAAACTTAGAAGAAAAGAAGCGAGTGAAACTAAGAAGACTGGAAAGCTTAGCAAGGTTGGTGCTGTCATGACTTGTAGCCACTGCCATCAGAAGGGTCACAACAAAAGAGGTTGTCCAACTGCTCCAAATCCTGCACCAAGATCAGCTCCTAAAGCTCCTAACAGATCAGCTCCTAAAGTTCCTAAAGTTGCTAAAGCTCCTAAGGCTCCTGGAAGATCAGTTCCCACACCTGCTGCAGCTACAACTTCTATTCATAATGCTGCAGCTTCTGCTTCTATTCCTAATGCTGCAGCTTGTGCTTCTATTTCTAATGCTGCAGCTTCTGCTTCTATTTCTAATGCTGCAGCTTCTGCTTCTGTTCCTAATGCTGCAGCTAAAACTTGTGTTCCTAATGCTGAGGTATAATTGTTGGTCTTGAGTTAAACTTCAATGACTCCATTAGTATGGCTAACACTTTTATGATTTAACAGGGATCAAGAGGTAGGGGATCAGGCAGAGGAAGAGGAATGACTCAAACTACTCAAGAGAGCAGTTCACAAGCTTCAAGAGCTTTTAAGAAACCAAGGATGGTTGGAATTGGGATGCTGGTTACTGACAATGGCAATACCATTTTAAATGTAAGTATCTGTCAACTCCTGTATTTTGTAGTTATTATCTACCTAGTAGAACTGTTTGGAAAACTGCATTGTGTAGTTGTACTCATTACTAAGTTTTCTTGTACAGCCTGGTCTGCCTAGCAAAAGGGTAATAGATATTGGTCCCAAAAGGGTGACAAGGTCTGCTGAAGTCACTGGGGACATTGGTTTCCAACCAAGAAGTGGCCTGAAGTGGAATGGAAAAGCTGCAATTTCCTCTAGTAGACTTCAACAAATGAGGGGAGAAAAGCAGATGAAGACAAGGTCAGCTGCAGCTACTTCTACTACCCCAAGTCAAGGCAGTTCTATTGAAAATGCTCAAGTCCCATGGAAACCAGTTTAGATCTAGTGTTACTCTTTACTTTTGCTATGGACAACTATGTTTTCATGATGTAAACAAACCATGGTTGAATCATTTTTTGCCTGCTTTTATGCTGCTATTACTGATGTAACTTGTGAACATGATTGACTGTTCAATGATCAGCCGGTTTACATGGTTCTTAGTTATTTCTTATTTATGATTTTTACATTCAAGTTCATTACAATAACAACAAAAGCAGGGCAAAATAGGATAAGTTCAATACATAACTTAGTTTCATTACTATTGTTCAAAATAGGATACAACACAAACATAAGGCAAAACACAAACACTACCAGTTCCATCTTGCATAAAAGAAATCTACTAAGGCAATTCCAATTGCATACACTTGCAATTCCCATCTTGCACATGGCTATTGATGCCTAATACCAAAACAATAACAACAATACACAACATCACTTTAAATGAAAAGTTGCACCAATTTCTCTTCTTCTTATCATCTTTCATTCTCTTGCTTCCCTTATCCATGCAATTTGTCATATCTAACCACTGATTTTGTTGAGTCTCCATGTATGCTAGTCCCTCTTCTAGCTCCTTTATTTTGTTTGCCAATCTTGGAAGCACAAACTTAGAGCGAATATCAATTTCTTCATCCCTCCATCTAAAAAATTTGCACGAGCTATCCTACAAATTTGAATAACCAAATACAATTTCAATTCATCAATTAGAACAACAAAATTAACCTTAAACATCCAATAAGTTAAACAACTTACACCATAGTATGGACAAGACCAATATCGCCTTCCCGGATTTTTCTACGACCAAGAAGTGCATAAGGGCAGAAGCTCCCCGTGCTTGCATTGAACAGTCATATGCAACATTGGGTCATCCTCGTCCATACAGATGCGATTCAAGCTTGCATTTGACATACCTATCATATACACCAACTTGTTAAAATTTGCTTTAATAAACACACCAACTTTGATTAAAACAAACTAATCATTTCCATACACTTAATTGAGATGTAATTTTAAGGAAATTCATGAATTACCTGCAATGGTGGTATTGATGTTGGAGCTTCAATGGCGAAATGTTGGGGAAAAAAGGGTTCTGCCTTGTTATTATGTTAAGAAGACAAGGACGTGTGGCATTTTCTGATTGGTTTAAGGCTGTATCTTAAAGCCTTCACGCGCCCAACCAACGTGCAAACACTGCTGGTCAAGAAATTGTTCGCGGTGGTGTATTAATTACACTTCGATGGGGTTCAAGGGGGTACTAGGACCCCCGCAAAGTTGCGGTGTCAAGTTGGCAAAAAAGTCATAGTTTGGGGTGTACTTTAGCCATTTTGCCTTTTTCTTTTCTTCTTTTATTTGGGAATCATTTATTTTTTGGATCAGTTCGTTGGAGGATGTGCTTCTGATGCAACGATTCCAAGCTTTAACAGAGGATTCTCCGGTTCCTTGGGAAGAAGATCTCTTTCCGGATATTGTCGGCATGCATGTCAATTCCTATGATTGACGCTTCGATTTATTCTTCAAACGTATTGCTTGTTTCCAGCTCAGAATTGTAGCTTCAAGTAGGTGATATAGACTTTGAGAACAGCATGGAACTAAACTTATCAAGGATTGTAGCCTCGGTACATATGCAATCGCTAAGCTTAGCTATTGTTGCTAAATAAGCAAAAGCTTTACCGTGAATATAAAATAAACAATGTATAATTAAACAAAAACATATAGTAACATATTTTTGTTGTTATCGTACTGATAACCGATAAGATATTTTTATAATTTTATTATATTTTATGTTATTTATTTTTAATATATTAACCCTTTCAAATAGGGGAATAGACATTCGATTTTGACGGAAGAAGTTGCCTTCTAAAGTATTAGTAAGAATCTAGGTTGTCAAAACTTACTTTTAATATGCTAACATGGGTTTGATCAAGCTCAAGTCCTGCATTAGAAAGTCCAAAATCTGAACTTTTGCTATGAAACTCTTATCAACCAAATATGTTTGCAAACTTGACATCACGATGTACTACTGCTTTAGCTTAGCCAGTGTGAAGGTAATGAAAACCTCTGCCATGGTTTAGGAATTTAAATGTCTCATATATGAGTTAATTTTACATTGTATAAGCATAAATAAGTTTAGCAGCATAGTGGAATCTGTCCACAATTGACGGACAACTTTGATGGAAGAACGCCAATAATGGTGTTAATTAACGATGTTAGGCATTGAAGATTTTTGTCTAAGTAGACAATGTAAGTGGATCTTTGTGTTTTAGTATCAACTTGTATTTCTTATTGTTACGTAATAGTTGGTGGCTGTTTAGAAGACTCCTATGTAGCGATACACTAATACGATCATCGAAAATTCGCGCATTACTTCGGTGACACAAATAATATCGGTTACCAAACCGTTAAGAACGGATAACCGATTTAGTGATAGCTTATTAGTACGGTATTGATTTTACATAATTACATACCATTAATCGATATAGTACTACTAATTAGCTAAAATCTAAACTGTACCGACCTATAAACACTCCTAGTTAAAAACAGATTGGATTCAGTATTTTTAATTTTTTTGACTTAATAAAAGTGTTCCTACTTCATTAAAATATTACAAGAAATTCGCCATTTGGTTTGAATAATCATTCAACTCAAATAACAAAATTTAAAGGGATTTTTAACTAATTTAGTGATCATTTAAGTAGTAGTAACAGATTTGTTTTATCGATTTGCTGTGTGATTTGCCGGTTTCCTTTGTATTACACTCTTGTAATGACCCCTATAGAAAGGAAAGGATAAGGAAACTGAACCAATACTCGGATCTTTTTTCCACAACGTTAATGATGCCAACAGGATAATAGCATCCTACTGCAACTATACAGTACGAACTAAAAGTTGATTGGTAACCAACCATATCCTCTGGTCATTGGCGAAACAAGTTCGAAGATGTTCCTGTGTTCCGGACTAAGCTCATCATCACCAATGGTAAATTGCAGGACAATGACTGCTAGTCTATTTTAAATGCTATGGGAACTGCAGACCTTCAGTAGTCTACGTTAAAGTTGTCATGGAGTTCATAGCTAATAAAGCTCGACCAGCTGGATAATTTTATAGTTTGGCTCGTTTATTTATGCATGGTATTTGCAGGATCCCCAATGCCCAAGCCAAGTTTAAATTTACAACAACATGACGTCATGACCTTACCTCGCAAGTTTAAACTTCACTTTCAATAATTCCGGCAATTTAGTTACACCTGTCCATGATAAATACTACTCCTACTATAGTTTAGCCCACAAAGTGACTAAATTTGTTTAAATATAGTATTCAATTGAATGTTCTTCATAAATATACTACTCCGAATACTATTAGCAATGTATATCTACCTGGTTATTAGTTATAAACTTTTAACAAGTTTAAGTTTGTGTATTAACCTATTATTGTAATTTAAAATAAAATAGTCATCAAAGGCAAGTTGAATCCTAGTTTTACTCTCGAACCAAAATTATCTTCAACTTGACAGGTAATCAAAATTTATTGTTTCTTTTTCACCATTATAACTAAGGGGGTGCATAATTTGATATATATCGAATTTTCAAAGCGAAATCAAAAATTTTGGTATTTGGTATTCGGTATTTTAGTATTTGGTATTGGTAACGGTATATATTTTATAAAATATTGATAAACGGTATGGTATTTGGTTTTCTTTAAAAGAATACCGAAATACCAAATACCATACCAAAATAATAGATATATTATGATAAACTATTATATTATATATAAATAATAAAATTAGAATATAAATTTTGATGACTAGTGGTAGAAATTTGTTGTTAGGCTGTTAGTAGAAGTCTTTGAGTGTTTTAGCTTTGCATAATGTGATTTTCTAGTTAGTTTGCTTGTAATGGAAGTTATCTTAAGTATGTATAGATTGTTTGAATATCAAATAGCAATTTTGGTATCATCTACTATGAATCAAGGCGTTAAATAGACATATTTGAATCAACAAATTTATATAATTTTATGCAAGGTTATTAAAACATAAAGGCGAAAGAGAATTTAATTTATCTAGCATTTTCCTATCTAAGGTTCAAACTGAACAACCGAAATTATCATACCGAAAATCGAAACCAAAAAGAGAAAAATCGAACCATACTGAATTTAATTTGGTTTGGGATTGGTATAGCATTTTAAAAAATCTAATACCGAAATTCGTCAGTACTATATCATTCCGACCCACGCACACCTTTAATTATAACAAGAATCAATTTTATAACAAAAAAGAAACAAGAATCAAAATGGCAAAACTTGTTCAGCAGCCTGCTTACAATTTTAGACTAAACACGAGGTCAAATGAATCCATTTTAGCGGACATTATTCCATTCTGAAAGTTTCGACCTTTTGTTCATATGATGCATAAGGTTGCATCTCCCTTTGACCCAGTACGCTCGACTCCCGACTTCATGTCTGGCATTTAGCACTTAGCAGATACCAAATATAGATGGATCGGTATTGAGGCGTAGTTATTTTTATTGAATGGAATGATATTTCAAATTTGGTGATATTTTACTCGCTCAATTACTAACTTTTCACTTCTTGTGTCTCCTCGAATTTACTAAGCTCAGAGATGGTTTCCAGCCAGTTCATAACTTTGAACTCCTACTGTGTCATTTGTGTTCCTTTTGTTTTTTGCAGTTATTGCATAACTATCCTCCATCATTTGTTCCTCTACTGTCTTTGCTTTGAACATATCCTCGACTTCGGTTCTAACAACAATCAGAGAACAAAGAAAGCAGCAATAGAACCACCTACATCATAGTTTAGAAAAAGACAAAAGGAAAAAGATAATTTCTCTTAAGCCTATTGCTTAATTGGTTCAGAAACCTAGATAGGTCGTAGCCTTCATTTGAGCTTCAAGCCACCTTCTTGAAGCAAAAGATGTACTCTCCTTCACAGCGCTCGTGCAGGCAGGAAGCACGCAGAATCTTTTGTCATGTTTGATAGCAAAGGTCATTAATGCGAATCCAAAACTCCGCCTTACTTAAATGGAGCTCATTTCATTTTCTCTCAAATTTTTTTTATGGGAAACTTATTCATTGATCATAAATTTGCAAAGAAATTGTATGTATATACTAGTAGTAGAATCTTTTCAAATATGTATATACTCTATCGTTTTAAAAAAGATTAATAGGACAGAATCAATTCAAACTACTATTACTCTTGGAATATGAAATAATGCTTCGTCATTTTGTGCTTTCCAACTGAACCATCCAAGGAGGACAGCAGGCCTACTTACAAGACTACGAGTGAACTAGCAATCATTATCCTGTGCATTTTACTTTATGTAAACACGAGCGCTCATTAATCATTATCCTCGGAAACATACATATCTTTCCATTTGTTACTTCAAATCAAGGTTATTCACAGACGTAATGAAAAGCCAGGAAGGAACCAACTCATTATAAGAAGTAAGAACCATCATATGGCAAGTTTGAAAGAAACCAATACCCAAAACTATTTTCACCTTTGAAAGAAACCTTCACACCCATATTATCAACTTACTATCAAGAGATTAACAATGGCAAAAACAACTAGAAAACCTTCCCAGCAAAACATTGATGAATCCTCTAATTCACAGTCACTTGTAGTTCTTGATCAAAAGCCTCTTGCATGTGTTGTTCATCCCCCCATTGTTGCATCCTTCAATGACAGAATCAGGCCGCTCCTCGACTGTGTTGACAAACTCCGCCACCTCAATATAATGCAAGAAGGGATCCAGCTTCCAACAATCGTAGTCGTTGGTGATCAATCTTCTGGAAAGTCGAGTGTACTTGAATCCCTTGCTGGAATCAGCCTTCCTAGAGGACAAGGCATTTGCACTAGAGTCCCTCTTATCATGAGGCTGCAGAATGACCCAAAGATCACTACACCACATCTTAACTTGGAGTACAATGGAAAGTCACACCCTGTTGATGAAGCTGGCATTTCAGATGCTATCATTCATGCTACTGATGAAATTGCCGGGCATGGTAAGGGAATATCTAACAACCCTTTAACACTTGTAGTTAAAAGAAATGGTGTGCCTGATTTGACCATGGTAGATTTGCCTGGAATCACTAGAGTTCCTGTTCAGGGACAACCTGAAGACATTTATGAGCAAATTTCTGATATCATTATGAAATATATAGCTCCTGAGGAAAGTATAATCTTGAATGTTTTATCAGCTACTGTGGATTTCCCAACGTGTGAGTCCATTAGGATGTCTCAGAAGGTCGACAAAACAGGGGAAAGGACTTTAGCTGTCGTAACAAAGGCTGACAAAGCTCCTGAAGGGTTGCTTGAGAAGGTTACTGCTGACGAAGTGAATATAGGGCTCGGCTATGTTTGTGTGAGGAATAGAATCAAGAATGAGTCTTATGAAGAAGCCAGGAGCGATGAGGCAAGGCTTTTTGCGACTCATCAACTTTTATCAAAGATTGATAAATCCATGGTTGGTATTCCAGTTCTGGCACAAAAGCTGGTGCGCATTCAAGCAACCATCATTTCAAAATGCTTGCCTGAAATTGTGAGAAAAATCAGTGACAAACTTAATGTCAATCTCGCCGAACTCAACAAGCTGCCTCAGCATCTAAATTCTGTGGATGAAGCTTTGACGGCATTCATGCGAATTCTGAGTTTTTCCAAGGAATCATTAAGGAAAGTTCTTCAAAGAGGGGAGTTTGATGAGTACCCTGAAGAAAAAGAAATGCACTGCACTGCTAGACTGGTTGAAATGCTTGATCAGTACTCTAATGAGCTATATTCCAAGCATTTTGAGAATAAAGAAGACTTCTTGATGGAAGAGATTATGGCTTTACAGGAAACCAATGGGATTGGATTGCCCAACTTCCTTTCTCGGTCCGTTTTTCTCAATCTATTGCAGAAACGAGTAAAGAAAATTGCTGCAACTCCGGAGGATTTTGTGGGAAGACTGTGGAACTACGTGGAGAGTATTGTTATCAAAGTCTTGATGTCTCAGTGTGAGAACTACCCACAGCTTCAGTCTTCTACTAGACGTGCTGCTCAAAACTTGATTGCAAAGAAGAAGAACGAATCAGTTGATTGGGTAAGGGAAGTCATCGGGATGGAAAAGCTTACAGATTACACCTGTAATCCTGACTATTTAGCAACTTACAATAAGCTCATGGCTCAACAACAGGCATTTATGGAGATCATGAACGATCATGGGAAGCACTCTGTAATACAGCTGGAAGGAGTCGGAGAAATTGATGTTGGTCATTTGAGAAATCATCTTGGTGTGGTGCAGCAGGCTTTTGATATGAGGGTGAGGATCACTGCCTATTGGAAACTGGTGTTGATGAGGATGGTTGATTCTATGGCTTTGCACATAATGTTCAGCATTCAAAAGATGGTTAACAAGGAGATGGAAGAGGAGATTATTCAGGATCTGATGGCTCCTCATGGTGGTGGAATCGAGAGAATGTTGGAGGAGTCTCCTTTGATTGCCGAGAAACGCAACAGGCTCAAAAACAGTGTCAAGCTGCTCAAGGAGTCCAAAGAGGTGGTGGCAAATATCATGGACAGGATTTCTCTTCATGGTGATCAAGAAAGGGATTAGACTAAACATTTTGTTTTTGTGATCAGGGCATCATGTTCTACTTGCACTCCTGATGTTGAACTAGTAGTAGTATGTTTTGGTTTTATAAGATGCCTGTCAACTTCCAAGGGAAATATTTAACTACAGTAGTAGGAATTGAAGTGTTTGTGCCCCTGTTTGTATGTAGTTCTGCACTTCCTAGCTGGTAGTTAAAATGAAAAGCAAGTTTCTTTTGTCTTCTTATTGCCTTAAGTTGACTGTTTTAAACTTTAAATTCTTGCTGCTTTTCTTGGCTGAAGAGTGCTTATTAATTCTGCTTCCTTTTTCCTGCATAAATAACATCCATTGGCTGTGTTTTGGATCCGAAGTTGTTACATTTTGAAATAGAAGATCAAGGAGGCCAATATGTGGATTGTAGCTTCAAGAGATTTTAACAATGAATTCACCCTTCGGGATAGAACAATGTAAAAGACAGTCTGGTGCACGAACATCATTTGGCTTAGTTTCATAAAGCATATTTGCATAGTTGAAGAGTACTAGTAATGCTGCTATGTAGCTGTAAGGGATAATTTTAGATCAAAGCCCAAACTTATGGAACATCATTAATTGAACAAAAGTATAAAAACAGATTATTAGCACTATTAACTATAGTACAACAATACAAATTAAAACACAGCCTATAACTTTTTTTTTTTTTTTTTTTGAAGATGATAAAAAAAAAAAACACAGCCGATAACTTACTATTACAACATCCCAAAAAAAAAAAAAAAAAACTAATTTGCACTAAGATTTGCAAGGAGCCAATGGTGAACCACATAGACATTTATTTCCAGCAAAAGAATTAGCTCCAAATTTTGTCGGTGGAAGTTGACCACACAACTGATTACTTCTCAAATTCAACTTTTGTACTCCAGAAATTGCCTTTGGAACTTTCCCATAAATCATATTCTTAGACAAATCCAAATCCTTCAATGTCTGAACAATCCTTAATTTCCCCAAATCAAACTTCAATTTATTCCCAGAAGCATAAAATCCAACCAAGAAATCAGTCTTGTTCAACAACCCAATTGGACTTCCACTAATCTCATTATTAGAAAGATCAATATAATCATAAAAATAAGGAGTTGTAGGTTTCCAATCATCCAATTTAATCTTGATCCCACATTTTGCTAATTTCAATGAATATATAATTGGTGAACTAGTAACCCAACTTGGAATTGTACCTAAGTGGAAATTATTGTACGACAAGTCCAATGACTCTATACCTTTTACAAACAATTTTGGAAATGGGTCTACTAAAAGATTATGTGATAAATCAAGATGTAAGAGTTTGGTTAGATTTGCAAATGTTTTAGGTACAGTTCCTGTAAACTTATTACCAGAAAGATCTAATGTGTCTAGAATACGAAATTTTCCAAGAAAATCTGGGATTTTACCAGTTAATTTATTATGTCCTAACTCTAGGAGCTGTAAAATTGGAGCTAAAGTTACAATAAAACTTGGAATATTCCCAGTAAATTTGTTATGCGAAAGGGTAATGATTCTAAGGTCAGTTAATGAAGTGAAAATGTTTGGTATTAAACCAGTAAGTTGATTTTTTTCTAGACTCAGATAAGTTAAACTCTTGAGTTTACTAAATGACATAGGTATGGTACCAGTTAAAAAGTTGCTGCCTAATTTTAGCTGTGACAATTGACTTAACTGGCCAATTGAACTTGGTATTGGGCCAGTTAACCGGTTACCCGTGAAACTTAATGCAAAAAGTTTGGTCAAGTTACCAATGGATGTGGGTATATGACCAGTTAACTTCTTGTTTTCAATGTAAACAATTACTATTTCAGGTAAAGAAAGTAGAAAATTGGGTGTACCTTTTAAGTTACCAAGATTAAAAAGGTTAATACTAGTTAGTTTTTTTAGTTTGGAAAGTGAAGGGGAAATGGTACCCGATAAGGTTTGCTTTTTCTCAGGCTGTCCGTATAATTGTAGTTGTGTGACCCTATTATTTTCATCACATGAGATACCAGACCATGTACAACAATCAGCACCTGCTTTCCAATTAGCAAGAAGACCTGATGGGTCAGATTTGATACCCGACTTGAATCCTAACAACCCGGCTTCATCGTCCACGTGGCACTTTGCTGCATGGGCTGAGAGGCAATGTAGGGTGAGTATAGAGAGGAAAAAGACAAGAGGAAGTGGAAATTTAGAAGGAGATAGCATTGTGAAATTGTACTATTGTGTTTGTGCTTGTACATAATGAGAAGCATTTAAAGAGTGCAAGTTTGGGTCCCAATACTTTAATGATTGATACCAATTACTCCCTCCGTCCCAAATTAGTTGTCGCTTTAGAAAAAATGGCGTGTCTCAAATTAGTTGTCGCTTTAGGATTTCAAGACAAAAATTGTTAGTCTTTTCCAACTATATACTTAATAATTAAAAAAATTCTCAACAAAAATTAATAGTCAAACATTAAATATGGGTAACATAGTAAAACACACACTCTATTTAATAATTTTTTTAATGGGCATGAAGAAGCTAAAGGCGACAACTAATTTGGGACGGAGGGAGTAGTATCTTATGAAAATGGAAATATTGGCTTTACTTTGTTAGAGAATATGCTTAAATTTGTGTGATCTTTGACTTCTTCACGATCTCATATTGTGGGAGAACAAGAACATGGTTTTGCAACTAGCTTCGGAGATAAAAGTTCTAAAAGTGTACATAAAGGAGTGTTGTTTGAGTTTACAAATTCTCAAAGACATACTATTACAGTGATTAATTTATGCACAGAGTATCGGTACTAATTTCACGTTATGATGCTTTATTTGATGATACTAGTTTCTTTTTCAAAAACTAAAACGACGAAAATCATGTTGTGAATAAGGTACAGTGAAGAAAAAAGTTACGCTAGCGTGTTGTGAAATTGATGTGTTTTCTTTACCATTTTACTATTAGTAAGATGTTTTGAATTCAAACTTTGATAATAAAAAATTGCTAATATAAAGTATTTGATAATTATTACGTGAACGAATTTGAATTTAGCTCGGTGAAGAGTCCATAATTTTTTTTTTTTGTTTTTTTTCAAAAAAATTTTCAAAAACTTATTACAAATACATGTATGTAGTATAAATATGGATGACCACTACTCTCCACTACTCTTCATTTATTCACTTGTAACATATGGTCTACTACCCACTTTCTCCTACTTAATTCCTCCCAACTTTCTCCTACTTATTTCCTCATTGAGGGATGACTCGTAACTTCCTATGTATTTGTGTCCTATAAATAGAGGACACTTTGTGTATGGAAGACACAATTGAAAACACTTTGAGAATAATACAAGTTCTTTCTTCCCATCTCATATATCTTGTCGTGTTCTTGTACTACTTTACTATTAGTTTTACAATACGTTATCAGCACGAGGTTTTAACCAAATCCATTTTCTCTAAGTTGTTTTGCCACTCTTCGGAACAAGGTATGTAACTAATTTGCCTTATTATAATAGGAGTAGTTTTATACATTGTCTGCCGAAAAAGTGTGTTGAGTGCTGGTTTTGAAGAATGACAAACGTAAAGGACTCAGTGGTCTTAGAGAAGAACCTAGTCCTTGCATGGAAGTGCACGACTGATCGAAAAGAGTTGCGGGTTGCAAATCCCTGCGGAACTATGAATAGTGGCGCGTGAATGTATATGCATCCTAGTCAGACTAAAAGAGGCGGTGCCCAGGCTGTGTCTTCGAAGTGTGAATAGGAGTTGGACTTCAACAAGGTAAAGAGTTACTAGGAATCCTGTCTTAGCATAATTATAAAGATTCCTTTTAGTACTCAACTAGGGTTACAAGGCCCGTATAAATACAAGTAGTTGATGCAGTCGTGACTCAGTTATTCACAAACAGAGAGTTGAGAGCATACAAAGGCGATCTAGTATCTTTCTACGTGAGTAAACTGAAGAAGACAACTGGTCTGCTTGAGTTGAATGAGTCTAGATATTTTGTCTAGGTTCATCGAGTTGTAAGTTGTCTTAGTTTGAGCTTTCATTGGTTTTTACCTATTGGCTTATTGTAGAAGCTGTGAAATTACTTGAAAAGCTAGAGTTTAGCTTTGAGTAGTGTTTAGGGTCTAGAGTGTAGCCCCTTGGTTACAAAGTTTGTAATCAGAAACTTGCTCGTTGTGTTAGTGGATTCAGTTCTCAAATCCGAGAATGCGGGTCGTGGTTTTTCTCCCTTGAGCAAGGAGTTTTCCACGTAAAATCCTTGTGTTCTCTGTGTGTGTGTTTATGGTGTGTTGCAGAAGTTGAAACAACAGAATTGCAAAGGCGGGAACTAGGTTCTACATTCAGAAGAACCAGGTTCTTGAAATAAAAATCGGTAGACGCTATTTAACCCCCTTCTAGTGTCTTTAGGAGACGCATAGATTATAACAAAGTGATCAACTAAAACAACATAAGTTTACTTACTGCTTTTAATTTTCACTATTAAAATATACTTACTGCCTTTGTACTTGATAATAGAAATGAATTTAAAAATAAACCAAATTGATATTTCATTTTTACTTACTGATTTATAAATCTTATCTATATTGTTGGATATTCTCTTGATAATGCAAGATAAATTTTATTTATCATTTCTAATCGGTCTGTTTTCATTGATAGTTTTTATTATGTCAAATTTATCAAAGCTTGAATTTGTGGCACTTGACATATCCGGTAAAAACTATTTGTCATGGGTGCTTGATGCCGAAATATATTTGGATGCCAAAAGTCTTGGTGATACTACCAAAGAAGGAAATGAGACATCAAGCCAAGATAAAGCTAAAGCCATGATTTTCCTTCGCCATCATCTTGATTAAGGATTAAAAACAGAATATTTAATCGTGAAAGATTCACTCGAATTGTGTACTAACTTAAAAAACGGTATGTCCCCAAAAAGTGATTTTTTTTTCCTATATCATTTCATCGTCAAAATCTTTTGATGCCACAATCCACATATTGGCCTCCTTGATCTTCTCCTTCGAAGTATGATAATTCCAAATCCAAAAGATATAAACCAATAGATGTAAATTTTTGCAGGTAAATGGAAGCAGAATTATCAAGTACTATCCAGAAAAAAGAAAAGTAGCACTAATTTAAGCATTCACTAGGGGTAATAAAAAAGACACATAAACTTGATTTCCATTTAGCTAACAGCTAGGAAGACAAGAGCAACATACAAGCAGGGGCACACACTTCAATTTAGATCACCCTAGGAGCCGACATGCATTTTATAAAACCAAAAAGCATAGTACTAGGTAGATAGATAATAGGGAGATAAACAGAGAGGAACATTGGCTGAAGGGGAACAGAGTGCCCTGATCTTGAGTACCAAATATTGATCTAGTTCCTTTCTTCATCACCATGAAGAGAAATCCTGTCCATGATATTTGCTACCACATCTTTGGACTCTTTGAGAAGCTTGACACTCTTTTTGAGCCTATTGCGTTTCTCGGCAATCAAAGGTGACTCATCCAACATTCTCTCAATTCCACCTCCATGAGGTGCCATCAGATCCTGAACAATCTCGTCTTCTAGTTCCTTGTCAACCATCTTTTGAATGCTGAACATTATGTGCAGAGCCATAAAATCAACCATCCTCATCAACACAAGTTTCCAATAGGCAGTGATCCTCACCCTCATATCAAAAGCCTGCTGCACCAAACCTAGATGCTTCCTCAAATGACCAACGTCAGTTTCTCCGACTCCTTCCAGTTGTATTTACAGAGTACTTCCCATGATCGTTCATGATCTCCATAAATGCCTGTTGTTGAGCCATGAGCTTATTGTAAGTTGCTAAATAGTCAGGATTACAGGTGTAATCTGTAAGCTTTTCCATCCCGATGACTTCCCCTACCCAATCAACTGATTCGTTCTTCCTCTTTGCAATCAAGTTTTGAGCAGCACGTCTAGTAGAAGGCTGAAGCTGTGGGTAGTTCTCACACTGAGACATCAAGACTTTGATAACAGTACTCTCCACGTAGTTCCATAGTCTTCCCACAAAATCCTCTGGAGTTGCAGCTATTTTCTTTACTCGTTTCTGCAATAGATTGAGAAAAACGGATCGAGAAAGGAAGTTGGGCAATCCAATTCCATTAGTTTCCTTTAAAGCCATAATCTCTTCCATCAAGAAGTTTTCTTTATTTTCAAAATGCTTGGAATATAGCTCATTAGAGTACTGATCGAGCATTTCAATCAGCAAACTCCAGTTCAAGGAGAGCTAAGGCAACAAATTGATTTCTCAGCAAACTTATTGGCTGATCAAAATGGAATTTATACTTCATCACCATCATCATTTGATCATTCAACCCATTGGTTTTATTAGAACTTATTATGTAGAGAGTTTTCTTTGCATATAACATTCTTTGGGCATTTCTTCAATTCTCTTGAGCTACTTTGCAATATTGTTTTTTTTTTCTTTTTTTTTTTCATTCGCTATGTGCCGACTGGAAATGTACTCGCTGACTTATTATAATTAACTAATAATGTCTGCGTGAATGTTGTTGATCTAACTTGTAAGGTTATGACAGTTTGGTTGATTTTTTTTTTTTTTTTTTAATAGAAAAAAGGCTTAATCGGAATGAACATTGATCTCAGTCATCCTATATCTTAACATTTGATCAATACCATCATATGCTTAGACTCCTATTAGTAAAATAAAAGTGAAATAAATACAATTCTGGAACATAAACGCTGTCTTGCCAGATAAATCATAGACAAAAACTTTTCTATGAAAGGAAGTAGTTAAAGTTTGTACTAGTTCCTTATTTATGCATGGTACCAAATCCATTAGGATTTATATACCCTTTAAGAAAGTTGTTGGTCGTATATTGCAGCATATCCGGAGATCCTTTATACTTTCTCTCCATTTTATCAAGTACACATTTAGATGAATGTCATGTGTCTTTTTGAGTTATTAAAGGTTTAGATTATATGTTATTTTAACAAGTATATTAACCATAGTTAAGTGAATTAATTTTGGAAAGTACTTTTAACTTTGGTAATCAAAAGATATTTCTCACAACTTTCAAATTGTTAATTATTTCATTGGTGCAACTAATATAAATAATTCAATTTGTATTTGTATTTTCTCAATTTATTTTGAATTGTTAATTCATTTATATCTTTATCCAACCTTTTATATTTAAAATGTTGTGCACGATTATTTACATAAAGAAAACCAGATTCCTTTTTTTATTTTTTTCTATTTTTTTTTTTTTTACCTTCACTGCAATGTAGCCTCAAATGCATCATTTTTCCCTTTCTTTTGTATAACTTGGTTTTGACCCACATCAAAATTTGTTTATCTAATTGTTTCTCAAATGAAAACATTTCGAAAATAAATATACTAGAGTTGGTTGATGTTAAGCCGATTCAAATATTCTAAGTTCATGTATAAAAAGTCTCTCGAATATAATTGTGATAGTTTTTTATTGAAAAAGATAAAGCGAAGCCTGTTATTAGGTTTATGGTATATAATTTCTAAAATTTGCATATCAGAATATATATTTAAAAAAAAAGGATATTTATGTGTGCCAAAATTTGTGGGGAATATGTCTTTTGATTGCCAAAGTTAAAGAGTGATTTTCTAAATTTATGCACTTAACTATAGTTAATATATTGGTTAAGTTAATAAATCTAGACCTTTAAATATTAGATAAGACACATGACAGTCATCTAAATGTGCACTTGACAAAATGGAAAGAAAGTGTAATGGAGAGGAGCCGGATCCTTTTCGAATTCTAGATGACTTTTTAAAAGTTAAAAGGTAGATGGAATTTACTCATATTTATGCAATATTTATTACTAATAGGTTTTTAGATACGTTTTTTCGTATTTGAGAAAAAGCATAAATGCATCAATTATTGAAATAGTCAAAAGTATTTTTTGATTGTCAATTCAAACTTAAGGGGTCTCACTGTCACATACAAACATAATGAGTAATTAGAGCCCGTTTGGGTGAGCTTAAAAGTGACTTATAAGCTTATAAGCCCATTAATATATGTTTGGTAACCTCAAAATTTTTGGACTTATAAGCCATAAGTTGCTTAAAAGCCACTTTTTGAGAAGTTGGGAAATCCTAACTTCTCAAAAAGTGGCTTTTAAGTCACTTTTTGACTTATAAGCCACTTAAAATAAGCTGCTTTTAAGCCCACCCAAACAGGCTCTTAATCCCATGTCAATGGCAGTAGTAGATTATTTGAACTAAACATTCACAATATAATTCAAAACAAATTGTCAACAAAATTTAGCGCAAATTCATCAATTAAACAGAAGGTAAAGTTGTCATCTTTGTATTTTCCTCAACTACGAGTCAATTCTTGATTCATTAGTTTATAACTTTGTTGCTTCAGAATAAAAAATTCTTCTTGTAATTGGATTTGATTACTCATATTAGTTACTCAAGTAAATTGAAGCAACTGGTAAAGTTGTAATTCAAGCTGTGGGAACAGATGCTTGCATCAGGGTAGGCTGCGCACCTCACACCCTCGGATGCGGCCCTTCCCGGGAATGGTTTGTGCACTAGGCTTCCCTTTTTATTGTTCTTAATTTATACTGGGGTGGTGTCTTTTTCTTAATTGGGTGGTGACATTAGTTGTTTTTATTGATTTTTGGATGCTGGAATTAGGAACAGTAATTACACTATTATGTTATATTTTCTTGCGTCTTCACAAATTTACTGAGAGATGAATCTAGATAGATGAACAGGAATTGCATGTAGTTAGTGTTGGGGAATACCATGGCTTCTATCCCTTTTTGAATCACCGAATCCTTCGAAATGGCTAAACTTGTTCAGGAGTTTTGCAATTGACCTCTTTTTCTATTACATCGAGGGATCGGGGAATGGGAAAGGAGAAAGGGGATAGTGAGAATCGAACCCACAGATATTGTATGATAGGCTATTACTGGACTGTAGCTTTGGTGATTTTTGTGCGCTTCTTTAACCTACTTCTTCATTTTGAATAAATTATTGTACGCTATTCCAAGAACAGTAGTAAGAAACTTCCAGTTGTTTGTCTGAGGGTATCCATGATATTAGTCTAAAAGTTTTCCCGTGCACCAGTTATTCTCCTAGTTGTTTTTAGCCCAAAAGAAGATATGTTGGTTTTCCGCCAAACACTTCGTTCTGTCAAACTTTGGAAAATCGTAATTATCATGTTCTTAAATGTCCCTTATCAGTAGGGCTGGCTATTGTAACATAAAACATTGTTTAGACATCCATGCACTTGTTCTTTTGATGATTTTGTGATCCTTTAGAAAAAGAATCATCTTTGTCACATCAATAGGTATAGAGGTTCGTCAACTGTTGAGACCATTTTCTTTTCTTCAGAGAAGGTAAAAGTTGTTTGCAATGGACGTGATCGATAAACAAATTGACAGCAAAGATGCAGAAACTGTGCAGAACGGAGATGACAGTAGATCTCTTCAGATAAAGTTTCTGTTTTTTGCCCGTGCTAGAGATCTTAGTGGCATGAGTGAAATGCCATTGGTTGTTTCATCTGGTAGTACTGCCGGTGATTGCTTGAACAAGGTCATTTCCCACTTCCCAGGCTTGAAAGAGATTCGTGGGTGCATGGTTCTGACCCTTAATGAGGAATACACACTCGAGTCTGCCATTGTCAAAGAGATGAATTGGCCATTATACCTCCTATTAGTGGAGGCTAGCGCAGAGTCTTCACTGCTAATGTGGGGACGCCAAATTCTGTTGTACTACTATATAATCATTTTACTAATTTATGTGTCTTTTGTGTAAACATTTTTTCTTATTCTTTTTTGGTTGTGTAAACATTTTTTCTTATTCTGCAATCTATGACCACCTTGAAAAGAAGGATAGGTAAATTCTTTTGAAGCTGCAATCCACATAATTGCTTCCTAGTTGCGTATTTTCTTGCATCAATGATGTGAAGAAAATGTCACAATTGAGATGTACGCTGTTCCATTTTGAATTTCTCTTTGATAGAAGTTCATTTGTTGTAAAACATCAATGATCATCAACCACATGTGTAGCTTGTGTTCTGTAAATGAAATTATTGTTTTCTCCCTTTTTCGTATCACCAAGAAAACAAATTCACAAATGGCAAAACTGTTAAGCTGCTTGCAACTGAATTTCTCTTGCAGTTCTATTATGAATACGAGGTCCAAATGAAGCAAATTTGGAGAGGACATTATTTGATTCTTAGTCTCCACCCTTTGATCACATGATGCGGACATTGCATCTCCCTTTGACCCGTTACCAACCACCCTTGCCCGACTTCACTTCTGGGTTCTGGCATTTAATATAGTACCAGATTTAGATTGATTGGTATTTATGTTAAGTTATTTTAATCGTATGGATTATTATTTGGACATTCTACTTATTAAATTTATGTTACATGTTCTTGTGTCTCCACAAATTTATCGAGCCTCCAGTATGGTTTCAGTCAGTTGATGATCTTTAAACCAATTACTCAGCTTTATTTATGCTCTTCTTGTGTTTTGCATTTGTTGCTTAACCTGTTTAACAATCTTACATCATTTGTTCCTTACTGTCTTTTCTTTGATTATATCATCGACTTTTAGTAGCAAACAACAATCAAAGGACAAGGGAAGCTGCAAACAACCGCCTAAGTGTATAGGCACCAATGATGGTAAAGAAAAGGTTAGTAATTGATTTCTACCTTCTCCATTTTGAAAGGCATCATTTTGTTTAATAGATGTTGACTTTTAAAACAGGGCTTTTAGAATATGAATGATCCTCATATTGTTGTTGTTCTATTGAGGAGTAGTCTTTGCTTTCTCACCTTTTTCACAACATCATTCCAAATGGCAAATCCTGTTCAGCAAATCAACTGTTTTTGCAATTGAAAAACTTAATTACAACTAAGAGTACAGCAGGGTAAAAAATCAGCCAATTTGGAGAGAGATTCATCTGATTATTAGTTTTTCGCCTGTTTTTTCACATCAGACAAAGGTTACATATCTCTTTAAATCCAGTATGTACCATCTTACTCCTGCACTTCTTGCATTTAGCAGATACCAGATGTAGTGATAGTGGGAGGCAAAGAGAGTTCATCAGACAAAAAACGGTTGCTTCTACAATTGATTGTGCTAAACTCCATCTATGCTAGCTACTTCCAAATTCATTAATCTGCTTTCTTCACATAAATCGGCTGTTCCTCCTTTAGGCATCCGTGATAGATGAGCTTGACAGGGAAAATGACACTGCTATGCACCAAGAGGATGAGAATATATCTCTTCAGATAAAAGTTCTTTTTCTTTCCGTGCTAGAGATATCACAGGCATGACTGTCATGCCATTAGGACTTCTCACCCAGAAGCAAAGCTGGTGATTGCTTGAATAAAATCATATCCCGGTGGGTGCATTGTCCTAATCCTCAATAAAGAATATACATTTGATCTACCTTTGTCGAGGATAGAGATGAATTAGCCATTACACCTCCAGTAAGCCATTAAGTATATCTCAAGGATAAAGATGCATATTTATGTTACTGAGGCATTTCCGAAATGCATAGGCATGTAACTAAGGCCAACTCCTGTAAGCTAATCTTTATGTAATCATTTTGTTCTGCTCCCTAAAAAGATAATCATCTTTTTCCCTTTATCATTTCATCGTTAAAATCTTTTGATGCCACAATCCACATATTGGCCTCCTTGATCTTCTCTTTCGAAGTTTGATAATTCCAAATCCAAAAGATAGCCAATAGATATAAATTTTATGCAGGTAAATGGAAGTAGAATTATTAAGTACAATTTAGAAGAAAAAAACAAACACTAATTTAAGCATTCACTTGGGGTAATACGAAGACACATAAACTTGATTTCCATTTAGCTAACAGCTAGGAAGACAAGAACAACATACAAGCAGGGGCACACACTTCAATTTAGATCACCCTACAAGCCGACATGCATTTAATAAAACAAAAACATAGTACTAGGTAGCTAGATAATAGGGAGATAAACAGAGGGGAACATTGGCTGAAGGAGAACGGAGTGCCCTGATCATGAGTACCAAATATTGATCTAGTTCCTTCCTTCATCACCATGAAGAGAAATCTTGTCCATGATATTTGCTACCACATCTTTGGACTCCTTGAGCAGCTTGACACTCTTTCTGAGCCTATTGCGTTTCTCGGCAATCAAAGGTGACTCATCCAACATTCTCTCAATTCCACCTCCATGAGGTGCCATCAGATCCTGAACAATTTCGTCTTCTAGTTCCTTGTCAACCATCTTTTGAATGCTGAACATTATGTGCAGAGCCATAAAATCAACCATCCTCATCAACACAAGTTTCCAATAGGCAGTGATCCTCACCCTCATATCAAAAGCCTGCTGCACCAAACCTAGATGCTTCCTCAAATGACCAACGTCAGTTTCTCCGACTCCTTCCAGTTGTATTACAGAGTACTTCCCATGATCGTTCATGATCTCCATAAATGCCTGTTGTTGAGCCATGAGCTTATTGTAAGTTGCTAAATAGTCAGGATTACAGGTGTAATCTGTAAGCTTTTCCATCCCGATGACTTCCCTTACCCAATCAACTGATTCGTTCTTCCTCTTTGCAATCAAGTTTTGAGCAGCACGTCTAGTAGAAGACTGAAGCTGTGGGTAGTTCTCACACTGAGACTTCAAGACTTTGATAACAATACTCTCCACGTAGTTCCACAGTCTTCCCACAAAATCCTCCGGAGTTGCAGCAATTTTCTTTACTCGTTTCTGCAATAGATTGAGAAAAACGGACCGAGAAAGGAAGTTGGGCAATCCAATCCCATTAGTTTCCTGTAAAGCCATAATCTCCTCCATCAAGAAGTCTTCTTTATTCTCAAAATGCTTGGAATGTAGCTCATTAGAGTACTGATCGAGCATTTCAACCAGTCTAGCAGTGCAGTGCATTTCTTTTTCTTCAGGGTACTCATCAAACTCTCCTCTTAGAAGAATTTTCTTTAATGATTCCTTGGAAAAACTCAGAATTCGCATGAACGCTGTCAGAGCTTCAGCCGTAGAACTTAGATGCTGAGGCAGCTTGTTCAGTTCAGCCAGATTGACATTGAGTTTACCATTGATTTTCCTGACAATTTCCGGCAAGCACTTTGAAATGATGTTTGCTTGAATACGCACCAATTTTTGTGCAAGAACTGGAATACCAACCATGGATTTATCAATCTTTGATAAAAGTTGATGAGTCGCAAAAAGCCTTGCCTCATCGCTCCTGGCTTCTTCATAAGACTCATTCTTGATTCTATTCCTCACACAAACATAGCCGAGCCCTATATTCACTTCGTCAGCAGTAACCTTCTCAAGCAACCCTTCAGGAGCTTTGTCAGCCTTTGTTACAACAGCTAGAGTCCTTTCCCCTGTTTTGTCAACCTTTTGAGACATCCTAATGGACTCGCAAGTAGGGAAATCAACAGTAGCTGACAACACATTCAATATTATACTTTCTTCAGGAGCTATATATTTCATGATGATATCAGAAATCTGCTCATAAATATCTTCAGGTTGTCCCTGCACAGGAACTCTAGTGATTCCAGGTAAATCCACCATGGTCAAGTCAGGCACACCATTTTTTTTCACAACAAGAGTTAAAGGGTTGTTAGAAATCCCCTTACCCTGGCCAGCAATGTCATTTGTAGCACAAACGATAGCATCGGCAATGCCAGCTTCATCAACGGAGACCGACTTTCCATGGTATTCCAAGCGAAGATCTGGTGCAGTTATCTTTTCGTCATTCTGCAACCTCATGATGAGTGGAACCCTGGTGCAAATGCCTTGTCCTCTAGGGAGGCTGATCCCAGCAAGGGATTCAAGCACACTGGACTTCCCAGAAGATTGATCACCAACTACTACAATGGTTGGAAGCTGAATGCCTTCTTGCATGATATTAAGGTGGCGGAGCTTGTCTACACAGTCAAGGAGTGGCCTGATTCTATCATTGAAGGATGCAACAATGGGGGGATGATCACCACAAGCTTGTGGTGCTAAAACTGCAAGAGGCTTCTGATCAAGAACTTGCAGTGACAGTTCACCCGAAGTGGAGTCATGGATGCCCGGCTGGGAATGTTTTCTTGATGTTTTCCCCATATTTTTCTTGACAGTAAGTTAATCTGGTTTTGAAGGGTTCTTTTGAGTGAAAGTTAAGTGGCACTGATGGTGAGCTTATAAAGAACTCATTAGGGCAACTCCAAGGGTTGCCCCTATTTTTTCCTCTAAAATGGGGAAATCCCTATTTTAGGGAAAACTTACTCCAACCATTCCCCTATTTTTTTCCTTAAAAAGAATATTCCTTTTTATATTCTTCTCTCTCTTCTATATTATATTATTATCTTTATCTCAATTTTATTTTCTTATTCCCATTAAACAAATTCTATTTTTTATTTTTTTTTTACATATTTGTCACACATAATTTATATTCAATATAAATTTATTTTCTACCATAAAATTTTAAACTATATAATTTGTAAGAAAATATTAAAGATTATATATATGAACGGATAATTCAAATAAAAGTGAAATAATTGTGATACAAAATAATTAAATACATATTACATTACGATAAAATTCATTCGAAATACTACAAGTAGAACCTCAATTTGCACCTCTATGCTCCCATAAATGATCTATTAATGCATTACGAAGTTCAAAATGAGCATCTTTGTTCCTAATTCTTCCGTATCTAGCTAAAAATTCTTGAAATCGGTGATTTTCATCGACTGCCATTTCTACTTCTGGAACTGGACCTTCCAAATCATCTTGAATTGGTATATTAAGATCACGCTCATTCTCGATTATCATGTTGTGTAGTATTAATGTATTTTCAATTTTAATGTATTTCCAGTTTTAATGTATTTTTATTTAATGTAATTTCAATTTTAATGTGTTTTTATTTAACTTTCTTTTTTTTTTTTTGAATTTTAGCAACATTAAAAATTTTATATTTGCACCTTTCATTGTTTTTATGGTATATTTTTTTTTATACAATTATAACTCATAATAAAATTAACTACCAATTTTACATAAAAAAATAGATACACGATAATTAAATTTTCAAAATAATACGACAATGTTTAGACTATAAATTATTTATATAAAGATATTATATAAACATAATTATATTTATATAAAGAGATAAATTAAAAGGTTAAATAATAAAAATAATATTATTTTAATGGTGAATAGTAAATAGGGAGATGAATAGTGTGTCCCCAAATTTGAGGAAACACTATTCACTCCCTAATTTAGGGATACAAATAGGGAGTCATTGGAGTAAAATTTCCTAAATGTGTCCCTAAAAATAGGGAAAAGGAGGTTTAGGGGCAACCCTTGGAGTTGCCCTTAGGGGCTGTTTGCTTCGAGGGACAAAGATGTTTAATTGTGGTAGATAATTGGAAGGACGAAAAATTATCTTACACATGTTATTTCTGTATTAGTAAACACAGCATATTTTTTTTTGTACTAGGAGTACTAGATGGACTAACTTATACGAAATGTATATATTACTATACTATTTTGAGTATATTCTCCGCAATTAAAAAAGAAGAAAAGGTGTGCTTTAGGCAGTAAGACAAAGACAAATCATCCGTTCTTGAGAGTGGCTATGAGAATATCACTTCTGCTATGAGGTGAATGAATGCTATGACCTCAAAGGCTTTCTTTTCCAATGAAATGAATCCATAGGAGTCGTACGTTTCAGAGGAAAAAATGCAGATTTTAGCTACTTGAACGACAACTCCAGTACTGCATTAGCTGTGCTCTTTTACACTCATTGTACGCAACTTCGTCTGATTGGTTACTGAACTCCTTTTTCTGTGTTTTTCTTTTCTTCTTTTATTTTGGGAATCATTTATTTTTTGGATCAGTTCGTTGGAGGATGTGCTTCTGATGCAAAGATTCCAGCTTTAACAGGGGATTCTCCGGTTTCTTGGGAAGAAGATCTCTTTCCGGATATTGTAGCATGCATGTCAATTCCTATGATTGACGCTTCGATTTATTCTTCAAACGTATTGGTTGTTTCCAGCTCAGAATTGTAGCTTCAAGCAGATGATATATACTTTGAGAACAGCATGTCACTAAACTTATCAAGAATTGTAGCCTCGGTACATTTGCAATCGCTAAACTTAGCTATTGTTGCTAAAGAAGCAAAAACTTTATCTTGAACATAAAATAAAGGCAAAAATACTAAAGTCCCACTGAAGTTGTACCCAAAACGTCAATTACACACTCAACCTTTACGGACGATCTCGTACCCCTATTCATATTTGAGATGAAATTAACACCCCCCTCATCGACATATAACCAGTCACATAGATGGAGGTGTTTTACACTCGTTGCCACATCATGCCCACATCACTGCCACATCAGTGCTTTGTCAGATCTGAAAAATATTATTTTCCATGTCATCCAACTAGTTCTTCCTCATTATCCACCACCAAAATCCACCACTACACCACCACTACTACCATTGAACGATTGCCATTTCACATCCCACCACAAAAAAAGAAAATTATAACAATGACTATACATTTCACCCCATCTAACCCACCACACAAACACCACCTATTATCGCCACCCACCACAAAATCCACCATAGCAGCACTAACAATGACAATAAAAATTCACCAACTACCAAATCCTCAACCAAAAATTGCAATGCCACCACCAGGGATTTCATAATCCTCCACCAAATTCATCCCTTTCTTCATAATCCTTATTTTCATGGTTGTTCCGCCGAAATCAACTTGTTCTCGGGTAAAAATTTATAATCCCAAAAATAAAAAATGTGAACTTTAGTTATATAAGAGTTTTAGTTCTATTAAAAGGAAAAAAAAAACAAGAGAAGGAACCACCTGGAACTAAATAACATAATTGTCAGAAGGTTCATGACTTTCAAGCTCTTCACCATCCACTATCAATTTTAAAGATACTTTTTCCAATTTTGATAATGTTGATAAATTTTTAGCTTGAATGACGGAGGACTTGGATTAGACAATTGAGGCTCGTTTTGTGGAAGATATATGTTTTAGGAAATAAGGAGGTGATGAGAGGAAGAGATGGATAGTATTAGCAGAATTGAGGGACTGAGGGTCGGGGTGAAGATGGGGACAAGAGGGGGTTGTGGGGGAGCTTCTTTACTTTACTCTTTTTTTTCTCTTATATTTTTGGGCTAATTTTGCTGATTTACTCGCCTTTTTTTTTTTTTAAAGTTTTATTTGTTTGCCATGTCAGCATTTAGGGTGGTGTAAATTTCATCTCAAACATGAATAGGGGGTATGAGGTCGCCCGTAAAGATTGAGTGTGTAACTGACTTTTGGATACAACTTTAGGGGGACTTTAGTATTTTTGCCTAAAATAAACAATGTATAATTAAACAAAAATCATCACCTCGGAAACAAAATGGGTTGGATAGGTAGGTTAAAATTAGGGGTGTGTAAAACCGAATTGGTACGGGATACTTGGATCGTTACTGCTATCAATAAGCATAACATGATTACTTCGATAATGATATTGATTTCTAATACTGATAAGATATTAGTAACGGTATTTATATATCTTTATCGTTACAATACCGATAACCGATAAAATATTTTATTTTATTTGTTATTAATATATTAATCCTTTAAAATGGTGGAACAAACATAAGAATGTCAATGACGGTGTTAATTAACGACGTTAAGCATTGAAGATTTATCTAAGTAGACAATGTAAGTGATTTTTTGTGCTTTAGTATCAACTTGTATAGTACTTCTTATTGTTACTACTAGTTGGTGGTGACTTAGAAGTTTCATATGCAGTGGTTAACTAATACGACCATCGAAAACTCACGCATTACTTCGATGGTACAAATAATACCGATTACCGAACCGTTAACTATCGAACCGTTAAGAACCGATAAACGATTTAGTGATAGATTATCCGTACGATATTGATTTTGCATAATTATATAAAGTTAACTGATATACCACTACTGATTAGCTAAAATTCGAACGGTACCGACTCATGGGCACCCCTAGTTAAAAAAGATTTGATTCAGTATTTTTAATTTTTTGACTTAATAAAAGAGTTCCCACTTCATTAAACCGTCACAAGAAATACGTCATTCAGTTTGAATAATCATTTAACTCAAATAACAAAATTTAAAGGACTTTTAAGTAGTAGTAGATTTGTTTTATCGATTTGCTGTGTGATTTGCCGGCTTCCTTTAGAGTACACTCTTGTAATGACCTCTATAGAACGTTAGAGTTCGTTTGGTACAAGGATAAGTTATACTGAGATTAATTATACAAAAATAAGTTAATATCGAGATTATTTTATATCATGGAATTTTTGGTATTGATTTTTATCAAATTGTACATAAATTTATATTGAAATTAGATAATACTGATTTGAATGCAAACCAAACATATGATAAAACCATCCAGATTTTTATATCAGAATTAATTAATCCCTATACCAGATAAGAAAAGTGAACCTGGATCTTTTTTCCACAACGTTAATGATGCCAACGGGATAATAGTATCCTACTGCGACTATACAGTACGAACTAAAAAAGTTGATTGGTAACCAACCATACCTTTATCCTCTGGCCATTGGCGAAACAAGTTGAAGATGTTCCTGTGTTCCGGACTAAGCTCATCATCACCAATGGTAAATTGCAGGGCAATGACTGCTTGTCTATTTTAAATGCCATGGGAACTGCAGACCTTCAGTAGTCTACGTTAAAGTTGTCATGGAGTTCATAGCTAATAAAGCTCGACCAGCTGGATAATTTTGTAGTTTGGCTCGTTTATTTATGCATGGTATTGCATGGCCCCAATGCCCAAGCCAAGTTTAAATTTACAACAAACAACATGATCTTACCTGGCAAGTTTAAACTTCACTTTCAATAATTCCAGCAATTTAGTTACACCTGTCCATGATGAATACTACTCCTACCATAGTTTAGCCCACAAAGTGACTAAAATTGTTTAAATATAGTATTCAATTGAATGTTCTTCATCAAAGTACTACTCCGAATACTATTAGCAATGTATATCTACCTGGTAGTATTAGTTAAAAACTTTTAACAAGTTTTAAGTTTGGTGTACTATCGATGTATTGTATTTTTATACTATTTAGTAATTTTAAAAGTAACCTTCTTATTGTAATTTAAAATAAAATAGTCATCAAAGGCAAGTTGAATCCTAGTTTTACTCTCGAACCAAAATTATCTTCAAGTTGACAGGTCATCAAAATTTATTGTTTCTTTTTCACCACTATAACTAAGGGTGTGCATAATTTGGTATATATCGAATTTTCGAAGCGAAATCAAAAAGTTTAGTATTTGGTATTCGGTATTTTAGTATTTGGTATTGGTAACGATATATGTTTTATAAAATACTGATAAACGGTATGGTATTTGGTTTTCTTTAAAAGAATACCGAAATACCGAATACCATACTGAAATAATAGATATATTATGATAAACTATTATATTATCTATAAATTATAAAAATAGAATTTAAATTTTGATGACTAGTGGTAGAAATTTGTTGTTAGACTGTTAGTGGAAGTCTTTGAGTGTTTTAGCTTTGCATAATGTGATTTTCTAGTTACTTTGCTTGTAGTGGAAGTTATCTTAAGTATGTATAGATTGTTTGAATATCAAATAGCAACTTTGGTATCATCTACTATGAATTAAGGAGTTAAGTAGACATATTTGAATCAACAAATTTATATAATTTTATGCAAGATTATTCAAACATAAACGCGAAAGAGAATTTAATTTATCTAGCATTTTCCTATCTAAGGTTCAAACTGAACAATCGAAATTATCATACCGAAATCGAAACCAAAAAGAGAAAAATCGAATCATACCGAATTTAATTTGGTTTGGGATTGGTATAGCATTTTAAAAAATCTAATACCGAAATTCGCCAATACTATATCATACCGACCCACGCACACCTCTAATTATAACAACAACAATAACAGCATGCCTAATATGATCACACAAATACGGTCTGAGGAGAAGAAAGTGTATACAGACCTTGACCCTACCTCAAATGAGGCACAAATGTTGTTTTCAGTGGACTTTCTTTTACGCCATTATTTCTAGCTAAATTCTGACGTTCTTTATGAAAATATTTCACAGTTTTTTTTTTTTTTGTCAGTTCATGATAAAATAACTCAAGTTATAAATTTCTGTACATCTCTTTCTGTAAGAAATGTTTCTTCTATGCCTCTTGGGAAACTACTTTGATTTACGAGAACAATATATGTCATTATGTGTGACTTTAAGGGGTAGTTTGGTAGAAGGTATAAGGAACTACAATTACGGAATTAAATTTTGGTTTGATTTTATCTCATATTTGGTAAGATATATAAGATGAAAAAACTTAGAAAATGAGATTATAATCATGGAAGTAGCTATCCATATGTTATATGAGATTATAATTTCGAACTTATAATTACGGGATACCATCCCTGCGATTTCTCATTTTGTACGAGACAACCACTAACAATTTTTAAATTGATTGTGTAGTTCCACTAATGTGGGTATTTTGTGTAGGAATTTCATATTTTTTTCCCCATATATTAAGCATTCAAAAGATTTACTTTATAGGTTTTTGAGAAGGAACTCTACTTTTATTAGCATTGAATATTTAGCAATGGATATCTGAATGAACTCCACGTCAACACTACATGAAAATTGGAGAACATAAAAGAGGCTTTAGGTGAAGAAGAAGCCTACGGAAGAGAAATATTTGGTCCAAGTAGAGAAATGAGGGGATGAAAGAGAGTTGGAAGGGAAGAGAGGAGAGGAGGAAAGAGCATAAATTCCAGAAAAAAAAAAGTAGGAAAAAATAGTATACACCGACAATTCACCAAAATCAAATTTACTGTTCATTTGATTGCATCTTTGAGAGGCTTGAATACTGGTATGAGACCCTATATAAACAATAGTACAATATTTGGTTTTTGAAAAAAAAACAAAAGGCAACACTTTATTAGATTGATGAAGGTAACAAATTGATGAAGGCAAAGCCCTCTATAGTGTGAGTGAAGTGGCATACCACCCACGTCTCTTCTTTTGACTCCTAATTTTGTAAATCAACTTACAGCTAACTAGTTCTCTGGTAAAACATTCAGAGAAGCGGCTTCATTTGGACCTCGTAATTGTAGTTCCTTGGTTGCCTTGTTAGTCTTGTATAAATTGCAACGCGATCGCGCAGAGAGGAAAAAGAGATGAAGCGCGATAGCGCCCAGTGTGTTGCGATCGCGAAGGTTGCGCGTCTGGACTGCGCTGGACAGTTCTGTAATTTCATATCAGCCAAATGGGGAACATATATTCAGCCCTTTGCACGACCTAGGGCTTATTTTTTAGCCATTTTTCCAATCTTGGAGCAAGGATCCATCAACAAGAACATCAAGAGGGTGAAGATTTGGAGCAACCCATTGAGAAATTCTCAACCTTTAATACTCCTTTCTCTACTTTCATGCTTTGTAGTGAATATATTTGGTGTTGTTGATGTTATTGAAGAATTGATTTTGTGAATATATTTCATGGCTATTTGTGTTATTAATTGATATGATTTTGGACATGAATATATGAATGAGTCATGACTAGGAATTTATATTGTTGGGTTTTGATTATCTAGCTTCCATTGTTTTGATTGCTCGACTCTTGTGCTCGCGACACTTGAGTTGCCCGTCTACTTTGCTAATTAAAGACTCGGGAGAGATTAGTTACGTAGAATAGTGAAGCTAGCGAGGGTTGATAGATTATTTCATAGACTAACTCATCTAAAAGAAGTTACGCTCAGAAGAGGTCTTCTTTCCTCGGGTAATTGGCAGTGCTTTATAAGCTCAACCATGGCTTTGACGAGCGCCGTTGAGGTAAATCCCTTCTAAGCCGAAAGGATTCTAGGGATTACATTAGAACGACTCGGCCATAATATATAAACCCTGTGCTATAATTGCATCCTAGGCTCAAAACTTGTTTTCCTCGGCTGTGAGAAGGCCATAGATCATATTTACTTGCTTTCCTAGTGTAGTTTGTAGTTGTTAATATCATTCCATCACCTCGTTATCCTAGTTTGGCTTAGTCAAATAAGTTTAGTTCCTCCACAACTTTGATCGCATCACTTTGTTCCTTGTGGATTCGACCCCGACTCCTATTTGGGTAAATTTTATTGCGATGACCGTTCATACCTCAAGCCGAGGTGTGTGTTGAGCGTTGTCAAAGACATGTACGACGGAGCCAAGACCCGCGTGAGGACACATGAGAGTGTCTCCGACAATTCCCACTCGAGATGGGATTGCATCAGGGGTCAGCTCTTCGTCCGTTCTTATTTGCTCTGGTGATTGACGAATTGACACGGAGCATTCAAGGAGAGGTTTCATGGTGTATGTTATTTGCCGACGATATAGTGCTGCTGATGAGACTCGAGGCGGAGTTAATAATAAGCTGGAGGTTTGAAGGTATACTCTGGAGTCTAAAGGTTTCGGGTTAAGCAGAACGATGACAGAATACATGGAGTGCATGTTTAGCGATGCGCCACAGGAGTCTGAGGTAAAAGTGACGCTTGATTCTCAGGTCATTCCCCAAAAGAAAAGCTTCAAGTACCTTGGCTCAATCATTCAAGGCGATGGAGAAATTGATGATGATGTCTCCCATTGTATAGAGGTAGGCTGGATGAAGTGGAGACTCGCGTCTGTGTCCTATGCGATAAGAAAGTGGTACCTAGACCCAAAGAAAAGTTGTACAAAGTGATCGTTAGACCAACTATATTGTACGGCGCAGAGTATTGGCCAATCAAGACCGCACACATTCAGAAGATGAGCGTAGCAGAAATGAGAATGTTCAGATGGATGTGTGGGAGTACGAGGTTGGATAAAATTATGAATGAGGTCATTCATGACAGTGTGGGAGAGGCCTCAGTGGTGGACAAGATGCGAGAAGTGAGGCTGCGATGGTTCGGCCATGTGATGAGAAAGAGCACAGACGCTCCTTTGAAGAGGTGCGAGAGGCTGGCTGTACTGGGTCTGCGGAGAGGTAAAGGTAGATCGAAGAAGAATTGGAGCGAGGTGATTCGACAGGACGTGACTCATCTCTATATCACCAAGGACATGACGCTTGACAGGAAAGAGTGGAGGTCGAGGATTAGAGTAGAAGGTTAGGTAGAAGGTGATTGGTTTTTTGTCATTCTAGCTTTAGTATTCCTATGCATAGTAGTTTTATCTTGTCATGCATCCTTATCATTGTTGTTGTCTTCTGTTTGTTTTGGTTGTTATACGTGAGTACTTGAGGTATCATGATGTTTCTTACCTTTTTATTTTCTATTATGTTTTCAAAATATTTTGTTTGTTTTTTAAAATTTTTTTAAATTTTTTTTCGTAGCCGAGGATCTATCGGAAACAACCTCTCCACCTTGTCTGTGTGCATCTCACCCTCCCAGATCTCACTTGTGGAGTTATACTGGGTATGTTGTTGTTGTTGTACGCTCCCTAATACAAACCGTAAATTCTTCCTCTCTCTTTCTCTCCGCTCCTCCGCCCACCCACTCGCTATCCTCCTCCCTCATCACCGGCGACTAGTCAATCGCTATTACTGTTGTTTCTCCGACGACCAGATCAACCATCTTGTCGTTGTTGATGTTGTTTCTTTTCTTTGTTGCCTGATGTCGCCGATGTTGCTGTTGTAGTACAGAGGCGCTGCTCCTCTGCGGCGGTGCTGATGCACTGCAGTGACGGCTTCTCTGGTCTGCGTGTTTTCCGGCGGGTTTCTGTGATCTACTCCTTTTTTTTTTCTCTTTTATATATTATATGTATATATGTGTGTGTTATGTATTTTTTTTTATTTTTTTGTATATAAATACGTATATTTTTGTAGTTTTTGTATATCAATGGCTAACACCATTTTTATACGTGTATATGTATTGTATGTTGGTGTATGCTTGTGTACGTTTATGTCTATAATAGAAAAATTACTTTTATATTTTTTTTTTTGTATAACTTTGTATGTTTGGTTATATGTAGTTTGAAAACATTAATTTTAAAATATATGTGTGTTTGTGTATGTTTTGTATATTTCGTTTGGTAGATCCAAAAAATATAAAAAATATAAAAAACAGTTCTGGTGGTGGTGATAGGGGGCGACGGTGGTGGCTACACGGTAGTGGCGAGTTGTGGCAGCAGTTCCATATGACAGTGATAAGTAGAGAAGGTAGGAAGATGGAAATAAAACACTAATTTGTATGTGTTTGGTGATACTCGTATATGGTATGTATAAAAAATAATTGGTATGATCTGTAAAGTGGTATAGTGTAGGTATTTTTTGTAATTTTGGTGTTTGTTAGGGTTGTATTATTGTTGAAATTGAGTCGAAAATATCCACACTACTAATTTCCACATTGTTAATACTCATATTATTAATCACTGCATTGCTAATACCTACATAAATGAGTTCCAACCAAACAACCCATAATGTATACAATTATCCACTCCGAATGTCGAACAAACTGATAAATGCACTACTCACCTATAAAGTTACATCACCTTTAACCATTAAAAGTTTCTCTCGTTGTCCACTTATTAGTTTTCTCGTTATCGACTATGCTATTTTGTCTATATTTACTCTTACTGTTTGAGTAGCCTAAGTTGGATTCAGTCTAGAAGGCCATTCCTTTCGCTGTGAAAAGTGATTACTTTTGTAGTAAATGTTGGTTCAATACAATAATTGATCTCTCAATAATTTTTCAGTCAATGATCTTGATTTTGATATAGTTAAGATGTTAATGATCAAATTGCAAGTAATATCTGACGCTAAGTTCTTATCGAAGAGTAAGGAGAACTTCTCCAATCTAAGTTTAAGCTTTTTTGAACATTTGCACATTAGATTGGTGTATACCAATCTACAATATGTAAGCGAGGTAAAGATATATGTCCTCATCCGTGTAATTGTTTATTTTGATATATACAGATTGGGGTCGTGCCTAACCCCATCACAATGATGGATCTTCAACTTAAAATTTTTTTTGTCAATGATGGATCTTTGACTTAAAAAAAAAATTTGATCTCTCGAGTCTCGACATCTTTGATTGCATCTCCTTTTTCATTTAATTTGGAAAATCCATTTGTCAAAATTATTTTTATTGAACAAAAGCAAAGTGCTAGATGTATTAAGAAACCAAAGTAATAGCACTAGAACTATAATCCAATACAATCCAAACATAATACATAACTTGCCATAAAGGGCTAATTTTGTAATTTTGCCCTAAGATTTACAGGGTGGCAATGGTGAACCACACAGACATTTATTTCCAGCAAAAGAATTAGCTCCAAATTTTGTCGGTGGAAGTTGACCACACAACTGATTACTACTCAAATTCAACTTTTGTACTCCAGAAATTGCCTTAGGAACTTTCCCATAAATCATATTCCTGGACAAATCCAAATCCTTCAATGTCTGAACAATCCTTAATTTCTCCAAATCAAACTTCAATTTATTCCCAGAAGCATAAAATCCAACCAAGAAATCAGTCTTGTTCAACAACCCAATTGGACTTCCACTAATCTCATTATTAGAAAGATCAATATAATCATAAAAATAAGTAGTTGTAGGTTTCCAATCATCCAATTTAATCTTGATCCCACATTTTGCTAATTTCAATGAATATATAATTGGTGAACTAGTAACCCAACTTGGAATTGTACCTAAGTGGAAATTATTGTACGACAAGTCCAATGACTCAATACCTTTTACAAACAATTTTGGAAATGGGTCTACTAAAAGATTATGTGACAAATCAAGATTAAAGATTTTGGTTAGATTTGCAAATGTTTTAGGTACAGTTCCTGTAAATCTATTCCCAGAAAGATCTAATGTGTCTAGAGTACGAAATTTTCCAAGAAAATCTGGGATTTTACCAGTTAAATTATTATGTCCTAACTCTAGGAACCGTAAAATTGGAGCTAAAGTTGCAATAGAACTTGGAATATTCCCAGTAAATTTGTTATGAGAAAGGGTTATGATTCTAAGGTCAGTTAATGAAGTGAAAATGTTTGGTATTAAACCAGTAAGTTGATTTTTTTCTAGACTTAGATAAGTTAAGCTCTTGAGTTTACTAAATGACATAGGTATGGTACCAGTTAAAAAGTTGCTTCCTAATTTAAGCTGTGACAATTGACTTAACTGGCCAATTGAACTTGGTATTGGACCAGTTAACCGGTTACCCAAGAAACTTAATGCAATAAGTTTGGTCAAGTTTCCAATGGATGTGGGTACATGACCTGTTAACTTGTTGTTTTCTATGTAAACAATTTCTATTTCAGGTAAAGAAAGTAGAAAATTGGGTGTACCTGTTAAGTTACCAAGATTTTCAAGGTTAATAGTACTTAGTTTTTTTAGTTTGGAAAGTGAAGGTGAAATGGTACCCGATAAGGTTTGTTTTTTCTCAGGGTGTCCATATATTTGTAGTTGTGTGACCCTATTATTTTCATCACATGACACACCAGACCATGTACAACAATCAGTACCTGCTTTCCAATTTGCAAGAAGACCCGATGGGTCAGATTTGATACCCGACTTGAATCCTAACAACCCGGCTTCATCGTCCACGTGGCACTTTGCTGCATGGGATGTGAGGCAATGGAAGGTGAGTATAGAGAGGAAAAAGAAGAGAGGAACTGGAAATTTAGAGGGAGATAGCATTGTGAAATTTGTAGTTGTGTTTGTGCTTGTACATACTGAGAAGCATTTATAGAGGGCAAGTTGGATATTGGGTCCCAATACATTAATGATTGATAGCAAATACGTATCTTGAGAAGATGGAAACTTTGATCGTACTCTGTTTAGAGAATATGCTTGAAAAATTAGCTAGCGTTTGCATATAGATTTGGCGAAAACTTGAAAAAAAAAAAATTGAAGTTGAGTTGAAAAATAGTTTTTGAAACTTGAAGTTAGGTATGACATATAATTTACTTATAGAAAAGTTAAAATTTCGTAAGTGAGAAAAAGTTTTTCTCCCAAAACTAGCTCCCGTTTGGACATAATTTTTTAGGGGTTTTTTAGGAGTTTTTAGTGTTTGTTTATTCTTTTGGAGCAAAACTTGTCCCAAAAACTCACAAAAACTCAAAAGCTGTCATTGAGCTGTTTTTGAGCCAAAAACTAACATTTACACATTAAATTTCATTTTCATAAGAGCTCAAAAACTCTTTTGAGCCAAAAAATTTGTTCCCAAAAAGTATACAAGCCTCACAACAGCCCCCATTTGGTCGATGTGGGACTCAAATCTCTACCTTGCAATAGATCATAACATAAACAAATTCTATAAACAAATAAAGTTTTAAAATATTATTTAAAAAAACTCCTAAATTTTATGAACAAATGGGACCCTAATAAATGTATGAGCTTTGACTTCTTCCACTTCTTGTGTTATGATGGTGGAAATGAACTTTTTAGAATACTTTAATAAATGTTCTAACCTAAAAATTCAAGAACATGGTTTTGCTGCTACTTGCTTGTGTGCGTGTCTTACGTGGAACTTGAAAGATTAGCTTAAAGAAAACTCAAAAATCTAGGACACTGGTGTTTGAGTTTTCAAATTCTCAAAAACCCCGGATTAATTATGCACAGAATGTTAATATTTCACGTAATAATTAATATTAATTTTAATCACATTTTCTCTTCTTCAAAACGGTTGAAAGTAAAAATTATAATGAAAATCATAGTGTAACTAAAGTAACACATATAATGAAGAGAAAAACGGTTGATGTATTTCAAAAAGTTCTTAATTTCCCATGTTTGATATATCCATGAAAATAGAGACTTGCCATCTCCCTTAAAATTTGCAAATGGTGTACGGTCGTAGAACGTGTACATTCTTTCAATATTGATGGCTCTAGCTAGGTCGGACCAAGTCAAGATAATGTTAGAAAATGTATGTGTTGTAAACTGTAGCGTGGCAATTGGCATGGTCACGATCGACCCTTTCTATTTAAGGCATCCATGTAACTTTAATGCGTCAAATAATTAACGTAAGGCTTCCATGAAATTTATTCATTCTTAGAAATATGTGATACGAAAAAAAAAACAATATATGTTTATGTCGGATACAATATAATTTGGGTTATATTTATTTCATGGGATAAGAAAGTCTAGTCTTTTCGATCTTAGTAATGTATTTGATTTACCTGCTAATTATAAGGATCTTGTCAACTAAACGATTTTCCTACTATACCAATAGACGAACAGCTAATTAGTACTATCAGTTTATGTCACATTAAATTGATTGGGGTAATTTTAAATATTGTCAAGAATGTCTTGTCATATTAAAATTCAATCTTATAGTCATTGATTTTGAACATATATGAGAGTTCACGTGCTGTGCAAATATATGATGACTTTATTAAGATTGTATTCACAATGCATGAAGAATTTGACTAGATATTTTCGTTCATCTTTTCAAACATGAAAAAATAAAAGAAATATAAGAATCGCACCGATCTTGGGTCTAATATTTTTAATTACGGGATTGGAAGCTTGATCAGAATAATTAGTATAAGTTTCTGGTATCCAAAACGCTATGAAGAGCTAGACTTTTATTTTCTTAATTTTCGTTAACACTAAACTTAGAAAGGGAAAGGATTTAGAACACTTAAAATTTGATAGAAGCTTCTTCTTTTTTGCTTCTGCTTTGTATATTAATAATATGATTAGCATTACCAAATCAGTTGAGTACTCAACTTTAAAAACGAGTTTCTATTCATAACAAATAAAAGAACGGATAATGCGCCTAAAAATCTTCTCTAGAAAATATTTTCCCTCCTTAGTCATATTAATTAACAGAGTCAAACTATATCTGGAATGTAAGGTAGATAAAATTACACGTTTCATCTTAATAGGGAAATGGACAGCGAGCAAACATAGCTGACAAACCAAATTATCTTACGATGAATTAATGGGCGGCTAATCATAATAAACGCATTCGGTGCTGGTCCCCATCATCAATTTGCTACTAATAGAATTCATAGTGGCTAAGGCATTCAGAATGTTATAATTTAGAAACCCAAAAATTACAAAGAGGAGGCACCAGTAGTGTAGCCACTAATAAATAAGACACAAAGCAACTTTGAGAAAGTATAATAAAGAAAAGTTGCCAAGATCTTTATTAATTTATTCAAGATAGGTACGTAAAACGGTAAAAGTGATAGGATGACTCGTATTAGTTGGTGAAGAGCATTTGTCTAATTATAAGTCCAATTTTCTTTCTTTGTATTATCGAGACATTCGACGGGACAGCATATGTACCTCGGAAGCCTCGGCCCATTCAAATCAAAATAGAACGAGCACCTACAACTAAGGGGAATGGAATGTCGATTACAGGATGAGAGAATCTTATAATAAGAAGGTTTGGTGACTGGTCAAGTTATTAAACTTAATTATTTTGATCAACATAGCTGCAAGCCTTCAAGTGTTAGGTTAGTTAATAAGCGATGTATATCATGCTTTCGAGATATAATATGCATGGATGGATGGTTAGTTGTCTATGAAAAAAAATGGTGAATGTTAGAAGTTTTGCATGTGAAGATTTTTTTTTTGAGAGTTTCCCTTTATATAGAATCCGGCGCCAAAATGGTGTCTTTTTTTAAGAAGGCAACAGAAATGGGGTGTTGACATATATTGTAACAAAAATGGGTATATCGGCACAATTTGTGCCGACTTACCACAAGAAATAGACGGCACAAGTGATGAAATTAACGGAACAAACATTTTTCATAAGCCGGCAGATGTTTTGCCGACTTAGTAAGTCGGCAGAACAAATGCCGACTTGCTGTTATGTTATTATTAACAAATCGGCATTTGTTTTGCCGACTTACTAAGTTGGCAAAACTTCTGCCGACTTATGCATTTGTTTTTTGTGTGCTTATGCAAATTACGAGCCAACTGAATTAATGATAAAATTGCCTCCCGCAATACAATTGATAGCACCATATTTACTCTTTACAAAGTGGAAAAAGATGAGTAAAGTACTCAAAGTAAACAGCTTCAGCGAATGCCAGACAGATTATTGAAGCAAAGGAAGGTCCTTGATTCAATAGTCCAGAAGCCAGAATTTACCCTATACTAGTAACTAATTATACATGAATAATTCACAAATATATGCATTGATTCCCTCCTAGTGGAGATAACCTTCCTAACAACCCAATAATATTAACGTGAGATTTAACAAAAGTACTAGGAGTACATATTAAATCGCCAAAAACTATAATAAAGAAAAGAGGACATAACTACCTGTTAAGAATCAGAAGCAGTAATACTATAGCAGCAGCATAAAGCTTCAGTGAATAAGCAGCAAAAAACAAATGCATAAGTCGGCAGAAGTTCTGCCGACTTAGTAAGTCGGCAGAACAAATGCCGATTTGTTAATAATAACATAACAGCAGGTCGGCATTTGTTCTGCCGGCTTACTAAGTCGGCAAAACTTCTGCCGACTTATGAAAAATGTTTGTTCCGTTAATTCCATCACTTGTACCGTCTATTTCTTGTGGTAAGTCGGCACAAATTGTGCCGATATACCTATTTTTGTTACAATATATGTCAACACCCCATTTCTGTTGCCTTCTTAAAAAAAACACCATTTTGGCGCCGGATTCCTTTATATATATTCAAACCATTAATTTAATATTTGCAACCCACTGTTCTAAATAATGCTCCTATTTCATTTTTCATCAGCAAGTCCAAAGTGACTAGGCCGGTAGTATTTGCAACTTGCAAGTACTCATTTCGTGTGGTGCAAAAATTGATACTTTGACCCAAAACGTCACTTACGTCAGTCCAGAAGCTCAAGTACATCCCAAATTAAAGCTCATTTGCAGAGACATGGCAAGCTGAACAAAGATGTAACCATTTCCACTAAGAAGAATAGGTACAAGCTTTTGATTATGATATTACCATATCGACTGTTGTATTATACTTCAAGAGGTAATACAGTGATCATTGAATATTATTCTACCAGGAAATTTCTTTAACAATACCTCACTCGATTACATAAATCATAAAGGGATGTCCACAATTATAACTTACAAATCATCATGTTTTATTTCTTGTAGAAAAAAGAAAATACAAGAAACAGTGCCAGCTCCAGTGACTAACTTCAATTCATAGTGAATAATGGAAGTCATTTGGAGTATGGAATGACTACAAATTGCGTCATTGGTGGTAGGCTGGTAGCTCACTACCTTCTAGACCAACTTGAACATACATGGAGTAACTTTCATAACACCAAATTAAAAGTACGGAAAAAGGTCAGATTTACCCCCTCTACTATTAGGCATTAGCTGTTGTTTGCTAGGACACCATTAAAGTTTACAGTCAACTTTATTCCCACGGTTAGCTTTACTTTTTGTAATTGCCGCCTATCCCTAACGAATTTCCAGCCAACTGCTCGCCACATGTGCATTTCATATTTTTGTCACCTCTTCGTCCCTGAACACCATTGCTGTGTTTTTTAATTAAGGAAAAAATTAGGGTCCCTCTCTCTTTCTTCATAAACTTCCTTAATTTTCCTTTCTCCTACTCTTTTCTTTATTTGATTAACATAGGTACGTGGGTACAATTTTGTATGGTAAAATGTCAGAAGGCAGCTATTAGTCTCTAAAGAGGTGTCGTTGTGGTATTATTGCGAATCACTTAGACAGTGTGCACTACTTCTAAATTAGTTCTAATCCCGAAAGAAAGTTCTACAAAGGTGTTAAAGATGGTGTAACTAAATCAAAGTAATTTTTAATTTTTGTTTCTTGCCTCTTGCATTCTCGGGATAATTGCCTGTTTTTTGTTGGTAGATTGATTCATGTGGTTATTGGAAATGAGACGATGAAGTATTACTTGACAAGGTTGAAACATTACTTTGAAATTTGAAGTCAGTTATTAAAGGTGGTTGGAGCTCAAATGGAGAAATTGAAGCAAAACTTACCTTATTGAGAGTGAGAAGTAAGTTAAAATCCTTGAGGAAAAAGTGCTAAAGATCAAGATGATCATTATGATTTTGTGGGCGTTATTTATTGGATTTGCATGCTTAAAAAGATAGATTGTTCTTAATTCCTTGACTGGATTTACTTGGCAAGACTATGACATTGTAATCGTAATGTGGCTGTTTGGTATGTGGTAATATATTGCTGAACTAAATGGCATTATAGCCTATTTTATGATTAAATATGTTTGGTTCTTTTGTGTCAATTGTCTAAGTAATTTTTGATACCATAAACTGTACAAGCATAAGTGAAATGATAAACATTTTAATACACACTTAAATGGCATATCACACAAGTTGAACTAAGTTAAAAGCACAACTTAATTTAGTGTAGAATTTCTGAATCATATCATTAAGAAATGCAATATTATTAAAAAAAAAAAAACTGATCACGTTGAACATCATGGTTAATCAATCATAACATAATATTTTTTCAAATTTAGGAAAGCGTAGAGTATTAAAAGTAAATTACCTAATCTCAAAAGTAAATTACCTAATCTCGCATCATTCATATATTGATTCTTTAATGTTAAATTTCAACAATGATTTTAACCCTAGAAACATATTTTGAGTTTTTATTACATTTTAATAAAAAATAAGAAAATGCAAAAGTGATGTGTGAATAGCCACTTCAGGCCTATTTTCTATAGTAATGTCTTGTATAAGTGTATCTCCAAAGTGATGTGTGCCAGGCTTAAAGAGATCTTGCCCTATCTTGTATAACCAGACTGTCTTTGTTCAAGGGAGGTCACTAATACACAATGTGCTCATATGTCATGATATATACACAATGTGCTCACATATCATGATATCCTAGAGCACAATAACATGAAGACTACACTTAGATGTCTTATGAAGATTGATTATAGATAAGCCTATGACATGATGAGACGAGGGCTTATTGAGGAAGCACAAAAAGGGTTTAGGTTTTCCAAGAAATTTGTTAATTAGTTACGGTGTGAGTAACATCTACTAATTCTCTGTCAAGGTAAATGGTCGGGGAGGATAATTTGAAGGGAAAAGAGAATTAAGGCAAATGGATCATATTTCCCCTTCTATTTGTAAAGTCATACAATAACTCTCAATAGTTCTAAAAGAATGTTAGTGAACCCCCTGATTTTCAAATTTCATCTCATGTGGAAAAAGCTCAGACTCACTCAGTTGACCTTTGCTGGTGATCTTATGATCTTCTGCAAAGGGAATATGGTCCCAGTTAATCGAGTGATGAAGGCTCTTCCACACTTCTCTGCAGCTACTGGACTAGTTTCAAATTTTGATAAATCAAGTATCTTCATGGCAGGAATAAATAGTACAATGAAAGAGCAATTACAAATTTTAACTGGTTTTTCAGAGAGTACATTTCCAATTAGATGCCTTGGTCTACCATTGGCTTAGAAGAAATGGAACAAAGTCGAATGCAAGCTAACTCATTGACAAGATCACAACCAAAATCAAATAAACACAAATCATACCTTATTTTATGCAGGCAGGCTGCGGGTCATAGATGGTGTCATCTTCTCTATTCACAATTTCTGGGAGCCAGTGTTTTTCTTGCCATAGAATATACTCAATATGGGGATAAAAAGTGCGGAGAATTCTTATGGGGAGTAGTGGAAGGAAAAAGAAAGATACATCTAGTGGCTTGGGATAATTTGTGTGCGCCAAAAAAGTGTGGAGGTTTGAATTTACTACTTCCGTCCCATTTTAGTTATTTCTTTCAGCTTTTGCACGCCCATTAAGAAAATCAATAAATAGAGTATACATTTTACTATATTACCCCTATTTAATATATGACTATTAATTTTTTTTAGAATATCTTTAATAATTAAGGGTATACTTGGAAAGAATGAGCAAAAAATATCTTGAAATCCTAAAGCGTCAACTAATTTGAGACAAACGAATCTTGCTAAAGCGTCAACTAATTTGGGACGGAGGGAGTAATAGGAAGTAAAACTTGCAACATTGTCTTTGTGGAAAATTACAATGGCAACTGATTGATAAAAACATTGATGTGGGTAAAGTGAGTGCAATAAAATATATGAAGAATAACAGAGATATTTGGGCTCATATACCACATGTTGATTGCAGCTGGTATAGTAAAAAGCTCAACAGAAACATGAACCATAATGTAGGAGTGGTATATACGAGGTAGATACAACTTAACAACTTCTGGCTGGTACTTGATTTTGCACAATTATATGGCATAAATAGGAGATCATCAAAAGATGGGGTAGCTGAGTTGGTTTGGAGTGCACAATTAGAGCCTAAGCATAGCTTTATCATTTGGCTTGCTACACAAAGGCAACTCCTTACCAGAGATGGATTAGCTCATATGTATATCACCATTAAGGAGCTAAATTGTGGTCTTTGAGAGATGATAAAACTGAGACACACCAACATTTATTCTTAGACTATCGTTGTATCACTGAAGTCAGGAGAGAAGTAAGTCAATGGATAGGCATTCAATTTCAACAGGTTATGCAGATACTACAATGAAAAAGAACAAACACTGGTCCCAATTCAATCTTGAAATTTAGTTGATGTTTGGAGTGCTATAATATGTCATACATGGGGAGCAATGAATTGAAAGTTATACAGAGGGGTTGATGTACATATTAGGCTCGTAGTAAAACATATTAAGAAGGATATAAAAGAAATGATAGAAATATTAAATAACTCAAAGAAAGCGAATAGGTGTTAAACATTTATTCAACAATTATGTAATTAGTTTGTTTCTTGTTTGAGGTTTAGTGATTCATGGTGACATAAACTGAATTTTTGTGCTCTGTAGGTGTAATATGTTAAGAGTTAATAATTATTCATATTTATTATCAAAAAAAATAAAAAGAAATTCAGAACGTACATTCCAACATGACAGTTGAAAAAAAAAATATAATTCCAACATAACACAACTAAAAATAAAAAGATAGAAAGAGTATTAGAAAAATGTATCAACAAGAAAATAATAGAGCAGTTCAATTGTTACCCCTTATTATTTTTTCATGAAGAAATAAGCCAAGGCATGATATAATAGAGTTATTTCAACAGCTAGATTCAGAGAGTACAGTAATTTAGCATAAAATCGTGATTCTCAATTTCTAATTTGTAGCCAATTACATCTTCCCTGTTAACTATTATGGCGTAATTAATAAAAAAACATTTAAAAAAAAAAACGAACTTCCTACACAGTAAGACACACACAACAAAATTCAGTTGTTGGGATCCCATCTTTCCTTAACTTCCAAAAATCCCCAATTTCCTCTCCGTTCTCCACCGCACCACCACCGTCATCCACCGTGCACCGCCGTTGACGATCCAAATTCCCCAACCATGTCAATCAATATGAAAACATTAACCCAAGCCTTCGCAAAAGCCTCAGCTAAAGCCTCAGCGGTGATAGAAAAAACGGTTCAAACAACCGTACAAGAAGTAACCGGTTTACCTAGAGCTTTACAAGACTACGATCTATTGGATCAGATCGGGTCAGCCGGGCCGGGCTTAGCTTGGAAGTTGTACTCAGCCAAAGCCCGAGATGGCCACGCTGTATACCCTAACGTCTGCGTCTGGCTCCTCGATAAGCGGACCGTGTCCGAGGCGAGACAGCGGGCCGGGCTCTCAAAGGCAGCTGAGGACTCGTTTTTTGATATCGTTCGGGCTGATGCGGCCCGGTTAGTGAGGTTGAGGCACCCTGGGGTTGTACATGTAGTGCAGGCACTTGATGAGAGTAAGAATGGTATGGCGATAGTTACTGAACCTTTGTTTGCTTCTGCTGCTAATGCTTTGGGCAATTTGGAGAATATTGAAAAAGTTCCGAAAGAGCTTAAAGGAATGGTAATTCATGTTACTCTAAATTATCGTTTCGATTATTGCAAGTTTCTATTTTTCGTAATATAATGTGATTCTATAGTTAATGTTTTGTGTCATTTCCTCAGTAGATACTTCAATTTTAGTTAATAGATGTTCTCAAAATCACATGCTTATACCTACAGTGGGATATAAGTCTCCAACCAGATCAAAAGACCTCAAAACTGTCTCTTTCACATTTTTCCTACCGACAAAAGCTTCTTTATCACTGGGAGATGACAATAAGCTACCGAATAAATATTAGAGATCAATGTCCACGAAACATACCACGACAAGCAAGAAAAACCTTTTGGTTTAACACCATCTGTCCCTAATAGCTTTTGTTGTCACAATCTTAAAATCTAATTATTTAAGATACTAAATCCGGACCCTGATACATACCATCTCTAGTAGCTGTCAGAGTCAATCTTACATTTAACTACCTAAGTTAGTCGCATCGCATAAACCCGAATTAAACTATCTAATTTAGTATTGGAGTGAATTGGCCTGACTTTAACATAATGAATATAGAGGATGCGCATGATGATGGGAGAAGATAACCAAGTTATCTCCGAGAGCCAGTAGCGCATGCAAGATGACTAAAAATGTGATGTGTAACTGGTCTCGATTAACTTGGGATTGAGCGTAGTTGATGTGTAATTGAAGAGTTCGGCAAGATTACAAGATGTATGGGCTAGAGGATATGACTATATACCATGGCTTAATTACACCGTCGAAGATGTTAATGTCTGGTTGTGCGAGCCAACTCAACAAAGAAAATACTTTTTTTTATATTTACTTAAAACTATACTGAACCACCTATCTATTTGTTTTTTGGCGCTGTTGCAATCATGTATGTTTTTTCTTTTTAAAAAAGTATAAGAGGTATCATATTGAGATTTGGCACCAAGCGGGTGCCAGCGCCATACCACAAGTGTTTCTAATGTTACACCTGTTTGGCATCAGTCATGCTCTCGAACGTAGAACAGCTCGTGTGGAGCTAGAAATCCAGAGCTAGACGGCTATGGAGCATAGAGCATGGGATATCTAACCCAGTTATCATGTGAATCTTATAGAAGGAAAGGAACTTCAGAGCTTTTGAAGGCAAAAAAACCGAAAAAAATAAAAGAAAAAGAAAAAGGAAAAACTATGTTTTGCCCCGCTTTTTCTCCATCCTGCTTTTATTCAGGATAGGATGTGTTTTCTAGAGAATTGTAGTTCGTAGAGCTTTTCTTGTCAATCTGGGGTCACCTTTGGCTAATCAAATTTCATTGAATTATCAAAAGAAGAAGAATATAGTTAAGGGTTTTTATCAGCTCTACGGGTTAGGGGAAAAAAATATTTAGTACAACCTTTAGTTTTGAGGTTCTTTAACATATCAGTAACAAAATGTTAAACTATTTGTTTTGGTTTCCTACCGAGTGTCCGGTATCCATATTGGAGCCCGATTAGTCCGGATTCACGCTGTGTAGAGTCCACTAATGAGGGAAGTACTCCCTATCAAGAATTTCTCCATTCCAAGGGCTCGAACCAAGACCTCTGGATAAGGGTGGAGGGATCCCATCCATCCCACCACATCCATTGGTAGTAAACCATTTGTGAGGCTCTCACCCCATCAAAAGTAGAACAGTACATTCTTGAGGCTCAAAGTACCTCAACAATCAAAAAGGTAACTCCTCAATGTATAAAACCAAATAGTAAAGCATCTGGATAAACAGTAGATGGTGTTTGTAGTAGGCTAGCAGCTCTCTTGTGTTGAGAAGCCTAAGCTTCTGATAGGTCCTCTCACTTTGCCCAAATTCATGCACTCTGTAGGGAATAAGTCCTAAGAAGTTGTATTTGCCAATTTAGATTTTGACGAACACGGATTTTGAGATATTTGTGTTATAAAAGATACAAACTTTTACCTCATGTTTCTCTCGATTTAGCAGCAGGTAGCACTAGTCATACTTGATACTTTCTTGATGAGATCTTTGCTTCATGCAGGAAATGGGATTGCTCGAGGTTAAACATGGTTTGCTCCAAATTGCAGAGACCTTGGATTTCCTCCATAGCAATGCTCGTCTAATTCATCGATCTATATCACCTGAGGTACTTATTTTTTGTTTTCTATTTTTCTAACTATTTATGTCATTGACTTTATTGGTTATGCATATTTTTAATGTGATACCCTCCCTTTTTTTCAGTTGTAAGTTGGCACTTGTTGTGTTATATAGTACATGTAATATAGTAGTAGAGACGACTGATGCTGTGAGAGATTGTTGCCAAATGTATCCTGTATCTTTTACTTTCTTGACCCCCATAGTTGAAAAAAAAAGTGAGAATCGTTCTTATGGACCTGGTCATTGGAGGTAGGGTGTTTCGTTTGTTGTTTGGTGCACCTTGAGGAGGAAAGAAAGTTTATTCTAGGCAGAATACCTCATCACCTCCTTAACCTGATACGTTTTCTTCGGTGCATACCTAAACTCTAAGTTACTCGGACTCGGGTGTCCAATACGGGTGCAGATCTAGAAGTCGGATCCTTCATGATCTAAATTTTAAGATTTGGGTATACGGATCCAATTATGGATATGGGTATGGGGATTCGGCTACAAAAAATTCAAATATCAAAAAGTCGAGTTATAAAACCTAAATTATGAGATATTATGTGGAATACCTGAGGAAAATATATTGATCAAGAGGAGAACCCCTGAAGGAGATAAAAGGAAAAGGAGTGACATAGAAATTTCTATATACAATTTACAATAATGCAAAGTATTCTATTTTCTTCAATTTCTCCTTACTTTTGTTTTGATTAGAGAAATCATTGAATCTCTCCAGAATTTCTCCATCGATTTTGGTCAAAGTACCCAAAATCATTTGACCAAATCGGGTACAGATCCACGCCCACACCCACACCAGTCAACACGGGTGCGGCACCGAAAGTAAAGAGTCTGAGTAACATAGCCTAAACTATAGGTAGTTTAATTACCTCCTTAACTTGGGTATCTCATCACATTTACCTTGGACGATCTCAACCCAAGGAGGTGAGGTGCATTCGCGGCCACATGGATTTTTTGGTTCATTTCTTAGACTGATTTATTTTAAAGCTAATGGATTCTAATTACGGATTGGCTTAAAAAGGAAATACATTGCTGAAATATATAGTCATTGTATCTAAAGAAGAAATCAAAACAAAATGCGCAATTGAAGATTTTGACTAAATTTCCTTTATTTGGCTAATAATAATGGAGCTCTAGATGATTTTCTTAAACATATTTGGCCTAAAACAATACACGGTTGAAATAAATGGGCATTGCATCTAAAGAAGAAATACAGAGTAGGACCTCCATTATTTCAGCTAAAATATTTTTATTTGACTAAAATAATGGAGCTCTAACCCAGTTTTATTTACTGATTTGATTAAGAAAAATACACAGTTGAAAGTATTAAGTCATTGCATCTAAAGAAAAAATTAAAAAGAAAATGACAAAGTTGGTGTAAGAGCCCGTTTGGGTGAGCTTAAAAGTGGCTTATAAGCTTATAAGCCCATTAATATATGTGTGGTAACTTAAAAACATTTGAACTTATAAGCTATAACGGGTCGTTTGGTTGAGATAAAGTTTATGCGGGTATTAACAATGTACGTATTAGTAATGCGGGTATTAGCAATGTGTGTATTAATAATGCGGGTATTAGTAATGCGGGTATTAATAATGTGGGTATTAGTAATGTAGGTATTAGCTATGCATATATTATAACGTAGGGATTATTTCTTGAATCACTAATATATTACAAATTAATATACAATGTTATAATTTAAAATATTTAGTTATTCCTTAAATATAATTTAAAAATATCCTTACTATTATGAGGGTTAATTTTATCATTTTAAATTTTAATACCTGCATTGCTAATACACACATTACTTATTCCACCTTCTACCTCGCATAAAATAAATAATTTTATACCAAACATTAAAATCTCTCCAGACTAACCAAACATGGTACTAACTTACTGCTGGATTTTGTGCTGGTATTATTTTAATACATAGCCAACCAAACGACCTCTAAGTGGCTTAAAAATCACTTTTTGACTTATAAGCCACTTAAAATTCTCAATAGCTTAAAAACTTTAAAATGCTCTCAGGCACACTTCACGAGGTAAACTTTTAGTCTCTTTTTCGGTGGGTCTAAGTGTTTTTCCAACATCTGATCTTAGGTAAATCCTTTGTTTTTTACTCAATCATTTGTTAGTGATTTGTTTAAAAAACTGGTTTGGTTGAAATGGAGAATAAGATTTATTTTAGATTGGGGGATAAGACTTTTGATATAGCAGAGAATAGAAACATATCCAGCACATGGTATGAGTGGGTAGAGAGAAGGAAAAACATGGTAAGGAAAATGAATCTAAGCAGAGAATCTCTTCTTTGGATCTGCCAATTATTACATAAGGCTTCAGCTGCACGAGGCAATACTTTTATGAGATGGAATTCGAGGGACCACCTCTCTTATTTCTACTGCTCTCAAAAATTTAATACGTATGGCAGGTTTTTTAGCATTGTTGCAGTACAGGGCCAGCGACGATCAGTTATTATTCTTCCAGAGAACGATTTTAATGCAGGCTGGGATGTAGTAGCTGCCAAAATTGAAGGATTCTTGAATAGGGGAGGTCCACCAGTAAAGGAAGTTTCAGCTTCTCATCCAACTTTCCAGTTAGATTTTAAAGAGACTATCAGCAGAAGCATATGGCTTGCAAAAAATCAAAACCTGTGTATAGAGCAAGATGGAAATAGCTGTATCAAAATTTCTGGTTCTTCAGCTATGACAGACAAGGACCTTTTAAACAGATCTGTGGTGGGACGATTTATAGGAAGTAACATCTCTATTCCAAGCTCTGCAGAAGTTAGGCGCTGGGTTAGCAAAAATTGGAGCAACGCTGTTGGAGTGTATGATATGAATGGCTATCAGTTTCTCTTTGAATTCCCCACCAGAAGATTAGCAGAACATACTATGGCTGGCGAATGGAAATGGCAACAGGCAACTCTGGATCTTCGATGGTGGTCTCCTACAGCAGGTTGCATCAATGAAGAGGTAAAACTTGATTGGGCATGGATTAGAATTTTGGGTCTTCCTCTTCATTTATGGACCCAACAAATTTTTACTGAAATTGGAGACCGGTGCGGGGGGTGGTTGGAAACAGAGGAGGAAACTGGTTTGAAAAATCATTTGAGATGGGCTCGAATTAGGGTTAAAGGTGAACCTGATTTAGTCCCAAAACAAGTGGAGCTCCAACATGAAGGTTTTGTTTTTACTTTACCAATCTGGGTTGAAAATCCAGCCAGGGTGAGGAGAATTCCGATGAGAGAAGGGGAGGATGGTGAAGATAGGGTTTGTAGACTTACAGGCTATGACAAGCTGGAGACTGAAGTTTACGTTGATGGGACTAATGAATTGAGGGATTCGATGGGGGTTTTAAATTTTAAACTAGGGTCATGTGAGGTGGGGGAAACTAGTGGGGCCAAAGAGGATGCTGAAGAGATAGTTAATAAAGAAAGTGAATTGGGAATGGGCTTGGGCCAAGAAGCAAGTCTGCCATCTAAAAATAAGGGAAAAGAAATTATTGTGGACCCCTCAGATATTATTGGACCAGAACAGCCCAATTCTATTTCAGAAGAAAAAGAAATTATTGTGGACTCCTCAGATGTTATTGGGCCAGAACAGCCCAATTCTATTTCAGAAGAGGGCACAGAGTCACTGTTACTCACTAACCAAGAGCAGCCCAAGTCTATTCTGAAACAGGATTCAGATTTATTTCAATTTACACAACCATGCAGATACTACCAACGAGAAGATTTAGATCCGATGACCTTCGAATCTGGGTTTTCTCTTTCAATACTCTCTCTACCAGACAGTGTGAATGAAGTTGCAGTTGGGGAAGATAATTTCACGCCAGAAATATATGAACAGGAATGCATGCAGATAGAAGCAGCACCATTCTTGCAAGCTACTGCTGAGGAAGAAAAAACAGTTGATATTGCTCAGGCAACTGAGGAGAACCAACTGGTTGTTTATTCTCAACCAGAGCCATGCCAGCCTGAAGAAGTAATTCCAGTGGATGTTCAAATTCATAAAGCTGAGTCTGAAGCATCTTTGTGGGTCCATCAGAATGTACTAAGGCTCAGCAAACAGTTTGGGGTTGACTTTCAAGGCTGTGAATGGGATGCTTTATCTCTTTTCATGAAGATAGACAAAAGAAGGCAGGGGAAGATGGTAATCAACACTTCAGTTAACATCTCATCAGCAACTAAACCAAAATATCTCAGGGAAGTGGAGGGATTGAAATGTGGGATCAAATATAAAGATGGAGAGCCGAGGAGTGGGGGGAAGCATCTTCTCAGACTTGTCTAATGAAGATAAGTATTATTTCATGGAATGTGAGGGGGTTGAATGATAGGGAGAAGAGAACAGTTATAAAAAATCTTATAAATGGGTGGAAAGCTGAAGTAGTTGTTTTACAGGAAACTAAGTTAGAAGGAGATGTGGCCAATTTGGTTCCTCAATTGTGGGGAGCTAGAAGGATTGGTTCGGTTTATCTGGAATCTAGTGGGACTAGAGGGGGAATTCTAATTATGTGGGATAAGAGAATGATGGAGGGGGAGTTGGTGTGTACTGGCGAGCAATCAATTACATGCAAATTGACTGTAATAACTCATAGTTTCACTTGGTTTATCACAGGGGTGTATGCTTCAACTTGTAGAATAGAGAGGAAGGATCTATGGTGGGAATTAGCAGGGCAAAGAGGTTTATGCAGTGGGCCTTGGGTCATTTGTGGTGACTTCAACACCTCTAGGTACTCGGATGAAAGGAGGCTCAACAGTACTCATACGAGGGCTATGGCAGATTTTTCGGAGACAATAAATGACCTTGAGTTAATTGATCCTCCTTTATTTGGAGGATCTTTTACATGGGTGAAGGGGAATAATCACAGAAGCGCTTCTAGAATTGACAGATTTTTATTTTCTGTAGAGTGGGATGGAAAATTCAGTAACATTAGGCAATCAATCTTACCTAAAATAATTTCAGATCATAAACCTATTCAGCTTCAATGCGGGGATTGGGCTCCTAGAAAATCTTATTTCAAGTTCGAAAATTGGTGGTTGGAAACTGATGGCTTCAAGGAGAGAGTTAAATGTTGGTGGGATTCTTTTGAAGTTGAAGGGAGACCTGATTACATTCTTGCAACTAAGCTTAAACTTCTCAAAGCTAAGTTGAAAGAATGGAACTCAACAAATTATGGCAGTTTAGAAAGGAAAAAGACTGAAATTTTGAATCAGGTGGAATATTTTGATAAGCTACAAGAAAGAAGAAGTCTTTCAGATGATGAACTTCTCACAAGGGCAAATTTGGCTATGGAATTTGAAGAGATAGCAAGATTTGAGGAAATCTCCTGGAGACAAAGGTCCGGGGTGCTTTGGTTGAAACAAGGTGATCGAAACACTAAATTTTTTCATAAAATGGCAAATTCTCATAGAAGGTTCAACAACATTGATTGTTTGGAGGTTAATGGAGAAGTGGTGTCTGATCCAGGTGGTGTTAAAGATGAGATTGTGACCTTCTATAAAAGGTTATATGCAGAAACTGAAACATGGAGACCTGTCTTTCATTTCCTTAATTGTCCGACCTTGTCAGGGGAAGAACAAGTTTGGTTAGAAAGACCTTTTGAAGAACTGGAAGTGCTGGAGAGCATTAATATGTGTGCCATTGATAAGGCGCCTGGACCTGATGGCTTTACCATGGGTTTCTTTCAATCTTGTTGGGAAATAATGAGAGAGGATATTATGCAGACCTTTGGAAACTTTCATTCATTAGAGTACTTTGAAAAAAGCTTCAATGCCACTTATGTGGCTTTAATTCCTAAGAAAAATGGTGCGAAAGAGCTAAAAGATTTCAGACCAATTAGTCTGATTGGAAGTGTATACAAGATTATATCCAAGGTGCTGACAGAGAGATTAAAGAGGGTGGTGGAGAAATTAGTTGACAAGCAACAAATGGCATTCATAAAAGGTAGACAAATTCTAGATGCAGCTCTAATAGCAAATGAGGTAGTAGACACAAGGTTGAAAAGCAAATCACCAGGAATTTTATGCAAGCTCGATGTCGAGAAAGCATATGATCACGTCAATTGGGGCTTCTTGATTCAGATTCTGAAGGACATGGGCTTTGGTACAAAGTGGTTAAAGTGGATCTCTTTTTGCATCAAAACTGTAAGGTTCTCTATTCTCATCAATGGTTCTCCCGAAGGTTTCTTCCCTTCTCAAAGGGGTCTGAGACAAGGGGATCCCCTGTCTCCTTTCCTTTTTATTATTGCTATGGAGGGATTAAACAACATGTTAAAGATGTCAAATGCTAATGGATGGATTAGAGGCTTTCAAGTGAACAATAGAACGAATGATATGGAGATCTCTCATTTGCTTTACGCTGATGATACTTTGATTTTTTGTGAAGCTGAGGTGGAGCAATTAAAGATGGTAAGATTGATTCTTACTGTATTTGAGGCTGTCTCGGGTCTTCGTGTCAATTGGGGAAAGAGTCTTTTAATTTCTGTCAATCAGGTTGGGAACCATCACGTATTGGCTGCTACTCTGGGATGTGACACTGGAAAACTCCCGACAACGTATTTGGGGCTAGCTTTGGGGGCCAAAAATAAATGTATGGAGATATGGAATGGAGTAATAGATAAATGTGAGAAGCGATTAGCAAAATGGAAAGCACAATATCTCTCTTTGGGAGGCAGGATCACAATGATTAATAGCGTCCTTGATGCTTTGCCTACTTATGTTATGTCTCTCTTTCCGCTTCCTGCTAAAGTTGAAAAAAGGTTGGACTCTTTGAGAAGAAATTTCTTATGGCAAGGAAACAAGGATGCTAAATGTTTCCATCTAGTTAAGTGGAAGACTGTTATATCCAGCAAAAAAGAAGGGGGTCTGGGAGTTAGAAACTTTAAGTTGCACAACAAAAGTCTCTTATGGAAATGGCTTTGGAGATTTAATACGGAAGAAAGTACTTTGTGGAAGAAGGTGATTAATCATAAATATGGGCAAGAAGGTCAATGGATTACTAAGCAAGTTAACTCTCCATACGGGACAGGTATTTGGAAAGCAATTAGAAAGCATTGGGAGGAGTATGCTTTAAACATTAGGTTCACAGTGGGTAATGGAAGAAAATTAACTTTTTGGAGTGACAATTGGTTAGGGCATGGTCCTCTTAAAGATTTATTTCCTGATATATTTTGCTTAACAAGTGTCCCTGAAGCTTCTATAGAGGAAATGTGGGATCGTGGATGGAATTTCTATTTTCGAAGATTGCTAAATGATTGGGAGATTGGTAGAGTGACTGAATTGTTGAGGATATTGGAGGTTTTTGGTGGCATCAGTAATGTTGAAGATTCAGTTTTATGGGAAGGAGGAAACAACAAGAGGTTCTCAGTTAGATTCAGTTTTATGGGAAGGAGGAAACAACAAGAGGTTCTCAGTTAGTTCTAGCTACTCTTTACTTTCACGAGCAGCTCATAACTCACAATGGCCATGGAAATTCATCTGGAAAACAAAAGCTCCCTTCAAGGTTGCATGTTTCACTTGGCTGGTCGCCAAGACAGCTTGTTTGACTCATGAAGTCTTGCAAAAAAGGGGGGTCCAGCTGGTTTCCAGATGCTTTTTATGTCAGGAGAAGGATGAAAGTAATAGCCACCTCTTTTTGCATTGCAAGGTAACTGAGGCATTGTGGCAGCTGTTCATCTCTTTAGCTGGAATTCAATGGGTGATGCCAAAGGAGACGACACAATTATTATGGTGCTGGAACAATATCACAACAAGGAACAATCAGAAGAGGTGGTGGAGAATGGTTCCTGCTTGCATTTGGTGGACGGTGTGGAAAGAGAGGAATAGTAGATGTTTCGAGAATAGGAGTAGTTCCTTCCAGAGAATTAAGCTAAATTGTTTTCTGTCTTTTCAATTCTGGTGCAAAGAGAACTACATAGATGATGCAGAATCATTAGTAGAATTTTTTAATTCCATGTAATGCGTAAATATTTGATACCAGTACCATCTTGGTGCTGATGAATAAAATGTTACCTTACTCAAAAAAAAATAAGCTGCTTATAAGCCCACCCAAACAGGCTCTAAGATAACTAGAAAAATACACAACTGAGACAAATAAAACACCGTATATGATTGTGGCAATCAATGGTTGAAAAAGACCTTCCTTTCTTTCTTGTACTCCTACTCCCGCCCGCCTAAAAGTGAGTGTATCCATGCTCTTTTCTTCTTCGGCCAGGGGTTACAGGCTATCAAATGGTCAAGGATTTTTAGTACTACAAATAGTTTATGTGTGCATTGAATAAAACATGTCAAGTTTAGGGGAGTAATAATGTATTTACATAGCTTACTTGATATGCCCGTCCTTAGATGTTTATTGTTCATTATGATGCTCTCCTCTTTGCCTCCTTCCTCTCATACAAGGCACTGAATCTTTATGTCTGATTATTGAGATATTATTCTCAATCATCTTTGTAGTGATTAAGTGTGCAAGTTGCTTCCTTAGTTTAGGAAGAGAAAAGGCAAGGTCATATCTTGATTGTTAAATACTGGTAAAAAGGTGGTAAGTTATGTCATAGGTTTGGGGCCTTGTGCAATGCTTTAAACTCAATATTTAAGTGGAGAATGATAGAAGGGCTGACCTATTATTCTTAGTTTTGAAGGCTGCGGTCAGTCATAAGGGTTGGCCGCAAATGGATTTTTCAATCTTCTAAGAATAAAATTAATAAATAAATAAATAAAAGGAAAGTAAGAATTGTGGGACTCTTAGAGATAAGAGCTGAAGTATTATGATAGGGTTAGTTTTGCATTTGAAGACAATTTTGTTGGGATTTCTTATGGAGTTAGGTGAAGGTCAAGTAAATGTTATGCTATACTATTCTTTTATTCTTCTAAAAGAGTAGGGCTCTCCGGATTTTGTTCTAGTGGTAAGAGTGCAACACATGATGTGTGAGTTAGGGCACGTAAACGTTATAGGTTCGAAATCTACCGCGCCTGTTTCTTAATTGGAGAAGGGTAGAGAGGCTTACCCATTGTCCGTAGACTTTCAAGCTTTGCGCCGTTTGCTTGGGGATCTCGGTTATTAGTAATAAGAAAAAAGAATCCTAAGGGTGTGGTTTAGTGGTCAATGAAGTAGGATAAAACCCTGAGGTCTTAAGTTCAAATCCCAGTGGAGGCAAAAAATACTAGGTCTTTCTTCCCATCTATCCAAGCTTTGGTGTATAGAGTTACCTGATACCTGTTGCTGGTGGGAGCTGTCAGGTATCCGGTGGAATTAGTCGAGGTGCGCGTAAGCTGGCCCGGGCACCACCATTATAAAAAATAATAATAATTATAAGAAAAAAGAATAGAAAAGAGTGTCATACTGTAGTTGAGGTGCGCGTAAGCTGGCCCGAACACCACCATTATAAAAAAAAGAGTGTCATACTGTAGGAGTATTACTTTATCTTTTATGCTGGTTGGCCCCCGATGGATTTCTCAGTCTTCTAAAAAATAATAATAAATACTCCCTCCGTTCCACTTTGTTTGTCATAGTTTGACTTGACACAAAGTTTAATAAAGGAAGAAAGACTTTTGTAACTTGTAGTCTAAAATAAGTCAAGATATTTATGTGGTTATAAATAAGTAAAATGAGAAGTTTGGAGTTAAATTGTTTCTAAATTAGAAGTATAACAATTTTTTTGGGACGGACTAATAAGGAAAGTACGACAAACAAAGTGGAACGGAGGGAGTAAATAAAAGGGAAGTAAGAAATTGTGGGACTGCTGGAGATAATAGCTGGAGTATTATGGTAGAGTTAGTTTTGCATTTGAGAACAATTTTTGGGATTTCATGCGGAGTTATCTGAAGGTGTCCTGCAAATGTTATGCTATACTATTATTTTATTCTTCTAAAGGAGTTTGGCTTCGGGGGTTTTGATCTAGTGGTAAGATTGCAACACATGATGTGTGAGTTGGGGCACGTAGCAAGGTTCGAACTATGCTGCTGGAGAAAGCATGTTTCTTAAGTGGAGAAGGGTAGTGAGGCAGACCCATTATCGCTGTTGGCTTGGGGATTTGTCGGTTATCAAAAGTAAGAAAAAAGAATAGAAACAGAATATCATACTCTAGTTCTATTATTTGATCTCTTATGCTGGTGGAGAGTGAAGTCTTGCATATGACTGAGGTTTGTCAAATCAAAACAATTTTTGAGTTTTCTCGTAAGGAAATCTAGCTTTGCTTAAAAGGCGAGAATGTCTGGTCAAAATGTGCTATGGCCATGCATGTGAGATATATTGTTGCTTTATTTGCTGGAAAAGAATTTCAAGGGTTACTGCTTATTGCCCAAAAAAAAGTAAGTAGGATAATTGAAGGATTTTGATAGAGAGCAATTTTTAACTTTCCTTGTTATTTTCCAAGAGCAAGAGCAGGCAGCCTTCTTAGGAAGAGCTTTTATGTTGGCATGTTATGTCTGTGTACACCTGGAAAATTCATTACTTGTTTTTAAAGGAAAACCGGTTGAAGTATATATACCTTGTGTTGGGGTGTGAAATTTACAGATGATCACAGCTAACTTACTTTTGCAGACTATTCTCATTACTTCAAATGGAGCTTGGAAACTTGGCGGGTTTGGTTTTGCCATATCAGTGGATCAAGCAGCTGATTTATCCAACATGCAGGCTTTCCATTATTCTGTGAGTAAATAATTCTAGGATCTGGAAACTCGTACTTTATTTGCCTTGAATTTGCTGTGCTTCTGCAGAACTTGCTTTTCTTAGTTCACATGTTAAAATCCTATTCTGCAAAACTTGCCATTGATGCAGCTGTCTGCACTGTGCTCCGCTCCTAAGAGAGGTTGTGTATGAATTTTTTTAGTAGTCCAAACCTCTTCATTTATTTTGTGACACAGGTTAATATTACTGTCACATAGAAGGGCTGGTTTGGCCACTTAAAAATCTGAGGACAATATAAATAAATTTCATGCTCCAGTGACAAAATTGGCTCAGCCAGAAATTAGTGGAACTCCGTCAATTGTAGTGGATCACGAAAGAAACTTGCTATCAGTTTTGCAGTATGAAAATTCTGAAATAGACAGTTAAGTTAAAAGGTACAAGTGATTATAATGTGGCTTCTCTTTTGTATGTTTTTAATTTGTATATGAGTTAATGCCCTTTTGATGAAATATTCTGTTAATAGGGTTTTCGCCAGTAAAATATCTATATGGAACAAGTTTATGTATCTTTCAGATGTTTTGGTCTGAAAGTGATAGTCACTAAAGATAGTTTTAATTTTCAGGAATATGATGTTGAGGATTCTATTATACCACTTCAGCCATCACTGAACTACACTGCACCAGAGCTAGTTCGAAGTAAGACGTCCTCTGTTGGGTGCTCCTCTGATATTTTCAGTTTTGGGTGCCTTGCCTACCACTTGATTGCTCGGAAGCCTTTGTTGGACTGCCACAACAATGTGAAAATGGTACTTGCAAGTGTAGTTGTTTCTGTAACTTAGTGACTGGAAACTGTGTGTAGCATACTGATATTATTGCTGGGTTGTTCATAGTAAATTTCTACTCATTGTATCTGTCTTAACTTAAAAGAGTCAACTGTCTACATGTACAACTTTTGAAGGTCTTCATTTAGTCCACACCATGTTTCTGCCCTAAGGTGACAGGTGACTGTAGTGCAGCTGTTGTCACTTACATAGAAGGAACAGCCTCTGCTTTTGATGATCTGCATAATGATCTGTCATACCACAAAACTTTCTTGTTTACCAATGCTTTACTACTACCAAAGGAAGAAGGGACAAGTTGGGGAGTGTGAAGTAGTGAGAGAGGGAAGAAGTTTAGCTCATCTAATCTTGTTTTCTTGGTCTTCGTCATATTTATTTTTGCTAAAACTTCGAACATCAGGATTTGCCATGGGAAGTACTGGAAGTTCAACTGTACTCTTATCACATTCTAAAACTTTATATGTAGCGTCTGGGTATAGGTCTTAAATCTTCCTGAAATTTCTGTTCTGCTATGTTTGATAGTTGAGGATAAATTAGCGATCTAGGCCGAAGTTGATTGGGGTGTAGTTGTGAGCTGCTGATGAACTTATACGTTCTTCTTGGGGAAAAATATGATGTCTTCGTTCGAGAGTTACTCATAAACTCTGTGCGATCAAATGACATCCTCTCATCCAAAACTAGCAAAACTTGTTACTTGACCAGTGCATTTTTCCTGAGGAAGAATTAGTTATAAACTTCTTTATTACTTACAGCACCTTTTAAGATTTTACCTACAATTATGTAACTGAGAAATTTGGCAAGTTCCATGACACTCAACTTTCCAGTATCACTAATTCAGACATGGGTGTTTTTGCCATATGAGCATTGATGGGTCACATGATATTTTTCAATGAGTAAAACATCTGTTCTACCAAAATCGATGAGATTTGACAGTCATGAAAGTTCAATATTGTACCTCGTCAATCCAATATATTCTCTTGAGATGTAGTTTTTACATGTCTCAGATGAAAATTCAATGAAGTATGGCTTATGGGATTATTGTTATTTTTATTTGAGGTTTGTTTTGATAATAGTGGTCCTTGTACAACTTTCTTGCAGTACATGAATAATTTGAATTACTTATCCAGCGGAGCTTTCTCGTCTATTCCACAAGAACTTGTTCCAGACTTGCAGAATATGCTTTCCGCAAATGAGGCTTTGAGACCAACTGCCATGGGTTTTACAAGTAAGCATTGTCGTTGCTTTTATATCTCGTGAGTTGTGTACATCTTTATTATTCTCTGTGTTTTCTTGGGTAAATATATATTTTTAGAACCTCCTTATCACATCATAAAACCTTGATAATTTAGGAAACTGTTATAGTTGTCGTATGGTTTCGTTGTTTTTCTGTTTTATTCCTTGTCGACTTTGCCCAGTTTTTTGGAAGCCTGTCACAAGGTGCAATATCATCATGATCAGTATTCATCCATTTCACATATATGTTCTATTATGATGTTGGAATATTGTGAGTAGATTGCATCATATAAGGGGTTCCTTATTGGTAAACTTTTAACGATCACTTTGAGTTATGTGAATTTGTTAATACTGTGGAGTTAAGGGGGTTTTAATCTTAAATTCCATAGTGGCATATCTCTTTTTGTTCACCATTATAATTTATACTTCCTACCAAGCAAAGTTTTGGCATTTCTTTTTAGATCAAAAAGTTATTGACAAAGTTTTAAACAAGAATATCCCAGTTTCAATAACCTGATCCTATAATTGGGATAGTGGCATTGCTATAAAGTTGAAGATATGGATTTGAAGTCTTATTGAAAGCCATCGCCTCATGACGGTTTGTAGCTTCATGGGTGAAGCCATGTACTTTAGAAAAGTTTACACTTCAAACAATGGTACACAAAGTGATTCCGGCGAGAATCTGTTCACTTCTTGGGTTTTCCAAATCACAAAGCAAACAGGAAAGAGAGAATAATCAATGTTGGGACAGTTTCTGTGAGTAGAATGCAAAGTAGTTATCATTATTATCATAATTTTTATTGCTGGGGTAAATATAGTATTATTATTGGTATTGGGTTAATAAAGTTAATGTTTAGCCACTGTTTGGTAGGGTGGTTAGATGGATACAGTAGAACCTAGTTCGTTATTGTTTTGACTGATATCAAATTTTGCTTTATCCACACATAATGACGATAATAACTGATCATTCTTTTGATGAATGACGAGAAAAATTGATCCTGGGAGACAAATGTGGTGGTGAAATGTGAAGTGTAGTTCCACAGTTCTGTTTATATAGATATTCAGCTACTTGTTTGAAGCCTATTGTTCAAGAATAAAATTATCATCTAAAAGTTTGTTTCTTTCCCTTACAGGTTCATCTTTTTTCCGTGACGACACTAGGTTGCGTGCTCTTCGCTTCCTGGATCACATGCTTGTATGGATTCATTTTTTAGTTTGAGAAATATGTACTATAACTTTGGCAACACTATAATATTGCATTATTTTTGAAGCTGAGAGTATTGAGAGTAAATCTTCTCTTTTTTAGGAAAGAGATAACATGCAGAAGTCTGAGTTTTTAAAGGCACTGTCTGACATGTGGAAGGATTTTGATTCCCGTGTACTTCGTTATAAGGTTTGGAGGTCATCCCTGTTTATAAGTCATTTTTGATTAGATAAGTCAATGATGTGGTCTGCTGTTGCTCAAATACTTCTTTTAATTGCCTTTTCACTTTTAAATAGTTGGAGAACTAATTTGTATTATGATGCAGGTCCTTCCTCCACTTTGTGCAGAGCTCCGGAATGTGGTAATGCAACCCATGATTCTTCCCATGGTTCTGACCATTGCAGAATCTCAGGTATTGTCTGGTTCACCATGTTTTCGATGTATGCAAAGCTGTTACTCTTGACTAGTTATTTTATCAAAAGTCAGTTTTATCAAATGTTGTTTAGTTTGTATGTATGGTTGAAAATGTCGCATAACCTCATTCCTGTGATCTTTGTTGCAAGCTGAGATTTTTGGAGTCATTTAATAAGGTGGTGCTGTAGTCCCACTCTTGATGTAAACATCACTATGGATTCTCACCAGTTCATAACTTGGCGTAGTTTTATTACTTAGAATGGCTGTTTAGGCTGTGAAGCAGAAAATTAAAACAAACAACTATTTCTGAATAGAACATGTTATGTGAGTTATCAACGATTAGAACGAATTATCATGGATTGTTGGTTGATCTTTGTTGCAAGCTGCATGAGAGGTGGTGCTGTAGTCCCATTCTTGAAGTAAACATTACTATGGATTCTCATCAGTTCATAACTGGGCGTAATTTTGTTACTTAGAATGGCTGTTTAGGCTGTGAAGCGGAAAATTAAAGTGAGCAACTATTTGTGAATAGAACATGTTATGTGAATTATCAATGTTTAGAACGAATTATCATGAATTGTTGGTTGAGAAATGGTGTGTGTAGCTTTTAACAATCGAAACACACTCAATAATCGAAATGTAGATGAGTGTGAGTTGAGAGGAAATCTTGGGAGAACTTAAACTAATTTTCCTTCCCGATTTCTGGAAAATGAAAAATAAATGAGCTGAGCTAAGCTAAGCTAACTTATTGATCTATATATACAAAATATTCTCAACTCCACTGTCATTTGCAAAGTATCACAACTCCTAGATATTTTCTGTGCATGTCAGCATACTTATTTCTCTCAAGTCTCAACAAACCAACCGGTAGAATGCACTATATGACTGCTTTGAGTCCTTCCTAGCTCATTGCACTGCACTGTCCAGCTCAGCTGACCCATTCAACTATAATTTAAGTAACCTTGTATAACATCTTAATTGAATCACCTAACATTTGATTTTGCTTGCATTGTGGTTTGTCCTTGTACCGGTATTCTTTTCCAAGAAAAGGTTCCACATTGTACATGTCCTATTTTTTTATTGATGTCATTTTGTGCCTCTTATGGTTTAGTCTTCTGTTATGACTCTGTAAAATTGATTTACGCTGCTGTACAAGGACTAGTCTTTATATGCTGTGGCACTTTGATTAACTGATCTACTCCTGTATATCTGTTATCTATGAATTTTGTGAAGTATGACTAATTGAGTGATCCACTGTAGGATAAAAGTGATTTTGAAATATCGACCCTGCCAGCTCTTGTTCCAGTCCTTAACAGTGCAGCAGGTGAAACATTATTGCTACTTGTTAAGCATGCAGAGCTTATTATCAACAAGGTAAGACAAAGTAGCAGCTGACTTTTTGGTTCTTTTAATTGTTTTGAACCTGGTCACTTTTTTATGAATGATGTTCTTATATTCAAACTGGTATAGCTATGTTTCCTAATCACCTAATAAGAGGAAGGGGGGAAAGGCTTGTTTATGAAGTAGCTGAATACTACAGGTTTTCAGTGCTAGCAGTGAGAAAAGCTTAACTTGGGCCCTGTCTGAAGCGAGGCATCAGAAGACATTTTTTGTTTCTCGTTCTTACTCATTTCTTTGTTGAATCCTTACCTGCTTGGTGCTTATTATCTTTGCTTTATATCTTATAGCATCCTCTCATTTGTAGGCTAGTCAGGACCACTTAATCTCACATGTCCTGCCCATGCTTGTCCGAGCTTATGATGATACTGATCCTCGTCTGCAAGAGGAAGTCCTAAAAAAGACTGTACCACTTGCTAAGCAACTTGATCTTCAGGTAATTGCTGACCATTGTTTTTGATTGTCACATCAATTCATTGGCTGAATAGAAATTAAATCGCCATTCATATCAAGTTCATCGCTTCTACTAGAAAAGGAACAACATCTTGCATAATCTATTCCTCCTAATAAAAGTTCCTTAATGAAGTTTCATCACTAATGAAGATCTTCAAGCACCTATCAATTAGAGTGACAAAATGAAGTGAAAAAAGGGGAGAGGAATGCAATGTTTTCACAGTTTTTCAATGTTTTACTCAGTTTCTGAGATTTGGGGGTGGGGGAGATTTGTGACGGCAATACACATGCAGAGAGTACTTGCCGGCTTCTATAGCTCGTTCCTCATATAATCACGCGATCAATGACAGTGAGATGTCACTTTTAAGGACTGGGAAGATAAAGAGATCTTGGACCTTGGGCCATGGCATTGCAGCAAGCAAGTTTACTCATTTGATTAGTACTTTAAATTACAGAATAGTCATCAGGAGAAGTCTTGATTAAAATAAATAAATAAGTAATTGAATACGGTATAAAGAGAATTCTACAGCTAAATGAAAAGGTACATAAAAACCTTAGGAAATTTGCTAGGGGATGTCGAGGAAATTGCACTGTATAGAAGATACGATGTGCCATTTCTCTTCCTTTTAAGAAGGTTGTTTCGAGTTTCGACTATATTATCTTTGTAGTTTGGAAAGTAATTAATTGCGACCATCCCTTCTGTAGCTTCTAATGTGTGAAGAATTATTTTGTATTATGAATTTGGTCTTCCAGGCCATCATTTAGATAACTGTGGCAATAGTGTGTGTAGCCTTTTGGTCATTTGGTGGTCTCTAGCCATTTGTTGTATTAGAAAGTAATATGGAGAATGGCTGATCTCTATAACAGCAGCTTGGAATGGAATTATCTCGTAAATTATTCAGGATTCAAGACTAATATTTAACACTATTTGGTAAATATTATTCTTTTATAATTCTTTCTGTTGAGTTGATGAACTTTACTTAGATTCTGAAGATTGTTTACAGTCGATTCTTGTGTATATGTTAAGTTTTTAGTTGACCATTCGACACTAGCTTTTTGTACACAATCACACAATGAGGTTTATTTCTTTTTGTCAATGAAACCTACATGTGTGGTAGGGGGGAGATTGATGCTTGGATATGAATATGATCTTAAGTTCTGGGAAACTATCACTGCTACTACACTTGGAATTTGATTCCATATTTGAGTTTATAAAGAGTTATCTATTGTTCTTCTTGCAGTTAGTAAAACAGGCAGTTCTGCCTCGTGTTCATGGTTTGGCACTGAAAACGACTGTTGCTGCGGTACGTAGTCTCTATTTTGTGCTGGAATGTCGTGTCATATGAGTTACTCAAGAGCCTTGTGACTGCAATTACAACACCAGATAATTCCATAGCAATTTTTATCCTTCCATAGCAAAATACTGCTTGCTTTGGTGGGATGAGAATTGCTTCGGCAATGTCAATATCCTATAGTTTTTGGACCATGTTTACTTTTACCAACGTACCTAAGTGATTCTTTCCTTAACCATTAGTTCCTTTTGTAGTGTCCCTGTAAGTTGATAAGCTGGGTCTTTTGGGTTTGTTGACCAAATTAACGATTCATAGACAAACAATATTCTTTTTCCTGGCAGGTGAGGGTCAACGCATTGTTATGTTTGGGTGATATGGTTCACACGCTGGACAAGCCTGCTGTTCTAGAGATTCTACAGACGATCCAACGTTGTACTGCAGTTGATCGTTCTGCTCCAACTCTCATGTGTACCCTTGGGGTAGCTAATTCTATATTGAAGAAGGTATATTTTGCATCTTGGCCAACTTGATCTCTGGTCCGTACAACAGTGTTATCTAATTGCTCGCTTTGTTTCTATTTAAACTTTCTTCCTCAGAATGGGATAGAATTTGTGGTAGAACATGTCCTTCCACTTCTCATGCCTCTTCTCACCGCTCAACAATTAAACGTTCAACAATTTGCAAAATATATGGCTTTTGTGAAGGAAATTCTCAGGTATTGCAGTTTACATCCATCAGCTAATGTTTGTTTCATCTCTCCCCCTATGTGCACGCACACCCCTGAGAGTAGGCATGTTGGGAGCTATCAGATGCTAAAACACTGATGAGCTGGCTGGAAAGTGTTTTCTTGTTCTGTTTGATTGTTTTCATCATGAATAGTTGGACACCAAGTGCAAAACTTGTTAGCTTAGTGTTTTCTTGTTCTGTTTGATGGTTCCATCAAACACTGATGAGTTGGCTGCAAGGTGTTTTCTTGTTCTGTTTGATTTTTTCATCAAGAATAGTTGGACACCAAGTGCAAAACTTTATAGCTTTAAACTTTCAGATGCAAAAACATTGATAAGCTGACTGGTAGTATGTGTTTTCTTGTTCTGTTTGATGGTTCTATCATGAATAATGGGTAGTGGGTACCAATTGCAAAACTTGTTTGCTTTAGTCTGAGTTTTACTTAATGGAGATCTTTTGACATGGCAACACTACAACTCCTCAAGAAAACAAAAGAGAGCAGTTTTACATGTTTAAGAAATGGTATTCTTGCTTTATCAAAAAAAAAAAAAAAAAAAAAGGAAAAAAAAAAGAAAGAAAACAAAATGATATGCTGTAATGTATTTTCTTCGGTTACAAGGTTCTACCCTTCTGATGCTTATAGACTTCCATTGGAGAGAACTTGCTAGTGTATTGGGTTCTTAATTTTATCTTGTTTCTTTATCTTTTTCATGGACATTTTATTTGGATACAGGAAGATAGAAGAGAAACGAGGAGTGACACTGGGTGACTCTGGAAATCCAGCTGTAAATGTAAAATCACCTCTTACGCTTGACGGTCAGATGCCTGGACAAGTGAATAAATCAAGTACAAGTTCTCAGTCCTCCACAAAACGCAGCCCAGCGTGGGACGAAGACTGGATTCCAGCAAGGGGACCTTCAACCACCATCCAGTCTTCTACAACATTGCCTGCTGAGTCTACTACCATAGGCCAGTCGATCCAAGTTACTTCTGGACCTTCACAGTCATCCATGACATCTGCTCTTTCTAGCCAGCAACTTTCATCTTCATGTCCTGCAGTTGATGTAGAGTGGCCTCCTAAATCTTCATCAATTGGTACTACCATCGGCAATTCTGAGAAACAAACAGAAAACAAGGGGGCATTGAGTCCAAGTTTTGATGATATTGATCCTTTTGCTAATTGGCCTCCCCGACCTAGTGGCTCCTCGGCTGCTTCTCAGTCTTTGAACAATGGAACAATGGCCCCATCCGCTAACAGACCTGTGTCCACCAATAGTTCAACTCGTCTGAATGGTTTGAACTCTCAAACAAATGGCCTTGATTCTTGGGCTTTCAGCACCCCAATATCTTCTCAGCCCTTGAAACAGAATCAAGGGACTACATCACACACTGATAGTCTCACTAGTGGCAGTCTTAACTCACAGAATTCTCTCGGATTTATGAAACAAAGTCAAGGATCCTCAGCTTGGAATGCTTCCACTGGTCGAGCAATGGATATTGGATCAATTTTTTCTTCAAACAAGGGTGAGCAGACTGCACCAAGGCTTGCTCCACCTCCCTCGACTGCTGTTGGTAGAGGAAGGGGAAGAGGAAGGGGAAATCAAGGGCAACTCAGATCCTCAACAACAGGGTCTGGTAATGCGAAGTCTCAGCCTGAGCAGCCCCCTCTCCTAGATTTGCTCTAATTGCTAGCGCATAGTACCCTTCTGAAACGAGCCTGCAATCTGATTCAGATCAATCTGGGGAGCTGTTCATCCCACGTGATTACCGATTCTTGCCAGCAATGCCATGGAGAAACCTGTTCATACTATGCTGCATGGCAGTGTTTGCTTGTGTAGGCGAAGATTGTTGTTTGTAGAGATGACTTTTTTTGTAGAATAGTGGCTGAGTTTTTGTTTGCTTTTTTTTTTTTTGGGGCTTTTTCATTCTTGGAAAATTTGTAATTTGTTGAACAAAGGTTGACTCGGGTTAATTGTATTTATAAAGCAATTGGTCCCAGCTATGGGTTTAAAGGAATAATGGAAGAGATGCTGAAGTTCAATCCTCTTTCTATAATTTGCACTGTTGTTTCTGAACTTAAATTTCGTGGTGTACGAAGTCATCCCTGAAGTGCCACTTTATTCTCATTAGTTTCACTTCTGTTCGAACTTTTAGTGTTGCATAGGATTTTTCAGCATTGTTCAGAGAACTGTTCTCCGGAAGTGCGGGTATGGGTGGATGGAATAGCAACTCTCTTGTTTTGGGTTATAATTTGATCTCTCTAGGAGTAGGCATACAGTTTTATTCAACTTTTCTATATCTTTCTCTCCCAAGTGATATGTTTACGTGAAATTATTGTGTTTGGTATCGTGCAAGACTTGTAGAAAGTTTTCTTGGTCTGATAGTAGAGGCAACAAGTCATTTTTCCTCGCCATTTATATCTAGTGGCCTGCTCTGCCAGGTTGAAAGAATGCATCTGCTCAAGTTCGTTTTCAGGGTCTGGCTTTGTACAGTTTTGTTTATAGAGACGGAGCCAGGATTTAAACTTTAAAAGTTATTAAGTCTAGGACAATGATCTAAAGCTACTGGATTTGATCAAACCCGTACATTACCTTCTACCTCCATCCCTGGCGATGACAGCATGGATGAGACAATTTGCAGCGGGAATACAATGAACATTGTGGGCGGTGAATTTTCTTGACATCACTGCTATATATCCGATCCTGTCACCTTTGGCTGATGCCTAACAAGAAGACTCTGATTTGTTTTATCACTTGAACAAACTGAAAGATAAAAGCTTACTAATAAGAGATAGAGTTGCTGAGTAGCTAACTGTTTCCATGTTGGTTGGGTTGTTAATTTGTTTCCTATTACCTTCCAAAATAACCTCCACGACACTGCCAGAACCAAAAAAGGATAACAAGAGCAAGGTTTCTACAAGTCATTTTCACTCGAAAACTCACCCAGATGACTGGTCTTTTTCATTAGCTGTATATTTTGATTGAGCCAAAGAGTCAAATAAGTTGTTTGAATTAATCACTTTCTAAAAGCAATAAAACCTAGCATCCATTTAATTTCCACCAAATTATCATGGAGTAAACCGTTTATCAAGAAACATGCATACTAGCTAGCATTATCTAATGAAAGATGAAATATGCAGTCCCGTCCCATTTTAATTGTCGCTTTAAACTTTTTCGAGCTAATTAAAAAATCAATAAATACGATGTATATTTACCAAGTTATCCATGTTAAATGTTTTTTGAGAAATGAGCAATATTAGAAAGAACTAGTACTTCTTCAATGATTAAGGAGATAGTAGGAAAAAAGTAGGAAAATTCAGTGAAGGATTCGATTAGTGACAACTATTTTGGGATAATTTTTTTTTTAGCTAAAGCGACAGCTGAAATGGGACGGAGTGAGTATGAAAAAGGAAATTGAGTTTTCATTTTCTTCAGACAATATAAACAAGATACATTCAGGAAGTTAATCAAATTCATTTCTACATTCCCGTTCAACATCGTAACGACTATTACGTCCAACCCTGCATTCTCCAATTGTGACTAAAATAAATTGAACATAATTAGCTAATGTAATTCTTTTTCGTTCTTACATCATCAGAAGAAAAATTTGATCTATAGTATAATTAAGCAACTATGGAAATGCTTCTTTTCCATGTCTTCTACCAAAACGAATTAACGATGGTGTCCCACACCTAATTGGTGATGGCCATTATTAACCATTAACCAATAGGGTTATTAACCAAATGAGCCAACGTGGTCATGGCATGAGATTGGCCAGAGATAATTCCAGCAGTTGATGGATTTTGTGCTAATATAATTGAGTATCCATCATCAATATTTTCCATCCCTTGTGCTACAAGTTGCCATACTAAGCTCCCTCCCATGGTTCCACCTGATTTTGCATAATTGTAAACGTTTCTATATACGCTGCTCATGAATGTGTCTCTTGCATTTTGATTGTACCCTGGATCTTTGCTAGACTTTCCAAACTCGGCAAGGACCAATGGCTTCTTTAACAGTGTAGTTGAATCTTGCCAATGACTTGTTATCCACCTTTGCATGAATGCCATTTGAGCATCATCATTTTGTCCCGACAACCTGCGACATAGCTCTTATCAGTGACTGGCTAGTGACATGTTGATTTCCTTATTTTCAAGACTAATCTTACTTTTTATGGACGGTTATTTGTACTTTTGTTTATAGAAGTTAAACTCCAACTGAAATTACTCTTTTGTTGAAATTCAAAGTCTTGAAGAAGTGTTTTAATTAATTACCACTGGTCAGTATATGCATGAATAGTGGCAAAATCAATCTCTTTGATGAGATGGCTACTTATGAAGTCTGTTCCAACTTGGTAACCAGGATTAAATTGCTTCTTTTCAGGCATTGAATCACCATAAAATCCCTCCATTCCGATCTCCAGCAAGTGCTTGCTGTCTATTGATTTCACAAAAGTTGCCATTTCTTGAATCCATCCCTGTAAAATTCACACAACATAATTAGAAGCCAGAATACATAACATAGGAGACAAGAAACTATACATCTCCTCTAAATTTTTAATTAACTCACATTTACAATATTCCCAGAATAATCAACTTTACAGCGAGGCTCATTAATAAGTTCCCATGCCATTATAGTTGAATCATCCTTATAAGCCATTCCAGTGATAGTGTTGAACCTTGTCACAACTTTCTGCAGCAAAATCACAGAACTATTATTAGTTACTTTGCTTCAAAAATATACACAAAAAATAAAGGAAGGAAAAGAAACTGCAGGGCTATGAAAGAAATTTGTGATTTTATTATTAGCTATAGTAAGTACTATATGTTGTCATACCCTAACATGATTCTTGTAATAAGCTTTGAGAACTGGATGAGTGTAGAAATCATCTTCACTGTTAATCGGTACACCTGCATTTCGTGCCCATTGAGCATATTGAGCCCTCCCTCCAAAATCATTATAGTTGTTGACAAAGCTCAATATTAAGCGAATCCCATATTTTCTTGCTTCCGAGATCACGAAATCCAATCCCTAAATTTCATGAAGTATAAACAAGTTAATCTCAAAGATCTTTAAACAAACTTTTTTATCTATATAATAAGTGGAGGGATCAATATCCCAGAAAATAAGATAGGTTATATGCTATAACGATAACATATTTAAGTTAAATACTATAGTAACATAGTTACCTGAAAAACACGTTCATCATAGACACCAGGTGATATTTGTAATGCTCCGTTACCTCCATCACTGAAAGCCCAAGTTCGACAAACTGAAAGGCTAGCAGCTGAGGCTTCTTGAAATACCTCAGAGACTTTGTACCTTTCACTTGGATCAGTTGCTACGTGCATTAGCCAGTATGAATTAAAACCATTAAAGAGAAAAGGTGATCCATTTAGTTCAAAATGAGCACCATTTGTTCTAACAAATCCTAGACTAGCTTGTCGTGGAATCCTAGCTTCACATGCAAGAGCTAGGAAGAAAAATAAGGCAAATGAAAAGTTTGTCTTAGTAAAATAAGCCATTTTTATGTTTAAACAACTAATTGATAGTTTGAAGATGGATGTGAGTAGCTAAGAGATGTTATTAGGACTATTTATAGTTTCAGGGAGTTGAGGGAACTTACCAAAAATAGTTGACAAATATAACTTGCAGGAATATTAGCAAGATTTTCGGGGTGAAGTTGATAGGATGTTTTGCTAAATTTGGCAAAGATGAAATCGTTATTTTAAAAGTCTAATAAAAAAGCTGAATCTTCAGTTGAAGGAATTAAACAAGAATGAAAGATTGGAAAAAAGAAAAAGAAAAAGAAGAGGTGTTAAAATGTGGTTGACGTCTTGCATATGCTTATCCATGTGGATCGTTTTAGATATGATAAGTTCATAGGAACTTACAGATATCACAAAAGTAACTTATCAATCCACAAGTAGAAGTTTGAAGCCCACAGTTTGGAAAGTTTAAGAAGAAATGCATGTGAAATTAAGAGAAAGAAAGGGGAAGCGAACGAAGAAAGTTGGAAAACATAATAGTTAAGGAGTTTTTCTAACTGAAACTCCACGGAATCTGCATGAAAGTATTTATTTTAATTTCTTTTAAAAAGGGAAGGAAGAGAAATGGCTGCTAAAAGTTATGAAAATGGCTGATGGTTGCATTCCATGTGGTTTAGCTTCATTTGGTGACATACACTGTTTATTTTAACTTTTAATATACAAAGTTACTTTGGTGTTTGAACTTCCAATATTCTGTTGCTAGTAGCAAGTCATAACGTAGGAACATGAAGAAAACTTTCAGTTATATGAGACCTAATAGGCCACATTATATTCAGCTTGACCAGTGCCTTATAGTAATGGCTAAGAGTAAGACTTCATCACATTGATAAGCTGAAAATAGGGAACTTTATTTCTTTTTAATTTTCTTGAGACTTTCATATTCCCAATGGCAAAATAAAGCTTCATGAATGGCATGCATATGAAGATGTAGCTCCAACTATCAATGCCTTGGGAAATGCCTAAAGACGAAACACAAACTTTCCATTCATCAGAGATCAACTGCCATCTTTTAGGAAATAAAAGGAGAAAAGAGAGGGAAATTGCGGATATATTGCTTTCATATCCTCTTCCTATATATGCATATACGATATATCCAAGCCGATAGGAAAAAAGATGGAAATTTGCATAAATGTAAGCATGAAGACATGTTAGGCAGAGCCTCGATTTATATTTATATGTTATCGTTTTTAGGATAACGATCTAAAGTGCTATTATTAGATTTTAAATTAAATTTTTATATATATTTAATATTTTTTCAACAGATATAGCTGTCCAGTCCTTGGTTAGTGGCAAACAATTTTATCAGATGTTCGGAAGCGCGAAGGGACTTGCAACTTGCAAGCAAAGGGCCCTCTTTCTTTTTAACCATACAATGAAGAACATTTTGGTTCCTCCAATTTAGGCACCCAAATGGTTCCAAATTGTGCAACTTTAACTTTCACTCCTAGTCCCATGGGACACCGAGACGGTGTCTCGTGAGTCGTGAGATAGTTTTTGGTGGTTGCCAAATTTTTTACGACCTACATAATTTTCACTATATGCCAGCCTGTAAAAAATAAATGAATAGTGATTTACTATAATTGGTTAAATAAAAATATAAAGTATAAATATCTTTTATACCTTTGATGTATATAATTTAAACTTACTTATCAAAATACTGAGATGTAAAATTTATTATTTAATTTTTAAATTAAGAGTTTAAGTTTTATGTATTGATGATTATATGATAAAAGTTAGTAATATACAGGTAACATGGTAAAATTGAAACTATCCTGTTCTCACATATAACTAGCTAAGCTTGGATTAACTTTGTGCAGAAACAATGGTTCTTTTTCTTCTAAAAATTACTACTCCTCTGATATGAAAAGCCCCCTATGTGGAACGACAGGCCGACGTCTTTGCATGTGATAATCAACAACCTAATCCACTATTGGAATCATTAAAAAGATATATACTCTATTTGTTAAATTTTCTGAGAAAGTATATTAACGTAAAAATCATGCGTCACATTGCCTGCACAAGCCTCAATTACATTTGCCGGCTGGTGGCAATTAAGACTCAACATTGTTCCTTCATATTTGTATCGTGTAGGCTCACGTTTTGTATTTTGTTGATACGACGACATAGCAGAACTAGTATTTTCTACTATTTAAAAGGATGCAAATTAGTTTCGCAACCGCGGTTGCGAAATAACAACCAAACCACGAATATCTCTTAATGTTTGAAGAGGCAACGAATTAAAGATGACCATATAGTCCATATTCCATAAGTACGTACGAGTATAATTTACCAACCTTTATTCCAAACAATATATATAAATTACAATTCTCAAGGTTAATCAATTTCACATTCTGCTAAATGTAAATTCCAGTTATGACTAAAAATCATATCCTAATCCTCTTAATGAATTTATTCTCAAATCAGAATATTAAAATTAACAAGAAACCTCTTATGGAACTTCTTTTCTTCCATGTCCTTCAAAATGATGATGTCCATGGACAACAGCTCCAGGACTATGAACCAAATGTGCCAAAGCTGTCATGGCATGCGACTGGCCCGATATAATTCCAGCAGTTGAAGGGTTTTGTCCCAAGACAATGCAATAACCATCATCATAATTCTCCATTCCTGGTGCCATGAGCTGCCATAGTAAGCTTCCTCCCATGGTTCCTCCATCTTTCGCGTAATTGTAAATGCTCCTGTACACGGTGCTTATGAATGTGTTTCTGACATTTAGATTGAACCCAGGATCTCTGCTGGATTTTCCAAATTCAGCAAGGACTAAAGGTTTCTTCAATATGTTCATTGCATCTTGCCAATGGCTTGCCATCCACCTCTGCATGAATGCCATTTGAGCGTCATCACTTTGTCCAGATAACCTGCAAAGATAAATTTTCTTGTTAAAATTAAAATAATTGTATGGTTATGAGATGTAACCTCTAAATATATAAAGTTTTTATCCAATTGTTTGTCCTTTTTAACCGTTTTAGAGCAGTAATGTTTAAATACCTATATTTATCACCAATGCTTAGAGAGATATCGGTGAAGTCTCTTATATATATTAAGATGTGAATAAAATTCTCATTGTATGGAACCACCTACATATTGTAGTATTTGTACCATAGACACGATAAACATGTGTGAGTTTCTGATAATACGGTTATAGTGACAAAATGGATAAATATGTATTACACGCGACCGGGTTTATTTGGAAAGGACATGCAAGTTTAGTATAATACGATATTATATTAGCCCTAATCTCAGTTATTGTTAGCTCGGTTATTTTGATTTTAAAAAGAACATTCCGAAAATACTCTGGAGAGAAGATGACAGAAGTACCATTGGTCAGTATATGCATGGATGGTGGCAAAATCAACCTCCTTGATTAGATGGTTGCTAATGAAATCTGTCCCAACTTGATAACCAGGATTAACTGTCTTCCTTTCAGGTATGGAATCACCATAAAATCCCTCCATTCCTATCTCCAACAAGTGTTTGTTGTCTAATGCTTTCACAAACCTTGCCATTTCTTGAACCCATGCCTACGTACAATGATGTCAGCAAGAAAGCATAGAGTATAACTAAGATAATCAGATAATTTTATAGTTACATAATTTATGAAATAGAAAGGATTTGTTTAATTAGTGCTCACATTAAGAGTTTTCCCAGAATAATCTGCTTGGTTGCGTGGCTCATTCATAAGTTCCCACGCCATTATTGTTGAGTCATCTTTATAAGCCATGCCAGTTATAGTATTGATCCTTGTAACAACTTTCTGTAATAATTACACAAAAATATATATCAAATGATAAAATCTCTGACTCCTTAACTATATTGGAGTATACAATTTACTAACAAAAGAGTAACTTCGTTCTAGCAATTTTTTCATGCATGTAATTAAGCAGTTGATCTCTAAATATTACTACACACCTTAATGTGGTTTTTGTAATAATTTTTTAGCATAGGATGAGTGTAGAAGTCGTCGTCACCATTGGCCCGAGCTCCTGCGTTCCTTGCCCATTGAACATATTGAGCTTTCCCGCCGAAGTCATTGTAGTTATTCACAAAGCTCAAGATTAAGCGAACTCCATACTTCTTAGCTTCCGATATAACAAAATCCAAACCCTAAAATAAAAAATAAACACATAAACAACCTTCAATATAATTGACCGAAAGTATCATTAGTAGTAGTATATAAAACATGTCGTACTAGGTTGTTTGTCTTGTTTTGCAAGTATTACCTTTTATATGACCTGTATAATTTACACAATGTAAATTACAAAGTAAGTTGATATTTAATGTTCAATAGATGACCTGAAAAACACGTTCATTGTAAACGCCAGGTGAAATTTGTAGTGCTCTATCACCTCCATCGCTAAAAGCCCAAGTTCGACATACAGAGAGGCCAACTTCAGATGCTCCTTTTAGGACCTCAGTGACCTTATACCTCTCACTAGGCTCAGCCGCAACATGCATCAACCAATACGAGTTGAAGCCATTAAAGAGAAAAGGAGAACCATTGAGTTCAAAATGGGCACCTTTAACTCGAACAAACCCTGTGCTAGGCGCATTTCTTGAAACCCTAGCGTCGCATGCAAGAGCTAAGAACAATAACAAGAGCCCAGAAATGTATATAGATGCCATTATTCTGTTAGCAAAAAGCATTTCTAGTTATCTCAATGTAGTAAGGTGATGAAATGTGATTGATTGAAGCGAGAGCCGCAGGGAATATTTATAGTGAGTTGAAGATAAGGAATCTTACTAAAAATAGTAAGACTTGCAGAGATTTGAGATGTTTATCTACACGGTAGTTAGGTTTATTAGTGATAAAAGAAAGTAGAGCTTTGCTAACTTGGGTTGAAAATGCTTTATAAAGCGAAAGGCGTTATGGTAGTTGATGGCAGGGAATTCTGTTAGCTGATTAAAGAATAAAGAAAGAGGTCTTGAAAGAACTAACTTGAATGAAAAGGCAAAATTGGAAAACTAAAACAAACTCCAAATGAAAATTTTATACCCCTCCATCTGAAAAAAAGAAAAGAAAAAACGAACTGGGGTTTGAAGTACAATGATTGAACCTTTTATTTTCTTGTTGTACAAATGGGACAGTGGTTTTATTAGTTTTTCTATGAAATAGATTTTACATAATTATAAACTATTATATATACATAAAAGTGGTAAATTAAATTCACAATGTTTTACAAAGTACTAGAAATCTAGAATAAATCGTAACACTTGAGTAAAAGAAAAAGAAAATGTTTGACTATTATTTGATGTTGCTGTAGTAACATTAAAATTAGAAGTGGCTTTACGAGTAAAAGAAACCAAAAAAAAAAAGTGCTAGAACGGGTGTTTCTTAACTAAGACAACAACATAGCCATTGAAAGGTGGCACTCTCGATCAGTCCTTGATGGTTGATTAAAACAAACAGAATAGATATTATCCATATTATCAATGAAACGATTGCCAATTGATCTAAGCTCTATCCTGACAAATATGGGTGATGAAAGTATAGGAAACGTGTAATCAAGTATTTTCTTTTAGGAACAAGTTAGTTTCTCAACGAGCACATAGATTTATATTTAAATATGGATAAAGGAGAACTTCTGATTTAGAGGTTTACTGTTAGATGACACAAGCATTCCTAGAATTAGAGAAGTACTCCCTCGGGTCCATTTTATATGATGTTTTGGGTGTTTTCACACATATAAAGGAAATTACATTTTTAACATTAATTAGCAATGTAATTGACCATATTAGCCCTTATCCAAGCTATTACTCCCTCCGTCCCAAATTAGTTGTCGTTTTAGGAAAAATGGTGTGTCCCAAATTAGTTGTCACTTTAGGATTTCAAGACAAAAATTGTTAGTCTTTTCCAATTATACCCTTAATAATTAAATAAATTCTCAACAAAATTTAATAGTCAAACATTAAATAGGGGTAACATAGTAAAATACACACTCTATTTAATGATTTTCTTAATGGGCGTGAAGAAGCTAAAAGCGACAACTAATTTGGGACGGAGGGAGTACTACCTAAAGTTTTGTTTTAAGTCATTTATTAGCAAGGGTGATATGAGAAAAAACCTTCTTGATTTGTGTAAAGATCAAATATTATGAAAAAAAAAGAGGCCAAAACATCATATATTATGGATCGGAGGGAGTATTACTTCTAAAAATCTACGCCATGAATATACAGTTGTGCTTCTAAGTTTTATTCACCAAAATAGAAAGAAAAAAGAAAAGCCATTATTGCGATTGTAGACGCATGCATGTTGTTGCATGGAAGCTTGTAATAAATGAAGCAAGCATGCGCTTTGAAGGAAGTTAGAACCTATGACAACCACCTATATTTCCTTTGATAAGAGAAATAAATAACGACCCTTCGCTAAGCATGCTTTTTTTTTTTTTTTTTTTTTAAGCTGCTGATTAAATACTCCATTTGTTCCATTTTTATTGTCCTTTTTAGCCTTTTGAAGCCTATTAAGAAAGTCAATAAATAAAATTATCTATATTAAATATTTTTTGAGAATTGAACAATCCTAAAGAGAAGTAATACTTCATTTAAGATTAAGGATAATTGAAAATGACTAACAAATTTAATGTTGAATTTCTAAAAAGACAACTATTTTGAGGCAATTTTTTTGGGTTCTTTACATAAACAGCCACATAAAAGAAAATATTTACTAACAACTAGCCATAACTATTTATAGCCATTTAAAATACAAATAAAATAAATATTTATATTTATAATATTATTAATAATGAATATTAACAAAAATTTCCCGGAAACAAATGACTCAGAAACAGAATTCAAAGCGCCAAATTAGGAAGTGGAATAACCACGTTCACCGAAAACTGCCTATAAACTGAAAACTAAACCGATATACATAAAGAGTGCTGCACGATTTCAAAGTCCTACAAAACAGTTCCCAAATACAAATATTCCTCAAACGAATCCTTCATATGATGGATGAAATACATCTGCTCATACAATACCAGGGGATATGGAATATCAATGATGACTACGAAAACTACAAGATGGATGGTATTGTTGTCAAACAAAACTGTTCATACAAATCATTACTAAGTTCAATAAGGAAAATGCTTGATGAAGTTGGTGTTGAAGATACATTCAATATCAAGTACAAATTGAAAGAAGGATTAAAGCCAATGCTTATATACAATGATATGAGCTTCAGGTTCTTCATAGATCTAAGACAAAGTACAACAGATGTAACGCAATATCCTTTGTGTGTCACAATGGAGGAACAAACTGGTGCAATAATATGTGCAACAGCAAAGGAAGTGTTATCGCAGCAAAGCCAAGAAGAATTACCAGAATCCACAAAGCAAATGGAGCAGGAAGCTAATGAGAATATCAATACTGAGACCAATGACTATGACCACATGTCTTTATCAACCATTCAGATCATAAGCGACACAATGACAAGCGAAATTTATGAAGGACAACTGTATCGAAACAAAGAAACACTTGTCAGTGTAATGAAAAATCTAGCACTACAACAGAATTTCAAATACAAAGTTGAAAGATCATCAGCTTCCAGGTATCAAGTTTCAAAATAACATAACAATTCATACTAATATTTGCAAATACATCTATTTATTAGTATATATTATTGAATGATTATCAAAGAATTACACAAAAATTTTGATGATGATCTGTAAATATAGGTACGCATTGATATGCAGTAGCATTATGTGTGATTGGAGAATGCAGTCATCAAGTGTAGGTGGATCAGGCGTATTTAAAATACGCAAATTTAATGAAAACCATACTTGTCCAGAGGAAGAAAGAATTCTTTCAGAGCATAACGCAAGTTATGCAACAATTGGTGAAATAATTAAGGATAAATTCAAAGATCCTAAAAGGGTTTACACCCCAAATAATATAATACAAGATATTAAGCATGATTATGGTATGGAACTTAATTATATGAAAGCTTGGAGATCAAAGGAAAGGGCACTAGAGCTATTAAGAGGTAATCCGTCAAAATCATACAGTGTCTTGCCAAGTTACCTGTATATGCTAGAAACAACAAATCCTGGGACAGTGACTAGACTGCAAAGAACAAATGATAATAGGTTCAAATATGTATACATTTCATTAAATGCATCAATTCAGAGCTGGCAATACTGCAGACCAGTTGTGGTAGTGGATGGCTGTTTTATCTCAGATATTCATGGGGGCACTTTGATTGCAGCATCAACACAGGATGGAGAAGGTAATTTTATTACAATCTAACTAAACCTGTTGTCAAATATGTTTACATACTACTATGCAACTGCACTTATAAACTCTTCTAATATCTACAAAATTTATAGGAAGCATTGTACCGTTGGCATACGCAGTAGTGGATTCAGAAAATGAAAGATCATGTGAATGGTTTTTTAAAACATTCAGAGACACATATGGAGTCCGAACTGGAATGTGTATTGTATCAGATAGATGTCCTAGCATTTCACGTGCTTGTTCAACAATATATCCAGAACTGCCACACTGCATATGTGTTTACCATCTGTGGAACAACATCAAAACAAACTTTAAAATAAGCAGGAAGGAAACAGCAGATATATTTTTCACCTTGGCAAAGGCCTATACAATTGAAGAGTTTGCACACTACATGAAGGAACTAGAAAAGATAGACAAAAGAGTGAAAAGATACCTAGCCGAAATTGGATACCAAAAATGGTCGCGTGCATACTCAGAAGCAAATAGAGCAGATATGATGACAAGCAACATTGCAGAATCTATTAATGGACGAAATAAAGAAGCACGGTCACTGCCCATTGAAGAATTGCTGGAATCAATGAGAGACATGGTAAGAAAGTGGAATTAGGAAAACAAGAAGAAAGCAATTGGAACTTTCAAGATACTAACCAACAAGAATCAAGGTATATTCAAAGCAAACATGGAAGATTCAAGAAGGATGTCGGTATGCATAAACAATCATACATATATTTACATATGTTTTTTGACAGTAAATTATACAACTGATGATACATACTTTGAAAATATATAGGTAATTCCATCAAATGAATACATGTATGAGGTTCATGATGGAAGAATAAAGCATGTTATATGCCTTCAAAATAAAACCTGCACATGTAGGAGGTTCCAATTGGAAGAGATGCCATGCCCACACGCACAAGCAGTTCTGAGATTCAACAACATGGACGCTTATGCCTACTGCTCAACAATTTGCACAAAAGAGAATCTTGTGAAAACATACCAACATCCTGTTTTCCCTATGCAAGACCAAAGTGCATGGTGTGTACCAGAAGAAATACTATTCCAAGAAGTCCTACCACCAAAGGGGCGCATAAAATCTGGGAGACCAAAGAAAAGAAGAATAAGAGCACCATGGGAAATAAAATGCAAACTAGCTTGTAGCCGTTGTGGGAACGAGGGGCACAACAGAAAAACATGTCGAAATCCTCCAATGCTATCTTAACTTTAGTTTTTATTTGTAAGAAGAACAAAATTAGTCTGTTGTTGCATACAGTTTGATTCCATTGTATAATATTAGAATATATTCTATGAAATATCTACCATGACTGCTATGTTAACATTTAAACATTATTGATTTCTAATCAATGTGAATTTAACATAAAAATTAACTTTGTAGAATATTAGTATTAACTTTGTAGAATATTAATATCAGTCAACACACATATTCATCAGAAGAATATTAACTTTGTAAATATTAGTATTGAAATGAGCATTCAAGTTTCAGCAACATAATTCTGCATAAGAGAAACCTGGATTACTTGAATCTGGGACACCTGCAGCCATAGTAAATTAATAAGATCAACAGTATACAAACTGCAAAGCCTATCAATTGACTAAAGAGATAAGTACTACTTACAGATGATCAAACATACTTGAAGTTCACACACCAACATTCAACTATAATACCATCTATACCACAATATTAGCAGTTTAGCATTGCTAGAAAGATTAAATAACAACAAATAGAACAAGATATATATATATCAACAAAGTGGGAAATAAAACAAATAATATAGTACCATGTATACACAGAAAATATTCCATATGCGATGGAGATATTACATGAAACTTAATATTAAACATCTGACCACCTAAAAAATAATGGATGAGTTTTGAATACAAAAATGATGCCCTGCCAATGCTGAAATATTAAGTTATAACCAGAATTAAACTTATTTACCAACCACCACTTTACCAAAAACAGATTCAAAAACTTGATAAATAAATTAATAACCTTGAAATTCACAACACCAAAAATAAGCAAATGAAAGCCGACATTAAAATACCATTAACAACCAGTTATCAAATGTTAATACAAAAACCAAAACAAAAAGCGTTCAACGCATATTACAACTGGACAATTCATATCAACAACAACCCACTACAAATAAACTTTAATCTTCAACATCACTTTGCTGATTTGCCTCCAGCTTCTTCAATCCGTAATCCCACAACAGTGCACCAAAACGCTTCCTAACACGCTTGATATTGCATCCAGACGAAGGCATAGTACGCCCAAGTAAAAAATGCTCAGCAAAAGTAAGAGCAAACACAGAATAATCACTGCAAAACAGTATATTTTAATATTCATAAAATCACAAATAAAGAAAAAAAAACAAAAAAAAAATAGTCAACACTTACGATTTCGGAACCCCAGTCATGTCATAAATGTGTAAAATATCCCACTTTTCAGATATTGGTTTCTCCCCAAATATGTAATCAGCAGGATTCAAATCATCACGAATATCATAAAATCCCATGACAGACAAAAATAATGGAATCAAGATGGCATACGGCTCAACCGCTCTAATCAGCTCATCATCGTAAAAAGGGTTGTCTAACTTATGATCATACACATAGATCACCCTGTGCTTAAATGAAAGCCTACCCAATATCCAATGCCAATCTTCAAAAACTTTTATAGGAAGCAACACATCATCCACCATCGACCAATGAAAATTACACCTGATAGACATTCCCTTCAAATAATCAAGTATCAATTGATTCTCAGCAGCAACAGATAAGACATTGTTATTTTTCTTATAACGCTTATAAATATCCCTTATTGTAGAATCAAACAAACAATCAGTCGTAGTAATACGACACTGCACAGCTGGATCATACTTGGCCATTTTGCGCATGTAGTACATTATAACATCAATATGCTAAGAATCAATAAAGAAAAATATGTTAGTATTCAAAAAATACAAAACTAATCACAATATTATAACATAGATACATATAATACCGTTTCTTGAAGAGGATCATCCGCAGAATAGAGATTATAGAACCAATCTTTGGATGAAACAAGACAAACGCCAAAGTCAAATCTAGGCCTCAAAATATTAGCAGTAAAATGGTAGGGAGGGTCCCTGTAAATAATTAAAAATATATTATAAATAGATAATGACATCTAAACAAATATGATTAATATCTAAAAGAAACTTAAAGTAATATTACCTATTCTTCATCAACCTATTTTTAATCCAGGATGAGTAGCTAGCAGAGAGCTTTGGATCAACACGACGCAAAGGTTTGCAAAAAAAAGGATGCTTCATTGCAAATTTCGAACTCATGAAATACTTTTTGGTACTAGAAGATGAACCACCAGTATGAACCAAACGTGACCTATCATACCGAACAGCATTTCGAACAAACACTGCTGTTTGTTTAGCAGACATCCTTTGCTTGACTTTATCATCCTCAGAAACACTCTCTGGCATAGTGTCATCATCCTTATCAGAAAACTCATCAATTTCCCTAAGCAATCTATTTAATTCTTCATCATCGCTAATATTCACATGAGGAACATTAGGAACTGCATTAAATAAACTTACACAATTAGAAATATTTTATATCAAAATATAATATAAGCAAATACCAAAACATCATAAACATTAAGTTTGAAAGGAACACTATATTAAAACAAGTAAATAATAACATATAAGCAAATACAATATATTTCAGTATTTGTCACCTATATTATTACCCCCTCCTGCTTCTAAAACATCTTCTTTAAAAAGTACCAACGCTGCAGATTCAATAAAAATATAATAAATCAACATTCTTAATATACATCACTTCCCATATATGACCATGCATTAAATTTAAATTGAATACATATAAATTGAAAGATGAGACTAACCAAACTTATCAGCAGCATTCAGATGCTCAGCAATAACAGATTTGCTCCCTTCAACAGATGATGCATCATTTTTCCCATAAATTTTTTCTTCTTCTTGAGTATCGAATATTCTAAAATTGGGAAAACCTCTGGATGAATCCTGCTCAATTACCTCATCAACAGCTGCTTAATAAATATACACCAGTAAGATTCACAAATCCATTATAAATATATCTTATAACAATCAATGACTATTCAAATAACAAATATACTAACACATATCCACGGTTTTACAAACTGCATCATCTCTCACCCCAGACTCATCAACTCGTCCAATAATACTAAACTCGTCAGTGCTAATAGAGTCAAGACCCTGTCCTTCTTCAGTTGGAACTACAAAAAAAATGAACAATCATGAATAACATATATATACTAATTAACTAATATTCAAAATAAAACATATACCATACAGTTGTATATTTAAACATAAAAAGATTCTAACCAATATTACTATAACCACAATTCGCTCCACTGATTCTTTCAGCAACAAAAGTATCCACCTCTGCGTGATCACTCATTATTCTATCATTGGTAGAAACCAATAACCCTGATAACACACAACTAATAAACATAAATATCCAAAAAATCAAAATAAACCTAAACATACTGAATATTTATAATATATAAAAAAACTATCAATATCACCTTTACGCTTAGCAGAATCTTGAAGTCTTTTCTCCACAATATCATCAATAATATTAAGGTCCTGAACCGACAAAGATTCCACACCTGCACTATCTATAATATAGTTTCCATTACCAAATATTATCAAGACTAATTACAATAATACAGAATTATAAAAACAACTAAATAATGCTGCCCAAGCAGCAAATTATAAAGATACCCATAACAGTTCTGTCACAAACAACTAATTTCTCCAATGTATCTTCAGAACCCTCCACACATGATTTATGTATAGGATCCGCTATGAATGACATTCTTCCAACACCTATATTCAATAATAAACAAAGAAAATGCAACATAATAATATTATCTAAACTACAAAAATACCAAATATGCATAAAGTTAAGGCTAATAAAAACAAATAAAATATCTTACCAGTAGAACCTTTACGTTCTGCAGATTCCTCCATCTTTCTCTTAACACTCTCATCAATAATATTTAGTTCTTGCGTAGACATAGACACAATACCTGATCCATCTACCTCTTGATTTCCAACATCAGCAAAATCAAGCCTTCGAGGTACTAATAAAAGAAAACAGAATAAAACAATCCACCATATCTTCCTGAGATTGAAGACATCTACTAAAACAAATACGCATTAATATTGCAGCAACAATAACTATAGTTGCACATTAATATAAAAACTCACCAATCGCATTTACAAGTGCATCATCCTTATTGGTTGAATGCTCCAAAGATATACCACACTCAGCAACTACAGTATCTGCAAGATAAAAAGAAAAAAATAAAGAAAAACAACCAAGTTCTATCAACTCAGTAAAAATCTACTAAACAACATCTCTAGTAAAATTTATAATATCATAACCTAAATCAAACAGACCTAAAACAGATTTCCCACATGGAGTACTTGAAATCCCATCAACAACAGCATTATTAGGTTCATCAGGAACAACTTCTTGATCAGAACCAAAACCACCAAAGCTGAAACCAGCATCAGCACCTACAGCCTATATAACAAAAAAAAAATATTTGTTAAAGCATCACAAATATTAACCAATATGACACCAATAGAAGACTAAACAAAAATATCGCACCTGCTCTTGAAACTTCAAATCAATCTTCTTTGAAATTAGTTCCAACTCATTAAAAAAACGATCAGCTGTTGCAACCATAAACTCTTTCAACCCATCAACTGCAAGGTTACTTTTCTCAATATCCCGCTTCAAACCCACCTGATTTTGTTTCACAGAGTCCATTTCTTTAATAAACTCTACTTTAGTAACAAACATATCATTAAAACCCTTCGACTCGCCACCTATTTTCACAGAAGGTATAACATCATCAGTCTGCATTGATATTTCTTCACCAATGGTATTCTCTTCAACTTCAGCCAAACTCAAATACTCAACTTCATTATCAGTCGGCATAATATTTTGAACCACCATCTGGATATAATATTTAAACAAATATAAAACATAAATATGAATACTACTTATATAACAGATATAGAATATCATAACATAAACTTATTTACCTTATCACCAGATAAAGAAAAAAAACACTTCTGAACCTCATTAAACGAAAGATGCCTTGTCACCTCCCAATTCAAAATTCGTGGAACCTTATTTCCAACCCGATTGGCAAGCTTTCCATTTACTGTTGGACAACACTCAAAAAACCAAACAAGCAAGGCATATGGCATCCCCGCGAATCTGTAAGACGACTTCCAAACACACACCTTGTCATGCAAAGATTCAATAGTCGCATGAAATATCTTATAACCCCAAGGATAGGATTCCCATTCACCGGATTCAACAATATCAAAATGATCAGAATCAATATAATGAGGATTCGTTTCACTATTCTTAGTTGAATACAGAAAAGTATTAATCAAATACAAAGCAGATATTTTAATAGCATCGTCATCACTTTCCCACATTTTATTTTTAAAACACTCATCCAAGGCAGATTTCGACACCTTCTCTACCCCACCAAAATACTTCATAACAAGACGATTTCCATCTTCACTACTATAATCTTTCAAAGAATCACCAACACATTTAAGACCAGTTACAATAGCAAACTCCTTCAAACCAAATTTAATCTTCTGATTATTCACAATAAAAAACAAAGCATCATCACATGGTCGTACTACTTCCATAAATAACAAAGAAACAAGCACTTGATTTTGAACATGAAAGGCAGGCAAGTCGAGAAAATGACCAAAACAGGTAGTTTTAAACCTATCATATAAACCACCACATAACCTTTGTTTTAACTCAGCGCTTATTTCCTTGTTGCAATGGACATTAATTGGCCTGTTACCAAAGTTTTCCTTCGGAGTGTAATATTCCCATATCTGACAAAAACAACACATATTTACTACATATTCAAAAAATACAGAAAAACAGAAAAGAATACTACAAACATAGCAAAACAAGAAATAATAAAAAACAAAAAAAAAATCAACAATATTAAACAATTAAAATTTACAAACATAACAAAAATTGATATAATACAATTATAACTGACGCAAATGTGAATTAAATAAGTAACATATATATTAATATAAAACAACATATCTAACATAAATAATGAGTTTAATAAGTGAATACTGAAAATCGAACAAATAATAACAATCAACTAAATTCCATCTGATTATAAAATTAAAACTCCTAATATACACATGCAAACAGATTTTTACCAAAAAGCAGTACAAAGTAAAAATTTAATTACCTTCAACTCATGAACATCCTTAAAACCACAATCGTCCGACTTGACATTAGCGTTTCTTCTAACCTTCTTCTTAGAAATAACGTCTGGAACATCGACCTCCACTACATCATTATCAAATTTCACAGCTCGAGAACTCTTATCAGAAACCTTTCTCTTTTGACTGCATGCAGCCTTGGAACGAGTGAATCTCGAAGACAAAGCAGATGCATTCAACGGAATCGACTCAGTAAAATCATCATCTTCAGAAATTATATGACCATGGCCTGACATTTTGTCGCCGGAACGACGACCTTTCCTTAAATTCATACTATTTGAATAAAAAAAAAGTAAAATTTAGTAAGCAGATATAAGATTGATATGATAAAAAAAAAAAAAGGATCATACTGCATATATAAAGAAAGAGGGATATAAAAGGTTGCTTGTGAGAAGATGTAAAGCCAAAAAATAAGACATTCACTTCCGTCTGAATTTTGTATATGAAAAGGCGCAATAATTATTCATTACTTGCACACGATGCATAGGAATACGGAACAACAGTTAACAACTAATACTAATCCCTATATTGACGGTACATTACAACTAAAACGTTCAACTTCCTAAATAAATGGGATAATATTAATCAGAATCCCTTAACTACCCTATTTATTATAACGGTTAATAATTAATAATTATGTACAATAAATATTAATATTATATTAAAATTTAAAAAATCGGCCATAAACGTAAATCGAAAAAAAATGAGGCTACATAATGCAAATACTTTCAACAAATGTCTACTAGGGGTAAAAACCTCAATTTTTTTGAACTAATGAACAACTAAAATAAAGATAGTAGAATATAAAAAGAGAAAATTTCATAACTAACCAAATATATAACATGACCCTACTATTTAATAAACACATTTAATATACAACAAAGACTAACCAAAAAGATTCTAAAAATTAGGTTCGGGCATATCTTGTATTCAAAAAAAGCTGCGTGAATTTCTCAAATATCACATAACCATAACAAAACATATTTATGAAATCCCCCATGCGAAAATAAAAGAATCCCACTAAGCACGTAATCAAGAATATATATATATCAAGAATATATATATATATATATATATATATATATATATATATGATGATGATATTTTCCCAATGCACACGATTTGTCCAATTAACCCGAGTTGGGTCTGAATGTGCGGAGGGAAAACCAAGCACAATATTATCCATGCCCCATCCATCATGGGCCTAGGTCGTCTCAACGTGGAGGAGGGTGTTAAAAAATGTCTCACACAGGTTGGTGGTAGGGCAAAATGCTGATTTGAGTGATCCTCTTCTCTTTGAACAAGTTTTTAGAGTTGGGTTATTTGGCCCTATCCCATGGGTCGAATGCGTGTGACAATTACTTAATAAATTTAACTAGAGGAGTCAGTTGACTACATTACTCTTTATAGTTGAAAGAGCTTTTAGCAAGCGAGTCACATAATTTAATACAGCAAAAATAAGTTAGCAAACAAAAATGGCTTTTAGTTTTTTAAAATGACACTTATTTTAAATATTTTTTAAAAATCTAAAAAGGAACATAAAATGGAGGGGGAAGTAAAAATTCTACAGTATAAAATACACCTTTTGGACGAAACGGGACGCTGGTAGCCTTGGCATAGAAATTAAAGAAAGTGGAATTAGATATAATCATGGACTTATAAGTTAAGATGCAAAATTATGATTTCTACTAAGGCCGGTTAGAAACCAGAACTTAGTACATGTCCTGTCTGTTAACCTAGATATAGAACTAATTATTTTTCTTCATTTTATCAATTTCAAAAGGACATTTTAACTTAATTTTAAATGCCAATGATAAGATAATTAATTTAGAAGTCATTTGGTTGGAAGGGATAAGATGAAATAAAATTTGAAATTCAAATTAGCCCATGTGATTTGAGGAGTAAAGATGGAATGTCTCAGGATATGAGATTATAATCCGGAGATTATCTATTCGGTATAGCAGATGAGATTATAAATTTGGGATATCTCACTCTCCAATCAAACGACCTCTAAAAATTAAGGAATGTATAAGCTATCTAAAAGTAGATAGGTCATAATTATCCATTTACTTATTTATTTATTTGTGTTGTTGCCTAATCAATAGCTTGATAGCTCCATGCTACTGGCAGACTCTGCTGAAAAAAAAAATTGGAAATGATTTTTTTCAGTGGAACAGGAAATTAGAATCTCAGGAAAAAAATCATTTTAGTGCAATAGGAAAATAAATTCGGATCCGCAGCCTATCTTTCCAAATTTAGATGTGATCCAGCCCAATTTCCAGAATCTTGGTCGTAGGAATTGAACATCTCTCGTTCTTTACCAAGGCCCGTTTCTTTTGATTATTAGGAAGTGATTGTTAGAGAATTTTGAAAATTAATTAAATTTACTTAAATGATGGCTTTGTTAGCACGAATGATGAATTTTTAAATAGCTAGTGACTATGAAGTTGATTTCTCAAGAAAATTAACTAAATCGGGTAAATAAAAGACTAAAGTTACAGTAAATTTTTAATTACTGCTATAACTATTTTTGTCGAACTTATAGAAAAAAATCACTACTATGTTTTCCACGAAGAAAAATAACTACCCTAATGTGAAGAAAAGGAAGGCCATTCACAGACTAGTGGATTGCTTTCAGCATGGACATTGAGTGCTTTGCAAATTAAATCTGAGCCGTCATCCATCAATCTCAAGAAATCTAAGTTGATCAAATATTTAATGGTATAGCCGTAGAGCAATAAGCAAGTTGGTATGATTGCAACAGGATCACGATATTAAACACTACGCGATGTACCAAAAGATCTGGAGATTGATATAGCATTCTTTATTATATTAGTAATTGTTAGTCAATCACAAAGATTAAAGAAAGTACTCCTAGCTTGTAGAAAATATTTAACATTTCCATGGTTCGAACTTCTAAGTTGAGGCGGAGCTAGGATCTTATATAAGGGTATTAAAAAATGTCACACATGAGATTTCAATTTGTGGAAAAAATAATTTTTGAACACTTTTGCTACTTTAATAGATTTTTTTTTCAAAGAAATTCGACATTATAATAAAAAACTGATTTGTACCATATTTGCCCAGTATAATTTTGCAGCGAAGCGATTCAATTAAACCCCTTGCTGCAGGCTAGCAATGCCCCTGGTTCTAAGACATCTCAAGTTCTCTAGGCTCACCGAGAGATCTTCTTAGATGCTTTTTTCAAAAATTAAGCTATCCGGAAAAGCCTACATTCTTGCATTTGACTAATTTGGGTTTTAAGTAACTTTAAGGGAAACAATTCAATCAGCCAGTAATGTAAGATACTCCTGCTGTGGTTGTGCTAAAAACGTTACTATAATTGTGAAGAAATCAAGTTTAAATGACTAAGATTGTAGCCTCGTAAATCGTAATCAATAGCAAATTAAACCACATGGGTTTAATTGTAAATCAACGACGGGTATGACTAGGATTAAGGTAATGGTTAAACAAATTCCTATCAGTACTAATGTTAATCTTGAAAACATATTTAGTTTCATCCGTACATGAAAACTTTCTTCTAAATACCATAATAAGCAGAATCATTATTCGTGCTGATATCCTTTCTTTTTTAATTTGCACAATTGTAAGCCCAAATATTCAATTCCGTTAAATTATACGTACGTAAAGGGGCAAGAGTTAATGATGGCGAGGCCGAGAATTGTAGTGGAAGGTTTCATGGTGCAGGTCGTTTAGATGATCAACAGTTCTGTACAAGATTCCAAATCCAAGCATTTGGATATAAAGTAACATTGCATTTATATATGTTACCTAATCATATTTCGAGGGAACTACTTTGCATATGCATGTATAATTGTTTAAACTATATATAGTAATCTCTGTTAAAAATAATGATTGCAATAGGATAATGTGAATTGTGATAGTATAAGTTAGCCATTAGAATAGTAACATTATGTCAGTTTGAAGGATCACTTTTCTTACTGCGCTGAAACATAAAACCACAAAAAATGCTTGAATGTTATTCGGTCCTAAAAGACACTACTTGTATGGGTAAAATAGACTTGCTGGCTCGGCCAAAGCTGTACAAATTATGGCTACAGCACCTCCGGATGCCCAATGGATACTCAACAATAATTAGAAACGGAATATATAAGACAGTCGCTGTCACCATTTATTCATGCAATTATGGCTCCACTGATTCTCATTAAATATATATCATTAATAGCCACAATAGCTATATAAACCTCCCCATTTCATGTCATGCAAATCATCTGAGGAAAAAAAAAACTATCTCTTGTACTATTCAAAAGCAATACAAGCGCTCTCTCTTTATTCTATTGCACTTTGCTCCACGGCACACAAATAAGTTATTTAGTTTATTTGTCTCGATTGTTTCAATTACTCTTACGGTCTTGTTACTATCAGTATATCGATCTTGATACAATCATATTGCTTGTGGTCCAATTAAAAAATTTAATTGCTTGGCAAGTCTACTTCTAGGTTCAAAACTACTAGCTGCAGCAAATCTTATAAGGGAGTTCAGACCTAAAATCAGTAAATCACGTACTAGCACGAGACATAAACTTTAATAGAATGGCGTCAGATTATTGGTAAAAAAAATTTTAATCTCCCAGAAAAAAAGAAGGAAAAAAAGGACGGATTATAGTTATGACAAAAGCAAGTGATCAACGTTTTAAAAAGTGGGGCTGCGAGGTGAAACGTTTTACTTTACACCCAGCGAGGCGTAAATCCTGAGACACTGGGCGTAAGCCCCATGGATCTCTAATTTTTAATATTTTATATATTAATATTGATATAAATATTTGTTAAAAATTTAAATCACACAAAAGGGTAAAATTACGTAAAATTTTTATAGACTTAAAATAATATGTAAGGTTAAGAGTAAAACATTACATAGAACTAATAAATTATAAAAAAAAAATTAAGAATTTAATTAGTGAGTGGATATTCGAGTGTAGGCTTTAAATAGAGGATTTATTGAAAAAATACTTTTTAATTTAAGATTTTTCGGAACTTACGCTCCAAGACTGCTCAACGCCTAAGCTTACACCTAAATACACCCCAAAATTGTGAGACTTACACCTTAGCTTTCAAAAAACGCCTCAACTCGAAAATTCTTTTTAAAACACGGCATGCGATTTAACTTGGGCATTATTAACTCAGTTTCCGTTGAGTCCTCCATCGAAGGTTTGGCGTTTATTTTGTCATTTTATATAATCGGGACGAGTCACACTTTTTTTTTTTGGATGACAAAGGAATAGCAGTCGCTACTCTTTGGGTGCGCTCAGGGTAAACCCCGCTCCTGATGCAATAGCATGCAAATCACATAGGAGAGAATAGGGGTCTCAACGGTACGGTTCGATCGGTTTTTTCATAAAATTTATACCATACCAATTTTTCGGTTACTCTATTGTGCATAACCAAAATAAGACTTTTCAAAATTGTTCCATTCATGTCGGCTTTCCTTCGATTTCGGTTCGGTTCGGTTAATTTTTGGTAAATCTTTTTGAACTCTGTGGTAGAGTCGTACCATTATTAGAATGTGCTATTTTTATGTAAAATACCTATAAATTTAATATAGCACATAAAGTATGATTTAAGATAATATTTGAATAAATAACGACTCTTAAATGATCGTAACTAATATTTAAGTACTCGATATATTTTCGTTCTCCAGTATCGAGCTACAAATGATTGTCACTCTCTATTAAGTAGACAGTGGAACACGGTACTATATACATGACTTTGATAAAATTTATTTATAAGGCAATTAATCAAAAGAACATTATTCTATAGTGATACTATAAAATCAATGAAGTAAAGACAAAAGAATTCTAAATAATACGAGTTGACGGACATTGATTAAATATAACTCAAGAACTAGAATAATAAAAGATTAAATATATGCTAAGAGAAACTTAAATGAGTAGAAAAATATTTGATATCTTGGTCACTTAGTAGCTTGATATATGCTCAAATTTATTAGTCGTACCAATTGATTTAGTTTCAACAGGATTATATGAGTGCAGATGAGTTTGTAGTTTGCACTTTCGGTGCTAATTAGTATATGTAACGTTGTGTTTCCATCACCTCAATGAAGACCTCGACTAAAAATATTTGCTTATATTTATTTTTAGACTTAACACATAAAACATATAAATATTGTGTGTATAAATATATTCGGTTCGGTATCTTTTTGGTTTTTTAATTTTGTAAAAAAATCTACCCTAGTTATTCGGTACGGTTGTAGAGTTATATCAAAACCATCGGTTTTGACAAAAATAACCTAAGAATTGGTTCGGTTTGGTACGGTTCGGTCGGTTAGGTCGGTTTTTCGAAAACCAATGACACCCCTCGGAGAGATAAACCATGCTTGGTAAGTGCCGTGCTACATGCTCAAATTGAGAAGGTTATTGGGTAGGGAATTTGATCCCAAATTATTTTATGTGGGCCGAAAAATCACTTGCTGAATAAACTCAGCTAGCCTTATGGGTAGACAAGTCACAGTTTTTGAGCTAGAGTAAGCAGTTTCATTGTTTACTCCATGCTGGGACTTGGGATATTGTCCACACTCCAATAACCAATTATGGGCATGGAGGTGTAAGGATGATTTGATCTTTTAAATGGTTTTAGCCTCTAAGAAATCTTTAATTCATTTCTTGAGGAGTAAAATATTTAATTGATCACTCAACTTTGAGAAATGTGTGATTAAAGTCACTTTGCTTTGAATTGTACTAATAAAGTCACTCAACTTAAGGTAATTCTCACCAAAAGTCATTATAACCGGATTTTGCACAGTCACCTCACCAGAAATCTGACATGGCATTTTTATTTTTAATTATATATACATGTGGCACACTTTATTTTCCATGTAGGATTTTATAAGGGTTTCTTACACTATATACCCATGAAATTCTAAGTATTTACAAGCCCTACCCATTAAAAATTATACTACCATGAAATTAAAAGTATTTACCAACCTACTCATTTATTATTGTATACATTTGTTTTAGGTGTATACCTTTACGGTATATTGTATAAAAATAATATACAAGTCTAGATATGGGTGTATACCTTTAAGGTAGACTACATAAATAATAATATACAAGTCTAGATGGGTAGTGCATGTAAATAGTTTATGGGTAGAGCTTGTAAATATGAAACTTATGGGTAGAGATGGGTAAATATTTTGATTTTGATGAGTATTTTTGTAAACCTCCCATTTTATAATAAGTTGATTAACCCAACTCTTGATCCATTATCTATTTTTCCGGATCGGGCTTCCTTTTCAAAATGGATGGTCTAGATTTAATGAAGTAAAACTAAGTGTTTAACCATGGTTAGAAAGATATATCTTCCCATTTTAAATTCAAAGCATCTAACCTATCTTATAATTTAGCAACAAATTTCATCCCTCCTCCTAAATTACTTTTCGGTCCCCAAAATTTTCAGTCATTTATCTTTTTTTTTTTTTTAAATAAGACTTCGTTTTTGCTAATCCATTCTCAAACATATAGCAGAAAACCAAAAACAGTGTTAAATTATTTGCAAGTGAAAACATCGCAAGACATAGAATTAAAAAGACAAGATTTAATAATATCAATTTACTCAAATAGCAATACGCGAAGAAATCCTGGTCACACAATCACATCAGTTAAATCTTGTTACAAAGATAGTACCTAATATTCTGCTCATAGTTATTCACATTTTATCTTGAAAAGAAACTTTTCACCAATTTGTAATACTTATAGGAATCACATAGGTCTTCAGTGCTTCCATATCTAAAAATAAGATGAGTTTGTTTAACTATTAATATAATTTTTATTTAAAATGCTTCTTAATTTTTTGAGTGCACGTTCTCGAACAATAGCAAAAAATTACTCTTAATAAAGAATTAAAATAAAATGAAAGGTTAAGTTTGAGATGATCGAAATTTAGGTTTGGGGGAGGGGGTGAAATTTTATTGCTAAATTATAGGATTGTTTAAGATAATTTGAATTTGAAATGTAAAGATATTTTGCCCAAACCATAGTTAAATACCTTTATTTACCCTATTAAATCTAGAACATTGGTTTTAAGGAGGGCCAAGTTTCATTCATCCAAATAAGAATTTGGGAAAATAGAGACACTAGGTAATAGAGAGGAGCCTTTGTAAAATATGTATTTACCTAATAGATTTACAAAAAATAATGAAACTAACTGTAACTAATTAAAGAGTTAAGTACTTGAAAGAGTAGTAAAGTTAATATTTCGACAGTACCCGTAGCAATTTAGCTAGAACACAAAATTCTATAATTGTGATAATTTAAAAGAACACTTTTCAAATCCTTAGAAAATAAATCAACTTATTATAAAATCCTACATGGAAAATAAAGTGTGCCACATATATATATATATATATAAAATTAAAAATAAAAATGCCATGTCAAATTTTCAGTGAGATGACTGTGCAAAATCCGGTTATAATGACTTTTGGTGAGAATTAGGTTAAGTTGAATGACTTTGTTAGTACAATTCAAAGCAAAATAACTTTGGTCATATATTTCTCAAATTGAGTGACTTTTTAAGTATTTTACTCATTTCTTGAGCTCGCTTTTAGGTTGTCCATTTCTGATCAGTTTCACACAGTTAAGTGATCCACGCTCAATCCTACACCATTAATGGTGAAGGGCGGTCGTCAAAGTATAATACCCGATGTGAGTCGGGGTCGATTTCCCAAGGGAACTAGCACGTTAAGTGAGAGAGTTGTAAATAGATATTCAAATGAGGTTTAGTGTTGAGTCCTAGAAGTATGATTTGTTTCATGAAACTTTGATTAATTCTAAAGTGTAAGCAATTTAACGAGTAAGTTGTTCGATATTACTAGACTAGGGGTGCAACCAACTAGTAGTGATTTCCAACTAATGGGTGTCTTTACTTCACTTCCCCAACACAAGTATAATTATGGTCGAGCCTTCCAATCGTGATCTCTAGAATCCTTCCGGCCTAAGAGAGATCTTTCACAACCCGCTCGTCAAAGCCTTAGTTGAATACTTAAAGCACTACTCAATGACCCGAGGAAAGGAGACCTCTTCCGAGCGTAACTCCTTTTAGATGAGTTAGTCTATACAAATAGCCTATCAACTCAAATCCTTCACTTCCCCAGCGGAGTCGCCAAGCTGTCACGACCCTTTTTTCAACTTAAAAAGAAATAAACTTTATTAGTTTTTAAAAGGGTCTGTGACGGGTGTTGGTAGGTACACGAATTGTTAGAGATTACGGAGTCGCCACTTGACAGGTTAAAGGTGTGCCAAGTCACCAAAGTGGTGTACCTAGAACACCCTTAACTCGTAAATGGTCTGCGTCAGAGTTCCGGGTAAGGATCTCGGTTGACTCTCGGGAAGGTGTTAGGCACCCTCGAGTCCTGTGCCAAGCACAGTTGCTTTTATTGACGCATTTCGACTCTTTGAAATTGTTTTGTTATATTTTGCCTTGATTTGTTACACTTCGAGTTATAATTTAATTTTACCGTTTGACAATTAGAAACTCGAATCGAATATAATCGCGCGAGCACTTCACTCGTTCGAAATCTTCCGACTTAGGTCAATTAAATCGCGCAGGCACTTCACCCGTTCGAAATCTCTTGACTTAAAGTGAGTTCCCATGTAAACAAATAATTATTATTTAGTTAAACTTAACTCGGCCTATTAGCTTGCCCACTCGTATCTCATTTATAATATTTATTCTCCAAATCATCGCTATGAGTAGCGCTTATTATGCCAAATCTCTATACAACTTTGACCGTTTCAACTTACCAATTATACATTACAATATAGAATAGAAGTCCACTTCAGCTTGCCAACTAAACTTTGCATTAATATGCTAGCTTTGCACAACCATTTCTAAATCATCCATTTTTACACAATGTTTAACAAACTTACAAAATTGTAAACACGGTCGTGGATCAGATTTATGAGTTAAAGTATATATTTGCAACTTGAGTTTTTGCATTGTCCTGCGTTTGCCTACTCATTTCAAATTCGTCCACTTTACACAAAGTTCACCTATCCAATATTTCTAATCTAACTTTTTTAAATACAAAAACAAATGCAAGAATTATATAACATGCCTCCACTTGGACTTGCGTTCACGTCACATTTTGCTTCTTTTTATTTACCTTCAACTATTTTTTACAATTCCCAAAATCAGTACAAGTAGCAATAACAGCAAAAATATGACAAACTTACTAGGCCTTGAATGGGCCCATCATTCATACTTCACCATATTTAGAGTTTTGGAAAAAGCCTAGAAATACATACAAAACAATAATAATAATTGGAAATTTTACCTAGTGTAGTAAAAATTCCACAAGCCGGAAACTTTGAAGATCTGCTTAGCCAAACCCGAAATGACACAGCCAACACAGCAACAAGGAGCAACAAACCAGACAATTTCCTAACTCTCCAGCTTTTACACAAAAAGACTCAAAGTTTTGCTACATTTCAGGACCCTTTCTTTCTGTGTGTGTTCTATCTGTGTGTAGAGTGTTCTGTGTATGTGAAGTGTTCTCTCTGTTTTTCACTCTTCTTTCTCTCTGTTCCAGCTTTTTGTTCTGTATGTTCACCTATTTTGTTCTGTATATTCACCTTTTTTGTTCTGTATCTCTCCCCTCTTTGTTTCAGTTCTCCTACCCTTTTAAAAGAGAGTGAAAACTCCCTTGAAATAGAGAGGGAAGTGGGTGTGTACTAGTGCCAAGGACTAGCCCATGTGCCACCCTCACTCATAAGATTTCAGCCCATAATTGCCTTGCATGCAAGGCTTGTACTGGACCAAAAAAGAGCAGAACTTACTGCTGCCACTCTTGTACTTTCTTGACTCAACCCTTGACATCCCATTTGACATCATTAAGCCCATGTCATCTAAATATCTAGACTTGAACTAAAACAAACTAACACAACCAAACTAAAATGCAACCATCCAGACAAAGGCATACAACATAATACCTCCACTTCAATGTCAAACACTATACTAACAAGAATATATGACTGCTCATAACACGTATGCTGCCAAGGGAACACACTGCCTGCTCACATACAAACTTACACATTTAGCACACATCCAATATATTGACTGAAACAGTAGACTACACATGAGCTCAAGATCAAACACAACTCCGGATAGAAAACAAACCGACATTTCAGCTTGCTATTGATCCCAACGCCACTTTGAATTACCAAACGGGTGACATACATAAACAAATATCAACTAACAAAGTTAACATTTCACAAGTTTTAAACCAACATACATTTCAATCTATTCTTGCTCGCGAGCATTCGTATGGACTACTAACATGCTAAACACGTAACTAAACAAATATTTTTTTATCACTAATCAAATCTAAATAATGGAAAGTGAATAGAGAGGAACAGAATTTGCTTAATTCTAACCCGTCGAGTCAAAGCCAAACTGAAGGCCTAACCACCGCCTTGCAATGCCCGTTCCATTCGATCATCGCCACCAAACATTGTATCGTCGCAGCAAGCCCCGCTACTGCCTGTTCGGATCACCACCGTTGCCTCGTCAACGCTGAAACAGCCTCGCGCTACCACTGCCCTAGCGTCGCTGCCAAGACGCCATTGCAGCCTTGTCATCGCTGCCTCATCACGCCACTGTAATAGTTTCATTGCTCCAAACAAATCAACATCGCAGCCCCTCCTGTTTCATCACCATAACAGCCGCATCATCGTCGTTGTTTCAGCATCCCTGCCACTGCCTCGTATTGTCCCTTGCAACATTGTCGTAACCAAACCAACAGTTATTGCTATCGCCTCACCATCTTTCCAAAAATCCCAAGCACATATCCAACCCCGTGACTCTCTTTTCTAACTGGAACGACCCTTAATAGGATCGTCTCAAGTAGAAAAAAGAGAAACAGGGCCAAAAATTGCCTCCATACTGCTCCAACCAATATCACCTCGACATCACAAATCTATCCCCTCACTGTCTCTTCATTACCATCATTATCATAGTATCAAGACCACCCAAAACATCGCTTCAGCTACCATCGTTACATCAATAGAAAGGTTTATCACACACCACCGAGTCCCCACACGCATCCGCAGACGCAAACAATCCACACACACACCCTTCACTATCATCTATACCACACGGCATCACCATTACATCCTCAATCCATTGCTTACCACACTGTCTTCTCGCCATCGCAACATCAGGGAGCACAAAAATCCAATGAAAAATGGAGGAGAAAAACGGAACGGAATAGAAGGAAAATGGGGAAAACGGGTGAGTTTTAAGGGAGTTTACCTTCAAAACCGAGTAGGGGAGAATGGGGGGAAGCCGTGGATGTAAACTTGGCCGGAGAAAATGGTGGCTTGCCGGCGAGGTGGAGCCCGACGGGTTCAAATTGGGCTGATCCTCTGTTCTTTGTTTTGAGAATTGGGAAAAATTGCCTAAATGGCAATGCCCTTGTTTATATATCTATGAGGTGGGCCGGGTCAACTGGAAGGTGGGCTGGAGGATATGGGCCGATGGGTTGCACGATTAGGCTAGTTGCTTATTTTTCATTCAGAAATGGCCACTAATAAGGTCCAAACAAGTTAAAGCATGAACAATAAACTAAAATTAAAACTACACGAATTGCAAAATTACTATAATTAAAATATGAAATCACATAACAAGTATTTTTTTGTTAATTTTTATTATTGTTATCATTTAAATGACAAATTTTAGCTAAAATAAAGACTAAAATTCAGCAAAAATCCTAGAAAGTTAGCTCGCCTATTCTGAGCTATTTCAAGCTATTTTTTGAATTGCCGTGCCAAAATTAGGTGATTACAGTTTAGTGTTGAGTCCTAGAAGTATGATTTGTTTCATGAAACTTTGATTAATTCTAAAGTGTAAGCAATTTAACGAGTAAGTTGTTCGATATTACTAGACTAGGGGTGCAACCAACTAGTAGTGATTTCCAACTAATGGGTGTCTTTACTTCACTTCCCCAACACAAGTATAATTATGGTCGAGCCTTCCAATCGTGATCTCTAGAATCCTTCCGGCCTAAGAGAGATCTTTCACAACCCGCTCGTCAAAGCCTTAGTTGAATACTTAAAGCACTACTCAATGACCCGAGGAAAGGAGACCTCTTCCGAGCGTAACTCCTTTTAGATGAGTTAGTCTATACAAATAGCCTATCAACTCAAATCCTCGCCAACTCCACTATTCTACACTAATTAATCTCTTCCGAGTCTTTAACTAGCAATGTAGACAAGAAATCCCAAATATCATGGATTTTGGAATTTTGATGTTATTGTAATGGGGAGTTGGATAATTGTTACTTGTGTTATAGTTGGTGAAATGGAACAACACCCATTAATTTTCTATCACTATAGCATATTTACACCCCTAGTTATGGATTTAGCTACTCATAACTAGGGTTTGAATCAAAACAATCAACATGTAATGAAATGATGGATTGAAATCAAACATAGACTTTGGATTGATATATGAATCAATATTCAAGATACAAGTTTAGAAGCTTACAAAAATAATGTTAAGTCTCCAACTTGGCTCCCAAAATCGCCCAAAACCTTTAGAGTATAAGTATATAATTGGATATTGCTAAAACCCTAGCTTTTAGTATTTATAGAAGATCAGGAACCCGTATTTTAGGCGGGGCGCCTGGCTAGGTGGGGCGCCTGAGCTATTTCTTCTTCTTTAGACAGTGTGCCAGCTAGGAGGGGCGCCTGCTCTAGGCTGGGCGCCTGAACCTCTTCCATTTCAGGCGGGGCGCCTGGCTAGGCGGGGCGCCTAGAGACCTTGCAATTCAGGCGGGGCGCCTAGCCAGCTGGAGCGCCTGTGACATTTTTCTCTTCTTAGGCAGTGGCTTCTTCAGGCGGGCGCCCGAGCTAGGCGGGGCGCCTGGCTCTGTGACTCCGATCTTGATCTCTTGACTCTAATTCTTGCTCTTTTACTTCATTTTCAATCAACGACTCGTTTACACTCGTCATAACCTGAAATTAAGCAATTCACGGCATCAATAGCACATATTATTGTTTTTGGATTCAAGAACAAAAGCTTAAAGTAGTATTTAAGTTGGTAAAATACCAACTTATCAACTCCCCCAAACTTAAGTCCTTGCTTGTCCTCAAGCAATTCAAAATCAAAGAGATCAAATCATGTTCTAGTTAAAGCTCAAGACTCAGTTATGTTCCTCGATTCAAAGTCACGAACATCATTTTGCATTAATGAGTCAGTTGATACTAACTAGTCTCAATCACTTCCATGGACATTTGACAAGCACTGCTCATGTCTAATCAACTACGGCTAGAGGAAACACATGACTTTCAAGGCTTGCCTTAAGGTCGTCGGCTCGCTTCACTTGCTTATGCTCCTTATCATGCACCTGAACTTGTGCTCAAGACTCACTTGCTATTCTCACCGAAAAGAGTAGAGTCCCTCACTCACCAAAAATATTTTCACAAAAATTCTTTTGGGACTCTTAACAAATTGAGCTCTCACTCTCGCAAGGAAATTTCATGCACGCTTCTCGAGAACTCAAAGACTTGCCCTTCTTGTACTTCTCCACTAATGTAGGCTCACTTGACTCAAAATCAATTAGGACTTGACAGGTTGTAACGTAGGCTTTTGGTTTAAGGTGTGGTAGATTTGGCTAATTAGTGACTAATACCTCCATAGCACTACATCATTTCATTCTCTTTTGTGCAACTTTTTCTTTCTTTTCATTAGGCTCATCCTACTCTTCTTTTGGAGATGGTGCCAATTTAGTCCCTCCTTTATCCAATACTTCTCTTTTCTTCTTCTTTACTCCCTCTCCTTTTCTTTTTTTTTTTTTTCTCTTTTTCTTTCTTTTTTTTTTTTATATATGCATACTTCGTTTCTTTTTCTCTTTCTTTTGTTTCACTTTTCTTCTTTCTTTTATATATTTCAATTTGACATTCACCATGGAATTCCAAGCTTTTACCATCTCCCCCAAACTTAGGTTTTAGCCTAAGTTGCACGTTTTTCAATGCACACATGGAAGTTAGGGCCAAAAAGAGGGTTGGTGCCTTAGCACACAAGAATTGGCTCGGGTTTCAATTTAGTGACTGCCAAATGAAAGGTTAAGGCTCAGAGGGGCTAACTGGGGTGAATATGTACAGGGAGGCCATTTAGGATAGTAGCGGTCCAAGGAAAAGCCTAAAATCATGTTTCAAGTCAAGTTCACCTAGGATTTCGTCTCAAAGTACACTAAAGGCAAGCTTTAAACTCTCAAGTCACCCACACAATTTATTGAACAAAATGCCTCACCACACAAGCAAGTGATTTCTCAAGTACATTTTTCAGACACACAAGACGGACATTTACTCGCAAAGCATGCAATGGTCCAATTGGACCACGCCAACAACTCAATAAGCCAACACAAGAACTTCACAGTCTACAACTCTAGCTATATCAATCAGAACACAAATTCACTTGTCATTTGCCATGAAAATGAAGAAACATAAGACGGTATCACATGAATCACTACTGCATTTCAAAAGGAGTTCAATGTACATGCTTGGTTCAAAAAGAACCTCCGGAAAGAACCAAGTGAAGAAAACCGGAGGCTTATTAAAAAAGAAAATAACTAAAGCATCTTTGGAACATAACTAAAAATTAAGCTAGACTAGCAACATAAAGTGTATGTACACCAAAAGTGGTTCGAATGTATACGTGGATAGCATATAACACACAAGTGCAACCCAATCCAAAATACACATATACATTCGAACCCCTCCCCCAACTAAAAACTCTAGCATCGTCCCGCATGCTAAGTAGACAAATGAAAGACAAATGGGGGTAACAAAGGGACTCCCTGGTGGTGCTCAAGCCAGGTTGTTGTTTTTGCGCCTATAAGTGATAGGACCCGGAGCTGGCGAAGGCTGAGTAGGAGCCGGAGGAGCATGAACAGTGTGCACAGTGGAAGCAGCTGTGGAAGGAGCAATGAGACCCATGGGCACATTAAAGTGCCGAGATAACCCTGTGACAACTGCTGACATCTGATCAACGGACAGCCTGGTCTGGTGAAGTGCCTGAGTATGCGCCTGAATAGCTGCTGTATGCTGTGCAAGGGCTGCTGTGTTAGCCTCGATGGCAAGAGTGTGTGCCCTCATAGCTTGGAGCATCTCAATGGACTGGTCTGCCGGGGCTGCTGGAGGTGGAGGGGGTGGTGGTGGGATCTCGGGCTCATCACTCATAGCAGTGTCATCAGCTGCAATAGGGTCGGAATCAAGTGGAATGTCCGCCCGTGAACTAGAAGGCAGTGGAGAGGCAGGTAAAGCAGGGGCACGAGAGGCCAAAGGGGCTGCAGAATCATCCTTGACTGAATACCAATCGAACGGCTTCTTTGCTGGGCTGAAGAAGTCTCCAGGGAATTCTTCCACTCCATGATGCATGAGATACTCTGTCAATGTCTGTGGATAGGCAAATCTCTTCCTGTCTAAATGTACTACTTCCATTATTTCTTTTGCCATCTCTACGCCCAAGTTGATCTTTATCCCACGCATAAGGCATGCAATCATCACGGCTTGATGGACAGTGACTTTGTGATCCTGATTAGTCGGTCTGACCCTGGAAATCAAGATGGAATGCCAGCACTTTGCTTCAAAATTAAGGTCACCTCTATAGATTTGCACACCGACCTGTTTCCACTTTGGTTTGGACTCTCTCCCAATGATGGGTACAAGCCATGCCCGTTGTTGCTTTTCAGTCAAGTCTAGCTTCTTTTGGAATCCGGGCGTCTTGAAGTTGTCAAGATGTAAGAAGTCATTGAACGCAGCCGCAGTCATGTCCACATACTTGCCTCGACAGAACACTCGTGTGTCTCCTTCCTCGTTGGTAGCCAAGTTAGCATAAAATTCCCGAGTCAATGCATCATTAGACTTTGGAAGTGGTCGACTCAGGACTTGTACCCAATTGGCATGCTGTTGAACCCTTTTATACATGTTCGGGTTCTTCTTTTCAAGACTGTCGAACTTGATTACCCGCTCATTGTTTGCGTCCCGGTCCAAGTATTTCCTTAGATACAACCAGAAAGCTTTCTTCCTTGTGAACGATTCCCTCCAGTTCTCATCATCGGGTGACTCCCCGCTGTCTTGGATCCGCGATTCCTCTGTGGCACCCCCCCTTCCATGTGAGTCGCCTAAGTTGCCCTTGGCATTGTTGTTCTAGCTTGAGATGAAGAAGCATCTTGCTTCCTCTTTGATCGGTTTTCTCCTCTTACTTGCTTTGGTAGGTTTGCTAAGGGTACATCGTCCCGTGCACCGTCCTCGGAGGGGGTGGAGGAGACTTGTTTTCTCTTTTCTGGTTGTCCCATTGTACCTAAAGCACATACAAAGCTTTGTTAGATGTGGAGAAATACATGACACAAGGAAAACAAAGAATACAAAAGAAATTTTTTTTTTTTTTTTTTTATGTACTGTAACAGGCCCAGGCGGGGAAGCTTTGCAACAACATGTTCCCATTGAAACCATGATTGGGACACCGGAGCAACCCATCTTGGAAAGCCTCCCAAGCCTCGGTCAAAGAGTCGGATGTCTCTTGTTCAAACATGTAGATTTTATCTCTCAACGCCGCTTGCTTCCCTTTTGGTGAAAACTTCCCAAGGAATTGTTTTACCAACTCTTGCCAAGTGAAGATGGAATTTCTCGGCAACTTGTTCAACCACTCTTTAGCTTTTCCGGTGAGAGAGTAAGGGAACACTCTCAACCTCAATGATTCTTCCGATACTCTTGCCGACTTGTAGAGGTTACAAGTTTGCACAAAATTCCTCAAGTGATCATTTGCATCTTCATTCTTACTACCACCAAAGCACCCATGTTGTTGAAGACCTTGAAGAATTACATTTGGGATGCTAAAGCTAGCATTGCCATGAATAGGAGGAGGAACTATGGCACTTGCAAAACAATTCATATCAATTTCTTCCTCAACCTCCTCATCATCTTCATAGTCTCTCATCTCTTGTTGATAGTTCCGAGCACCTCTAGCATACTCTTGTTGATAGTCTCGAGCATCTCTACCATACTCTTGGTTCCGGTTGACATTGCGAGCATTAACTCTATTGGCATTGCCCCCTCGGTTGACATTTGCTCTACCTTCACGGTTTACACCTCGACCCCCTTGGTTCACACCTCGGCCGCCTCGGTTTGCATTGTTGCCACCCCGATTAGCATTACCCGCAACACCTTCATTTCCTCCAAGATTTTCTTCTTCATTTGCTTGGACCCCCGCATTTGCTTAGCCAAAAGGGTTGTCATCATGAGGGTTCACATTCTCCACTTGAGGGTCATTAGCTTCCTCTTGTATCTCGTCTTCATCCACTTGTTCAACATGGAATGGATAGCCCTCTTGGTTGAGTTCTACGTGGAACTCTTCATCATATTGCTCTTCATAACCTTGCGGATCCCCATGTTGTTGATTGTAATAATGGTTGTAATTGGAGTTCCGCAAGTTCCGATTAGGATTTCTCCGATAAGCCATGTTTCACCTACACAAGGTAAAACCAAAACCAAAAGTAAAATGCTAGGACTAGCGAACTAAACAACTTTGATTAACTAATGCAACTCAATATTAAAACCGTAGTTCCCCGGCAACGGCGCCAAAATTTGATCCACGCTCAATCCTACACCATTAATGGTGAAGGGCGGTCGTCAAAGTATAATACCCGATGTGAGTCGGGGTCGATTTCCCAAGGGAACTAGCACGTTAAGTGAGAGAGTTGTAAATAGATATTCAAATGAGGTTTAGTGTTGAGTCCTAGAAGTATGATTTGTTTCATGAAACTTTGATTAATTCTAAAGTGTAAGCAATTTAACGAGTAAGTTGTTCGATATTACTAGACTAGGGGTGCAACCAACTAGTAGTGATTTCCAACTAATGGGTGTCTTTACTTCACTTCCCCAACACAAGTATAATTATGGTCGAGCCTTCCAATCGTGATCTCTAGAATCCTTCCGGCCTAAGAGAGATCTTTCACAACCCGCTCGTCAAAGCCTTAGTTGAATACTTAAAGCACTACTCAATGACCCGAGGAAAGGAGACCTCTTCCGAGCGTAACTCCTTTTAGATGAGTTAGTCTATACAAATAGCCTATCAACTCAAATCCTCGCCAACTCCACTATTCTACACTAATTAATCTCTTCCGAGTCTTTAACTAGCAATGTAGACAAGAAATCCCAAATATCATGGATTTTGAAATTTTGATGTTATTGTAATGGGGAGTTGGATAATTGTTACTTGTGTTATAGTTGGTGAAATGGAACAACACCCATTAATTTTCTATCACTATAGCATATTTACACCCCTAGTTATGGATTTAGCTACTCATAACTAGGGTTTGAATCAAAACAATCAACATGTAATGAAATGATGGATTGAAATCAAACATAGACTTTGGATTGATATATGAATCAATATTCAAGATACAAGTTTAGAAGCTTACAAAAATAATGTTAAGTCTCCAACTTGGCTCCCAAAATCGCCCAAAACCTTTAGAGTATAAGTATATAATTGGATATTGCTAAAACCCTAGCTTTTAGTATTTATAGAAGATCAGGAACCCGTATTTTAGGCGGGGCGCCTGGCTAGGTGGGGCGCCTGAGCTATTTCTTCTTCTTTAGACAGTGTGCCAGCTAGGAGGGGCGCCTGCTCTAGGCTGGGCGCCTGAACCTCTTCCATTTCAGGCGGGGCGCCTGGCTAGGCGGGGCGCCTAGAGACCTTGCAATTCAGGCGGGGCGCCTAGCCAGCTGGAGCGCCTGTGACATTTTTCTCTTCTTAGGCAGTGGCTTCTTCAGGCGGGCGCCCGAGCTAGGCGGGGCGCCTGGCTCTGTGACTCCGATCTTGATCTCTTGACTCTAATTCTTGCTCTTTTACTTCATTTTCAATCAACGACTCGTTTACACTCGTCATAACCTGAAATTATGCAATTCACGGCATCAATAGCACATATTATTGTTTTTGGATTCAAGAACAAAAGCTTAAAGTAGTATTTAAGTTGGTAAAATACCAACTTATCATTAAGCGATATTCTTTTGTAGTACTCATGCTCACGGGGAACATTTCACAAAGTATGAGAATATCCATCCCCTTTTATTTAGTCAGGTTCAATTAAAAGAATACAAATATCAGCTTTAAAGTGGAGTTTCTTTAGAATAACATTCAAATCATACTGTCTTAACTTGACTTTACATGGAAACTAATTTCTCAAATTTTAATTCCTTATAGTAGTTTATTGAGGGAACATTTGGCCATATACGCCTTTTTTGAACTTTCTATGTTAAAAAGAGAATAGCTTATATTGGGAGGAATGGAAATTAAATGACAAATGTGTAATTTATTATTTTGTGCAATGCATACTTAAGAAATTTAGATGTTATTTTTATACCATATATGATCTTAGTGTTTACTTATTAGTTCCCGCTATTAAGATTATGAACAGGAATACAGGATTAATTATTATGGTTTCTCTTGAACCATTTTCCCTCATGATATTACTGAAAAGTACTGTCTTATACTCTTATTAATTAGTGTCTTTGCTCTTATGGAGTATAATATAACGTCATTTCGCATGACTTTTGAATAGTTACTACTTTTTGCTCGACAGTCTACTTGCATTTGGTATGAATTTGTAGATCAAACATCATCTTGATATATGAGATCAATCTAACATATTACTCCATCAATTTCAATTTATATGAATTCATTTTAACTTTGTACAGAATTTAATAATGGAAACAAGACTTTTTGAACTTGTACTTTAAAATAATCTATAAATATTTGTATGACTTACAAATAATTTCATTCAATATAAAAATAAAAATAAAAGAAAATAAGTTCAAACAAATTGAACCGAGTATATATTACGTCATTAACATAGGATCAAATTCCATTGGATACATGATTCATGAATTGCTTACCTTATTAGCCTCGTGTGAATATAAGACTTCATTCTATTCTGCCTCCCGTTACAATATGACAATAGTACAATTGTTTCACTAAAAAGGAATTAAATTGAAGCTCTCTCTTTTGAGCTTTGATAAGAAAAGAATCCAGTCCAATAGCCATCTGACAAGTGAAGAAGAAAAAATTGAATATAATGACAAAATCTCCTCGGGTATTGGGAGATACAGAATATGGAAGAATCAAAGTCTTAGTCCTAAAGCATCGTGAAAAAGGAAGTAGAATTATAGAAAAAGGAATAAAGAAGATCCCAAGAACGAAGCAAATAAAAGAAAAGCAATAATTTCAAATATTTTATATCTAATAACTTCCACACTGATCATTTAATTTAATTAACTTTGGCGCCGATTTCATAGCGCCATCCAAGGCCAATGTACCGCCAATTGCGCCCTTTCTCTACATACTAATTACGCAGAAAACCTTTTAATTATAAAGAAATTACACAAAAGTGGTAGTTAGTGTCCGGTTTTTCAGTTTTGGTCCCGCTTAATTGCTAAACTAACAATACAAACATAATACCCTAAATTTAAGCTTCTTTTATCATGCCATGCATGGAGGCTTTTTGGATACTTTGGTCGGGTTTAATCTCAACACAAAGGAACCTCTTTTTGGATACTTCCATTATGAGCTGTGGTTATTGCTCCCAAGCAAGCTTGGAGCCTCCAACCCTACAATCTTTACACCCGGATTTAAGCCCATTTGTAATACTCCATCCGTTCCATTTTATGTGTCATAGTTTGACTCGGCACAAAGTTTAAGAAATAATTTTTTTTTTTTTTTAAAACTTGTGGTGTAAAATAAGTTAAAGATGTTTGTGTGGTTGTAAATCATTTCAGTAATGACAAAACTGTAATTTTAAAGTTAAATTGTTACCAAATTTAGAAAACTGCCATTCTTTTTGGAACAGACCAATAAAGAAATGCTGCCATATAAATTGAAACGGAGATAGTAGTACTTGTAGAAGTTTATCACACAATAGGTTTGGGTACAATTTCAATGACTATCGTTACCCCCTTTCTCTTCCTCGATCTCTTATATGTGATGAAAGAATCATAAAAATCCAATTTATGTGTCAATTTTCCTATTGACACATGCTAATATTTATTAAACCAAAAGCTAATAGTAATTAATTGTAACAAACAAAGGAAAGAGGATGTATGACAAGCAGCAATGATACAAGAGGCTTTTTCTACTATTTGCCACAGAAGTTGTAAGTTATGGCTAAATACAGAGTCCACTCTGCCTCCTCCATTTTGCGCAAAAGGTCTTGCAAACATTGTATAAACAAGAATGGTATGTCCTTTAATCTAGATCATGAACTGTATAGCTATTCTGGCTAAGGAATGGACTAAAAGGCAGTAATAAAATTGACACATGTTTTGTCTCAATGTAAAAAATAGGACTCTGCAGAAATTCAATTATTATAGGCAGGATGCATGTGCATGTGATCATTTATTCCAACTTTCACCTAAATTTTCACATGAGAATACGAATTTGTAGTTGGGTTAAGTTGTCAGAGAAGACGTATGTATAATTCTCTAGCCCTAAAGGCTAAACTAATTCGCGCTGGCTTATCCATTTTTCTTTCCTTTTCCTTTGTTGTTCACCTTTTTTGATAAATTTTTAAAGGATTTAAGTATGTAAAAATTTACGATGATTTAAGGGTTTTTAACGATATCAATGTTTTACCGAGTCAATTAATGCTTATAGTAAGAATTTACTCCTAATTACTTAATTTAAAGTTGACATGATAGCATAGATACTTTTCTTTAAAAAACTTTCAGCACAGGAGACAAACTTATTTAGCAATTGCTGCTAATCCTTAAATCAAAATATAAAAAGGACATTGAAAAATAATGGTAGAATGCTCCTCTGCTTCAGTAAATACTACACAATTTTTTCACGTCTATTAAAAAATCATAAATAAATTAGCTATTTTACTACTTACCTTATTAACTAAGCTTTAGAGGTTTAAATTTGGCAATGGAAGAACATCATTATACCTCTCTTAATTTGTTAAAAGTAACATGATAGAAATATTTTACTTGTAAAAACAGATTTTCCATCGCATCGGTATCCCAAAAAGATAAAGGGGAAAAGAAAAGGGTGGTGGTTTTGGTTATCGCATGATAGGGATTAGAGACGGCCAAATGGGAATTTTAAGAGTTACTTTTTCTTCGAATGCATGATATCTATAGTTAGTTGTGAAGAAAAAGTCAAAGAATTTTGGCGAGATGCATGTGGAAATATAGTGTTTATGAAGTTCTGTTTCGAAGTTGTATGTTTTTCCCTTGAAATACTTTGATTTGCTTTTTAGTCTTTTTGGTCACTTATCTTGAAATTCTTGGTCAACCTAAAGTAAGTTCTAAGAGATTAGGAGCCGCTATCTTTAGGCATGGACTACCTTTTCGTGACTTTGATCTATAGTAGGCTTATGTTTACACATATACTCATAAGGAAATTAAATATTTTTCAAAAGGAAATGACAATAAAGAAAAAGACACTTGACTGAAAAGCCATAATTTACGTTCTTGTGATTGGATTCTTCAAGGCCTATATAAAGGGTTCATTTGTCAATGTTTTTAATCAACGAAATAACTAACTCTAAACAAGCCATTTATACTTTGAGCAAATAAAAAAAAGTATAATGGCGTTTAGAGGGAAAGTTTCCATTTGCCTTATTCTCTTCTTGTCTTTCTCATCATTCTTCTTCTCTTTGGGTACTGCACAAGGTGGTTTCAACTATAGAGATGCTCTTGAAAAGTCCATTTTGTTCTTTGAAGGGCAAAGATCAGGGAAGCTTCCCCCTAACCAGAGAATCTCTTGGAGGGGTAATTCTGGACTCTCAGATGGTTCACTTGCTAATGTAAGTTCAGTTTTTTTGAGTTTAGTGTTCTTCCAAGTTTTTTTCTTCTTACATTTATTTGATTATTTAGTGTTATGCCCATTGGAGATTGCTAGTCTAGTCTTCTTGCTACGCAGGGGTGGAGCTTACCTTCTAACAAGGAGTTGAATTGAATATCATTTGTCATAAAATTATACAATGCAAATAGGTAAAATTGAGGTTTTCGCGTAAATGTAAACGAGGGAAAATTTTAATACAGTAGCAAATGAGTTCAAACATTTACTTTAGTTCACAAGTTCAAACTCCACCTGTTACGATTTTTAATACTTGTACAAAATCTTGGCTTTGACCGTGTAATGCTAACTGCTAAGTTATGGGTTTTATTTGGCTTTAGGTGTTAAAATAGAAGTTATACGGGTACTGCAATTACGGTGTTATAAATTCTTTCAATTTGTTAACACTCTTTAACATATTTTACTTGATATTAGAAGAAATGTCATTCATTCAAACCATTTAGAAAATGGTGCCTGCTATAATTAAATGTTGTGTTTGATTATTGAGAATGTGCATGTATGAAGATATCATTACTTTTTTCATGCTTGCTACAAGTCCATATCAAAACAGGATTAACTTTCTCTCCTACAAACATTAATCATCATTATGTCTCTGAATAATTTTCCATTTTTTATTTTAAGCTAAGGATGCAGTAGCATTGTGTCTAAATAAGTTATGTTATTTTGGCAGGTGGACTTAACTGGAGGCTATTATGATGCTGGAGATAATGTCAAGTTTAATTTCCCAATGGCATACACTACCACAATGCTCTCATGGAACACACTCGAGTATGGTAAGAGAATGGGCCCCGAATTACAAAATGCACGGGCCGCAATCCGTTGGGCCACCGATTACCTCCTCAAATGTGCAAATTCTGCGCCCAACAAGCTATTTGTTGGTGTTGGTGACCCAAATGCTGATCACAAGTGTTGGGAAAGGCCAGAAGATATGGATACTGTCCGGAGCGTCTATTATGTCTCTCCGAGCAATCCTGGCTCCGATGTGGCCGGAGAAATGGCCGCTGCTTTAGCAGCTGCCTCATTGGTTTTTCGGACTGTTGATCGGGCATACTCAAAAAAGCTGTTGGGAAATGCAGTGAAAGTATTTAGGTTTGCAGTTCAATACAGAGGCACCTATAGTGATTCACTAGGCTCAGCAGCTTGCCCATTCTATTGTTCATACTCTGGTTATAAGGTATGTAATGTGCACTTTTATTATTATTGGGCCATGATATGAACATTGAAATTAGGACCATATAGAAATGGATTTCTGACCAACAATCTTGATCATGAGTAGAATTCTCAACTAGTTATTATAGAAGGTGGCTGTATGATCTGGCCCAAAATAAATTGGTTCTTGGACTTTGTAGGATGAGCTATATTGGGGAGCTGCATGGCTATTGAGAGCAACAAATGATATTTCATACTTGAACTTCATAAACACATTGGGAGCCAATGATGTACCTGACTTATTTAGCTGGGACAACAAGTATGCTGGTGCTCATGTTCTTATGGCTAGAGTATGTCATCCAGATTGCTTACATTCACCTCTATGTTTATGTTGTTTTGTTTGTTATAATGTTCTTTAGTTTGTTGTTTAAGTCTTCCATCAGTATATATAGCCTAATGGTTCTAAATATTGCAGAGGAGTGTGGTCGGAAATGACCAGAGGTTTGATTCATTCAGACAACATGCTGAAGACTTTGTATGTAAAATATTACCCAACTCACCTTATACAAGCACCCAATATACAAAAGGTGAGGCTGAATTTTCTTATAATTGTTTTGGGGGTAATTTGTCTAGTATTTACCTTTTTTTTTTTGGTCATGAACTAGTATTTACTTATTCATTTGTTTATCTATTATAGGGGGCCTAATTTACAAACTAACTGAAGAAAACCTTCAATATGTGACATCCATCACATCTTTGCTCACCACTTATGCCAAATACATGGCAAGTAAAAAGCATACATTCAACTGTGGAAGCCTATTGGTCACTGAAAAGACAATTAGAGGTGTCGCAAAAAGACAGGTAAATTCTTATTTTCTCATCCGTTCAGTATAATTTAACATGTTACAACATTTGTTACTAGTACTAATTGTTTTGTTTTGTTTTAGGTTGACTATATTCTGGGTAACAATCCAATGAAAATGTCCTACATGGTAGGCTATGGCACAAATTACCCAAGAAGAATTCACCACAGAGGATCATCTTTACCTTCTATGGCAATGCATCCACAGTCATTTGGTTGTGATGGTGGATTTCAACCATTCTATTATACAGCAAATGCCAACCCCAACATATTAACTGGAGCAATTATTGGAGGTCCTAATCAAAATGATTTCTTCCCAGATCAACGTACAGATTATAGCCATTCAGAGCCGGCTACTTATATCAATGCTGCTATTGTTGGACCTCTAGCATACTTTGCTGATAGCTACAACCATTAGAAAAAAACAAAAGCAAATGTTTAAGGGCTTGTTTTATATTTGAAATTGTAAATATATCCCTAGATTGCAGTCCCAAAAGATATGGGTACGTACGTGCCACCCAAGAGTTGGTGGTTCTATAGGGATACTCTTAACTTATATTTTTAGAAATTGAACTAAATGAGCCCTTTTTAGATGCCCTGTTTCAAACTTCTTTTTCTTTTGTTTGTTCTTATATAAGGATGACTTGGCCCCATGAGACGTGCACTGCACCACAAAAACACAATGTTACATTAATCATGCTACTTATGCTAAATTCTCCGAATAGTGTTTCGTGGCCGCTGTTTCTATTTTGCTCTTTTTTTTTGAACATTTGCAAATATAGATTAAGTGCTTTGCTGAACAACCGGAACATTGGTTCAACGCCACTAATATCATATGCTTATTTTCCTTTAGAATTCCCCTGCTTATTTTTCTTTACATATCTTTCATAACAATTTGAAATAGATGATATCATCTGCTAAATGCTTTTTCATCTATACATATCTACGACACTCTCTTGAGTTAAAGATTTGGTACTGTTAGTTTGCTTGACTTTAAAATTAAAATGATGGAAAAGGAAGATTAGAAAAGATATAAAATTCATATTGCCCAATCACTCTCTTTAACTCCTACTAAAAATGAACGCTAAGAGCAGCATGAGTACAGACTTAAGAGGATTTCGACACCAGCTCATAATGTCAGATCGAAGATCAATAACATTGGTTCCTACAGTACAACATTCTTTTTTCTAATCTAACACTACAACTCGAGTGAACTAGTACAACTAACTAGGAAATCCTACTTCAAATAGCCAACTTAAATCCTTATTCTAAATAAAGCTAACACCCTTTTGTAGTTTGGCCTCTTTTGGAAATGGATATACTGGGATACTTTGCTCATGTTTGAAGAAATTATCAGGATCCACCACAGTCTTAATATCCACCAATCTATCATAATTCTCCTTAAAATACGCATCTCCATATCTCTTCCCCTGTAAGTAGCTGTTCTCTCCATGGTGATTAACTCCCAAATCATAGTCTTTGAAGTTCAGGTAGGCGTTCCGGGGGAACTTGGATACAAAAGGAGTCATAAAATCATATAGCTTCTGAACAATTCTCAGAATTCAGCTGAGATAATCCTCCAGAAATGAGGATGAACTTAGAGAGAAGTTGGAGAGAAACTAGAGAGAGAAAGAAGCTGAAAATATCTCCATTAGATGAATGAAACTTGTGTACAAAGTTAATCCTAGCTCACTACTTATAACTAATTGTAACTAACTAACTAACTTGTAACAACCTAACTAACTTCTAACTGCAGCAGTTAAATAACTAACTCTAAGCTAACTATACACTAACTCTGGTTAATCAACTACTCTTTTCAACACTCCCCCTCAAGTTAGGTGGTGCAAAGACATCAAACACACCTAGCTTGGAACTCAGGTACTCATGCTGCAACCTGTTCAATCCTTTTGTCAATAAGTCTGCAGGCTGCTCTCTTGTTCTAACATATTCAGTAGCTACTAGACCATTCAGTATCCTTTCCCTTATGAAGTGACAATCTATGTCAATGTGTTTTGTTCTTTCATGGAACACTGGATTGGCAGCAATCTGCATAGCTGCTTTACTGTCACTGTGCACCTTAATTGGTAGATCCACCTTGTATCCAACCTCTCTTATTAAGCCTACCAACCACACCAACTCAGCTACTGTGGATGCTAGGCTTCTATACTCTGCTTCATCTGAGCTCCTGGATACAGTAGACTGTTTAATTTCTTGGACCTCCAGGATACCAAGGATTCACCTAGTTTTATACAGTAGCCAGTTACAGATCTTCTTGTGTTTGGGCATGCTGCCCAGTCAGCATCACAGAAAGCTATGATAGTGTGTTGACTGTTGCTGGCTAGAAGAACTCCTTGTCCTGGATGATTCTTCACATACCTTACCACTCTTAGAGCAGCTTCCATGTGAGACTTCTTGGGCTGATTGAGGAATTGACTGAGTGTCTGCACACTGAAGGCAATGTCAGGCCTTGTAACTGTTAAGTATAGCAGCTTCCCTATCAACCTCTGATAGGAAGTAACATCTGGAAGTAGTTTGTCTTCAGTGGCACCAGCAGGTTTTATGTACTCATCAAATTCCCTTGTTGTTAGTTGTACATTCATCTCAAGTGGTGTGGCTACTGGTTTAGCAGCTCCTAATCCTAATTCTGATATCAGTTCCAGAGTGTATTTCCTCTGATGCATCAGTAATCCTTTGTTTGATCTGGCAAATTCAATTCCCAAGAAAAACTTCAGCTCACCTAGGTCCTTCATCTTGAATATCTCTTGTAGAGCCTGTTTTGCTTCATTTATAAGCTTCAGGTCACTCCCAGTGACTAACATATCATCAACATACACCAGTATTACCACTATACCAGCATGTGATCTTTTTGTGAATAGAGAGTGATCATAGTGACTCTGTTTGAACCCCATACAAAGCAGTGCTTCAGTAAGTTTAGCATTCCACTGCCTAGGTGCCTGTTTTAGGCCATACAAGGATTTAAGCAGTCTGCATACTGGTTTCTTCTCCCCCTGACTCTTGAATCCTTGAGGTAGCTCCATATAGATTTCATCAAAGAGATCACCCTGCAAGAAGGCATTATAGACATCCATTTGATGAATATGCCAGTGAGAAGCAGCAACAATGGCCAGAATTGTCCTGACAGTGACCATTTTCACAACTGGAGAGAAGGTTTCCTGATAGTCAATGCCTTCTCTCTGGCTGTAGCCCTTGGCCACAAGTCTGGCCTTGTATCTTTCCACCTCACCTGAGGCCTTATACTTGACTTTTAAGACCCATTTGCACCCAATAGGAACCTTACCCTTAGGTAAAGGTACAATCTCCCAAGTGTTATTGCTCTCTAGAGCTAAGATCTCAGCCTGCATAGCCTCTAACCATCTAGGGTCCCTACTAGCTTCAGCAAAGGACTTAGGTTCTGTACAAGCTGAAAAAGAAGTAATATACTCTGATAAGGTGAAGACAGCTTGTCATAAGAGACATAGTTGGAGATAGGATAAGGGAGAGAGTGAGTAGAATTTAAAGACACAAAGTCTTTCAACCAGAGAGGTGGTTGTTTGGCCCTGGTAGACAGTCTTGTAGTTGCTGCAGGGCTGGGTAAGGGAGGTGCTGCTGGTTCTCCAGCTAGTGCTGTCAAAATGGGCCGGCCCGACCCAGCCCGACCCAGCCCACGTGGGCTTTGCAATTTGCCGGGCCAGGCCGGGCCGGCCCACAATTCACACGGGCCATTAAATTATTAGCCCAACCCAGCCCTATGTGGGCTGCAGGCTGGGCCGGGCTAGCCCACCATTATTTATTATTTATTATTTCTTAATAATATTAGTTTGATTTTTGAATTTTTAATAATAGTATATACTAGAAGTAAACCAAATATTACCATGATATCCAGCTGAACAATAACAATTCTTATAAAGGAGATAATATAACAAGCAAAAATATAGTACAAACTTTGGTGTCAAAAAGTATCCAATGCGAACTTAAAATCTATTTCAATTGTCATTAGTTAAAAGAGAATCTTAATTTCATAAAATTTCTGGAGCAATTTTAGATATCATAAACTGTTGTTAACACAATATAATCAGAAAAAATTTACAAACTTTGATAAGTCACCACACACATTTGGTAAATTGTTATTCTCCAAGAACCCGTATTCCAAATAACTTTAAAACGAAAATATAAAAAGATACCAATAATATAATATTTGTCAAAATATAAATACTGAAAAATCGCAACATAATATTCAAAACTAGAAGCTCTGTTTCATTATTTTTAGACTGGTCCTTATTTTATTATTTAAATTATTTTATTTAATTAAGCCCACGGGCCGGCCCAGCCCAGCCTCACCCAAGCCTCACGGGCCGTGGGCTTGCGTGGGTCGGGCTAAAAAGCCTCAGTGTTTCGTGGGCTAAAAAAAATCTTAGCCCAACCCTATTAAATTACGGGCCAGGCCGGGCCAAGCCCATATTGTCGGCTCTATCTCCAGCTATAGCCAGCTCCTGATCTTGTTCATCATCAGGTGTAGGTGGCTCAGAGAAGTGATCATTATCCAGGTGCAGGAGATCTATGGCCTGATCTGTATCTGTAGGATGGATGTAGTGCTCAGGACTGGAGAAGAAAGGATCTTCACATAAAGGACCATAGGGATCTCCAGCTCCAGGATCAGATATAGGAACAGTCTGGATGGTGGACTGATTTTGGTGGAGGGGAAATTCAGTTTTCCTGAACAGGACATCTCTATTCACAAAGAACCTGTTGTTTGTCAGATCATATAGAATGTACCCCTTTTGGGTGTTTGAATAGCCCATAAGTACTGCAGCCTGAGCTCTAGGCATGAATTTGTCACTCTCTTGAAGGTTCTTAGCATAGCACAAACAACCTAGAGTTCTTAAATGTTGAATAGAAGGTTTTCTTCCATATAACCTTTCAAAAGGAGAAGCCCCTCCAAGTACAGAAGTGGGCATTCTATTTATTAGATAAGCTGCTGTTAGAACACAATGCCCCCCAGAATTTTACAGGTATATGAGCTTGAAACCTGAGTGCCCTTGCTACTTCCAGCAAGTGTCTGTGTTTCCTTTCAGCAACCCCATTTTGCTGGGGTGTGTAAGGGCAAGTCTTCTGATGCACTATGCCTGACTGTTTGAACAGTGTATCACACACAGAGTTCACAAATTCAGTCCCATTGTCTGTTCTGATGGTTTTGATAACTGCATCAAACTGAGTTTTAACATGAGTAATAAACTGCCTCAATATCACACATACATCAGATTTTAATTTTAACAAGAAAATCCAAGTCATTCTGGTGTAATCATCCACTAGAGTAAGAAAATACTTGTTTCCATCATAGGTAGTTGTACCATAAGGTCCCCATACATCTGCATGTACTAACTCAAAGGATTTAGCACTTTTAATACCACTATTAGCAAAGGGCAGTCTGGTATGCTTTGCAAGAGGACACACTTTGCACCTATTTACAACTGAAATGCATGACTCATTTTTCAAAGAGAACAAATGATCATGAAGAACAGTAGGGGATACATGTCCCAATCTCTTATGCCACAAGGCTATATCTACAGTGTCATTAGTATCTGCTCCTTCTTTATTGTGCTCTTGAGCTGACAAAATATGATGAACTTCTTCTTCCCTCATAACCTTCTCATTGCCTTGAGATTGGAGTAGGTACAGGCCATTCTTTTCTCTACCAATCTCCTTCACCTTCCCACTCAAGAGATCCTGAAATATGCAGAAGTCAGGAAAAAATGTAACTGAGCAGCCTAGATCCTTTGTCACCTTAGACACAGATAACAGGTTGTACTTAAACTGTGGAACATGAAGTACATCTCTGATAGTACTTTTCTTAGAAATGGGACTGACTCCCACATGAGTTACCACTGAGGTATCACCATTTGGTAGATAGACTTTCTTGCAGCTGTTGGAGCCTAGAGCAGTGTGACTAGATAGCAGGTGAATGTCAGAAGTCATATGATTTGTAGCTCCAGTGTCTATGATCCATTCCTGATCATTATTAGTTGCTAGGAAAGCAGAAGTGGTACCTGCCAGATTTGCTGAGGAGGACATGCCAGCAGACTGATGCAGCATTTGCACAATCTGATCATATTGCTCCTTGGTGAATGAGCCTGTCATAGCTGATTTACCTGTGTCACTTGGTCCAGCATCCTTCATATAGGTACCTTTCTGACCATAGTGCTGAGGTCCTGAGCTTCTTAGCTGATGATACTGTGCTATATTACCTCCACTGCCAGGGTATTGTCCTTGACACTGATTTCCATAGCCTGGATTCCTTTGATCCTGACTCATTCTAAGAGAATTCTCAGTGCAGGCATTGTATGCTGCAGCCTTTCCATAGTTTCCAGCACCAGAGTTTCCAGGTCCATTCCCATTGTAACCTCCTGATCCACTATTGGTGTTGTTCTTATTTCTAGATTTAGGTTTCCACCCTTCAGGATAACCAATCAGTTTGAAGCAGCTCTCCCTCACATGTCCCTTCTCAAAACAGTAATCACACTGCACATTTTAGTTTCTTCTAGGTTTTTGATAGGTATTGTATCCTGGCCTCCTAGCTACTAGAGCAGTTGGATCATAGTTCTCATTTGTCTGAAGTGGGGTTGCACCTAGAATACCCACACTAGCAGCTAGGGATTTCTGGGATTCATCACTAATTATCATAGCATAGGCTTGATTCACAGCTGGGAGTGGGCTCATAAGTAAAATCTGACTCCTAGCTTGAGAATATGATTCATTTAGACCCATAAGGAACTGATACAATTTCTGAGTACGCATCTGAATGATGTAATCCTTAGAATTAACACAGTTGCAGCTAGGAGATGGAACTATTGCTTCAAATTCATCCCAAAGGTCCTTAAGCCTTGAGTAATAAGCAGAAACAGAGGAGATACCTTGGTTTAGTGTTGCAATATCCTTGTGCAAATTGAAGATTCATGATCCATTTACCTTGTCGAATCTCTCCTTGAGATCTTCCCAAACTGCCTGGGCATTTGATCCATACACAACTCCACTGACTAAATCTCTGGACACAGAGTTCATCAACCATGAGAGAACAATAGCATTACACCTCTCCCATTGATCCCCTAATGCAGTTTCATATATCTCCTTCTTACACGATCCATCAACAAGCCCTAATTTGTTTCTTCCTCGTAAAGCTATTCTCATTGCTCGACTCCATAAGGAGTATGTCTCTGAGCCAGTCAATTGAACAGAAATGGAAAGGGATCCACTAGTATCAGAAGGTGAGAGATACAGAACATGATTGTGATCGAATACTCCAATCGATGAGTTTTCTCCATTAATCGCCATTGTTGCAGCTTGAGCAATCTAGGTTATCTTACTCCAAACAATACTCTGTGAATTTGTGGATGAATCTGTAACAGAAAGAACAGCAGAAGAATTGATCGAACTACCAGCTAGAGTCACTAGCTATACTGCTCTGATACCATGAACAATTCTCAGAATTCAGCTGAGATAATCCTCCAGAAATGAGGATGAACTTAGAGAGAAGCTAGAGAGAAACTAGAGAGAGAAAGAAGCTGAAAATATCTCCATTAGATGAATGAAACTTGTGTACAAAGTTAATCCTAGCTCACTACTTATAACTAATTGTAACTAACTAACTAACTAACTTGTAACAACCTAACTAACTTCTAACTGCAGCAGTTTAATAACTAACTCTAAGCTAACTGTACACTAACTCTAGTTAATCAACTACTCCTTTCAACAGCTTCCTTGTTAAACCACTGTAGTAGTACTCAGCTTCGAATCCATGCTCTGTCCAATCTGTTGCGTACATAATATTGGCTATGTTTCCAGCTCTATGTGGGAATGGTTTTGCATGAGGTGGAATCTCACTCATTATTCCTCCATATGGGAAGAAAAACATGTAAGGAGCTTCTAGTTCAACCATTTTCTTGAATATAGACTTTAGTCCTTCTTTTGGTATAGCACTTTGGAGATAGTCTGATTTCATCTTGCTATGGTACATTTCTAAAGGTATTCTATCGAGTAGAACTTCAGTAGACCTGGCGGCGCGTAGATTCTTAAAGACGTAAATTTATAATATGGGGCATACCCTTAGGTGTTTAGGCGAGACTTGGGGAATAAGTCCGACTTTTTTCTTTCTTTTTTTTTGGAAATTAAGAAATAATTTCTCAATTAATCCTCATTTTAAGCCTTCACTCTATGATCAACTTGCTAATTAAATACTCGGAAGCTTTCATCAAATCTATTTTTGTTCTTAGCCTTATGGAATTTTTCACTCTCAGCCTCACGTAGATTAGGAATTTTTAAAAATTTCTAATACCTTTGTTATGTGATTATGCTTTTCAAATATTAAAATATATACTAGTAATTTATAACATACTAAATATTAAAGATTTATGGGGCTTACGTTTCATTTCGTTCCGTATCAAATAAAACGTCTTTTCTTAAGCCTATGCCTTTTAAAACATCGCACCATGCTTTCTGTTACTCTCTTTTTACACAAAAGACCTTTTCCCCTTGGTCTAGAAAACAAAAATGAACAGCTCTACCTACCCTTTCATCAATGTCTCCAAAAAAAAAAAAAAAAAAAAAGTTAACCACGCTGGATGGTTGTAGGGGAGGGGCAGGGGGCGGGGGAGGCTAGTAAAGTTTTCATCGTACTTTCTCCGCCCCAAATTAGTTGACTAGGAAGCAGGGGTGGGAGGATCACTAGCATAATCCTCTACCGGACCAAGCTGGTAGAGAAGGTTGGACCAATCAATGGAAGGAGTGAGGTTTTCAACCGGACCGGGGGGGGGGGGGGGGGGTCTGGTAGAGCTGTATTTGCCGAGCCAAGGTTGGACCGGAATCAACTGAGATTGGTGCTTTGAGGGCGATGCGAAAATAACTTCGTGCCGCTTGCTGCGCGAAGTCAAACTTCACGACTCTTTATTATTTCAAGATATTTTTTATCAATTCTTTCCAACTATACCCTTAATAATTAAAAGAATTAAAAAAAAATTAATAGTCAAACATTAAATAGGAATAACATAGTAAAGTACTGTATATTATATTTACTGACTTTTTAAATGGGCGTAAAAAAATTAAATGTGTCAACTAAAATGGGACGGGGAGTATATTGCATGATTTTCACATAGCTCTGATTGAATTATCTTATTACTTATAGCTATAGATAAAAAGTAAGCATTGCATGCTAAAAGCTGAGTAGGTTTCCAGTTAATTTTAGCATATAAATACACTTGCGGCATTGAGATGCTCCAGTTTCCTAGAAACTATCATATGCACTTCTTGGATTGAGCATTTTTTTTTTTTTTCCTGTATTGTCAAGGAAAACGTTAACTTGTAAGTTTATAGAGATTTTAATTAATTCAGTTTTTCTAATTAGTATGTTGCGAGCGATAGGCAGGTCTTTAGTCAATCAGCTTGAGACACTGCAACTGTCTGCAACTATAAATCGTTCAGCGATTCAACTTAAAATGTCTCAAATTTTGCTCGTAAAAGAAAAGAAGAAAGTGTTTTTGGGGGAGCAAAATGGAAAATCAGTTTTCTAATAAAAATGTCATACTCTTATATTGGAAGAACTTAAGTACATAAATTAGTGTGTAAATAAATTTTAAATTATTGATCCACCTTAGCCCGTTTCCACAAATTTTTAATCTATTTTTCATATTATCATAGATTTGATATTATTAATGGGTTAATTTCTAAAATGGTCACTGAACTAATGTAAAGTATCTAAAAAATCCACTTTCCTTTATTTTGGACAAAAATATCACCCAACTTATCCAAACTTTCTTAAAGAGTCATTCTTCCAAGTTGTGTGTTAAGTTCACCAAAAAATGCTGATGTGACATTTTATTTTAATTTTTAAAATAAAAATAGACCCAAAATATTTAAAATTTTTTAAAAAACATCAAATTTAAGGTATTAGCCACCTCGAAATTTTACACAATAGTCAAAATTTTAGATATTAGCCACCTTGAAATTTTAAACGTTCGACCATGGTAAATCAAACTTCAAACTTTGAATATGAAGTTTTTTTTTATGATAATTCAAACTCCAAACCTTTCAAATTTTGTTAATTAATTTTTTAATAATAAGAATATGCTATGGAAAAATATTCAACTTAAAAGTAAAAAAAAAAAAAAAAATTATTAACCAAACTATCTAGAAGATATACCGCATATGAAAACATATAAAATTCAATAATTATTATGCCCAAAAATATTTAAAAAACTTGTGATGCTACATTTTTCAACTGAAATTGTTGGGGAATATTTTAAATAACTACATCATTTATAATTTCTTATTACAGTCTTTAGCATATTTATTGTGATACCTAATTATAAAACTACCATAATACTATTTCCACACTTTGATATTTCTAATGAGTATTCTTAAAATCAGCTTAACCGAATACCAAATTACTAGGGAATATACTTCCATAATCCCTCTCACCTTATGAAGTTCTCACACTTTACATAGATATGTATAATTAGTATATGATGCACACTTTACGGCTGAAGAAAATTAAATATACTATTAATATTTAAATAGTAGGAAATCAAATATATTATTAATATGCAAATGAGACATTAATATACACCAGTAATATACCAAAAGCAACTATAATACAAAGACGAAGAATAAATAATCCACCAATAAATTATCTCATAAATAAATAATTTTGTATTTTTTTAAAAATTTAAAATATTTATTTGGTCTATTTTTAATTAAAAAAAACTTAAATAAACTGTCAGGTCATCATTTTTCGGTGAACTTTAATACACAACTTGGGATAATGACTTTTCAAGGCACTTTGAATAAGTTGACTAATATTTTTGTCCCAAAGCAAAGAAAAATAATTTTTTTTAGATACTTTGCATTAGTTCAATGACCATTTTAAAAATTAACTCTATTATTAATTGCATTTAAAATAATTCTTTATATAACCAATACACATGGCACAAACTCATAATTAAATGAATTCTGTATTAAAATAAAATAAGAAAGTGAAGAGTTTACGACGGAAAAGTTAGTGAGATAACGCCCCGATAGAACCACTCATTTGTCTAAAAAGCATTGGAGTCTTTGGCTCTTTGCACATACAACAACATTGTATGCTACAACCGAATTAGATAATCTAATTCTTCATTGAGATGCTTCAATATTTTCTAAAAGCTAAATACACTTCTTGGATTAGGTGTTATTTTGTGGCAATCAAGGAAAACAATTTAACTTGCAAGTTTATCGAGTTTAACTTAGTCACGATTTCAACAATTCGCTTGGCGCACTGCAATGGTAGGTGGAAGTGTCCTTCCGAGCGGTAGGTAAGAATGAAATTTCTTTTTGAGTTTAACTAAATTGACGGTGTAAATTTATATTTTATAATGCCCAGTGATTGAAAGTCTATTACAGAAATATTTTCAAGTATTTTCTTTGTATGTTCTCAAGTCTAATACTCTTTTTAAATAGCTAATCTAATTTAAAATGGAAACACTCTTTAATAAATGTTACCTCCATCTCACTTTAAATGTCCGTCTAATTCAAAACATTAGTATCATATTAATATATAAATAATGCAACATTTAAAAAAAATCAATTCAAGCCCATGTTATTAAATAGGGAAACTTTAACTAGTATACTTAATTTTCGTAAATTACGTTTAATAGTCACTAATTAGAGAAAAACAGTATAGAAAATTACTTCTTCGGTCCATTTTATTTTGATTTTCTATTATTTTTTCATTGGTAAAAAATAATTTAAATTTTCACAAATCAAGATGTTATTAATTTTATCGTTTCAAAGTTATCCTTATCAATAAATGATCTAAATACATTTTTGAAAAGCCACTATACTTAACTAGATATTCAGGGATATGCCACACTCAAAATGTACAATTATTTTGGACCCGGCGGAGTACTTTATATAAACAATGCAAAATTAGTTATCTATTTATAGTTTTATCTATATAATTAAAGAGGTATAAGAAATGATTCACATGTATGTAAATTTGGTTATCAAGATCATGTAAATAAGGTAAGTTGGAATAATATACATAATAATTTTACTGTAATATTCTTGTAATGAACATGAAATGAAAAAAAAAAAATGAACACTTACAGTAAGGTGGCGGGAGTATAATTGAATAACATGTTAGCTAATTACCTTTCTTTTGGAATTGTAGTCATTCAAGAAAAACGTATGATATTGTATTTATAGGATGGAGCTCCTCTCCATTAGTTCGTCTTCATTTCTCAAGTTCCCAATTAGATTTATGACACTTGTCATGGTATAAATTAATGGCTAAGATTTTACTAGTTAAATTACGCCCTAACCACAATTAATTTAAAAGATATTTTCTTTTTAATTTTATTCAGAACTTCCGCCAAATTCACTTTGATCTACATCCTCCCCTGCATTCGCGCCAAATTTTTTTTGCTCTCAAATTAAAGTTTACTTATGTTCTTATTTCCCATTAATATTTGACAAGTCCACGCTTTTGTAGTCTTATCTTTTTTATCATATGATTATTTTATTCATTTAGCCTCATAATAGCTTGTTATAATTCCTTATTTCTGAAAGTTTTTTCTGGTTATTGATTAGTAAGAATTATGCTTATAAATTATTACTAATAAAGTAGTTCGACTGATTAAGGATTTAAAAAAGAAAACGGCCAACATTAGATAACTGAAAATAAATTTCTGAGGAAGTGGGTGAAATTTGTTCAACGAGTAAAATAGTCCTATTAACTAATGAGTTAAAAGGGGGGAAAAAAAAGAAGAGATAAGAACATCAGCGGGGAGCTGAGAATAAATTTATGGGGAGGGAAGATAAATTTGTTCCTAAAATAGAGGATATGCAAAGATACTTTCAATTAGATAAGAAAAGATATATTCTTCCAATTAGAGTTAAAACCTTAATTTAATTAATTTGATCTAGAGCATTGATTTTAAGGGGAGACAAATATCATAAATCTAAAGGGGGACTTGGGGAAATGGAGACATGGACTAATGGAGAGGAGCCGGATACGTATTTATGATGTCCTAAATACTTTCGGCATTGGTTTCCTCTTACTCCCTCCGGTCCATATTATTTGATGGTTTAAGTGTTTTCACGGGTATTAAGAAAATCACATTTTTAGCATTAATTAGTAATGTAATTACTATATTAGCCCTTATTCAAATCATTAGCTCGGGTAGTCCCCGTTTCTGGAATTCCATCTCTTTTCTTCTTTGTTTGAAAATGGCTTTACTTATCATTTTTTTAAAGTCATTTATTAGTAAGGAGTGGCATTGTAAAATTCCATCTTAATTTTCGAAAAGATTAAATATTGTGGACTAAAAAAAAGAAGCTAAAACATCAAATAAAGTGAACCGAAGGGAGTATCATGCTTTGTTGTTCTGAGTTCTGAGCAACTAAAAGTAAGTCATAATCTTTAAAAGTAAGTCATAATCTTTAGATTTCCAAATATTTTAGTTAATGTTAGTACGCTTGCCATTTCTAACTAATGTTTCAATACCAATAAATTTGTGAATAGAGTGATCCGATTGTTGGGTTATAAAGCTATACTTTTATGTGTTCTGTTTAGACCTACTCCTTCCGTTCCAATTTGTTTGTCGTAGTTTGACTTGACACAAAATTTAAAAAAAAAGAAAGACTTTTGAAACTTGTATAAAATAAGCCATGAATATTTGTGTGGCTATGAATGAGTCAAAAAATAACTTTAGAGTTGAATTATTACCAAATTTAGAAATATGACAATCTTTTTTAGACAAACAAATAAGAAAAGTATGATAAACAAAGTGAGACAGATGGGGTATTATTATTTGGGCCGAACCGGATCATAATTAAGGCTATCTAGAGAATAATAGTTAATTCCTCCGTTAAGACAAGGAGGAACATGTATACGTTGGAAAATTAGTTACACTTAAAAATTAGACTTGAATGGAACAAAAACTCCTAGAAAAGTTCCATTATATAATATGATGCATAAGTAGTATTAGTAAATTATGAATATCTCTAAAATAAATAAAAGAGCCTGCCATGGTTTAGTATTTTAAACAAATTAGCTTATCCATTCAACATGCTGTCTGGAGAAGTTTTAATGGGTCCTGCTTGGAACTCCTTATTATATAATCAGCTCGAAAAGACTATACCTCTCATCCACAACGAAACAAGATGAGAGTTTCAAGGTTTCCCTCAATACTTATTTTTCTTGTTGTTATTCCTGTTTCATGGGCAAGCTCATCAAGCTTAGCCGAAGATGATCATCTCAGCTTCGTTCAATGCCTTAAAACACATTCAAATCCTCAATTTCCAATCTCCACACACCTTTTCAATCCTGAAGACGCTTCATATGCCCCTACTCTTCAATATTCCATTCGAAACCTTCGTTTCAATGAATCCACCACCCCAAAACCTCTCTACATTATCAGTGCTAATCACGAGTCTCATGTCCAGGCTGCCATTATATGTGGCAAGACTCATGGCCTGGAGATGAGAATCAGAAGTGGTGGCCATGATTTTGAGGGATCTTCATATGTTTCCTATAAACCATTTTTCCTTCTTGATCTTTTGATGTTTTGGCCTATTGAAGTGAACATCAAAGAAGAGACTGCTTGGGTTCAAACTGCTGCTACAGTTGGTGAACTTTATTATGCAATTGCTAATAAAAGTAAAGTTCACGGTTTCCCTGCTGGAATATGCACTACTGTTGCTGTTGGTGGACATTTCAGTGGTGGTGGCTTTGGTAACATGATGAGAAAATATGGCCTTGCAGTTGATAATATTGTTGATGCAAAGATTGTCGATGTTGAGGGTCGTATTCTTGATAGAGAGTCTATGGGGGAGGATTTATTTTGGGCTATTACAGGAGGTGGTGCAGCAAGTTTTGGTGTGATCCTATCTTATAAAATAAAACTAGTCCCCGTGCCACAAAATGTGACAGTCTTTAAAGTAGTAAGGACTGGTGAAACTAATGTTACAGAAGCAGTTCACCGTTGGATAGAAATAGCAGATGGTTTTGATAGAGATGTATTCTTCAATATGGTCCTTGATGTGGCAAATCGTGGAAAACAGAACAAAACAAAGACGATTCGTGCCACATTTTGGGGATTTTTCTTAGGAGATTCAGAAAGACTAATGTCTCACATGAGTGTCACATTCCCAGAACTGGGATTACAAAAACAAGACTGCCACGAAATGAGTTGGATTGAATCTGTGCTATATTGGGGCAATTACTCTAAAGGTACATCTACTGAAGTTCTACTCCATAGAATACCTTTAGAAATGTACCATAGCAAGATGAAATCAGACTATCTCCAAAGTGCTATACCAAAAGAAGGACTAAAGTCTATATTCAAGAAAATGGTTGAACTAGAAGCTCCTTACTTGTTTTTCTTCCCATATGGAGGAATAATGAGTGAGATTCCACCTCATGCAAAACCATTCCCACATAGAGCTGGAAACATAGCCAATATTATGTACGCAACAGATTGGACAGAGCATGGATTCGAAGCTGAGTACTACTACAGTGGTTTAACAAGGATGCTATATGATTTTATGACTCCTTTCGTATCCAAGTTCCCTAGGAACGCCTACCTGAACTTCAAAGACTATGATTTGGGAGTTAATCACCATGGAGAGAACAGCTACTTACAGGGAAAGAGATATGGAGATGCGTATTTTAAGGAGAATTATGATAGATTGGTGGATATTAAGACTATGGTGGATCCTGATAATTTCTTCAAACATGAGCAAAGTATCCCAGTATATCCATTTCCAAAAGAGGCCAAACTGCAAAATGGTGTTAGCGTTATTTAGAATAAGGATTTAAGTTGGCTATTTGAAGTAGTATTTCCTAGTTAGTTGTACTAGTTCACTCGAGTTGTAGTGTTAGTGTTGAACCAATGTTATTGATCTTCGATCTGACATTATAAGCTGGTATCGAAATCCTCTTAAGTCTGTACTCATGCTGCTCTTAGCTTTCAATTTAGTAGGATTTAAAGAAAGTGAATGGGTAATATGAATTTTATATCTTTTATAATCTTCCTTTTCCATCATTTTAATTTTAAAGTCAAGCAAACTAACAGTACCTAATCTTTAACTCAAGAGAGTGTCGTGGATATGTATCGATGAAAAAGCATTTAGCAGATGATATTATCTATTTCAAATTGTTATGAAAGACACGTAAAGAAAAATAAGCAGGTGAATTCTAAAGGAAAATAAGCATATGATATTAGGAGCGTGCACTTTTTAGGAGTTTTGACTATATTTTAGTTATTGAAAATAAGCATAACTCATAGGAGCTGCATAGAGTTATGGAGCCTGTGAAATTATTGACAATTGATTTGATTGCATTTTATTTATTAATAAGGTGGAGCTTTTGACTATATTTTAGTTATTGATATTTACACAATTATAATACTATCTCATAATTTAAATGTTTGTGGTCTTCAAGAATCATTATTATTAGGAGCAAAATGGAAATAAAAGTAATTAATTTTGCGTTAAATTTTTAAAATGAGAAACAATTTGAAATATATATTTATCAAAATTAAAACAAATAACTGAGAGCTGACGGAGGGAGTACTAATAAGATGAATAGCAACAAAATCGGCAGATAGCGTAATAATGAAATAGAATCAAAACAATGATACGAGTGTTTGCGTCTGCAGCCAGATCTTCTATGATAATATCATAAGTTTCCATCAGACGAAGAAATTAGAAATAGTTTACCGAACATTATTTGCTTCATTGCGGCTACAACAGTTAGGTTAATCGTGCACGACTCGCGTCCACAAACTTTACTTTAACTGTACAGCTCAAAGCCACACCATCAATTTATAAAGAGGGTCTGAAGTCTGAACCATCGATCCTTCAAAAATGGAGAATTATTCCAGGCTGATTTTAGCCATAACAGGCCTTCTAATATTATTTCTTCTCTCAAAGCTTCTCCATAGACATCGTCGTAGACAAAATCTTCCACCAGGTCCAAAGCCATGGCCTATCATTGGCAATTTACATCTTCTTGGTTCTGTCCCTCACGTATCCCTTCACGAACTTGCTAAAAAATATGGAGACTTAATGCTCATGAAGTTTGGTTCTCGCAATGTCCTTATTGTCTCTTCCCCAGATATGGCAAGAGAGTTCTTGAAAACAAATGATGCAATTTGGGCTTCTCGCCCAGAACTTGCTGCTGGTAAGTACACTGCTTATGATTATAGTGACATGACATGGGCACCTTACGGGGCCTTTTGGAGACAAGCAAGGAGGATTTATCTCAACGAGATTTTCAACTCTAAACGTTTGGATTCATTTGAGTATATTCGGGTAGAGGAAAGGCGTAGTTTGATTTCAAGACTTGTTGCTCTCTCAGGAAAGAAAATTGTTCTTAGAGATCATTTAACTCATTATACTCTTACAAATATAAGTAGAACCGTGTTGAGTGGAAAATATTTTAGTGAGTCCCCTGGTCAAAGTGCAATTATAACTCTTGAAAAATTGCAGGAGATGCTTGATAAGTGGTTTTTGCTTAATGGTGTGATCAATATTGGGGATTGGATACCTTGGCTTGCATTCTTGGATTTGCAGGGATATGTCAAGCAAATGAAGGAGTTGCATAGGAACTTCGACAAATTTCATAATTTTGTGCTTGATGATCACAAGGCTAAGAGGGTAGCGGAGAAGAATTATGCACCAAGAGACATGGTGGATGTTTTGGTGCAGCAAGCTGAGGATCCTAATCTTGAGGTCAAACTCACCAATGATTGTGTCAAAGGTCTAATGCAGGTAAAGTTTGTCTGTTCTCGCTTTATTAAATGTCATGATCATCATGTTAATTTGTTTGCCTCTGTCTTTATTATACCTTTTATGTTATTTTTCCGTATTCGTTTAATATGATTTATTTTGAGGAACTCTTTTTCATCGTCGATGATGGGTAAATTTCACGGATGCGCGCTCATCTATTCTCATTTTATCATACAAGAAACATTAAACTAAATTTCATAATAAAAACGTACTCATTTATTGGTGCTGATTTTAACGTGTTCCGAATGATTCACGTGAACCCGCGATTCCCAATAAGCACGGTATACCACATTCCTATCTATAAAAATTAGTTTAATATTGCTTGTGTGCGCCTATGGTCTAGATTCGCTAAAATGACTAAACTGATCTTTTTTTTTAATATTCCTTTTGTGGTTACTATAAAAATTATTCAAGACTAAATTGTAAATTGTTTTAATAATTAAAGGAGGAGTAGTTCTTTTAAATAATAATAATAATAATAATAATAATAATAATAATAGGTAACTTAGTAAAATATACCTTGCATTTATCATTATTTTAATCGGTATGAGAAGAGCTAAAGTGACAACTAAAATAGGAGGAGTATTAAAAAATTTATTTAATTTTGCCAAAATAGCATATAAATCACCAATTATAATCACACACAAGAAAGTGGTGAGCCACTAGCCCACTGGCTACTAGTGACGTTCTATGCTATTTAGGCAAATTTTAGTGTCTATTTTGTCACAAAAAATTTCTTAGTAACTTCCTGTTTTTCTAAAGAAGGTGATATCTACCATCAGCAATGTAATTGACCCGTCAATGAGCCGATTAATATGTTCTTTTTCCATTAACATGTGGTTCTAATACGACCTGCACGTAGCTCTGATTCCTTCGTGAAATTCTCTATGTTTTGGTATTTAAATTGATGATAGGACTTATTGGCTGGCGGCACAGATACCTCAGCCACAACAGTTGAATGGGCTTTCTATGAACTTCTCAGACAACCAAAGATTATGAAAAAAGCACAAGATGAGCTGGACCGTGTCATCGGACACGAGAAATGGGTACAAGAAAAAGATTACACTCAACTCCCTTACATTGAGTCAATTATCAAGGAAACCTTAAGGCTTCACCCCGTAAGCACCATGCTTCCACCACGCACTGCCTTAGAGGATTGTCATGTAGCAGGCTATGACATACCAAAAGGGACAATATTAATGGTGAACACTTGGAGTATTGGAAGGAACTCGCAGCATTGGGAGTTACCAGGAGAATTCATTCCAGAGAGATTTGAAGGGAAAGATATAGATGTCACAGGCCAACACTTTGCGCTATTGCCATTTGGTGCTGGTCGAAGAAAGTGTCCTGGATATAGTCTTGGAATTCGTATCATTAGAGCAACTTTGGCCAACTTGTTACATGGATTCAATTGGACATTGCCTGATGGTATGGAACCAGAAGATATTAACATGGAAGAGATTTATGGACTTAGTACACACCCAAAAGTTGCACTCCATGTGATGATGGAACCTCGACTTCCCAGCCGTCTTTACGAATAGTGGATTTCAAGTTGTTACTAGTAATGGTCTTAATACTTCAAGACCACTCATTCATGTCAAAAAGTCATTTTGTTATTCATTCATGTAATAGTGGATCTCAAGTTGTTACTGGTAAGTAGTAACAATCATTCATGTCAATAAGTCATTTTGTTATATAAATGTCCCAAAATTTTAATAATGCATGTATTGCTATCCCCACTTAAACTTCCTTGAATCTCCCCATCTTCCTTATTTCTTTTTTTTTTTTTTTAACCAATAACTACCTGAATGATGTGGGATTTAGCCAGAACCTTTATGCGTATATATCACAAATTTATAGAACACGGAGATGACAGAAACCGTAGCTTCTATTAAAAGTGACAACATGACGAATGATAGGCATGATTCCTGTAACAAGGAGAACAGAAATCACATTTGATACAGGGGAAGATTCACCCTTACAGTATACCGAATGGCAATAGCTCAAAGTGTCAGCAAACTTATTAGTACATCTCTGTTTTTCGGCATAATTCTCTCTCTCTGTTCACAATCTTTTTGAGTTTGTAAAAGTTTATTCGACGAGCTTGAACTTGTTAGTTGAGATAACTGGAATCAAATGTCACGCTTATAAATCACAGCATAATAGTATTATTTCTGGTCTCGACTGTAGGAAATGGTCTCCAAGCAAGTTGCTCCATAAGTATTTCTCGTGAATCAGACCCAAATCAGACAGGATACCAATTACTTAACAAACAAGTAACTTCAATAATTTTAAATGCCATCGACACAATTAACTAAAGCCAACAAGTCACGAATGACCCATTTAAAATATATCCACCACCCCTCTAGCTAGTACGTACTAAGCCAAGACTTAAGACTGTGATCAGTACATGAAGTAACTCAAGAACAAGTATCTTTATAAACTTTTCAAGGCAGTGAATAAAGAAGTCTTCACGACTACCTCAAGGATCGTTTCTCCTTTTATAAGTTTGATATAGAGGTCATCATAACAGCCAAAAACAGAGATGCAACAAGTAATGGTAAATATATCTTTTTCTTGGGATTGCTTCAATCCTGTGTTGTACTTTAAACCCGGCTCCCCACTCCTTTTATTTAACCATTTAGGTTTTCATACTTCTATATATAATAAGGTGTTATAAGTTGAAAGGTTGAATACCACATGATTTTGTAAGTTGTAACCTAGAAGTATAGTAAGTAATATGTCGTAGTCAATTAAACCACATCAATATATTATATAGAGTTAATACATGTTAAGCTATCTGTTACATACAAGCTAAATATTTGTTCTATAAATATATACCAATATTGGTGGCTTTAGACGACAATCTAATCAAGTCATCAAATTCCATTAAAATGTCAATGAATGAGAATGATTCCATTGATCTTCTCCAAGCTCAAGCTCAAACCTGGAACCATATGTTCAACTTCATAAGCTCATCAGCAGCAAAATGTGCAGTTGAACTTGGCATCCCTGATGTACTTTATAAACATGGTAAGCCAATGTCTCTTTCAGACCTTTCAGCTGTCCTTCCCCTCAATCCTTCCAAAGTCTCATTCTTGCCAATTCTAATGCGCTCTTTAGTTAATTCTGGCTTTCTAAATCTACATGAAGAAGATCATTATTCTCTTACCCCAGCTAGCCGCCTTCTTGTGAAAAATGAGCCCTTTAGTGTGAGGCCATACTTTATGATTATCCATGATCCAATTCTTTTAAAAGCATGGTTTTGTTTGAGTGAATGGTTCCAAAATGATTCCTCCACTGCTTTTCATACTACTTATAAGAAATCACCATGGGATTATTTTGCGGAAGAAACAAAGTTAGGAGATGGTTTCAATGATGGAATGGCTAGTGACTCGACATTAATTGCTAATGTGCTCATTAAGGAGTGTAGACATGTTTTTGAGGGCTTAACGTCGTTGGTGGACGTTGGTGGTGGGACGGGCACCGTGGCAATCGCTATAGCCAATGCTTTTCCTACAATGAAGTGCACTGTACTTGATCTACCTCATGTTGTAGGCGACTGCAGGGGAAGTGGTAACTTGGAGTTTGTGGGAGGAAGTATGTTTGATAAAATTCCTGATGCTAATGCTATCTTCTTCAAGGTACAAGTGTAGATACTCTTGTTATTGAATATTTCTTATATGGATTTAAGTTCAATACACTATCAACCTAGCTTAATCTGTGTTAGTAAGTTAATGACCATTTTTATCTAAGTTTATTGTTCATGGCACTTACGGCTTATTACAGAGTATTACTTGTAATAATTTTGTGACTTACCTAATTGTTTAGATAATTTTTATTTTATGTATGCATAAAACTTTAACTCTTCTTATAATTGTTACCACTATTTCAAATATACTGTCATTACAGAAGCCTTGTCATACTGATACAACTAGATGATTTTCAAGATTTATCTTTATTGCACTCGTAGAGACAGTTCCTCTTCGAGGTTCATGATCATATTCTGCGAGGATTTGCAATTAGTAATTTCTTAGTTATTTAATTTCCCTCCCCTCTACTCTTAAGTAACCCTATTCTTACTCAAAAATATTCATGGTTAAACAGTGGGTTCTGCATAACTGGAGCGATGAAGACTGTGTGAAGATATTGAAGAAATGCAAAGAGTCAATTCCAAGTAAGGAGAAAGGAGGAAAAGTGATAATCGTAGACATAGTGCTGGAATGTCCGAAGCTGAGCAATGAATTTGTTCGAGCACAGTATTATATGCACATGTTGATGATGGTCTTTTGTGCTGCCAAACAGAGAACTAAGAAGGAGTGGGAGAAGATCTTCATTGAAGCTGGTTTCAATGAATACAAAATAACTCCCGCGCTGGGGTCAAGATCTCTCATTGAAATCTACCCTTAAACAAGTCTTGGCTTAAAATGTGTGTACAAAATATTTTATTTATATATATGTATCTTGTATTAGTATTTGTGTAAACACCATGTCAGGATATTTTACCGCTTTATGTATTGGAATATGTTATTTTTATTTCCTTTGCTTCCTTTATTTCTAGATATCGATCGACCCTAATCAACTCAATTGGCTAAAATGCCCTGATATCTACGTTAACTCAAAATAATATTCACACAAAATTTGACATGCTCTATAAATACAGTAGAATTAATGTGTACTTCTATACACCACAACAATGCGTAATAAATTCTATATCTGTTCCAATTAATGTGAAGGTGTTTGACTAGATACAAAATTTAAATAATAAGTAAAGATTTCTAAATTTAAATTTGTATGGTAATCATTCTATAAAGTTACTATATAAGTATAAAATTGTGTTATTTTTCTACATTAGCTAAAAGAAAAGAGTGCATAAATTGGGACGAAGTAATCATTACGTTTAAACTTCTGTTTATATGTACTTCTAAACACCATAACAGTACTTTTAATGGTGTACTATGGTATAGGGACATGTCTTCCTTAAATAGGCAAAGACAATGTACCTTCAAGTCTTTTCAAAATGTATGCGTTCTCACCCAAGAAGTACAGTACAAATAAGAAACCGATTTTGAGTGAATGAGGACCTTAGGATACACAATGGAATTTGTATTTGTTGGGCCACAAACATCCTTTGATATCAAGATTAATGACGTGATTGGGTTGATTAAACAGTAGTTGACTTAAATGATTGATACTCAATTCGGTCCAAAATAATTGATTACTTTCTTTTTTTAAAAGTCAAACAATGTAAACTTTGACCAACATTTCGAGATATATTTTTTCACCGTATTAATATGACAAAATTGCAACTTGTACTTCATGTAGTTTTTTAATATCTAAATTATAATTTTATAATATTGACTAAATCTAGTTCAATTAAACTCCGAAAATTGGTCAACCTGACTCTCGAAAAGTGAAATCTACTTAAATAAAATGGGTCGGAGGGAGTAGTTGACAATAAGTAAATAAACGACAACAGTAATGAGATAATAATCTAATTAAAGCAAGGGAAAGGAAAATCTTACTGAAGTAGCTTCAGTATTGATAGCAATTCAGTCGCCGACGGCAACAAGAGCAACAGTAGCAATGGCTATTACAACAATGGCAGTGATGAGCAATAGTAACAGAGTAATGAGTGTTCTTATTGGAGTATATTAGCTAGGGGTATAAATGAGGGAGAAGGGATTTATTTATAGGCTAACGGTCCTAAGGTAAGTGAACTCCCACTTCCCCACGTCTGTCAACCATCAGATCATGATGTTGAGATGTGATAAAAGCCTGATATCTACAGAATCAGTCGAGGCATGGCGTCTATCTGCTTGACCATCCGTTTGACTATTTCTGAGGTAATGGGTATTCATAATTTATCCCGATGGGTCAAGACTGTCCGAGGTTTATCAAGATGCCTTTGTTTTAACTTACGATGTGCTGGCTCTGTGTTCCACTCCAACAATGCCACGTACCCGAACACCTGACAACACGTTTCCTGCCTAATTTTTATCAATACAGATAGTCATCCCCGGAGTGAGTCTCCTGATGAACTCGAGAAGTGGCAAAACTTCAAGCGGGAAAAGAATACGGCCGCATCTACACCTTGTATTTCAAAACTCTGCCTATCACTTCAACTTTCTATCGCTCCCACGTGTATGCACGAACGGTCGATATTCCTTGCAAGTTACCGAGGCAACGATGACTCTCCTAAACCTATAAAAGGCATCGTTTGGTCTCTTTTCTACAATTTTTACAAACTTGACCGACTACCTTCACGAAAAACCAATCTTCCAGAGCAAATTGATTAATTGCTGGTAAAAACTAATCAATGAATAAAGAAGTCTCAACGACAACCTCAAGGATGGTTCCTCCTTTATAAGTTTGATATAGAGGTCATCATATCACTCAAAAACAGAGATGCAACAAGTTCCGTGTCCGAGGAAGATTAATGGAAATTAAAGATGGAATTATGCCATGCCTTTTTGTTAAGTGAACGGTAGTAATGATAAATATATCCTTCCCGTGGGATTGCTTCAATCCTTTGTTGTACTTTTAAGCTAAGGTTATGTTCCGCCACCCCCTCTCCCCGCGTTGTAATATTTGAACATAATTTACAACACCACCCACACAGCTCTCTTAGTAATTTATAGAAGAAAATTAAAAAAAAAGATAATGCATTCAACTAAACAATATTCTTTTTGTCTCAATTTATATGACACTATTTTAATTTTTGTCTGACCCAAAAGAATGTCAAACGTTTTTAGTCACACAAATTTGTCATAGTTTTAGACCACAAAATTCGAAAATTATCTTTTTTTTTTTCATAAACTCCGTGTTAACTCAAATACCGCTATTTGAATGGGACGGATGGATTACGAATACATGACAATACACTCAAGTTTTCTCTTTCCCACAATCAAGTTTTGTCTGTAAGAAACTTTTACTTATTTGCTGGCTTTTCTTGTTCGTGGTTAACAATTTACGAGCAATAATTAATTAGGAAATTTGGTGAAAAGTCAATTTCTTTAAACCTGTAGCCCTTTTTTATTTGATCATTTCGGTTTTCAGACAGCTTCCATAATAAGGTGTTAGTTGAAAGGATGGATACCACGTGCTTTTGTGACCTAAAAGTATAGTAAGTAAAATGTCGTAGTGATTAATCCACATCAATATATATTATAGTGTTAATACAATTAAGCTATCAGTATATACAAGCTAAATACTTGTTCTATAAATACATTCCATTGGTGGCTTTAGATGACAATCTAATCAAGTCATCAAATTCCTTTAAAATGTCAATAAATGAAAATGATTCCATTGATCTTCTCCAAGCTCAAGCTCAAACCTGGAACCATATGTTCAACTTCATAAGCTCATCAGCAGCAAAATGTGCAGTTGAACTTGGCATCCCTGATGTTCTCTACAAACATGATAAGCCAATGTCTCTTTCAGACCTTTCAGCTGCCCTTCCCCTCGATCCTTCCAAGGTCTCCTTCTTTCCAATTCTAATGCGCTCTTTAGTTAATTCTGGCTTTCTAAATCTACATGAAGAAGATCATTATTCTCTTACCCCAGGTAGTCGCCTTCTTGTGAAAAATGAGCCCTTTAATGTGAGGCCACACTTTATGATCATCCATGATCCAATTATTTTAAAAGCATGGTTTTGTTTAAGTGAATGGTTCCTAAATAATTCCTCCACTGCTTTTCATACTACTTATCAGAAATCATTGTGGGATTTTTTTGCGGAAGAAACAAGATTAGGAGATAGTTTCAATGATGGAATGGCTAGTGACTCGAGATTTATTGCTAATGTGCTCATTATGGAGTGTAGACATGTTTTTGAGGGCTTAACGTCGTTGGTGGACGTCGGTGGTGGGACGGGCACCGTAGCAATCGCTATGGCCAAAGCTTTTCCTACAATGAAGTGCATTGTTCTTGATCTCCCTCATGTTGTAGGCGACTGCAGAGGAAGTGGAAACGTGGAGTTTGTGGGAGGAAGTATGTTTGATAAAATTCCTGATGCTAATGCTATCTTCTTCAAGGTACAAGTATAGATACTTTTGTTATTGAATGTTTCTTATATGGATTTGAGTTCAATACCACTACCCCCTAGTTTATAATATGTGATAGCAAGTAATGAAGTTAATTCCTAAAATGATCATCTAAAAAAGTTACTTTCATTTGATTTGGGACAAAAATATCACTCAACTTATCCAAAGTAACTTTAAAAGTTATTCTCCCAAATTGTGCATTAAAGTTCACCTTCAAATGTTGATGCAACATTTTTTTTAGTTCTCATTATTAAAAGTGGACCCAACAACTATTTTAAATTTTTTAAAAAATAAATTTATTTATTTATGAGATACTCACATACTATGCGACCCAAAAACCATCTTTTTAAAAAGACAATCATTTGTTAAAAAAATTTGAAGTAAAAATTCTCATTATTTTCGCACAAGACTACTAGATTTGACAATTTAGAATATTTAACAAGGGATGAAGAAGTATATTTATGACTTTGTCATATTTTTATATGATTCAAAGGGGGAATTAAACAACAATGAAAAGCTAAAATAACAAATGAAACAACAGTTAATACGGAACATCGATTACTTAAAAATTGTACTAATTCAAGAATCAAGTTTTTATAAACAAGAAAGGTTACTGTCATAACTTTCTAACAAACAAAAACTTATCAAAATATATCACCAAACCCTAGGAGCACCATTGTCAACAAAAAAGAGCAACAAACCATGCTAAAATAGGTTTTCTACATAATCAACTAAAAATAAAGTCCAAAACAATTCAATTTTGAATTTTGGTAGAATTTTTTGTCTTCTTCTGAACGACAAACACATACTCCTCCATAACTTTTTTCTTAAATTGTCTTCCTCCAATTGGTGGCAAGAAACAGTTATTTCTTGCCAATTACACGTCTTCTTCCGAACGGTAGGAAAGTTCTAACAGTAACCTTTCTTGCTTATAGAAACTTGGTTCTTGAATTAGTACAATCTTCAAGTAATCAATGTTTCATATTAACTGTTGCTTCGTTTGTTATTTTAACTTTTCATTGTTGTTTCTCTTGAATCATCTAAAAATATGACAAAGACATAAATATACTTCTTCATCCCTTGTTAAATATTCTAATTTGTCAAATCTAGTAGTCTTGTGCTAAAATAATAACAATTTTGCATACAATTTTTTTAAAACAAATGGTTGCCTTTTAAAAAGATGGATTTTGGGTAGGGTAATATGTGGGTCTCTCATAAATAAATAAGTTAGGAATTTTTAAAAAAAAATTAAAATAATAGCCGGGTTCATTTTTAATAAAAAGAATTAAAATAAAATGTCACATAAGCATTTTTTTTGTGAACTTTAACCAAAACTAGGGAGAATGTCTTTTAAAGGTATTTTGGATAAGTTGAGTGATATTGTTATCACAAACCAAAGAAAAGTGACCTTTTTAGATCATTTGCATTAGTTTAGTGATTATTTTAAGAATTAACTCCAAGTTAATGACCATTTTTATCTGAGTTGTGATGACAAGTTGATGATTGTTTTTATCTAGTTTATTATGCTTATTATAGAGATTTACTTGTAATAATTTTGTGAGCTATCTGATTGTTTAGATAACTCTTAAATAGTGTGCGCAAAGAACTTAATCTTCTTTAATTGTACATCAATATTTCAAATTTTACGATTATTACAGAGCCTTGTCATACTGATACTGCTAAATGATTTTCAAAATTTATCTTTATTACACTAGTACAAGCAGTTCCACTTTGAGGTTCAGGATCATATTTTCTGAGAATTTGCAATTAATAATTTCTAAATTCTATAGTTATTTCCCTCCCCGCTACTCTTAGATAATCCTGCTTAGTCGAAATTGTTTATGGTTAAACAGTCGGTTCTGCATAACTGGAACGACGAAGACTGTGTAAAGATACTGAAGAAATGCAAAGAGTCAATTCCAAGTAAGGAGAAAGGAGGGAAAGTGATAATCATAGACATAGTGCTGGAAAGTCCAAAGATGAGCAATGAATTTGTCCGAGCACAGTATTATATGGACATGTTGATGATGACCTTTTGTGCTGCCAAACAGAGAACTAAGAAGGAATGGGAAAAGATATTCACTGAAGCCGGTTTCAATGAATACAAAATAACTCCCGCTTTGGGATCAAGATCTCTCATTGAAATCTACCCTTGAACAGCTCTTGGCTTAAAATGTGTGTACAAAATATTGTATGTTCTATTATATAAATTTGTGAACTTATAGAATATAAAGCACTATAAAGCTTAACCCAAAGCCAACGTTTATACAAAATCAATGAAATTAACTTTGGCAGATAAAAATTAAAATATCACACACACACACACACACGTGTGTGTGTGTGTATAATGAAAGACAACATTGTTTGCATTCACTGGCTTTGTGTACTACATGCGAGGGTAATTTAATGTTATATGGTTGTATGTATAATAAGGTATTATTGGAATATGTGATTTTTCTTTACTTTATTTCTAGATATTGAACCTGCCACTCAACTCAATTGGCTAAAATGCCATGTTATCAATAGTTAGAGAACTCAAAATAATTCTTTTCACAAAATTTGACTTGCTTTATAAATAAAGTAGAATATGTATTCCTGTACACCATAAATGTGGATTAAGATATTCTTTTCGTCTTAATTTATGTGAAAGTGTTTGATTGGGTACAAACTTTAAAAAAATAAATTTTTAAAACTTGTGATTTAAAAATCATATACATTTATGTGGTTGTAAATCATTTTGAAAAGTTAAATTGTTACTAATTACTAGTATAAAAAATATTCCATTCCTTTTAGACAAACTATAATAAAAGAGTGTCACATAAATTGGAATGAATATTTAAACTTATTTTCTCTGTATATATGTACTTCTAAACACCATAACAATTCATTTCTGATGGTGTAGTATTCAATTTCTTGGTATAGGGACCTATCTTCCTTAAATAGTCAAAGACAATGTACCTTCAAGTCTTGTGTAAAATGTATGTGTTCTCACCAAAGAAGTACAAATGAGAAACCGACTTTGAGTGAATGAGGACCATAATATAAACAAGTTTAAATTCAACAGCCTTGTGCCATTGCAGATATTCATTACGCGTCTCACGGTTTTCAATCTTCTTCGAATTCCAGTCTCTAAACATCAAACTCTGGACCTTTTCCGCCAACCTCCAATATTTTCTCTAATCCTCTTAGACAGACGTTGATAATGACTATACTTCATTACAGGACACAAGCAAATCACACAGAGCCTCTATATATGCAGTTTTAATTACAAAGGCAGCCATATATATGATTGATATCATCCTTTATATTTCCAATCAAAAGACCACACTCGCTAACAATCCAGTTTCAACCACAGCCTGAATCCGCCTATCGCTCTTAGCAAAATATTTGCTTCAGTGTTGCAGACCGATGCTTCCTGGATGTTGTTACTTAGCAATCTCACCAGGCAAGGAAGGGCGTCTTGTTCAACAAAGCACCGAGACCATGTGTTCGCTCTTTGATTGCTAATGAACAAGTCTTGACTCATAAGAAAACAGCTTTTGAAAAATTGGCTCCAGCATATGGTCATAAGAGCTTTAGGAAAATATTGTAGTTGCTTCTTATGTTTTTTCAAGGAATCAAAGAGATTAAGGTAATGAAATAAGGCTAAGTGTTAATTGCATAAGATCTAGCACGTTCATTAGGAGTGTAAATTGCAAGTTACCCAAAATTATAGGAAAAGTATGGGGAAGTGTAAAATATGACCCACGTGGATAATACAATTATTTGATTTAATAAATATTAATTAGCTAAATTCCTATTGGCTATTAAAGGAAGTTATTTTGACTAAAACTTCCTTCACCCACTTTGATGGAACGTGGGTTTTATGCCTAGAAACTGCTGGTCCTCTTTCTCTATCTTTATAAAGCAAAGAACAACATACTCCATCCATGTAGTTCTGAAAGAAAGCAGTAAAGAAAAGAGGGAGAAACAAGTTTCTCAATAATAACCAAGAAATTGCTTCCGCTCAAGATTATTCAAGAAGACAACAATGGATTCAAGTAAGTCTTTATGTTTAAAGTATTTATGTTTGTGTATTATGTGAAAATCATTAAGTTCAAGTTCCTAAAAAATTATTGAAATCTTACATGTGGTATCCGAGCCAGGTTTTTTAGAACTAGTGATTTTCCATAAAAGTTACAATTTTCTTTCTATAAAGTAAACCCTAATTATATGATTTAGGTGTTTAACTTTTTTACGGTTAAGGCTAAGCCATATGCAATATTTGGTTGGGAATTATAAATAAAGTTGATACTTAATTCTGATGTGATGTGTCAAGTTTACTTTTGAATGAATTAAAAATCTAGAAAAACTTCATCACGTGAATTGATGTGGGAAAAAAAAATATTTGTTGACTATGTCTCAATTATAGTGTATTTCAGTGAGTTAATGTCCTTTATTTGCCCTTATGGTCTGTTATCCGTTATGTTCTGGCCATTATGCTTTCGATCTAATACAACACATACATTGATAATGATAAGTGTGAAAGAACTGTGTTTTCATCAATACTTTGCAATATATACTGAACTTCTGTAGTCTAGAACTAATAGTCTACATATACACCACGCATAGAACATATAATTGTTCTGCCTTACATTATCTGAAGTATAAGATCATAAGGAACTAAATATCTTTGTTGGAATAAAGAATGTATGATTCGTGAATCACCAAAGTGGTCGAATCTTTATGAGATATTAATTCCAAAATTACAATTAAACTTATACTCAATTATCCATTAATCTTGATGCTTAGAAAGATCACAATTTATGGGTAAATTGTAGTTCATAGTTATATGACATTTATGAATCGCCCAAAGGTTGATTATTTGTTCTTATGATTGTGGAACATTAAAAAGATAATTTAGATGTACCATTAGTTTTATTTATTTATCCAAAGATAGTAAATATTATTAATAGGTACATTAAAAAATTATCAAATTATGTTAAATTATATTAAGCATCATAAAGTCTAAATTAAAGTTTGTATTTTGGCGTTTTGCCCAAAGGTGAACATCAGGATACACTTTAAGTATAATTCTGAATCTAATAGCATGTTTAGTTTATAACTCAAAGCGTTAACGAATGAGCATATTCTATTTGCAGCACTTGCTCTTCATTCGCACTCTGCTTCTGTTACGGCTTTTAACGGACTGAACTTCTCAGAGTGGTGCGAACAGATCAAATTTCATCTCGGAGTTTTGGATCTTGATGTTGCACTCTACACTAAGAAGCCAGCTGCTATTACTGCAACTAGCACTGCTGAAGAAAAGTCCCATTTTAAGCAGTGGGACAGGTCTAACAGATTAAGCCTAATGTTCATGCGAATGAGTATTGCGGGCAACATTAAGTCTGTTCTTCCCAACACTGAAAGTGCCAAAGAGTTTCTAAGACTTGTAGAAGAACGCTCTCAAACTGCTGACAAGTCTCTTACTGGGACTCTAATGGGTACTTTGACCACCATGAAGTTTGATGTTCACGTACCATGCATGAGCATGTCATAGAAATGACAAACATAGCAGCAAGACTTAAGACTCTGGGAATGGAAGTAATGAAAATTTCCTTGTGCAGTTCATCATCAACTCATTACCGTCTGAGTATGGTCCTTTCCAAATGAACTATAATACCATGAAAGACAAATGGAACGTGCATGAATTGCACGGAATGCTGGTTCAGGAGGAAACAAGGCTAAAGAACAAGGAACCCACTCCATTAACCTTGTAGGCCATCAAGGAGCTGGAAAGAAAGGAAAGAAGCATGTTAAGGGCAAACAGAGAAACCATAATGTTAGTGAGTCCTCTCATCAAGTACGTAAGAAGGAACATAAGAATGACAAGTGTCGTTTCTGTGGAAAACCTGGACACTTTCAGAAAGACTGCCTGAAAGGTAAGGCATGGTTCGAGAAGAAAGGTAAGCCTTGTGCTTTTACGTGTCTCGAATCAAATTTAACTGAAGTTCCTTATAATACTTGGTGGATTGACTCTGGTTGTATTGTTCATGTTTCTAATACGATGCAGGGATTCCTTACAACCCAAACCATAAATCAGAATGAAAGATTTGTGTACATGGGGAATAGAGTGAAGGCTCCAGTTCAAGCTATCAGGACGTATCGTTTAATCCTAGATACTGGGCGTCACTTAGACTTATTTGAAACTTATTATGTACCTTCTATTTCTAGAAATTTAGTTTCTTTGTCTAAGTTAGACAAGTCTGGATACTCTTTTAATTTCGGTAATGGATATTTTAGTTTGTTTAAGCATAATCATCTCATTGGTTCTGGTATTCTTTGTGATGGTTTATACAAACTGAATCTTGATAATCTGTTTGCTGAAACCCTCTTAACTCTGCATCATAAAGTTGGAACCAAACGTAGTTTGGTGAATGAACACTCTGCTTACTTGTGGCATAGACGTTTAGGTCACATATCTAAAGAAAGACTGGAAAGATTAGTTAAGAATGAAATCCTTCCAGATTTAGATTTTACAGATCTAAATATTTGTGTGGATTGTATTAAAGGAAAACAAACAAAACACACAAAGAAAGGAGCCACAAGAAGCACACAGCTTCTTGAAATTATACACACTGATATCTGTGGTCCTTTTGATATTCCATCTTTCAGTAAGGAAAAGTACTTTATCACCTTTATTGACGACTTTTCACGTTATGGTTATGTCTATTTGTTGCACGAAAAATCTCAAGCAGTAAATACCTTAGAGGTATTTATTAATGCGGTTGAAAGGCAATTACACAGAAAGGTGAAAATAATTAGGTCAGATAGAGGTGGTGAGTATTATGGAAGATATGATGAAACTGGACAACACCCTGGTCCATTTGCTAAATTCCTCGAAAAGCGTGGCTATGTGCTAAATACACAATGCCTGGCACACCACAACAAAATGGTGTGGCAGAAAGGCGTAATCGTACACTAATTGAAATGGTTAGGAGTATGTTAAGTAATTCATCTTTACCCGCTTCATTGTGGATGTATGCTTTAAAAACTGTCGTATACTTACTAAATAAGGTTCCTAGTAAGGCAGTTCCAAAGACACCTTTTGAACTTTGGACTGGTAGGAAACCTAGTTTAAGGCACCTGCATGTTTGGGGCTGCCCGGCAGAAGTAAGAATTTATAATCCACAAGAAAAGAAACTGGATCCACGAACAATCAGTAGTTTCTTTATTGGTTATCCAGAAAAATCAAAGGGGTATAGATTTTATTGTCCTAACCATAGTACGAGAATTGTTGAAACTGGAAATGCTAGGTTCATTGAGAATGGTGAAGTTAGTGGGAGTGAAGGACCACGTAATGTGGAAATTAGGGAAGTTAGGGTGAAAATTCCTTTACCCTGTACTTCTCCTAAAATTGCTGTTCCCGAAGTTGTTGTACCGCCTAACAACCAACAAGAACAACAAAATAATGATCCTGCTATTCATAATGAAAACATAATCAATGAACCTGCTGTAGACGTACCGCAAGAAGTAGTATTAAGAAAATCTCAAAGACAAAGGAGAAATGCTATTTCTGATGATTTTTTGGTATATCTACATGAGTCAGAAATTGATCCGGAAATTGATTTGGATAATTTGGAAATCAATGATGATCCAGTTTCATTTTCACAGGCTATTGAAAGTAATAATTCTGATAAGTGGTTAGATGCTATGAAAGATGAGTTGAAATCAACGCAACATAATGAAGTTTGGGACCTTGTTGAATTACCAGAAGGTTGCAAAAGAGTCGGGTGTAAATGGGTCTTTAAGACCAAACGTGACTCAAATGGTAATATTGAACGTCACAGGGCCAGACTTGTTGCCAAAGGTTTCACTCAGAAACATGGTGTTGACTATACAGAGACATTTTCACCTGTCTCTAAAAAGGATTCACTTAGAATTATAATGGCTTTAGTGGCTCATTATGACTTAGAGCTACATCAAATGGATGTGAAAACTGCCTTTCTGAATGGAAATTTAGAGGAAGAAGTTTACATGAATCAACCAGAGGGTTTTGAAATTAAAGGAAAGGAACACATGGTATGTAAACTGAAGAAGTCAATATACGGGCTTAAACAAGCTTCCCGACAATGGTATCTTAAGTTTCATGAAACTGTTGTCGCCTTTGGATTTAAGGAAAACATCGTTGACCGGTGTATATATCTGAAGGTCAGTGGGAGTAAGTTTATAATATTAGTCCTGTATGTTGATGACATCTTGCTTGCTACTAATGATCTTGGTATGATGCATGACACCAAGAAATTTCTCTCTAAGAACTTTGAAATGAAAGATATGGGAGAGGCAACCTATGTGATCGGGATAGAAATATTCCGGGATAGATCACAAGGTTTGTGGGGTTGTCTCAAAAGGCCTATATTAATAAAGTTCTAGAGAGATTTAGAATGGAAAATTGCTCATCAAGTCCCGTTCCAATTCAGAAGGGAGATAAATTCAGTCTCAATCAATGTCCAAAGAATGAATTGGAACGTAAGCAAATGAAAGATATTCCTTATGCATCCGTAGTTGGGAGCTTAATGTATGCCCAGACATGTACCAGACCAGACATCAGTTTTGCTGTTGGAATGATGGGCAGATATCAAAGCAATCCAGGAATGGATCATTGGAGGGCTGCAAAGAAAGTGTTGAGATACTTGCAAGGAACAAAAGATTATATGCTCACTTATACAAAGTCTGAGAATCTTGATGTGGTTGGATATTCAGATTCAGATTATGGTGGTTGTGAGGATACAAGAAAATCCACATTTGGTTATTTGTTCCTGTTAGCTAAAGGAGCAATATCGTGGAAGAGTGCAAAGCAATCTATCACAGCTGGATCTACCATGGAAGCTAAGTTTGTTGCATGCTTTGAGGCCGCAGTTCAGGCTAAGTAGCTGAGGAACTTTGTTTCAGGACTTGGACTAGTCGACAGTATCGCCAAGCCGCTGAAAATTTATTGTGATAATTCCTCAGCAGTCTTCTTCTCTAAGAATGATAGGTATACAAAGGGTGCTAAGCCTATAGACTTGAAGTACCTTAAACTTAAGGAAGAAGTTCAGGAACATAGAGTGTCAATTGAAGATATTAGCACCAAAATTATGATTGCTGATCCTTTGACGAAAGGATTACCGCCTAAAGCATTTATAGAACATGTTGAAAGAATGGGCATCATTGATAGCAATGTATGACTTTATGATGTTTATTGAATTGACACTTTGAGCTCATTAATGTAAATGTTTCTGTTTTACCTGTTTCTCTGGTATACATAATGTGAGAATGATAATGACAGGTTTTAGCTTAGATAAAGATAGTCTAAGCATTATTGTTGGACCCATTATGTATTAAAGGTTGTGTTGGGTAGTAGACTAATATTGTAGTACATGGAAGGAATTATGTCGAGTGGTGTATGACCGCCATGACTCATATTAGTTGATTTGCTCAATAACAACGAATGACGTTGGAATTTAGCATTAACCGTGCACATAATGATTATTTATTAAACCATTAAGTAAATAAGGTCAGGTGTGCCAAGTGGGAGAATGTAAAATATGACCCACGTGGATAATACAATTATTTGATTTAATAAATATTAATTAGCTAAATTCCTAGTGGCTATTAAAGGAAGTTATTTTGACTAAAACTTCCCTCACCCACTTTGATGGAACGTGGGTTTTATGCCTAGAAACTGCCGGTCCTCTTTCTCTATCTTTATAAAGCAAAGAACAACATACTCCATCCATGTAGTTCTGAAAGAAAGCAGTAAAGAAAAGAGGGAGAAACAAGTTTCTCAATAATAACCAAGAAATTGCTTCCGCTCAAGACTATTCAAGAAGACAACAATGGATTCAAGTAAGTCTTCTTGTTTAAAGTATTTATGTTTGTGTATTATGTGAAAATCATTAAGTTCAAGTTCCTAAAAAATTATTGAAATCTTACAGGAAGACTTCACTGGAGGAAAAGTCTCAAATATCCATAACAGCCATCTATTTTCAGTGAAAACACTTTTGTCTCACCCAAAATAAAATGATAATTATGCACTACAACAAAAATGACTTTTATTGGCAATGAAAATATTGTTCATATATTGGTAAAGACTTTAACTATTGCCGCTAAAAGATGTTATTTTTAGCGACAATTATGTACCGCAAGTACAATTTTTAGTTCATACGTTTAGACTATTTAGTGCCCTTTATTATTGCCGGTAAACACTTAGGGGGTCGTTTGGTTGAGATAGAGTTTACGCGGGTATTAATACTGTACGTATTAGTAATGCGGGTATTAGTAATGCGGGTATTAATAATGTGTGTATTAGTAATGTGTATATTAACTATGCATGTATTATAACGTAGGGATTATTTCTTGAATCACTAATATATTACAAATTAATATATAATATTATAATTTAATATATTAGTTATTCCTTAAATAAAAAAAAATATCCTTATAATTATGAGGGTTAATTTTATCATTCAAATTTTAATACCTGCATTGTTAATACCCACATTATTTATTCCACCTTCTACCCGCATAAAATAATACATAGATTCCCGCATAACTTATGCGGGTATTAGCTATGCGGAATATACAAAAGCGCAACCAAACGTGGTACTAATTTTATACCAAACATTAAAATCTCTCCAAACTAACCAAACATGGTACTAACTTAGTGCTGGATTTTGTGCTGGTATTATTTTAATACATAGCCAACCAAACGAGTTGGGTGTATAAAGGCCTAATACATGTACTAAAATCCACATTAAATTATTACCATGTTTGGTTGCTTTGGGTGGAATTTTAATACTTGCATAAAAATAATACAATATTTGGTTAGACTTTAAGATATAATACCCGCATAACTTAATGAGGAAATCTATATATTATTTTATGCGGGGTAGAAGGTGGAATTAATAATGTGGGTATTAACAATATAGGTATTAAAATTTACAATGACAATATTATTCCTATAATAATAAAGATAATTTTAAATTATATTTAAGGAGTAACTAAATATTTTAAATTATAACATTGTACATTAATTTGTAATATATTAGTGATTCAAGAAATAATTTCTATAGCTAATATATACATTATTAATACCCACATTATTAATACCCGCATTACTGATACCCGTATTATTAATACCGACATTGCTAATACCCACATTGCTAATACCCACATTGCTAATACATACATTACTAATACCCGCGTAAACTCTAGCTCAACCAAACGACCCGTTAGGGGTCGTTCGGTTACTTTCGGTTGGTTTTCTGTGAAATTTTAATACCCGCATAAAATTAGTGCAACGTTTGGTTGCGTTTTTGTATATTCCGCATTATTAATACCCGTATTATTAATGCGGGAATCTATGTATTATTTTATGCGGGGTAGAAGGTGGTATTAATAATGTGGATATTAATAACGCAGGTATTAAAATTAAAAATAACAAAAGTAACCCTTATAATAATAAGGATATTATAAAATTTTATTTAAGGAGTAAATAAATATTTTAAATAATAATATTGTTTGTTAATTTAAAATATATCAATAATTCAACAAATAATTCCAATATTATAATATATGCATGGCTAATACCCACATTACTAAACCCCACATAACTAATACCCGCATTATCAATACCTACATTATTAATACACATATTATTAATACCCACATTACTAATACCCGCATTAATAATTAATACCCGCGTTATTTGCACCTCCAACCGAACGACCCCTTATTACTTGATAGAGATCTGCTATATATTCATATACAATGGCAACTAAAACACCTAAATTTGCCTTCATGTTACTTTAAACATGCTATTAATGGTGGTAACATACATTTTTTTTTTCTAATTACCTCCTAATATTCAACCCAGAAAGCAAAATATATTCGAAAAAGAGCCGAATATACCCTTAACGTTTTCGAAATTGGGCAAATATACCCTCCCTTTAGGTTTTGGTCTCTACATACCCTCACCGTTTTTTTTTGGCTCTTCCATGCCCCTCAAACTAACAGATGTGTCAAGGTGGACTCATAGGACACACTTACGTCCAATTGGCAACATTTAAGTGGTCCACATGGAGCTGACTCGCCACTTAATCAAACCACCCAACTAAACTAACCACACCCAACCCACCTATTTTATTTTTACACTACCCAATTAAATAACCATACCACTCCTCTCATATCCTACAAGAGTATCGTGTGGTGCTTTATTTTGGGAGAGAAGGTTGAAGAAGATGGGCGTTAGTTGTTAAGATAAGAGAGGAGTGGTATGGTTATTTAATTGGGTAGTGTAAAAATAAAATGGGTGGGTCGGGTGTGGTTAGTTTAGTTGGGTGGTTTTGTTAAATGGTGAGTCAACTCTACGTGGACCACTTAAATGGTTCTAATTGGACATAAATGTGTCCCACAAGTCCACCTTGGGACATCTGTTAGTTTGAGGGGCATGGAAGAGCCAAAAGAAAACGATGAAGATATGTGGAGACCAAAACTTTAACGGAGGGTATATTTGCCCAATTTCAAAATGTTAAGGATATATTCGGTCCTTTTCCAAAATATATTTCATTAATTCAAACACAAACCGACACAACAATTCTTCAGAATTTTCACTGTCAGCAATAAAAAAGAAATTCCTACCTATTCGTTTATCTTTGCCTGTTGCTAGAAAAAAATACACTTAGTTTAATCTGGAAATTGGCGAAAAAGAAATTTCTCTAAACCTAATATACCCCCCTTTTTATTTAACCATTTTATTCAATCCTTGATACTCTTTTTCGTACCCTATAAGGTAGTCCCTCCGTCCGTCCAAAAAGGATTACCATATTTTCTTTTTAATCTGTAAAAAAATGACCACTTTCTAAAATAAGTAGTAGTAATAATTTTTTACTTTATCAGATGATTCACAACCACACAAATTTCTATGATTATTTTTAAACACAAGTTTTAAAGTTCTTCTCCTCTTTTTTGAAATTTCATGCCTAGTCAAACTAGGTAATTCCTTTTGGGGACCCATGGAGTGTTATATTAGTTGAAAGGTTGAATAACAGTACCTTTGAGGAGTATTAAGATGTGCTGGACATGTTTCATGAAACATCTTTTTGAAATATCTTTCAATACCAAAATTTAGTTTGAACTACCAAATCTGGATCGAAAAACATGATAAATGCGTAACTGATATCCTAAATGGATCTTTTCAACTTGATTATTATGACTTGTTTGTTAGGAATGGCCTACAAATCTTAGCCCAAGATCTTCTGACAATGACCATGAAACTACTAATTATGTACTATTTGATTTTTAGTAAATTTATGGGACCCATCAAAATCAAATACTATTTCCTCCCTTCCACCCAGAGTTTCGACAGTCAAACGAATGTTTTTTACCATAATATTTTCATATGTCCTTTTAATATTTTGTAATATTAATTATTGTGATTTATAATATTTTTTATGTAGTTTCTAAATATATAAATTTTGTTCCAAAAAATTTAAAAATTATATATGTCTAAATTTATGGTCAAATTAAAAGAGTTTGATTCTCGAAATCCGAAAGATATCATCCTTTTTTAAACAGAGAGAGAAGAAGGTTAAATTTACGGAAAAGGGTCAAATATACCCGTCTACTTTCAAGTATTGTTTGGCTCGGTCCTTCGTTATACTATCCGATTAAAAATACCCCTACCGTCATATTTTGGTCCAAAAATGCCCCTAAATCTAACGGCTGGGACACATGTCTCTCTAAAAACTAACAACCAACTCCAAATTATAATATCCATATTTTTTAACAAACCCACCTGAATTTTTTACCCATTGCTCCATTAGCTCCTCCAATCTATTAAAGAATGAAATTTACAAAGACAAAGAAAAATTTGTTTTCTCCAAAATCTTCCCAACCCCCCCCCCCCCCCTCTCCAGCTTCATCTTTATTCCCCGCCCACTCCTTTACATCTTCTTAAGAGTCAATAAATGGCCTGAAGGCTAAATTTTGGTGTAGTATTTGTTAAATTTTTCATTAAATTGTCACTTAGTTTGGGTGTATTAAACTCTATTTAGCTCATGTTCATTAATTCATGTTTGAAAAAATTGACGAAGATTAGAAAATTCAAGAATTTCTTTTTATGAATCCGTGGAGATTGAGATCATCGGGTTGTTTATTGTTAAAATTCAAAATATTTCTTAGGTGAATTGAGCCAAAGGACCGATTTGGAAACCGATTCTTAGTAAAAGTGAAGTTAAAGTTTAAAAATACCATTGTTGAATTGATGGGTTCTTTGATTCTTTGAATATATATATCTGACTTTTCAAATTTTTTTTTGAAAGTTGATTAAATTCTTGTATTGTTGTTCGAATCTTTTTGTGGTTGAAAAATTAATTTATTGGTTGAAAGTGAAGACATTCAAAGATCACCATAATAGAGTTTGAAAAAGCTTAAATAAATATGAATTTCTTTGATTTCCTAATTTTTTTGGGTTAAATTGATGTTTGAGATTGTAGTTTGTGAAGAGTTTCATTTTCAATTTTGAGTTCATGAAGATTGGAGAATTGAGGTTCTTTGTTGGCCATCATTACATATCATGCTGTTGGTGATGCAACGGTTTTATGGCTGAAAATTGAGGTTTGATGGTAAAGCAAACAAGTCATAAAATATATTTGACTTTGGGTTAAGGGTTACTCCATAAATTAGAGGGGATTGGCCAGAATATGGTTAAAAGATGAGGGTGGGTCGGATTTTTTTAATTTGGGGATGATTTTGGCTTCAGTGAGTGACATGTGTCCCAGCCGTTAGATTCAGGGTATTTTTGGACCAAAGTATGACGGTAGAGATTTTTTTAATCGGATAGTATAACGAAGGACCGAGCCAAACAATATTTGAATTGTATGGCATGAAAACCTATGGATGTGTGTCCATGTATCGTACATAAGAGGTAAATATACTTCCAGGAAAACAATATAACTTGTCTGGTAAAGTGGTCTAAAAGATTTCATACCACACCAAGGAGACAACACGATTTTATTGAAATTTTTGTACAAGTAATTATTCGCCTTTCTTATATTAGAGGTTTTCTATTTTTTTTTTTACACAAACATGATTTTGTAACGTAAAAATATGGTAAGTAACCTGATATATAGTGTAAAAAAATATTTACTCTTGTCAGTATGTATAAGTTAAAATTCGTTCTATAAATACATGCCATTGATGGTTTTAGATGACAATCTAATCAAGTCATCAAGTTCATTAAAAATGTCATTGAATGAGAATGGTTCCATTGATATTCTCCAAGCTCAAGCTCAAACATGGAACCATATGTTCAACTTCATAAGCTCATCAGCAGCAAAATGTGCAGTTGAACTTGGCATCCCTGATGTACTCTACGAACATGGTAAGCCAATGTGTCTTTCTGACATCTCAGCTGCCCTTCCCCTCAATCCTTCCAAAGTCTCCTTCTTGCCAATTCTAATACGTTCTTTAGTTAATTCTGGCTTTCTAAATCAACACAATGACGATCATTATTCTCTTAGCCCAGCTAGTCGCCTTCTTGTGAAAAATGACCCCTTAAGTATGAGGTCCTATTTTCTGATTATCCATGATCCAGTTCTATTAAAAACCTGGTTCGAGTTAAGTACTTGGTTCCAAAATGATTCTTCCACTGCTTTTCATACTGCTCACGAGAAATCTTTATGGGATTATTTTGTGGAAGAACCAAGAGTTGGAAATAATTTCAATGATGCAATGGCAAGTGACTCGAGACTGATTGCAAATCTGCTCATTGCAGAGTGTAGACATGTTTTTGAGGGCTTAACGTCGTTGGTGGACGTTGGTGGTGGCACTGGCACTGTGGCAATTGCTATAGCCAAAGCTTTTCCGACTATGAAGTGCATTGTATTTGATCTTCCTCGTGTTGTAGGCGACCTCAGGGGAAGTGGAAACTTGGAGTTTGTAGGAGGAAGCATGTTTGAAAAGATTCCTAATGCTAGTGCTATCTTACTCAAGGTACAAGTTTAGCAATTTTGTTACTGAGTAATGTTTCTTAGTTTTAGTTCAAAATCCCATTTTAAGATCTCACCATCAGTTTGCCCTGCACAAATGATTGATAGCTTATAATAAACTGGTGAATTCAACACAACATTACTTAACAACTCTCTAGCCATTAATTTATGCCTCGACAATTTCCAATTCACTAATACATCTACATTCTTTTTTTTTTTTTTTTTTTTTTTTTTTTTTTTTTTTTTTTTTTTGGTAAATAAAAGAATTTTATTACCAAAGGCTTAAGTGTAGGTACAATGAAAAACATAACTGCGTACAGACATTTCCTATACTGCAGCCAACCAACTCCAACGAAGCTTCATAAACTACCAGACACCTACTCTAAACGAACTACACTATTCAGGATAAAAATTCAGTTCTTCCAGCCTTTTATCTAGCTTGCTCTTCAATGAAGCTCTATGGAAAACTTCTTGAATGACTTTCCTGATAATGCTTTGAGGGTTTGTTTGCTTGGCATGGAATACTCTTTGATTTCTTTCTATCCAGACATGATAAACACAGGCAGCAAGAGTCATTCGATATACTTCAGCAACCGAGTTCCTCCCTTTGGCATGTTCCTCGGCCCATCTCAATTCATCAGGCCATGGCATAGCTCCACGACGAAGTCCCTGCCACTGCAATAACTTTGTCCAGATTTGTGCAGACACATCACATTGAAAAAATAAATGAGATATGCTTTCTACTTCAGTAGCACACATTGGACATTCTTGATTGCTTACTATACCCCATTGCAACAGTCTATCTTTTGTGGCCAATTTGCCATGAGCTGCTAGCCTCAAGATAAAAATCCATTTAGGAAAACCGAAATTATTGCAAACCAACTTCTTCCACGGCACCTTTGGGAATTCTCCCCTCATGAGCAAGTACATCTTTTTGATTGAGAAGGTTGGCATGTTTTTTAAGTCTGCCTCTGTAATCCCAGCTTGTTGAACATAGCTTCTGCTCTTCATAATTTTTTGCACTATCCAAGACGCTTGATTAGGCATTGTGTCCCAGACCTGTCCACCCTTGATGTAATAGGTGTGCACCCATTTGACCCACATTTTATCTTTTTTACAACAAAGATTCCATAATAACTTGCTTATTGCTGCTCTATTCCATGTAGCAATGTTCAGAATATTCAGTCCACCGGCAGTTTTTGGGGTGCACACTTTGTCCCAAGCAAGTAGTGCTTTCTTTGTTAATTCCACACCTCCTGTCCACAAAAATCTCCTACATGTTGACTCTATGAGTTTTATCACTTTGATGGGTAATACAAACACCTGCGACCAGAAAATCTGAATGGAGAAGAGGACATTTTTTATCAGTTGTACTCTACCTGCATAGGACAAGAACTTAGATGTCCAACTTGTAATTCTTCCCAATATCCTCTCGAGCAGTGGTTGGCATTGTATGACTGATAGTCGTTTTGTGCTTAATGGAACACCCAAATATCTAAAAGGCATTTCCCCTTTAGAGAATCCAAGTAATTCCATTATAGATGCCTGAGTGTGCACGTCCACCCCTCCAAAATATATTGAACTCTTATCCTTATTAGCAATCAGTCCGGAGGCTTCTGAAAAATCTTGGAAGCAGTCATAGAGCATCTGGACCGAGATCACATCACCTCTGCAAAAGAGGAGTAGATCATCTGCGAAACCCAACTGAATCAGCTGCAACTTAGAGCATCTTGGGTGATAATTGAAGTTTGGTTGGTCATTGAGCCTTTTTAGAATCCTGGAGAAATACTCCATGGCCAAGACAAAAAGAAAAGGGGACATAGGGTCCCCCTGCCTCAAGCCTCTTTTGGCATCAAAGGCCTCACTAGGACACCCATTGATGTTAATAGAGTAAGTAACCGTCTTTAGACACACCATTATCCATTGGATGAATTTGACGGGGAAATTCAAGTATGTCAGAACCTGCTCAACAAATACCCATTCCAAAGAGTCGTACGCTTTCTGCATGTCAACTTTCAACATACATCTTGGAGATATTCCTTTCCGTCCGTACCCTTTTACCAGCTCGTGGCTCATAATGATATTGTCACTAATTACTCTACCAGGCACAAAAGCTGACTGGCTGTTATCAATGAGGGTATTCATCACATTTTGCAATCTAGATGTTATGATCTTAGATATCATTTTATATATCACTGTGCAACATGATATTGGCCTGAGTTGTTTGACAGTTGAGGGATTTTTCACTTTAGGAATTAAAGTCACTGAAGTGCAATTGATAGGTCTGTACATAGTGGTAGTATCAAAAAAAATGCAGCACAGCAGCAGTTATATCCTCTCCAATGATCGGCCATGCCTTTTTAAAGAAGTAGGCGTTAAAACCATCTCTACCCGGTGCTTTCATATCATCTATCCCCATCAATGCAGTATAAACTTCCTCCGGTGTCACTGGAGCAATTAATTGCAATTGTTGGCTTCTATTTAATACTGGACCCTTGGTAAAAGTTTCTGGTTTTACTGCAGGCAGTTGTAAAGAAGTTGTTCCCAGGAGGTTTCTGTAAAACATCAATATCTCCTCTTTGATTTCAGCATCCTTGTGTAGCCACTCACCCTCTGAATTTTGCAACTTCAAGATCTGGTTCTGTGCTATTCTATTTTTCACATTAGCAAAAAAGTATGTTGTGTTTGAGTCGCCCAATTGCAACCATTGAATTCTGGATTTTTGCTTGTATATGCTTTCCTCTACCATTAGCCATTTCTCCAATTCCTTTTTCAAGTTCCTTTCTCTCTCAAAAAGTGAAGTGTCATGTCTATGTTCCCTCATTTGTTCTTGTAATTCTGCCAGGTTCCTTCTAGTGTTCTTGACTTTTAGTTCCACATTGGAGAACTCTTTTTTATTCAAGGCCTTCATTTCTGACTTGACATTTTTGAGTTTTAGCCACACCCTTTTCATGTGGTTCCCAGCAACAGACTTCCTCCAACCCTGCTCAACCTTATGCAAAAAATCATAGTGGTCTGCCAAATGATTCAAGAATTTGAAAGGTCTAGGCTTCCTGTTACTTGTTTCTGCAAATTCAATACACAAGGGTGAATGGTCGGAAAAATTTGGATCCATAGCTTCTACTTCCAGTTGATTTAAGCTTGTCATCCAACTAGCATTGACTAGGGCTCTGTCAATTCTACTAAAGACATGGCTATTGGTCCAGGTGAAGTCTCTGCCTGTTGTCTTCAATTCACACACCCCAGTATCAACAATAAAGTCATTGAAGTCTCTAGTCTCAGCTTCAAGCACCTCAGAGCCATTGATTCGGTCATCAGGGCTTTGGACTGCATTGAAGTCTCCCATGATGAGCCATGGCCTTTGCTGGCCGTTTTCCACGCTCCTCAGTTGTGACCACAAGCTTCTCCTTGCTTCAACTGTATGCAGCCCGTATACAGCAGTGAAGTAGAATTCAATTTGCAGTTGTAAGCATGTCACTAGGCCATGAACAATCTGATCTGTCATAGTAATCATGCTAAAAACCACCTTCTTTGAATCCCATATTACCCAAATCCGGCCTCTACTACTGTAGTAGTAATTAGCTTGCCACTCCCATCCCCTTGCAATTTTTCCAATTATTTTTTTTTGATTTATCCTCCTTCACTCTATTTTCTAAAATAGCTATAATACTAACATTGTTTTCTATAATAAAAGACTTTAGTTCTTTTTGTTTATACACCTTATTCATCCCCCGGACATTCCAAGTGACAAGCTTCATTGTTGAATAATTGGATTTGTGGTACCCCCCTTATACACCTCTTGACTGCTCTGCTCTCTTTCTTTATTTGCTACAGGTTGAGCCTGTATCATATCATGGTTTGCCAATGGACTAAATCCATTACCTGTGTTGGTACTTGGAACACCATTCATGATATTGCTTTTCGCAGTTGATTTACTCTTAACAGTTTGCCATTCCTCCGCTTGCGTTTGTTTCATTGTTCCTGCATTCTGAGTTTCTTGGCCTCCTTTTTTTGTTTCCTGCTTGTTCAACTCACCTTTTTCATCCTGAATGACAATAGCAGCTCCTACCCTAGCTTTCCATTCTTGAACGACTTTTTTAGGTGGCTGCTTCTTCACTAGTTCAACCTTCTGCTTTGGCTTTTCTTGTGGGGGTTGTTGCTCAACTTCTTGCTTTGACCTGTGGTCTGGAAGTTGCTGATCATACACAGCATTGCAGTTGTGTCCCACTTGTAAGCAGGACTCACAATATTCCGGTATCCAGTCATACCAAACTTCTTGTTCGAATAGCCTTCCATTCGGGTCTTGGACTTTAATCACTTGTGGTAAGGGCACTGTTACGTCCATTTCCACTAGCACTCTTGCAAAAGATATTCTATCTACTTTAGTCGTACACTCATCTGCATATATAGGATTTCCCAATGCACTACTAATCCTACTAAGTGACTCCATCTCCCAGCAATTCAAGGGCAAGTTCGGGAATTTCACCCACAAAGGAATCATTCGCAAGACTTCATCGTTGAAGTTAAATTCTGGTTCCCACGCTTTTATGATAATTGCTTTATTGTTCATTGTATGAGGCCCTGAGTATAGGACCTCGTCCCTATCCTCAATTGTGTTAAAGCGCACAACAAAATAACCATCATTATGCAGATAAATTTTTGGTTTAGCGATGAAGTTCCATTGTGTACCTATAAATCGTTCCATTGCTCCGATTGATGGCGTGGCACCCACAACATACAGTATTATAGCCTTTTTCCATTTCTCTGTCCCTTTCTGCACCTCTATTTGGCTCAGCTGGGCAATTTTTTCCCCCTCCTTGATCACTGGTGCAATATAAGATAAACTCATACCCCTTGCTGCTAGTTTATTACCTGCGAACAGATTTCCCCAATTGAGCTCTCTTTTAGCTGGAGCTTCAGTTTGGGTCTTTGGTCGACTGGAGTTGGACTCGGCTACAGTAGCTTTACCTTCCTCGATTGTGCTCTGGGTATCTTCGATTTGAGTAATCTGTTGAGGCGTTGCTGTTTGTTGGTTACCTTCAGTTGCATTTGTAGTCCTCGGTGAAATCCTTTGTGCGCTGCTGCATTCAGGTCGCTCCGGCGTCGAAAGCTTTGTCATCTCTCCTTTTCCCAAAATTTCTGTGACGTCGGTGGATTCTAGTGTAATTGGTCGTCGATTAATCTTCCCTGCCTTACGTTCAGATAGCTGGATCTTGTTACGGTTCTTCTTGGACTGTCCCCTAGCCATTTCCGGCAAGGGCACACGTTAGCAAAGCCACGCTATCGTGCACCGTGGAGAGAGTTCCTTTCTAATACATCTACATTCTATATGATCTTCAGTCTACATCTTTACTTCACTTGTAGTGTTAGTTCCTCTTTGAGGTTCATCATATTCTCATTATTCTGTGATAATTTGCAATTTGAAATTTCTTGTATAACAGTGGATTTTGCATAATTGGAGCGACGAAGATTGTGTGAAGATATTGAAGAAATGCAAAGAAGCAATTCCAAGTAGGGAGAAAGGAGGGAAAGTGATAATCATAGACATAGTGCTGGAAAATCCGAAACTGAGCAATGAAATTGTTAGAGCGCAGCATTTTATGGACTTGTTGATGATGGTTTTTTATGCTGCCAAACAGAGAACTATAAAGGAATGGGAAAAGATCTTCATTGAAGCTGGTTTTGCTGACTACAAGATAAGTCCAACTCTGGGGTCAAGATCTCTCATTGAAATCTACCCTTGATGAACACGTTTTTGACTTGAAATATGGGCTTACAAAATATTGAAGTGAAAAAAAAAATTACTTTACTTATAGCTATTGTAATGCTTCGAAGTTCCAACGTGAATGGAGTATCTGATTAAACTGTTTCGTTTCTTAACAAATATTATCCACATCATGGGTGGTTAAATGGAAAAAGGTTGATTGATCACGTTCTGGTCATCCGGCCATATCGTTTTGCAACCATTCACCTGAAAAGTTTAATGAGTAGGGTCAGGCTAATACCAACAATACAGTCATCCAAGATCAATTCTGTTGGCCTACCATTAGATTTGTGTAACGCCGTGGGATCGTTTCCTTTCCAATTATCCCACCAGAAAGAACTCTGACCACCTTTAACTCTACACAAGATGTGGGATTCAGAAATATTTCTTTTTTTAACAAAATCCCTCTAAGCAGCTGAATCATTAGAATGAGACATTCTTTTTGACAGGGTGACTCCTTTGAAAATATTTTGCTTTCATGAACTAGGACGAGAGATTATTTTCGACTTAAATCTCCACCATCTTTTGATGATGAATGACTTAAGGAAATCCTCTTAAAACCTGCACCACCTTCAAAAACAGGATAACTTAAGTACTCCATGAGCTCCAATGGTATTTTCTTTTTGCATCGTTGTCTCCCCAAAAGAAGTTGACTTTCAACTTGTTTAATCACAGCTTTATGAGGTGAAATTGCTGTAAGGATGTGCAGCGTTTGCGATTGGAGAACATGTGTTGACACATAATTAAATAAATAAAGTGTACCGCATCTAACAGCTTAAGCTTTTAGATGAGATGGTCACACAACTTCAACATGGTATCAGACCAGGCAGAGGTCCTGGGTTCGAATCTCGGCGCCACCCAATTATTAAAAAAAGAATTTCCACATGCTTGTCTCATGACAAAAGAATCAAGCCCGCACGTGAGGTGTCATGTTGACACATAATTAAATAAATAATCTCGGCGCCACCCAATTATTAAAAAAAGAATTTCCACATGCTTGTCTCATGACAAAAGAATCAAGCCCGCACGTGAGGTGTCATGTTGACACATAATTAAATAAATAAAGTTTACCACATCGAGATGGTCACACAACTTCAACAACATGCTTAATTAAAATAGCTTTACCCCCACGGATAATAATTTTCACCAATCTTGCTCATTACATTTCCAACTATCTCAGAGAAGTAGCGTACTTTTTGTGAAATATATATCTTTCCCTTCAAATCTCTCTGGAATGAATTCTCCTGGTGACTCCCAATCATGCTGCGAGTTCCTTCCAACACTTAGTGTTCACCATTAAAACTATCCCTTTTGGTATGTCATAGCCTGCGTATATGACAATCCTCTACAGAAGTGCGTGGTGCAAGCGTTGTGCTTGCTGGGCGAAGCCAAAAGGTTTCCTTCATAATTGACTCAATATAAGGAAGTTGAATGTAATCTTTTTCTTGTACCCATCTTTCGCGTCTGATGACACGTTCTAGCTCTTCTTGTGCTTTTTCCATAATGTATGGATTTCTAAGAAGTTATTAAATGTCCATTCGATTGTTGTTGCTGAGGTGTCTGTGCCTCCAGCAAATAAGTCTTGTCATCAATTTAAAATAAAAAAAACATTGTAAATATTTTGTAATCAAATACTCTAAGCACAAGATTATAGGAGGAAATCAAAGCAACTTGCTGGTCATATCAGAACCACATGTGGATGGCCAAAGAACATTTCCAGTTTCAAATCTTAAGAGAAAAGCGTCAGAGAGTAGTTTTGCACATTTTGTTAGCGCATTGTAGTAGGGTGAATCCTTTAGTTTACAATTTTACATCATCTTAATTTAGATGGCTGATTCTAATGGGATTGTTTGTCCATTTCAGTCAGGCGGTAGTAAAGGTAGGAAATTAAATGGTAGTGGCACAACTTTGGTGGTGGGGAAGAAACTTTAGTTAGGATTTATCTTAAACTTGAAGTGCTGAAAATGTCATAGTCTAATTTCGGTAAGGCTATCTGTATAGTTGCATCTATGGTTAGGGAAGTAAAGCTGAGTAAATATTCACTAAATAGTAAGGTCAAAACCATTTTGAAAACCGAACAATAATGTATGCCTACGAATACAATTTAGAAAGTCAAACTTCAAAATATGACACATACATTATCCGTGACTTTAATAAGAAAGAAAATAGTTTAACAACTTTAATGATACAACAAGTACAGTTCAGTTACTTTTTCTAGAGAAAAAATAATTTTAATGATTTTACTGGTGCGGTGTTTTTCCTAGATAGAAAATATTTTGATGGTTTTATTAATACTCTCTCGACCCATTTTAGTGTCTCATTCAACTTTTCCACACCTATTAAGAAACCAATAAATACAGTGTATGTTTTATTATGTTATTTTTATTTAATATTTGACTATTAATTTTTTTTTAAGAATTTATTTAATTATTAAAAATATAATTGGAAAGAACTAATAAATTTAATTTTGAAATTTTAAAAAAATAACTAATTTGAGATACACATTTTTTGCTGTAAAGGACAACTAAAATGAAACGGGGGCTCTGTAAAGTTTGTATATTTTAACCCAAATTCATATCATGGGAGATTGGAATTGTGATGCTCCCAATTTGGTTTTATTTTTTATTTTATTTTACTAGGGTTAGGCAGACCCTTGTATATAAAAATAACCAAAAAAGAAAGTTTGGGGAAGGGCGACTCAATGCCTAACCTTATCTACTAAATTTGATTTTTGCTATAAAAGGAAATAGTAATTAATTTGGTCAGAGTACGATTAGGACTCTACTTGTCTTTAATATTCCTCTACAAGATCCTTCCAACTAGGTCCATGAAGTTTGGTTTCCCATAATAACTTCTGACAATTCCAGATTGCAAAAAATTGTAGACAGACCACTCTAATACATTAGAGTCGGAAGTCCAATTTGTCAGTGCCATGCCTCCTTTATTTCCTTTCCTATTTTCTGTTTCATCGCTAAACATGATATAATTCAGCTCAATCCCCTTAGATTTCTATATAGAGTTTAATTAGTTGTGTGTACAAAGATTTTTACACCATCTTGGTAAAATTTACGTGCAAGAGCAGGTTACCCAATCTTTACCACTTCTTTTCTTTTCTGTTTCCTTCTAAAATAAATCATCATCTGCACTTTCTTTCTCCTCCAAAAAGCATCCACCTAATCAACTGGATTATCCCCTCCAAATTAATCACTACTTTCATGTTCTCTGATCTGCTTAATCTTTCTATCCTTGCATTCCTCTGATCTGCTTAATCTGATTGTAGCATTTAATGGACCTTATGATATTGATACAGATTGTTATGTGATATTGGAGATCTTAAATGCTTCTCAACTTGAAAGAAAATGAACAAATGAAATTTGTGACGTAGAATTCTTGAAGCTCAACTTTGAAGTTTCGCTATCTATGTAAAGAGAAGTTCATGAACTAACTAGTGCATGTACTGTAATGGATTCACGGCATACATTGAGCCACAAAACCCGAAAATCTAAAATACACCCGGAGTCAATATATCAGGAAATTAAGCTTACCATCTCGCGTACCGCGATGCGTTAGAGCTTTTTACTCAGGATTGCCAAAATTTCAACTCTCTGAAAATCGACCATGTCGCATCGCGCTATGTGGTGCCCAGCGCGGCACGACATACATAATTTATTGATCTTCCGCTTTTTTATTGTTTTCCATGCATGCTTTGATATCCGGTGAAGTTTCGGGCTTCTAATCAAACTTCGAAGCTCAATTTCTTTTCATTTTAGCTCTAAATCCATCAATTTTCTCCAAATATATTCTTATACAGTTAAAAATACGTAATAAGCTCAAGAACACTAATATCAACTCATTTAATGCATAAAAGTTACAAATATGAGGTGAAACAAGGCTGTAAAGATGTATTTTTCGCGGAATAACGGTCGATATTCCTCGCAAATTACCGAGGCAATGATGACTCTCCTAAGCCTATAAAAGGCGTCGCTTGGCTTCTTTTCTGTACATTTTACAAACTTGACCAACTTCAAGAAAAAACCAATCTTCTTGAGCAAATTGATTAATTGTTGGTAAAAAGCTTTAGCGACAACTTGTATAAGCAAATTGCCGCTATAGTCCATATTTATTGCCATTAAAAACCCTTAATTATTGTAGTGATGACCACCCCTCTAGCTAGATGTGATGATATTTTCTTCTTAGTCCGTCCTAAAAAGAATAATCACTTTATATATTTAGTAATAATTTTACTTTATGAAATAATTCACGATCACACATATTTCTATGATTTATTTTACAAAATAAGTTTCAAAATACTTTTATCTCATTCTTAAACTTAGTGTACTGTCAAAACTATGTCACATCAATTCGGACTAAGTAAGTACTATCCCAAGACTTCGGACACTGATCAGCACATGAAGTAACTCTAGAACAAATATCTTTTTAAACTAGTCAAAGGTAAGAAATGAATAAAGAAGTCTCCACGACTACCTCAAGGATCGTTCCTCCTTTATAAGTTTGACATATTAATCCACATCAATATATATTATAGTGTTAAAACAATTAAGCTATCAGTATATACAAACTAAATATTTGTTCTATAAATACATTCCATTGGTGGCTTTAGATGACAATCTAATCAAGTCATCATATTCCTTTAAAATGTCAAAAAATGAGAATGCTTCCATTAATATTCTCCAGGCTCAAGCTCAAACCTGGAACCATACGTTCAACTTCATAAGCTCAGCAGCAGCAAAATGTGCCGTTGAACTTGGCATCCCTGATGTTCTATACAAACATGGTAAGCCAATGTCACTTTCAGACCTTTCAGCTGCCCTACCCCTCAATCCTTCCAAAGTCTCCTTCTTGCCAATTCTAATGCGCTCTTTAGTTAATTCTGACTTTCTAAATCAACATGAAGAAGATCACTATTCTCTTACCCCAGCTAGTCGCCTTCTTGTGAAGAATGAGCCATTTAATGTGAGGCCACACTTTATGATCATCCATGATCCAATTAGTTTAAAAGCATGGTTTTATTTAAGTGAATGGTTCCAAAATGATTCCTCCACTGCTTTTCATACTACTTATCAGAAATCATTGTGGGATTATCTTGCGGAAGAAACAAGATTCGGAGATAGTTTCAATGATGGAATGGCTAGTGACTCGAGATATATTGCTAATGTGCTCATTACGGAGTGTAGACATATTTTTGAGGGCTTAACGTCATTGGTGGATGTTGGAGGTGGGACGGGCACAGTGGCAATCGCTATGGCCAAAGCTTTTCCTACAATGAAGTGCACTGTACTTGATCTACCTCATGTTGTAGGCGACTGCAGGGGAAGCGGTAACTTGGAGTTTGTGGGAGGAAGTATGTTTGATAACATTCCTGATGCTAATGCTATCTTCTTCAAGGTACAAGTGTAGATACTCTTGTAATTGAATATTTCTTATATTGATTTAAGTTCAATCCACTATCACCCTAGCTTAATCTGTGTTAGTAAGTTAATGACCATTTTTATCTAAGTTTATTGTTCGTGGCACTTACGCCTTATTACAGAGAATTACTTGTAATAATTTGTGACTTACCTAATAGTTTATATAATTCTTATTTTATGTGTGCATAGAACTTTAACTCTTCTTATAACTTTATACCACTAATATATTTCAAATATTACCATCATTAAAGAAGCCTTGTCATACTGATACAACTAGATAATTTTTGTCACGCATACAACTTTAACTTATAATTGTATACCACTATTTCAAATATTACCATCACTATTGAAGCCTTGTTATACTTATACAACTAGATGATTTTCAAGATTTATCTTTACTGCACTCGTAGAGATAGTTCCTCTTCGAGGTACATGATCATAATCGGTGGGGATTTGCAATTAATAATTTCTTAGTTATTTAATTTCCTCCCCTCTACTCTTAAATAATCTCTATTCTAACTCAAAAATAATTATGGTTCAACAGTGCGTTCTGCATAACTGGAGCGACGAAGACTGTGTGAAGATATTGAAGAAATGCAAAGAGTCAATTCCAAGTAAGGAGAAAGGAGGGAAAGTGATAATCGTAGACATAGTGCTGGAAAGTCCGAAGCTGAGCAATGAATTTGTTCGAGCACAGTATTATATGGATATGTTGATGATGACCTTTTTTGGTGCCAAACAGAGAACTAAGAAGGAGTGGGAAAAGATCTTCACTGAAGCTGGTTTCAGTGGATACAAAATAACTCCCGCGCTGGGGACAAGATCTCTCATTGAAATCTACCCTTGAACAAATCTTTGCTTAAAATGTGTGTACAAAATATTATATGTTCTAGTGAATAAATCTGTGAACTTATGGAGTACAGACTATCACTCCATGCCAGTGAAGTTAATCCTAGAAGGTAAGAAATACCATATCCTATAACCATGTCAGGATAATTTATATCTAGTATTCATATTTTGTGTAAACACCATGTCAGGATAATTTACCGGTTTATGTATTGGAATATGTTATTTTTATTTCTTTTGCTTCCTTTATTTCTAGATATCGACTCTGCTAATCAACTCAATTGGCTAAAATGCCCTGATATCAACTTTAACACAAAATAATATTCACACAAAATTTGGCATGCTTTATAAATATAGTAGAATATGTACTTCTATACACCACAACAATGCGGAATAAATTCTACATCTGTTCTAATTAATGTGAAGGTGTTTGACTAGGTATGAAGTTTAAAAAATAAGGAAAGATTTCTAAATTTTGTGGTTTAAGAACATACAAATTTGTTTGGTAGTGAGTCATTCTATAAAGTTACTAAATAAGTATAAAATTGTGTTATTTTTCTAGATAAGCTAAAAGAAAAGAGTGCATAAATTGGGACGAAGTAGTCATTACGTTTAAACTTATCTGTGTATATGTACTTCTAAACACCATAACAGTTCACGTTTAATGGTGTACCTTCCTTAAATAGGCAGAGACAATGTACCTTCAAGTCTTTTTCAAAATGTATGTGTTCTCACCAAAGAAGTACAAATAAGAAACCGATAGAGTGAATGAGGACCTTAGTAAACACAAGTTTTAATGTCATGTCATCGAGCTCCAAAATTTCAACAGCCTTGTGACATACTACCAAATAATTATTGTATGCCCTAAATTATGCTTTTAGGATACACAATGGAATTTGTATTTGTTGGGCCACAAACAGCCTTTGATATCAAGATTGATGGCGTGATTGGGTTGATTAAACAGTAGCTGAGTTAAATGATTGATAATTGCATAATAAGTAAATAAACGACACTAGTAATGATATAATAATCTAATTAAAGACGGGGAAGGGAAAATTTTACTGGCTTCGGTATCGATAGCAATTCAGGCGTCGGTGGCAACAAGAGCAACAGTAGCAATGGCTATCACAACAATGGCAGTGATGAGCAATAGTAACAGAGTAATGAGTGTTCTTTTTCGAGTATATTAGCTAGGGTACAAATGAGGGCGGGGAGATTTATTTATAGGCTAAGAGTCCTAAGGTAAGTGAACTCCCACTTCCCCACGTCCATCAACCATCAGATCATGATGTTGAGACTCGATAAAGTTGAGCCCGAGATCTGCGGACAGTCGAGGCATGGCCTCTATCTGCTTGAGCGTCCGTTTGACCATTTCTAAGGTAATGGGCGATCATAATTTATCCCGATGGCCCGATGGGTCAAGATTGTCCAAGGTTTATCAAGATTCCTTTGTGTCAACTTACGATGGGCTGTCTCTGTGTTCCACTCCAACAGTGCCACATATCCGGACACCTGACAACACGTGTCCTGCCTAATTTTTATCAATACAGAAAGTCACCCCCGAAGTGAGTTTTCTGACAGGGGCGGCCCGATCATTTACGTGGCCTAAAACGAAATTCTAATTAGGGGCCTTATATTTAAAAAAAATTATTTTTATTTGAAGTCTATTTTTCTAGCTTTCTGAGATACAAAGTTATCAATAATTTTATAGGAGGGATCGTTACTTTCTGACATTCTTATCTTCTTCTAAATAATTTAATGAGGCACTATATAAGTACGAAATAACAATAATAAGAATATTAAATTTTAGATGATAAAATAATAAAAAGACAGAAAGATAGAACCTGGTTCAAGGATAAATAGCTTGAAATCAAATTAAATTTTTTTTCTCAAATATGCTTGTTGAAGATAGACCAAAATAAGTTCTCTACTATTTTTCAAATCAATAGACCAAATGTCCAAAACTCCACAATAATAGGAGTATTTGATTTAGCTATTGCACAATGGAGATTTTAATTGACGAATAGTTCAAAAATATAATGTATTGCACAAGTATTTTTTGCTGTGAGAATTGATAGGTGTTGAGCAGTGTAAAATTTTGCATCAATCGAACAAGAAGAAGCTGTGAGAAATAATTGAGAGGTATTTTTTGTTTTAATAAGGACTTTTCCCATTTCCACAAAACAAATTAACAAAAAAGGGAAAAAAAAAAAGGAAAAGCTAACGGTCAGCTAGTATACTCACTAATCAATCGTTCCTATTTCTATGCTAAAAGTCTAAATGACTTCAGTGCAATGGAAGTCCAAAAACGGGGCCCCCATCAATCAACATGTCAAAAGCTTTGACTTTTTTAACTTTACCCGCGCCAGTACTTTTTAACTCTAATTTTTTATTTTTTTATTTTTTTTTTACTTTTACAATGTATACTAACTATAAATATAAAATGGGGCCCTCCACAAAGTGGGGCCTAAAGCAGCTGCCTTAGCTGCCTTAGGGGAGGGCCGGTACTGTTTTCTGATGAACTCGAGAAGTGGAAAAACTTCAAGCGGGAAAAGGACGTGGCCGCATCTACACCTTGTATTTAAAAACTGTCTATCACTTCAACTTTTTATCGCGCCCACGTATTTGCACGAATGGTCAATATTCCTCGCTAGTTACCGAGGCAACGGTGACTCTCCTAAGCCTATAAAAGGCATCGTTTGGTTTTTTTCTACACTTTTTACAAACTTGACCAACTTCCTCCAAGAAAAACAAATCTTCCAGAGCAAATTGATTAATGGGTTCTTTACATAAATAGCAGTCCATACGAAAATATTTACTATTCTTTAGCCGTTACTTTTGGTAGCCACAATATTACACTAAAATAATAGAAAAAAATCCTAGTGTTAATAATTATAAATACTATTTTTCTTAAATAAAAGATGGAGTATATATCAATACTAAAAAAATAAAATATATATCACCTAAAAAGAAAAATTTGCATAATAGTACTATTTTTTTTTTTTTTTTTTGGGAAGGGCGACACAATCCCTAACCTTATCTACTAAATTTAATTCCTCTACAAGATCCTTCCAACTAGGTCCATGAAGTTTGGTTTCCCATAACTTCTGACAATTCCAGATTGCAAAAAATTGTAGACAGACCACTATAATACATTAGAGTCGGAAGTCCAATTCCTCAGTGCCATGCCTCCTTTATTTCCTTTCCTATGTTCGGTTTGGTCGGTATTGGTATAATTCAGCTCAATCCCATTAGATTTCTATATAGTGTGTAAGTTTTGTGTGCAAAGATTTTTATACCATCTGGTAAAATTTACGTTCCACTTTTTTTCTTTTCTTTTTCCTTCTAAAATATATCATTTTCTGCACTTTCTTTCTGCTCCAAAACCCACCTAATTAACTGGATTATCCCCTCCAAATTAATCACAACTTTCATGTTCTCTTTCTTGACTATCTTTCAAATTTAAAACATGGAAAATAATTAAAAAATTGATCACTGTTGGGCAATATTACTGGATTTAACTTTGATAAAAGAAATAAATTTGATTTTTGCTATAAAAGGAAATAGTAATTAATTTGGTCAGAGTACAATTAGGACTCTACTTGTATTTAATATTTACTTACCATGATTATGTTTAATTTTACCTGATGGTGTAAAAATCTTTGTACACCAATGATACATATTACATACTAGAACTTAACAATTTTACCTGAAGTTGAGCTTTCTGTGTTTTGCAATTAATAATACTGTTTATTTGTAGCGTCTCCTGCGGGAAAAAAATTGAAATAACAGTCAGTTTCACAAGACAATACATGATTTACCTAGTTCTTCTATTTTACCTATGAACATGATTCATAATCGCGTCTGCCGTCTGTTAAATAGTACTCCCTCAGTCTCAAAATGAGTGTCTGGGTTTGACTGGGCACAGATTTAAGAAAATAGGGAAGACTTTCAAATCCTGTGGTTTAAAATAAAAGGTATGTGTAATGTGGGCTAGAGGCTTTAAATCCTGTGGTCCAAAACAAATCTTAGATTTAAAGAGTTGCCATAAAAGGAAAGAGGCACTCATTTTCGGACAAACAAAAAAGGAAAGGTAGACACTCATTTTGAGACTGAGGGAGTAGTAAATGATTTTGTAGCATAAAAATATGGTAACAGGTTGTAATCTGTTAAAGTACACTAATAATATACTCCTTCCGTTCCACTTTAGATTAACCTATTTGACTTTACACGGAGTTTAATAAAGAGAGAAGACTTTTGAAACTTGTGGTCTAAAATAAGTTATAGATATTTGTGTGGCTACAAATCATCTAGGAATGAGTAAAAGTGAATATTTCTTTCCAAATTTAGAAAGAGGTCATTCTTTCTGAAACAGACTAAAAATGAAATAGGTTCATCCTTTTTGAAACGGAGGGGTACATAGTTAAGTTGAGTCAAGAACTCGTTCTATAAATAGATACCATGCATTGGTGGCTTTAGATGATAATAATCAAACTACTCAAGCTCCTGCTGAAAAAAAAAAAAACTACTCAAGTTCCTTAAAAATGTCAATGAATGAGAATGGTTCCATTGATCTTCTCCAAGCTCAAGCTCAAACCTGGAACCATATGTTCAACTTCATAAGCTCATTAGCGGCAAAATGTGCAGTTGAACTTGGCATCCCTGATGTACTTTATAAACATGGTAAGCCAATGTCTTTTTCAGACCTTTCAGCTGCCCTTCCCCTCAATCCTTCCAAAGTCTCCTTCTTGCCAATTCTAATGCGCTCTTTAGTTAATTCTGGCTTTCTAAATCAACAAGAGGAAGATCATTATTCTCTTACCCCAGCTAGTCGCCTTCTTGTGAAAAATGAGCCCTTTAATGTGAGGCCATTCTTTATGATCATCCATGATCCAATTCTTTTAAAAGCATGGTTTTGCTTAAGTGAATGGTTCAAAAATGATTCCCCCACTGCTTTTCATACTACTTATCAGAAATCACCATGGGATTATTTTGCGGAAGAAACAAGATTAGGAGATACTTTCAATGATGGAATGGCTAGTGACTCGACATTAATTGCTAATGTGCTCATTACGGAGTGTAGACATATTTTTGAGGGCTTAACGTCATTGGTGGATGTTGGTGGTGGGACGGGCACCGTGGCAATCGCTATGGCCAAAGCTTTTCCTACAATGAAGTGCACTGTACTTGATCTACCTCATGTTGTAGGTGACTGCAGGGGAAGTGGTAACTTGGAGTTTGTGGGAGGAAGTATGTTTGATAACATCCCTGATGCTAATGCTATCTTCTTCAAGGTACAAGTGTAGATACTTTTGTTTTGGATATTTCTTATATGGATTTAAGTTCAATACACTATCAACCTAGCGTAATCTGTGTTAGTAAGTTAATGACCATTCTTGTCTAAGTTTATTGTTCATTGAACTTGCGGCTTATCATATATAGAGAATTACTTGTATTAATTTTTGTGAGTTACCTGATTGTTTAGATATACTCTTATTTGTGTGTGCATACAACTTGAATTTTTCTTATAATTGTATACCAGTATTTCAAATATTAGCATTACAGAAGCCTTGCCATACTGATACAACTAGATGATTTTCAAGATTTACCTTTATTGCAATTAATAATTTTTTAGTTATTTAATTTTCCTCCCCTCTACTCTTAAATAATCCTATTATTACTCAAAAAATTTCATGGTTAAACAGTGGGTTCTGCATAACTGGAGCGATGAAGACTGTGTGAAGATATTGAAGAAATGCAAAGAGTCAATTCCAAGTAAGGAGAAAGGAGGGAAAGTGATAATCGTAGACATAGTGCTGGAAAGTCCGAAACTGCGCAATGAATTTGTTCGAGCACAGTATTATATGGACATGTTGATGATGACCTTTTGTGCTGCCAAACAGAGAACTAAGAAGGAATGGGAAAAGATATTCACTGAAGCTGGTTTCAACGGATACAAAATAACTCCCGTGTTGGGGTCAAGATCTCTCATTGAAATCTACCCTTGAACAAGTCAAGGCTTAAAATGTGTGTACAAACTATTATATGTTCTAGTGAATAAATCTGTGAACTTATTGTGTAAGGAGTATCATAAAACTTACCAGTGCCCGTGAAGTTAACCCTGGCAGGTAAGAAATCATATATCCTTTAACCATAATGAAGTGATATACACACAGAGTTTGTATTCAAAATTTTGTGTAAACACCATTTCAGGGTAATTTACCGCTTTATGTATTGGAATGTGTTAGTAATTTTTATTTCCTTTGCTTCCTTTATTTCTGGATACCGACCTGGGTAATCAACTCAATTGGCCAAAATGCTCTGATATCAATGTTAGAAAAACTCAAAATTTGACATGCTTTATAAATACAATAGAATATGTACTTCTATACACCACAAGAATGCAGAATAAATTTTACATCTGTTCCAATTTATGTGAAGGTGTTTGATTAGATACGTAGTTTTATAATAATAGAGAACTTTTGATTTTTGTAATTCTAAAACTTACAAATGTTTATGGTTGTGAATTATTCTATAAAATTACTAAATATAAATTGTGTTATTTTTCTAGATTAGCTAAAAGAAAAAGTGCATAAATTGGGACGAATAGTCATTGCGCTCATTATCTCAGAGTTTTACTTACAATAATATAAACTCTAGAATTTTTTTGGAGTTCATGTTAAACTACTTAAGGATTTATGACTTTCAGTTAAAAAATTGGTTATATTTTTATGTAATAATCATAAAAGTGACTATTTAGTTGGCTATACTTTAGTCTATAGTTTTGAAAGCAGCTCGCTGATTTGCCGGCGGTACAAAGAGTGGCTATAGTGTTAATTAGTAACTGTAAAACAGCTAAATAGTATATTATAAACTATGCAAAAAATGGCTACCTGTATTGTGGCCCAAGAAGTGGCTGTATACTGTATACTCTTCTGGTATACCCTTTTCTGTTTGGATTCAAGTGTGCGATGCTACCGAACGAATAAATATTTTAGTTTTTGTTGTTTTTGAATAAAGTATACTCTTTTGGTATACGGTATACTCTTATGGTGTACTCTTTTTTTTTGGATCCAAGTGTGCGATGCTACCGAGCAAATAAATATTTCAGTTTTTGTTGTTTTGAACAAAGTATACCCTTTTAGTATAATGTATACTCTTATGGTATACCCTTTTGTGTTTGGATCCAAGCGTATGATGCTACCGAGCGAATAAATATTTCAATTTTTATTATTTTGAACAAAATACCATTTTGGTATAATGTATACTCTTCTGGTATACCCTTTTCTGTTTGGATCCAAGTGTGCGATGTTACCGAACGAATAAATATTTTAGTTTTTGTTATTTTTTAACAAAACCCTTTTGTTATATTGTATATTCTTCTAGTATACCCTTTTGTGTTTTGATCCAAGTGTGATATTACTGAGCGAATAAATATTTCAATTTTTATTGTTTTGAACAATGTATACCCTTTTGGTATACTGTATACTCTTCTGGTATACCCTTTTGTATTTGGATCCAAGTGTGCGATGCTACTGAGCGAATAAATATTTCAATTTTTATTGTTTTGAATATAGTATACCCTTTTGGTATACTGTATACTCTTCTGCTATACCCTTTTGCATTTGGATCCAAGTGTGTGATGCTACCGAGCGAATAAATATTTCAGTTTTTGTTGTTTTGAACAAAGTATACCATTTTGGTATACTGTATACTCTTCGGGTATACCCTTTTGTGTTTTGATCCAAGTATGTGATGCTACTGAGCGAATAAATATTTCAGTTTTTGTTGTTTTGAATAAAGTAAACCCTTTTGTGTTCGACTCAAAGTGCAAAATGTTTTAGAAGACATATATATTTTAATTTTTATTATTTTTAAAGAAGTATACCTTTTGGGTATATTGTATTCTCTTTTGGTATACTCTTTTGATCAAAGTGTGTGATGCTATGGAGCAAATGAGTATTTCAGTTATTGTTATTTTGAACAAAATATACCTTTTTGGTGCACCCTATACTCTTTCGGTATAACTTGTTATGTTTGGATAAAAGTGTGAAATACTATCGAGCAAATAAAATATTTTAGTTTTTGTGTTTGCGAACAAATTATTCTTTTTTGGAGAAAGAAATTTAAAAAATGAGTATAATAAGATTACGGAGAAAAAAATAAATTAAAAAATAAAAATATAGGGAGCCATGAATAGTGCTAGAAATAGGAGAAAGAAAAAAGAAAGAAAAAAGAATAAAAAATGGAAAAGAAAGAAAAAACAAGAATAGTAAAAACGGAGAAGGAAAAAGAGTAATAAAAGAATGACAAAAAAAAAAGAAAAAAATAATACAAGATATGAGGAGAGAGAGTAACTTGAGTTCCTTGTATGACTTGCACAATAAGAATTATTTAGGATGATAGTAATTTAGCACACGGTCCAAATGGCTAAACCGAAATTCAACACTCATGAAACAGTGTTTGCGAATGATAAACTAAAATACATTGTACTTCCTTACAATATTATTGATATATAGTCGAAAACAAGTACAGATAAATAAGAACGCCCAAGTGTACAATCTAAAACCAAGCATTTATTTAAGATTGATTTATAGAGGTGAAATCGAATAAAAAAACTAAAACAAACGCACCTTCACATCCAAAAGCTAGTAAACTTTTTTGTGGGATAATCACGTTCTTACTTACACAGAGTGCACCTGCCATCTTCTTTGCTCTCGCTCCTGGTTTGTGTGTCACCTGTAATGTCATGTTAATTAAAAGGTTAGTTGCAGAAGTGGGGATGCAACCTTTAGAAAAGACTCTTTATTTTGAGATATATATTATTAGAAGGCCATCTCGGTATTTGATATTTTTACAGTAGGAGCATAGCATACCACCGTAACGGAAAGAAAACTATTTTCAGATGAAATTCGCTCAACAAATTAAGACCAAACTTTGAAAGTTTATTCCAAACAAAAATCAGAACTTGCAAATAGAGACAATCAACTTAAGCGAAACAAAATCTCCAATACCAAGTAAAACTCCCAATATACACGGGATGTTCACTAAAAGAGCCAAGTTTCATTAACAGAAATAATGTTAAGTGAAGGGATTCTTCACTGGCAATGCATTCACAGTAAACACATGAACGTGCAAATATTTTATCGTAGTTACACATTTTTTGAGCCAAGTTTCTAAAAAAGAAACAATGTCAAACAATGTTAGAAATGAAAATACATACTTACGTGAGAAGTAGAACTTTTTGGTGGCCCGTGTTATAAAACTTTGAAAATGCTGGAAATTTGATTAGTTTTGGGCAGTGGATGGAGTTGGGATTTGGAAGTGGAAATACTACCTAACAAACGTGTTTAAATGGTACATCAGAACAGACACTTTATACATAGAAGCAACTTTTCGTGAGAGCAGCCATTGAATTAAAATTGTATGAAGCGAGGCGACCATTCATGAAGCATCGATTTTAGGTGTTTAAGTGTTTCTTTTAGTCCCTTTAATTCTTAAAGCAGGTTTTATTTTTTTAATAAATACATAGTTTTTTTGTTAAATGATTTTGATTTATTGAGGACATATTTTTATATATATACATTTTTTATAACAACACAAAAATTACGACATGTTTAGATTACCGGAATAAGATATTATACCAACACAAATCTAGCATATTTAAGGCCTACTTGTTTGTCCTAAAAGTATTACGAATGCAAACAAAGGAGGAACTACATGCTTGATCCACAAAATTTGAGAGTAAAACCATTTTTGCCCAATTGTTTGCTAATAAGTCAATCACCTTGTTTTGCTTCCGATAGCTAAGTGTGCTAACTATATTCCCTTTTATTTTCTTGGTTATGGGAGGTTTGATAACCTCCATACATTGCAGCAAGTTGTGGTTTATCAAATTACTGTTACTACTATTATTGATGCGTGGATGGGCACCAGTTTGGGATCGTGCTGCAGCAGCTGCTGCTGCCTATGGGTTAGTGATGGGCTTATTTGCAAAAATATGACACCATAAGTAATAATTTGTCTTTTGGCCCGTGCTAACAGGAGTTTTTCAAAAATTCCCTCATTAAGGTTTAATGAAAAAGATTCGGATGGAAATACTCCTGTCAAATTTTTAGGTCGGGGTCAAGACTTGCCTTTATATATCTCTGCTTTTCAACACTTATTCCTTCAAGTGTTGACAAAAGACAATACTTGTCGCACTTAGTCGTAAGTCTTAGCAAAGTTCAAGACTGATATTTCCTTGGTTTATTGAATAGTTACGTATAATCAACAAAAGCAAACTCTTCTAAGCCAATCGTACTGCTATGGAGTTTTTATATATATTTGCACTGCCTAAGAAATTGAACGGTTGTCTAGATATGGTAATGATTACAGTCTTTCTATTGATTTTCCTCTTGCTTCTAAAAGCAAATGGGTCCAAATTGTTTGTATGAACAATTTTCGAACAAGCAATTGCCGTTGAAATGTAGCAATTGACTTTCTTGAAAATAAGTTCTTTCTCCGCATGGATCCAAATTGCTATGAGAATGATTTTTGAACAATACGGGTGCTTGAATAATGGGGAAAAAAAAAAGCCCTTGCTCTGTCGTTTTGTCACCCCACTCATTTCTAATAGATCGAGTAAGTGACAACCATTATTGGCTAGGTATCACGGAGCAATATTCTGCAATAGAGAAAATTGGATTGGTAGGTTGCTAGCTCTTAAGTTTGCTAACAATATTCAAGGCGTTCGTATTTTATTTCTAATACATTAATCGGTTATCCGCATCAACTATGATATGACGAGTATCACCGCACTAAAACAATATATCAAGAAGAGGAAAGTAACAAAATCCGGTTCTATATATATATGTGTTCATTAATTATCTCAAATTTAAATATATAAGACTAGAAAAGAAATTGGGGGCGAGTTAGTACTTTTTTTTATTGGTACATAGGACCAATATTATAGTAGCATCGATTTTCTACCAAACAAAACGAAAGGAATAAAATTGTGATGGCGGAAAATTTTATTTTCCATCCTTGTTTGTTTTCCAAATGGTCCTGTCCCTTCAAAACCCTTCTAATTGTTTGTTTAATTGCATCCCCTACTTGCTTCACGAGGTATATATTTCTCTTCATCTTTCCGACTTTTCTGATCTATATATTGTGATTGTGATTGAATAATTTGTAATTTGATTTCCGTATCTATCTCGAGTTTAGGACATTAAAAAAGAACACCTGCCGACTGGCTTGTGTCTGTTTTGCTAGAAAAGAAAATAGGGGCGAGTTAGTACTATTAGTATATAGGGAAAATAATAGCTAGTATACATTTAACCCTCTTTATATATTTTTTTAACTTTTTTTTTTTAAAATAACCCTAAATAAATATTTATCCAACCCTTCTAACTTTTTGTAGCCACTAGAGTTTATTTGGTTCTCCTTCTTCTGTTTTGCTTTTAAGACGTACAGATATTGGAGTCTCAACATGTACACTACATATTTTTCTCTGTGGTGATATATGCTCCAATTGAGGACGGTACTATTTATAGCCACACTCTCATGGCCTCCAAAGAAACAGCAGAGGAAAAGACTTTCCTTTTGTGAAGAACCGTTGCCACGAGTCCCACATAGCTACATTTTACCATCCAAAATATCGATTAAAGTTTGTTATCGGTTGTTTTGGCAGAATACATAGATGACCCTTTGAAGTTTTACTCAATTCCCATATAAACACCTCAACTTTTCTAGTGACCAGATAGACACCTCATGTCGTCCCCAGTATGTCTCGTGAGTACTCGAGTCAAACCAACCAAATGCGTGACTTACAATCGCTGATGATGTGTCATATGAGCGAATCAAGTAGCGACACGTGTATTTTTCAGTAAAAAAAATTGACACATGTAATTAATATTAAAATTTCTATAAGGGAAAAAATTTATAATTAACATACTCCATTAAATACGCCTAATTAAAAATTTTTTTAGTTTTTAAACCCTAACCCACCAGCCGCCCCACCCCCTCGTCCTTTCTTTTTCCTTTTCACTCTCCTCTTCACCTCATTTTCATCCATCCATGGATTAAAGTGAATTTGAAGAGTAAAAAAAAATCATATCTGCAGTTCCATTTGCTATTGACTTTGTGTCAGTCCAATTTTATGGGATGTCCCCCAAAGGACATTTGCTGTCGACTTCATAAAGCAGTCTCTTGAGTTTCTGTGAGAGGATTAACTGTTCCAAATTCTAAACGAGACACACATATGCCATTTTGCAACACCTCTTTCGCTGTTCTAAACTGGGGCCATATCATTTAGAATATCTCTTCTTCCTGTTTCTTAAGCACAGACAAAGAGAGAGAGAGCTAGGAGACTAAAGACTTCTTCACGAGCATGGTTAGTTTCGTACAACGCAACCACAGATGCGTGAATTTGAAGAGTAAAAATTCTATGTTCCCGCGTTGGCTCTCCAACATCACAGAATCCTCAAAGAAACCCCAATTCCCTCATCCCACTTTTCAAATTTGTGTTTTAATACTTTTTGGATGGACAATTATTTACAGAAAAAAGAAATCCTAGCGTTTTTCACTTTTTGGCAAATACATGCTTGTCATCCTTGATACATTTGTTCCCCTGTTTAACTTTCTTCCATTTAATAAGATGTACAATAAGATTATTCATCTGAATTTAACGTCACTGCAGTGCTTCTATAGCTTCATGGTGAGAACTTGTTTGAGTTTTCTGATATGGGTCTTAACCAAAAGTTTCAGTCTTTAGTTTTTTACCTGGGTTTGGACAAAAATTCCAGTCCACAAGGAAAAACGAGCCTTCTATTTTTGGTATAGTTATCTGGTTGAGATGGAGTGTGGTATGAAAAAAAGTCTAATGTTGATGTTTCTTTTCTGCTGATCTGTTTGTATGAAATTGGGTTGAAGAAAGTGCGAAGCTAAGGAGTCAAAGTGGTGCAAAAAAGTTTTTGATTGGGGTGGGTATAGTTGTTTGATGATTTGTTTTGTTGGTTGAGACCCGGTGGTTCTTTAGTGGAATGTGGGGTGAAAGGAGGTGGTCGGGCTTATTGGGGAAGAAGATCAAATATTTTGCGACAAAAATGATTTTTTTCGTGGGTCCCACATATAGCAATTTACTTGATCTAAAAGAGAGAGAAAAGGCAAACACAAAAACATTTCACTCGCTCAAATGTGAGTGAAGTACACTCGATTTGCCGTGTCATCGTAAGGGGTTTGCGAGACATACTGGGGACGACATGAGGTGTCTATCTGGTCACTAGGAAAGTTGAGGTGTTTATATAGAAATTGAGTACAACTTCAAGGGGCCATCTATGTATTCTACCGGTTGTTTTTGCTAAATTCTGTGCTCAAAGCTTTTTCTTTTTTGTTTTCACGTGGTATGATTGGGCTGGATCCCCCGCACAACAATTTTACCTTCTAGATCCACCACTAGTCTTTCCACGTGCTCATAATTAGTTTTATAAATACATGTCGTTGGTGGCTTTAGATAACAACTCTAAGTAGGGGTGTAAATTGTTCGGTTCGGTCGGTTATTTCGAAAATTTTGTACCATATCAATTTTTCGGTTATTCTATAATGTATAACCAAAATTTACATTTTCGAAACCATCCCAATCATATCGGTTTGTCTTCGGTTTCGATACGGTTCGGTTAATTTTCTATTTTATTATTTATTTTTTTAAAAAAACTATTGACTAAAACTACAATTTTTGTCATATAAGACAACAATATTGAAAAAACAAGTATCACTTTCATTGCAAAATTCATATGGTTCTAGACACTAAATTAAAATATAAATATCATCTTACTAGAGTACTAAATGATATTAGTGATAACAATGATATCACAATCAATTGAATATTTGGCAAAGTGTGCTTAAAATAATTCATTACAATATGCGATAGTGAAAAACTTTACAGTACCTACTCTCTAGATAACATTATGAAAGAGTGGGTAAGAATAAATAAACAAAAAGCTAGACAATTATTTACATTATTTTGACTGTTAAACTCATGTTCGTTTAATTTTTTTAATAAGGTATTTGATTGTGATGTATTGTTCTATACTAAATCAAGTTCAAATAAACATAAGTCGACATAAATTTAATAAGAGATTAAACCTTCACGTGTGGATAAAATTTACAAGACGAATGCAAAAAAGTTCCACGAAGACCTTCTCTAATAAATTTTGTCACTACATCAGGAACTAGATTTTAAGAAATTTAGAGTTTAAAATGGAAAATGCAATACACTATTGAAACATGCTAGTTTTAACTTTTAGTAGTAGTAATAGTATAATTAAGGTTGGGATGCTTCGCATTACTAATTTCACTCCAAAGATTAATGATTAAAAAATATCTTCTTTGTTGATTTTAGAATTAATTAAATTATATACAGTTATACACATAAGTTTTATATATAAAGTATATTTTATTCATATAAATTTATTCTCGGTTTCTTTTTATAAAATAAAAAATCTAACCTAATAGTCGGTACGGTTATGACTTTGCACAAGAACCTACGGTTTTATTTTAAAGAACCTAAAATTCGGTTCGATACTATTCGGTTCGGTCGGTTATGTCGGTTTTTGAAAACCATTGACACCCCTAACTCTAAGCAAAACAATTTCCTTAAAAATTTCAATGAGTGAGAGTTCTTCTGAGCTTAACCAAACTCAAAATGGTTCCTCCGAGCTTCTTCAAGCTCAAAATGGTTCCTCTGAGCTTCTCCAAGCTCAAGCTCAAATTTGGAACTATATTTTTTAGGATAATATTGACCGGAAAATTCTTTGGTAGCATAAAAAAACTTTGCTAAAAATTGAAGAAGACGCTCAACATCTTGCCAATCTGTTTCTTCTAGGTGATACACGTCAGCTACTTTGCGATTAAAATAATTAGTAATAGGCACTCGTAAAGTGTAAGCAACAGTCAAAGAGTCATATACAGTGTTCCACCTAGTTGAAACTTCCTTGGGAACTTTTCTAGGAGCTATACCTTCTTTCACACACTCTACTTGAAAGTCCCTCCATCTATCCGGTTTTTTAGATTTAAAAATATAACTAATTGCGAGTTTAACCTTCATAATAGTAGGATCAAATAACTTAAGGCCATCTTTTACAACTAAATTATATATATGACATGCACATCTAACATGAAACAATTCTTCAAAAGGGGGATGCAATGCGGGTATTAACTTAGTAATAACATAATCATTGTTAGTTGCATTATCAAGAGTTATACTTAAAATTTTATCACTAAGATAATACGCCTTACAAATATCCGAAACTTCTCCCTTAATCAAATTTCCCGTGTGTGGTTCATCGACAGCAGAATATGCTAAAATTCTTTTTTGCATTACCCAGTTAAGATCTATCCAATGACAAGTAACTGTTAAATACTCATACCCATTAACAGCACGACCCAAATCAGAAGTAAGACAAACTCTACAATCAAAGTGATAAAATATATATCGTAAATATTGTCTATATTCATTTTTAAATTTTATAATATCAGTTCTAACCGTAGTTTTTGGAAAACCTTGAAAAGATGGATTATATACGGTTTGAATATAACGAATAAAACCTTGACAAGAAGCAAATGTAAAAGGTAAGCACTCTACCGCAATCATTTTTGCCATTTGTTCCCTATCTTTCTTTTTATCATAATGCAAAAGCCCCCCGTCACTGGGTTAATTTCCTGTTGGATTCCACTACCTTGCGATGGAGCCATTCTATTCCCTGAACGAGGGCCACCCGCCCTTGCTTCCCATTTTTCCTTCTGATGGTTTTCTAAGTGTGTTCTCAACTTTCCCGTCCCACTATTATGGCTGCCGGTTTTAAATTCCCAAACTTTTTTACAAATATTACATTTAGCTTTCTGAGCCGGAATATCTTTAGTCATAAATTGCCACACATCCGATCTTTCGGGTCGTGCATATCGTTCTCTACTAGGAGGCATAGGTGGTAATTCAGTTTCTTCATGTTGTTCACCTTGAAATTGACTAGTGGGTGTTTCATCTAAATTAGCCCATTCGGTAAACTCTTCATATTGTGTCTCTAACATATCATTATCTAGTGGTGCACCAACATTTATATCATGCAAAAATTGCGAGTCATCTTTCTGAGTAAAATCATCTAGAAGAGAAGGAGCGCTAGAAGTACCAACTGGTCTTTTATCTAAAGCACGACTACGTCTATCATCCCCCCCTCGGTTAGAAGCACGTGATCTACGACCGCTACTCGTAAGTGCTCTCCACACTCCAGACATTTTTATAATTACTAAAATATGCTTCAAACAAATTACTATAATATGCTACAAACAATAATATTGCACAAAAATAAAATAGATAATATGCTTCAAACAAATTACTATAATATGCTACAAACAATAATATTGCACAAAATTAAATATATAATAAAAAGTAAGAACGAGTTTACTTGATATCGTGAACTTAGAATGTAGAACTTAGGAAGTGAAAGTTGAAACTTGACCGGAACCGCACCGAACAATATTTCCACTTTACTCCAAATATTTTTTTAGTATGCAATTTAGCAAATAGCCTTCTGTAGAAATAAGAGAGATTGATAGAGATTTAGAGAGAATATTAGAGAAATTGTGAATAAATTGATGAAAAATGATGGTATTTATAGAAAAAATAGGTAGGGGGATATGGGGGCGCCCTAGGGGGGTGGGGGGCCAAAATAGCCGTTTTTGGCCGTTTGGGCAACGGCTGTGCGTGAAATAGCCGTTGCCCAACGGCTATTTTTCGCAAGCCCATCAGTCATCCGGTCCGGTCCGGTCCGGCCCGGTTCCGGTCCATTTTGGTCCGGTTCGTCCGGTCCATTTTGGACGTGCCGGATCGAGACCGGGTCGAATTTTTTTTTTTATATTTGGCCCGATTTGAGCCGGTCCAGACCGGTTTCCGGTCCGGTCCGGTTCGGCCCGGCCCAAACCGGGCTATTAGACAGCCTTAACTGTGTAGTACCTCCTCCCCATGACCACCTTTTTTTGCTGTTCTTTGTTGTAGTGTTGTATTATGAGGCCAGGCCCAGCCCTTCTCTGATTTTAATGATCAATACAACGAGTCAGTTTCAATTAAAAAAAAAATAAAATAAAATAAAATAAACTAGGAAACGCAACAGTTCAATCAGCGAGGAAAAAGATATTCATGTTGGAACTTAGAAGCATTTCAATAGCTATAAGTAGTATGCCATTCAAAGACATACACATCTCTGATGGTTATAAATTCCCAAATATGTTTTCGCTACAATATTTCGTAACCGCATATTTCAAGTCAAAGACTTGTTTCAGAGTAAATTTCAATGAGAGACCTTGTCCCCAGAGTTTTGGTTATTTTGTATTCATTGAAACCAGCTTCAGTGAAGATCTTTTCCCATTCCTTTATAGTTCTCTGTTTGGCAGCATAACAAACCATCATCAACAAGTCCATATAATGTTGTGCTCTAACAAACTCATTGCTCAGCTTCGGATTTTCCAGCACTATGTCTATGATTATCACTTTCCCTCCTTTCTCCCTACTTGGAATTGCTTCTTTGCATTTCTTTAAGATCTTCACACAATCTTCGTCGCTCCAATTATGCAGAATCCACTATTTTGCCATGAAGAACGTCCAAGTAAGATTTAGAGGGAGCAGGAAGGGAAGCAATTTAGAAGTTAGAAATTGTAAATTATAACTTCTCACAGAATATGATGAACCTCAAGGAGGAACTAAATCTATGAGAGTAAATGCTGAAAATTATACAGAATATGTAGATGTATAAGTGAATTGAAAATTGTTGTGGCTTTTTTAATTTAACTAGTTTCTCGACACGTGCTTTGCACGCGAATGCTGATTATTCTCAAGCGCATGGTGTTGTAAATAAAATACTAATAAAATTTTGAATAAATAATTATATATGAAAGAATAAAAAATAAATTTCTGCGAAGGACCAAGGTGAATCATCAAGTGATTATTTCGAGATCTAAATGTGAACATCATATAAATATATAAAAAATGAACAATCAAAGTTTAAACTTTAGGGAGAGAGATGCTTATTTAGTTCGATTACTATTCATAATCGATTGAACAAATAGTTCATATTTTTTTCAGTGGGTTATAATTTTTGGTTTACCAACACGTTTTTTTTTCTTTCTAAACTTAGAGGAAATTAGTTAAAGAAATTATCATTCTTTTTTTTTGGGCAATGAAACTATAGTGTCCAAGTTGTCCTCGAAGACTGTGCCATCTATTGATAGATAGCGGCATAAATCAGAGTAAAATAGATAATATCCTATAACTTTGTTTTTTGTTGTGTAAATGATCCGGGAGACCGGGCCCATAGACTATGGATCAAGAAAGAACGAACTATCATCAATAATACCTTCATATTATGACCCGCAACTACATCTTTGCCTTTTTCCTTATTGCCATGCATCATAGTTGGTGGCCTGATCTAATTTTAATTTAGTCCCTCATCATATGTGATAATCACTAATTTGATAGTGATTGGGAAATGGTGATTCATAATCATCTAGGTTTAATTGTCTGTAGCTTTCTACTCTTCTAACTCTCAAGAAGAATTGGAAGAATATGGTTAAAGAGAATGACATATTATTTGTATAACATTTAGAAAAAAAAAGAAAAAACTATCAAAAAGTTATGTCCCCAATGCGTATTGCGGACACGGGAAATATAAAAATAATTTAAAAAAAACTATGCAGAAAAAAAGTGAATTGAATTATATTAGCAATAGGCATGTCCTTCCTAATGCAAATGCAACACAAACCGTATATAATTAATAATTCATGCATAAGCATAAAATTCATGTTCCAATTGTTCACTCCCATAAAACAATGTACTTGAATTATGTTGTGAGCATAACTTAATAAATATTGCAATCTCCGTCATGAAAACTCATGGACAAAGACACAAGAACATCTAGAAATAGATTAAAAGGAGCCTAACCTTGACGCGTGGAAAATACTGAAGTTCTCAAATTCTGTGTGTTGGACAGCAACAAAAAAGAATTGGCACCAAGTCAATAAAGCAACTAATTGTGCTTAATGCCTCACGAGAGGAGGACTTTCGTTAAAAGGGTCCAGGCGAATGGCTCTCTTTCTATTCTATTTGCAGCAAACCTTTAAATGATACAACTTTTATTTGAAAGGCAGGCAACATATGGTTGATAAACAAATTCTAAAACACCAATCAGTTTGTTAAAGACACTTATTCCCAAAGGACACAACAGATTTATTTTGTTTTCTACTTATTTAAATAGTAATATTATTAAGTAATATATGCTTATACAAATTGTATATATAGGTTATTTAGAAGGGCATTTTAGTAATCTGACATTTCAACTTTTTGAGTCCATGCTTTTATAGTAATATATATGATGAGTTAAGAGTTGTGAAGTAACTGTGTTGAATTTACTAATTTATTATAAGCTCTCAATAATTTCTGCAGGGCAAACTGATTGTGAGATTAATGTCATGGGATAATTTGAACGAAAAATAAGAAAACAGTAGTCAGTAACAAAGTTGCTGAACTTGTACCTTGAGTAAGATAGCATTAGCATTAGGAATCTTTTCAAACATACTTCCTCCGGCAAAATCCAGGTTACCACTTCCTTTGAGGTCGCCTACAACTCGAGGAAGATCAAATACAGTGCAGTTCATTGTCGGAAATGCTTTGGCTATAGCAGATGCCACAGTGCCAGTGCCACCACCAACGTCCACCAATGATGTTAAGCCCTCAAAAACATGTCTACACTCCGTAATGAGCAGATTGGCAATCAATCTCGAGTCACAAGCCATTGCATCATTGAAACTATCACCAAATCTTGGTTCTTCCACATAATAATCCCACAAGGATTTCTCATGATGAGCAGTATGAAAAGCAGTGGAAGAATCATTTTGGAACCAAGCACCTAACTCAAACCATGCTTTTAATAGAACTGGATCATGGATAATCAGAAAATAGGACCTCATACTTGAGGGGTCATTTTTCACAAGAAGGCGACTAGCTGGGCTAAGAGAATAATGATCGTCATCATGTTGATTTAGAAAGCCAGAATTAACTAAGGAACGTATTAGAATTGGCAAGAAGGAGACTTTTGAAGGATCGAGGGGAAGGGCAGCTGAGATGTCAGAAAGACACATTGGCTTACCATGTTTGTAAAGTACATCTGGGATGCCAAGTTCAATTGCACATTTTGCTGCTGATGAGCTTATGAAGTTGAACATATGGTTCCAGGTTTGAGCTTGAGCTTGGAGAATATCAATGGAACCATTCTCATTCATCACATTTTTAAGGAATTGAACTTGATGAGTTAATTGGATTGTCATCTAAAGCCACCAATGGCACGTATTTATAGAACGAATTTTAACTCATATATGTTGACAAGAGTAAAGAATGTTTTAAAATGTTACTTACCATATTTTTACGTTACAAAATCATGTCAATATGAACAAACCTATAATCTATCTATATACTATTCTAAAAGTACAAGGTCTTAATAAAATGTTATTCGTCTTTTTAAACTTTTGTAAGAGCCTTTAAATTGGATAAATTTATAATTTTATGAAAAATAACTATAAAACCAAAATATATCTCACGGCAGTATTTTAAGTCTTAATATATCTCACGGTAAACTATTCAAAGTCCTAATACACGTCACGCCAACTATTCAAAGTCCTAATATATCTCACGCGACGCCAACTGTTCCAGATCTAGGTATATTTGTTTCACAAGGCATACCCAACTATTACCTTGTTTATATTTTTCTTCACTATTCAAATCGTTGATATGAATCATATGATTGTATCAGTTATAAGTTGACGACTAAACCTAAAGATATGGGAAGTCTCTTTGTCATTGTACCTATTTAACATTTTAATAATTATTTAATTTTATTCATTATTTAAAATTTTAGTTAGCAACAAAACGAAGCTACAATCAATTTTAACGAAGTTCAAAGCACACACTAACTTAGGTAAGTTTTTACTTTTTCTTCGAGTGCATGTTCTCAGCAGCAGGTTTCTTTTTTATCAATTACATATTAAAGAACATATGTATCAATTTTTTTTCTAGGCTTTGATCAAAGAATCCTTGCCAATTTCTTTCTCATTTTGCTATATATTGTGAAAAAAGCTGCAGTTAAGTATGAATTGTAAATGTTGTCCGAGACTTTTTGCTGTTTTTGCATCACTTAAATACCAGTAAAATTTCAATAACATTTTTCTTATTACCTATACAATTCAGTTTTTTCCTAAGAGTAAAGGATTTTGTTGTTTGGGATTTTGGGTTAAAGGAGGAATCTATCACCTCAAAATATAATCTAATAATCTTCTTGTTAACCTATAAAATTAAAAGGCTCCTCTCCAACCCACAAAATATATTCAAACCTTTTTGACATATGGTTTTCTATTTCTCCATCTAGCTTTTTAGTGATCTTCGAGGCATCTTTCTTTTAATAGATATTAGAAGTTCAAATTGATTATGAAAATTTTCACTTAGATGAAGATTTTGAGATTTAGATGGATTGTTTGCCTGCTTTTGTGAAGATTTTCTTATGAAAAGAGAAAAATTATAATACAAGCGTCTTCTGCGATTTTTAAACCCTTAAGATGAGAGAGGAGAACAAGCTATGGTTATGATGAATGGTCACTATTTTGAGCTATGGCCTATGATGAGATGAACTGAAAAATATTTAAAGTTTAAAGTAGTTTGCTGAAGTTCTTACTTTTCAATTTTGGTTTTATTCCTTTATTTCTTATTTTTTTCCTTTGTTTTCCTTTCAACTATTGTTGAAGGTAGGATGAAAATTATGATAGTCAACATGTGTCTATATGTATCGGCCGAACTTCGTTTGTCATAGACTAGGTAGGCTTTGGGACATGCACTGCTTAGCATAGCCGCTACATCTAATAAAATTTGCTACAGTATTAGGTAATACTTTAATAGGAGTACTAATATTTAGTAGTTTGACTAATTAATCATGACTTTGTGTAAAAGGCATATGTGGTGAGCAAAAGCTCCCGTCGTGATGAATGGTGCTGCATATATTGGTGGTGGGTATATAATAATGCTTGAATAGTAAAACTTTGTGCAATGCATGCATAAACATGTAAAGATTACCATGTTCAGTTACCAAAGAATTAATAACTCTTAAAGAAGCTAGCAAGAGTAATGACTACTCTAACTGAAAATGAAGCAAATTGTTAATTGTATCATAAAATTATAATGTACATGATTAAGTGGAATACATCAATTATTATTATTATATTAGTAGTAGTCATCTTTTTCTTAATATAAAGTTGAACTACTTTTTTATTCTTTTCTCAAATAGTACTTTTATAACAGACAAAATTTGTGCAATAATATCATTACAACAAATTGTAAATTAAATGTTTGTGTTTAAATCTTAAATATATTGCCTATAAATAAGGTTTGAAAAAATTAATATAGTGGATATATCCAAAGTCTTTGTACATGTAACTTTTTAATTTCGCAGATATATCATGATTCGTCAAGTTTTAGCTCTGATTGTCAAATTTCTAGAGATCTTAAGATGAAGTTTTGACTTATAGTAAATACATCAGTTTATTGAGAAAAATATTGCAACGCTTTATTGTATTGGGACAATGGGTAAAGATAGTGAAATGTGATATAAGATTTTCTCGCATATGAATGGAAGTCTAAGGGACTTTCTCACCAGAATATGTATTATGAGGATTGTATAGCTGAATATGAAGGATCATCTTAAAAATCATTTTCAGGAACATATTTTATATTATTTGATTTTGTACTGTAGCTCAAAGATATTATCTGAAATCCGATTCTTTTAGTACGAATTTTTTCCTTAAGTACAATTTATGTAGTATAAATTACTTCGCCAGATACACGTACGACGCACGTACCCAGAACTAGTTATAAGAAAGGCGATTAATTACTTGTACAAAAATTTCAATAAAATCGTGTTCGTCTCCTTGGTGCTGTACGATATCTTTTAGAACACTTTACCAGACAAGTTATATATTTTCTTGGAAGTGTATTTTTTTTTAAAAAAAATATATAAATAAATAAACTACCATGTCCATATATATTGATGTAACTCAATAATACAATAACTCTTGGAAGTGTATTTACCTCTTATGTCCGGTACACATGTACACACATCCATCGATTTTCCTGCCCATACAGTTCAAGCTCAAGCACTATATAGATTTGGTGTTCTCTATTTGATTTTGATTGGTCCCATTATAAGTTCGCTGAAAATCAAAAGTAGCACGTAATTAGTAGTTTCATGGTCATTGTCAGCTTTCAAACAGATGATCTTGGTCTAAGATCTGTAGGCCATTCCTAGCAAACAAGTCATAATAATCAACTTGAAAAGAAAGCCATTTAGGATATCAGTTACGCATTTAATTATCATGTTTTTAGATCCAGATTTGGTAGTTCAAACTAAATTTTGGTATTGAAAGATAGTACTTCAAAAAGGTGTATCATGAAACATGTCCAGCACATCTTAATACTCCTCAAATGTACTTTTATTCAACCTTTCAAAACCTTATAGCGTACGAAAAATAAAACGGGATATGGGTTTAGAGAAATTGATTTTTCACCAATTTCCTGATTAAACTAAGTGTATTTGTTTTTAGCAACTGACAAAGATAAACGAATAGGTAAGAATTTCTTTTTAGTTGCTGACAATGAAAATTCTGAAGAGTTGTTGTGCTGGTTTGTGTTTGAATTAATGAAATATATTTTGCTTTCTGGGGTGAATATTAGGATGTAATTAGAAAAAAAATTGTATGTTACCACCATTAATAACATGTTTAAATGTCATATAAAGGCAAATTTAGGTGTTGTTTTTGTTGCCATTACAATGTTAATATAAAACAGATCTCAGTATCAAGTCATCAGTGTTTACCGGCAATAATAAAGGGCACTAAATGTATGAACTAAAAATTGTAAATTGCGGTACATAATTGCCACTAAAAATCACATCTTTTAGCGGCAATAGTTAGACTCTTTGCCAATAAGGATGTTTTCATTGCCAATAAAAGTCATTTTAGTTGTGCATAGTTATCATTCTGTTTTGGGAGAGACATGTTTTCACTGAAAATAGATGACTGTTATGGATGTTTGAGACTTTTCCTCTAGTGAAGTTTCCTCCAAACTTTTCCTATAATTTTAGGTAACTTGCAATTTACACTCCTAATGAACGTGCTCTTATGCAATTTACACCTTAACCTTATTTCATTACCTTAATCTCTTTGATTCCTTGGAAAAAACATAAGAAGCAACCAATTTTTCAAAAGCTGTTTTTTTATGAGTCAAGTCATTTAGCAATCCCTGCTTCAATACAGTTAATTAAGCATACTGTTCAAAGAGAGGACACATGGTCTCGGTGCTTTGTTGAACATGACGCCCATCCTTGCCTGGTGAGATTGCTAAGTAACAACATCCAGGAAGCACAGCTCTGCAACACTGAGCAAATATTTGTTCCAAGAGCGATAGAGAGGGTGGTCATGGAGGATGGCGGAAAAGGTCCAGAGTTTAATGTTTATGCTAAGCGCATTAGAGACTGGCAATTCGAAGAAGATTGAAAACCTTGAGACGCGTAACGATAATTTGCTATGGCACAAGGGTGTTGAATTTTTGAGGAAGACATAAAATCATTAGACAACTTCTCTCTCTAGAGGAATTATCACAATTAACTATGTGAAGTCAAAGGATAATGTATCGGATCCGCTTACAAAAGGTTTAACAAGAGATGATGTTGAGAGATCATCAAGAGGAATGAGATTATGGCCGAGGACAAGTCGTCATGGCGGTAACTTTACCTAGAAGACTGGAGATCCCAAGATTTAGGTTCAAGGAGCTCAAACAAAGTTATGCACACCGCTCCAACATTGTCAAACAACTCAACCCATCCTCTTAATAAGACAATATTTAGTACCAAGGATAAAACATTAAAGACGTTTTTTAATAATTATCTAAGTTTGATACGGGATTTGTCAAACAGTGTAGATGTATGGGATTACACGTTTAGAAATCACCTATGTAACTGTGAAGTGGAAGCCGCTTCAAGGAGAATTTTGTAAGGCCAATTCTCTACGCACTCATGAACCAGGCGGTGTTCATGGCTGAAACGAACACAACAATGAGAAGCAAAAATGGTCAAGGACTAATTATGTGACATATGTTGTCTAGTATACACCAAAGCTCGACGGTTTAAAGATATCATATCTACCGATTGACCGAGTATATCCGATATATGTTCACTACGGAAAGTTCAAAGGAGAACCTACTTATCTAGATGCAATTAGTTCTACTTGTGAATCATACAGTTTTCTGCATGTTTTCTTCATATAGCCATTGCCCATTCATGTGGAGGATTGTTGGGATTTTAAATGAAGTAGGTGTGAATGGAAAATGGAGGGAAGATGAAAAGGCAATTTTGACTTTTGCACTTTGTCCCTCATCGATTAAAGAGAGGTAGTTTATTGAGTATAAATATAGAATCACTTTCTTTAGCTCTTAAAAGGAGTTAAGAGGAAGGGGCCTCGCGTCGTCGCTCGGCTCGGCTTTGGCTTTGGAATTTGGATCTGGATTTGGATTTGTATTTTTGTGGCTCGGAATATTTTCTATTTCATCTTTTTCTTTCTAGTCATTGTCGAAAGTGCAGACATCTAACACTTACAACGTAACACCATGTTAATTATTCTTTTTTCCTGAGTTTTGTAAGATTATTTATTAATTTTGTAGGATTAAGGTGCCATCAGTGACGGATGTAGAGCATAGGTAGCGGGTTTGGCAGAACCCAGTAGGTTTTGCGCAGACAATATATTTATCTTAAAAAAATCATTAAATATACACAAAAATCAAATTGAGAACCCAGTAACTTGTTGTTAAGATCATTATCATAAAATTTAGAACCCATAAAGTTCAAATTCTAGATCCGCCTCTGAGTGCCATGCTAACTTATAAAAGTGTCAAGTTCTTGGAACTCAAGTTCTAAGGTACCACTTCGATAGTAGTGATTCCAAAGTAAAACTCAACCATTATAATTATGGTTCCATTGAGAACTGAACAAAATAAAGTGAATTTCAGACAGTAGCATACAAAATAAAGAAACAAGCACTCTAAATAAACATATGCAACAAAACCACATAGCTCACCATACAAAATAAAGGAATACACACATATCTCAAACTTAGTAATAAGATCAAATGCAGTTTAGATTTCACATTCCAGCTAGCTGCCAAGATCAACGCTTCAAGCTAAGGGTAAATTTCAATGAGAGATCTTAAGCCCAAAGTGGGAGTTATTTTGTATTCAGTGAAGCCAGCTTCAGTGAAAAGCTTCTCCCATTCCTTCTTAGTTCTCTCTTTGGCAGCACAAATAACCATCATCAGCATGTCCATATTATGCTGTGCTCTAACAAAATCATTGCATAGTTTCGGATCCTCCATCACTGTGTCTATGATTATCACTTTCCCTCCTTCCCTGCTTGGAATTGACTCTCTGCATTTCTTCAGTATTTTCACAGAATCTTCGTCCCTCCAGTCATGCAGAACGTACTGTTCACGGGAATACCAACTGAGGAAGTTATCTTTTGTTTGAGTAAAGATAATTTCACGGGAATACCAACTTCATTTTTAGCTAAACTATACGTACTTAGAGTAAGATCACATTAGCATGGGGAATCTTATCGAACATATCTCCTCCAACAAACTCCAGATTCGCACTTCCCTTGAGGCCACCTACAACATGAGGGAGATCAAGTACAGTGCACTTTAGGAAAGGAAAAGCTTTAGCTAAAGCGATTGCCATTGTGCCCGTGCCACCACCAACGTCCACCAACGACGTTAAGCCTTCAAACACATGTTTACACTCGGTAATTAACACATTGGTGTTAAACCTCGAGTCACTAGCCAATGCATCATTGAAAAGATTACCTAGTTCTGGATCTTCCATAATATACTCCCAGAAAGATTTCCCATGAGCAGTATGAAAAGGTGTGGGGACATTATTTTGGAACCAATTACTTAATTCACACCATGCTTTTGAGAAGACTGGATCATGGCTAGCAAGCAAGAATGACCTAACATTAAAGGGCTCACTTTTCGCAAGAAAGCGACTAGCTGGGGTTAGAGAATACTGATCTTCATTGTGTTGATTTAAGAAACCAGAATGAAGTAAAAAGCGCATTAGAATTGGCAAAAAGGAAACTTTGGAAGGGTCGATGAGTGAAAGTTCAGCCGAGAGATCAGAAAGACACATGGGCTTACCATGTTTGTAGAGTACATCAAGGATGCCTAGTTGAAGTGCACATTTTACTGCTGAAGAGCTTACGAAACACTACCATGTTGTATTTTATAGCTGGAATAGCAGAATTACTTAACGATTATAGATTAGTGCCTGGTTATGACGTTGCGGTAGAAGCAATGATTGAAAAATTTAAAAAATATTTTTTTCCGATTCCACCACTTTATTACATTGCATCTGTATTACATCCATGTTTTAAACGTTTTAATACGAAAATGCTCATTAGAGAAATTATCGGAATTTGAGCATTACTGATGAAGAAACACCAAGTGTAGAAACAGTTTGTGCGCAGGTAATTGTAGATTGCCAACGGATTTATGAAAGGTATAGGAGTGCAGCTGATAATGTTGTTCCAAGTGTTCCAAGTGGAGCTGGATCAAGTTCAACGCAGGCTCCCAAAAGACATGCAACCGGATTGGGAAGTTTTTACTGCCTTAATCAAAGGCTTTCTAGCAGGCAGCCGAGTAGCAGCGGAGGGTTCAACGAGCTTGATGTTTATTTACTTCATGCTTGCAAGGATGTTGATTATTTTAGAAGCGATGAACTACTGCCATTTTGGAGGGATCAACAAGCACAGTTTCCAATTTTAGCAAAAATGGCGCGGGATATTCTAACTATTCAAGCATCATCTGTTGCTTCAGAAAGCGCGTTTAGCCAAGGAAGATTACAAATTAGAGATCATAGGCATTCATTGAAGGAAGAAGCAATGGAGACGGCCGTATTATTCAGAGATTGGATTAGATCGGAGCGAAGAAATTTTGGATTTGCAGAAGATCAACTAGCCGATGCAGAAGCATCATCAGAAATTTTATCAGGCGATGGAAGTTTGGACAATGAAACTGAATATGAACAAGATGACTCTTTGCCACCGGTTCCTCCAGAGGTGCCAGACGAAATTATTCAGAAAATGAGAAGTTTTTTTATTAATATGTAGTTTTTGCAATTTAATATCTATGTACTTTGCAAAAAATCAACCATTATCCATTATTCAATAAAATGCGTTACGCCTTGCTATTAAGTAAATCCTTTGTTATATTCTCAAGTATCCTTTGCTATTAAGTTACCTCTTTGCAATTCAATACTAAAATACTAAATACTAAAATACTAAATACTAAAATACTAAAAACTAAAAACTAAATACTAAATACTAAATACTAAATACTAAAAACTAAAAACTAAAATACTAAAATACTAAATACTATTATACTACTAGCTTAGTATTAAGTTTGAAAAAATAGCAATTTACTTACATTATACTAGATTACTAAGTTTTATAAAAAATACTCAATTATACTTTTATAATACTAAAATACTACATTACATAATAGTTAATATTTTAATACTAGATTACTAGTATTATATAAAAGTTATTACATAAAACTAAAATTTAAACAAAACAAATAACCAAAAAACAAAAAAAAAAAAAAAAAAAAACGACAAAACCGGGCCGGACCGGAACCGGAACCGGACCGGACCGGCCCACTTCAAATTTATGTCTAAATCCGCTCCATTTTGAAAAATAGCCGTTGGCAACGGCCATAAACGGCTATTTTTCCCACCCCCACACCCATAAACGCCCCTACAGCCCTCCCCTACCTATTTTGCCTATAAATACTCCCATATTTCATCAAATTAATCACAATTCAATATTTTCTATTCATTTCTCTTAAAAAAAAGGCTATTTTATTAAATTTTCTATCAACATGGCTGCAAATGCAAATAATGCTAATCAAGTTCAAGGTGCTACTAACGCAGGTCCGTCTGGTGCTCCAAAAAGAACTAAACGATCCGAAGTTTGGGAATTTATCACAAAAAATAATGATACCGGCAAAGCTCAATGTACTCTTTGTCAGAAAGTTTGGAATTGGGAAGATGGAACAAATACTGGAGGGACAATGAGGTTTAAGACCCACTTGAAAAACCATCATGACCCCGAATGGGCAGCTCGTGCTGGTGACAAATATCTGCAACCACGTGATGATTGAGTTGAGTCAGTGTTGAGTCGCTGAACTTGAAAATTTATGTATTTTTCTAATTTCTAGTCTATTTTCATGTTTTTATTTTCTAATTATGCATTTTCATTTTCCAACATAATGTACTGTGTGTATTGTTGAATAATATATGTGTTTTGTGTTGTTTATTTAGATTTTAGTATTTTTAAAAATAAAAAATTTAATTTAAAACAAAAAAAAAATTAACGAACCGAACCGAACCGAACCGGATCAAACCGGACCGGGACCGGCACAATATCCGGCTGCCGGTTCCGGTTCCGATCCGGCATTGGTGCAATTGCACCGGTGCAGCGGACCGGAACCGGGCCGGTGACGGAATTTTTTCTTCACCAATGCACCGGACCGGACCGGACCGGACCAGCCGAACCGGAACCGGGCCGGACCGGGTCAATAACAGTGAAGTTCCTCTCCTATTGCATAATTAGCTTACAAAAAAGTTTGCTTTGTCAAACCTACTCCTAATATTTGGCAACTGTCGTTTATCTAATTGAAAAAGACCTTTACAATCTGCTGGCAATTATTGGAAAGAGTTATAAATCTTTTCCTCCTTTAAAGTAGTAGCATGTTTTGCCAATTCATCTGCAATTTGATTGGCTTCCCTTTAGCAATGAACAATGTTGGAAATCATCTCTGTGGGTCAATCCGAATCTATGTCAAATATATATATATATATATATATATATATATATATATATATAATAATAAAAGAGAGGTAAAACTTAATGATACAACTATTGAGAAAAGTTGTGTCTCCTGGTTAAAATAATAACAACAATGTCTCCTAGCTGCGAAAGAATGGCTCCCAACTGAAAATCTCTCTCGATCACTCTCTAATAGAAAGCCATTTTCCCTTTCGCAAAAAGTAAACTTGGACTTCTTTCCTAAGCGGAGATTTGGACTACATGGACCTAAGCAACCTGCCGACAGGGGCAGCCTTTCACTGTTGGAAACTTTAATTTTGATTGGTAGGGAACATACCTATTCTTTTCAAGAATAGCCTCCCCTTATCGAAAAGAAGGGAATCGTTCCTTGATAAAAAGAACTAACTTCTCTCTAGAAAATCAGCCTCTTTTCTCCTCTTCCAATAACAAAGAAAACTATCTTCTTCTAGTGGTGAAGAACTCTGTGGAGATTCCTGATGAAGATAAGCAATCTTCTACAAATACTGGAACAATTCTGTAACTAGGTACGTCATAGACCGTGAATTTACGGTGTAGTTCGTGTCTAACAACATGTGATTGTATCCCTGACTAGTGAAACAAATACGGTTAGACCCTAGGCGAATTGTATGTTTTTGGATTGTGTGTAATCCTTCATTGATATCAGAGGCCAGATTATTTATTTTCTAATCTCTATCTTACTGCCATAAAAGTATTGCACTGTGTGGGGAAGATTCCTCCTTTACTTCGTTTTGCAAGTTTTGTTGTATCTTAGATTGATAGGCCGTATGGTTGCAACTACTGCTGTGTTTTTATGTTTGTTTTTCCTTCATGCTTTATGCAAGAGTCAAAAACAAGAAAACCTATTTTTTATTAGCCTATTTTTAAAGTTCTTGGAGAAGTTAGTTTTGGACCTTTGTTGGTCATGATCATTTATTGCTATTCATTAAATTATTTTTTCAAAAGCCACGTGAAACTTATTTTATTTGATCATGTTACTAAATAAACAAATCATAGTGTTTTTGAAAGTGTCCAGACGAATCAATGTGGCAACGGTTCATCATGTGGATGAAACGTTTTTTAGGGTGAATGGAGAAACACTGTTGTTTTTTCAAAACATCACTCTTACTCCTTATTTTCTCCCGTTTTTTGAATGGGCATACATAAGTCAAAGTCTCTATCTATGGTTATATTGACAGAAGAACAATTTTGAAAGTTTTTTATTTACTTGGAAACAAGTATTTTGACATGCAAAATAAGCCAAAGAATATTGAATAGCAAAGGGTAGTAATCTTTTTTGTAAGTTCTTTTCTCTTGTGACGAGAAATTAAAATACCCAACAACCATATTTTGGTATTTTGGCTAATAATTCAAGTTCTTTGGTGACCAATTTTTTCTCCAAAATTTGTATGGGTATGAACCAGGATAGAACAGAATTCCCGTTTTTCCAATTCTATTGGTCGTCAAAATTCCTTAAAAGAATGAAATACTTCTAAAGAGTGGAACGGGAGGAAGGAAGTGTCTCCTCGTAAAAGTTACATTGTCATACTTATGCAAAGTGTTGCAGAAACTTTTTTGTGAAAAAGTATACAGTTGTTCTTTTTCCACGTCAAGTGACATTGGATGAGAATATAATTCAGAAGAATTTTTTTTTGTGGAACTTCCTCCTACATATTTGATACTTGGATTTGCTTCCTAGTTAATAATCTGTGTGTGATTAAAAACAGCATAGTTAATGATAGCAAGAATATGGAGTCTAAGCCATGCACCCAACGAATAATAAGACGTTCAACTGTATTGGTAAGCTGCTTATGCGACGTTGAAATCGTATCCTATTATTCTTGTTAAAGGGATTCATGGGTGGATTTTAAGTGCTGTCATCACCGTTTTGGTTCTTTGTCAAGTTTTTCTTTTAAAGAATATCAATATAAATTCTAAGTATGTCTCGGAAAGCTTACACTTAAGGAATTGTTTTTCCTTAGTTCATAGAACTTGATAATGAAGAACCTATGTGGATCTTTTCGGGTGAAAAGTTGCTTAGGGCATCTCCAATCCTGAACTCCATATCTCCTCCAAAATGGAGAAATCTTCAAATTGGGGTAAACTTACTCCAACTATTACTTCATTGTTTACCCCAAAAAGTATATTCCTATTTATATTCTTCTCTCTCTTCTATATTATATTATTATCTTTTATTTAAATTTTATTTTTTTATTTCCATTAATGCATTACGAGGTGCAAAATGAGCAATTTTGTCCTTAATTTTTTTGTGTCGAGCCAAAAATTATTCAAATCAGTAATTTTCATCTACTACAATTTCATCTACTACCAATTTTACATAAAAATAATATATACAAAAATTAATTTATCAAAATTATACGCCAAAATTAAGATATAAAATTAATATTATAAAGATATTTCATAAGCATAATTAGGTATATTTAATATTATAGATTAAAAGTGTTAATAATAAAAAATATTAATAAAATAATAGTGATTCACCCTCCATAATGGAGTCAAAAATGGAGGTGGGTTGGAGCAAAATTCCTCCATTTTTGACTTCATTATGGCATTTGGAGGCAAATATGGGGTAGCATTGGAGATGGCCTTAGGACATGGTAGTACAGTTCTGCAACATGTTTGATGGCTACATTTGGCTAAAGTCAGGCCAAGGTGTGGTGATGCATTATATTGAGAATTAAGCCTCTCTCAAGATAATTGTGTCTAGGTTCCTGATTCGTGAAACTAAATGACTATAACTGAGTTAAATATTTGGTGTGACTACTAAGTGAATCTACAGTGTCACCAAGAAGTGTCCGCTGACTTTGGAAGTAATAAGCTTACTTTCTAAATTTCATTGGTAAAAAGGAATATTCTTTGGCACAAACTCTGTAGAGTGTCTTCAATGAGTGGTTAAACGGAAAATATTGTCTAATAGTGTTCTAAGTCATCCAATCGTATTGTTTTGCAACCATTCACCAGAAAAGTTAAATAAGTAGGGTCAGGCTCCATTGCCTTTTTTCAAGCTAAGATTTCTGAATCTAAATACATGTAACATTATTAAAACATTCTTTCTAAATTTGAGCAATTGATGATGAACTTTGTTTTCTCAATATTTAAGAGTAAATAAATTATAAAATTGATAAATACTCCTATAAAACTCAGGGAAAAAGAATAACTAACATGGTGTTGCAAGGTGATATAGGCCAAGGAGGTTAGCGTGGATATGGTTGGTATAAACGTGGTTGTGTGGTAGAAGTTGATGGAGGTGGCTGACAATGAACACTACAAAAAAGTTACTAGTATTACTTTTAGCCGTTTAGTGGATGACTTAGTTACAAAAGGCATGTGCCCAAGTCAATATAAAGTTTTATTCTTATCTATTTTGGATGTGATTCATCTTAATTATTCGTTGGTTATTTTTTTTAAGCGATTGCCTGAGTAGTTATTTTGATTAATTCCTCAAATCTATGTCAACTCTATGATATTACTCATGAATTGAAGTTAGATAACTCAAGTATTTTAACATTGTTCGAGTGATTATATTCAAACACTTTGAAAAAAATCAGTAGTATTCTAATTAATAGCGGTAAAAGTGACTCTTTGGTTGGCAAGATATGCACATTATCTCAGAGATTCACTTACAATAATATAAATTCTAGAATTTTTTGGAAGTTCATGTTAAACTACTTAAGGATTCATGAATTTCAGTTAAAAAAATTGGTTATATTTCTATCTAATAATCGTAAAGTGACTATTTAGTTGGCTATACTTTAGTGTACAGTTTTGAAAGAAGCTGCTGATTTGCCGGCACTGCAAAGAGAGGCTACAATGTCAATTAATAACGGTAAAGCGGCTAATCGACATTTATTATAAGCAATGTTTTAAAAGGCGGGGGCGCAAGGCGAGGCGTTTTACTTACAATGAGGCGAGACGTAAGCCCCGAGACGTGGGGCGTAAGTCCCATAGATCTTATTTTTTAATTAATTTTAAATTAATAAAATAGCATAGTGAGCCAATAAAATATCAAAAGTACAAAAAAAAAAAAAAAAAAGCAAAAACATTATAGAAACAAAATATCTAACATTTTTACCCTTAGCTTTAAAGCATTTATCTTGGATCAGCTAGCTGGAATGTGATCTAAATTACACTACATATTACTCCTTACTGAGTTTGAGATAAGTGTTTATTCCTTTATTTTGTATGATGTTTTGTTGCACATGTTTATTTAGAGTGCTTTTTTTTTTCTCTTTTTTGTATGTTACGGTTTGAAATTCACTTTATTTTGTTCAATTCTCATTGGAACCATAATTATAATGATTTGAGTTGTACCTTAGCACTTGAGCTGAAAAACTTGACACCTTTTTAAGTTACCATGACACCTCATAGCTATTATGTGGTTCCTAGTGTAGACAAGTAAATTTTGTTGGATTTAAATCCATGAAATAATATGGCTACATATTAAATTGAAGACATATTGGTCCAAATAAATATTATGGACTAATATAATGTGGCTAATTATTTAAATATAATAAAAGCCCGATCTTGAAAGGCTAGCCCAAATTAGCCTAAGGCCCAATGGATATAAGTTTTCCTAGAGGCCCAAAAATGTGCCACGTGGCAAGTGACATGGCGCCAAGTCAATACAATAGCCAATTGGATCATGCCACACGTCAAATGATGTGACAATCCAAGTCAAACCCCAAGACCAATAAAAATACGCCATGTGGACATGTGACATATTATGGCCAATCAAAAACGGCCTAGTCACTGCTTAAATCTGATTGGCCGGTCCATGGGCCAAGGCCCGTCAGGGTTTCTTGGTGGCTACTCCACCCCATATCTATATAAAGGGGTCAAATCTCTCATTTGAAGAAAAGAAATCAGAAGCAAGAATCCATAACAAGAAGCAAGAAATAGCTCGTGGATCAAAGCAAGAGATTTCTACAAAAGCTACAAGCACTCAAATATTTCTCTACAAGTTCTAGAGATCAAGACGAAGATTCAAGATCAAGCTTCAAGCCCTTGAATCCAAGTACAAGTTCAAGATCAAGACCAAGTTCAAGATAAAGCTCCAAGCTCTTGAACTCATCAAGTCAAAGATCAAGATCAAATCCAAATCCAAATCCAAACTTCAAGATCAAGCTCAAAAGCCCTTGAAGTTATTATTTTGAAAAGACGAATCAGAGGAATCATAGAGATTGTAACACTCATATTTTGATAAATAAAATATATTGTTGCAATATTTTCTTGTCTCGATATTTATTTTCTTGACGCGAATTTAGTTGTTACAAATTCTGGCACGCCCAGTGGGACAATCTCTACCTCTCATCTCAACTTTTCAACTCACGAAGTTCAGCAACACTGAGATGGCTTCCAAGAACACCAACTCAAAATCTGTCGTTGCAAAATCTGTCTGGCCTCATGACCTTGATGCCAATTCCAAGTTCTCTTCTGAGGTTCAAAGCTGCATGAATGCTACTAAGGGAAGCTTTGGACCAGTTACAAGAAACAAAGCAAACTTGATGGGACAACAAGCACATCAGGTGCCGCCCGCATCAACTCCAATTTTCGGTTCTTCATCTTCCAAAGGAGCAGGATCATCTGCTGATCCATTGGAAAAAGGAGAAAATATCGCTGAGATTGTTGAAAACACTTTGGCTCGACTTAGGCTCTGCAGATCCAGAAGTCCAGTAGCGAAGAAAGACGATGAAGTTTCAAGCATTGGATCCTCTCCAACCACGCCGCGCGAGTCATTCCAGTCAAAGATCAATCTATGGGAGAATCCATGTTATTCTCCATCATCTCCAATAGCCGTGCAAACGATGGCGATTAATACTTTAACGATGGAGGAACAACTTGCAAACTTGACAAAGGCGATTGATAGCTTATCAAACTATGTCAAGGATCAAGACGCTCGCATCAACAAGATGGAAAGCATGATGGAGGGAGAATCTAGCCATGCACCAGGAAAACGTCCAGAAGTTCAAGAGGTGATTAATACTCCAGCTAAGCAAGTAACACCTGCTAAGGAAATCCAAGTTTCTGCTGATGGGGTGATTCAAATTGACCAACTGAAGGAGTTTATTATGGGAACAATCAAGGATAAGTACGAGGTTTCTTCCAAGTCTTCGCTTGCATATGAGAAGCCATACACCGCAAGAATCGATAGCTTGAAGATGCCAATTGGTTATCAACCCCCAAAATTTCAGCAGTTCGATGGCAAAGGAAACCCAAAGCAGCATGTGGCGCACTTCGTTGAGACATGCAACAATGCTGGAACCTACGACGATTATCTCGTCAAGCAGTTCGTCCGTTCCCTCAAAGGGAATGCTTTCGATTGGTATACAGACCTTGAGTCTGGTTCAATTGATAGCTGGGAGCAGCTGGAACATGAGTTCCTCAATCGCTTTTACAGTACAAGGCGTACCGTAAGCATGATAGAGCTTACAAACACGCAGCAGCGAAAGGAAGAACCAGTCATTGACTTCATCAACTGATGGAGGAATGCAAGTCTCAACTGCAAAGATAGACTCAGTGAAGCTTCAGGAATTGAGATGTGCATTCAAGGTATGCATTGGGGGCTTCGCTACATCTTGCAAGGCATAAAGCCAAGGACTTTTGAAGAGTTGGCAACACGTGCTCATGATATGGAGCTAAGCACGGCATCCACTGGAAAAGAAGGGCCACCACTCACCGAACCTCGCAAGGGAAAAGACAAGCAAGAAGTCAAGAGATGGAGCAAAGTCGTACCCAAGGTTGAAAGCAAAGAGTCCATGAATGTTGATGCCAAACCTGTGAAGTTCACCACAAAGTTTAGCAAGAAACAAAGTGTGAAGACGACTTCTTTCAAGGATAAGACAGGTCGGAAATCAACTTTGAGAGAGATGCAAGATAGGGAATACCCATTCCTTGATTCTGATGTTCCTGCAATCTTCGATGAACTTCTGGAACTAAAGCTCATTGAGCTACCAGAGATGAAGCGTCCTAATGAAGCTGGAAGAACGAATGATCCAAACTACTGCAAGTACCATCGGCTTTTAGGTCACTCTCTTGAAAAATGTTTTGTCTTTAAGGACAAAGTCATGGAGTTGGCCGACAAAGGGGAGATCATACTCGAAGATGAAAAGGAAAATGCAAACCAAGTTTCCATCATCTTTGGCTCACAAGATCCCATTGCGATCTGCAACTTCACTGAAGGATTCGAAGGGCAAGATGTCATGATCAAGTTTGGCGACTTCGAACCCGTTCCAGCAAAAGGATCATTTTCTCCCCCAAAGCTGTGTGAACAAAGTATGAAGAAAGCATCGCTCGAGGAAGATGATGATGGTTGGATATTGGTGACTCGACGGAGGCGTCGTAAGGCAAGCCCACGAGATGAACCAGCTGAGAAACCAACAAGGAAGAAGATGGTAAGGAAGCCGAGGAAGCAAAAGGCGATCGGACGTCCGCGAGAGGCAAAGGTGGAGGTTTACCATCACCAAAAGTCGCGTCAGCCAGTAACCTTAGAGGAGTTTCTACCAAGTTGGTTCCGCATGAAGATCCCTAAAGATGATACGAAGGCCTCATGTTGTAATGCTGATAAAGTAGAGGAGAACGAAAGTCCAAAGCCATCTTCACCTGTGAAGTCAGAAAAACTCACTGAATCTACAGCCGGAGAAGCAAATACTTGTGAAGCAAAGATCACATTCACAAGTGATGATATCCTACTTGGGGAAGTTCCTCACAATCGTCCGTTGTTCATGGTTGGATATGTGAATGAACAAAGAGTGAATAGAATCTTGATTGATGGAGGATCCGGAATCAACATTCTGCCTATTCACACAATGAACGAACTTGGCATCTCAAGAGAGGATTTGATTGAAAGCCGTTTGATGATCCATGGATTCAACCAAGGGGGGCAAAGGGCCATAGGTGCTACAAAAATAGAGCTCACTATTGGAGAAATGACTTCAAGCGCATGGTTGCATGTGATCGATGCAAAGACTTCCTATAACATCTTGCTGGGAAGGCCATGGATACATGAGAATAAAGTCGTCCCATCCACCTATCACCAATGCCTTAAGTATCACGAAGATGGTATTGAGAAGAAAATCGTTGCTGATGACAAGCCATTCACTGAATCTGAAGCGTACTGTGCTGACGCTAAATTTTACTTGAAGAATATCATGAATGAAGTCAGGGTTGATAACATCGCCAAGACATTGGATCCTAAGATTGCAATAAAGAAGGCTGAGATTGCAGCTGGGAAAGAAAAAGTTGTCGAGGATGAAGATAGAAGCCACTCTATTCAAAGGAAACCACATAAGCAATACTTTGCACCTTCAGGCAAGAAGACGGGACCTACGCTCCGCTACGTCCCAAAACTGAAGGAGAAGAAAGACCAATCATCTGACCTGCAAAGTGACGTGCTGAATGGATTAACCCTTCCTATCAAGCGGCTTGATGCTTTAAAGTTATCCTCAAATTTGCTTGGAAAGTTTGTGGCCCGAAATCTGCCGGAGAATAGTGCACTCCCCACAAAGCGCACAAACGAGGGTTTTGATCCAAATGCTTATAAACTATTTGCAAAGGCTGGGTACGATCCCAACGAACCATCTAAGTTAGGGAAGCTCCTACCAGAAGGATCAATGAAGAAATCACGTGAAGGCTTGGGTTTCGAAAAACCTCCACCAGTTCGCATCTCTATAAGGAGGGCAAGCATCAATTATGTCGGTGCTGAGGATGAGTCTGTTCCTTCGAATAAAAGAAAGTCTGTCTTTGATCGGCTCGGAGAACCAACTGCAAGAACTTCTGTCTTTGATAGATTGGGACCATCGAAGAAGAGGAACAAGCTTCAAAAGGGTGATGTAAAGGCGAAGATAACCATTTCTCCTAACGACCCAAAACTTTCGAGAGATTGCCAAAGTCTGATCCCTTCAAGGATGAAGCGTCAAGCAAAACTAGTAGTTTCATGTGGAGAAGTGTTAAAGGCAAAGACTCACACTATAGTCCACACAAGGGAGCGTGAGGAAGATGAAGAAAGTGTAGGATCTTCATATTACGTCGTTGCAGAAGAAGAGCATAATGCTTCATATCCAAATAATGTCAAGAATGAGTCGGAGGATATTTCTTGGTGTCACCACATATCTTTCAATGACGGAGATCTGCAGGAAGATGAAGACGCTAAAGATGCTCCACCTGAGCTTGAAGAAGGAGTGAAGGCGACAGTTGACGCATTGAAAGAAATCAACCTCGGCACAGATGAAGAACCAAGACCCACATATATAAGTGCTTTGCTGATGAAGGATGAAGAAAGTGCTTATGTAGAGCTGCTGAAAGAGTATAGAGATGTCTTTGCTTGGAGCTACAAAGAGATGCCTGGTTTAGACCCCAAAGTAGCGGTTCATCATCTGGCGGTTAGAAATGGTGCTCGTCCTGTTAAGCAAAGCCAACGCCGCTTCAGGTCAGAGCTGGTACCCTTGATCGAGAATGAAGTCAACAAGCTTATTGAGGCTGGTTTTATTCGGGAAGTCAAGTATCCTACTTGGATTTCAAGTATAGTCCCTGTAAGGAAGAAAAATGGCCAAATTCGAGTTTGTGTTGATTTTAGAGATCTCAACAATGCATGTCCTAAGGATGAATTTCCACTCCCCATCCCAGAACTCATGATTGACGCCACTACTGGATATGAGGCAATGTCTTTTATGGATGGCTCATCTGGCTATAACCAGATTCGCATGTCTCCTAAGGATGAAGAACTCACAGCGTTTCGAACTCCTAAGGGAATTTACTGCTACAAGGTGATGCCATTTGGCCTGAAGAATGCTGGAGCTACCTATCATAGAGCGATGCAAAATATCTTTGACAGCATGCTTCACAAAAGTGTCGAGTGCTATGTTGATGACTTGGTGGTGAAATCGAGAAACAAGAAGGATCACCTACAGGACTTGAGAACGGTGTTTGAATTGCTGCGAAGATACCAACTTCGGAAGAATCCTTTAAAGTGCGCATTCGGAGTTACTTCTGGTAAATTCCTTGGTTTCATTGTTCGACACCGAGGGATTGAAATTGATCAAGCTAAAGTCGATGCGATTTTGAAGATGCCCGAGCCTAGAAATATTCATGAACTAAAGAGTCTACAAGGAAAGTTGGCGTATCTTAGGAGATTCATTTCAAATCTGGCCGGAAGATGTCAGCCATTCAGCCGTCTTATGAAGAAAGGTGTCCCTTTCGAATGGGATCAAGCTTGCAGCAACGCATTCAAGAGCATCAAGTCGTACCTGATGAAACCTCCAGTTTTAGCTGCACCTATACCTGGAAAGCCGCTGATATTGTATATCGCAGCGCAAGAAAGGTCTGTTGGGGCGCTTTTGGCTCAAGAGAATAGTGAAGGGAAAGAAAATTCCCTTTACTACTTAAGTAGGATGATGACACCAAATGAATTGAAGTACTTGCCAATCGAAAAGTTGTGTTTGGCGCTAGTCTTCTCTATTCAAAAGTTGAAGCACTACTTTCAAGCTCACGTCGTCCGACTCATTTCCAAAGCAAATCCTATAAAATTTGTGATGTCAAAACCCGTCCTTAGTGATCGTTTGGCAAGATGGTACCTCCAGTTTCAACAATTTGAGATTATGTACGTCCCTCAAAAAGCGGTGAAAGGACAAGCGTTAGCTGACTTCTTGGCAGACCATCCGATACCTGATGATTGGGAGCTCACTGATGAATTACCTGATGAAGATGCAATGGTCGTCGAAGTTCAACCATCGTGGAAGATGTACTTCGACGGTGCTGCACGTCATGATGGAGCTGGGGCTGGTGTGGTTTTTGTAACTTCCGAAGGAGAGGTTTTCCCATATTCTTTCACGTTAATGCAACGTTGCTCTAATAACGTCGCAGAGTATCAAGCACTCATACTTGGTCTCGAAATGGCCGTTGACATGAAGCAGTTACAGTTGCAAGTATACGGAGACTCTAAATTGGTAATCAATCAGCTTCTAGGTAGCTATGAGGTAAGGAAACCAGAGTTACAACCCTATCACAATTATGCACAGAAGTTAATAGGATGGCTTGGGGATGTAACTCTCCAGCATGTGCCGAGGAAGGAAAATAAGAAAGCCGATGCCTTGGCGGCTTTGGCGTCAACACTTGCCTTGCCTGAACAGACACAAGTTACTATCTGCCAAAGATGGGTAGTACCACCATTTGATGAAGGCGTGGATGGTGAAAATGAGCTTCAACGTCTTGTTGCTGTTTCTGAGGCTGAGAAGGAGGACTGGCGGAAACCTATAATTGATTACCTCAGTCATGGAACCCCGCCAGAAAATCCGAGAAGAAGAAGCGAAATTCGTCGTAGAGCACCCCGTTTCCTTTACTATAAGGACACTCTATATAGAAGATCATTTGAGGGAGTACTTTTGCGATGTTTAGGAGATGATGAAACACTTCAAGCTCTGGAAGAAGCACACTCTGGGGTATGTGGATCACACCAGTCTGGGCCGAAGCTTCACTTCCATATAAAAAGGATGGGGTACTACTGGCCAACAATGGTGAAGGATTGCTTGGACCATGCTCGGAGATGCAAAGCTTGTCAGCTCCATGCAAACTTCATACATCAACCACCTGAAGTATTGCACCCAACAGTCGCGTCTTGGCCATTTGATGCTTGGGGACTAGACATTGTTGGACCATTGCCGAAGTCTTCTGAAGGACACGTGTTCATATTAGCTGCAACTGATTACTTCTCAAAATGGGCAGAAGCTGTCGCTCTCAAGGAAGTAAAGAAGGAAAAGGTTGCAAACTTCATTCGAGTAAACATTATTTACCGCTTCGGTATCCCTCGTTATATAATAACGGATAATGGCAAGCCATTCGATAATAGACTGATGAATAAAATATGTGATCTCTTTGGCTTCAAGCAGCGCAAATCTTCCATGTACAATGCTGCCGCCAATGGCCTAGCCGAAGCATTCAACAAGACCTTGTGCAATTTGCTTAATAAGGTTGTTTCCAAATCCAAGTGAGATTGGCATGAAAGGATGGAAGAAGCTTTATGGGCATATAGGACAACTCACCGCACACCAACGCGAGCAACTCCTTACTCGCTTGTTTATGGAGTTGAAGCTGTGTTGCCGCTGGAGCGTCAAATACCATCCTTGAGACTTGCTCTCCAAGAAGGGCTCACTGATGAAGAAAATGCTCGCTTACGCCTTGAAGAGTTGGAGGCTCTCGATGAGAAAAGACTCGAAGCTCAGCAAAGCCTTGAATGTTATCAAGCTCGTCTATCTCGTGCTTTCAATAAAAAGGTTCGCCCAAGATCTTTCCAGGTTGGTGATCAAGTCCTTGCAGTAAGAAGACCCATCATCACTTCCCATAAATCTGGGGGCAAGTTCACTGCAAAATGGGACGGACCGTATGTTGTGCAAGAAGTCTATTCAAGTGGTGCTTATAAGCTTATTGATGCTGAAGGAAAAAGACTCGGTCCCATTAACGGGAAATTCTTGAAGAAGTACTATCCTTGAAGTCGACTTGCTCCTCAACGCACGAGCCTAAACTGCAAGTTGACATGCTCCTCAACGCACGAGCCTAAACTGCAAGTTGACATGCTCCTCAACCCACGAGCCTAAACTGCAAGTTGACATGCTCCTTAACGCACGAGCCTAAACTGCAAGTTGACACGCTCCTAGACGCACGAGCTTAAACTGCAAATCGCCACGCTCCTTTGATGCACAAGCATAAACTGCATAAAACTCCTGGCCCGCAAGAGTATAAACTGTGCACGGCCTAAAAAAAAAAAAAAAAAAAAAAAAAAAGTCCGCTAGGTTGAAAACCCCGAAAGAGGCGGCCTAGGCAAAAGTTAAAAAAAAAAAAAAAAAAAAAAAAAAAAAAAAAAAGTCCGCTAGGTTGAAAACCTCAAAAGAGGCGGCCTAGGCAAAAGTTAGGACCAAAAAAAAAAAACAGAGAAAAAAAAAAAGAACACACCTCTTCTACTATGAACTACGTAATGACTTGATCCTCTTCGTCGAGGTACGTAGGCAGCTTAGAGCTCAAATTCTAAGTCCAGTCGCCCAAAAAGAAGAAAAGTTTTTTTCCTTATCAAGTTTCACATTGTTATTTATAGATCAAGTTTAAATTGTTAAAGCTTGCAACCTAGAGAGAAAACGTGATTACCTGCCAGGGTGTTTCAAATTCTGAGTATTACTATTCTTGGAAAACTTGAAAGACTCAACTTGAGCCTTCAAATTTGCCAAAGTCTTCAGGCTACCAAGTCTTCATCTTGGAGTCTTCGAATTCGTCAAGTCTTCAAGTGTGAGCCTTCAAATTCGCCAAAGTCTTCAGGCTGGGATCCTCAAATTTTCCAAGTCTTCGAGTTGGAGTTTGTAGTCTTCAAGTTTAAGCCTTCAAATTCGCAAGTCTTCCAAGTCTTTAAGTTGGAATCTTCATATTCGTCAAGTTTTCAAGTTGGAGTTGGTCAAGTCTTCAAGTGGAATCTTCCTCAAAGTTGGAGTCTCTAAATCTGCCAAGTCTGCAAGTTAGAGTCTTCAAATTTGCGTGTCTTTATATTTGTAAGTCTTCTAGTTAGATTCTTCAAATTTATCAAGTGATTCAAGTTAGAGTCTCCAAGTTTGTGTCTTCGAGTTGGAGTCTACAAACTTCAAATTTTCTAAGTCTTCGAGTTGGAGTCTCCAAATTCTCCAAGTCTTCAAGCTGATGTCTTCAAATATATGTCAACTCTTCAAGTTGAGGTCTTCAAGTTTGTCAAGTCTTCAAGTGGGATCTTCAAATTTGACAATTTTTCAAGTTAAGGTTTTCGAATCTTCCAAGTTTGACAAGTCTACAGGTTGAAGTCTTCAAGTCCATCGGTCTTCAAGTCGATGTCATTCAGGTACGGAAAGTCTTCAAAGCTGAAGTACTTAATTTAAAGAGCCTTCGAGTTTATCAAGTCTTGGGATGGGGTTCTCATATTCGCCGGTATTCAAGTTGCTCTTCCAAATGGCTTCTTCCATGGGATTGTCGTTGTTAAAGTGGGAGTGCGTTGCCACTCCAATCACCTTAAACTTGACTTTCCCATGAGTATCGCTCCAAATAAGTCTTCTATAGGATTGTCGTCGTTAAAGTGGGAGTGCGTTGCCACTCCAATCACCTTAAACTTGACTTTCCCACGAGTATCGCTCCAAATAAGTCTTCCATGGGATTGTCGTTGTTAAAGTGGGAGTGCGTTACCACCCCAATCACTTTAAACTTGACTTTCCCATGAGTATCGCTCCAAATAAGTCTTCCATGGGATTGTCGTCATTAAAGTGGGAGTGCGTTGCCACTCCAATCACCTTAAACTTGACTTTCCCACGAGTATCGCTCCAAACAAGTCTTCCATGGGATTGTCGTCGTTAAAGTGGGAGTGCGTGGCCACCCCAATCACCTTAAACTTGACGTTCCCATGAGTATCGCTCCCAAATAAGTCTTCAATGGGTTGTCCTCGTTAAAGTAAGGGCTGACTTCTTTAGAATCATCTTTTGGCCTAACATAAAAGAAAAAGAAGAGCAAAGAAGAAAAAAAATACAAAAAGGAGAAAGTATTTTTTACCTGACAAGAGAAAAAAAATTCAAGCTGCAGAAGTCCTCTTTTACTTGCTGGAAACAAAAAGGAAGAATGAATAAATAAAGTTACAAAAAAAAAGGGGTGCAAGTTACGGAAAATAGGCACGAAGAAAAAAAAACAAAAAAAAAAGAAGAAGAAAAAAAAGAGTTTTCAAGAAAGTGTTAATTTGAATAGAATATTTCTCATACAACAAAAAGGAGCACAAAAGAATAAAAAAATACTTGCCTCTGCAAAAGATATACCCAGGTGCTGCCTCAAGCGAATTAAATAAATAAGGATCTCAGGCCTCTATTTATAGAGAACTAATGATGTGGAAAAGTTCTAATTTGATACAAATTTGAAGGTCGTTGTTGGAGTCCAAAAAGAAGTAGGCACTGTAACCAAATTGGAATAGGAAGACCACATGCAGTGAAAATATAGGAAAAGAAAAAGAAAAAGAAAATAGAAAAGAAAGAGGAATCAGGCGGCAAAATTGAAAGGGGAAATTTGGACCAACAGCCACTTTTATTACTGTTAACTGAATAGTAGCCACTTTTTGATACTTTATTATTTGGTAGCCCTTTTTTTATGCCAGTAACTGGAAGGTAGCCACTTTTGGCATAATGAAAAGGTAGCGACTTTTGTGGGCCGTTAACTGGAAAATAGCTGACTTTTGCTCAATTTTCTTATCAAATAGTAGCTGTCTGTCATTAACTGGAAATAGTCACATGACCAAAGAAATTACTTCAAGCCTAGTCTTCGGGTGCAAACAAATTAAACCCCGACAAGCCTTGAAGTAGGGGGCATTTGTAGACAAGTAAATTTTGTTGGATTTAAATCCATGAAATAATATGGCTACATATTAAATTGAAGACATATTGGTCCAAATAAATATTATGGACTAATATAATGTGGCTAATTATTTAAATATAATAAAAGCCCGATCTTGAAAGGCTAGCCCAAATTAGCCTAAGGCCCAATGGATATAAGTTTTCCTAGAGGTCCAAAAATGTGCCACGTGGCAAGTGACATGGCGCCAAGTCAATACAATAGCCAATTGGATCATGCCACACGTCAAATGATGTGACAATCCAAGTCAAACCCCAAGACCAATAAAAATACGCCATGTGGACATGTGACATATTATGGCCAATCAAAAACGGCCTAGTCACTGCTTAAATCTGATTGGCCGGTCCATGGGCCAAGGCCCGTCAGGGTTTCTTGGTGGCTACTCCACCCCATATCTATATAAAGGGGTCAAATCTCTCATTTGAAGAAAAGAAATCAGAAGCAAGAATCCATAACAAGAAGCAAGAAATAGCTCGTGGATCAAAGCAAGAGATTTCTACAAAAGCTACAAGCACTCAAATATTTCTCTACAAGTTCTAGAGATCAAGACGAAGATTCAAGATCAAGCTTCAAGCCCTTGAATCCAAGTACAAGTTCAAGATCAAGACCAAGTTCAAGATAAAGCTCCAAGCTCTTGAACTCATCAAGTCAAAGATCAAGATCAAATCCAAATCCAAATCCAAATCCAAACTTCAAGATCAAGCTCAAAAGCCCTTGAAGTTATTATTTTGAAAAGACGAATCAGAGGAATCATAGAGATTGTAACACTCATATTTTGATAAATAAAATATATTGTTGCAATATTTTCTTGTCTCGATATTTATTTTCTTGACGCGAATTTAGTTGTTACACCTAGATAGAGATCCACTTCCATGGAGGAGATAAAGCTCGTTAACCGCAAACTGTAGCAACATGAGTTGGATACTATCTATCTCCCAAGATTTAAATAGTTCTATTACTTTACCTATGTCCATGATCACACAGATTAATATGTACAGCTGAACCTTCTCTAAGAAAAAATTACAAGCTTTCTTCCTTTCATTCTCTCTTTTGTTTTTTCCTCTGTACATAATTCGTTCGTTTCTTTTTTTCTCTCGCTCACAGGCCACATGAAATTATCCCCAAGAAACACCTCATAGATAGTAAAACAATCGTTTGCACTTTGCACCAATAATACATTTATATAGCGTAAAACAATCTTTACTGTTGCTAGTTTATACTGTATAAATCAAGTACTCAATTAGTTCCTTAAAAATGTCAATGAATGAGAACGGTTCCACTGATCTTCTCCAAGCCCAAGCTCAAACCTGGAACCATATGTTCAACCAGGGACAGAACCAGAATTTTATACAAGGGATTTCAAAATATCACCCCAAGGATTTGATTATGTGACATAAAGCTATTTTTGAGCCCCTTGGACATTTTACTAGACTTTTTCATCATTTTTAGGTGGTTCAATAGCTTTTATGTATATATATATACCAAAAATTCTAAATTTTATTCTCTTCACTGTGTAAATTTTCAATCAAGGAGGTTAAATTGAACCTCCTTGGTTGAAGGTGGCTCCGCCCCTGTGTTCAACGTACTTCATAAGCTCAGCAGCGGCAAAATGTGCAGTTGAACATGGCATTCCTGATGTTCTCTACAAACATGGTAAGCCAATGTCTCTTTCAGACCTTTCAGCTGCCCTTCCCCTAAATCCTTCCAAGGTCTCCTTCTTGCCAATTCTAATGCGTTCTTTAGTTAATTCTGGCTTTCTAAATCTACATGAAGAAGATCATTATTCTCTTACCCCAGCTAGCCGCCTTCTTGCGAAAAATGAGCCCTTTAGTGTGAGGCCATACTTTATGATCATCCATGATCCAATTCTTTTAAAAGCATGGTTTTGTTTAAGTGAATGGTTCCAAAATGATTCCTCCACTGCTTTTCATACTACTTATCAGAAATCACCATGGGATTATGTTGCGGAAGAAACAAGATTAGGAGATAGTTTCAAGGATGGAATGGCTAGTGACTCGACATTAATTGCTAATGTACTCGTTACGGAGTGTAGACATATTTTTGAGGGCTTAACGTCGTTGGTGGTGGGACGGGCACCGTGGCAATCGCTATAGCCAAAGCTTTTCCTACAATGAAGTGCACTGTACTTGATCAACCTCATGTTGTCGGCGACTGCAGGGGAAGTGGTAACTTAGTGTTTGTGGGAGGAAGTATGTTTGATAAAATTCCTGACGCTAGTGCTATCTTCTTCAAGGTACAAGTGTAGATACTTTTGTTTTGATAACGGATCTCCAGCAAAGAGTTCACCGGAAAATGATATCGGAACTCCAAAGGTGTTTGTGGGATCTGTACTTGTGTTCGGAAGTGATAAGTCAAAGCAAGAAGAAGAGACGAATGTCTCTTTGATTTCATCGAATGGTTTGACCGGTCATAAGCTTCCAGAAACTGGACCGGGTCGTATTAGTTTTATGGGCAGTCAGCAATCAGCCCAACAAATAAGGATAAATAAAGGTTTGGGCTGATCCAGGAAATTTGACAAAATAAAGGTTTGGGCTGATCCAGGAAACTTGACAAAACTTGAGGCCCACATATAGAAAATTATTTCTTGTGCAGCACACTTATGTTTTTGTCTTCTAGCTAGTTAGTTACAATTTTGATTCCTTCCTTACATGTATATAAGAAAGATATATGTACAGTGATTTACAGAGAAGAAATACAGCAAAGAAAATTCCCAAAAGTCACTATTTCTATTATGGTATCAGAGCAGGAATCTTAAAGTTCCTACTCAAATTTTCCTGATCTTCTTCTCTAAATGGCAGACACTACTCCTCCGAATGTATCCAAATCTGCAGGTACCGGATCCTCCTCTTTAGTCACTGAAGGGGAGAGTTCTGTTATGAAGGTGGTGGATCTCAATCACCCCTTCTTTCTGGCTTCATCTGATTCACCTGGAATGAGCATCATTAGCACAAATTTTGATGGATCCAGTTATGGAAATTGGAAAAGGGGAGTTGTAATATCCCTTTCAGCTAAGAACAAACTTGGCTTTATTAATGGGGTTTGTAAGAAACCTGAAACTGCAGATCCACTCTTTGAGCAGTGGACAAGATGCAATGATATGGTTTTGGCTTGGCTTCTAAACTCTCTTAGCAAGGAGATTGCAGAAAGTGTTCTTTATTCACAAACAGCCCAGGATCTGTGGAATGAACTAGAACAAAGATATGGTCAGATTGATGGAACAAAGATGTTCCAGTTGCAAAGAGACCTTAACAATGCTTCTCAAGGCACTAGTGACATAGCAGCATACTTCAACAAGTTGAAGAAGATCTGGGACCAAATGAAAGTTCTTAACACTTCCATGGCATGTACATGTGAATGCAAGTGTGAGGCAAAGGTAAACAATGCCAAGATGCAAGAGGACCTGCAGCTCATACAATTTTTGATGGGACTAAATGAAGCATACTCAGGCATAAGAGGAAACATTTTGATGATGAAGCCACTGCCAAGTACTGGACAGGCCTACTCCATATTATTGCATGAAGAAACACAAAGAGAAGTACGTGTAGGTAATCATGTTAACAATGATTCTGTGGCTTTTAATGCTAATGCAAATGGTTGGAATAACAATCAAAGAAACTCCTATGACAATAGAGGAAGGAATCAGAACTACAATTATAGGAAACCCAACAATGAATCTAAAAGAGGTAATGGAAATTACAACTATTGTACCTACTGTAGAATTGCTGGTCATGTGAGGGAGGATTGCAGGAAGCTCAGTGCTAAGAACAAGAGAACAAATGGTGGAAACCAGGCAAATGCAGCTTTTGATCCTGCTCCTATGCAGAGGAATCCACCTGAACCTGAACACAGAGGAGGAAGCCCATCAGTCAACTTACAGGGGTTCACTAAGGAACAGTGTGACCAGCTGATACATATGTTGCAATCTGCACAATGTTCAAGTCCTAATGGATCAAGTTCTGAGGCTGGTGCTAGTTCCAATTTTGTGGGTAAATTCACAGCTAATCACACATACACATCCTGTTTTTCCACACATACCTCACATTTTTGGATTATTGATTCAGGTGCATCACAACATATGACACATGATAAGTCCATTTTGCATGATCTTAGGGAACTAGAAACACCAACACTTGTTAATTTGCCAAATTCTTACAAGGTGAAAGTTTCCTATGTAGGTTCTGTTCACCTATTTCCTGACCTCATTCTAGGAAATGTTTTATATGTCCCTACTTTTAAACATAATCTTTTATCAACAAATCAATTGTGCCAAGAACATAGTTGTAATCTTATCTTCACTAAATCTGAATGCTACCTACAGGTCCCTTCTCTGAGGAAGCAACTGGTTCTTGGTAAGGCAACTGGTGGTCTCTATGTGCTGGAGGAATGCCAACAAACTCAGCTTACAGCTTCTAGTTCTTCCTGTCATGTTTTTGAGTCATTACAACCTAAGAATCCTGCATTGGTTTGTGATGCAGTGATTTCACAGTCTAGTTTTCAGTTATTTAATGTTTATGAGTTTTGTAGACCTGATGTACTTGGAGATCTTCCATTTCAATCCAGTTCTACTTTAAATAAAATTAGTTCCTGTCCTGTTTTTGATCAGGACAAGCTGTGGCATTTTAGACTAGGGCATTTACCAGTTCATGCAATGAAACAGATCACAGATTTACCTACTCCTATTACAGGGAAGCAACATTTCCCCTGTGATATCTGCCCAATGGCAAGGCAATCAAAGTTGCCATTTCCCATTAGCACAATTAAATCCACACATTGTTTTCAATTAATTCACATAGATACATGGGGTCCATACAATGTTCCTACCTATAAAGGGGAGAGATATTTCTTAACTATTGTGGATGATTATTCTAGAGCTACCTGGACCTATTTATTGGCTACTAAATCTAGTGCTTTTACTGCACTTAAGAGCTTTCTTTCTCTTGTGGAAAGACAGTTTTCCAGCAAAGTACAGGTAGTAAGATCTGATAATGCCTATGAGTTGGGAGCTGGTCTTCTCCCCTCAGAATTCTTTTCATCCTCAGGAATTATTCACCAAACAAGTTGTGTTGCTACCCCTCAACAAAATGGGGTAGTTGAGAGGAAGCATAGGCATCTACTTGAGATATGCAGGGCTTTGCTTTAGCAGTCACACCTACCTAAAAAGTTTTGGGGGGATTGTCTTTTAACTGCTACTTATCTCATTAATAGATTACCCTCTAAGGTTCTGAATGGAAAGTGTCCTTATCAGCTTCTTTTCAACAACTCTCCAGCTTACTCTCATTTAAGGGCATTTGGTTGTCTCTGTTTTGCTTCTACACTTACTAGAAACAGAGACAAACTTATGCCAAGGGCTATTCCAGGGGTCTTCCTAGGATATCCTTTTGGTCAGAAAGGATACAAAATTTTGAATTTACAGACCAACCATGTTTTTGTGTCCACAGATGTGAAATTCTATGAGTCTATTTTTCCTTTTTCCTATAATGCTCCTATGTCCAAACTCTTCCCAGCCTCTTTTCCCTCTTCTGAGGACACCACTACTATTTTTCCTTCACCTACACATACCCCTGATTCTTCTCCCAGTCCTTTTACTTCCACCTCTCCAGTAAGAGTCCAACAATCAGCTGCATCCCCTACTTCTCACAGTCCTATCAGATTTGGCACTCCAGCTCAAGAACCACGCAGGGGTACCAGGACCAGGTTTGCTCCCTCTTACCTATCTGATTTTGTTTGTGATGCAGCCTACACTGTTATTTCCCCTAACCCACCCCTTACCCCTTTTCATTCATATTGTTTTAATTCATTTTCTACTCACAATCAACATATCATCAATTTCATTAATCAAATACATGAGCCAGTCACTTACAGTCAAGCTGCTACTCACCCCGGTTGGAAAGCTGTCATGGCTCAAGAACTTGATGCTCTGCATGCTAACAGGACCTGGGATGTTGTCCTTCTTCCTCCTGGTAAGCGAGCTTTGCCCTGCAAATGGGTGTACAAGGTCAAAGTTAAATCTGATGGTACTCTTGAGCGTCTCAAGGCACGCCTGGTCATTAGGGGTGATATATAGAGAGAAGGTATCGATTACAATGAAACCTTCTCTCCCGTGGTCAAAATGACCACCATACGCTGTTTATTGAGTGTAGCAGTGAAGAAAGGTTGGACAATCTTTCAATTAGACGTCAACAACGCCTTTCTTCACGGGGATTTAAGTGAAGAAGTGTTTATGAAATTCCCACCTGGTGTTTCTCCTCCTTCTGCTGCACATGTCTGTCGCCTGCGCAAGTCTCTTTATGGCCTTAAACAGGCCTCGCGCCAATGGTATGCTCGTCTTTCATCTGCCTTGGGTACTCGAGGTTTTACTTCCTCCCTGAATGATTACTCGTTATTTTACAAGTACACTGGCCCTCTTATAACCATCATTGATGTCTACGTTGATGATGTTCTTCTCACTGGTAACAATGCTGCAGAAATTAATGAGATTAAATCTTTTCTTCATTCTGAATTTCGCATTATGGATTTGGGTACAGTTAGCTATTTTCTTGGATTGGAAATCATTCACAAACCTGATGGTCATGTGGTCACTCAACGCAAATTTGTGATGGATTTATTGTCTGACTATCCTTCCCTTTCTTCGAGATTGGTTTCCACTCCACTTGACCCAAGTATGAAGCTTTCTACTTCCTCCGGTGATCTTCTTCCAAATCCGACAGTTTATCGTCGATTGGTTGGGAAACTGAACTATCTCACTCATTCTCGTCCGGATATCGCTTTTGCTGTCCAATTATTGAGCCAATATATGCAAGCACCCCGTTCTGATCATTTGGATGCTGCTTTGCATACTCTGCGTTATGTTCGCAATGATCCAGAATTGGGTATTTTTTTTCCATCAGATTCTTCCTTTCAACTCCTGGGATTCTGCGATGCCGATTGGGCTTCTTGCCCAGATTCTCGACGCTCCGTTAGTGGATTTTTTCTCAGCCTTGGTGGTTGCCCTTTATCCTGGAAGTCCAAGAAACAGCATGTTGTCTCTTTGTCTTCTGCAGAAGCCGAATACCGATCGATTCGTCGATTGGTTGCTGAAATTTCATGGATCATACGTCTTCTCAAAGATCTCTCTGTGGATCTCTCTCTTCCAGTTCCAGTTCGTTGTGACAATCAATCTGCGATACACATCGCTAAAAACCCTGTTTTCCACGAACGAACAAAGCATATCGAACTCGATTGCCATTTTGTCCGTGAAAAACTTGTTGATGGCTTGGTTTCTTTGTCGTTTGTTCCCTCCTCGTCTCAGATTGCCGATGTGTTCACAAAAGCTCTGTCAGGCCCTGAAGTTTTATGGGCAAGATTGGAGTCCGAGGATCGGTCTCCACCTTGAAGGGGGGTGATAACGGATCTCCAGCAAAGAGTTCACCGGAAAATGATATCGGAACTCCAAAGGTGTTTGTGGGATCTGTACTTGTGTTGGGAAGTGATAAGTCAAAGCAAGAAGAAGAGACGAATGTCTCTTTGATTTCATCGAATGGTTTGACCGGTCATAAGCTTCCAGAAACTGGACCGGGTCGTATTAGTTTTATGGGCAGTCAGCAATCAGCCCAACAAATAAGGATAAATAAAGGTTTGGGCTGATCCAGGAAATTTGACAAAATAAAGGTTTGGGCTGATCCAGGAAACTTGACAAAACCTGAGGCCCACATATAGAAAATTATTTCTTGTGCAGCACACTTATGTTTTTGTCTACTAGCTAGTTAGTTACAATTTTGATTCCTTCCTTACATGTATATAAGAAAGATATATGTACAGTGATTTACAGAGAAGAAATACAGCAAAGAAAATTCCCAAAAGTCACTATTTCTATTATGTTTTGAATATTTCTTATATGGATTTAAGTTCAATACACTATCAACCTAGCTTAATCTGTGTTATTGTTCATGGCACTTACGACTTATTACAGAGAATTACTTGTAATAATTTTGTGACTTACCTAATTGTTTAGATAATTCTTATTTTGTGTGCATAAAACTTTAACTCTTCTTATAATTGTATATTACTATTTCAAATATTACCATCATTATAGAAGCCTTGTCATACTGATACAGCTAGATGATTTTCAAGATTTATCTTTACTGCACTCGTAGAGACAGTTCCTCTTCGAGGTTCATGATCATATTCTGCGAGGATTTGCAATTAGTAATTTCTTAGTTATTTAGTTTCCTTCCCCTCTACTCTTAAATAATCCTATTGTAACTCAAAAAATTTCATGGTTCAACAGTGGATTCTGCATAACTGGAGCAATGAAGACTGTGTGAAGATATTGAAGAAATGCAAAGAGTCAATTCCAAGTAAGGAGAAAGGAGAAAAAGTGATAATCATAGACATAGTGCTGGAAAGTCCGAAGCTGAGCAATGAATTTGTTCGAGCACAATATTATATGGACATGTTGATGATGGTCTTTTGTGCTGCCAAACAGAGAACTAAGAATGAATGGGAAAAGATATTCACTGACGCTGGTTTCAACGGATATAAAATAACTCCCAAGCAGGGGTCAAGATCTCCATTGAAATCTACCCTTGAACAAGTCTTGGCTTAAAATGTGTGTACAAACTATTGTATGTTTTAGTGAATAAATCTGTGAACTTATAGTGTACGGAGTATCATAAAATTACCCGTGCCCGTGAAGTTAACCCTGGCAGGTATGAAATCATATATCCTTTAACCATAATTAAGTGATATACACACATAATTTGTTTTCAAAATTTTGTGTAAACACCATTTCAGGGTAATTTACCACTTTATGTATTGGAATTTGTTTATTTTTATTTCCTTTGCTTCCTTTATTTCTAGATACCGACCCTGGTAATCAACTCAATTGGCCAAAATGCCCTGATATCAACGTTAGAAAAACTCAAAATAAGATGTACACAAAATTTGACATGCTTTATAAATACAGTAGAATATGTATTTCTATACACCACAAGAATGTAGAATAAATTTTACATCTGTTCCAATTTATGTGAAGGTGTTTGATTAGATACGGGGTTTTATAATAATAGAGAACTTTTAATTTTTGTAATTCTAAAACATACAAATGTTTATGGTTGTGAATCATTCTATAAAATTACTAAACATAAATTGTGTTATTTTTCTAGATTAGCTAAAAGAAAAAGAGCATAAATTGGGACGAATAGTCATTGCGCACATATCTCAGAGTTTTACTTACAATAATATAAACTCTAGAATTTTTTTGGAGTTCATATTAAACTACTTAAGGATTTATGATTTTCAGTTAAAAAATGGTTATATTTTTATGTAATAATCGTAAAAGTGACTATTTAGTTGGCTATACTTTAGTCTATAGTTTTGAAAGCAGCTCGCTGAGTTGCCGGCTGTGTAAAGAGTGGCTATAGTGTTAATTAGTAACTGTAAAGCGGCTAAACAGTATATTATAAACTATGCAAAAAATGGCTACCTGTATTGTGGCCCAAGAAGTGGCTGTTTTGCTTAGTCGGTGGTACTACAAAAAATTTCACCGCGTGCCCTTCATAAGGAGTGGTTTTGTAAAAATTACCACATTAAGCAATATTTTAGCAAAAGAAATTTTTACACTATATGCCCATATTTTTACCCAATTTAAACTTCATTACACTTCATGCCCATTTTGGCATAAATATTTACTCATATACCCACACAACAAAAAGCTTGGCTTTTAGCAACGCCCAAACCGTAGCTAAATATCCGTGGCTAACGAGTGCATTTAGCCATGAAACAACCGTAGCTAATGACTGCTTTAGCCACGAAACCGCCGTAGCTAATTTACCGTGGCTAACGATCTGTAGATTTCAAGACCAGCTAATATTTGCCACGTAAGTCCCGTGGCTAGTTTAATTTTTATATTTTACTATTTTTATATTAATTATAGTTCAACCGTGGCTAAGTAATTCCTTTTTAAAAAATATATATAATATTTAAATGTGAGACATTTGCTAAATTCTACAACACAGTGAGACCCAAGCATATAAAAATATATACTAATAATAATCAAGGTCTTTTAAAGATGTAACTATAAGCTATTTGTACATATTTAACAACACCTATATACAATTTTGAAACTTTAATTATACAAAAATAGTAATATTATTCATATTACAAAACATAGGATTATGTTTTATATACAAGTTGTTACAAACAAGTAGAAAGGGAAAATCCTAACCCTCACATCATATCCCTCCGCCCTACTTTAATATACCCTTTTATTTTTTGATTGAAGTGTGGATGCTATCGGACAAATGAGTATTTTAATTTTTGTTGTTTTAAACACAGTATAGTTTTCTATATATATCGCATACTCTTTAGGATTATCTTTTTGTGTTTGGATTGATATGTGAGTAACTATCGAACATATAGACATTTTAATTTTTATTATTTAAATAAAATGTACCTTTTTGGTATGTCGTATACTTTTTTGTTATACCTTTTTATGTTTAGATCAAAGTGTGAGATGTTATAAAACAAATGGAGGTTTTGACTTTTATTGTTTTAAACAAAGTATACCTTTTTTGTATAACGTATACTCTTTTTGGTATACCCTTTTGTACTTGGATCAAATTGTGTGATGTTACCGAGTAAATAAATATTTTAATTTTTGTTGTTTTGAACAAAGTATACCTTTTGGTATACCTTGTTATGTCGGATCGAAGCGTGATATATTACATAACACATAGATATTTCAATTGTTATTATTTCTTTATGAAGTATATCTTTTTGGTATATATTATATACTCTTTTGGTGTACCATTTTGTGTTTGGATTAGAGTATACGATTTAATTTTTCGTGAATATATTTTAAAGCACCATTGTTGAGATTTTAAGAAAAATAGCGCAGATTACAAATGGGTTTCTTTTATTTGGTGTTTGTTTGATTCAATTAGCATTTTCGATGGGATTATGGTGTAAAAATTGCGCTAACAATCTGAGTTCAGTTGGTGAAGATTTGAGAAAGTTGGATGAAAATTTTGAGGCGAATTTGTGAATAATAGTGTCGCATCGCCAAACAAGACTTGAGTTATGAAATTTGGGGAAAGTTCCTCATTTTTTTTTTTTAGTACTTGGACTAGATATAATTTTGTATGAGTACTTTGAATCAGTTGTTAAATGGTACTCCTGTATTGAGTTAAAGTTAGTATAAATCAGTAGCTCCAAAAAAAAAAAATAGTTCATGTAAAAAATTTAAAAGTGGGGGGAAAAAGATAAAGATGATGATGGCTACCAGCAATTAGCACTAGCATAGGTAAAGTTAGTACAACTTTTGATATACTGTATACTGGTCTGGTATACCCTTTTCTGTTTGGATCCAAGTGTGCGATGCTACTGAATGAATAAATATTTTAGTTTTTGTTGTTTTTGAACAAAGTATACCCTTTTGGTATATTGTATACTGTTATGGTATACCCTCTAGTTTAGTTTTTGTTGTTTTGAACAAAGTATACCCTTTTGGTATACTGTATACTCTTCTGGTATACCCTTTTTTTTTTGGATCCAAGTGTGCGATGCTACCGAGCGAATAAATATTTCAGTTTTGGTTGTTTTGAACAAAGTATACCCTTTTATGTTTGGATCCAAGTGTGCGATGCTACTGAGCGAATAAATATTCCAATTATATTATTATTTTGAACAAAGTATACTTATACTCTTCTGGTTTACCCTTTTCTTTTTGGATCCAAGTGTGCGATGTTACTAAGCGAATAAATATTTCAGTTTTTGTTGTTTTGAACAGAGTATACCCTTTTTGTATATTGTATACTCTTCTAGCATACCTTTTTTTTGTTTGATCGAAGTGTGCGATGTTACCGAACGAATAAATATTTCAATTTTTATTGTTTTGAACAAAGTATACCCTTTTGGTATACTGTATACTCTTCTGGTATACCCTTCTGTATTTTGATCCAAGTGCGCGATGCTACTGAGCGAATAAATATTTCAATTTTTATCGTTTTGAACATAGTATACCCTTTTGGTATACTGTATACTCTTCTGCTATACCCTTTTGTGGATCCAAGTATGCGATGCTACCGAGCGAATAAATATTTTAATTTTTGTTGTTCTGAATAAAGTATACCATTTTGGTATACTGTATACTCTTCTGGCATACCCTTTTGTGTTTTGATCTAAGTATGTGACGCTATTGAGCGAATAAATATTTCAGTTTTTGTTGTTTTGAACAAAATATACTCTTTTGATATACCGTATACTCTTCTGGCATACCCTTTTCTGTTCGACTCAAAGTGCAAAATGTTTTAGAAGACATATATATTTTAATTTTTATTATTTTTAAAGAAGTATATCTTTTTGGTATATTGTATTCTCTTTTGGTATACCCTTTTGTATTTGGATCAAAGTGTGCGATGCTATCGAGAAAATGAGTATTTCAGTTATTGTTATTTTGAATAAAATATACCTTTTTGGTACACCATATACTCTTTCGGTATACCTTGTTATGTTTGGATAAAAGTGTGAAATACTATCGAGCAAATAAAATATTTCAGTGTTTGTGTTTGCGAACAAATTGTTCTTTTTTGGAGAAAGAAAGAAAAAACAAAAAAAAATGAGTATAATAAGATTACGGAGAAAGAAGATAAATTAAAAAACAAAAACATAGGGAGCCATGAATAGTGCTAGAAACAGGAGAAAGAAAATAGAAAGAAAAAAGAATAAAAAATGGAAAAGAAAGAAAAAACAAGAATAGTGAAAACGGAGAAGGAAAAAGAGTAATAAAAGAATGACAAAAAAAAGAGAAAAAAATAATACAAGATATGAGGAGAGAGTAATTAGTTATGGGTATAGAGTGTAAATAAGTTATGGGTATAAATGTAAAGGGTATAGCCGTGTAAATAAAATAGGATGCATGTGTATTTTTGTAAATCCCTTAGCAAAATACTCTTTTTAGTCTGGAGTCAAGATTTTAAGGCAATAATCTTGTAAGTCTTGGCAATTGCCAGTACTTCAAGGGCAAGTACTGTTTTGCCAATACTTCAATTTATATGGCGAGAGTGCAGGGAAAGACTGAAAGTGGCAAGTCTTGGCAATTGCCAAGACTTACGGCCAAGTGCGGCAAGTATTGTCTTTTGCCAACACTTTTAACTTTAAGTGTTAGCAAATAGATTTCCTCGCCAACAACCTTTAGTGATTGGCTTCTACTTCGTCGCCTTTTGTTTTCGTTGTTTTCTTCTCCCTTCTCTTGTTCAATGAACAAATAATTCTTATTGAGTTTTTCAAGTCGCTCTATATTTTAGTATGGCTTGCACAATAAGAATTAAGTATTTAGGATGATAGTAGTTTAGCACACGGTTCAAATGGCTAAACCGAAATTCAACACTCATGAAACAGTGTTTGCGAATGATAAACTAAAGTACATTGTACTCCCTTACAATATTATTGATATATAGTCGAAAACAACTGCAGATAAATAAGAACGCCCAAGTGTACAATCTAAAACCAAGCATTTATTTAAGATTGATTTATAGAGGTGAAATCGAATAAAAAAACTAAAATAAACGCACCTTCACATCCAAAAGCTAGTAAACTTTTTTGTGGGATAATCACGTTCTACTTACACAGAGAGCACCTGCCATCTTCTTTGCTCTCGCTCATGGTTTGTGTGTCACCTGTAATGTCATGTTAATTAAAAGGTTAGTTGCAGAAGTAGGGATGCAACCTTTAGAAAAGACTCTTTATTTTGAGATATATATTATTAGAAGGCCATCTTGGTATTTGATATTTGTAGAGTAGGAGCATGGCATACCACCGTAACGGAAAGAAAATTATTTTCAGATGAAATTCGCTCAACAAAGACCAAACTTTGAAAGTTTATTCCAAACAAAAACCAAAACTTGCAAATAAAGACAATCAACTTAAGCGAGACAAAATCTCCAATACCAAGTAAAACTCCCAATATACACGGAATGTTCACTAAAAGAGCCAAGTTTCATTAACAGAAATAATGTTAAGTGAAGGGATTCTTCATTGGCAATGCATTCACAGTAAACACATGAACGTGCAAATATTTTATCGTAGTTACAAATTTTTTGAGCCAAGTTTCTAAAAAAGAAACAATGTCAAACAATGTCAGAAATGAAAATACATACTTACGTGAGAAGTAGAACTTTTTGGTGGCCCGTGTTATAAAACTTTGAAAATGCTGGAAATCTGATTAGTTTTGGGCAGTGGATGGAGTTGGGATTTGGAAGTGGAAATACTACCTAACAAACGTGTTTAAATGGTAGTACATCATAACAGACACTTTATACATAGAAGCAACTTTTCGTGAGAGCAGCCATTGAATTAAAATGGTATGAAGCAAGGCGACCATTCATGAAGCATCAATTTTAGGTGTTTAAGTGTTTTTTTTAGTCCCTTTAATTCTTAAAGCAGGTTTTATTTTTTTAATAAATACATGGTTTTTTTGGTTAAATGATTTTTGATTTATTGAGGACATGCTTTTATATATATATATATTTTTTATAACCACACAAAAATTACGACATGTTTAGATTACTGATTTAAGATATTATACCAACACAAATATTATATCATATTTAAGGCCTACTTGTTTGTCCTAAAAATATTACGAATGCAAACAAAGGAGGAACTACATGCTTGATCCACAAAATTTGAGAGTAAAACCATTTTTGCCCAATTTTTTGCTAATAAGTCAATCACCTTGTTTTGCTTCCGATAGCTAAGTGTGCTAACTATATTCCCTTTTATTTTCTTGGTTATGGGAGGTTTGATAACCTCCATACATTGCAGCAAGTTGTGGTTTATCAAATTACTGTTACTACAATTATTGATGCATGGATGGGCACCAGTTTGGGATCGTTCTGCAGCTGCTGCTGCCGCCTATGGGTTAGTGATGGGCTTATTTGCAAAAATATGACACCATAAGCAATGATTTGTCTTTTTGTCCGTGCTAACAGGATTTTTTTCAAAAATATCCTTATTAAAGTTTAATGAAAAAGATTCGGATGGAAATTAAATACTCCTATCAAATTTTTAGGTCGGGACCAAGACTTGCCTTTATACATTTCTTCTTTTGAACACGTATTCTTTTAAGTGTTGACAAAAGACAATACTTGCCGTATTTGATCATAAGTTTTGGCAAAATGGATTGGTCAGGTTGCTAGCTCTTAAGTTTGCTAACAATATTCAAGGCGTTCGTATTTTATTTCTAATACACTAAACGGTTATCCGCATCAACTATGATATGACGAATATCACCGCACTAAAACAATATATCAAGAAGAGGAAAGTAAAAAATCAGGTTCTATATATATACTTGTTCGTTAATTATATTGTACATCACACCTTCATTTCAGTAATATTGGTATAATTTTACAAATCATGTACTATAACATGGTATACACGTGCAACGCACGTGTGGAGAAACTAGTTAAAATAAAATAGCAAGTATAAATTAAACAGTTTCAAATTTAAATATATAAGACTAGAAAAGAAATTGGGGGCGAGTTGATACTTTTTTTTTAATTGGTACATATATAGGACCAATACAATAGTAGCATAGATTTTTTACCAAACAAAACGAAAGGAATAAAATTGTAATGGCGGAAAATTTTATTTTCCATCCTTGTTTGTTTTCCAAATGGGTCCGTTTTGCTCTGAAGACGTACAGATATAGGAGTCACAACATGTACACTACATTTTTCTCTCTGTGGTGATATATGCTCCAATTGAGGACGGCACTTCCTCTATTTATAGCCACACTCTCATGGCCTCCAAAGAAACAGCAAAGGAACATACTTTCCTTTTGTGAAGAACCGTTGCCACGAGTCCCACATAGCTACATTTTACCATCCAAAATATTGATTAAAGTTCGTTATCGGTTGTTTTTGCTAAATTCTGTGCTCAAAGCTTCTTCTTCTTTGTTTTCACGTGGTATGATTGGGCTGGACCCCGCACAACAATTTTACCTTCTAGCTCCACCACTAGTCTTTCCACGTGCTCGTAATTACTTTTATAAATACATGTCGTTGGAGGCTTTAGATAGCAACTCTAAGCAAAACAATTTCCTTAAAAATGTCAATGAGTGAGAGTTCTTCTGAGCTTAACCAACCTCAAAATGGTTCCTCCGAGCTTCTCCAAGCTCAAGCTCAAATTTGGAACTATATTTTCAGTTTTGTAAGCTCTTCAGCGGTAAAATGTGCACTTCAACTAGGCATCCTTGATGTACTCTACAAACATGGTAAGCCCATGTGTCTTTCTGATCTCTCGACTGAACTTTCCCTCATCGACCCTTCCAAGGTTTCCTTTCTGCCAATTCTAATGCGCTTTTTACTTCATTCTGGTTTCTTAAATCAACATAATGAAGATCAGTATTCTCTAACCCCAGCTAGTCGCCTTCTTGCGAAAAATGAGCCCTTTAATGTTAGGTCACTCTTGCTTGTGAACCATGATCCAGTCCTCTCAAAAGCATGGTGTGAGTTAAGTAATTGGTTCCAAAATAATGTCCCCACACCTTTTCATACTGCTCATGGGAAATCTTTCTGGGAGTATATTGTGGAAGATCCAGAACTAGGTAATCTTTTCAATGATGCATTGGCTAGTGACTCGAGGTTTAACACCAATGTGTTAATTACCGAGTGTAAACATGTGTTTGATGGCTTAACGTCGTTGGTGGATGTCGGTGGTGGAACGGGCACAGTGGCAATCGCTATAGCTAAAGCTTTTCCTTTCCTAAAGTGCACTGTACTTGATCTCCCTCATGTAATATGCGACCTCAAGGGAAGTGGGAATTTGGAGTATGTTGGAGGAGATATGTTCGATAAGATTCCCCATGCTAATGTGATCTTACTCAAAGTACGTATAGTTTAGCTAAAACTGAAGTTGGTATACCCGTGAAATTATCCTTACTCAAAGTTGTCGTGCACAAATTATCAAAATAATTTCACTATATACACCGGCTATTGGAAATTTTTTTCCACACAATTAGGTCACGAAAAAATGCATCAATTCTCCACAAAAATTGGGATATTTACTACTATTATAATGAGACATGTTATAATGGCATATTTGTAAATGAACACACATTATGTAGTTAGTATTGAACTTATCAATATACGTATAATTAGATAACTGGGTTTTATTTTGTATTTATTGACTTGCCTCAATAGTTACTTAGTGATCAAGGTAGCTTAGATACCAAACTTGTATAAATACTCGATATTTTCACTCAAAATTGTGTTGGTTTTTTTACAACAGGTTAAGTCTACCCGATAGTGTCAAAAAATTTACACTGTGTGAGTAAAGTTAAACTTGTTTAAAAAGAGTGACCATCAAATTAAACCCCAGTGATTTTGAATTAAATCTAAGAAACTTTTACTTTGATCATTACCGCCTTTCTTTACTTGAGACTTTTAAATTCTTCACTCCTTAATTTTCACTAAACTTCTTCATACATGGCTGAACAGTGCGTTCTGCATGACTGGAGGGACGAAGATTGTGTGAAAATACTGAAGAAATGCAGAGAGTCAATTCCAAACAGGGAAGCAGGAGGGAAAGTGATAGTCATAGACACAGTGATGGAGGATCCGAAACTACGCAATGATTTTGTTAGAGCACAGCATAATATGGACATGCAGATGATGGTTCTTTGTGCTGCCAAAGAGAGAACTAAGAAGGAATGGGAGAAGCTTTTCACTGAAGCTGGTTTTACTGAATACAAAATAACTCCCGGTTTGGGCTTAAGATCTCTCATTGAAATTTACCCTTAGCTTGAAGCGTTGATCTTGGCAGCTAGCTGGAATGTGAAATCTAAACTGCATTTGATCTTATTACTAAGTTTGAGATATGTGTGTATTCCTTTATTTTGTATGGTGAGCTATGTAGTTTTGTTGCATATATTTATTTAGAGTGCTTGTTTCTTTATTTTGTATGCTACGGTCTGAAATTCATTTTATTTTGTTCAGTTCTCATTGGAACCATAATTATAATGGTTGAGTTTTACTTTGCAATCACTACTATTGAAGTGGTACCTTAGAACTTGAGTCGAAGAACTTGACACTTTTATAAGTTAGCATGGCACCCAGAGGCAGATTTAGGATTTGAACATTATGTGTCCTAAATTTTATGATAATGATCTTAAGAGCAAGTTACTGGGTTCTCGACTTGATTTTTATGTATATTTAATGATTTTTTTAAGATAAATACACTGTCTGCACAAAACCTACTAGGTTCTGCCAAACCCGCTACCTATGCTCTACATCTGTCACTGATGGCACCTTAATCCTACAGAATTAACAAATAATCCTACAAAACTCAGGAAAAAAGAATAATTAACATGGTGTTACGTTGTAAGTGTTAGCTGTTTGCACTTTCGATAATGACCAGAAACCAAAAAAAGATGAAATATAAAATATTCCGAGCCAACAGTCTACACTGTCTCTCCTTAAGAAATCTAATCTCCTCACAGTTATCCAAGGTTAATGGATTAATTTCTTCAAGGATAGAACAGAACAACACTACTGTGATAGCGGTAATGCAAATCACAGTAACGAGCGAACTCAAAATTACGGCTGCAAATCACACTGACTCAGACTTACTTTTTTGTTTTTGAAAACAAATGCAGAATGCCTCTTAATTTATAGCCACAAAATTTCAACGCGGGAAATATTCAATTTCCGTTTAGACCAAATCTAAATCCAAATCCAAATCCAAAGCCAAAGCCGAGCTGAGCGAGCGACGGTGACGGCGGCGCGAGGTCCCTTCCTCTTAAGTCCTTTTAAGAGCTAAAGGAAATGATTCTTTATTTATACTCAACAAACTACCTCTCTTTATCCGATGAGGGACAAAGTGCAAAAGCAAAAATTGCCTTTTTATCTTTTCTCCATTTCTCATTCACACCTACTGCATTTAAAATCCCAACAATCCCTCACATGAATGGGGAATGGCTATATGCAGAAAACTGTGTGATTCGCAAGTAGAACTAATTGCATCTGGATAAGTAGGTTCCCCTTTGAACTTTCCGTAGTGAACATATATCAGATATACTCGGTCAATCGGTAGATATGATATCTTTAAACCGTCGAGCTTTGGTGTATACTTAGACAACATATGCCACATAATTAGTCCTTGATCTCATCGTTGTGTTCGTTTCAGCCATGAACACCACCTGGTTCATGAGTGCATAGAGAATTGGCCTTACAAAATTCTCCTTGAAGCGGCTTCCACTTCACACTCACATAGGTGATTTCTAAACGTGTAAGCCCGTAGATCTACATTGTCTGAAAAATCCCGTATCAAGCTTAGATAATTATTAAAAAACGTCTTTAACGTTTTATCCTTGGTACTAAATATTAAGAGGATGGGTTGAGTTGTTTGACAATGTTGGAGCGGTCATGCATAACTTTGGTTGAGCTCCTTGAACCTAGATCTTGGGATCTCCAGTCTTCTAGGTAGAGTTACCGCCATGAGGACTTGTCCTCGGCCATAGTCTCATTCCTCTTGATAATCTCTCAATATCATCTCTAGTTAATCCTTTTGTAAGCAGATCCGATACATTATCCTTTGACTTCATATAGTCAACTGTGATAATTCCTCTAGAGAGCAGTTGTCTAATGGTTTTATCTCTTTGTCGTATATAACGATTTTTCCCATTATACACAAGGCTCCTAGCCCTTGAAATTGTCGATTGACTATCACAGTGTATACATATAGGCATAAATGGCCTAGGCCAAAATGGAATGTCTTCCAAGAAGTTCTGAAGTCATTCAGCTTCTTCACCGGCCTTGTCTAAGGCTATGAATTCAGCCTCCATTGTAGAACGAGCAAGCAGCGTTTGTTTGGATGATTTCAAAGCTACCGCTCCTCCACCTATCATGAAAATATATCCACTTGTGGATTTTGATTCTTTTGAGTCGGTGATCCAATCTGCACCACAATATCCCTCTATAACATCCAGATATTTATCATAATGCAAAGCATAGTCTTGTGTATACTCCAAATAACCCAAGACTCGTTTCATTGCCATCCAGTAATTTTGTCCAGGATTACTTGTGTATCGACTCAGTTTACTTATAGCACAAGCTATATCTGGTCGTGTACAATTCATGATGTACATTAGACTTCCCAACACTCTAGCGTAGTCTCGTTGAGACGTACTTTGTCCTTTATTCTTTGTAAAGGCAAGATTCACATCAATTGGAGGTTTTTGAAGTTTTGAAGTCTAAATACTTTTAATTTTTCCATGAAAATTTTTTATGTAATGAATTTGAGATAATGCAAAACTTTGAGGAGTTTTATGGATTTTAATTCCCATGATTAAATTCGCAACTCCCAAGTCTTTCATATCAAACTTGCTAGTTAGCATACGCTTAGTAGCATTTATGTCAACAATATCTTTACTCATTATTAACATGTCATCCGCATATAGACAAACAATGACTATGTGATTTGGAGTGTTCCTAATGTAGACACATTTATCAAACTCATTAATCTGAAAGCCATTTGATAATATTGTACTGTCAAATTTTGCATGCCATTGTTTAGGTGTTTGTTTTAGTCCATAAAGTGACTTAACAAGTCGACATACCTTCTTTTCTTTTCCAGGAACCACAAACCCTTCAGGTTTTTCCATGTAGATTTCTTCCTCCAAATCTCAATTTAAGAAGGTTGTCTTAACATTCATTTGATGGATTTGAAGACCATACACGGAAGCTAAAGCTATTAGCATCCGCATGGATGTAATTCTTCTTACCGGCGAGTATGTGTCAAAATGATCAAGACCCTCTTTTTGTATATAACCTTTAACGACCAGTCTTGCCTTGTATTTGTAAATAGTACTATCAGCTTTCATTTTCCTTTTTGAAAATCCATTCGTAATCTAAAGGTTTATTTCCAGGAGAAAGATAAACCAACTCCCAAGTATGAAAGCTTAAAATTGATTCTATTTCACTATTGACTGCCTCTTTCCAATAAGGAGACTCTGAAGAAGTCATTGCTTATTTATAAGTTTGACGCTCATTTTCCGATAGAAATGTCATAAAATCTGGTCCAAAGGAAGTAGACGTCCTTTGACGTTTACTGCGTCTTGGATTTTCATTATTTGACATACTTCCTTTTGTACCTTCCCTTGGTCGTTTCGTGCTAACACTTGATGATTTACATTCATTAGGATATATATATTTTCGAAGAATTCATCATTATCTGATTCAATAAGCGTATTGACATGAATATCGGGATTTTCTGACTTATGAACCATAAAACGATATGCCTTACTATTATTGGCATATCTTATGAAAACACAATCAACGATTTTTGGTCCTTTCTTTACCCTTTTAGGTTTAGGAACTTGTACTTTGTCAAACACCTCCACACTTTGAGGTAATTCAAGCTTGGCTTTCTTCCCTTCCATTTTTCATATGGAATGGATTGTGTTTTGTTGTGGGATACACGATTAAGTATTCGACTAGCTGTAAGAATAGCTTCCCCCACAAGTTCTGGGTAAACCCGAACTTATTATCAAAGCATTCATCAATGTATTACTTTCCGCAATCCCATTCGATTGTGGCGTGTAAGCGGCAGTGATTGATTTGATGAATAATGTTGTATTCCAAATATATTTGTTCAAAAGGAGATTCGTAGTAACCACCACTATCACTTCTTATCATTTTTGTTCTTTTATTAAGTTGTGTTTCAACTTCACTTTTGTATTGCTTGAATGCATCTATAGCCTCGTCTTTACTACCAAGTAAATAAACATAGCAGTAACGAGTGCTATCGTCAATAAAAGATATGAAAACTTCTTTCCACAGCGAGATGGTATTGACTTATCATAAATATCCGTATGAATTAAGTGTAAAGGTTTGGAATTCCTTTCAATTGATTTGTAAGGATGTTTCGCAAATTTGGACTCAACACATATTTGACATTTTGATCTCTCACATTTAAATATAGGCACTACTTCTATATTTATCATTTTTCGCAAGGTTTTATAGTTAACACGTCTCAAACGTGCATGCCACAATTCATTTGACTCAAGTAAGTAAGAAGAAGCTTGAACTTTATTATTGATAGAAACAGTCATTACATTCAGCTTGAAAAGGCCCTCACTTAGGTAGTCTTTTCCTACAAAACTATCATTCTTACTTGATATAACCTTATCAGAAACAAATACACACTTAAACCCGTTCTTGATGAGAAGTGATGCTCACACCAAGTTCTTACGTATTTCTGGAACGTGAAAAACATTGTTGAGAGTCACAACCTTACCCGAGGTCATCTTTAGGCCTATCTTGCCATAACCTTCAATCTTTGATGTGGCAGAATTTCTCATAAAGAGTGTCTCATTAGGTCCAGCAAGAGCATAACCAGTAAACGCATCTTTATTTGCACAAACATGGCGGGTGGCTCCAGAATCAATCCACCATTCTTTGGGATTTCCTACCAAGTTACCTTCAGAAATCAATTGCACAAAAATCCATCTCTTGCACTCCTTGGAAAATAGTATCTTCTACCATATTTGCTTGACCTTTATTATTTTTTGCATTCTTTAGGGCACAACAGTCTACAGCCTTGTGTCCATATTTGCGACAGTTGCGGAAATTGCCCTTGAATTTCTTCTGTTTCGGCTAATTGTTTGGTCCAGAAGGTTTCTTCATTTTGTTGTTCTTTGGTGCATCATTTGTCTCAACAATATTTTCTCCCATTACTGTTGAATTTCTACAAGCAACCTTCTTCTCCGCAATCTTGTTGTCTTCCTCGATCCTCAAACGAACAATGAGATCTTCGAGTGACATCTCCTTGCACTTGTGTTTCAAGTAATTCTTAAAGTCTTTCCACAAAGGTGGCAACTTTTCAATTACCGCAGCCACTTGAAACGCCTCATTGATGACCAAACCTTCAATGAAAATTTATTATTAATAGGATAATTAATACTTCTAATATAAGCATTAATTTGGATCATGCCTTCAGCAATGAGATCATGAATGACACGCGCAACTCTTGGACATGACTTATGACAGTTTTACTGTCCACTATCTTAAACTCCAGAAATTTAGCGGCTACAAATTTCTTCATCCTAGCATCTTCAGTTTTGTACTTCTTTTCAAGAGCAAGCCAAAGCTCCTTCGAAGTTGCAGCAATACTGTAGACATTGTATAAGTCGTCCTCCAGTCCATTCAGAATGTAGTTTTTATATAGAAAATCAGAATGCTCCCATGCTTCAATAACAATGGAACGTTTATTTTCAGGAGTGTCGTATGCCGAGACAGGAACTTCCTCCTTAATGAATCGTTGCAAACTCAGCGTGGTCAGATAAAAGAACATCTTTTGCTGCCACCTTTTGAAGTCAATCCCGCCAAATTTTTCCAGCTTTTCAGCTGGTGCGGATACAGAGCGGCTGTAGCTTGCACCAATGAAAGCATTTGGTGTACCAGAAACACCTTTGTTATTTTTTGTACTCGTCATTATTCTGTAAACACAAAATAACACACTCATATTCAAATAATCTGATTTAATGTACAATGAAAATTTTATATCTTCAAACTGATTTAATGTACAGTGAAGTTTTTATATCTTCAAACTAAATAACAATATAAATAATTTTAATAATCTATTTAAGTTTTTAAACTTCAAAACAGAATATTAAAATTGGAGTAGAAAATCTTTTCAGATTTTAGTCTCCAGAAACAGTAACAGTTTGGAGTATAAAATCTTTTCAGATTTTAATCTCCACTACCAGTTCAGTATCGATTAGTAGACCAGAGAAACAAAGTAGATTTCTTAAGATTGTTAGATGTCTGCACTTTCGATAATGACCAGAAATCAGAAAAAGATGAAATAGAAAATATTTCGAGCCAACAGTCTACACTGCCTCTCCTTAAGAAATCTAATCTCCTCAGAGTTACCCAAGATTAATGAAAATTCCTCCCAGGATAGAATTTTTGGATGGAAAAATTGAGGCAGAATGCCTCTGAATTTTAGCCACAGAATTCAAGGATTGAAGAGGTACCAAGGTGTCTTTTCTAGAGAAGACACCTGCTGGTTGCCAAGGTGCCTTTTCTGAAGAAGTCATGGATAAATCCGTTAAGAAAAAATACCATCGCGGGAAATATTCAATTTCCGGTTGATAATTATTAAATAATATATTTAATATTTATTTAACAAAAATAATATTTTGTTGATATAAAAAAATTATCAATCAATCGACCGAATCCGAAGTCGAGCGACGGCGCAAGGTCCCTTCCTCTTAACTCCTTTTAAGAGCTAAAGGAAGTGATTCTATATTTATACTCAACAAACTACCTCTCTTTAACCGATGAGGACAAAGTGCAAAAGCCAAAATTGCCTTTTCATCTTCCCTCCATTTCCCATTCACACCTACTTTATTTAAAATCCCAACAATAAGGTGGTGTAGGTCAAGGAGGTTGGGGTGGATGTGGTTGATAAATGTGGTTATGTGATAGGTGTTGATGGTTGTAGGCTTGTAGCCGGCCATGAACACTAAAAAAAAATTATCAATTTTAGACCTCATGATTTTTAAAGTCGACGAGTTTTCCTCTTACTATAAATTTCATTGTTGCTGATATTGACAGGGGACGATTTGATAAACCACAACTTGTAATATATGGAGGTTCTTAAACCTCCGCAACCTAGAAAAGGAAAGGGAATTTAGCTCTCTACATATCTACAGGGAGCAAAACAGGGCGATAGACTTATTAGCAAACAATGGAGTAAAAATGTTTACTCCCAAATTTTGTGGATCAAGCATGCAGTTCCTCCGTTGTTTGCATTCGTAACTGTTAGGAAAAACAACTATTTTTGTTCAACAAACTTCCGATAGTACTAGATAGCATCGACATAATATCCATAGTACTAGACCGCATCGACATAATGTCCAGAATGATCGCCCTGTATCTTGTCATAATATGATTTTACCGTATATTATTTAATGTTAACTTATTTAACTGGTATAAAATTTTAAAAAAAGAAATGAAACATTTTGAAACTTGCAGCATGAAATATGCCGAAACATGTGTGTTAGTATAATATTTGAAATTAGCGATTGTTGAACCCCAAAAATTACCCTTTCTTTAAGAAAAGATAGGTTTCGGGTATATTTCAACAAAATGGGACTCCAAAGGGCTTTCTTTGGAGTCGCCACCTAATTTAGGAGAATTAGGAACCAATTAATTAAATAGTGCGTGCAAGCACTCCGTTTTAAGGAAAATGGTCTTTTCAGAGATTCTAAGTAAGAGGTTCAATTATTTTCGAAAGAAGGTTTCAAATTGAAAGCACTTTCGAAAATCCGTAAAATTACGGTTAATCCTTCGGTTTTCACAAAATAGCTCAAAAGGTTAACTTTCAATATGTCGATAAAATGGTTTTAAGATTAATATTAAAAATCTAAGATTATAATAAATTATACTTTAAAGAAATATGAATTTAAATAAACTTAGACTTGAAAAGGAAAGAAAGAAAGAAAGGAAAATAAATAAATAAATAAATAAATAAATAAATAAATAATTTTTGCTAAAATAGGAAAACCAATTAATTGGAAAGAAGTTGCACTTTCATGGATAAAAATGAGTTACTTTTTATTAATTTCGAATTTTAATTGCACGCATTATTTAACTAAAAGATGCACAATTCGTAAATAAGATGGAGATTCTAAAGAAATAAAATATTCACAAAATAACTCAATAAATAACTAAACATTCATTCATAATCAATCAAATAAATAATTATCTACGGGGAATTCCTATAGACATGCAATTTCTAAGGATGGGAAAAGAGGAGGTTTAGAAGAAGAACCCGGAAATTGATAAAACTCATGGGAGCCTTGGATTTATTTAATTTTATACAATTATATGCCCATGAGCCTAAGTTAGAATAGGCGGCTCAACAAAGCATTTTAAAATTTCTTCTATAGGCTTCGCTTCTTGAGTACTCGAACCCGGACTCGACTCTAATGCAATATAAGCCGTCCCAAGTGAGTTTGCCAAACTCATCCCAAGTTGTATTATGCAAAATGATAAGGAAAGGATTAGTACATGCAAACGAGGATAGAAAACAAGCAAATAAAAGCAAAGGAAAGATGAATAAACATCATTTTACGGAGATGATTCTAACTACTTCAATGTATGCTAACACATATGCTTTGACAAAATGATGTTCAGAGGTGGCAATTAACATCGAAACTAGAACTAGAACTATCAGGGAATAGGGCAGACTAATTAGAGGACCATAGGGTCGATCTAAAACACATAGAAAACAAGGCAGGGAACATTGGAAACTGAGTTTGAATAATTTAAAAGGAAAGCAGAGGATTGAAGCTGAAGGAATCAAAAGGAACCTATGAGCTTCCATACACTTTAGAAAGACCAGACTGCCAGACAAGATAATGAACAAAAAAAAGCTAGAACCTGAACGATATATCAAAACAAATGAGCTTAGGACAAAACCAAACTAATACTTTGCAAACATATCAGCCCACACTTGAACAGATTTGGACTTGCATCACTTAGACTGCATAAACTCAAGGACTTCATGAAAAAACCTGGGAAGAAAACTAGGAGAAGACTGGCACTAGGCTACATCCTACCTCTCCATCTCCTTCTTCTAAACCAGCAAGACATAATCAAACATAAATGATCCTTTTCTTTTTTGAACTTTTAAACCAAACGATTCAAAGTTATGAATTTTATCTTGACCAAAACCAACTTCACAGACTAGCATGGATAAATAAAGACTAAAGCTTGGCTTTAGAACTAAGGACAGCGAACAACAAGTTTCAATTTTAACTAGACTCAATAACTCTTCCAAGATACGGTGCAAATCTTCACATCAAACACTTAACTATACCTTAACACTTTTATGACCAAACTAGAATAAAATTATTTAAGACCAAATGAGATTTAATTAAGAAAAAGGAAAAGCAGAATATCCAAACTGAAGGAATAGCTGAAATCATCACTTTATTTCCAAGAGAAAGCATGCATGGTCGACATTCTTTCCATACTTACAAATCATCATACTAATTCTAATGACATAAAATCCATATTCAAATAGCTTAATCGTGTTTGCAATCTCAAAAAAAAACACATTTCAGATTCCAGTCTAATACCCATTTTAATCCCAGGAACAACTTTTAATTTAACCTTGAATTCATGAAGAATTTCAACTGCACCACACTCAACTGAAAAATGAAACAGAATAAGACCAATCAAACTCTGACCTCTACAAACTGAAGCAAACAAAACCCAACTACCTGACCCCTGACCTCCTGCAATAACTCAAGACCCTGAACCAAACTTGCATACACCTAGACTACTCTACAAACTCCCTGGAACCACCAGAAATCCTACTGCTGCTGCAATCTATAAGCGCAAACCCTAAACTTCTTTCAGCTTCCCCAAACTGAGAACTTAAACAACTTCTCCAAACAATTTGCATCACCTCTCTAAACTCATATGCTGCCACTAGGACACACATACACACACTTCCAGGACTCCTTTCTCACCATATCAGCTGCAGATCCCTGAAACACTCCCTCAATCTTCCTGGATCCCTACACTTTTTAAAATAATACCCCAAACTCCTCTCCACAACTACAGACCTACCGGACCTTCTCCTGACAAACACACCTGCTTCACTTCCTCAAACTCCCTCTCTACCTGCAAACAACTACCAGGACCAGGGGAACCACCACAAACAAGATGCAGAACTCAACCTGCATCTCCTCCTTAATTAAACAAAGATCCAGACCATGACACAAAGGAAAAGAGAGGAACAGAGGAACAGGTCACATTTTAGGAGAGAAAATAATCCTTTAAGACAACCAAAGGACCAAAGATCAAAACTTTAATCTTTAAACTTGACTAATTTAGGATTATTACACCTAGCTACAATATCATTCAGAAAACAACAATTAGTAATCAAGCGAAAAAATAGAAAAATCCTGTTTTTACTACATAATAAACTATTGTGATTTCCTACTTAACACATATCAAATTTATCCTTAAGATTTATGCACATCCTTAAACTAGGGCAGTCACGCGAGCATATTCAATCGTGAATGCAGATCAGACATAAGAACAAAACAGTAAAAGAAAAGGAATAGCTATTACCTTTTGCGACGCAGTGAAATGAGGCGATTGATCCGTCGAAATCCGCACTTGAACAAACGTCAACAACTCGACGATTCACAAAATTTTAAAAGTCGGAAATTAGGAAGGAAAAATAAAATCGCTTATTAAAAAAAAGCACTAAGAGGGTCCTCGTTTCCGAAGTCCCTCAATTCCTTCAACCAAAAATCCGACCCCATTCTTACTGTGCAAAGGGGTATTTATAGCGGTTTCGAAGATGTAAAAACACTAGATTTTCGATGTGGGATCAATTGCATATAGGCTATGAAATAGAGAGTAAAAACAGTGAAAAAAACTGAGTAAAAGGTGAAACAAAAGTTACCTGTTCGAATCAACGGTGCAAATTCTTTGCTTTTGATCTGAACGGATGGAAAAAGGTGGATTGTACCTCCTCGCTCCCTATTCGTCCAGCACAAAAGTAGTAGTGGACAAAATGAGGAGAGAGGGGTTCGATCCGACACCGTATGAGGGAAAGAAACCACGGGCCACAGGATGACGCCATGAATTCTTGGCGTTTTGCTGAGAATAGAGGGGAATTTTAGGGTGGTGGCGAGGGGAATTTGGGATTAGGGTTAGGGGATTGGGGATTAAGGGAATCGGGTTTAAACTGATGGAAGAGGGTGTCGGGTAGAGGGTTTTGGGTTAACGGGACTGAAAAGGGGCGTGTGTGTGTGTAATGTATGTGTTATATGTATTGTAATGTATTTTGCATAGGTAAGCTGGGATTTAGGGCTAGGAACGAAGATAGCCCTTTTAGATAAATTAGAAATTGAAGAGGTTGCGCGGGGTAGGATATAAATTAGGCTACATCTCACAATTTTAACCTTTTCTTCCCAGATTTCATTAATTCACCTTAAAATTTAAAAATTGATTTTTTATTAGAATAATTAGTATTAATTAAAATTTCCGGGACAAAATTGGGTGTCAATAGCGATTCTAATGTCATAACTTCTATGTGACTATAAAACCTTCACATTAAGATAAAATGATAAGTATTAGTAAAAGCATTTTTTTTTAAAGGACTAGAAAAGAAATTGGGTCACAAAGAATTACTATATACTCCCTCCATTCCAGTTTATACAGCAGTATTCTTTTATATAGTTCAAAAAAGAATGACAACTTTCTAAATTTGGATACAATTTAAGTTTGAAATTATTACTTTATCCTTAATAAAATGATTTATAACAACACGATTATTTATATCCCATTGTAAACCACAAATCTCATAAATATGCATTTGCTTCTTAAATTTTGCAGGGGTTTAAATTATGACATATAAAATGAAACTCAATCAATTTTTATCCAAAATGAAAAAAGAGAATTATTTGGCGGGAATTTCATTTTCCCTCCATATTTGCTTTTCCAAAACGGGCATGTGACTTGAAAACCCTTCACCAGAAGCGCGTACCCTACTTGCCTCCCGAGGTAATTCTGTTCGTCAATAGTGATTGAATTTGTAGTTTGATTTCCGGATCGATTGACATTGATATATTTGGTTTTGGGTTATATAAATAACCATCGCATGTACAATCTGGAACAACCTACAAGTAGAGGCGGAACCAGGATTTAAAGTTAATGAGTTCATGGTTCTAGTCCTTTTAAATTATTAGATTTCAAATTAATAATTTGTGCATATTATATGAATCCGTGGCGGATCCAGAATTTTAAGTTCTTGAGTGCTCACTTCTTTAAGTCTTTAGCATAAAGTAGCTACAATCACATTGTGCAATTGTAACGTGAGATAAAAGCTATCATTACAAGATAAAATAAAAATTCTTAGTCACAATGAAGAATTGGGAGATCAAGTCTTCAAGAAGGGGACGGTGTCTTTGTGGAACCTGTTAATTTTGTCATTGTTTGCCGCAATTTATGTAAAATTTTCACCCACAGGCCACTATTGTCACTGATATTTAGTTTAAAGCTATTTTTTTTATTGATCTTACATGAAATGCCACTTTTTAGAACTTCAATCTGTATGGGCTGAAGTTCAAACCTTGTGAGTTGAACTTCATGCCTAAATTATGAAGTTTCAACTTCAATCTGTAAGGGTTGAACTTTTAGTTATAGATGCGTAAACTTCAACCCTTGCGGACTGAAGTTGAACTTCAATCTTGGTGGGCTGAAGTTGAACTTCAATCCTTGTGGGCTGAACTTGTGTGAAGTTCAACGTAAAAATTTCGCCCAGATGCCATTTTTAACACTGGTGTTTGGTTTGAGGCCACTATTTTCTTTAGTCTTACACTAGATGCCACTTTTGGGCCTTTACTAAATAAGCATTGACTTAAGTTCTGATCATTGACTGAAGTTCTGTCCATATGGCCCTAGACTGAAGTTCTATCTTTAAGGACTGAACTTCAATCCATATGGCCCTGGACTGAAGTTCTATCTTTAAGGACTGAACTTCAGTCAATATGGCCCTGGACTGAGGTTCTTTTTTTAAGCGAAAGTGGTCACAAACTAAATATTTTGGTATTAGTGGCATGTGCCCAAAGACCAGTGGCAACAGTGGCTTTTCGTGCACTTACCCCAAGTTCAAACCAAAAGAATTGAAGTTTCAAAAAGTGACCTCTCATGTAATTAAAACAATAAAAAAAGTGACCTCAAACCAAAAACCACTGCCAAAAGTGGTTTTTGGTACACTTCGCCCTTTCTAGATAAGAGAAAAGGTATAAAAAAAAAATGAGGTAAAACGGAAAGAAAAGTAACCAGAATTTGGCTGCAACTGAAAAGAGTTATAATTAAAAACAAGACCTGGAACGAAGCAAGATAAAATTGAAAAAAAGGACGTATTGCCTTTAAAAAATTGCGTTTGCAGGAATCGAACGAAGATACGGGGGAATTAGTTAGAATCCAGCACCCATCTCGTAACCAAAGCTGCTACGAAACACTTTGTTTCGTGGGTGCTTTTTCAGCATTTATATTCGTTTTATAATATTTTTTATATACGCCGGAGTTGATGGTGGAGCACCATAAAGCTCAATGTGGGTCCACTCCTGATATGAATTTCTCGAGACAAATACTGGATTAAGTTACTAGTTGTGCCGAACCACCGAACCCTCTTAGGTCCTCCCCTGCAGTTACAAGAATCTCGAGTTTAGCACAGGAAAAGAACAAAAAGAAAAACACCTGGCTTGCTCTGAAGACAGATACATTTGAGATATCATGGGAGATTTAAATATAGAGTCAGAACTAAGAAGTCTGATCTCTGTTACATGCTTCCTTCGCTCATCAAAGTTCTTTTCAGCCGTCCACCCTCAATAAATATTAACTTATCACAATTATATAGTAGTACAACAGCTATCAGATATTATAATTTACTAGTCAATCAGATACTATGTATCTTCAGTATTTATTTAATCTGTTCGATTAGCTTTTACCTAATACTTTCCCATTTTAAAGTACTCTTTTTGGAGGTTAACTTCTACGCAACATGGTTCATTGAAGAGTTTACATCAGAAAGAGGGTATCATATATGCCTGGTGACAGTTATGAAATGTATGTGGAACCAATTATATGAATGCCAAGAAAATAAGAGTGGAAAATGAATAAATAACAAAATTCAAACAAGTACTACTAAATACTCCCTCCGGTCCACTTTATTTGATGTTTTTCACTTTTCGAGAGTCAAGTTGACCAATTTTCGGATTCAAATTGAAATAGATTTAGTCAATATTTTAAAATTATAATTTAGATATTTAAAAGCTACACGAAAAGTACTACAAGTTGCAATTCTTGTCATATTAATATGGTGAAGAAATATATCTCAAAATATTGGTCAAAGTTTATATTGTCTGACTTTTAAAAAAAGTAAGTGATCAAATAAAATGGACAGGGGGAGTAACTACTACTACTTAGTATTAGATAAGAGTGGTGATCTGATAAATTAGTGTACTACCACTAGGAAAAAACATGGATTGCAGGTAGTCTTTCCATGTGCGCTCATTACTTCTATAAATACATGTCATTGGTGGCTTTAGATGACAATTCTAAGCAAAACATTATTTCCTTAGAAATGTCAACGAGTGAGAATTCTTCTGAGCTTCACCAAGCTCAAAATGGTTCCTCCGAGCTTCTCCAAGCTCAAAATGGTTCTTCTGAGCTTCTTCAAGCTCAAGCTCAAATCTGGAACTATATTTTCAACTTCGTAAGCTCTTCAGCAGTAAAATGTGCACTTCAACTAGGCATCCTTGATGTTCTCTACAAACATGGTAAACCCATGTGTCTTTCTGATCTCTCGGCTGAACTTTCACTCATCGACCCTTCCAAGGTTTCCTTCTTGCCAATTCTAATGCGCTTTTTAGTTCATTCTGGTTTCCTAAATCAACATGATGAAGTTCGTTATACTCTTACCCCAGCTAGTCGCCTTCTTGCGAAAAATGAGCCCTTTAATGTTAGGTCACTCTTGCTTATGAACCATGGTCCAGTCTTTTCAAAAGCATGGTGTGAGTTAAGTAATTGGTTCCAAAATAATGTCCCCACACCTTTTCATACTGCTCATGGGAAATCCTTCTGGGATTATATTGTGGAAGATCCAAACCTAGATGATATTTTCAACGATGCGTTGGCTAGTGACTCGAGGTTTAACACCAATGTGCTTATTATGGAGTGTAAACATGTGTTTGAAGGCTTAACGTCACTGGTGGATGTTGGTGGTGGCACGGGCACTGTGGCAATCGCTATAGCCAAAGCTTTTCCTTCTTTAAAGTGCACTGTACTTGATCTCCCTCATGTTGTAGGTGACCTCAAGGGAAGTGGGAATCTGGAGTTTGTTGGAGGAGATATGTTCGATAAGATTCCCCATTCTAATGCCATCTTACTCAAGGTATGTAAAATTTAACTACAAAAAGTATTTCGTATTCCTGCGAAACTGTCCATACTCGAAATTGTTTTGCATAAATTATATTTTTTATAAAGTTTCCCAGACGAGTGGGTTGCCGTACTTAATGAAGAGGAGTACTAAATGAACGGGACTTGGCCCAAAACCTCAAAGTTGCAACACAACGATAAAATAATTATCCTTCAAAAAGGTTAGCGGGATAACTCAAAGAACTAACAAAATTGTTGGCCGTACCATACTTACGCCTAACAAAGGCTTTTGACGTTTGTCTAAGTAGACCAGTTATTGCAAACTTTCATTAGTGACCATCAAACTAAACCTCTGCAATTTCGAGTTAAATCTGATTCTAATACGTTGACCATAACCTCTCTTTACTTGAGACTTTTAAATTGTTTTCCGCCGGCTGCCTTTTGAATCCTTAATTTCCACTGAAATTCATGCACGGTTGAACAGTGCGTTCTGCATGACTGGAGGGACGAAGATTGTGTGAAGATACTAAAGAAATGCAAAGAGTCAATTCCAAGCAGGGAAGAAGGAGGGAAGGTGATAATCATAGACACAGTGATGGAGGATCCGAAACTACGCAATGATTTTGTTAGAGCACAGCATAATATGGACATGCTGATGATGGTTCTTTATGCTGCCAAAGAGAGAACTAAGAAGGAATGGGAGAAGCTTTTCACTGAAGCAGGTTTCACTGAATACAAAATAACTTCCACTCTGGGCTTAAGGTCTCTCATTGAAATCTACCCTTAGATTGAAGCATTAGATTCATTAGACGCATTAAATCTAATTACTTTAAGTTTGAGACTGGTGCTTATTCCTTTTTGTATTGTATAGCCAATAAATGATTGAGCTCTGTGGGTTTGTTGTATATGTTAATTTTATTTAGAGTGCTTGTTGCTTTATTTTGTATGATATCAGTGTGAAATTCACTTTATTTTGTTCTCTTCTCATTTGAAGTTTGGAACCATAATTGTAATGATTGACTATTTTGTAATCACTATCATCAAAGTGGTACCTTAGAACTTGAGTTGAATAACTTGACACTTCTATTTTAAGCTACCACCTCATAGCTACTATATGCTTCCTAGATCCAATGGTGATAAAGCTTGACAACCTCAAACATTAGTTGATAAGGCTATTCTATCTTCCAAGAGTTACGTAGTTCTACTACTTTACCTATGTACATCATACAGCATGTTTAAGCTATGAACACAACAAACTCAACAAATCTGAAGAAATAGAAAGAAATAAAGAAGATAAGGACATGGACAGTAGAAATGGGGATAATAATACATTACAACTTCAATCACGCTTTTCAAATGTACTTCTTTTTTAAAAATTAAAATTACAATACATCATTACAAATTTCAGGAAAAAAAAAGTACATAACTTCTAGCACACAACCAGCCGATTAGACATCGCCCTAACAGAAAAAGCTCATTCTGATCACTGCAAACATAAATATAAAAAGTACTTAAGAACGTAGTACGTACTAATTAAGCATGGAATTTCAGGACCATCGGTACTAGTAGACAATATGCACTAATTGTAAAGATGGCTGGGAAGTCGAGGCTCCGCAATCACATGGATTGCATATTTGGGATGGGTAGTAAGCCCATAAATCACTTCCGTACTAAGATCTTCTGGATTCATACCATCAGGCAATCTCCAGTTGAATCCATGTAACAAGTTGGCCAAAGTTGCTCTAATGACACGAATTCCAAAACTATATCCAGGGCACTTTCTTCGACCCGTACCAAATGGCAATAGCGCAAAGTGTTGGCCTGTGAAATCTATATCTTTTCCTTCAAATCTCTCTGGAATAAATTCTCCTGGTGACTCCCAATGCTGCGAGTCCCTTCCAACACTGTAAGTGTTCACCATTAAAACTGTCCCTTTTGGTATGTAATAACCTGCTATATGACAGTCCTCTATTGAAGTGCGTAGTGCAAGCATTGTGCTTGCTGGGCGAAGCCTAAAGGTTTCCCTCATAATTGCCTCAATATAAGGAAGTTGAATGTAATCCTTTTCTTGTACCCATCTTTCGCGTCCAATGACACGGTCTAGCTCTTCTTGTGCCTTTTTCATAATCTTTGGATTTCTAAGTAGTTCATTAAATGTCCATTCGATAGTTGTTGCTGAGGTGTCTGTACCACCAGCCAATAAGTCCTGTCATCAATTTAAAATCAAGAACATTGTAAATATGTTGTAATCAAATACTCTCATCAGCACAAGAATTTTTGGAGGAAATCAAAGAAAAAGTCCGAAATCTCAAATCAGGAATTAAGAGAGAAGTGTCACAGAGTGGTTTTGCACAATTATCTAATTATTGAGTACTCGATTATAATGTTAATGGTAATGATTATACATATCTTGTAATTTACTATGTGTTTTTGGTAGCATTATTGTAGTTTGCATCATTTTGAGCTAGATGACTTGTTCTAATGAGACTATCGTATTATATAGTACTAAGAGTTACTAATACCTAATCTCCACAAGACATAAAAATTACACTCTAATCATACACATATTATTATATCATTAATATAATTGAAACATATTAAGAGCCTCATCGACGATAAATTAAAAGTACAAATTTATTATAGCTAGCTAGACTATAATCCTTATACTGATGATTAATGAAATTAAATTAAAGGTAAAACAAATAAAAGAAATAGATAAATATTGTAAGTAACAAGTTCAACATGCCATTTAGGGTGTATTTCGTAAGAAGGAAAATATTTTTCCAAAAAATATTATCTTTTTCTCTTTTTGTATGTTTGGTTGGCTTAAAAAATTTGAAAAATAATTTTGGACAACTCATTTTTCCTAAATTGAGGGAAAATGACTTCCATAATAAGGGTAAAAACTTACCCGCACCCGGTGTTTACACCAAGCAAATAAAAGCAAGCCATCTGTATTATAAACATCCATCTATTGCTTAATCATGGTTAGGTGATATGAATTTATGCTTTAAATTTTAACTACCATAGTTAATTTGTATGGTTTGGTGTAAACACCGGGTGCGGGTAAGTATTTACCCATAATAAGAGTGGAGAAAACAAGTTTGAAATATGATAAATTATCTCATCCCTACAACAAACACCACCCCACCCTCCACACCTACCTCTAACAAATTAAACCCCTACTCCACCAATACCCTCATCCACCTCATATTAGATGGTTAGAAAAATATTCTACTTACTCCGTATCTGAAAAACCAAGCACTAAAATTAAGTATGAAAATGACTTATTATTATGGAAACATTTTCTAAAAATATATTTTCCACCATACTAACACACCCTTAATAAAGTGAGAAAGGACAAACTATATACCTGCATTAGACCCTTGACATGGTCATTGGTGAGTTTGACTTCAAGATTAGGATCCTCAGCTTGCTGCAGCAAAACATCCACCATATCTCTTGGCACAAAATTATTCCCTGCTAATTCCCTCTTAGCCTTGTGATCATCAAGCACAGTATTATAAAATTTGTCAAAGTCCCTATGCAATTTCTTCATTTGCTTGACATGTCCCTGCAAATCCAAGAATGCAAGCCAAGGTATCCAATCCCCTATATTGACCACACCATTAAGAAAAAACCACTTATCAAGCATCTCCTGCAATTTTTCAAAAGTTACTAAAGAACTTTCACCTGGTGACTCGCTAAAGTATTTGCCACTAAACACTGTTCTACTTATACTTGTAAGAGTAAAACGAGTTAAATGATCTCTAAGATTAATTGTCTTCCCTGAGAGTGCAACAAGTCTTGAAATGAAATTATGTCTTTCCTCAACCCGAATATACTCGTATGAATCCAAACGTTTCGTGTTGAAAATCTCGTTGACATATATCCTTCTACCTTGTCTCCAATAGGGTCCATGAGGTGCCCATGTCAAGTCACTATAATTATAAGCAGTGTACTTGCCAGCAGCAACTTGAGGGCGAGAAACCCAAATAGCATCATTTGTTTTCAAAAATTCTTTTACCATCTCTGGAGAAGAGACAACAACGACATTGCGAGAACCAAATTTTAGAAGCATTAAGTCTCCATATTTTTTTGAAAGTTTGTCAAGGGATAGGTGAGGGATGGAACCAACAATATGTAAATTTCCAATGATAGGCCATGGCTTTGGACCTGGCGGGAGATTTCGTTTATGACCAGCTTTATATTTTTGGACAATTTTTGAGAGAAGAATCAACGTAACAAAGCTTATTAAGGCTAAAACTGCCCCGGAATTATCCATTTTTTTGGAAGGATGACTCAACTTTGGTGGTGCGAAAGAAACTTGTAGGTACTTTTTATGGTAGAGATTAGTGGCTTTATTTGAGCGATGTTAAGTATTAAAATTAATTTTTTTGTCACGACCTTAATTAATTTAGCCGCTATATATGGAGCAGTTGTTTGATAACATTTTTTAAATATATATTTTTTGTCTGGTTAGGTCAATGAATCTAAAAAACAATTGCTGCAGATCTCAAGCATATTTCGGTGCGAATACTATACGATACACCCCATGCGTCGTCTTGATGTGCTATTTTGGTTAGGATTTATATTGTACTCGAAGTGCTAATCAGTCATAGTCATTTTCGGTAAATCCAGATTAATCATATAATTTTATCTTGTAATTGTGATTGAATTTGTAGAATGATTTCTCTGTCGATTGTTATTGATATATTTTGTACAACTAGGGGTTATACCTAGGCTAAGGGTTACCAAAATTGGTTTACATGATTTTAGATACTTCTTTTCTCACAATGATTTGATATCTTTTGCAATTTGGAAAAACCTACAAGAATCTCGAGTTTAGCAACAAAAAAAAAAGGCTTTTTTGTGTCTGTTTTGCTCTTAAGACAGATCAGGATTCAGGAATTATAACTACTCCACATGTGAATCATGTGATACATTAATTAGTGTCAGAAGTTCGATTTATCTGTTAATTACAAGCTTCCCTCGCTCATCAATATTATTTTCAACTGTCCACCCTTAGTATATAATGTAATCACAATTATATAGTAGTACTACAGCTATCAGATACTTAAGTATAATATTATTACTGGTCAATCAGATACTGTCGTATCTTAAATATTTATTTATCTATCCAATATTATTACTTTCCCATTTTAAACTTTTTTGGAAGTTAACTTGTACGCAACATAGTTCATTGAAGAGTTGACATCTGAAAGAGAGAATTATATAGGGGTATTTATACTTATATACAATTTTGAAGTTTTAATTACAAGAAGTAAGTAAGAATTGAGTTTTTGGAGAAGTAGATGTAGACCGAAAAAGAATTAGGATGAGATGATTCGGCAAAATATGGCTCACCTCCAGATTATCGAGAACATGACCTTTGATAAAAAAGCGTGAAGGTCGAGGATTAGGGTAGAAGATGATTGGTTGTTGACATTTTAGCTTTATTATTCTTATACATGATAGTTTTATCTTGTCCTGCACCATTTTCGCTATTGGTGTTTTCTGTTTGCTCTAGTTGTTATAGTTGCTATGTGAGCTATCATCGTGTTTCTTACATTGTTAGTCTTCTATTATGTGTTCAAAATATTTTATCTGTTTTCAAATGTTTCTAAAATATATTCTAACCGAGGGTCTATCGAAAATAGTCTCTCCACCTAAGTAGGAGTAAGGTCTGCGTACATCTCACACTCCCTAGACCTCATTTATGGGATTACACTAGATACGTTGTTGTTGTTGTTGTAATTTACAAAAAAAAAAATAGTAATATTATTGATATTACAAAACGACATTGCGAGAACCAAATTTTAGAAGCATTAAGTCTCCATATTTTTTTGAAAGTTCGTGAAGGGATAGGTTTGGGATGGAACCAACAATATGTAAATTTCTAAATGATAGGCCATGGCTTTGGACCTGGCGGGAGATTTGTTTATGACCAGGTTTATATGTTTGGACAAGTTTTGAGAGAATAATTAACGTAACAAAGCCTATTAAGGCAAAAACTGCCCCGGAATTATCCATTTTTGGAAGGATGATCACTCAACTTTGGTGGTGGGAAAGAAACTTATAGGTACTTTTTATGGTAGATATTAGTGGCTTTATTTTAGCGATGTATGAAAATAATTCGGTATGGAGCAGTTGTCGGGTGATTATTTTAAAATGTATATTTTTCAAATTATTTGTATGGTTAGGTCTATGAATCTAAAAATAAATAAATGCTGCAGATCGCATGCGTATTTTGGTGCGAGTATTATGATAAGTCGGCATTTTAACGACTTTGAGCCTTCTTTTATAGGAACTTTGTGTGTTTTTAAGCTAATTTCACGACCAATTCTTATGTAATGTTGCGTGATTCCAGGTGCTACTTAGTTTAAACGCTCGAGGCCGGAAACTGAGTGGAAAGAATACAAAAGAAGGCCGAGTCGAGTCGAAGTTGGAGTCGTGCGAAATGGAACAAGCTTTCAAGGACTTGTGCGGCTCAGCACAATATTGTGCGATAGCATAATGCTTAGCACAATGCTGAAAAAGACCCAATTGTGTGGTCAGCACAATATTGTGCGGTCAGCACAATATTGTGCGGTCAGCACAATTGGTCAGCACAATATTGTGCGGTCAGCACAATTAGTCAGCACAACATTGTGCGGTCAGCACAATGCTTAGCACAAAAATGCAAAAACAAGCAGCAACTACTTCAAGTTTTCAAGGAATTGTGCGGCCAGCACAATATTGTGCGGTCAGCACAATTGGGACGGAAGAAAATTTTTTGTGTAATTTTCTTAGGAGTATAAATAGGAAAGTGAGGTTTTATTACAACAACTCTTACACTACATTTTACTCTATATTTTGGGCGATTTTGAGAGCCAAGTTGGAGGTTTAACATCATTTTGTAAGCTTCTAATCTTGTAACTTTGAATCTTGATTCCATATATCAATTCAAACTTATGTCCAACATGATTTCATCTTTTCATTACATCTTTATTACTATGATTCAAACCCTAGTTATGAGTAGCTAAACTCATAACTAGGGGTGTAATTATGCTATTGTGATAGAAAATTAATGGGTGTTGTTCTATTTCACTAACTATAACACAAGTAACAATTATCCAACTCCCTATTACAATAACATCAAAATTCCAAAATCCATGATATTTGGGATTTCTTGTCTACATTGCTAGTTAAAGACTCGGAAGAGATTAACTAGTGTAGAATAGTGGAGTTGGCGAGGATTTGAGTTGATAGGCTATTCATATAGACTAACTCATCTAAAAGGAGTTACGCTCGGAAGAGGTCTCCTTTCCTCGGGTCATTGAGTAGTGCTTTAAGCATTCAACTAAGGCTTTGACGAGCGGGGTGTGAAAGATCTCTCTTAGGCCGGAAGGATTCTAGAGATCACGATTGGAATGCTCGACCATAATTATACTTGTGTTGGGAAAGTGAAGTAAAGACACCCGTTGGTTGGAAATCACTATTAGTTGGTTGCACCCCTAGTCTAGTAACATCGAACAACTTACTCATTTAATTGCTTACACTTTAGAATTAATCATAGTTTTCATCAAACAAATCATACTTCTAGGACTCAATACTAAACCTCATTTGCGTATCTATTTGCAACTCTCTCACTTGACGTGCTAGTTCCCTTGGGAAATCGACCCCGACTCACATCGGGTATTATACTTTGACGACCGCCCTTCACTATTAATGGTGTAAGATTGAGCGTGGATCAAATTTTGGCGCCGTTGCTGGGGAACTACGGTTTCAATATTGAGTTGCATTAGTTAATCAAAGTTGTTTAGTTCGCTAGTCCTAGCATTTTACTTTTAGTTTTGGTTTTACCTTGTGGAGGTGAAACATGGCTTATAGGAGAAATCCTAATCGGAACTTGCGGAATCCCAATTACAACAAATCCATACATGAGTGACTCTTGTCCTTATTGTGGCGAACCTCACCATTGGCAAGATTTTCAAATTGTTTCCGGGGGCGAGTTGTGCGCACCTTCTCAATCCTTTGAGTGGGACATATGTCATGAGTGTGGGGGTCAAAATGGCCATTGGGATGGTTGTCCTAATATTCCTTATTCTTCTTCCAATGAGTTTTATAATGATGCTAATGATTCTTATGAGTTTGATTGGGCAAATGCAAACATGAACATGGAGCTTGAACCCGAGTGGAAAGGCATCCAAGAGAGGTTTCAAGAAGAGATGGACCTATCGGCTTCACAAGATGAATGCAATGAAAATGAAAGATTGGAACATTTGATGGAGCAAATACTTAAAAATAATTGTGAAAATGCCGAAGCAATCCATCAAAATGGCTTAGCAATTCACAACTTGGAAACTCAATTGAGCCAATTGTTTGACACCTTCAATGATCAACAAGCTAAGGATGTTGCCAAATTTCAACAAAGACGTTATATAGAAGATGAGGTTGAGTTCCAAGAAGAATCCTCCATTGAAGATGTGCTTGAATATCAAGAAAGAATTATTGAAGAAAAGAACAATTGGGATGAAGAAGAAATTGTGAGCCAAGCTTGGCTCCGAGATCAAGCTCGAAAAATGAAAGTCCATGAAGCATGCCTTTACGACTTAAATATCCAAGGTTGGGATCTCAAACATGAAAAGGAAGAACTAGGACAAAGAGTGAACCAATTTGATCTTGAAGCTCGTGTCTTGAACATTCTAGTGCATGAAGTGGTTGAAGCCTCCAAGGCTCAACATGAAGAAGTATTGAATGATATGCTAGAAATGAGCGAATTTGTGGAAGAGAGCACAAGTCAAATCATGGGAACTCATGAAAGTGATCACATCTTCAAGATATTTGGTGATGATGCCGCGAACGAGAAATATGTGTTGGAGTCTAGAGCGGAAATGAAAAACTCTTGTGATGAAGACTCTAGCACATGTGAAGAAGAGGATGTCATGCTTGGTGCTCCATTGATGTTAAAACAATTGGAACCTTATTCACTTCACTTTTCAACTCTATGGGTGGATGAAGCAATAGAAGTGGAAGAACAAGCACCTTCGGAAAATTTTGGCGTTAATGAGCAAAATAAGTACATTGTTGAATTTTCCACGCCAAGAAGGCAAAATGGCATTCCCCACTTGAAAGTGAAGAAGTGCAAAATGACGAATCCGGCTTCGAAATCTTGGAAATATGTACCCCCGCCTAAAGAGCATAACAAAAAGCATGAAGCGATGTTGGGGAGAAAATTCACCTTCACCAAGTGGAGAGAAAAGCACCATGGGGTGTGGGGTGGACCATTCAATGAGAGGAGGCGGACCGCTTACTATCTATCTTGTGACGCTGCCACTACCACTCCACTCCAGATAGAGCCTGCCGATACTCAGCCGATCCTTGAGGGTCCCACTGCTACTGAGGCATCTATCTCTCCACCGATCCTTGAGGGTCCCTTGTCCACCGCTTCTGCTACATCCAGTTCTCCACCAGCCACTGAGGGCTAGTTATGACAGGGAACATTCTTTTACTCATTCTCTTAGATGCTTTCATAACTTTTAGTTGCATTGGGGACAATGCATACTTTTAGTTTGGGGGGTGGGTACTTAAAGAATGTCATGTCACCATGACATGGTGTTATGTTTGATGTATGTACAAATGTGTTTATGTTAAGTTGTTAGTACATATATTTTTAGCATCCAAAAAAAAAAATATGGTACTCCCATGAACTACGCTTGGGATGCTACCTTTTCTTTATCTGATTCACTCCCGGGTGATACGTAGGCATCCCATGTGGGCGCGAAAGCCTCATTTGAGTCCGAACAACCATTTTCATTGTAAATACCATGTTGCACAAAATGTTTGAAATAACCTCCTTGGTTTTTCTTTGCCATGGTTCTTTTCCAAGGAAGTAATTGTGTTGAACCGGGCATCTCTAGTACTAGTTTAGTATTTAGTTGTAAATAATGATGACTAGTTGTGGATTCTTGCTCCTTAGCAACTTTTGGCATGTTTGGTTCCACCATTATTTAATCCTTATCATGTGAGCTTGTTTTGAGAAATGAATAGAAAAACTTAGTTGGTAAATGGTGCTATGATCTTTAAGTTCAACTTTTGGCTCTTATGTCACTAATTAGCTCTCATTAGGCTATGAGTAAACTTCGGATACTTAATTGCCTTTGATTGGGACTTGAATATACTCGTCTTCCTTACTTTACATGTGCCATGTGTGGTGAGGTTTTGGCGCGTTCATGTGTGTGCTTCTTGATCTAGAACTTGCCCTAAGTGTGCTTCGAGGCGAAATCCTAGGTGATGCTTGACTTGAAAAATGATTTTAGGCTTTCTTTGGCCCGCTCAGTAATCTAAAAAAGCCTACCCTTGCATTATATCCTTAGTCAACCCCTTTGAGCTTAATATCCTTTCCTTTGGCAGCCACATTATTAACTCGGACCAATTCTAAGTGCTTAAATCACTAACCCTCTCTTTTGGCCCTACCTCCTTTAGCGCATTGAAAGACGTGCAACTTAGGCAAAAGCCTAAGTTTGGGGGTGGCACGAGTTATGGTGAAAATGTAGAAGTTAATGAAAATCAAAAGAAAATAAATGAAAAGTAAGAGCAACAAAAGCGAGTTGAATAAAAAAAAAGAGTAAAAAAGTGAAAAGAAACAAAAAGAAGCAAGTGAAAGAAAAGAAAGAAAAGAAAGAAAAAGAAGAAAAAGAGAATTGATGAATAAAGAGGAGAAAGATTAGTGTATAATCCTCGATTTAGCAAGGTGTAAGTGCAAGAAAAATGAAGTGTGCCTTAATTTTGTACGGTGTAGTGCTCAAGGAGGTGTGTAGTCACTATTTGCCTATATTTTACCCCATCTTTGACCAAAAGCCTACATTACAACCCTAACAAGTCCTAATTGATTTCGGATCAAGCATTCCTACATTAGTGGAGAGGTACACGAAGGGCAAGCCTATGGATCTTTAGTGTGCATGATGAATTTCTTTTGAGAGAGTGAGCGAATTCTTCCTATCATTAATCCCATTTGTGTTATCATTGCATTTTTATGGTTGGGATATTCTCTTGAGTGGTGAGGGCACTTGTGAAGTTGAGTTGAGGACTTGTGTTTCACCTTTCAATTGAGGTGAGCAAGCAAAGAGGTGAACTCTTGTGACGAAGAGGCAAACTTTGAAAGTCTTGTGTCATGGCATATTTGCCTTCTTTGATGTTTTGTATATGAAAGTGATGCTCACATGGTTTGGCTTAATTGTTGGAACCAACCAATGTCATTAGTTGTTGAACTTGAATCGAGTTTTGGCTTGTTGTGGCTTTAATGAAATATACATTAATTGATGAATTGCAACTTGGGGACCATTGAAGTGTGTTTTGCTTGAGGACAAGCAAAAGTTCTAGTTTGGGGGTGTTGATAAGTCGGCATTTTAACGACTTTGAGCCTTCCTTTATAGGAACTTTGTGTGTTTTTAAGCTAATTTCACGACCAATTCTTATGTAATGTTGCGTGATTCCAGGTGCTACTTAGTTTAAACGCTCGAGGCCGGAAACTGAGTGGAAAGAATACAAAAGAAGGCCGAGTCGAGTCGAAGTTGGAGTCGTGCGAAATGGAACAAGCTTTCAAGGACTTGTGCGGCTCAGCACAATATTGTGCGATAGCATAATGCTTAGCACAATGCTGAAAAAGACCCAATTGTGTGGTCAGCACAATATTGTGCGGTCAGCACAATTAGTCAGCACAACATTGTGCGGTCAGCACAATGCTTAGCACAAAAATGCAAAAACAAGCAGCAACTACTTCAAGTTTTCAAGGAATTGTGCGGCCAGCACAATATTGTGCGGTCAGCACAATTGGGACGGAAGAAAATTTTTTGTGTAATTTTCTTAGGAGTATAAATAGGAAAGTGAGGTTTTATTACAACAACTCTTACACTACATTTTACTCTATATTTTGGGCGATTTTGAGAGCCAAGTTGGAGGTTTAACATCATTTTGTAAGCTTCTAATCTTGTAACTTTGAATCTTGATTCCATATATCAATTCAAACTTATGTCCAACATGATTTCATCTTTTCATTACATCTTTATTACTATGATTCAAACCCTAGTTATGAGTAGCTAAACTCATAACTAGGGGTGTAATTATGCTATTGTGATAGAAAATTAATGGGTGTTGTTCTATTTCACTAACTATAACACAAGTAACAATTATCCAACTCCCCATTACAATAACATCAAAATTCCAAAATCCATGATATTTGGGATTTCTTGTCTACATTGCTAGTTAAAGACTCGGAAGAGATTAACTAGTGTAGAATAGTGGAGTTGGCGAGGATTTGAGTTGATAGGCTATTCATATAGACTAACTCATCTAAAAGGAGTTACGCTCGGAAGAGGTCTCCTTTCCTCGGGTCATTGAGTAGTGCTTTAAGCATTCAACTAAGGCTTTGACGAGCGGGGTGTGAAAGATCTCTCTTAGGCCGGAAGGATTCTAGAGATCACGATTGGAATGCTCGACCATAATTATACTTGTGTTGGGAAAGTGAAGTAAAGACACCCGTTGGTTGGAAATCACTATTAGTTGGTTGCACCCCTAGTCTAGTAACATCGAACAACTTACTCATTTAATTGCTTACACTTTAGAATTAATCATAGTTTTCATCAAAAAAATCATACTTCTAGGACTCAATACTAAACCTCATTTGCGTATCTATTTGCAACTCTCTCACTTGACGTGCTAGTTCCCTTGGGAAATCGACCCCGACTCACATCGGGTATTATACTTTGACGACCGCCCTTCACTATTAATGGTGTAAGATTGAGCGTGGATCAAATTTTGGCGCCGTTGCTGGGGAACTACGGTTTCAATATTGAGTTGCATTAGTTAATCAAAGTTGTTTAGTTCGCTAGTCCTAGCATTTTACTTTTAGTTTTGGTTTTACCTTGTGTAGGTGAAACATGGCTTATAGGAGAAATCCTAATCGGAACTTGCGGAATCCCAATTACAACAAATCCATACATGAGTGACTCTTGTCCTTATTGTGGCGAACCTCACCATTGGCAAGATTTTCAAATTGTTTCCGGGGGCGAGTTGTGCGCACCTTCTCAATCCTTTGAGTGGGACATATGTCATGAGTGTGGGGGTCAAAATGGCCATTGGGATGGTTGTCCTAATATTCCTTATTCTTCTTCCAATGAGTTTTATAATGATGCTAATGATTCTTATGAGTTTGATTGGGCAAATGCAAACATGAACATGGAGCTTGAACCCGAGTGGAAAGGCATCCAAGAGAGGTTTCAAGAAGAGATGGACCTATCGGCTTCACAAGATGAATGCAATGAAAATGAAAGATTGGAACATTTGATGGAGCAAATACTTAAAAATAATTGTGAAAATGCCGAAGCAATCCATCAAAATGGCTTAGCAATTCACAACTTGGAAACTCAATTGAGCCAATTGTTTGACACCTTCAATGATCAACAAGCTAAGGATGTTGCCAAATTTCAACAAAGACGTTATATAGAAGATGAGGTTGAGTTCCAAGAAGAATCCTCCATTGAAGATGTGCTTGAATATCAAGAAAGAATTATTGAAGAAAAGAACAATTGGGATGAAGAAGAAATTGTGAGCCAAGCTTGGCTCCGAGATCAAGCTCGAAAAATGAAAGTCCATGAAGCATGCCTTTACGACTTAAATATCCAAGGTTGGGATCTCAAACATGAAAAGGAAGAACTAGGACAAAGAGTGAACCAATTTGATCTTGAAGCTCGTGTCTTGAACATTCTAGTGCATGAAGTGGTTGAAGCCTCCAAGGCTCAACATGAAGAAGTATTGAATGATATGCTAGAAATGAGCGAATTTGTGGAAGAGAGCACAAGTCAAATCATGGGAACTCATGAAAGTGATCACATCTTCAAGATATTTGGTGATGATGCCGCGAACGAGAAATATGTGTTGGAGTCTAGAGCGGAAATGAAAAACTCTTGTGATGAAGACTCTAGCACATGTGAAGAAGAGGATGTCATGCTTGGTGCTCCATTGATGTTAAAACAATTGGAACCTTATTCACTTCACTTTTCAACTCTATGGGTGGATGAAGCAATAGAAGTGGAAGAACAAGCACCTTCGGAAAATTTTGGCGTTAATGAGCAAAATAAGTACATTGTTGAATTTTCCACGCCAAGAAGGCAAAATGGCATTCCCCACTTGAAAGTGAAGAAGTGCAAAATGACGAATCCGGCTTCGAAATCTTGGAAATATGTACCCCCGCCTAAAGAGCATAACAAAAAGCATGAAGCGATGTTGGGGAGAAAATTCACCTTCACCAAGTGGAGAGAAAAGCACCATGGGGTGTGGGGTGGACCATTCAATGAGAGGAGGCGGACCGCTTACTATCTATCTTGTGACGCTGCCACTACCACTCCACTCCAGATAGAGCCTGCCGATACTCAGCCGATCCTTGAGGGTCCCACTGCTACTGAGGCATCTATCTCTCCACCGATCCTTGAGGGTCCCTTGTCCACCGCTTCTGCTACATCCAGTTCTCCACCAGCCACTGAGGGCTAGTTATGACAGGGAACATTCTTTTACTCATTCTCTTAGATGCTTTCATAACTTTTAGTTGCATTGGGGACAATGCATACTTTTAGTTTGGGGGGTGGGTACTTAAAGAATGTCATGTCACCATGACATGGTGTTATGTTTGATGTATGTACAAATGTGTTTATGTTAAGTTGTTAGTACATATATTTTTAGCATCCAAAAAAAAAAATATGGTACTCCCATGAACTACGCTTGGGATGCTACCTTTTCTTTATCTGATTCACTCCCGGGTGATACGTAGGCATCCCATGTGGGCGCGAAAGCCTCATTTGAGTCCGAACAACCATTTTCATTGTAAATACCATGTTGCACAAAATGTTTGAAATAACCTCCTTGGTTTTTCTTTGCCATGGTTCTTTTCCAAGGAAGTAATTGTGTTGAACCGGGCATCTCTAGTACTAGTTTAGTATTTAGTTGTAAATAATGATGACTAGTTGTGGATTCTTGCTCCTTAGCAACTTTTGGCATGTTTGGTTCCACCATTATTTAATCCTTATCATGTGAGCTTGTTTTGAGAAATGAATAGAAAAACTTAGTTGGTAAATGGTGCTATGATCTTTAAGTTCAACTTTTGGCTCTTATGTCACTAATTAGCTCTCATTAGGCTATGAGTAAACTTCGGATACTTAATTGCCTTTGATTGGGACTTGAATATACTCGTCTTCCTTACTTTACATGTGCCATGTGTGGTGAGGTTTTGGCGCGTTCATGTGTGTGCTTCTTGATCTAGAACTTGCCCTAAGTGTGCTTCGAGGCGAAATCCTAGGTGATGCTTGACTTGAAAAATGATTTTAGGCTTTCTTTGGCCCGCTCAGTAATCTAAAAAAGCCTACCCTTGCATTATATCCTTAGTCAACCCCTTTGAGCTTAATATCCTTTCCTTTGGCAGCCACATTATTAACTCGGACCAATTCTAAGTGCTTAAATCACTAACCCTCTCTTTTGGCCCTACCTCCTTTAGCGCATTGAAAGACGTGCAACTTAGGCAAAAGCCTAAGTTTGGGGGTGGCACGAGTTATGGTGAAAATGTAGAAGTTAATGAAAATCAAAAGAAAATAAATGAAAAGTAAGAGCAACAAAAGCGAGTTGAATAAAAAAAAAGAGTAAAAAAGTGAAAAGAAACAAAAAGAAGCAAGTGAAAGAAAAGAAAGAAAAAGAAGAAAAAGATAATTGATGAATAAAGAGGAGAAAGATTAGTGTATAATCCTCGATTTAGCAAGGTGTAAGTGCAAGAAAAATGAAGTGTGCCTTAATTTTGTACGGTGTAGTGCTCAAGGAGGTGTGTAGTCACTATTTGCCTATATTTTACCCCATCTTTGACCAAAAGCCTACATTACAACCCTAACAAGTCCTAATTGATTTCGGATCAAGCATTCCTACATTAGTGGAGAGGTACACGAAGGGCAAGCCTATGGATCTTTAGTGTGCATAATGAATTTCTTTTGAGAGAGTGAGCGAATTCTTCCTATCATTAATCCCATTTGTGTTATCATTGCATTTTTATGGTTGGGATATTCTCTTGAGTGGTGAGGGCACTTGTGAAGTTGAGTTGAGGACTTGTGTTTCACCTTTCAATTGAGGTGAGCAAGCAAAGAGGTGAACTCTTGTGACGAAGAGGCAAACTTTGAAAGTCTTGTGTCATGGCATATTTGCCTTCTTTGATGTTTTGTATATGAAAGTGATGCTCACATGGTTTGGCTTAATTGTTGGCACCAACCAATGTCATTAGTTGTTGAACTTGAATCGAGTTTTGGCTTCTTGTGGCTTTAATGAAAAATACATTAATTGATGAATTGCAACTTGGGGACCATTGAAGTGTGTTTTGCTTGAGGACAAGCAAAAGTTCTAGTTTGGGGGTGTTGATAAGTCGGCATTTTAACGACTTTGAGCCTTCCTTTATAGGAACTTTGTGTGTTTTTAAGCTAATTTCACGACCAATTCTTATGTAATGTTGCGTGATTCCAGGTGCTACTTAGTTTAAACGCTCGAGGCCGGAAACTGAGTGGAAAGAATACAAAAGAAGGCCGAGTCGAGTCGAAGTTGGAGTCGTGCGAAATGGAACAAGCTTTCAAGGACTTGTGCGGCTCAGCACAATATTGTGCGATAGCATAATGCTTAGCACAATGCTGAAAAAGACTCAATTGTGTGGTCAGCACAATATTGTGCGGTCAGCACAATATTGTGCGGTCAGCACAATATTGTGCGGTCAGCACAATTAGTCAGCACAACATTGTGCGGTCAGCACAATGCTTAGCACAAAAATGCAAAAACAAGCAGCAACTACTTCAAGTTTTCAAGGAATTGTGCGGCCAGCACAATATTGTGCGGTCAGCACAATTGGGACGGAAGAAAATTTTTTGTGTAATTTTCTTAGGAGTATAAATAGGAAAGTGAGGTTTTATTACAACAACTCTTACACTACATTTTACTCTATATTTTGGGCGATTTTGAGAGCCAAGTTGGAGGTTTAACATCATTTTGTAAGCTTCTAATCTTGTAACTTTGAATCTTGATTCCATATATCAATTCAAACTTATGTCCAACATGATTTCATCTTTTCATTACATCTTTATTACTATGATTCAAACCCTAGTTATGAGTAGCTAAACTCATAACTAGGGGTGTAATTATGCTATTGTGATAGAAAATTAATGGGTGTTGTTCTATTTCACTAACTATAACACAAGTAACAATTATCCAACTCCCCATTACAATAACATCAAAATTCCAAAATCCATGATATTTGGGATTTCTTGTCTACATTGCTAGTTAAAGACTCGGAAGAGATTAACTAGTGTAGAATAGTGGAGTTGGCGAGGATTTGAGTTGATAGGCTATTCATATAGACTAACTCATCTAAAAGGAGTTACGCTCGGAAGAGGTCTCCTTTCCTCGGGTCATTGAGTAGTGCTTTAAGCATTCAACTAAGGCTTTGACGAGCGGGGTGTGAAAGATCTCTCTTAGGCCGGAAGGATTCTAGAGATCACGATTGGAATGCTCGACCATAATTATACTTGTGTTGGGAAAGTGAAGTAAAGACACCCGTTGGTTGGAAATCACTATTAGTTGGTTGCACCCCTAGTCTAGTAACATCGAACAACTTACTCATTTAATTGCTTACACTTTAGAATTAATCATAGTTTTCATCAAACAAATCATACTTCTAGGACTCAATACTAAACCTCATTTGCGTATCTATTTGCAACTCTCTCACTTGACGTGCTAGTTCCCTTGGGAAATCGACCCCGACTCACATCGGGTATTATACTTTGACGACCGCCCTTCACTATTAATGGTGTAAGATTGAGCGTGGATCATATTATACGATGCACCCCATGCATCGTCTTGATGTGCTATTTTGGTTAGGATTTATCTTGTACTCGAAATGCTAATCTGCAACGAGTATTCTCCTCCTTACTGTGTAAAATTCATCAAACTGTACGTAGCAAATGCTATTACCGCTGACGCCAAAGTCCAAACGCCATAACTTTTGATTAATCTAAGCAGGAAATTAGACTCATTGATGTTAGGTCTGCCTTAATCATTAAATATACCTCTGACATCATTAATTTGCTAGTAGAAGTTCGCCCCAAGCAGGGGTGGGCATCTAGCCCGAAATACCCAATTCCGCACCGAACCGAATTAGTTTGGAATTTCATTATCGGTATTTCAGTATTCGGTACGGAATTCAGTATGAAATTTCGGTATTTCGGAATTTCAGTTCGGAATATGGTAAGAGGGTTTCAGAATTTCGGAATTCCGAAATTTCGAACTTTTTTGTATTAGAATGAAGCTGTTGTATATTAATTGATTGATTTTGTGATATGCATTGCATCATTGAGTTCATTGTTATTTTTGTAACCAAATAAATCATCTAACAGGTTACTGTCAGGTGCATGGAAATAGCTAAACGTCTACAACTTTTGATGTACCATGAATGTTAGAAGCATGCCTGACCTTTTTATCCATTGCATGTAAATGCATCAACTTGCATGATTTAAGTCCTAGATGTGTCAAACTGTTGGAAGATTGTCTTTGTACTCACTTCAGGGACAAAGGTTTTTTCAATTTCTTGTCTTAACTAGGGACAAAGGTTTTTCCAAATCAAATGTTTGAAAACAAATTGTTGTCCGTGAAATCTCTTACGACACTTCCAACAACTTAGAACAGTGGTGTTTCCTCGAATCATAGTAGTAAAATTATGCATAGCTGACATTTTGAATTTTGTTCCTTTGATGTAGATTGCAAGTAAATTTTATTTGGTATACCGTATACCGCACCGATAAAACCGAACCGAAATATAAAATACTGAACCATACCGAAGTAGTTTGGTATGGTGTTTGGTTTCCACCCTTTGGAAACAGTATACCAAAATACCGAACCGTATTTGATAAAACCGTTCCGAAATGCCGAACGTTCACTCCTAGCCCCAAGCGTGGACATCTGTTAAATAAAAAGGTTTTACTAATATCTGCTTAGTCATTAGCGAATTAAATAAAACATTACTCCACTTGTCTGACTGGCCTCTCTTTGGAATTTGAAGACTTCATAATGCATTAATTCTTCAATTTGATCCTCTCTTTTTTTTCTGAGTTTTTAACGACTTATCTCGAATGTACTCTAGTGAACTAAACTTGTGAGTCTATGGGATTTTGTTTTTATGTATACGACGATAAACTGTACTTTTGTTGGAATTATGAGATCTAGTACAACTACAAAATCTTGAATATATGTGTTATCTTCTTAGTTCTGATTCACAAAACGTGGATTGTTGAGTTTCGGATTCTTCTTTTCTAGTTAAGGAACAATTAATACTTAAGAAAACAATCCAAGTAATTAATCAAATAATTTATTTTAAAAAAAAAAAGACAAGTTTTCTTAGATTCCTCTCGTAAAAATGTAAGGCGAGTTGCCCAAAATTTTCAAGTAATTTCAAGTCCAAAAAAAAAAAATAACTGAAGTATGGGACTCATTGAGTATCAGTAACTTAAGAAACCCGTGTTTCAATTATAAAACAGAGCATCCTAGCCCATCTGGTTTAATGTTCAAAATATGAACTGATTTTTGGATCACCGTCTCAAGGTTTTATGCATCATGTGGAAGAAGTGCAAACACTGTCTCATGTCACAATGAGTTTCATCAACATTAATCTTAAATTCACCATCAAAAGGAAGAATTAGTACCTGCAAACACCATCACCGCGGTTAATGTACATCATAACAGTACAACTGTAAAATAAATAACTTTTTTTCCCCATTCGAAGATAATTCATTACTCACATAGGTGAGTTATTTAGGGAACAAATATATCAGCTACCTTAGGCAATTTGAAAAATATGAAAATACCCTGTACAACCCTTTGTCCAGATGAGGTTAAAAGATACTCGGAGAAAGCTAATTACCGAAACTTATCTATTTAAATAGTCAAAAGGGACAAGTCCTAGTCACTTTGATTTTATTTCATTTATTCTGGTCCAGAATTCTTGAAATCCTTCAAGCTTTCAAGATTTAAATAATCTAGTGATTTCATTTTAATTGCTCTATCTAACACACAATGTGAACGTAACCATACAAAATAAAGGTATCAAAATTAACACAATCCAAAAATAAAAGTGGGATAAGAGCTTCTAGGTTTTATGTGTATATTCGGGTGGTATACTCTGTACTCACATGAAACTTTTGAAAATTCATTCAACAACTTTTCATTATTCAGGTGGGTTGTAAACTTCGAAATTACTTAGCTTTGGTTACAGCCATAATCGTATAGTAAATACAAGGTCAACTTGAAAATTTCTTAGCTTGATTACGGCCCTAATTATAGTAGTATTAGTTAGAATATTGTAGTGCTGATCCGATAGGAAACGTTTTGTTTTCTTTACTTGCTAATGTCCCAGAGTGGGTGGTAAGACATCGTTTTGTCTCAATACTTTGTAGGTAAGTAGGACGCCCTATCTATAACATGTCGTGTTAACCAAAAAAAAAAAAAATTGGACACCCTCAATTTCCTCCAACTAAACCATCCGCAACATCAACCTTTTCGAAATTACTGCTGTAACAAAAATCCTTAATCTTTCAGAAGTTTCAGCAAACAGGACAAATTTTGTTTAGCCATGGCCATTACTAGGAAGAATTCAGCAAAAAAAGATGGTATTCGATAATCAGGTATTAAATTAAGCAGCCACAAAAGCAACGTGTCATCTACCTTGACAACGAAATATTATGAAAGTTTCACGTTAGCGCACAGCCATTGTACTTTATATAGTGATTGACCTTACTAGCAACAATTAAGTAAAAGTGTTTAATATTAACGTGTCATTAATATATTATTCTGATTTTCTCCTAAAAAAACATAAACTTTCATAATTTAGCAAATCACAAGAAACAATGTTCATTAATTAATGGTAAATTAAAATTCCCAGATTACATAAATATGATAGTTCTATTAATGATAACAGAAGAGTGTAACACATATGAGATAATTGTAATTTTAATGACCTCAAACTTCTAAAAATAGCAACATTCACTTAGATTAAGCTTTTAACGGTAATGAAAAAGTGTACCACATAATAATTGTAATTTTAGTGACCTCAAACTTCTAAAAGTAGCAAAATTCATTCACATAAAGCTTTTCGTTAATTAATCTATAAGCTAAACCGGCATTGCCAGGAACCTTGTTAATTACTACCTCTTATATCTTGCCTTGTTCCCGTTTCCCTTACACTGGTTTCTTTCTTTGTTTTTTTAACTATTGTTTGCGCACTCACAAGTTTGCTGGCCTTACTATTTTCGTTTCCTATAGTTTCACATCAATCCATACGAAGAAATTCATTTTTCATCTTTTTTTTGGGGGGGAGGGTAGCTGGAGAGGTTGTTTGAGATCCAACACTCCAAGTGGGGTTTTCTCAGGTACAGCAGCTACAAAACTGATGAAACCAAAGGCCAAACTCAAAAGACGCGGTTGATAGAAATCATGAGGGAGCAAAGATTAGACTAGAGAGCACAGGATCTGCCAAATACCTAATCAGGAGAAGGCTAAGTTAGGGAGGCAAAGTATACGCCCCAAGGCCCAAGCTAAGAAAACATCGACAGGAAAAACCACGAGACACAGCCCAGAGGATAACGTGAATGAGATCCAGGAGGAAGAGTGGGCCCTTTTTTTGGGGGTTGACGGGGGGGTGCGAAAACGAAACAACAGACATAACAAATGGAGAAAAGAAGAAATCTGAGGAAAGAATAATCACTTATTTCCCCACAAACAACACGATGGTAAGTGAACACCAAAGGAATGGAAATTTGGTACATACCGATTTCTCTTAAGGGGCAACACTGCAGTGCAATACTTTGTTTATATAAAAACAGTTGATACCACTTCAAACCTGTTTGCGTCTGTAAATCAGACAGATTAAAGAGGTGATTGATCAAATGGAGCCAAACACGACAGGCTTATGTGTTGGACAATTGCAATGGTGTGAACAAGCAATTAGCTTCACAACAAATGCAACGGTGCGAACACAGAATTAATTAGCTGGCATTTGCTCCATAGTCCATACACTATGCAGAGGACCACTGAGCTTCGTAAAAATGAAGATACACGCATGCTGCTAAGAGGAAGTTGCACATTCTAAGATAAAATAAGATTACTAGCTAGTTTCCATCCTCCAAAATGGATACAACATGGATAACAAGACAAACTTCATTTCACAAACTCAAACGTGGTCAATAATCGTTAAAATAATTTTTTTCATAACCAAGAAACTCACTGCACGATTCGAAATTCGATGAACAATGAGTCTGCCCCTCAACCCTTATCTGTAATCATCAAGCTAATGTCCTCGCACACCAGAATTTCCTCAAAGTATGATCAATTGATCACTTGAATCAATGTGAGGAAACAAATGCATGAAGACCAGCACTTAAATTTATAAATAAAAAAAATAAAAAAAATAAAAAAAAAATGTTCAAACAGATCTTCACTGTGAAGCCATAGGCAGCTGATACTGCTATTGCTACTTATGTTTGGAACTTCACCTATGGCACCTTTTACGGATACAGACTGACAACAAAAAGAAAGCACAGAAAATCAAACAATAAAGATCCAACACATTCCGGTCCTCTCAAAATGATTTCAGTAGCAAAACAAGTTGCACGGGAAACATGATAAGAGCCTACATTCAAATTATTAAACCAACAAGTTATTTCAAACAAGTCTGAACCAACGGACTACACAAAATCTGGGCTTCTGAAGATGAAAACACTTCCATTCTCACCCAACCCACACAGTGTGTCTCTATTCCCCCTCCCTGCTTCTGTGATCACAAAAATAGAATAAATCTGGAGAAATGGCAAGGAAATCAAGAGCACAGACCTTTCAACTTGTTTAGGTGGAGCATTGTTTCCTTGGATAGAAAAACGGGAGGGTTGGGTGTGGAACTGAAGGTTGCAAACTATTACTTAGCTTATTTTAGAAATAGCCGGAGATTCACTCAAGAGTCTGGTGCACTCCAGAAAACAGTAACACAGTGAAATGTGGGCCTCTGAATCATTGGACAACCAAGCAACTACAAACTCAAAACCCTTGTGGAGTCTGGAAAAGCATTAGGGTTCACATGAACTCATAATAATCTGAATCTTCATTTCAAGCAGGCAGTGGTAGGAGTATAAAGTTATGGTTGGATGTGTTTGGTATGGCCAGGCTGCTTAAGAAGAGCAATACCCATTCCTCAAACGGGTTGCGCAGAATCAAGAAGCTTCAAACGAGGATTAATGGCCCTCAAATGGCTGAAGATTTATTTTCATACAATAACAACATCATACCCAGTTTAATGCCACAAAATAATAGTGATCCCGACCTGCCAGATCCGAACCAGCGACCTAAGGATTCCAGCAGAACACACGACAGTCCTTCGATCTACCAACTGAGCTAAGGTCGGTTGCTTGGAGATTTATTTCCAGGCAGAGCATAAACGATTGGGAGGTGGAAATCTTTTCTTCATTAGTTTAGATTCTGAACACTCCCCCCCCCCCACCCCCCACCCCACCCCAAACACTTTATCTTCCTCACCTGATTCTTTATTATGGAAGGGGGGTTCCAGGGGTAGAATTAAAAAAGTTAAGGCTTACTATCAACTCTTGAGGGAACTTAGAAGTCTTCCCAAACTGGCCATGGGATCACACTTTAAAGTAACAAGACACCTTCGGAAGTGGAATGCTGCTTCACATGGTTCACTACCCATACGCTTGTCTCACTCATGAGAATCTCCGGAACAGAGGAGTTACATTTTGTAGCAGATGCCCCATATGTGAGAACCAATAGGAGGATGTTAATCACCTATCCTTTCATTGCTAATTCACTGTAATTAGCATTAAACACATATGGTTATCTCTTCTACTTTTTGGTGTAATATGGATATTGCAAATGACTATGAAGCCATCATAAGCTCATTACACAATCTGAGGAGCTTTCCATGTACATAGATGTCCATTCATCTCTTGCATCATAACGATAAAAAAATGGAACATAATTGGATTAAAATAGGCAGAATACATATTTTGACACCAAAACTTGGCACCAAATCCCTATGACACACCTCCAGAATACGGAAATCTTTTACACAACAAAAGTTATCTAAAGTGTCGCTCTTACACACCATTTTGTCCACAAGGCCAGTGCGTGAAGAATCAAATATTGTGTATTTAATACTATATTTAATGGTTCAGATTTAATAAAGTTAATCCAATGGTCTAAATCTCTTTCTTTTCTTATTTTTTCAGTATTTTTGTTTATTCTATTTTTCTAGTTCTCTCTTCCACAAACACCACCTCCTCTACCCCCGCTACCACCACAAAGTCACCATCCTCTCCAACATTAACACCACCAAAGCCACCACCTGAAAATTCGCTCGCTGGAAACTTCATATCTTACGAAAAGGAAGACCCACATCCATATTTTTTTTTTTCATATCTCAAGATTCAAGTTTTTGGAGCTAAAAATTAAGCATATATCGTTGGTTTGTTCAAATCTTATGGAAATTGTTTATTAGTATTACTGATTTTGTGAAGTTTAGCCAAAATTCGAAAACCGCCATTGTTATGGTATTGAGGAAGCTAGAAATTCCCACCAAATCTTATTGATGTTGGGTTGTTAATTCGATTTTGTGGCTGAAGTATTGACTAGTATTATTGAAATTCACACCATCGTTGAAGTATTGACTAGTAATAAGGAATTGACGGGAATGTAGGATTGAAGGAGGTAATTTGTAGAGGGGGGTTTGACTTATGACATGTGTCGTACTCTAATTGGTGCATGTGATACACATGATTCGGTAAAGTGACCAGCGCAAAAGTTGTGTGTATAAGATACAAAGTTTTATTTTAACTTAAAGTGTCAAAAATAACCCGCATTTTGGAGGTGCGTCAAAGAAATTTGGTGTCATTTTATGTATTAAGCCATTAAAATAAGTTCTAACAAGCCCAATTTATAAGGGGGTTCCATAGCACATATTAGCTCTTGGGCAATTCACACCTAATGAACAAGCCTTTTGGGTTGCCTTAGGCCAAAAGGCACATCTCTAAACATGATAGTATAGCATGACCAGAATTCCAATGTTGGGTCCCACGATATTTTGTCCACACCAAAAATGCCCGAGGTGCACAAGGAGGTGTTTAAGTGTCCACTAAGAGCTAACTTTTGAGATAAAGTTAGACACCATGGTCCATCTTAGATTACATGTTAAGAGTACCACTTGAGCTAACTTTTAAAAATTGAGTTAGACCCAAAGTTGATCTTCTTAACATCATATCAGAGCCAAACTCGGCTCTATTATTGTGTCTTCCAGTATTAAACTCACAAGTTACATTGTCCATGATCCAAAATGTCCATTGTTGTTAAAATGCCGTTGGTTGACTGAACGCATTGTTGTCTCTATAAATTCTCTTAGGCAATCCTCATCTAGAAGTTAGTTCACGCGATGAGGATTGCCTAAGACCAATTACCGAGACAAGTGGACCTAGATTGAAAGTCCATCCTATTCACATACCCCAACTAGCATGGGTTGAGATTTAGTTGATTAATCACTTGCACGACACAATGGTAAAGGGAATTTACAAGTAGTCGAAAAAGCTGAACCAACACATTAGAATATCTATAGAGCTCGAAACCAATTACTCCCTCCGTCCCAATTTATATGAAGGTGGTTGACTAGACACGGCGTTTAAAAAATAAAGGAAGATTTTGAAACTTGCAGAGTAAAACAAACCTTTGAAATGTGTGTCGCAGTAAATAATCTCATAAAATTAAATTGCTACTAAATATAGAATATGTCAAATCTTTTTTTGACTAACCAAAAATAAAAGACCTTCACATAAAATGGGACGGATAGAGTATTAGGAAAGTATCAGTTAAGGTTCCTTCCTATCAGAGAAAGGCATCTTATTGTCAAGGGCCTACAAATTTCATTCACACAAGAGGCACTTCAACGCAATCTCAATAACCATAAAAAATCTAACAGGGGAAAAGAACATAATTTTCTCAGTGGTTCATATGTTAATGAGCGATTCACAATCTTAAACTTGGTAAAAAAGAAAATTGAAACAGAACTCTGGAATTAAATCTTATATGCTGCAGTTGAAAGAAAATAGTCTCTCTCATGTATTTTAATATAAGCATGCATATAGTGGTACCAAAGTTCATAATGCAATATCATGCACCTCTACCAAGAGAATTCTGATCTTCAAGAACCAATAAGCAGTGTACAAATCACAAATACGAAAAATCAAAATCTGTCCATCTCTACAGATCTTTGAGGGAAAGGTGGAGAGGTGGAAGATGCGGTAAGTGGACTAACATGGTGCAAACCAGGAAAAAGGAAAGATAGCAGAAGTAAGATACAAATCTTAGCACCTTCCAGAATGACAAATACAACGATGCAGTTCTGGCTCCTAGAATACATATATATTATACATAAGCAACAAAGAACAACATCATCTGTTTCAAGAGTTCAGACATAAGAAGCATAACATAACCAGAGAAACTACTGCAACAATGAACAAGAGGCACAAAACTAAATCTAAAGCACCTTGCACAAACTCACTAAAGTACTAGTACATCTATATAACTTAAAGAAGCCAGAGCTTTCTCAATAGCCAGAGCTACCCAAATGTCAATAAGAAGGATAAGTAGTCGGGTTACGGGTATCATATCGGCCCAACCTAGTTCGACTTATACTATCCAAAGCTGCCCCAAATACTCTTTGACCGTAATCATAATTGTTGCCGTCATAATGTGATCTATATCCTTGGTAAGACGATCTATAACCATTAGATTGGTTTACTGAAACACCGGGGGGAACTGGAACTGAATAGATAAAAAAAAAATTATAGAAACATAAGTAAAAACAAACTATAATAAAGTCAAAAACAAAAAGAAAAGAGGACTAAGAGCATAAGTTATGACTTCACTAGAAAAGCATGATCACCTTGTGTGTAATTACTTTGGTGCTCTGAAAACCGGCATGAGGTTGACAATCTCACAGAATTTGGTGAAATTTCCGTATCATTATAAGGTACAGGATGAGTCCTTGGTTTAGAGTGGATATTTAAGGTAGGTGGTGCCATTGACGAGTTATTAGAGGGCTTGTCTTGCCCAGAAATCTGTTTAGAAAAAAATTAAACCATCAATACACATTATCGACAAAAAAAACTTGCTTCTGTAGACTTTGCCTCCTCAAACCATAAGTTCCAACTTGCCAGCCCGCAGCGTAAACTGAATGAATCGTACGTACGTATGGCACATCAACACACTCCAAGGATATCTATAAAAGAACATCTAACTGCAAAGTTTATCGGGTATCTACAGATAGGCTGGTTGCATTGGACAATGTCGAGGAGGTAAACCCATACCGTAGGTTTGCAAGCGCTACAGAAGCTAATAATACTCGCACCACATAAAATTCACCTCAAAATGAAAATCAACAAGCTTAAGGGACAAGTAACAAGGACGTACCGCGAATTTTAATGTTCTATTGTACAGTGTGACTAAACCAGAGAAAAGCTTAACAGCATAATCCGCAACCTCCTCAGACTCATATTTAGCAAAGGCAAAACCTTTAGGCCTATCGCTTTCCTTGTCACGAGGAATGTACAAGTCAACAACACGCCCTGCTTCGATTAAAATGTCGTATAATACTCGATCGCTTACTCTCTCATCCAAATTTCCTACAAAAAGAACCAAAAAAAAAAAATCAGACCCAAAAAACTTAGCCAATTATCAAACTTTACAACCCTCCCCCACCCCCCACTCCCACAACAATAACTAGGACCTCAATCTCAAACAAGTTGGGATCGACTATATGAATCCTCGTAAAGCTAAAATTTGTTCCTAATATAGCAATATTTATTAGATCTGAGTATATAATCATGAAAAATAGGGATAATAAAATAAGACGTACCAACATAAACGGTGCAATTAGGGTTTTCAGCCATGGTTTGGGGATGAGCTTTATTTGGGTGGGGTTGTGGGGGGGGGGGGTTTACTTGAGAGAAATTGAATACGCAATAGATTCCAAAAAGTATTAGTAGGATATTAAATGAATCTGAATAAAGGGGAAATCTATTTATAGATTTTAATTTCATCACCGACTTCTAGATGGATTACATTGCGAAGCGCTGTTAGTTGACCAAGGGATGTCCACTTAGATTTTGACACGTGTATTTTCATAAAGTGTCTCCCTATTTAATGTGGCTTAGGATTTTAGTTTTTGGGAGTTAAAAGAACATTTTGGTAAATAGTGTTGTGGTATTTTCGCCTTATTTGAGGTGAATTTGGATTGGCTGGACTTCATTTTATGAATGATAAAAATAATAAGCTGAAAAATAAATTCGCAATTTTGTAACTTGATGTTTTTTCTTTTTTTAGTTAACTGGACGAATTATATTAATACTAGGGTAGAGTTACAGTAGTAGTAGTGCCAGTGGCATTATTAGCAATTACATTTAGGTTACCAAACGAGGCTAAACTATTACAAGCATTTTCTAAAATAAATTGCCTTCCATAATCTATCACAGGGTGGAACTGTTTAAGTCATCAACTGAATTTTACTAGTAGTTAATCGTGAAGCCTCTCTTGCCAAAAAGTGAGCTACCATATTAGATTCACGGAAGGTATGCTGCACCACCAACTTCTTCAAGGCGCACCAGTCATAAATAATATTACTCCTTTCATCCTATTTTATGTGGCAGTATTTGACCAAACACGCAGTTTAGAAATAAAGGAAGCTTTTTTAAATTTATGGTCCAAAATAAGTTATTAAAATTTGTGTGGCTGAAAGTTGGTAAAGATAAATTGTTTCTACTTTTAGAAATGTAACATTTTTTTGACATACCAAAAAGGAAATAGTGCCACATAAAATGGGACAGAGGGAGTAGTGTATAGTGGATTATCCTGTTCAAGTAAATGGAAGACTTCAATGGAATTTGTTTCAATTTCGAGCGTAGACATGTTTGTCAGCGCAAGACGCAATCATGCATGAAGAGTCATAAGCTTCATATGGGTATGAGAGTGACCTGCAATACACAGTTGAAATCCCAGGATCCAGTTTCCTAATGCAATTCTAAAAACTCCACCAATGCCCACAAATTGATCATCAACATGAAAATATTCATCAATATTCAGTTTGATGGCTCCTATTATGGGAGGCAGCCACTTGGCATTGATGCTAAGTGTTTTTGTATATTAGGTTTGAAATTACTGGTTGAATATTTAAATTCCAAGGCTCTCATAGCAACCAAGTTTGGGAATAAGAGGTTATAGGTTTGATGATGAACGTTATGGTTGTGATTAATTCATAAGTGTCAGATAGAAAATGGAGTAAACTCTTTCCATGTTAGAGAAAGACGTGGGACATTTTCTTTCTTATTTGCATAAGTAGACCATAAGACAGTCAACCAGTTATGGTGGTTTTGAAGTTGATCAATAGAAATACTAAAAATACTTTAGAAAGAGGAGGCTACCGGACAAGTTAGGAAGATATGATAAATTGCTTCATTAGCCAAACATATATGACATTGTGGATCGATGTGCAAGCCCAAATATTTGGTGTCTTTTGCCTATACATGTGTAGGCAATGGTAAAAAGTGTATTAAGTACAAAAATTGGGGGGAGGGGGGGTTAATAAGAGATGGAGTTAAAGGTCCAACTATTTAGATTCCTCATATGAAGAACTGTCATATATTCTTCATTTTACTGCAAAGGACCATACAGAATAGACCTTAGTGGAGGAAGTTTTGGATGGCATTTAACCATTCAGAAACTAATGGATTCTCCAGTTCCAATATCCCACCCAATACCCCTTTTGCGCAAGGCCCTTCCAAATAAAGGATGTGGGGATGGTCTTCTACTTACCCTATAAATTTTTAGGAGCACAGATGCCCATGGGACATAAGGATTTGAAAACATTTTCCAAGATAAACTTGCCAGCATAGTATGATTTTTATACAATGATTGCTCTACCGATAGACCACCATATTTTCTAGGGAGGGTTAGGGTGGAATGATTTAGAATTGCATTCAAGGTAGTATTCACTAGTGTGACACGTCCTGCTAGGGTAAGGAATCTTGACTTCCAATTGGCTAGTCTAGCATTCATATTGTCAATAATATACTGAAAATCTGAGGATTTAGGCCTACCATCTTTAATTGAGTACCCTAGATATCTGGGAGATTTACAAATATATAGTACCATCCTAACATCAAAATTACAAAAAATACCAATATTATTCTATTTTACGAAAATACCAATACTCCCTCTGTTTCAGAATGGATGAACCTTTTCGCTTTTCGAGAGTCAAACTGGATGAACTTTGACTAATAATTTAAGATGATTCTTTTTATCATATTGATATGCGAAGAGTTGCACGTTATAGCACTTTTCGTATAGTTTTTGAATATGCAAATTTTTATTTGAAAATATTAATTTAATATAGTCTAATTTAGGTTCAAAGATTAGTCAAATTGACTTTCAAAAAGTGAAAAGGTTCATCCTTTTTTAAACGGAGGGAGTATTTTTTTACACATTATATACAAAAATCAACAAAACTAATAAGTTAGGGTTCCTCCTTCTTTCTACTGCCCTCCCCCCTGCTACCACCCCAGGCGGCGGCGCCGTCTAGTCACTGCCGACGGCCGCCGCCATCCACCACCAGTTTTTTTTTTTTTTTTTGAATCTAAAAAATGAAATACACATATAAAACATTGATTTTTTTAAAAAATTAAAGTTGGAAAATACATATAAACAAAAATACATGTAAATACACAAAAAAAATTGTGTTATACATACACTAAACACACACATACATACACGAATCTACAGATCTACAAACGAAACATACAAATTTATGTGTTTGACATTTATTACTTGACATACACACAAAAAAACATACAAAAAATACAAATAGATGCTCGGATATACACGTTCATACAGTGATATACACGTACATACACTTGTGTGCTGAAAATTATTACATGTATATACACGAACATACAGATACATACACTTGCAGATCTGAATTTGAATGTGTATATTCAAATGCAAAAAAGAAGAATGAGAAGCAGATCTGAACTTATATTAACAAAATACATGTGCATACATAAAAATACACACATATACACATACAAAATGAAAAAAAAAAAAAAAAAAAAAAAAAAAAGAGGAGAAGATGAAAAAAGAAGAGTAGATCTGCTCCAATCGTCGTGGTGGAGCCACGCAGCGGCAGCGACGGCGGAGCAGAGGCACGGGGGAGGGAGTGACAGTGGGAGGGTGGGGTGGGTGGATGGAGGAGAGGAGAGAAAGAGAGAGGGAGAAGTTAGGATTTTGGGTAGAGAGGGAAAAAGAAAATGAAAAATTGTATATTTTGTAAAATGTGAAAAAGTGTTGATATATAGGGTAATTATTTAAAAATATCGATATTTTTTGTAATTAAGTGGTTTAGTATGTCAATTAGCGTAAAAATGTCTAGATATTTACTAAATGTAGAAGTAACATTGTAATTTAGAACCTGGTTAATAGAATCTCGCATATGAGAATTGCAGTTGACCGAATAAATTAGCCTCAAGTATTAATTCTCTGGCCGACATATTGCAAAATAGGGATAAACAATGTTACATTGAATTTGCTGACTTCAAATTAGCTTGGACTATTATAGTTATTATAGTTAGGTTATTAGTGTAGAATAAGTGAGTTAACATAGGACCATTAGGACAAATTTGAATGGGATTTCATAAAGCATAGCCCACATAATGATTAATAAGATTTGGGCCTCCCTGCCTAATTCCTCTAGAGTGGGAGAAGTAATTTGTTAGAGTATCATTAACCATTATAAAAATAGTACTAGTAGAGATGCAAGACATAATAAGAGCTATAATTTTAAGAGGAAATTTAAAGTATTTAAGAGCACGATAAACGAAAGACCGTTCCAGTCATATTTTTGGTTAATCATATTTGATTAAATGTAAGTCTATCTTAATGCCAGATGTGAGTTCTGAAGGATAAAATGTATGAGTAAATGTGTGAACTCAAAGTTAGACATATACTGTCTGAACTATCATCTACACGGTATTTAATTTTTGAAAGACATATGCTCCACGGGAAAGGAGTCAATACTGTGATACGTGATTCATACCACGTATGCATAAAGTGACCTATGGGCGATACAAGTTTAATCTCTTCTTGTTTATCATGTGAAGCCCTGAAAATTATGAGTAATTTTCTTTTCTTTTGTACCCTCATAACTTTGATCAGTTTCTCGAGATTCAATTTGGTGAATGCTATCTTAGGATGTTGCCAAGAGATCATGGATGATTCGGTCTGGCAGGACATTTCTAGAAAAGCAAGTCAGATTGAGATTAAAAGATTCTTGAGATGAGGAATATCATTGAATATTATCACATTAATTGTGTTCATTGGGCCCCTTTATGTTTGTCTATGAGACAAGAACATAATGATGAACTCAAATTAATACAAAGAGATTTGTGTGAGACATGAATGTGATAAAAGATCTAGGGTACTGCATACTGCAATCTACTCCAAGGTTCCGTAATCGAGATGCTATATATTCCTAACAGATGTATAGCAACTGAGCTCTTGAAGTATGCACTGGTCACATGGTCTAATCGTTATGTATGAAAGTTACAGAATGAGAATGAGAGTCGACCCACCATGTGTGAGTGAGAGATGTTGGAAATTGGATATGGGTCACCCATGTGGGTCAACCCAGATCCATGTTCAAGTAAATAAATATATGTAATTTGTTATATTTATTTATATTAAGAAAATAAAGTAAAAAGAGAGAAGGAAAAGACACGCCTATTGGAAATAAATGTGTCACTTAAACAAGAGTTGTCTTGTTTAAAAAGACTCCTCTTCTCTCTTTGAAAACTAACGTTCTTCCACCTCAAGTGAAAGAACAGTACATTCATATTCACTTACTCTAAGAGGAAAAAAAACTCTCTTCTTCTACGTGAAGTACTACGTGGTAGATTTCTAAGAAGAACATCGGTGATCTTCTATGAATTGGAACTCCGTCTGTAACTCAGGTACGACTTAGACTGTGAACTATATAGCGTAGTTCGTGTTTATATAACATGTGATTACGTTGTCGACTAGTAAAACAAATACGGATAGATCCTGGGCAAATTTTATGTTCTTGAATTACGTGTAATTCTTCATTGGTATCAGAGCCCGTGTTATTTGTTTTCTAGTCTTTCTTGAGAAACATTGACTGAAATAAATCCATGTTAATTGTTGTTTCAAAAACTTTCGCTGTTTTTTGACATGTAAAGTCTATTTTAGAAAACGGGACTGAATCTGTTTACTTTCGGAAGAGTGAGTAGAATTCTCAAAAGCTTGTCCTTGGTTTTCTAATTCTCAAAGATTCATTGTTGCATCAAAGCATCTGTGGTGATGCAGTTTTTTGTCATTTTTTATGGTAGCAATAAACCACAATTTAGTTCAAAACTCTTGACAGGATGGATACATATTATTAGTTACTAGTCCTCGACACGCGCTACATATCAATGAGTACACAACAAAGTAAATACTTAAATCAAGATAATGAAAAATACTACGCATGAAATAAAATATAGGAGTACAAAGATATAAACATTGGAATAAGAAAGAATTTGTCTCCATAAGTGACATTTTTCAAACAGTTATCAAGAACGCAAACATTCACCTATAATAATCTGAGTATTAGTACTCTATAAAAAATTCAAGGAGAAAACAAAAAGAATGTAAAACTAGAAACTCAGACTGTTTGATTTTCTAACCAGTTACAATTAAAATTGAAAATCACATTGTTTGCACTTCTCGTTGTCTAGCGATAGAACCTCCAAATTTTCTCTTTACTCGAAACTTCTTACTTACTATGTCTTCAAGTAGTTTTGGAAGAGAATTTTTAAAATTGTGTTGATATTATATTTGATGAAGAAACAAAGAAGCATAATACTGAAGAAGTGAAGATCTACAAAAGTCCCATATATAGGAGATGTATGTGCTGAGCTTGGCGACTCTTGATGTTCATCACATTGTCTTGGAGTTTCACATTTTTTTTTTTATAATTTAGCATTTTATACATTATGCCAATTTATGTTAATTTAAAGGAATGAATCTAGTCTATATTGCATTGTTCAATGCAACTGACCTTTAAGTTCCCTAATCTGTAACAGCAACAAAATGAAAATTGAACAAATTGAAAACCACAATGACGGTCATTTAGTATTTTATATTAAAATTAAAATCAGGTATTTTAAGGTGAAGAAAAAATGAGTATTTAATATTGGGAAAATTTCATATCTAACCAAATACATACCATGACCCTACATTCAAATAGCCATTGAACATCTTCACATATGCTAGCCAAAATTTACCCAATATAAATATGTCTAAGTTGATTCTATTTCAAAAAAGTAGTTAAGAAAAGAAGAAAATTAAGGAGCTCAACTCCCACCCAATAAGGAGAAAATTACGGAGCCCTATTCCATCCAAACAATCATCTTCCTGCTCGACTTTTCTATTTTTTTTTATTTTTGACGCTTATATATATTTAGTTTCACCAAAATTATTTGTAATCATTAAATAGATAAACATCAAATATGAATTTAAATTGTTATTATATTTACACAATATGCAATAGTAGTTGGTAAAAATTATACACACTTAACATCTCTAAATATTTAATATTATGTATAAATTATTCTATTGATATGAGTGTGATATATTCTACATATTTATGATATTTATTTAAATATATAATATATTGATATTATTATACATAATATATTTTGTTGATACAAGTGCAATATCTTCTGCATATTTATGAGATATTATTTCAATAGATAATACATTGATAATATTATACTTAAGATATTTTATTAATACAAGTGAAAATATATTTGCATATTCTACATATTCTGCATATTCTATTGATATGAGTGATATATTATGCATATTTATGACCTCATGAATACATTTTAGGAATTTTTACATTGTATAGACATTTACAAGTGTCTTTAACATAAAATAGATACATTATTCCTAATTTATTGTATATAGACATTTAGACTTATGTAGATTATTTTTTTAGCCATTTTCAAAAACTGATTAATGCCCCTTAAACGTGCCTATTTTTGTGGGATGTTGGGATTGACAGTCTTAGTGCATTAATTATTACTAATTAATCTAAAATTAACTATTTAATTTACACTATGATTTACGTATCTCCTAAATTTATGGATATATCTTAATTAAAGCGGTAAACGAAAAGTTAAAAATTTCAAAACCAAAATTAAACACAAAGGTGCCTTTTACATATTAGTGATATAATTACAGATTGTACATACTAGAGGGATATACCTTGCATATTAGTGATATTCTTATTTAAACATGCATATACACAGTATATACTACATACATATTAGTGATATAACAGAATATTGTACATACTAGAGGGATATGTATTGCATATTAATGATATTAAATTTTCAACATACATACATTATATATATTACATACATATTAGTCATATTCACCTTAGCATGATGTGAATATACAGTTATACAGATACCTTATGCGTTAAAACTGTATGAATATTTCTGCGATATTTTTGAGAATATATATATATATATATATATATATATATATATATATATACACGTTCCTAGTTGGATTCCTTTATTTTCGTATGGAGGATTCCATAAATATGTTCAGTTATGGTTATGTGATTTGAGAAATTCACGCAACCTTTTAAGAATACAGGATCTGCATGAACCTATTTTTTAGAATCTTTTTGGTTAGCTTTTGTTGTATATTAAATGTGTCTATTAAACAGTAGGGCCATGTTATATATTTGGTTAGTTATGAAATTTTTCCTACATTTTATTGATACCAGAAAAAATATATTACATATACACGAAAGAAACATCAAGCGTACATATCTCATATATATTGCCATCTCCATGCCTTCTTACAAGCTTTTCCAGAATTTCTAAAATAAAAAATTAGCCGGTTTAGAAATCTTATACAGCATAAAACAAGAAGAATGCCTTTAATTATCTGATTATTTATTTGGCACAAAAAGTGTAGGATTTGATACTAGGTTATTATATCCTTGTTCTCCTCTATAGTCGTTCAGGTTTAGAATGCCTTCATCATCTGCTTAAAAGATTCTTCCATTACCTTCAACCAAGGCCTGCAATCAGGATTTAACATTAGATGTGAGACTGGCTAGTAAATGAATATGATGGAGAAAAAAGCACTTTACAGTTTAATTAAAATAATTAAGAGATACTTTATTTACTAATAAATAAGGTAACTGTCTCTCTATCTCCATATAATAGAGGCATGTTTATCACAAATATTGCCTAGAAACGTGGATTAGATTTATTTAAAGTCTTTTTTAAAAATAGCTATAAAAGTGGAATACCAAGGGGGTAAAGGTCTATAAACCATAAATTTCAATAAATATGTCTATTTTATTTAAATAACACTAATAAATGTCTATACACTGTAAAATTTTCTTTAATATTTTAGTAGAGGTATTTTAGTATTATGACTTTACATTTAGGATTCTCACTTTTATATTAATAAGATAAGATTAATTATTTTTGTGCAACATACTATTTTTATGATATAGGGGCAAAATGGTCTTTTACATTTTACTTTTGAGATTGGCTCTTTTAGTATAGTTAGATTAGATTATATTAACTGTTATCGCAACACTTTAAATTAGATGTCGTCCATAGGATAATTGGGACAATTACATTGAGAGACACCCCACTCATGAAAATTACCAAAAAAGACCCCTATTTTGCTACCTTACATGACATAGCACCCCCTCCCTTTTTTTAATTTTTTCTTTCACTCCATAGCACCCTTTTATAAAGAAAAAAAACCCTAGCCCCCATTTTCCCTCTCTTCTCCTTCTCTCCTTCACATTTTTCTCTCTTCTCTTCCCCCATAAACCCTAACGCCGCCGCCGCCACCCCCAACCCTTCCACCACTGCCCCACCGTCACCTCCTCTCCTCCAAGCCACTGAAGTCGTGGTCACCACCACCACCGCTGATGCTGCTTCTTCTTCGTCTCGTTTTCTTTTTGTTCTTTTTTTTTTGTTTTTGTATAACAATGTCGATTTTGATTGTAAATCTCGGTTAAAACTCCGGTGAGTTTGTTTAAAAAAGTTGTTTATCATATTTCTTCTTGTTTTTACACAATTTTCATAAGTATCCATTGAGATCTACTAGTTTTTTCTAAAAAATTTTTAGATCTAGTGTTTTTCTTGTATAAAACTGTATAGATCTGAGATGTTTGTTAAGCTTTTGTGTAAAAGCTGCCCGAAGCTCTGTTTAAAGTCAGTTTTGCGAATTTATACACTTTTATACATTTTTATACAAGTTTATACAATTCTGTAAACGTGTATAAAAATGTATAAATCTGTATAAGTACGTATTGACAGTGTATAAAACACATTCTATGTATTGTAAAATTTGTATAAAGCTGTATATGCGTGTATGAACAATGAATAAATTGTATAAATTTCAGATTTGTGCACTTTTTATGGATGTTTTGTATAAAATTTATGTTTTTTGTGTATATTTTTGTATTTCCCTTCTTGCATACACATTTTTCTATGTATTTACATGTATAATTTATTATTTTGATAGATTTAGGTATATAAAATTATCAAAAACAATTATTTAAACAAATCCACAAATAAAATAAATAAATCCGGTGAATTTTTGGTTTTCCGGCCACCGGCCACCGCCGGCCGGCGGCGGCAGCGGCGGCATGCCGATTTCTGGTGGTGGGGCAGTGGTGGGGGAGGGTGAGGGAGTGGTTCCTAGGGTTTTAGTTTAAATGGGTGCTATGTTGTGTAATTTTGAAAATAAGGGGGTGATATGTTGTGTAATGTAAAAATAAAGGGGTGCTATGGATGAAATGTGGCCTCTCATTTGTAATTTTGTGTTGAGGGGTGCCTAGTTTTGAAAATTCCCCAAGGATAATTGCTGGTGGAATGTCAAAATGTACACGATGGTTCATATTTAAGTAGGCTAAACTCGATTAAATTAATGGCGCATTGCGACCATTGGCCCTAAGGTTTTTTTGTCTCGAACTGGTTGGAAATAAGTTGAGGTGCGCCACTCAGTTATCCCAATAATTTTTAATTTGATTGCTTTTTCTTTTCAATCTCTACTCGTTGAACTAAGCTAGCTAGCTCTAACAATAATTTGATTGTCTAGTAAGGTTATGATTTTGAGCTGCGAGCTAACAGTAATTTATTGTTTAGTAAGGTTATGATTTTTGTTATCTAAGGTTTTGTCTTATGGTTTTTGTTTTTGTAGCTATATTTTCTAAATAAGTTTCTCATTCTTTTAAATTTCATAAATATTAAAAATGTCTTGATATTCCGTCTGTCCCATTTAGTTATTGTATTAGCTTAAAAAAATTGTGCCAAAAATGATTGTCACTCTAGGAATTCAAATATAATTTTGTTAGTTGTTTCTAACTATACGCCTAATTTATTAAAGAAGTAATAGTTCTTTTAATAACTGGTAATGAGGGTAACTTGGTAAAAGATACAATGTATTTGTTAGTTTTTAATGGTAGTGAAAAAGCTTAAAGCGATAACTGAAATGAGACATAAAAAATATTATGTTAAAAAGTTATCTCCTCGCTTGCATATTTGTATAAAAAATTCCTTTTAATAAAAAGTGAAATATCGTTGCGCTACAAATGATAGCTTAATGAAATCAGCCCAATATCCATTGGAGTCATCATATATCTAAATTCGTGACACGTGGCAAGTAATGTGGCGCACGAAATTAAATGAAGGGATCAATAGGATTATGTCACGTATTAAATAAACTATGCAAAACCAAATAATCATCATATCATCATATTACTATAAAAGCATGTCCTAGGAAAATCAAGTCATTTTACCTAAATACCCTTTAAAATAATCTTAATGCCCTACATATCCTAAACACCCTAATTATTAAAAATAAAAACCTATGCCAAAAACATTAAATAATGAAGAAAAGGAAAATTTGATAGTCTCAAACTCAACCGTTGCCTTCTACTGGTTATAACTAGGGAAATTAAGGTTGTATTACAAATACTAACTTTTCAATATTGTATATATGTTTAAACCGTTGCCTACAAAAGAATCCCACCAAAATCACACTTTTTCGACAATTGCTTAGCCATAAATTCAAGGGAGCCAGAAACGTTTTGAAAAAAGAAGTATGTCGCAAATAGCGAGGAAGACAACGAGCCCAATGGCAATCAAACTGCTCACATCCACTGTCAAGAATAACACATGAATACTTATTAATTTAACATCAAAGGATCTTCCGCAATATAGGTACAATTATTATGACTTTCTTTTGTTATTAGAGTTGTGCTTTTTAAATTATTTAATAGTGAGAATAAAGGAGTCCTTTTCCTAAAGTCTAACTCGCACTGGATTATTTTGTACCAGAAATTGGTTTTGTCTTACGAGGCCATGTCTGTAGTTTGCTAAATCAAGAATATTGAAGCACCCTCTGCTAATAAATAGGAGTATAGTAAGTATGTATAGAGCTGTGGTTTTTCATAATTTGCTTGTGATGATCATTCATAGTTAGCACCATTGTAATGTTTTATGTATACCTTAGGAAGAGGCTCTTTAGTTCATTGATGATCCTCACTGATATTTGATTACCAAGTACCTCTTTCCTAGCAGACTACCTTCCCATTTATTCTCCTATATACCAAATTTCTTGTCTTTGAAAGATTGCTCTAATACTAATTCTGCCAAAGGTGAGTTCTTTTTACGTTTTACATATTCTGTATTGAACCGGGTAATTTCCAGTTCAGCAACGTTACAATATACATATAAAGGTGATTTAGGAAGCTTGAGTTCATCAATTTTGCTTACTAAAAACGACACATGCTTTAATAGTATATTGTGTCATTTATTTGAAGGTAATCTATCGTTAATGCCTCATAAAAAAATAAGTAAAATCATTTGTATCTAATTAAATTTTGATTGTTTATCTTCGTAGAATCGAAAAGGTATCTAATCTTCTTAAACACGACGTACACGTGCAACGTACGTGTCGAGAAACTAGTAATACAAAATGCCAATAAAAATGTGTGAATATGCCAATGGAAATGTGTTATGTACAAGTGATCACATGTTTTTGACAAATTAAATACCATGAACTTAGCTTGGCACTACTTCAAACTAAATAGTCAGCGTAATCTATACTAATCAATTAAACGAAGCAAAAAAAGTTTGTCATCATCACTTCTTTCTCGTACAAAAATAGTTAATAGTAGTAGTTTCCATAAAGGTTAAAGGGATACCAGAAATCGAGAAGCTGCAAGAGAGAGAACTCTGAAGAACACACTCTCAAACAATCAAAATGAAATATACATCAAGGTTAAAGGAGTACGAGTTGATTTCAATATCAATCATTCATTCACAAACTCAAGATCAAGATGTCAAAGCTCTTGACTCAAGCTCAAAATTATAATTCAATATCAAACATCCAAGCAATAACAATAACTATGGATCAATACCAAATAAGTCAGGGAATCAGGTATTCAAGAACTTGCATTAAAATACAAATCTATCATAGTCATGATCAAGAACTCAATCACTTTAATTAAATCCAAGTCAATCAAGCTTAAGTTTGAGTTCAAAAGTTTGCATTTTAAATTCAACTTGTAGAGAAAAAATTATCTCGAGTGTGTAACTTTTTACATATGAAATAAGTAACATTTATCAACTACGCTTTTCTTCTCTTAATTATTTCAGACACGAAATTTGTTGGTGAAGCTTACTTGTACATTATTTTGGTTAATAATATAGTCAGATTAATTTAAGTACCTTTGAATGAGTTGATCCTTTTCTTTTTTTTCTTCAAATGAGTTGATTTGAATTAACACAGATTTTAGGCCTTAATATCATCATTCATAGGAGAGTGAGAGACAGACTTCACCACCTTTCCTAGTGAACATCGTCGTCTAATCTTTGAGAAATTCCGAACTTTCATGTTGATTTACACATAAACTAACAGAAATGTTTCCCAAACCTTTGGCAGAACTATCCAAACACCAATCTCTAAATATTTTCAGTAATCACTTTGATGAATAAAGGGCTGGCAATGGTGAATGAGGAATGTTCTTCACGTACCTTTTAATGTACGGTATGGTTTTATATCTATACATGTCCAAAATTATTTGGTCAAATAAAAGATTAATAACGTGTTCAATTTAATCTATTTCGAAGGTTAGTAGATCCATTCCCTAACCACTACATGCATTTCTCATTATGGTTTGCACTTAATATAAACATATAGCATAAAATTAATTTGTAGCTAGTGATTGCGCTTATGTTTACCTTCCTTACCGTCTTATACTATACTATACTACCTTTAAATTTGAACTTTGATACTTCATCCGCCTTTATATGTTTACCTTCCTTACCGTCTTTGAGTTGATATTGAGTGAAAGATGCATATGTCTGACTTTAGAAAGGATTAATGTAAATTGTTTTCTAGTTGCCTTAAGAGTGCATCACATAACCAGCCTGTGTGACCCTCTTGATGCTTAATTAAATATTGACGAGTTATTTAAAAATACACCATTCAAAATTTTAAATGACTTAACATTGACTTTTCAAAAAAAAAAAAAAACTCCCAAAATCGGCCTGCAGATCTCTGTGCCATTTAATTTGTAACAGAGACAAACATGGTAACACAGTCACAAAGATATGTCCATAAGGCACTTGTCGTAACATGTGTGATGACACTCCGTCACCAGTCGTTGAATGACACATGGCAATATTAAGAAACATTTCACATCTAACATTCACACACCTATAACATTCCAAAAAGGCAAAAAGTACTTACCCTTCTAACAATATTACCCTCACTAGTTTGACCGTTAGATCTCCTTAATCAGATTTACCTTTATTAACATCTAGTCATCTACCAATCCGTGTAAGTGAACAAACAAATATTTCACTTAAAATACACAGCCAAGTAAGTATGTCAATATTTCTCTTCACATTCGATATTTGTAAGTGCGGAATAACACTGAGTATATTATTATTATTCGATATTTGCAAGTAGGTATTACCAATCAAATATAGCGAGTCTTAAATACAGTACTTGACATGAATTATATCAACTTATGACTAATGATGTTATCAATCACTAGTGTAACCTTTTGTAATTAACAGAAGCAATTGAAAATAATGCTACTACTAATTACTCATAATAATTTACACGATTTTTTTACTAGTCCGTTCAAAAAAAAAAAAATGACACAATTATATATTTGGAAACAATTTACTTTTAAATTTATCAGTTTGTCCTTAGTGAGATGGTTTATAACCACACATTTACCTACGGCTTATTTTATAGCACAAGTTTCAAATATCTTCTCTTATTTTTTTAAACTCTAATCGAAGTCAAACTAGGACATCAATTGTGGAACGGAAGGAGTACTTGATATAATTATATCAACTTATGAACCACTAATATAACCTTTTGTAATTAACATAAACAACTATCGAAAATGCTACTGATAGTACAAATTACGATCAAAGATAGTGGTGGAATATTGTTATTCCTCTGTGTTTGATCAGAACTTCAAGGTTAAAAATAAAAATCACACTAGGATTCGAACTTTGAAAATAGAGTCACATTAGGAGAGCATCATTCAAAGTGGACTTTTCAGGTGAATTAAAAGTTTAAAATTATTCAGCCTTAAACCGGTAAAGTAGTGAACATTAGGTGGAACCACTAAGTAATTAATTATACTTAATTACAACTACTAGTCTACTAGTCCTATCTGGTAATTTACGCAAAGGGGGCAGTGGCAGACAGCACAAAAGAGCCACGTACTGTACACTGAATGGAAAACTCGGTATTTGCGCCGATTACGTTTGTCCTGCCTCATTCCAGCTCATCACATCTACCTTGACAACTGTCCCTCTTTTTTCCTGTCCAACCTGGCATTTACACGTCGTCACCCTCTTTTAATCCTTCAATCATTGGACTGTCATTTTACAAAATCACACAGTCAAGTAACTCTAATCTTTTTCAATCAAACTTCCTTCACGAGTTGTTTAGTCGGCCGAATAAGCCAATAACGATATTCCATAATTTCGAAATTATAGAATTACAATTTAGAGATTAAAATCTCATTCTTTATGTTATTTGTTAAAGTGGACGGGAGAGAGTATCATATTTTTTTTTAATAAAATTTATTCTAAATGAATGAACTTGTACACCAATTAAACATAGAATAAATATAGCCCTAAATTTAATCTCGCACTTAATAATCCAATCACACCAATCAAAGGAGCTCTTACAATATTACCTGTATGTAACAGACTAACAGTGAATTTTCACTTATTTCCAGTAGAATTCAGACAATTCAGGTAGATTACATTTTTTTTTCCTTTAACAGTGATGGTAAAAGAATAAAATACAAATACTGAAGTGGGGTCCACAGTATATAGTATAAAAAGAAACAATCTTTTTTGTTCTTCAAATTCCTAGTCTTTCAAGAATCAACGGGGCCATAGAAAAAGAGACAATTTTTCAAAAAAGGAATAGTTGTTTTGTAAGATAAAGCCGTTAAGATTGGAATTTGCTGTGTCTGTATATTAGAAATTACAATAAACAAGACTTTGAAACGGTAATACAAAAGGAGAAAAAGATCAGTTACTTTATTTGGATTGGAATTCAGAGATATTCTTGGGATTGGTTTCCTTTTGGGATTTGAAGATCTCCATAATTGATATCAGGTATTCTTGTTTATATATCTTACTTTCTTGTTCTTTGTACAGTAATCTTGATACTTGAATTTGATTTACTGTTTAACAAAGTTGATTTCTTTTTATCTTTTTGTTCTTGGATTTTTTCTGATGATCTGTTGAATAGCCAAATTTGGATCTTTCTTTGATTTTCTTCATCAAATTGTGAAAAAGATTGCATTTTTGGGTAAGTTTTGGTGTTATATATTGAATATTAGATTGAATTGTGATTGTATACACTTATTTTCTTGTATGTTTGGTTATGATTGCCTTAAACTCCAACTCGAGCCGAGAGTCTATTGGAAACAGCCTCCCGACCTTGTGTAAGTTACAAGTAAAGTCTGCGTATCACACTGTGTATGTTGTTGTTGTTCGCTTAAACTCCAAGATTTTGCATCTGTAAAAGCTTTAGCCAGAAGCTTCATTTTTTTACTGTCTGTTATACGGCTGTGGAATGATGGGTGAGGAGTACAAGCCCAGCAAATACTTTTATTGGTGTAGTGTTGAGACATGTGATCGCTTTATTTTCACATGTTATGCATTTTATAAGTTTGTCTTGTTCTTATGATTGATAGTTTTTTTTTCTCCATCATGTTTATGAGCACATCTCTGGAATAGTTAATTGGTGTGTCCATTTTAGAGTTACCTCAAGATAATTAGAATTTCTTCTTATAGTTAAATTCATTAATTACAAGAGTCTTCTTCTTCTTCCTGGTGTAGGCTTTTGAACTAGCTCGTCTTGGTTGTTAGTCATTGAGTCACAACACATCAGTTTGATGTGCGATGCAGAGATCACGAAGAGCTCTTCTGCAAAGAAGAGCTTTGGAGAAGGCAATTGGTGGGAGGAATCGCATTTATAAAGTTTCTCTTTCTGCAGTTGTTGTTCTGTGGACACTTGTTTTCCTTTTGAATTTGTGGATCGGACATGGTGATATTAATGAAGGTTAGTTCCATCAACTGTTCTTTTGTTTGATTAGTGCTCATAAAGGGGGAAAGGGTGAATGTATAAATTGTACAAATATGCTCGTATGAGACTAATACTGTAGCATCATTACTTAGTTATTTAGAAGCTGAAATTTGTCTTCCATTACATCATCATCATTATTACTATTTTTCAAATGTAAAAGCGTTTATCCTTTGCCTTTAAAATGTTATGTTTGTTTAATTTAGATGGAGCTGGAGATTTTCCTGCTTCTGTGAAATCATGGGACGAAGATAAACATCATAATGGCAGAGGCACTTGTGCTGCTTTGCCCGAGACTGAACATTCATCACAGGAAATCAGTTCTGAAGATCCAGCCAAGAATTTTTGTACATATGCAGAGGAAAATCAAGTTAGCAATAGAGAATCACCAGATGTTTTGCAAAACAGCAACCCTGTTCCTGTGATTCAAGAGCAAGCAAGTGGGAAATCAGAGTTGACTCTGAGTTCAGAAAAGGATGCTTCAAAATCTGACCGGTTCGCTCGTGCAGTGCCTCTAGGTCTGGATGAATTCAAAAACAAGGCATTTAACGCCAAAATTCAATATAAAAGTGGCCAGGCCGGAGGCGTTATACATAGGTTAGAGCCTGGAGGATCAGAATATAATTATGCTTCTTCTTCAAAAGGAGCCAAGGTCCTGGCTTACAACAAGGAAGCAAAAGGCGCTTCCAATATCTTGAGCAGAGATAAGGACAAGTACCTTCGTAATCCTTGCTCAACTGAGGAGAAGTTTGTTGTCATCGAACTGTCAGAAGAAACCCTCGTGGATATGATTGAGATTGCAAATTTTGAACATCACTCGTCTAATTTAAAAGATTTTGAGCTCCTTGGAAGTCCCATTTATCCAACAGACACATGGATCAAACTTGGAAATTTTACCGCTGGAAATGTAAGGCATGCTCAAAGGTTTGTTTTCCCAGAGCCAAAATGGGTGAGATATCTTAAATTGAAACTTTTGAGCCATTATGGTTCAGAGTTCTACTGTACTCTGAGCATTTTGGAGGTGTATGGAGTTGATGCTGTTGAAAAGATGCTTGAGGATCTCATCTATCAAGATAAGCTGTTTGTACCCGAACAAACTAGTAAGGAGGAGAAACCTGCTCCCACTCAACATGTTTCTAATCAAGGTGATTATTTTCAAAATATCAACGATGAAATAGAAAAGGATCTTGCTGTAGGAAAATCAGAGGCTAAAAGGGGAGTAGTGACAGTTGACGTGCCTGACCGAATGGAAGAAGTTCGTCATCAACAGATAAATAGGATGCCCGGGGACAGTCTGAAGATACTGATGCAAAAAGTGCGATCTGTGGATATCAACTTGTCCGTTTTGGAACGATACCTAGAAGAGTTAAATTCTAGATATGGCAAGATTTTCAAAGACTTCGATTCTGAAATGGGAGAAAAAGATGTTCTTCTTCAAAAGATCAGATCGGACTTGAGGGGTTTATCTGAAAGCAAGGATGCCATAGTATGTGAATTTCTTTCTTATCTTTACTCTCTCTCCTCTTTTTTTCTTGTCTATGGGATAGGCATTTAGTTAATTTTACCTCATGTTATCGCTCAAAATATTCTCGCGTCTCCTTCAGGGTAAAGAAGTTGCAGACCTAGTATCATGGAAATCCTCTGTTTCCACACAACTGGAAGACATTGTCAGGGGAAATGCTATTCTCAGGTATGTTTTTTCTCCTCGCAACAGAAGCAGTGAGTTCACTTTAGCTGAAGCTACCTTGTTCTTCTCGTGCATGGAATCTAGTGTTCTGTTCAAAATATGAATAAAATAACTGGTTCAGATGCAATGAGTTCAATCTTTTTTGCTGTCCCCGGGGCTGCTGTGCAACTAGTGACCGGTGTTTATTATACTATCTAAAATAGGCCGTCCTGTTTTATGGTCTCTATTTGACCTGATTCTATTCTCTTTCTCTGTTCTAAGATAGGATGTCCTATATTATCTTTATGGAAATAGATTGGTTGGTATAGTTGGATAGTAGGCAGAATAAAGTAACATGAGTTGGGAATTATCCCTCATAAGAATTGGGAAGCAACATATTGTGGAATTTCATTATTGCGAAGTACCACTATGCTGCAGGTATGGAGTAGGAAACAATTTAAATGACGGAACATTAATGCTGAAAATCATGTTATATGTCTAGTGAATGTAGTTCTCAGTGAAACTTTCGCGCCACTTAGAAACAAAAACATAGTTTCAATTGGCTTGAAAGTTATGCATTTGAACTCAGAAATCTAAGTGCACGCATTACTGGAGTGTTGATATAAACTAGTCTATGTATTCCATGTTTGAACCTGAAATTTAGATGGCTAAAAGTAAATATTTGTAACTGCTCGCCAATTTGTCATAACTTTTGCTGGATACTTATACCGACCCTCATTCTTTTGCATTCTGTTGTTCTAACATTTGCTTCAAATGCAGGAAGGAGGTGGAAAAGGTTCAGCGGAATCAGGTACACATGGAGAATAAAGGAATTGTTATTTTTCTTATATGTTCATTTTTTGGATTATTAGCTCTTTTGAGGATACTAGTAGATACAGTTTTGAGTAATTATAGATCAGAAAATTCCAGGAAATTTTGTTCAGAGAGTTACTCCTGGTATTTCCTTTTCTTGAGCTGTACCATTACAATCATCATCCTATCCTTGTAATTTATGTAATATAGCAATGTCACAGCACCTACATACAACTTCATCATGGCAAATTCTGTTTGAGTTTGACAGTGAACTTTATAGTTTAGTTTTCAAAAACCCTCTTCCTGTTTGTGGAAAGAGGGAGTATCCCTAAATTTCTACAAGTTCATTTTTTCCTGCTCCGATGAACATTGAACATACGTGAACAGGGGCGGAGCCACCTTGCTCCAAGGGGGTTCAACAACCCCGTTCGTTGAAAAAATACACTGTAATTAGGGTAAAAAATGGTATTTTTATTGCATATATAAGCTATTGAACCCCCTTAAAATGATGAAAAATTCCAGTAAAGTGGCAAAGGGGGTTCAAAAATTCCTCTAGATTACCGGTTCAAATGCGAGGTTTGACATTTTTGAACCCCTTATGTGAAATCCTTGCTCCGCCCCTGTACGTAAAATTTGCAAGTATAATGAAAAGATAATAATGTGAAATTCAAAATTGGAGCCTGATAAACTACAGTCTAGTTGGAACTGAAGCCATAATTTATCATTCAGGACGAGGATAATACCTGTAATGAACTTGAAATTTCTGTAGCATTATGGACTAATGAGTAGTGGTGATAATAAAGATATCATCACTGCTAATCAACATGTAATAATAATAGTCAAAGATCTGGATATATCGTGGTGTCCTTTTGAAGATTATTCAAGTATACAGCATGAAGCAGTAATCACTTAGGATCCCAAAGTTTTAAACATCAAAAAAGCCAGAATTGAACGCTGAACGGAAGTCTTTGCTAACCTAAAAGAAAAAAAAAAAAGATGCTTGAAAGTCGAGTAATAAAAGCTTTTTCTTGTACTCACAACAGTTGGTGCTTCTTGTTAAACGGCATCATTTGTCACTAATTTGTAAAAGGAAATTCTTTAGACATCGAGCGCTAGTCCACTAACAGTATTGTAGTACAGTTTATCTCAAATCATTGGTGAGTCCTGTAATCACTTACGTGTAATTACTTAGTTTAGTGGCTTTACAGCAATATAGTGGTAGGGGAAAACCTTCAAGTTGCAAACTTTAGAATATAAATATCCCAAGTAGTGAGCACGATTATTTCGGTTCTGAATATACTCCACCTATTTGTATCAGCTTTTTCAGGGATTATAATGAAGCAAAACGTCAACATTAGTTTGTTTTTTCTTTCTTGTTTGAGGGAATCATCTTCTTTTTTGCCCCCTTTAGGGATGCTGGGTGCAAGTTGGGCAGGTGGTGTTTTACTTGAGAAAGCTGCAACACACTGGAAATGAAATGACCAAAGAACGAAACAGAAACTTTTGTATAGCTGAAAAGCTCAAAGCTTAATAAACAATGGATTAGAAACTGAGTACCCTCAGTGAAAGTCCAAACTGTCTTACAAATACTTTTATCACAATTAATTTCTTACAAACACATGATACATAACCTACCCAACTCGACATTACACTGAACCCCCTTCTATTTTATTTTCCAGTAAGTACACAAAGTCAATCTATTTATTATCTGAGCCATACTCGACACCGAGACCATACAGGACACCTGCATACTTCTCGGTAGAGCCATTAAAGAAGTTATCTTTTAACTTCTTGAAGGCACATGAAGTAAGCAAGCTATCGGAACCTGCCTGATGACAAATACCAATTCTCTCAAGTTCCAACAGTTCCGCCAGCTTGTTCAAGCCACCGTGAAGGCTATTACAGAACTTCATCAGGTGCTTGATGTCATAAACCAGTGGAAAGTACAAGTTAAGCAAATCGAAGAACCCTGCTTGTGTTTCCGGCAATGCCCTACAAGTTAATAGCTTGAGCAAGTACCCAAAATCATAGCCACTGTGAAATGTCACCCAGTGGACTGCATCATTCAAAACGATTCCAGAAGACATCAAGAGCTCACCAAACCGATTTGCATCAATACCCATTTCATTGTTCTTCTTGAAATCAATCCCAGACTGCACCAGCAATTCGATTGAATCATTTGCAAAAATATCTGCAGTAGTGTCAAATTCACGGAAGTTGAATTGCCAAATGCAATAGGTCTCGCTCCCACAAGTAGGTAAGTTCCCATTTTCGTCGGAAAATGTGAGACCCAACTGAATCAACTTCAACATATCAACATTATCCTTCAAGGTCTGATAGTTATACTCGTTAATATGCTTGAAATTGCCAACAGGGCGAAGCACCACCCCTGGGAACTCAGTGTCCATGGCGATGTAAGGATAGTCATCCACAATTTCTCGGATCAAAGCAAACTCCTCCTCAAGATTATCACTCCATACCTCTCTAATTTGGATAGAATCACTTTTCGGTAACACAGACATGTTCTTAGCATTTAAAAAAGGGTCGATCTGATGATATTTAGAATAAGTAGATCTGCAATTTGCACGAAAAAGAAATATAGTCAGACTAAGCATTTTAAAGAGCCTGATGATGAAACCAACATAAAGACTCTCCCCAGTACAAGAATGACATAGAAACCAGATAAAAATAGCTGAACGCATTTATGTCTATAATTTGGGGGGGGTTGGGAGGGTTGCGCACGCGCGCAGATAACGAGAGAGAGAGAGAGCGAAAGAAGTATTTACAGACAAACTCAAGGGAGAAGCAAGACGAATTAAGCTGAAGAAATACATGGCTCTCAAGTATTAGATATAAGGTATCCTTCGATAGTTATGAGGATACAGGGAACGAGTCAATGGCAAGTGATCTTTAGTAGGAGCTCCCTTGCTTAACTCTATTTTCCCTCTTCTATGCAGAGAAAACCGAATGTATTACTTGCAAAAATATTCTACCTTAACAAGTGTAGTATCTGTTGTCTACATCATCCGTATTATACGCTAAATCCATGTTTGGAAAGCATATTCTCCCTAGGTTACTAAGAAAATTTCTTTGCCAACTCTTATTTCTGTCAAATGACCCGTTGGAAATTCGAAGTAGGTTTCTGCAAAATGTACATCCATATTTGATTAATATCAAGTTAGAAAGATGCATTCACTCTTCTGCTCAACTCAACCGAACCAAACAGGTGCTAGTTATTGGTATCTCCATCATCTGTCTTTGATAGACTGAGACTTCTAAATTCCTGCTTTCCTAAAAGCCATACTTACAGATCAAGACTATGCTGAGAATGCATTCATAAATATTGAGGACCTTGGCTGCTATAAGGCCCCTGTGAATCTTTAGTCTGAAAATGTACTCAGCAATATCTCGTGAATATGCTTACTTTTCTAGGGACTAGGGAGAAAATGGGAACTTGGAGAAATTATGAGAAAGAAGAAGCATGTAAAAGTTAAAATTTCTTTTCTTTTATAAGGTGTCATAGTTACATCTCTTATTTGATTATACTCTTGAATCTCTTGATCTGTATTAAACCTGTGACTTGGCAATAGAGCAGGCAAGATTTATATTTTCAAGTATGAAATACAACTTAACCAAGGTCCCCCAATCACTATGCTATGTCTAATGCACAAGGGTTTTTGAGTGAGAGGCAGAAATTCTTATCACATTCGTAATCTAGAAAAATCTGCCCACTTCTATGTTTCTCCAGAATATTACTAGTGGAGGCACTCCTTTTTTGTCAGAGAAAAGATAATTTCATCCAGCAAGAATCAGCTGTTATTTCCCTTAGCTCACAACTTTCTTGCTTATGAGCTCTAACAAATCCTCAGGTAACTACATAGGATGACAACGGCACAATCACTACACCCGAGCTTCACAAATACAGGCATAAACTCATATGCAGGTGCTGATCACTTGTACATGATTATTACCAGAACCATTTTAGTTAATAACCTCAACATATGTGGAGCAGCTGCTTCTCTAGAAATAAGGGGAAAAAAATGAGCACATGGTTTGTCAAAGGCAATTTGCAAGTCATCAAAATGCAAGAAAACGAGTTCCTCTAAAATGTATTGTTGAAAGAAGTCAGAGCTATGAATCCCATGTGCCTTGTTCTTTACAACATCATTCAGAGAGACCTTCATTAACCACAAATTTGAAAAGGAAAACCCGAATCATAAGGCACAGAACTTACAAATTAAAAAGGCCCGAATACAATGTTCATCACATGGTTGACTTCAAAGCTACAACTACAAAAATATCAGAACAGCGAACACGGCAATCCTGCACAACACAATCATAGAACATCACCAACTAAAGTCAGAAAATAAAAGTCAAAGAGTAGAACAGCTTATATTAAGCAAAGACAAACAAGAGAACAGCAAATTGGTAACATATCAATAGACACAAACAACACAAAAGACACAACAATGCAAGCAAAGAAGAAATGCAAGTGTTCTTGTTACGTAATGTACAACTTTCAGTCTGTAACATTTGCTCTACATTTATTGTCAGTCTAAGCAATAACACGCGCGAATAATAAACTGAAAGATCATGTAGCTAATGTGGATACCATAATTCTTACCAAATCAAACTAGAAACTATATTTCCTATAAACTCGACACACGCAAAAACATAAACTTTGTTTACAATTTGAGGTTTTAAACCACAGTAAAGTACAACAACATACTCAATAACCAGCGCAGTAACTTTTCTTTTTCGATCCTTTACTCCTCCATCCCTTTCCCATTTTTTCCAATTTCCAACAAAAAAAGGACTCAAAAACATGAAATAACTAAAGAAACTACTACTACTAATTACTACAGTTAACTAAGCAAATTAAACTCAAAGTAAGTAAAATGAAGGTAAAAACTAATAAGAAAACATAAAGATTCAATTTTTATTTAAGACCCAACAAAAGTTAGTCAAAACAAAATAGCAAAGTTAGCTTAAAAATCTTTATCAAAAGAAAAAAGCAAAAACCAAATCGGGTCAACTGGATCTACAAGACAAAAAACAAATAGTCCGAATCAGACAAAGTAAAGCTGAAAACTTTGAGCTAGAGATCAAATCATAAACTTAAATCCACTTTATTACAACTTATATACATAAATCTTTCTTTCGATTCATACATACATAAAAGCAAAACCCAAAAACAATATAAAAAAAGAAGAGGGATTAAAATGAATAGATCAAGAGTATAAGAAAAAAAGTAAACCTGATCTATGAAGAATGAAGGTAAAGTCAAAATCAAAGAGATTTAACAAAGAAGAAGATGAGAGGGGTTATGTGAGAAAACTGAAAAGTGTGTGTGATGTTGTAGTGATGGAGTTTTCTTCTTTTTTGCTTTTTCTTTACCTCTTTTTTATTGGCTTTTTCTTTTTTATTTAAATATATATATACTGTATTTGTTTTGAAGTGTGAGTGGGCAGGTCGTGTTTGGTTTGCAGTTTTTTAATTATTAAGCGCGTTAGATAATGGTCACTTGTTTATGTTAGACGTGGTCGTAATGGGACCTATGGGCTCCTTCAATTATTTCTCAAAAAAAATCTGGTTTCTGTCTATTTAACTATGGGCTTATACTAATGCCTCCACATTTAGTCGAAGAAGTTTTTGCGTGAAATATACATTTTTAACGCAAAACTTAATATTATCTTATAACTAAGGTCTAGAGATGATAATGTATACAGATATTACCATCATCAAGGTGGAAAGAATGTTTCAATAGACCTTCGACAAAAGAAAAAGTATCTGGCACCACTGCTATAATTTTAACCTTTATAAAAAATAGTTTTACAAAAATAAACTTCATCAACAAAAATTGCTAACCATCGCTAGAGGAGAGCTCGTGGAGATCGCCAAATCTTGAAAGATTTAGCGTTCGCTGGTAACTTTCTTATGGAGGCTTTTGTTTAGATGATTTTTCTTGTTGAGGTCAAATCACGATGGGGCGTCATACAGTTCTATTTATGCAAATCAACCCTAGTCGGATCGGGTTGATTTACACAAATAGGAAAAAATGAGTCTAGTCACGAGAGATTGAGCACTTTAAGATTGATTTTTTAAGCATAAAATAAGGCAAACATGTATGTGTTTGTTCATATGTTGAGCAAAAACTTATGTTGATTTTATAAACAAACAAACGAGGACAAAATGCCTCACTCTGCACATCCACAAAAACATAATTTTAAGTGCTAAAATTTAGAAATAATGACAATCCAGTCGTACATACTCATACAATGAACAAAATATATGTACATTTTGCAAATAAATGAGGTCAAGTTGTCCTTACTTTTTTGATCCATAAATGTATGTATTAATTATAAAATCAAGACAATCCGATAATTTATAGATAAGTGATCTAAAATACTCTGCCTATTTTTTAAATAAATAAAATCAAATCGTTATCACTTCACTTAGATAGAAATGTCAAAGCAAAACATAACATAAGGTTATTAATTCATAATATGAGCCAAATACTATGAATATCATTCAAACAAATGAGTTTAAATTGTCATCTTTATTTTTTTTTTTTTTTGGTCCGTGCTTTATACACCTTGATCCTTGAGCAGAGGGACTATTGTAAAACAACATTCTCTATCTTTCTGAAGGTAGGGATAAGGTGTGCGTACATTACTCTCCTAAAAAATTATAAAATATTTTGACACGGTAATTGAATTATATATTATTTTCATGACATGTAAGAGAGTTAAGTAGCTACTCCCTCCGGTCCACAATATATAATGTTTTGGCATACTTTTTTTGGTCCATAATATATGATCTTTACACAAAGTAAGAAGGTTTTTTCCTATGTCATCCTTGCTAATAAATGACTTAAAACAAAACTTTAGGTAATAATAGCTTGGATAAGGGGTAATATGATCAATTATTTTGTTAATTAATGCTAAAAATGTGATTTCCTTAATATGTGTGAAAATATTCAAAATATCATATAAAATGAACAGGAGAGAGTAATAATTATGTGCATCAGTTAAATGAATTGTGTTTCAGTAGTCAACTAAGAGAATAAAAGGACAAAAGACATTATCGGGAGAATCACTTGGAGTAAATGCTTATATAATCATAATATTCTAGTAATCTAAAACAATGGTATTAACTTCATTTTTTATTTGTTCAAAATCATTTTCTTTGTAGTTTTTTTCCAAATGAATGGAATAAAAGGTTGCTAAGGAATAGAGCACTTGGAGTCAAATAGTTTTTGAAGGATGAAAGAAAATATTGGAAAGGTAGTTGGTTTCGTGATGGTCATAGTGGTGCTTTCTGCAGGACAAATGACGACCGATCAAGTAACCCAATTATGTTTGTGCATAAAACCGCCTCAAGGTTTGTCCTTGATACTCCCTCCGTCCCAAATTAGTTGTCGCTTTAGCAATAATCATTTGTTCCAAATTAGTTGACACTTTAGGATTTTAAGACTAAAATTGTTAGTCTTTTCCAATTATACCCTCAATAATTAAAAAAATTCTCAACAAAATATAGTAGTCAAACATTAAATAGGGGTAATATAGTAAACTACACACTCTATTTAATGGTTTTCTTAATGGACGTGAAAAAGCTAAAAGCGACAACTAATTTGGGACGGAGGGAGTAATTGTTGGGAATTGGGATACCATATGTACTCATACTTTGTAGGCACTTGGTCACACTTATTTTTTTGGAAAAATAGTTTTTAAAGTTTATTGGACAAATTGTATCTGAAAGTCAAAATTATATTTGAAATGGTTTTTAGTTGAAAAAGAAAATAAACTTTGTGAGTAGAGAACTCTTTTCCCATAAAATTAGTTTTGCATGGACAAAAAGGTTTATTTTTTGAAAAATGAATTTTTGTTATGGACAAACGGCCTTAGTTAGCGTTTGCACATACATTTGGTTGAAACTTGAAAAAATTGGGTTTTTAGTTGAGTTGATTTTTTGTTTTTTTAAAGTTGAAAGTGTGTTTGGACATACATTATACTTGAAAAAAAGTTAAAGCTTTATGAATAGGAAAAGGTTTTTCTCCCAAAAACAAATCTAAACCAGTGTTTGGACGAGATATAAAAATTTAATGAAATACTTCATTTTTATTTTTTATTTTTTTTAAATTTTCATGTACATATTATGGTCCAAACGGAGGTTTTGATGAATCCAACTTCAATAGTCAGATATGCATCTAATCGTACAATTGTTTATATCGTAATGTAAAATAATATCCCATTAAATTGTTATATCTCGTGTGTTAATTTGTTTAGAGTTTTGCAGGTCAAAGGGGCATCAAAAGCTGTTTGAGAATTTGTCAAAACTATTGCCATATATCACATTTAATCCGATGTCGGAATCCTTGCCATGCTGCTCATACGAAAGGTAATTACGCACTTGCTGTTTAGCTTAACTGAAACTACATGGTTAATTAAGAATCATAGTATATCCTATTTTAGCTTACTTGGAATTGAGGCTTAGTTGTTATTTTATATAAAAGACTGCATGTAGGCAAGTTTTAGCTACCGTTTGGACATAGTTTTTGTGGGGATTTTTGGGCCAAAAAGTATTTGTTTATGCTTTATGAGCAAAATTTGTCCCAAAAACTCAAAAAGTGGTCATGGGCTGTTTTTGAGCAAAAAATGGTTTATATATCAATCTTCCTTTTCACAAAAGATCAAAGGCTCTTTTTGAGCCAAAAAATTATGAATGTTGTTCTAAGTGACGAACCTCAGACAGTTAAGCAAAATCCCTACCCACCAGGAAAGCACTCTAAATTTTTATTTTTACTCTCAACTCATGTTTGTTATTGAATTATTTTGCAGGAATAAGTATGGATGAAAATGAAGCATGCTTATGCAGAGTGCAATCTCAAGGTTTGACTTCGTAATTTTATACGTTTAAAAATGTTATTGAATTTTTTAGTTAATTTTCTTGATGAAATATGTATTGCAAACAAATTCAAGTAATCATCCAAAATTTATTTAAAAAAATACACGATTCTCTTCATTGCATTTATATATGGTTAGAAATGCATGGTCTGAACTGAGATACTCACTTATTCACAAATATATATGTTTGTTTTGTAGGTGATGATGTTATCAAAACTTGCATGAGAGACTGCAACGACTTTTGTCACATCAAAAATACTTCATTAGATTTGTCTAACAACAATTAGTTGTTTTGATTAAAAATGTTGAATACAAATATTTGTATCCCTGATTTTCCATCCTTGCTGCTACCCATTAATGACAATTCAAGGCTATAAAGTACTATATTTAAGTGAGTTTGAAAATGCTTCAATAAAAGCCTCTTTGTCATAAAATAAGAAAATAATTAGATAAATAGTTTTCAACAACACATTAAATTACGGTAAATATTTACTCACACGGAATGTTTACACCAAGTCATGTTGACTTACCATGATTACGTGATTTAATAATGTAATTATACATTAATTAACTACGGTTAGGTGATAGAACTCTACTAACAAACACATGGCACGAAATTTATTGATTTGGTGTAAACACCCAATATAAATAAGTGTTTATCTTAAATTACTAGAAATCACTGTGCAATGGGTATTCGAAACTAATTTGAACGATGGATAATTTGTGATGCAGAACGAAAAAAACTGCTTTATAGCTAGCGATTTCTCCTATTGGGAGGCATATCTTAAGTTAGGTCAATAAATTTCAAACAACTGATTCTTAAACCAAATAAAGTAGTTGTCTTTGCAAATAGTGGCGGAGCTAGCATGCTAGCACGGGGTTTGGTCGAATCCCGTAACTTTAGCCAAATCGCGTATATTTTTTTTGAAAAAAATATTTTATATGTATTAGTTATTAATTTAGAACCCCTAACTTAAAATGACTAAAATTATAAACCCGAAAACTTCAAAACCTGGCTTCGCCAGTGATTGCAAATAGAGTAGGAAGACTTTTATTATTTAACAGGAGAAGGGAGAAGGGAAAAGTTCATTCCTTAATCTTGTCATGACGTGTAAGAGAGATAATTTTTCTTCTTAATTTTTACTTTATCATACATAGTTGAAAATTTTAGTTTTCTTAATAGAAAAGTTATCTAAAGAAAAAAAAGGAAAAGCAAATTCAAGTGATTATCCAAAATGTATTCGAAAAACCTGTGATTCTATTCATTACATTAAAAAAAGGACATGATCTGGATTGTGATACCCACTCGTTTGCAAATACATTAAATTTGCGGTAAACATGATATCAAAAGTTGCATGAGATATTGTAACAACTTTTGCCATGTCAAAAGCACTTCTTGAATTTTCTTTGGCCAGAAAATTTGTGATGAATATATACGTTAGATACAAGCATCTGTGACTCTTGCTTCTTATACGTTAAAACTCACTATGTGACCAGTAATCCAAACTACTTGAACAACTAAACAAGAATTTGTAACCGTCAAACAAGAATTTCTGTAGGATAACTGTTGAAGTTTGTTCAATTGATGCAAAAATATCTAGAATAATTAGTTGAGAAAATCTTGAATAATTAGTTACTTAGTTCAAATTTTAAATTTTGAATATTGTTAAGTTGTTGAGCTTTTAAAGCTCTTTAGTTGTTGAATTTTTTATCAAGTTTGGCTATAAATAGCCATAAGTTGAATAAGAAAAGAAGAGACAATTTCGATCCATTTTCAATCCTAGTTTTTGTTGCTCCATATTTTTTAACAAAAACCAACAATTGGTATCAGAGCCTCAACTGATCTTACGGGATCTGTGAGTCAAACAAATACTTTTAACCATTTTTAACCCATATCTATTTTTAATCTTATTTTCAAAATGGCAAGCAACAGTCTCTCTTTGAATGCTCCACAAATCTTCACTGGTGAAAACTATCAAATTTGGTCAGTGAAAATGAAATCTTATCTTGAAGCTTATGATTTATGGGAAGTTGGAATGGCAGATACACCATTACCACCACTCCCTGAAAATCCCACTCTTGCTCAAATCAAAGCCCATTCAGAAGAAAAAACCAAAAAATGCAAAGCCAAAACTATTATTCAAAATTCAGTTGCAGATTCAATTTTTTCTAAAATCATTGCATGTGAAACTGCAAAAGAAGCATGGGAAAAACTCAAAAAAGAATATCAAGGAAGTGATCGAGTCAGACAAATGCAGATTTTGAATTTGAAGAGAGATTTTGAATCTCTTAGGATGCAAGAAGATGAGACTATCACTAAGTATTCTGACAGAATCTCTGTGATTGTTAATAAAATCAGAATGCTTGGCGATGATTTCTCAGATAACAGAATTGTTGAAAAAATTCTTGTGACAATTCCAGAAAGATTTGAGTCAAAAATTTCCTCTCTAGAAGAGTCAAAAGATCTTTCTACCATCTCTGTTGCAGAATTGATAAGTGCTCTTCAAGCACAAGAGCAAAGAAGAAGTTTTAGACATGACACACTTATTGAAGGTGCTCTTTATGCACAAAATAAAAGAGAAAAAGTTAATTATCCTCTTTGCAAATATTGCAAAAAGAAAACACACTTAGAAAAGTTTTGTTGGTGGAGACCTGATGCAATATGTGGAAATTGTAAACAAACAGGTCATGTCACAAAAGTGTGCAAGTTCAAAGACAATCAAAACAATGTGCAAGCACAAATAACTGAGGCAGAAATTGAGGAGGAGCATCTGTTTTAGACTGCATCAACTGAACAAAGGAGGAGTGTTGAAGTTTGTTCAATTGATGCAAAAATATCTAGAATAATTAGTTGAGAAAATCTTGAATAATTAGTTACTTAGTTCAAATTTTAAATTTTGAATATTGTTAAGTTGTTGAGCTTTTAAAGCTCTTTAGTTGTTGAATTTTTTATCAAGTTTGGCTATAAATAGCCATAAGTTGAATAAGAAAAGAAGAGACAATTTCAATCCATTTTCAATCCTAGTTTTTGTTGCTCCATATTTTTTAACAAAAACCAACAATAACAAACTGATACATTATACAAATTGACCAATAAGTTAAATCTCAAACTCAGTATCTAAACAACATGTAATGAAATGTAGTATTCCCTCGTCCCAATTTATGTGGCAGTATTTGACCGGGTACGGAGTTTAAGAAAATAGAGGTTGATCTTGTTAAGTATCAATTTTACCCTTGAAAAAGTAAGAGAGAGAAGATTTGAGTAAAAAAGTTGTTGGTAGGTTTAAAAGTATGTAGAGTCCAACATGAGTAAAATAGAGATGATGCATCAAAAAGTTGCCAAATAAGGAAAGATGCCACTTATTTTGGAACAAATAAAAAAGAAAATGGTGCCACATAAATTGGGACGGAAGAAGTATGTGGTTTATGTTTTACAAAAGGTTGGACACTTGCACAATTACCAAAATTAATGAGGAATGGAGATTTAAAAAATAAATAAATTAAAGAATATTTTCCTCATAGGTTAGGAATTTTTTTTCCTTGGGAGCCTACTTTAGGCATGCCATTAAGATTTTAAAAGTTATTTAGTTATTAGTGATTATATGAAAGTCAACCACATGTGCCTAAGTTCAAACCCGAAGGTCAGAAGTTGAACTTCAAAATTAAAATTTGAAAGTTTGAAGTTCAACCAATGGCTGAAAAGTAAATTATTTTCAAAATTTGGCTAAAATTTGGCATGGCAATGGGGTAGGTAATGCTTTAACCCACCCGCTAGAATTCTAACCCATCTCAGCCTGCCCCGCCTCGCATAGCATTTTCTTTGTTTTCAACCCGCCCTGCATAGTATTTTTCTTTGTTTTTGCATAGACCCGTCCCGTCCCGTTCCTCCCACATAGCTAAAACATAAATTGAGCACCTAAATTAGGCTATTCGTGCACTTTCTCACGAGTTAAGGTCCAAAATAGTATGGCCCAAACATATACTTAAAAGGCCCAGTATATCCCAGTACCTCATATACCCTAGAAACCCCATTTAACAAAGTTCGTTCATACATAAACAACACACACACTTGTAGGTTTAGCTCCTTCAGTCGCCGTCTCCCCAAAAAAAATGGCTCCAAAAAAAGGTGTAGCAGTAGCACCAAAGAAGAAAGTGGACAAGTCCAAAGTGGTGAATCCACTTTTGGAGAAGAGGCCTAAGCAATTTGGAATAGGGGGTGCATTGCCACCTAAAAAGGATCTGACCCGTTTCGTGAAATGGCCTAAGGTTGTTGCCATTCAAAGGAAGAGAAGAATCCTCAAGCAAAGGCTGAAGGTTCCCCCTGCTCTTAACCAGTTTTCTAAAACCCTTGACAAGAATCTTGGTATGTTCTTTTTTTAAACCCCAACAGTCTTTATTTTTATTAATGTTTAGTCACTTGTACTTTTGTTGTTCTATATTGTTATTGTCTATGGAAATGACATGTTATTAGTTGATTTTGTAGATTGTAAATTATGTTACGTTTGGTATAGCTTGAACCATTAGAGAAAAGAGTTATATAGATTGTTGTGTTCTGTTTTTGAAATGTTAGAGTGTAGAGGATGTTCCTATTAGTTCATGTTAACTACCGTCGAGCTACTAGGCGCTAATACATTTTACTGTGGGTGCAATTTGTTCTTGAAGATAAAGGATGAATGTGTAATATTGTCCATTTTCACCGTTCTATTTGTTCACTACCCTATCTAGTCGTCCTACTACCTTGAAGGAGCTTAATTATTTTACCAATTCTGTTGTAATTTTGACTGTAATAAGTAATAACTGATCCCGAGGTGAGGAAAAAACTCTACTTTGATTCTGCTGTACTCTCTGTGTGAATCTTCGTAAGCGCTGAACTGAACTTTTACTATTGAAATGTTTTTCAGCCACAAACCTGTTCAAGATGCTTCTGAAGTACAGGCCTGAGGACAAAGCTGCAAAGAAGGAGCGTCTTGTTAAAAGGGCTCAAGCTGAGTCTGAAGGGAAGACTCCCGAGACCAAGAAACCTATTATCGTGAAATATGGTCTTAAGCACATTACCTATCTTATTGAGCAGGTTTGTTTTAATGTACTAAAGCATTTAATCCTTTCGCCACTTGTTTTTTAAATTGTCAAATGACATAGCGTTATTGATGTCCTTCCAGAACAAAGCACAGTTGGTGGTGATCGCTCATGATGTTGACCCAATTGAGCTGGTCGTATGGCTTCCTGCATTGTGCAGAAAGATGGAAATTCCATACTGTATTGTGAAGGGAAAAGCACGTTTAGGATCGGTAAGGAACATCTGGCGTGCACTTGTGTAGCTGTCATGATATATTAGATACTGATAAATTGACCATTGCATTCAGATTGTGCATAAGAAAACTGCTTCAGCTCTGTGCTTGACTACCGTGAAGAATGAAGACAAGATGGAGTTCAGCAGAATCTTGGAGGCAATCAAGGTATCTTATGTTAACTAGTAGTACGAGTATTTAACTGTACATACGAGCACTTTCTTGGTGCAATTGATGAAATCTTACATGCTTATCCAAAAGAAAAAGAACTGAATAATAACAAGTAATTTGTTGGTTGTTTGTGCTCTTTTTAAGTAGTTATTTATTAATACTTTCAAGGACTTGTTTTGACATTGGTTATGTTGTTTTTCAGGCCAACTTCAACGATAAGTACGAGGAGAACAGAAAGAAGTGGGGTGGTGGTATTATGGGATCCAAATCACAAGCTAGAACCAAGGCTAAAGAGAGGGTTCTTGCCAAGGAACAAGCACAGAGATTGACCTAGAGCGTCTATCTTATGCTGCTCTTGGACTAGACCCCCTACCAATTTTGTGTCTTTGTTTTGCATGGTTGATTGATGTTAGAGATCAGACTTCAACTAGCCTTTTATGTGTACCTTCTTTTACAGATTATGTTTTTTAATGCAAGAGATTTTCCTACTAAGTTATATGAAGATATGTTGTGGTCGAGTTGGTTAAGTAGGATGATTAAATGAGAAGGCCGTTCACTATTCTTGTAGTGTCCTTATTCCATGGATTCGCTTACTCTGCCTGTTGTATCCCTTGATCACCCTTACTCATCAGGGTAACATGCATGGACAACACATGTTTGAACCACTATACAATGTAAATTTAAGCGTTTTCAACAAGAGGAATTGAACTAAGAGTACTTTTTTTTTTTAAAAAAAAAGATTTTGGTGTGAAGTTGTTTTACTTCTTTACAATCTATCACTACTTAAAGATTGTTTTCAATATTTAAGACTGAAAATATTTACCTAATATTTGTGTGACTCTCGCAGGAATGTTCTTTTACTTCCAAGTTCCAATCAAACACTGAAAAAGTATTTTCAAAATATAACATATTCAGATACATTTTGCATTCATAGTTATATTCCACTATACAAAAGACATTCAAATTTGTTATTTTCATTGAATAGCACCTAAACTTTAATGATGAAATGGTGCAGAGGTATGCGTAGCATTTCTCTTTTTTGTTTAATCGCCCAATATTTTAGTTCCATTGATCCAATTGATCTTGAATATTTTACACGGTTCAAATCCGTTTTGATAATGTATAAAAAAATAAATAGATAGCCAAAATAAATAAATAGGGATTTAAAAGAAAAATACTATTCCTACAAGGGAAATGTGGTAAAAGGGCAACGAGCAGGCCAACAAAGCAAAAGTACTACTCCGAGAACAAGCGCAATAGTAATACTAGTAAAAATGTTCAAGAAGGCAGCAGACGCCAAGTCCCATCAGCGACTTTCCGGCGCCGACCGTAAGAAACTCCGGCGCACTGTAAAAGACCGTTTCCCTAATGTCTCTGATGTTCATCTCGACCTTTTACTTCCCCCTAAGGTACTGTATTTTTTCTCAATTTTAACTATTTTGTTTTAACTGTATTGCATTGAAATACTATTACTTATGAAATAATAATAAAACTTAGGCCTTGTGTATTAGGCTGAGTTAACTGTTTCCAAGTACCCGAATCGAGTACTGGTTTATGGTTTAGAAGGAGATTGCCCTATGTTTTTCGACGTAGACGGCCGAGGTCATGATATTTTCCCTACAGGTGCGCCCTCTATCTCACATAACTCCTATTTCATTTGGCACTTCTATTATTTGCTTTTGGAGCAGACGCCAAGTCAGGATTTAAAGGTTATGGGTTCGGGGTTCTAGTCTGTTTAGGTTAGCGGGTTCGTAGTTAGTAATTTGTACATATTAATGAATTTAGTTAGACAAATACATGATTTGACCCAAAGCTATTGAGTTCAGATGAGCTTGCCAACTACACTCTAGCTCCGCCCTTGCTTTTGGCATGACAGAAAATGAGATAAGTGTTTGTGCGTTTGATTACCTTGAATGGTGCAAATTATATTCCACCAAAATGTTTTTAAAAAATGTTATACTAGCTCTTATACCTTATCACTCACTTCAACAATACATAGACATTATTCGCTACCATTAGTCCCTATTGGATGGCCTATTGATTGAAGTATAGGAGTAAAAACATTGAGATCACACCAAATTCAGCTATAACATGAGCTCATCTACTCCGACATGGTCTGGCGAGATTGTCTTTGGAAATTTGTGCTAGTTGAGTCAATAGGCTATGTATTAGTCAAAGTGCGCACAAATTGGCCCCTGTAGAATCAACATAAAAACCTTAACCTTGTTACGCAAAAATTAACTTTAATACTATCTCCATTCCCTATTAATATATTTCACCTACATATATCCCAACCAAATAGTAGAAATAATCCAGAGAATGTTTTCCAAAGGTAAACAGTAGGAAGGGATTTTTAGGCATGTTTTTGATACAGAGTGTCTATGTGATTTGATTGTTTCGAAGATTTCTCTTTTGACAGGACACAATCTAGTGATATACCATCCTGCTTAATTAGATTTGCTTTCTTTTTGTTTTTCTCCCCTCTATGTGGTGTATACAGTTTATGCTCTCTGGAAGGTCCCAGAGCTCTTGCCTGCTTTTATGCTGAAAGGGGGTGAAGTTTCTCGTTTTATGCTCGGAGGGGCAGATTTAATGTTCCCTGGCATAAGTATACCTTCTGAAGGTTTTCCATCTTTTTCTGCCGGGGAGCTATGGGCAGTAAAGGTTCCTGGAAATCCCGCTGCTATAGCTGTAAGCTTACGAGACACCCAGAATTCCTCTTGAGAATTGTTATACTCTCTAAATTTTGTTAACTAATAGATTTGAGGGACACTGATTTCTTTTAATTAGGTGGGAACAACTACCATGAGTAGCACAGAAGCTTTAAAAGCTGGTCTTCGTGGAAAGGCTTTAAAAATATGTCATTACTATCGAGATACCCTTTGGTACGAACTAAGGAAGTTAACGTTGTTAGTTTTAGTCTGCATAGTTTCTAGATATCACCTTCTTCTGGATTTTTGGTCAGGGAATCTGCTGAAAATTGTCATATACCAAATGCTGGTTTTCTAGAAGACGTCGTGTATGAAGATCCAGCTCTATCGTCAAGTAGTAGACCATCTGATTCAAGTGAAGTTGATCCTTCAGTTGACCCAGCGAATGTTACTAACAATGAATACATTGGAGAAGTGATTGATGCTGATGTAGCTTCAGGTGTTGGTCATCCTTCTCCCACTCAGAGTGATGGAGCACATGAAGTTGCTGTGCAGCTTACCAATGATATGGGCGAGTTGAAGGTCGCAGAAACTCCTGTAGATAAATCGAGTACTGAGGGACAACATTCTTTGACTGTTGAAGAGGTGGATGCGCTCTTGGACAAGTGCCTTTTGCAAGCATTGCATACGACAGTTAAGGAGAACCTGCCCATCCCTGGAAGTATATTATGGTATGATGGGTGCCAAACTCATCTTGAACTTGACATATCTGAACTGAAATGATTTCTGTGTCATAATAAAGACAAAAGAAAAAACAAAAAATAATTATTGTGCACACAATTCTAGATGGTCAACTAGGACTAATGCACTTTATGGCTTCACACTTGATACTCATATCTCCTCTTGAACTCTGGAGCACGTTTGGTTTCAATGGTCTTTCTATACAAATCTTTTGCAGCGTTCGTCCTGTATTCTTGTCAATGGAAAGGATCACAGGTTCCTGTTTGATGTAGATTGTTTATCTCAATCAGTATGAGAAATGATTATATTTCTAGGTGTATAATACTAAGCTAACAGTATCCCAGATGTTATATTAAAGAGAGCTGGTGCGGAAAGGGCGGAGCTTACTTCCCTAGAGTCTTTAGTTGACTATTACTTAGTCACCTAATGCGAGGCAGTTGGGTACTTAAATTCTAGACATATCTCAGTATTAAGATCAATTCTCATATCTGCCTGTACATGCACTAGGCAGTGTTCCTTTATCATTGCTGTTGTCCTAAAGGTGGCCGAATAAAATTTTATCCTCCTTTTGACTTTCATTCTTTAACTTCTGTAGATGTTAACTGCAACTATCTGTGACTAGTTATATTTCTTGATTAGCCACTAATCCATGGCTTCATGTGCTGTTTAGGTCAAGTCACGTGCTACCTTGCAGGCCTCCAGGCGTAACACTTGACATCAAGAAGTCATCTCACAAGAAATTGTCCAAATGGCTACAGGCTAAAGCCTCCGGTGGATTGGTAGTTTTCTACTATTGATACTATAGAATGAATTTGGTTTCTCAAAAATTGATCTCTTGTGCACAGTTGAATTATTTGCTACCGCATTACATGGATGATTCTGTTGTGAAGTTCTTTTTACTGCTACATTTACACAGCATAAGAGGTGCAAAAGTTCTTTTTGTTCTTGTAGCTGATATATGTTGATGCAAGGACCTGTCTCTATTTTGCTCTTCATGCTTGGTTATGATGGCATTGACATTGGTGCTTAGCGTCTCCCTTGTTTGACTTCTCTTTTAAAATCAATTATTTATAAGTAGTAGGTTGGAGGACCTTTTTTTCAGCTGAAACTGCTATCTTTAACACCCTTCGTCCTCCTTATCTTTCTTTCTGAAGTTGGGAGGCGAAAAAGCTGTAAGTCAGAACTTTCAGCTTCTCTCTGGCGGCAGGTGCAATCTGTTGAAGGTAGCCTAAGCTGTGGCAACAACCAGTAGGCAAGAGATTGCGTTGAAGACTTACTGTCTCAAAATGCATCTCACAAGCACTGCAAAACGTGCTTAGAAGATGAGTTAGTTAATACTATATGGAAGAGTGTTATGCGGTAGTACTGCATTTTGCATTTGCCTTGCATCTTCTGTCTTGTGAAGGTTTGCTTGCATTTATGCCACATTTGAGAGTCTTATGTCTTTTATTTTCAAACCAAACACCAGATCCCTGTCTACGTTCTTTACGTGTCAATAGGTGTTCGATAAATTGCTATGCTCTCCTTCATTTCATGACTTGATGGCATAATGTGCCCCTATTTCTTGTACTGCTGTGTCTGGTGTTTATATATATCTAATTTTACCTTCATATAGTGTTTCACATCACCTAATTGGTTTTCCAAACTTACTATTGGCATGCACAGATCTCGGTGAAAGAAGATAAACATAAGAAAGAGGTGACTCTGCTTGCTGTTAATCGAAATCATCCAGACTACTTGTCCTTCAAGCCCGAAAAGATAAAAGTGGACAAGACTGGGCCATCAACAAATCATGCTTCTAATGAAGAACGTCCGCAGAAGACACTGGAACTTTTTGAAATATATAAACCTAGTGTGCATGTAAATCCTATTTTTGCTGCTGTTGGTGCCGACACTAGTGGACTTTTCACAGCATCCGAAGCCTCTGAAATAGTCTTCCAGTACGTTGAGAAAGAAAATCTTGTCAAGCCAACAAATAAGGCTATTGTGACATTGGATGCAATTTTATGTGATGCTTTATTTAAGGGAACCATAAAAAAGGGATCAACTTATCCAACTGAAATCCATAAGAAGGATTTGGGGCCAACTTTCATTAGTAGGATGCAGCCCCATCATTGCGTGATTAGAGGAAATGATCAAGTTGTTCGCAAAGGTGGATTGAAGCCGATCCAGATCATGACAGAACGGAGACAGGGAAACAAGAAAGTGACTAAACTTTCTGGGATGGAGTCATTTCTGTTGGATGCAGAGGCTTTGGCTTCAGAGTTGCAGAAGAAGTGTGCCTGTAGCACTACTGTGGCAGAACTTCCAGGTATGTTTGATGTTTTGGCAACTGCATATGACCATCCTTAAGATTATTTAGGAATTATTGTGGCTCTCAAAACTTGGTTCTTGATGTCTTCTTTGACTTCTATTGGTTTATACTTCATATACTCCATAGTCTCCATGATAATCTATCTGCATAGTTCTCTATGAATTTCATGGTGCTTGTTTTATGGTTATTTTCCGCTCAGCTCTTCAGATTTAATCTTGATGTGGGAAAATGCACTTTCTTAGAGTGGCAAAAAAACTATAGAAGGCTGCATTTTGTCTTTCTTTTGATTTCTGAGGATATCCTTAGGCCCTTTACAATGCTCTAGGTTTTAATAATTACTTTATTTTTAAGAAACCTCTAGGCTTCAATGGCTCCCTCAGGTGTTGTCTTTTAATTGCTCTCTCTGATAAATGCTCATAGAGAAAAGAGATCTATGTGGTATTATCGCTTAGGACCATACTAGTGTGATTCAATGTGTGACAAAAACTAACTGTTGTGCCTTGTTAAATTACTGGACCATTACATGGTAAATTGACTTGCGGGAGTTTGGTACTTTGTATAAATTTGTAACCCCAAAAAAAAAAAAAATGGCTGCTAGGGCTTGATAATTCAGTAATATAGGAGTACTATATGTATTCCATAAAGTGAGAGCGTGCTGTAGGCTGTAGCAATTCATGTCCTTCACTTACATTATAGACTAAGTATTGGTAGGAGTAAGTGTGAGATTTAGAGAACTCCTAGTTCGCCTTAATGGTAAAATATTTGGTATTGGAGTGAAAAGCACCTGAATGAAGTATTGGGTATAGTTGATCCCAATTTTGGATTGATGCATTACGATTGATTGATTCTCTGCATTATTCACCTGGCGTGTTGTACATTATTCACTTTCTGATTTGATATACTTGTGTGCTTTTGGTTTGTTGTTTATGATATATCATCTTTGCGTATGAACTTGGTATTCTCTATATTAGCTCTAAGGGCAGATATATCACCCTATGCAAATTCTTTCATAATGTTAGGTAAGAAAGGGCAAGAAGTTTTGGTTCAAGGAGGTGTTATTGATGATCTAGCGAGATATCTTGTTGAGCACTATGGTGTCCCAAAGAGATATATTGAAGTGCTTGATAAAACAAAGAGGTGAGTGTCGAGGCTACTCTTGGTTCTCCTTTTACCTATACGAGAGGAAACTGATAATGATCATGATGTATTTGCAAATGATAAAATGTCACATAAACTTAGTTTTTGTTTTTTTGGTTCTTCAGGTAAGAAAGTTGAGCACTTAGATTTCGGGCCGAAAGTTTTGGAAAGCTACTGTAGTATTGTGCAGTCCGATGATGAAACGATAAAACGAGATTTTGAGCTTATAGATATGATTGTAGGGAGATGGAAAATACCTATTGTTTTATTCGTAGCTTAGACATTTTACCAGCAGCAGAGCTTGTATATCCTTGGTTTTGATCTTTGAGCTGTTTTCATAGCTACTGGAGCAAAATGACACAAGGCACATGCTATTAGAGGAATAAGATTAACTATTCATAAAATAAATTTTTTTTTTTGGACTGATGTGATTATTTACCGTATATTCCTCTATTTACTTTCTTTTCTCTGTTACTCCCGACTAATAGGAGATCAGTCGCGTATGAACATTATTTTTTATTTTTAATAAAACTGGAAGGTACTATTAAAAAAAGTTACAAGTTGCTGTGTCATTTTAGCTACTTGCCCAAAGAAGCTAGATATGGGCAATAACGGAACGCTAAAGAAAGTAGATAGAAAGAACTGAATTGGCCACAAATACGTATGTGATAAGAATCTTAACTATTTTGGATATTCTTCCAAATATCCATTTGGAATTTTCTTCTTCACTTAGCAATATTTCGAGCCACTCACTCCCAACGCTAAAGAAGTGAGAAAATTAAAGATAATAATATAATGTCATTCTCTTAATGCCCATTTGATGTAACCACCTCATCCCTGAATGTCCATACAACTCTTCCCTTTCCTCTAAGGCCTTTGATTTCTTTTATTTTGTGCACTTTTTCCTCCTCCTTTTGTTAGATTCTTTTCTTCATTTATTGGCAACCCAATTTTTTGGGCAAAATGTGATATCCTCCGTGAATCCTTGTAGGATCGTTCTCTTTGAACTTGATGCCTTTGTAGGTATCTGATACTCCTCTTAGCATTTAGTACTAACAATGAGAACATTTTTACTACTTTTCCTTTTACTTTCTCATCAATAATTTTTATTTCCGTCATGAAATAATGTGCAAATTGAGTTGAGCACTATTGTCATAAGAGATATACTAACATTGAAAAGTGTAGGATATGGGGCAGAAAGACCACTTTTTGTTGTTTAATCCTTCCAAGATTCCTATCCTGTTCATATTGAACCACAAGAAGATTAAACCCAACCACCTTAAGGACCACGATAGCAACCCTAGGCATTCTTCCTGCTAATGAAAGGTTGAGGTAGCTCAAGTGAGAACTACATTTATTGGTTATATTATATACTATATAAGAAACTGTAGCTTTCCAGTTAGTTTATTTAACTGAAACAACAAAACTGTTTCAATCACCACAATCATTTCCTAAGATATTTTTTATTTTCACAAATTTCAGCTGATATATATTTATTACTTGTGGACATTCTTTTTTCTTACTGCACAATCACAATTGAATTGCAAATTAAACTTATTTTTCTTTCTTTCCGTTTTGGTTTATTTATGTGTGGGATGGGGGTGGGGGGTTTGCGGGGCCCCAAAAGGGGTTGAGCATTTCTTCACGGAGTATGCTTATGCTCATTCAATAATAAATGGTGATGTATTATTTTCATTATTGTGCTTCAATAACAAGCTGTCAAAGTTGTAGCAAAGAATATTAAAAGAGAAAAACTGAAGAAGTATAGGCTGAGTATATTATACTATAATGCAGCATCTAATCTAAACAATCACGAAATTGTAGGAAGTCTTCTCTGAGATTGAAGATGAAATAAACATGTTACTTTAAAAAATACGTCTCCAAGATTTTAAAAGAATTTTCAGAACAAGTGAGCTAAACAAAATCATGCTTTTGAGGAGTAGTTAATTATTAAAAAAAAAGTGAAGAAAGAATACAAGGAACGACCAGAATCAGCCCATGCCAACAATGGGTTCTTGTGAAGAATATAATATCATACGTACGAGAATAAGGATATTATTTGGCTAATGAACGCATAAAACTACACAAAATAGAGGAGGTAAGAAAGAGAACCAAAAACCAAACTATCACAATATCCCGCTGAACTGAAAAAGTGTACAACAACACCACCACAATCCCAATTCCCAAACAAGTATACTAATTCTCACTGATGACCATGTTTTTCATTTAACTTAAACTCATATCAAATATCATAATACCAAACAAAATAAAATAAAATAAGTTAGATATAATATTATTAATATATTAAAAAAAATTCTATTATTACCAACTACTCCCGTAGATCTCATATATATCAATAGCGCCTCACCACCTTTCGTCGAAAAATTATATTGTGTAGACATATTAAATTTCACTATTTAAGACTAAATACTATATTTGAACACCCTTCACATAATCGATAGTGCTAGACTAATTCTGCAGACTAGTGTTAAAATTAGCTAAACAACTTGAGATGATCAAGTCCCAACTTATACAATTTTTTTTTTAAAAAAAATCTTTTTTTAAGCTTCAACACACTTAGAAAAATTCCTATATCTTTTTGTTTCATCGTGTCATATCTTTAATTAAGTCGGCATTGATTCCAATAAAGTAGATAGTCGATAATATATTTTTACTACAATATGCTCATTCCTACTATAGGCCTATATAAAGACTTCCCGTTCCTCTCTTCTAACTCGGTTTCAAACAATTGAGTCCCTGAAACCACCTCTATATATATATAGTCTTCTCACTCTTGCTCTTTATTAAGTATCTCATTTTCCCAACTCCTCTAATTCAATCTGTCTATTTAAACTTGAAGATATTAGTGCTTGCTTTCAAGCTTTACAACTTTTCAAATTGTTGTTATATATAAAACAGGGAAAGAGATGGCGGAGAATGGATGGTTAAACGGGTATTTGGAGGCGATATTGGACGTGGGAGCTGATAGAAATGGGTCGGGACAAAAAGAGCGTGGAGCAAGTATGGCCAGCATCAAGAATGGTAGTACAAAGAACAAAACTGAGGAAACGTTGAGGTCTGAGAAGTTTGTAGTCCACAAAGAGAAGGAAGGGAAACTGTTTAGTCCCACTTCCTACTTTGTTGAAGAAGTTGTCAATAGCTTTGATGAGTCTGATCTCCACAGGACTTGGATTAAGGTTAGTTTCCAAACTTTAATTAGGTACGTACGGTGACAAATAATTTATATCATCTGGGTGTTTAATAATGTCCGTTCATCTACTTAACTTGTACTATATCAGTGTATTTTAACAAAGAAAAGGAACAGAAAACACATGCACACACACTCTCCTCTCGATTACAATTGCATGAAAAAGATATGTTGGAGACTTGGAACGGGACATATCACGAGAATATAGCTGTAATAGTAAAAAGTTCTTTTATTTTTGCAAAAAAGTAGAGTAGATGTTATGCTTAGAGAGATTGATGGAAAAGGAAGAAAGAAAAAAGCAAAGGGTGAGGTTGAAAATGAATGAATGGTGACATGCAGGTAGTGGCAACAAGGAATTCTCGTGAGAGGAATAACAGGCTCGAGAATATGTGCTGGCGCATTTGGCATCTTGCCCGCAAGAAGAAGCAGGTTATTTCTCTCTTTCCCACCTCTTCTTTTATTTCCTTTTTATTTCCCATTTAACATATCTTCTATCTAGTCTCGGGAATGGAGAAACTCTTGGTCGAGAGCATTTCTTTAATTTTGGAGTCCTACTCCGTGCGAGTCTGAATTAGTCAGGTCCTGGTTATATTAAAAGAAAAACATAGACAAGTTTGTTCTAACGGTTTATGTGTACACCTCGAGCTACGTACATTAGTAGTTCGCTCTTTCTATCTGAAAGGAAGAAAGTGGTAGGAAGTGTTGAGTTCGTAAGGAGTGAAGAAAGAGTCTCATATATATATGTTCTTAGATGGAACTTGCTTACTTGGTCAACTTCAAATATATTAGAGACTCCACAGAGAAAAGTTTAACTTTTCAAATTCATGTTAACAATTATAACTCATTTTTTAAAATAATTTTAAAAAATTTAGTGGACTACTACATATCAAAGTTATCTAGTAGTACTTATGTTGGTGGAAGGTAGTTGAGGTGCGCAAAGCTATCCCATCACTTAATTTTTAAAAAGGTAACCTTAAATAGAACTTAACATTATGAAACACATAAAAGTATAGGAGTAGTACTTACTAGCAGTTTGAAGAGTAACACAAATCTTGTGACTCTGGGAAATTGCAGATAGACTTGGATGTTGCACAAAAGCTAGTAAAACGGAGACTTGAACTAGAGAAAGGCCGTTTTGACGCAGCAGAAGATCTTTCTGAACTTTCAGAAGGTGAAAAGGAGAAAGGAGACGTAAATCCCTCAGATGCTCACCGTGAAGTATTATCAAGGATTAACTCGGATGCGCAGATATGCTCCGACGAAGATAAGCCAAGGCAACTGTACATTGTCTTGATCAGGTAAATTCAGATTGTTGTAATGACAAGACAGTGAATTGTTTCAACAGCTAGTGCGTGGTTCAAGAAACATTAAGAGCAAGAGGAAAAAAAGATAGAAAAGATGCTAGCTTCATGCCAAATACAAGATCATTTAAACAGAAAGTAATACTCCTAACAAGTCAAACAAGTTTTATGCTTTGTTTACTGTTATTGTAGTATGCATGGGTTGGTGCGTGGAGAAAACATGGAACTCGGACGAGATTCTGACACTGGTGGTCAGGTAGTGATATTACCTGTCATCTTTGTTTCAAGAGCTTTTGCGCAACTATCGACTCAAAATCTTCTAATCAGGAATACATGTTCAGCTAAAACACACAAGAAGGAAGTTTGAAAATGTTAATTCAAATAGCAGAAAAATGAACTCACGAGCTAGTAACAAGACATGACACATGATCACTAATTGACAGCCCGAAAAGCTCCCCTCAGTCCCAGAGGTGTTACTATATGAAATGAGGTAAAATCAAGAAATTTTATGCAATTTGTGTTTTGTTAAATGAATGATCAGGTGAAGTATGTAGTAGAACTTGCTCGAGCACTTGCAAACATGAAAGGAGTTCATCGAGTTGATCTCCTGACTCGGCAGATCACATCCCCAGAAGTTGATTCTAGCTATGGTGAGCCAATTGAGATGCTCTCATGCCCATCTGATGCTTTTGGCAGCTGTGGTGCCTACATCGTCCGCATCCCCTGCGGACCACGTGATAAGTACTGCTGCTATTCTAAACTTGAGCACATCTTTTTTAGAAAATGTGTTTATCGTTCTTTCACCTAAAATAGACCATTAATTTGTTATCATACTTGTCCAACTATCTGGTTCAAACGTCCTTATTTATCAGCTCTTAGAGCTGAAATCCATAAAAGCAAGAAACCAATTCTGAACATATCTCTGTCCCAGGTACATTTCAAAAGAATCACTCTGGCCTTATATACCAGAATTTGTTGATGGGGCATTATGCCACATTGTGAATATGGCAAGAGCCATAGGGGAGCAAGCCAATGCTGGAAAAGCAGTGTGGCCTTATGTGATTCATGGGCATTATGCAGATGCAGGAGAGGTAGCAGCACGATTGTCTGGAACCTTAAACGTGCCAATGGTGTTAACAGGACACTCACTAGGAAGAAACAAGTATGAGCAATTGCTTAAACAGGGCAGACTGAGTAAGGATGACATCAATACCACCTACAAGATAATGAGGAGAATAGAAGGAGAAGAGCTGGGACTAGATGCTGCTGAAATGGTGGTAACTAGCACAAGGCAAGAGATTGACGAACAATGGGGTTTGTATGATGGATTTGATATTCAGTTGGAGAGGAAACTCAGAGTTAGGAGACGGAGAGGAGTCAGCTGCCTTGGAAGATACATGCCGAGGATGGTGGTATGCACTTAACTAGCTATTTCTTGTTCAAACAAGCCAAAATGACTTGTTACCAATATATGAAGAAACTTATAGTAAAGTCTATTTCTGATCATTATGAAAAACTAGGTTATACCACCGGGGATGGACTTCAGCAACGTAAATGCACAAGATTCAATGGAAGGTGATGGAGATCTGAAGTCATTGATTGGCACAGACAAAAGTCAAAAGAGGCCTATACCACATATATGGTCTGAGGTTGGACCATCCTTCTCTTTTACTTAACAAACATCCCAAAGTTTTTCTTGAAGCCAATAAAGTAGAATTTGCAAATACGTTAAGATGGATTATAAGAGAAGCAACAAGAATATGGACTAGATTGAAATAATAGCTGACAACTAATAAACAATGTTTTGTTTGTCTGGAGTTGTCTCTAATCGTTTTTAGCTAACGTCTTCTGTATCTTCATGCATGCAGATCATGCGATTCTTCGTTAACCCTCATAAGCCTATGATACTTGCGCTGTCACGTCCAGATCCTAAGAAGAATGTAACTACTTTGCTCAGGGCTTTTGGTGAATGTCAAGCACTTCGCGAACTAGCCAACTTGGTAGGGCTTAGTTTTATCTTAACCACCTTTAACTGTACCAAGATGCCAGTGGACTAGTTTAACTCGATTGTAAATTCTGTAACAGACACTGATCCTAGGTAACAGAGATGACATTGATGACATGTCCAGTAGCAGCTCTGCAGTACTCACAACAGTAATAAAGCTCGTTGACAAGTACAATTTGTACGGACAGGTGGCATATCCTAAGCATCATAAGCAACCAGATGTTCCTGACATATATCGTCTGGCTGCAAAAACTAAGGTAAATAAGAGCAATAAATATGTAGGCAACTGTCAGGATATGGGGACTTTCAAGCCAGAAACAGGTCTCAGGGGTTTAGCAGTCATTTATAATGCCTTGTTGTAATATAGATGCCGCTTCCTATTGGTTTTGTCTGTGTGGGATAGTGGTCCAGTCTTCATTCAGCACATTAGTTCAAAGAAGAGTATCTATTATATAGATCATATTCTTTCAGAGTTCTGAAGAAACAAAAATAATGGTGATCACTATGTACTTCTTTTCCCTATAATATGACTGCCAATAACGCTTAAATGCTGATTTATCCTTGAAGGGAGTATTCATCAATCCAGCTCTTGTTGAGCCATTTGGCCTCACTCTAATTGAGGTAACTTCTAACCTATATCACATGAATTAATAGCAGCAGAGGCTTTGTATGGACATGTTATATTCCAGAATTTTTTTTTTCCTGCAGGCAGCTGCTTATGGTTTGCCTATGGTTGCTACCAAAAATGGAGGGCCAGTAGACATTCTCAAGGTAAGTACTAGTTTCTAGAAATATTATTGTTCATGCACAAGTCTCAAATTGATATTTAGATGGAAAACTTTCCATTGTAAACCTTTGCAAGACAAAAGTTGGGGCACAAATTATAAAGGGAGGTTGCACAAAATCTTGATAACAAATACCTCATGCAACACTTAACTCCTAGGAATTTCTGAAAAGTGATATCCCGAGCTCTCTGTTCCAAACTTCCATTCTCTTTTCAAATTATTATCTTTTCAATACGTGAAGTGGTCATTCCTATGGATGAATATAATGTGGAGCATAATGTTCAATCAGGCACTAAACAATGGGCTACTCATTGATCCACATGATCAAAAATCCATAGCAGATGCTCTTCTAAAGCTTGTCGCTGACAAAAACCTATGGCTGGAGTGCCGCAAAAATGGCCTAAAGAATATCCACCGCTTCTCATGGCCAGAGCACTGCCGGAATTACCTCTCTCATGTTCAACGCTGCAGAAATCGCCATCCAGCCAATCGTCTTGAGGTCATGAAGCCAACTCCTGAAGAACCTATGAGTGATTCACTAAAAGATGTTGAAGACCTTTCTCTTAAGTTCTCCATTGATGTGGACTTCAAGGTCAGTGGAGACCTTGATATGGGAAGAAGGCAGCAGGAACTTGTCGAAATACTCTCACGGAAAGCTAATTCAAATAGCAAACCAATTGTTAGCTACTGTCCAGGGAGAAGGCAGGTCCTATATGTAGTGGCAACTGACTGTTACAATAGCCATGGAACTCCTACTGAGACCTTATCTCTAATGGTCAAGAATATAATGCATGTTGCAGGATCCAGGTCTAGCCAAATAGGTTTAGTTTTATTGACAGGCTTGAGTCTAGAGGAGACTAAAGAAGCTCTAAGCAGTTGCCCAACAAATTTAGAAGATTTTGATGCATTGGTTTGCAGCAGTGGGAGTGAAATATACTATCCATGGCGAGACTTAGGATTAGATGAAGACTATGAAGCCCACGTCGCGTACCGGTGGCCAGGTGAGAACATTAAAACAGCTGTGATGCGGCTTGGTAAACTCGAAGAAGGTGCTGAGCATGAGATTGCAGAATACTCCAGGGCATGTAGCTCTCGATGCTACTCATATAGTATCAAACAAGGAGCCAAAGTAAGACTGCTAAGCTACTCTTGATTTTCAAACTTAACAATGCAGATAGAAATATACAAAATGGTTTTCCTATTTGCATCCTGATAAAAACTTACACTTGACAGGTACCGAAAGTTAATGACCTGCGTCAGAGGCTACGCATGAGAGGCTTCCGTTGCAATGTTGTATACACTCATGCTGCATCAAGGTTGAATGTGACACCATTATTTGCATCGAGAGCCCAAGCACTTAGGTAATTCCTTTCATTATCTTACAAGTCTTTGGTCTAGCGACACTGCCCGTTCTTTGGGTAGGAGATAGATCAACTCTGTATAAATTTTGTTACAATCACTCCTTTTCTGCGTGTAATGCAGATATCTCTCAGTTAGATGGGGAGTTGATCTTTCCAGTGTGGTAGTTTTTGTGGGAGAAAAGGGAGATACTGACTATGAAAGCCTGCTTGTGGGCCTTCCGAAGACTGTCATTCTAAAAGGAAGTGTGGAATATGCCAGCGAGAGGCTTCTTCACAATGAAGACAGCTTCAAAACAGAAGATGTAGTGCCTCAAGATAGCACAAACATATGTGCAGCTGAAGGATATGAACCCCAGGATATATCTACAGCCTTGGAGAAGTTAGGGGTCGTCTGACCTTTTGGTTGATGTTTTTTATTTTTCATTTACAGCCTTAAGTTTGCAGCTTAAAAAGCAAGCATGCGAGACAAAGTTTGGTTTCAATCTTATCCTTTGTAAAAAAATAAAACTTGCATATACAAGTGTATAGTAGAACTAGAGTTCAAACACACAAAACATATAGAACAGCTAGTTTAGCTGATATCTATTAGACGACTGCATTTTGATAATATTCATTTTAAGTGTACTATACAAAAAACATCATCATCTACTAATTCATTTCATTAAGTCTTCACGTGCTTGAATGAGTTGAACCAAGCGTGAACCTCCATAAATGTTGTAACCTGAGGTGTCTCACTAGATGAGAAAATTCCTTTAGTAGACTAGTAGACTTTGTTTTCTGAGATATCATAAAGTTAACACAAGTCTGATGAGATGTCCAATTTTCTATACGAGAAAGAATCAGCTTTAGTTCAAACACGCGTGTATTATTCAGTTAAGCAAGGATCTTTTACATCGAATACATATACTACTACAACAAAGTACAAACCACATTATTTTTCCATCTCAACAACTGGAACAGTTTCCTTGTTATCTTCCTGATTCTCTCAAACAGTCCTGATCATTATTTGCGAATGTACCTGATTAGTTCTGAAGAAACTCTGCCACCTTGCTAGTTGAAGTAGTTGCATGACCCTGGTCATTTTCATGCACCAAGATCCATGTCTATCTTGAACTCCTCTCCACAAGAACATTTGATACTGTGGGAAATTCTCTGCAAGCAAAAATTAGTAATCGAGTGAAATGCTTAAAGTATATATGTAAAGTAATTCCATATATAGGGATATTTGGAATCTCTTTAAATCTAGCATTCCTACCACAAGTTGAATGTGAATGTTAAAGTGCAACGAAGGAGTGGATATTTCTCAATACCATCAATTTTGCAACCTGGAAATGCAAAGACTACAGATACTCTGCCTCTCCAGCTTGTCTGAGAGAAGTGCTTGATACTCTTCTAAGGATTTGCTATCCATTTATCTCAGTTGAGTCAGCAGAATAATGCATGATGATTGATAGAGACTTTTTGAAGCTGATAACCGATATATATTAAGTGTTCTTTTATTGCATTATCAGCTTGACATGCTGGAGCAGTGCCATTTCCAGCTATGGTGTGGGATAAAGCTGAAATGCATCACAGAAGTGAAGCTTTAGGAAAGATTGGCGATACCTATGGTTAAATGGGCTTTGTGAAATGTTACTTTTAGCAATATTATAAGTACCTGACAGACTAGGCCTTAGATCAACCAGTATTATGTTCTGTAGAGGAGATAATTGTTGGGGTACTACTATATAACTTAAGCAAAGTATGCCAGTTCTTGGCAAGCTATGCCCTTTGCTTTCTGGTTCATCTTTTATAATCTTGGTTATAAATAGAAGGATATTTTTTTCTGTCTATTCCTCTTCAATACTAAATAAGCGGATTGACAACTTTTAAGGAAAGGATTTAACTTATAGTAATACTTTAACCGTTAGTAGGTCATATGCCTTATCTTTCAGATTATAAATTTCACTTGTTATGGCTAGCCAGCTAGGCATTTGTTAACTTGTAATGGAGTATCCTTAAGTTAATCAGTTAAACATTAAAACCTATAAAGATGTGTTCTTTCTGTTTGCGATAATTGTCAAATTCAGTTGCCTTCAAATAGATAAGTGTACTTGACGAGCCCCTTATCAGCTGAGTCAACAGAAATTTAAAAGTACACGTCTAGTTAGATTACCCCCTTCTACAACGTTTATAATTCATTATTTCAGAATGATCCTAAAAGAATAGCAAAGTTATGTGGTACTTGTGTTGGTAAAGAGTATCAAGTAGTCGAGGTGAGCAAAGCTAACCAGACACCACTTTTTTTAAAAAAAAAAATGAATAAATTATAGTAACCTTAAAAAGAACTAACATCAAGAAACACATAAAAATATAAATAATACTAGTACTTATTGGCAGCTTGAAGATTCGGTTGTAACACAAATCTTGTGACTCTGGGAAATTGCAGATAGCCTGGGATGACGCACAGAAGCTAGTAAAACGGAAACTTGAACTAGAGAAAGGTTGTTTTGATGCAGCAGAAGATCTTTCTGAACTTTCAGAAGGTGGAAGGAGATGTAAATCCTCAGATTTTCACCATGAACTATGAAGGATTAACTCAGATACTCAAGATGTGGTCCCATGAAGATAAGCCAAAGCAACTGTACATTGTCTTGATTAGGTATATTCATATTTTTGTAATAACAAAACAACCAGTTCTTTCAACAGCTAGTGCATGGTTCAGAACACATTAAGAGCAAGAAGCAAGAAAAAAAAAAAAATGTTCGACAAGTTGATAGCTTCATGCCTAATACAAGATCAACTAAACAGAACGTAATAACAAGTCAAACAAGTTTTATGCTATGTTTACTGTTTACTGTAGTATCCATGGGTTGGTGCGTGGAGAAAACATGGGTTGAAGTAGTTGCGCGACCCTGGTCAATTTCATGCACCGTGATCCATTTCTATCTTGAACTCCTCTCCACAAGGACATTTGATACTGTGGGAAATTCTCTGAAAGCAAAAATTTGAAGTGTAAAAAGAAAATGATAAAGTAATTGAATCAATATGGATATTTGGAATCTCTTTATAATCTGCATTGCTACCACAAGTTGAATGTGAATGTTAAAGTGCAAAAAAAAAAAAAGTGGATATTTCTCAATACCATCAATTTTTCAATCTGGAATTGTAAGGACTGCAGATACTCTGCCTCTCCAGCTTTGTCTGAGAGAAGTGCTTGGCACTCCTCTTCTAAGGTTCTGATATCCATTTCCCTCAGCTCTGTCTGCAGAATAATGCATGATGATTGAAGATAGACTTTTGGAGGCTGATGCTTTGAATTGTATCAAGTCTATTATTCTTCAATTATTTTGATCTAAAAAGTTAGAAGCTATGAATATTTCTTTTTCCCAAAATTACGAGATGTCGTGACTTCCACTTTCTGATCACCCCAAAAATTAAATCTGCTGCATTTTGATGGTCAACTTTTTCCAAAGCCTCTGGTTGTTACGTGAATGCAAATTCCAAGATGGATTTAACAAACAGTTGTTAACATCATCAAAAAGAGAAAAATAGTTGAGCTGAGGCTGAAAACTATATATGTTTTACAGATTGTAGGTGACCTTGAAATCCATCATCTTGGACTTCACAAGTTCAACAGATCTCCTTGCCTGTCAAAGAAAGATGCCTTTCAGATTGTTGTGTTTGAACTGACAATGAAAAAAATTGTATTGCAGCAAAAACAAATTAAAGAAAATCTCAGATATTTATTTCCACATAATGATCCTAACAATACAAGGACTCTTTTTCCTTTCTTGTTTGAGATTCCCTTTCTTCTGTCCAGGAGTCAGGACTGGGGATTTATGCTTTGTTACACCATTCGATATCTTAGTGTGGGCTACAAGTACATATATGACTATAGAATCACCGAAGGATTCCATCGAAGAGAGAAATGTTGCAAGTACTGTACTGGTTACTTAAGAATGTCAAACTTCAGTAACGAGGATAATACAGGGGTATGATAACCCTGTCAAAAAGCCGTTATAAGATACATGAACCTGGGGGGTGAGGGTCAACTTAACCTTCCAACGTTTGGAACTCGAAAAGGAAAAAAGACTTCTGATTATCGTTAAAGAAATCTGACCTCCATACTGATATACCAACATAGAGACTCAACAGTAAACTGTGTCTAGATTGTAAGATATACTTCAGATGATTCATGCAAACAACTAATGCTAATAGCAATATTTCTTGGGTCTTCTTTGTTTCTCAGTGCTCAAGGGCGGGCTAATAGTCCTGAACTTAGGAATTGTAAGTACCACATGCAAATGGAATGGTCAGAATTGTTCAAGCAGACCTGGCTGTTCTCCATGACAAGTTTGGACTTCATCTCACTCAGTTGGTTTAGCTTTGTTTTAGCATCTTCCAAACTCATCTTTAGGATTTCTACCACGTTATCCTGATTCTCTGTAAGTCAATAAGAATTTGCTTCAAACAGGAAACATTAAAAAGATAAAAGAGAGAAAAAGTTCAGGCAGAGGTGAATATATAAGCTACGGAGTAATTCCAAAATTGGCTTGCAGCTTATTTAAGACGTTCCTGTTGCTCAGTTGTCATTTTCATCATTTGCATTAACCAACTGACATCACGGCAAAAGAATTTAAACTAACATAGCATTGGTCATACCTTCAGTTTGACCCGTTCTCTCACCAATTTTGTCCATCACCTGAATGCTTTAGCCATCAGTTCCAGCAGAACACTTATTATATAGTAAGAATCGTATATTTTTTGATAATGATAATGAAGAATCATATAGTAAGAATCATATTCATATAAGAGACTTAGCATCTTGGCCTAGAAAACGCTAACTACAGCCTGACTAGGCAACAAGTATTTACTTTACTGATATATCGTACTGAGAAAGGAATGAAACTACTAGATCAATTAATGGAGTATTTATGAAGTAGGCCTAATGCATAAACCATATTGCCAGTTAATATATGCGCAAACTAGAATGTAAGATCACCAAATCATGGCTTATACCTCAAATTTTCCAAAAACATGCGCCATTTGAGAATCACAAGAAGCTCCAAGATTTCAAGTTTCTTATTCCATTTTTTGAAGTTCCAATTAATTTTTATCCTCCAGCTATGAAATATCACCAAATCAAAATATATTGAAGTCCAAAACCACTACATTTTCAAAGCCTTCGGAGAAGAACTTTAATAGGAAGGATGCAAAAAGTAGTTAAAGTGAGTAAAAGATAATTTAATCAAAGCTCAAGTCCATTTTGTCTCGGTCAAAGCCTTAGGCTTCATAAAACTTAAGTCAGTTTGATAGTTGCACTTGACAAATTCAGAAAAATTTGTAACCTACAACTCATTTGACCGTTGTACTTGAAAAGATAAGCATAACATAAAATAACATAACTTACACTGTAATCTAATTTGTGATACATTGAAAGGATCTTATTTGCTATCAAAGGCGGAATGGAAGGTATCATTTGGTTATTGTTGAATATGCCTCTTGCTTTTACCTTGACCTGGCTTTTAGGCATTTCCATTACCCTTCATTGGGTGTTTATATACACAAAATTTAATATCTTATCTGGTTTATTTTGTAATTCCAAAGACAATACATAGAGGAGCACCATAATTCAGAAGAAAAAAGGGCATACTTAGCAAAACTACCTGGCTATTTTCTCCAACCCATGGGTTCTGTTTGCAATCTTTGATCCAACCCTAAAAGTAGAAACCCTTGCCAGTGTTCAGAATAAGCTTATATAGTTGAACACTCTAAGCGGAATGCAACAAAAAAGGGAACATGGAAAAAACCTGTCGTTCTCCTAGCTGAGCAGTTAAATCTTTAACAGTCTTCGCATAATAATCACTGTTTTGACACCATATGCATTTAGTAGTACGTATTATTCATCACCAACCACTGATATATGGTTTTCAAGTTACCTTTTCTCAAGAAGTTTAGCTGACAGATTATTTTTCTCTTGTTGAAGGAGCTCCAATGTCTGTTTGAAAACAAGGATAAAAAAATATATGCTATATCACATGATTTCCAAAGATTAAGTCAACTTTTCTTATCTAAAGACAATTTTATTCAAAGTAAAACTTGCAAATATATTTTCTAAGTACACAAAAGTCTTCTCCCTTTTATGCGAAAAGTGCAAAGAATTTGAACTCAAGTGACTGTTCTTTATTTAAGTACTTCCCCAACTTTAAGAACATTGTTGTTTATAGCTCGAGCGAGCCTCAACTATAGTTTCTAATACCGTAATATGCATTAATTAATCCTTCTTTCAACATTATGTTTCTGGAGAAAAGATGAGACCGCATTTTCACTTTTTACATACATTTCAACCGCATTCTGAGCAACATAGAATTGGAAGTTAGCCTAACCTTTCTGTCACAACAAATTTACTTCTAAACTTTCTTTAGAACCCTTGTCTATTTGGATCGTGGTTGTGAAGCTGTGAACATAAGGAGTACCTATTTCTGGTTTTCCATACCAAATTTAGAAACACTGTTAATCCTACGCATCAAGGGTGAGGTGAAACCTTTACTTTCAGCTCCATTTAAGATTCAATTGATGCCAGCTCTCAGTGTTACCTGGTTGAGGGAGGATGAATCAGCTTCTAAAGACGCAAGTTTCCTTTGCTGTTCCAAAATTAGGGAACAGATCTGCCCCTTTTTTTCCAATATCTTGGCAGTTTCTTCTCTGAGACTGCTTGTCTGACATTTCACTGCATTGTTAAGCGGTTCAGAAAGTAAGGCTTAGGATATTGCAGAGTCTAATATCCAACATGATTCGGTATGCATTGTCTACTGTCTTGATGTTAGATGAACTATTAGGCAACAAATTGTAACAATTGAACTATAACATAACTTCACGAAACGAGACGTTTAGATCAGTTAATCAAGCATTTTCGCACTTAAGCTAGCGCAAGAGCTCCACAACAAAACAACAATTTCGACACAACTGCAAGGACATCAAACTAGTCGTGTGCACTCTTTCTTCTTCCGGTAAATCAACAAAACCTAACAATGAGAGTCCGAACAGCATTGACTTTCCTAGTTCCGGATCTATGCTAACCGATTGTTAAAGTTGTACAGCTTATTCAAAAAGTAGTACTCAGACTGCTAAACATTCTGTCAAATCGTATAACATCGAATCTAAAATCGTTACTAAAACAACGGGAAAAAGTGTACAAAATTCTGATATGTGCAATGACAGAGTAGGGAAGTATTTAACCTGAGTTAATTTCGCTTTCGAGATCGTGCAGTATAGTGACTTGCATTTGCTCATCCGCTGTTACCTTAACAGCTTGATCCTCCACATCTGAAAGTTCAAAAATAAAAGCATCAATTACACACACCTAGAGACGTATACACAATTAAATAGGCGCGCAAGCATACAAATACGAAATCGTATAATGTATACACAAATGCGAACATAACTCATGATTTTGAGTAATCAATTTCGGTCTATTAATAATGTCATGAGTCATGATGACTCGTCGCTTATCAAAATAGTCAAAAGCGTGAAATAATAAATCGAACATTAGCAAAAAAATAGTTCTCTTAACGTAATCACTAGTCACTAGCAAATAATCAAACACTTGGATATACTAATGAGTTATCAAAAACTCTACAGTATATCACTTTTTTTAACTACATTAAAAAGTGATTACGCCTCCCTCTTCACCTCGGTGGAGGTAATATCTGCGTATATTTCATCCTCTCCAGACCGGGTATGTTGTTACTGTTGTTTATTAAAAAGTGATTACAAAAATAGCTCTGTTCGCGTAATCACTAGCAAATACTACAATCAAACACTTGGATATAATGAGTTTGATGTATAAAATGAGTACCGCTCATTTGAGTGCGGAGAGTCTTCATGTACTGCAAATAGTCTTCCATTTTTTGCTGAAATTGAATGAATGTGGGGAGTAACGGAGAGTAGATTTTATACTCAACTCACGAGTTTCCCAAGGCAATTTTTGGAGGGAAGAGTGAACGTGAGGGTCCAATATTTTCGAATTCTAGGCTGATCAACTGTTTGGATTTCTTACTGGTGAAAATTACACAAATAGACAACTTAATACACTTAGGGGTCGTTCGGTTGCTGTATAAGCAACTTAATACCCGCGTAAATTCCGCACTAATTTAGCGCAGCGTTCGGTTGGTTTTCTGTGAAATTTTAATACCCGCATAAAATTAGTGCAACATTTGGTTGCGTTTTTGTATATTCCGCATTATTAATACCCGCATTATTAATGCGGGAATCTATGTATTATTTTATGCGGGGTAGAAGGTGGTATTAATAATGTGGGTATTAATAACGCAGGTATTAAAATTTAAAATGACAAAAATGACCCTCATTAGGAGGATATTTTAAAATTTTATTTAAGGAGTAAATAAATATTTTAAATGATAATATTGTTTATTAATTTGTAATATATCAGTGATTCAAAAAATAATCCCTACGTTATAATATATGCATGGATAATACCCACATTACTAAACCCTGCGTTAACTAATACCCACATTATTAATACACACATTACTAATACCCACATTATTAATACCCGCATTAATAGTTAATACCCACGTAAACTATACATTCAACCGAACGACCCCTTAGGGGTCGTTCGGTTGGAGGTGCAAATAACGCGGGTATTAACTAATAATGCGGGTATTAGTTAGCACGGGATTTAGTAATGTGGGTATTATCCATGCATATATTATAACGTAGGGATTATTTTTTGAATCACTGATATATTACAAATTAATAAACAATATTATTATTTAAAATATTTATTTACTCCTTAAATAAAATTTTAAAATATCCTCCTAATGAGGGTCATTTTTGTCATTTTAAATTTTAATACCTGCGTTATTAATACCCACATTATTAATACCACCTTCTACCCCGCATAAAATAATACATAGATTCCCGCATTAATAATGCGGGTATTAATAATGCGGAATATACAAAAACGCAACCAAACGTTGCACTAATTTTATGCGGGTATTAAAATTTTACAGAAAACCAACCAAACGCTGCGCTAAATTAGTGCGGAGTTTTGCGCGGGTATTAAGTTGCTTATACAGGGGTCGTTCGGTTAGAGGTGCAAATAACGCGGGTATTAACTAATAATGCGGGTATTAGTTAGCACGGGATTTAGTAATGTGGCTATTATCCATGCATATATTATAACGTAGGGAATATTTTTTGAATCACTGATATATTACAAATTAACAAATAATATTATTATTTAAAATATTTATTTACTCCTTAAATAAAATTTTAAAATATCCTCATAATGAAGGTCACTTTTGTCATTTTAAATTTTAATACCTGCGTTATTAATACCCACATTATTAATACTACCTTCTACCCCGCATAAAATAATACATAAATTCCCACATTAATAATGCGGGTATTAATAATGCGGAATATACAAAAACGCAACCAAACGTTGCACTAATTTTATGCGGGTATTAAAATTTTACAAAAAACCAGCCGAACGCTGCGCTAAATTAGCGCGGAGTTTTGTGCGGGTATTAAGTTGCTTATCCAGCAACCGAACGACCCCTTAATTAGCTAACATAACTATATTTTTAAAAAATTATTGAACATAGCAAAATCTTAATAAGTATTTTACAAAATATAGCTATTTTGTATTTCTATATATCTACAGCCGTATATATTTGTATCTTTGTATCTACATGTATAATTATGTATATCTTAATATTTTTATATATCTAATATATTTTTTGTATATACTTACTTTGTATAATTTAGTATAATGTTGTATAACTATGTATTCTTTCGTATTACTACTATTTACAAGTGTATTTCTTAGTATATTTTTGTATTGTATAACTCTGTATAGCTATGTATAATTTTGTATTTCTATATATCTACAAGTGTATATCTTTGTGTTCTACATGTATTTTTTTGATGGTTTTTTCGATTGCAGTATTGGATGGTGGCGGGGATGGACGTGATAGTGGTGGTTAGGTTTGTATGAAGAAGAAAATAGAACAAATACCAATTTAGTAAGATACCATAATATTCTATAAAGTGTAAAAAATATATAGCTATATTATGTAAATAAAATAGTATAACTATTTTATGTAATATAGTTCTCTAATATTATAGTATAAAAATCCCTTCTTTATAGTGTGTAGACTGAGAAGGATATTTGGGCTCAACTAGTTGGATCATGTTGGCAAGGTCCAATATCTCCAATTTAAAGCTGTTTTTGCTTGTATTTTTTTTTTTTTTTTAACTAGTAATAATATTTAAGAGATGTGTGGGTTATACTCCATTCAGTCCACTTTAATGTCATCTTTAACTTTTAAGATAGTAAAAATAAGTGTTATTTTCCCAAATTAAGAAAGAATTAATTACTTTTTCCCAACTTACCTACTCATCCCAATAATATTTATTTTAGTTTTAAACTAATGAAAAAAGATAAAGGATAATGTAATTAAATGACCCATTTGTTAAATATAATTACCTAAATTTACTATATTTCTTAATGGGTGTGTATAAGCTAAAGGTGTACTTAAAATGGATCGAATGAGTACCTAATAAGACGTTATTTGTCGAGAAATCATTGAGATTTTTTTGTCTTTTTTTTTCTTCCTATAAGTCGCTAGGATTTAAGCATATGACACTATCATATTCATCATTTCAAAAAATGGGAACATCGAAGCAACTGGTAAAGTTGTCTTCACATGACCTATCTGTCACGAGTTCGAGCTATGGAAGCAGTCGCTAATGCTTGCATTTGAATAGGTTGCATTTGTATTTCTTTTTTAAGTTGTTTGTTTCTTTCTTTCCTCCTCCCCTTCGGAAGATCAATAGCGGTATCATTTATCCTCAATTTTGTCTTGAATCTTCAACCTACCGATTGATTGCGGGTGTGCTTAATCACTAAAGCAAAAACTTCTTTGTCCCTCACGTTATTTATATAGTCATATACTCATATTATTTATATAGTCATATACTCATATTTGATAGAAGTATTCAACTTAATCGACATTCACATATTACAATATATGTCCAGAATAATACTCTATTCATTTCGATTTGTATGAATATTTTTATTTTTTTAAGAGTCAATTTGACGTTAATTTGATTTCAATATCTTAACACGTGCATAGAATTAGAATCAAACGTTGGTAGAATTGAAAAAGCTCTAGTTTGTAAAACTTAGCCGTAACAGTCATTTTGTAGCCCAAGTATTGGGACTCATTTGAAGTTCCTTAGGAAGGTATAGACGAAGATGGTAACTCTTTAAAAAATGAGGATAAATTTGCAATTTTCCAAATATTAACTTACTGTAGGAAAGTAGAAAAGACAAAGAAGAAGAAAATTAAGAGGAAAACAAGAGCAGGGGCAGGGGTACGATCAAACACTTTATTGAATAGGGCAGGCAAATGGGCATTTGTTGAATTGAAAGTAAAATGGAGAGGCAACAGCGTCGCCTCCGGTTGGAGAGGCATGGTCTCTTGTCAAAAAAGCTTAAGCCAAAGCTTAGAATATTCACATCCAGAAAGGTCTTTAGATATCTGCTCATTGGACTTGCTCTCATCGCCATTCTCCCCCCTATTTACTTCCATTTCCGTCTCCGCCGATTCCATCAGGTATTTCCTTCTAATATATAATTTTACAAATGATAAATAGGTTACATTTGATTTATCCGAATTCATCATTGCTTTTGCTGGAAGCTATAGCTAGTAGTAGTACAATACAAAGTGTATGGTCTTGGTGGATTACGTTTCACAATTCTTATTGAATACAACAACGTACCCAGTATGGTCCTCCGTCCCAACAAGCGGGGTCTGGGAGGGTGGGGTGTACGCAGACCTTACCCCTGAGGTAGAGAGGACGTCAAAAACATAGGAACTACGTATATGGTCTTGGTGGGTCCCAACAACTTTCTAGAAAGTTTATTCTGATGAATTTTTTCTGTCCATCCTTTGTGCTTCAATAACTGATATGATCACCGTGCAAGTTTTAATAAATGAAATGGAATGAGTTGTGAGGGATTTTGCAGGCGATCAGTTAGTTCTTTTCTTTATTGTTTTACCTCTAAACTAGGAGTTATGGATTTGGTAATTAAATGAATGAAAGCCTAGTAAATTTTGAAGTCCTTTGGCTAGTGCGGTCCATAATTTCACTTCCTTATAGGTATTTGCTTGTATCTCTGCTATAGCAGAGTTTTGAAGTCCTAGATAATTTATGTAACTCTTTCCTTCTGATAATGAATCACCGTTGAGGCCAAGATCTTTTCGTTAGGTATTTTTGGGAGATTCATATGTTCCACTAAGTTGGTGGTACATAATTTTTTTTACAGGTTTTTGGTTGTAACAACTGTTCGTATTTCTGACTGCATGGGTGAAGTATTTAATTTAATGTATTTCGTAGGATTCTTGTTCCCTGATCTTTCTTAGGATAATTCAAGCATACTTGTGCAGATGCAATCACGGAAATGTAGCTGGCTCCGCAGTCCTCCTCTTGTCTGTGCTCATGGTGGTGATTCGTCAAAGGCCTTTCCCAACACTGTAGGCATCCCATCCTCTTTTGGTTCAGTCATTCTTGCAACATCTTAATTGGATGATATTGCTCATTTTTAGTTTGTAGCGAAATGATTCCCAATTTTATTACTGATAACCTTTACTGCTCATGTAGATGGCTGCATACCAAACTGCTCTAAATTCTCAGGCTGACTGCATTGAAATTGATGTTTCTCGTTCTTCAGATGGTGTGTTGTTTGCGCTCCATGACCGGTACGTGGGCTTAAAACCAGTTAGCAACACTCCTCCACCTAAGGGTTTAGAATTTACGACAAAACTTAGTTCATGTATGCATTGCACTATTACGGTAAAGGGAAGTTGACTGTTCAAATGTTCTTCCAAAATAAGCATTGCTACTATAAGTACATATTTTATGCTGGGTGAAAGGTCGTAAGGACGAGAATGAAAGATTTCAAGGACAAAAGATCTACCATTTCATTTCAAAAAAGAAAAGAAAAGACCTATCATATTCAATTTTCAAGAAGTTGCATGGGTAAAACAAAGTTTAAGTGATGAAAGAATGTGTGTGAACTTGAAGTAGACTAGGAGGGCAATGGTAGGACTTTGCATGTTCAGAGGCCCATTAAGTTGATAATTTCTACATAGTATTAGAGTCGAGCTTCAATGCATACATTGTTCTCTATTCGAATTACTTGTTTTCTCTGCATTTGTCCTCAAGTGTTTTGGGATAAAGCACCTTGACCAGGTAGGTGTGAAGGTTTCATTCCTCACTGGAAATACAGCCTAAGATTTGGTTCCATGCTTCATAGTTTAGATATATTTCCTGCAAGAAGATATGATGGGACATATTCACTACATTCATTTGGAATTTCATGATAACAAATGTTTCTCATTTTGCAACCCGCAAGGGTAGCTGAGTTGGTTCAGCAAGTGGTTTCCCACATGGGAGACTTGGGTTCAATCCCCATTGCCAACAACCTTCTCAGTTTGAGCCTGTCGCACAGGGCTTGCCTAGTGAGGTTTACCTCTCCTGTGTAGTTTGCAGGCTATTGCATCAGGAGCGGGGCCCAGAGCGCACTCGAAGGGTAGCGGCTGCGGGTTCCCTTGTTATCAAAAAAAAAAAAATGATTCTCACATTTTGCAGGCAGGGAATTGCAGCGGATAACTGGAAACATCACTTCTAAAGTTTCATACCTAAGTTCAAAGGAGGTAGGAACTGTTAGGTTTTAAGTGTTGATTCACTGGCGCAAATGGTGGATATCATTTTGTTATGCGTTTACAATAATAAGGTTTACTAATACTAAGACCTCATATTTTAATCGCTCCAATGCATTTTTATTTTGCATCCGTCCAACAAGCTCGCATACATCACAGGACATGTTAGAGTAGAATGTTGAATGAGTTTATCTTTACTTTGTAAGTGTAGATTAAACAGCTAGATGCAGTCCATCAGCTTAAGTTGCAGCATCATGATCTAATTGTTCCAACAGTTGAAGATGCATTAAAGGTACTCGGACGATCCAAGCTTGTAGTGTTTTCTCACTCCATATTGCTTCTTTCATTCCCCTCTCTCTATATTTTATTCAAGAAAATAAATATAACTATTTTATCCCCACCAGTGTGTAATCTTTTGCTGCGGCTATTAGAGATGTTCATGTCATCCATTGAATTCTTTGTCATAACAACATAATACCTGCATGATATTCGTTTTGTTGTTACTGGGAAAAGACCTTTTCGCTGTCTGTTTAATAACTTGGCTTTTCATATTCCGCAGTTGGTATCAGGTTCTGTCCGGCGAGTAATTCTTGATGCAAAAGTTGGTTCTCCGTTGTTTGAGAAAGAGTTTGCAAAGGATATTCTTTCTATTGTAAGTTATTATTCTCATTCTTCCAAATAGTTGCCTTACTGACCACAAAATTTACTTGACCATGTTTTATATGGTTTCTCTTTTTGGTGAAATCGATAACCTAGTTGATGAGTTCTTTGTAAGATTGTAAGACTTGGACTTGCAACCCAGCTGTTACCTTAGGAAGTTCATTTTTACATGTGGTTTATTTTCTCCTTTTTTTTGTGTGTGTGTGTGTGTGTGTGTTGGGAAAGAAGAAGTTCATTTCCACCTCTCGCAGGACCAGCTGACAGAGACATATTATGTGCTCTGCCTTCTTACCTTGGGTGTGGGATAAAAAATTTTGTGCTTTTCATGGATTTCATCCGGCTGGAAAGTCACACTAATCTTGATCAGCTTTTTCTGTGTATGGAGTTAATAACATTTTGGCTTTTGAAGACAGCTAAGCAGTGACTTGTGGTTATAAAAAGATATGGCTTACATGCTTAAGCAATATTATTGATAATGGACAGTGTCTGTCATTGACTTTTTTCTGTAATATTCAATCAACTTAATTGGGTTATTATATTGTCACTGACCTTGTTGTCTAGAATTGCAATTTAAACGTATGTTTTCTTACGTGACTCGGGTTTTTTCCATTGCTCTCACTCTCTTATTAATCTTTTACAGGTAGACGATACAGGCTGTAAGAATTGCCTTGTTTGGGCTAAAAGTGACAGCTTTTCAAGAGATGTGATGAAATTGTCATCAGATGTTATGGTAATAACCAGTTTTCCTCTTCTGTTTTGGAGTGCTCAACTTCTCATCTCCTTGCATATCAACCATTTTAGAAGTGACTTAGGATATCGACAGCATTGGCCCATGCTGATGCTTTTTCAGTCTTTTCATGAAATGTTGGTCTTGCAAAAGAAGAAACAGTATATTTATCTCATGTTCATGGCATTTTTTTTTCTACTCACTTTAACCTATGAAAGAAGGCTGGGTTAGCTCAAATCACCTGGACTTGTCCCCTTAGTGTGGCAGGAGAGGTAGCAATGTAGGAACAAGCACAATGAGGTCTATAAGATTCTTTTGAGTGATTTCTGTGCTTTTTCTCTGTATAACTTATACTAAAATGGACAGTTTCTGCATGGTGACTACTGCTATTCTTCAAATTTGTGCTCTCTGTTCTAAATTATGTGTCTCATTGGGTTTCGACACGACTATTAGGGGAATAATTGTATCTATTTTAGTTGAATAGAAAGGGGTCCAACAGTTGAGGTAAGTGTTATTTTGAATAATCTGAGTATTTTAGAATAAAAGTGGATCCATAGTGTCTATTCAATAATAGCATGACCAATAAGTTTTTCACAATGAGAGGGAAAGTCTCCTTGAAAGTGGAGTCGATTTTGGGGCATCCTAAAGTAGAAATTAAGACACTTTATTGACCAATAATAGCATGACCAATACGTTTTTCACAATGAGAGGGATAGAGTAATACTTTTATTGACCTAAAGGGTAAAAATAAATCAGCAGCTTGATTATAATGCACTTCATTTGCGATAGGTTTATTAACTCTTGTTGGATCATAAATATGCAGCCTTAAGTGTTATTCCTATAACATACATTCTAGATAAGCTGAACTGATCTCAAGTTGTTTTGTCTGTGTGACATTTGGTGGTTCTGCAGGTAGGTTACATTGTCATGATGGACCCTTCAACTGGAACTAGAATGAAGTTATTGAGAATGCGAGGTGCTGCTGTTGTTGGTGTTTACCATCCTTTAATTGATGAGAATCTCATGAAAATACTCCACGGGTATGAAGTTTGATCAGTTTTGTGGGCCATACATGCAGCATGAACCGAGCATGTGTTTCTGGTGCACAAATTCAGTTCTCTCACTTTATTGTTCGTCTTTTTCTTAACTGCAACAGGAGGAACAAAAAGGTATATGCATGGACTGTTGATGATGAGGACTCGATGAAGAAAATGTTATTTGAGAGGGTGGATGCTATTGTTACAAGCAATCCATCTTTAATTCAGCGCCTTATGCATGACATGAGGACACAATGCCTGGAGGAAGGTTTTTCGTTGTCCACTTGAGGACAAGTTACATTCAAAAAAACAGATGAATTGAAAACATATTGCGCTCTGCAATTGAAATGGGATAAGTAAACCAAGGAATGCAAGTTGGAACTGGCCATCATTTTACTAACTCAAGAAATTATATTGTTTAAATGGTTTATTGTTGGGAGAAAAAATATATCGACGGCCACAGGTTGATAACTCTAAACAGCTAACGGATACACATTCAGTGCTAATTTTCTACCATTATCAGCTGGACATGCTGGGGCAGTGACACATTGGCAGATACGGGTTGGATTAAAGCTGAAATGCATCGCCTAGCTAAAAGGGCTTCGTGAAATGTTGCAGTTAAACTATTAGCAGGCTAGCAATTTGAAGTTCACGAATGGAGGAGGTTGGCAACACTTCAAAGTTCCTGACAGACTAGGCCTTAGATCAGCCGGTATTATCTGCTGTAAAGGAGATGATTGTTGTTGTGCTAGTATAGTATATTTAAGCAAGTATGCCAGTTCTTGGCAAGTTGTGTCCTTTGCTCTCTAATTCATCTTTTATAAGCTTGATTATTAAGAAGGATATGTCTCTCTGTTCCCCTTTCATTATTAAATAAGCAGATTGATAACTTTTCTGGAAAGTATTTAACTTATATACCGTAACAAATGTATTTTAATCTTTATTTTAGTTATCTGCCTTATTGTTAAGATTATAACCTTTTGTTTAGTTACATGACATATCTTCAAAGTTTATAAAAAATATCACTTGATATGGATGGGTACTTGTTAACATATGGTAGAAAATTGTAATGGAGGATCCTTAAGTTAATCAGTTAAACTCTAAAGGGTCGTTTGGTTGGTGGATTGGATTAACAATCTCGGTATTAAATTTGGAAGTACATTTATTTCATATTTGATTAATGAAATTCGCTAATATGGGATAACTTTTGTACCAAAAATATAGTAATATCCTATCCCATATAGAGAGTGGGGTTATTATTCCCGTGATTACAATTCCGAGAGTGGGGTTATTATTCCCGTGATTACAATTCCGGGATAATTTTATGAAATTATGGGATATCACGATTTTTTTTATCCCGCCAATCAAATGACTCCTTAGTAGGACTAAAAAGAAAAAGATGGGATAATTTTCTGAAATTATGGGATATCACGATTTTTTTTATCCCGCCAATCAAATGACTCCTTAGTAGGACTAAAAAGAAAAAGATATCCCATAAAATTGGGATTAAAGCTATCACATAATTTTAATCTCACCTTATGGAATAAGATATAGTAACATGATTTGAGTATAAAATTTATCCCTAATTAGTTAATACCACTAAGCAAACATTGAATAAATGTTAGGGATTTTTACACTCTATACCCATAAAATTTAAAGTATTTACAAGTCATACCCATTACAAATTATATTACCCATAAAACTAAAAGTATTTACCCAACCTACCAATTTATTATTGTATACCTCTGTTATGCCTTATATGTGTATACCTTTAAAATATACTGCATAAATTATGGCCTTATAGGTGTATACCTTTAAAGTATACAACATAAATTATGGTATACAAGTCTGGAGGACATTTATTACTGTATACTTTTGTTATGCCTTATAGGTATATACCTTTATGGTATACTGTATAAACTATGGTATACAAGTCTGGGTGGATAGAGTGGGTAAATAATTTAGTGGGTAGGTCGGATAATATTTAAAAGTAATGGATAGTGGCTGTAATTATTTTAGGTTTTGTGGGTATTTTTGTAAGTGACCCGTTATATCCCAAATTTTATACCGAAATTATTATTAAATCCCACCAACCAAACGAACTCCAAAGTTGTATTGCTTGAGTTTTGGTAATTGTAAAATTCATTTATCTAGCAAAGTAACGAGCCCCTTAACAGTTGAATTAACAGAAATTTAAAATTACAAGTCTAGTTAGATAGCCACCTGTACTCCATCATTTTTGGAAGTGTTTTTCATATTTGCAATTTCACTTTAACTCAATCCACCAACCCCACCCCCTGTAGTCGTTATATACAGTTGACTATTAATAACAGGGAACGTGGAAGCGCGGGAGCTTAGAGATTCACCTGTCAGATGTCTCCTTAAACATTGTAAACAATACACGTTTCTCAAACCAATATACGACATCGTTTCGTTCCTTCTTAGCTTAATATAAAAAACAACGTAAACACCTTCAAGGAAGAGCCATCTGTAATTAATCTGCAAAAGTAGTAGGAGTAATATTATTTTGCTATTCATTTCCAGTATTTGTGTTAGCTGACTTTAACACCTGTGTGATCCACGTGTAATAGTTGTACTAGCGTACCATAAAAAGCCCAATATGTTGCAACAAATTGGAAACTGGGCTCACAGGAAGATTGTTGAGCCTCTACTCCAAATTCTCCGCAGGTACCACACTTAACTCATTAAATTTGTATGAATGTGATAACGCTATGTTAACAAAATGTTTGTTCATTTATTTTAAAGGGGTGCAGAGCCAAAGCAATTGGCATTTTCTGGAGCTCTTGGAATTACATTGGGTATTTTTCCCATTTGTGGTATGTTTTACTCCTTCCTTGTTTCACTTTATATACACTTTTCATACTTTTGACTATTGTATATGAAAACAACATGGATGGAGTAATTAATTTGTCAAGATTAAATAAATGGAGCTAATAAGAGTCTTTGGTATCTGAGTTTATGAGCTCATGGTAAAGTTTATCTAGTTTTCGAGTCATTATTGTCCGACTGCAAGCAAGGAGGGTATAGAGATGGTGATAACGTTGGTGAGATGGATTGTTTTGGTGAAAAAGCAATCCTTTTTTAATCCTGCATTCTCGATTTAGATGTTGGACAAGTATAGAATGTCTGCTTAAGTATCTTCATATCAAGTAATGGGACATTTTGTGCTTTACATGTCAAAACAGGTCAAAAGTTGGACAATTTTCTGAGTTTCGTTGTGTCTTGAGCTAGTATAATTACGAACGTAGATTTGAATTGCTTATCCAAAGGCAAATTTACATTAGGCGTTAAGATATTTATTCTAAAATTTTCAGTCACTGTTAAAGCCAAATGTGAAGATACTAGTGTGAAATTACCAGTGACATGAAACAGCACAAGATTTGTGTTGAGGAATACGGATAGGACAACTGATATGCTGAAATTGGCAACATCTTCATGAAATAGGGTGGAAATGCAAAGCTTATTCAGAGTATGAGCTACATACAGCACATCTATCCACAATCCCTCCCCAGCCATGAACTACAGCGAAAGATGATATGCAAACGTTCGCTGGCCGAATCTAACTAACCGCCGTTACAGGAAGGCTTCAATAATGTGGACCCTTTTCTGAAGTAATCAAATTTTGTGATAAAATAGGGCAAAAATAGCCCATTAACAAGAACTATACCAAAAAGTAGATGTTGTTGACCCAGTCAATGGAATCAACATAAACATCTTTAAGCATCGATTTGCATGTTCTGATTTGATTTGGTTATCAATGATAAAAGGAGTGCTTCTTTTGCTATGGTTGCCTGATCTAACATCTATTTTTCTCTGCCAGGGGTCACCGTACTCCTATGTGGATTAGCTATTGCAGTTCTTGGAACCTTTTGCCATGCACCAACCTTATTGTTAGCCAACTTCGTAGCTACTCCGATTGAGTTAAGGTACTTAACAGAGGGACTTTGTCTAATACAGTTGTTTTTTTTTTTGGGTCACAAAAGAACTGCTGTATGCATCACCCCCCCACCCCCCAAAAAAAAAAAAAAAAACCCCACCCCCTTCAAGTTCAAATAATTTGTTTGAAAGTCTCTAGATTAATGAACAAATATTCACCGGACCCTGAATCATGCGATATGGATTATTATCATTTAAAAAAATTCACCTTTTGCTGAATAGATAGACACAAAGAGTTCTGTGATATGGAAGAACTTGGGGAATAGAATAAGAGCACAGATATATATCTGTAAAGTTGCACTCTTCTATTTCTATAGGCTCATGTTTGAATAGAGCATCTGTGTAGATCTGTTCGCTCTTTTCATTAATATATATTTCGTAATAAATGGCAGCAGGTTCTTTTCATTGATATGATGACTATTCTACCCTAGTAAGTAACCACATCAAATTCAGGAGTTATTGGTGTCTGTTCTGTTTATTATAATTGATGTAGCAGTGAAGCAACTTCAGCTCTTAATAGGTTTTCTAGTATGCTCCTTATATATGGAGTTGTTACCTGTTGGTCAATAAACTTTGCATGCCAAGAAAGTATTGGGGACAAAAATGTACAGACTTCATCTGTTGGCTTGTGTGGAGGGGTTAATTTTTTCCTTCCTATAATGTTTACATGTAACCTGTGATGACGTCTTCAGTAGGATGATTTTGGGGGACTCCATATGGTTATACGAGGTTTGCATGCATAAATTAGGTCTGCCTATTGAACATAGTGCCTATTTTGAAGTGGGAAAATAATGTTATATTAACTTCTGATATATCATCGCTCTTAGTCTAAGCTATTAATTGCTTTCATAGGATTCACACTTTTTCTTTCAATCACGTGTTTTCATTATATAATTTCTTGATACTGCTTAATGACATCATTGCAGTTTGGTGATTCCATTCCTACGTTTAGGTGAAGCTGTGACTGGTGGAGAACATTTTGCTTTGACCGCTGATGCTTTAAAGAAGGTGTTGACTGGTGAGGCTTCGTGGGAAGTCTTGTTAAGCATTTTCCATGCGGTACGTAAAGAAGTTGTCATTTCAAGCATCTTTTTTCCGTCCTTATAATATCAGTATGTTCTTCTGATTGTTGCACTGATGCTCTAATTCTTGAACCTCCACTCGACAGTCAAGATTTTCTTTATACACTGAGTTGGACCTTTTACCAACAGATACTGATACAAACTGTCAGTTTTCTTCAACAAGCTAAGAAAGGGTGTTAGGGGGGGCAATAATTAATCACTAAAGTGAAGCATGGTTGCCTTTTTGGTTTTCTAATAGTTCTTCAACGTTTTGAAATGCTTAAGTTCACACTTCCCTGATCCTGTTTATTGACCCTTGATGGAGTCAATAGTTTCCATGCAAATATGTTTAAATACGATTGCATGACTTGCCGATGGATAGCATCCAAATATGGCAGCGTCTAATGGCTGTGATATTTACTGTCACTCTGCATGCAGGAAATTGTGTATCAATCAATTTGTCTAACTTCGACCTCAAACCTCTATAGAAAATTATTTATACAGTCTCCTTTTAAATTAAGTGAGAGCGGCAAAGAAAAACATGTCTTGCTGCTGATTTTTAATTATTGTATTTATGACCTATTTTACAGTTGTTGGGCTGGCTAGTTGCTGTACCATTCATCCTGGGAGGGCTTTATCTGCTGTTTTTGCCATGTTTTACATTCTTGGTTCGTAAATTCAGTAATGTTCCACCAACCAGAACCAATAGTGTTCCTTCGAGCCCAGAGACTGTTGTTCCTCCAAGTCCAATAAAGGCTGTTTCACCCCTATCAGAAGTCAGGGTTAAAGTGAGGGGTGTATAGTTTTGACATTAAACCAATGTATTAGCAGCTTATCTTAGTAGTATTTGTGAATGGAACTTCAAGGATTCTGGCATTTCTAACTTCTGTACATGTATAAAGTTAAAATTTCTCAATCAGAGGAATTGACATTGAAAATTCCTACTAAGTGATATTGAAATATATTCAGAAAGATCTTCTGCAGAAACTTTTATAGGGAAAACCATGAGGGGTAGTTTGGTATGAAGAGAAGTTATGGAGGTATTAACACTGCAGGTATTAGCTATGCAGTTGTATTAAAATTAGTATACATTGTATAATTTAAATTATGTTTTTTTTTTCTTTCTTAAAAAGATATATTTGTTTACTATTAAAATTTGGTATACACCGTAGAAGTTGTGGTCTCCGTTCCTCTTCTATATACCGTATCTAAGTCTAAAAAGGGGATGAGGGCATATTTGTCATTTTAATAGTTTAGTTTAATACCCGCAATATTATTCCACTTTCTATCCCACATAAAATAATACACAAATTTTCTCATTATTTTATGCGGGTATTAAATATGAAGATATGCAAAATCAAACCAAAGGTTGTATAAGTTAGTACCATTTTTTATCAAGTTCAAAACACCTATCAAACACTGCAATAAGTTATGCTCGATTTAATACATGTATTAACCAAAATTAACTTATGCACCATCTTTTTCTATTTATACGGCCACTAGTACTACATGATTCAAAGTTCAAGCACTTACATTCAATCATTATACTAGTATTTTTTTTAAAATTTATTCATAGAAAATTGTGAGAGCTTTATGTGTTAATTTATTAACAAGGGTAACTTTAGAAAGTCAAAACAAATATCATATTGGTTTTTGAAAAAATTAAATATTTTAAACCTAAGAAAAAATAACAAAAAATCATAGTGGACCGGCTATTTTTGTTCTCAACGTGTGAATTGAGAATAAAAGTTGAATGATATGATCAATCAATGTCTGGAACGGAGCAATTAATAAGTAGTCACTTTCTCTCTCTTTATTTGGAACAACAGTTGATTAGACCCAATAGCAATAATTCCCTTCAAGCCCATGCTCTAACTTTCTCGGAAATTAATGGAGTAGTTAATGCATCAATTTGGTAAAGCTGCAATTAATCCGCTATTTGTTTTCTTTTTAGAGAACTAAAGAGCCATGGCTTCTTCTTCTTCTTCTTCTGCGAGTAGTTATTCACAGTGTTCTCAATGGAACTATGATGTCTTTCTAAGTTTTAGAGGGGAAGATACTCGCAAAACATTTACAAGTCACTTGTACAAAGATTTGGACCGTATGGGAATCGTCACCTTTCAAGATGATAAAAGGCTAGAGCTTGGGTCATCTATTCCATTTGAACTTTGTAAAGCTATTGAAGAGTCTCAATTTGCAGTCGTCATTTTCTCAAAAAATTATGCTTCATCGGGGTGGTGCTTGGATGAACTAGTGAAGATCATGAAATGTAAGAATGAATATGGGCAAACAGTCATACCAGTCTTCTATGACGTCGATCCATCAACAGTTCGACGCCAACGAGAGAGTTTTGCGGAAGCCTTTACCAAACATGAATCAAGGTATAACGATGTTGAGGGAATGCATAAGGTGCAAGGATGGAGGAGTGCTCTAACTGAGGCAGCCAATCTTTCAGGCCATGATATCCGTAACAGGTTTTTAATTAGTCCTTTTTATCATATATATTTGTGCACCATAACACTATAAGTACTTCTAATTCTTGATTTTTACGTTTATCAACAATCTTCTTACTTTATGTAGGATTGAAGCCGAGTGCATTCAGAAAATTGTCGAGGAAGTTTCTTCCAAATTACGCAAGAATACGCATTTATCTTCTTTGCAGGATGATGTTGGAATGAACACTCATCTAGAGAAAGTAAAATCCCTACTTAAGGTTGAAATCGATGATGTTCGGATTGTTGGGATTTGGGGGATGGGAGGAATAGGAAAGACGACAATAGCAAGAGCCATTTTTTATATCCTTTCTGATAAATATGAAGCTGCTTGTCTCCTTGCTGATGTCAAAGAAAATGAAAAAAGGCATCAACTTCATTCTTTACAAAATACTCTACTTTCTGACTTATTAAAAAGCAGAGAGCATCACGTCAAGAATAAGCATGATGGGAAGCGCATGATGTCCAGTAGACTTCGGTCTAAGAAAGTTCTAATCGTGCTTGATGACATAGATCATATAGATCATATGGAATACTTGGCAGGGGATCTTCGCTGGTTTGGTAAGGGCAGTAGAGTTATTATAACAACAAGGAATAAGCATTTGATAGAGAACGATGATGCACTATATGAAGTGACTGCACTACCTCATCGTGAAGCTATTCAATTGTTCTATCAACATGCTTTCAGAAAAGAAGTTCCAGACGAGCGCTTTGAGAAGCTCTCGGGGGAGGTAGTAAATCATGCTAAAGGCCTTCCTTTAGCGTTGAAAGTATGGGGTTCTTTCTTGCATAAGAGAAATATAATTGAGTGGCAAAATGCTATAGAGCAAATGAAGAATAGCGTCAATTCTGAAATCGTCGAAAAGCTTAAAATTAGTTATGATGGTTTGGAGCCCATTCAACAAGAGATGTTTCTAGATATAGCATGTTTCTTTCGAGGTCAAGATAAAGATTTTGTCATACCTATCTTAAAGAGTTGTTTTGGAGCTAGTATCGGATTGAGTGTTCTAATTGAAAAATCTCTTGTGGTTATCTCTGAATACAATGAGATTGAAATGCATGACTTAATACAAGATATGGGTAAATATGTGGTGAATGTGCAAAAGAATCCAGGAAAACGTAGCAGACTATGGCTCGCTGAAGATATTAAAGAGGTGATGACAAAAAACAAAGTAAGTAAGCTAAACAATTCAATAATATTCAAACTTTCGTTTTTTCATATTCCAAAGACATATAGGATGAATTCTAAATTTCTCCCCTTGCTTATTATTCTTGGACATAACCATTTTAGTTGTTTGCTTTAGTAGGAGAAGGAGGAAAGTTTATTGAAAGGCTGCCTAATGTGGCGACTTACTTAACAAAGCCTAATTCATTTTTTCTTATGTTATTAGGCCATGAATTAATCAAGGAGCAACTTAATCAGTTTTTATCCAATTCCATTCTTTGATTTAACTTGAAACGTATATGGCATTTTATACTTTAAGAATTCTATCAGGAGTTAACTCTACCATTTATTATTTTTATTTTGAAAAAATAAAACACTTGATGATCTTTTAGTAATGTTTCATTTACAATTTCATTCTACCACTGAATGACAAACTTTGAGACTTGACTCTGGAAAACTTCTTTAAATATGTATTTTCATGAAATGGGATTAGAGAATTAATTGCACAACACTTTTTTTATTATACTCTACAAGTCTGATAAATTATTGTCATGTTAACAAGGGGACAGATACAATAGAAGCAATCTGGATTAAGACTCCATCAAAGCTACAAATTAGCAAAAAGGCCCTGAAACACATGGACATGCTTAGAATGCTACTCTTTGTATATGATCCTGATTATAATGATGATGAAGATGAAAATGCTGATAATGAAGATGAAGATCCTGACAGTGAAGATGCTGATAGGGAAGTTGTTGATAGTGAAGATGAAGACGCTGATAATGAAGATGAAGATGAAGATGCTGAAAGTGAAGATGCTGATAATGAAGATGAAGATCCTGACAGTGAAGATGCTGATAGGGAAGTTGTTGATAGTGAAGATGAAGACGCTGATAATGAAGATGAAGATGAAGATGCTGAAAGTGAAGATGAAGATGCTGAAAGTGAAGATGCTGATAATGAAAATGAAGATGAAGATGCTGATAATGAAAATGAAGATGCTGATAGTAAAGATGAACCAGCTAATAATGAAGATGTTGACAGAATAAGTTTCCATGATGACACTTTTAAGTACCTGTCCAACAACTTGTCTTGCTTTGTCTGGAACGACTATCATGGGGAGTCAATGCCACCTAATTTTGAACCCAAAGGGCTTGTGCATCTTGAACTCAGTTCTAGTTCACTACGTCATTTATGGAATGGAAGAAAGGTACATAGCGAAATTCTATTTTCTCTATATATTTATCTTTCTAACTATTGCTGACTTCTATTACTGATGGTGATTGATGAGTGACGAGCAAATGTCATTGTCCAATTTTATTCGAGATTCTTTCTAAATAAACCTAACAATATCTTTATTTAGTTTTTAATATTAAAAAATTTCTCTTATTATCTTTGGTAATGAAATGACGATTTTGAGTTGTTAGCATGAAACCGTTCTAGTTAAGTGATATAAAAACAAAGGCTGACGAACACAAATTCAAAGTATAAAAAGTTTTAAATGTGAGGGAAGGGATGAAAATATAAATTAATGGGGAGCTTCGGCTAAGTGTTAGGATTATCATATTTGATGGAGATAAATATTAAAGATATTTTCTTTTAATTGTGATTAAATACCTTGATTTAGTTAATTAAGTTGAGAACTTGGGGAAATGGAGATACTAGGAAATGAAAAGGAGCCTCATGTGCTAAATTCTATTTTCTTTTTATTTTACTCTCTCTAATGATGATGAGCAGATGCCATTGTCCCATTTTATTCTTTCTAAATACTGGTAATATTTTTCTATAGTTTCTAAAAAAGTAATTTCCATGTAAATTTTTTTGTAAATTCAATATATTACTACTTCATACTAGAAAATGTGTTGCCATCCTAATCGAAATCGTGTCATCGTTCTTTTTTTTTTTCTTTGGGACTGAGGAAGTTTTTTTTTTTTTTGAAAGGTTAACAGTAGGACTGAGGAAGTAAATTTTTTTAAATACTCTCTCCATCTATTTTTATGTGATGGTCATCATTCTTTTTTGGTTGTCGTTAAAAAAAACATATTTTTATATTCAGTAACAATTTAATTTTATAAGAAACAAATTTTTAAAGTTTGTTTTAAACCACAAATTTTGAAAGTATTTTTTTATTTCTTAAAACTCCCTATCCAACCTCCACATGTATTGATAGTATACTTTTTAGGTACGGTAGAAGTTAGAACAAAGCAATTTGCACATAAGTATCAAAGTATTAAGAGGAATTAACAAAGAATACAGAGACATCATTCTCTTTTGTTTAAAATCTCATTCTCTGTGCTCTGAACAGGATTTCAGGCATCTACGGAAGCTACATCTCAGCAACTCTAGAAGACTGATAGAAACACCAGATTTCAGGGGGATGCCTAATTTGGAGTATTTGGATCTGAGCTACTGTTGCGCTCTTGAAGAGGTTCATCCTTCCTTGGGGTTATATTGCACAAAGCTCATTAGGTTAGATTTGTTAGGGTGTACAAGCCTCAAGAGGTTTCCAAGTGTTAACGTGGAATCTCTTGAATATTTGCGTCTAAAGGATTGCAAGAGTTTAGAGAAATTTCCAGAACTCATGGGGAGTATGAAATCGGAGTTAGAGATTCACATGGAATTCTCTGGGATAAGGGAACTGCCATCATCTAGTTTCCAATACCCAACTCATATGACCAAGCTATGTTTGCGTGGTATAAGTAACATTGTAACTCTTCCAAACTGCATTTGTAAGTTGAGGAGTTTGGTTGTTCTAGATGTGTCCTACTGCGAACAACTTGAAAGCTTACCAGAAGAGATAGGGGATTTGGAAAACTTAGAGGAGCTTCATGCCCGCTGGACTCTAATTTCACGACCTCCGTCTTCCATCGTCCGCTTAAACAAACTTAAACTCTTGGGGTTTTCCAAGTTTAGTTCATCAGAACGCCATTTTGTGTTCCCTCGGGTGAATCAAGGGTTGCGCTCATTGGAAGAGCTGAATCTAAGTTGCTGCAATTTGAACGATGGAGGACTTCCGGAAGACATTGGCTGCTTATCCTCTTTGAAACGGTTGTATCTCAGGGAAATTAACTGTGATTGTTTGCCTCGAAGCATTGCCCAAATTGGTGCCCTTGAATTCTTGGACTTGTCATATTGCAAGAGGCTCGGAGAGCTGCCAGAACTTCCACCAAATGTGGAGGAACTGTGGGCAGATTATCCTATGGATCAAAGTATTCAAAACTGCGAAAATTTGAAGCGGCTGGTATTCATAAAACGTTCGTGGGCTGAGTCTGATGATGCGATCACTGATTTGTTTGCAAAGACCCTGCTCAAGTGTATCTTATCCCTGCGGAAGGCCCAGAGAGTGTTCTACATGTGGCATCCTGCTAAAAAGATCCCAGTTTGGCTCAAGTGCCATAATGAACCAGAAAATAATCTACTAGTGAAGTTGCCTGAAAATTGGTACGCAAATGATAACTTCCTGGGGTTTGCTATATTTTACTCTGGATGCTCATATGATGTGGCTGTTGAATTGATTTTATCTAATGATGACGGATTAGAGAAGCTGAGCAAGAAACTTTCCGTCGTTTGTGCTGATGTAATTTCCTCTGGAGTAAATTTTTACTTCATACCTCTTGCTAGCTTATGGGATACGTCCAAGGCAAACGGAAACACACCAAATGTCTATGGGCATCTTAAGTTCTCTCTACCCGTCTCCGTCTTATGCAACATTGGATTTCATTTGTTGTATAAGGATGATCCTGAGCTTGAGGCCTTGTTACAGGAGATAGAAGATGATCATAAATCAGCAGAACTTTGTATTGGGATTAAGAGGAGCAGATATGACAATGGTGAACACCATGACTCGATGACCGATGAAGCCAGTTGCTCCTACAGTAAGAAACAGATGTCACATTCTAATATTCGTAGGAGCTCTATGAATCTGCCGCAACAAGAAGAGGGGCCAAGCATTTCAGGACTTTTGCAGCTCTTCCCTGAAAACCCTGGATCTTAGCTTCGATATAGGTATATACTTCATCACTTGTTTATCTCCAATCAGTGGTATATATTGTGTTCTCTTTTAATTTTGTAATTCTCTCTCTTAAGTTCTCTACCTTTGGATTTTTGAAGTTTGGATTTCGTGTGTTGAATGATGAACCTGAGGTATATATCGCCATAACTTTGCATCGGCATGAGAAGGAGAAGATCTGCCAATTGTAAACCCCGTGGCTCTATGACCAATGCTGTCTTTGAGAATCTGCAGCAACAAATAGAGGGGTCAACGGTGGTTAACTCTCTCTCTCTCTTAATGCATTATTTCATTGTTTAAGAGAAAAAGGGAAAACGGAAATAGAATAAAACACAACAACAGGTCAATTGCTGTTTGCTTACATTTCTCCTCGACGAAGAAACACAAACCATATTTTTCGTGTTTTTTGGTCAGCTTGATTGGGATTGTTTCTACCGTTTAGATGCAACAGATTTTAAATTTTTAATTTATTTCCTGACCCTTGTTTTTTTTTTTTTTTTGCTATTAGATCATCTGTGTTAACAATTTTTCGACGTTGATGAGTGACATTGAACACACTTCATGAACCTGCTATTTTTATTTTGTTTAGGCGGAGACTAGAAAGAGAAGCTTCATCTGTTCTTAAGAAGTTTTGGAAGTGTGCTCTTTCAGTCAAACTACTAGCTGGTTAACCTCTTAAAATGGACTGAAAGAAAAGCAAAGGGAAAGCAAAAAGGATAAATCAATATCTCTTCCAGATGAGAGAAAGTGAGGATCATTAGAAAGAACTTTGCCGTTGGCTAAGAAACATGATAGATCATCATGAAATATGTGACAAGTCTATCTTGAGGAGTCTATTATTCTTTCTGTCTTTTTTTTTCTTTTCTGGGAGTACTGTAGAGGGTTAAATATGAAATTTGGAAGTTCTATATACACAGATTTTTTTTTTTTTTTTTTTTTAATTGTGGCTGGTTTGATGAGTGGAAAGACCCAGCTGAAGATGCCTTAGCTGGTCGAAGAGGAATGTGAGCATTCTTTTTATTTTCTTTCCTGAAATAGAAGTTTCCATATTTTGTAACTGAATATGGAATTGGTCTTTTTTCTAGGTTCTGCATTGTGCCACTTGGTAAAGCTTTTCTCTAGATTGCTTCACAAACGGCGCATAAAAAGGATTTATTTTTCTTTTTAATGTTTCTGTTTTTATTCTCAGTAGTTTATAAAAAGAAAATATGTAATCTCTGTAGGGTCTGTTTGAATTAGATATTCTCATTAACTTCAATTTATAGTTAGACTCACTGTTTGGTTTTTATTTGAAATATCACTGTTTATTAAAAATATCAGGCTATCTATGTTGCCCGGACTCTCAACAGGTTTCTGTCAGATCCTTCAAAAGTAATGCATTTTAGAAGCTGATCCATTACCTGATAATTGCTTTTCTGAAAATCCAAATCAGTTTCGACAGGTTACTGGCTCTATTAACTAGTTTTTCTGTTTTAAGTTTTTTCCTATAGCGTTGACAGCTTTCACATAGTAAAATTGTTTGATAGTGCTTGATTCAGTTGTATGTGCACTTCACTTGATATCCCAGCTGATTTTGACCGAATAACAGCAAATATGTGTATCTTTGTCTACTTTGTTGTTTGTGTAATCTGTTTGCTGATTAATCCACAAAAGTGATAAGTTGTGGTGCTTTAAGCTCTGTGTAGATTATTTCTTCGAAGAAGACTCTGTGTAGATTATTGATTCTGAATTTTCTTTGGTGAGACTAGCACAGATTTAGGACATAGGAGACAGGTTTCAAGGGCTCGACTTCATTTTTAGCGTAGCATTTAATGATGAGAGGAGACTGTTGTTATTATGTGTTTAGATTGTAAAATAGAAAAATGCTTGTAAGCTGGCAGGTTATAAAACCTTTACACTACTTAGGGTACCTACTATGTAATGGTGCTGCCTGAGTAATTAATCCAAGGCCAGGGAGTGATATTTTGGCTGCCTCTGTTGTCCGGCCTTCTCCAAGAGGATTCTCAATTTATGCCCTCTGTTATGTCTTCCCAATCTGGTCACGTCCCCTTAAGGCAGACATTGTTACTGGATAATTTTACGGGTAGGAACAATTTCTGGGGCGAACTCTTTGTGAGATGCTATCATAATTTTTTCTCCACAGTTGTAAGCTTGTTCTAGCTATTGCAGCCCCTGTGTTTTCAGAGTTCTTATTCAGCCTCTGTAAAATTACTAATGTGGATGTTGCTGGATCAGTTGTAGCAGTTGCCTAATATCTTAGTGACATTACGAATTTCATTTCGAAACAATTATGGATATTCTTCTGCTGCAAAATTTTTTCTCATTTTGATTTATGTGTCTGGTGTTAGATTGACCTTGCTGCCAACTCTGCTGTTAAAGTTCTTGAAAAGCCATAATTGCTTTCACCTGCAGGAGTACAAGCTAATCTCAAGGATCAACTCCATAGATTCAACTCTTCTACGAAGAAATTGGAGTTCGATCTAAGTAAGCTTACAACAAATGTCAGGCAGGACTAGCCGTGTTCTTCTAATCTGCCTGAGGATAGTCACAAATGAGTAGCATGTACAGACACAAAATGAAGAGGCTGTTTTTTCTGGTTGTGATTGTAGAAATCCAATTTTCAAATCTGAGAATCTGGAGTTGAATTATGGTGGTTGTTTAAAGGCAGAATGCTGGGCAGGCATGAGGAGGTGCGATGCCATTGTTCTCTGCAGCCTCCCAAGTCTGCAACAAAAGTTCTTGAGAGTACATTTGGCTGTTCTTTAGGAACCTGCTTGTCAAAAAAAGTACTCCACCTTGGATCCTACTGCTGGATAATAAGGATATTTAGTTTCTTCTGTAGTGTACTGAGTTCAATCTTTGTATGGAATCACTGATATGTTATGTACTGAGAGTTCAGCAAACATGTGACACCATTTGATGAATAACAGTTTCAACTAATTTATATGGAGACTATTGTTAATATGGAGAAAAATGCACTGAAATTGTTGAGACCATTTCCAAGTCTCCCATAAATACACCTCCACAGAGACTGCTCAATTTGAACCTCAAAAGCAATGATGATAATGAGAGAGATGGGATGGTGATAATGCAATAAAAAGTACCATTTTGGCAGGTCTTTTGCTTGGAGGTGTAGTTGGTGGATTTGGTGCTATTGGATATGTGTACAAGGACCTGATCAGTATTTTCTTGAACCAGTTTTCAGGCTTATTAAAGGTAGAACACTGGTGTATTTCAATTTTGTTTTCCTTTTTAAATGATGTTGGAATTTGTTACCAATTGTTCTTCTTGTTGACTGTATTGCACACTAGGTAGATAAAATACTTCCAAGATGTTGGCCACTAGAAAATTTACGGAAAGCTTAATTAAACTGGTTGAATTTAAGGTTATGCACTAATTGTTCCACCTTACTTAGGAATCTGTTATTACTGTTCTTAATAAAATACTATCAAATTGAGAAAAGTATCATTCCTTGTTATTTCTGGACCCACTTTTGTTTTCACTTCCCATCTGCACCCCACTTAACTTTCCATCTGCACAAAGAAGAAATAGAAGGTGGAAGATAGGCCCCAGTGCTTTTGGTTGGTGATTATCTTCACTCACAATAAAGTGTCGGTCACAAAGATACTGCTAGGATAAATTACCTTACTTTTTAAACCCAATAACATTCCTACAGTTTCCACTGAGTAAAGTTACATTTTATATCTTTTCTTTTTCAATTTACTTCTAGTAATTCAGTCTTTAACAGACTCAGAAACAGTTTGCTAGATGAAAGCCTTTTCTACCACCACCGTGGAAATATAGACCAATGTCATGAAATGAAAAGTAGGCCGTATGATTCACTATTTTCTTTCTTTCTTCCTTTGGAACAGTAATTCTTTATCAGGTTTGGAGGCCTTGTGAATTTGTCTCTCACCCTATAACTTTGTCCGAAATTAATAGCTAGCATCAATTGGTCTCTTGGCTAAGCTGCAACCAGTCTAATGTTTGTTTTCTCTTCAGACAACTAAATATCCATGGCTTCTTCTTCTTCTTTGGCCAGTAGTTCTTCCCTGCGTCCTAAATGGAACTACGACGTCTTTCTAAGTTTTAGAGGGGAAGATACTCGCAAAACATTTACAAGTCACTTGTATGAAGGCCTTAACCGTATGGGAATTGTCACCTTTCAAGATGATAAAAGGCTAGAGCATGGAACTTCGATCTCAATAGAACTCTGTAAAGCTATTGAAGAATCTCAGTTTGCCATCATCGTTTTCTCAATTAATTATGCTTCATCCGGATGGTGCTTAGATGAACTAGTGAAGATCATGAAATGCAAGGAAGAATATGGACAAACAGTCATACCAGTTTTCTACGACGTGGATCCATCAACAATTCGACACCAAAAGGAGAGTTTTGCTGAAGCCTTTGCTAAACATGAATCAAGGTACAAGGTTGATGTTGAAGGAATGCAGAAGGTGCAGGGATGGAGGAGCGCTCTAACTGAGGCAGCCAATCTTTCAGGCCATGATATCCGTAACAGGTTCTTAATTAATTAGTCCTTTTTATCATATATATATTTGTGCGCTCTAACACTATAAGATACTACTTCTAATTCTTAACTTTCTTTACATTAATCAACATTCTTCTTATTTTTTTTAGGATTGAAGCAGAGTGTATACAACAAATTGTCAATGACATTTTTGTCAAATTATGCAAGAGTACTCACTTATCTTCTTTGCAAGATTTTGTGGGAATAAGTACTCATTTAGAGAAAGTAAAATCTCTTCTAGAGATAGAAATCAACGACGTTCGCATCGTCGGGATCTGGGGTATGGAGGAGTCGGCAAAACGACAATAACAAGAGCCATTTTTGATACTCTCTCTTTTAAGTTTGAAGCTGCTTGTTTCCTGGCAGATGTTAAAGAAAATAAAAAACTGCATTCTCTGCAAAATACCCTTCTTTCTGAATTATTAAGAAAGAATGATCATACAGTCAATAATGAGCATGACGGAAAGAGCGTGATGTCGACCAGACTTCGGTTAAAGAAGGTTCTAATTGTGCTTGATGATATAGATCATAATAACCATTTGGAGTACTTGGCAGGGGATCTTGGTTGGTTTGGTAAGGGCAGTAGAATTATTGTAACAACAAGGGACAAGCATTTGATAAAGAATGATGATGTAGTATATGAAGTGACTACACTACCTCATCGTGAAGCTTTTCAATTGTTCAATCAACACGCTTTCAAAAAAGAGGTTCCAGATAACGATTTTGAGAAGCTCTCATTGGAGATAGTAAATCATGCTAAAGGCCTTCCTTTAGCCTTGAAAGTGTGGGGTGCTTTCTTGCACAAGAGAAATATAATTGAGTGGAAAAGTGCTATAGAGCAAATGAAGAATAATGCTAATTCAGAAATTGTTGAAAAGCTCAAAATTAGTTATGATGGGTTGGGTGCCATAGAACAACAGATTTTTCTAGATATAGCATGTTTCTTCCGAGGGTATTCAAAAAATGTTGCCATGCCTATCCTTGATAGTTGTTTTGTTGGAGCAAATGTTGGATTGAGTGTCCTTATCGAAAGATCTCTTGTTGTCATATCTAAAAACGATAAGATTGAAATGCACGACTTGATACAGGAAATGGGTAAATATGTAGGAAAAGGGTGCAGAGTATGGCTCGTCAAAGATTATTTCGAAGTGATGACCAACAACATGGTAAGTAAGCTAAACAATGCGATGACATTCAGTTTTATGTTCTATCCGGAGTTAACTCTACCATTTATTTATTTATTTGAAAAAATAAACCACATGATGATCTTTTAGTAATGTTTCATTTACAATTTCATTCTATCACTGAATGACAAAGACTTGACTCTGGAAAACTTCTTTTAAATATGTATTTCATGAAATGCGATTAGGGAATTAATTACACAACAGTATGTTTTTTTTTTTGGGCAAAGCAACATAAGTCTTGAAAAAGACCGAAAATATTGTGTACCTTAAATTATTTAATTATTGCACTTTAGAGCTATGAGTGTTATAATAATAAAAAAAATATTTTGTTTTAAGAAATTGACAAATGTGAGAAAATTACTCATATTAGGAAAGGGTATTTTTATGTGGCATGAAGTTGAAATTATACTCTATATGTCTAATAAACGGTTGTGTGTTAACAAGGGGACGGAGACAATAGAAGCAATCTGGATTAAGAATCCACCAAAATTGCAGATTAGCAAAAAGGCCCTAAAACACATGAACAGACTTAGGTTACTTGGCCTTGATGAATATTCTGGTGAAGATAAATATGCAGATAATGAAGATGATGACAGAATAAGTTTCCATGATGGCACTTTTAAGTACCTGTCCAACAACTTGTCTTATTTTGGCTGGAAGGGCTATCGTGGGGAGTCACTGCCAGATAAGTTTGAACCCAAAAGGCTTGTGCATCTTGAAATCACGTTTAGTTCACTACGCCATCTATGGAAGGGAAAAAAGGTACATCGCTAAATTCTATTTTCTTTTTATTTTACTCCCTCTTTTGTCTAAAAATCTCTTTCTCTGTGTTATGAACGGGATTTCAGGTATCTACGGAAACTATATCTCTACGGCTCTTTAAGTTTGATAGAAACACCAGATTTCAGGGGGATGCCTAATTTGAAGTATTTGGATCTGAGCTACTGTAGTGCTCTTGAAGAGGTTCATCCTTCCCTGGGAAATTGCACAAAACTCATTTGGTTATATTTGGATGGTTGTATAAGCCTCAAGAGGTTTCCACGTGTTAACGTGCAATCTCTTACATACCTGAATCTAAACTGTTGCACTAGTTTAGAGAAATTTCCAGAAATCGGAGTCCCCTTATATTACCAAGCTAAATTTGTTTGGGTTACATAACATTGTAACTCTTCCAAACAGTATTTGTAAGTTGAAGAGTTTGGTGATTCTAAATGTGTCGCAATGCTCAAAACTTGAAAGCTTGCCAGAAGACATAGGGGATTTGGAAAACTTAGAGCAACTTCATGCACACGATACTCATATTTCACGACCTCCGCCTTCCATCGTCCACTTAAACAAACTTAAAATCTTGAGATTTGACAAAAGACAAGTATCAGAAGACCATTTTGTGTTCCCTTGGGTGAATCAAGGGTTACGCTCATTGGAAGAGCTGAATCTAACTAACTGCAATTTGATAGATGGAGGACTTCCGGAAGACATTGGATGCTTATCCACTTTGAAAAGGTTGCATCTCAAGGCAACTAACTGTGATCCTTTGCCTCGAAGCATTGCCCAACTTGGTGCCCTTGAAGTCTTGGACGTGTCATTTTGCAAGAGGCTCAGAGAGCTGCCTGAACTTCCACCAAATGTGGAGCAACTGAAAGCAGATTGTTGTGTGGGTCCAAGTATTCAAAACTACCAGAATTTGAAGCTGCTGATATTCACAGAGGTTGAGTTTGATGATTCAATCGGTGATTTGTTTGCACAGACCCTGCTCAAGTGTATCTTATCTTTGAGGAAGGCTTTTTCTGCTTCAGATTCCTTGTCCCAGAGAGTGTTCAAGATGTGGCATCCTCCAACAAAGATCCCAAATTGGTTCAAGTACGATGCTACCCCTGGAAGGTTGCTACTAGCGAAGTTGCCTGAAAGTTGGTATGTAATTGGTAAATTCTTGGGTTTTGCTATATGTTACTATGGAGCCTCAGATGAGATCGTTGTTGAGTTGATACCTTCATCTAATGATGACGAATCGGAGAAGCTGAGCAAGAGGCTTGCCGTTCCTCCTTCGAGAGAAACCATGGGTAAAATGGGAGTAAGTTTTTACTTCATACCTCTTGCTGGTTTATGGGATACGTCTAAGGCAAATGGAAAAACACCAAATGCTTATGGGCATCTTAAGTTCTCTCTAACCCAGCCCTTCGCATGCGAGTATGGATTTCGTTTATTGTATAAGGATGATCCTGGGCTTGGGGCATTGTTAGAGGAGTTAGAACATAATCACAATCATAAAAGGAAGTTTGGTGAACACCATGACTCCATGACCAATGAAGTCAGTTGCTCCTTTAGTAAGAAACAAATGTCACATTCTAATATTCGTGGGAGCTCTATCTTTGAGAATCTGCCGCAACGAGAAGAGGGGCCAAGCACTTCAGGACTTTTGCAGCTCTCCCCTGAAAACCCTGGATCTTAGCTTTGATATAGGTATATACTTCATCACTTGCTTCTCTCCAATCAGTGGTAAATATTGTGTTCTCTCTTTTAATAATGTAATTCTCTCCTTCAATATGGGCATCTTAAGTTCTCTACCTTTGGATTATGAAGTTTGGATATAGTATGTTGCATGATGAACTTATATATTGCCAGAACTTTGCATCGGCATGCGAAGGAGAAGATCTGCCAATTGCATCAGCAACAAATAGAGTGCAGGGCGACTTTCTCAGGTATTCTACTCTTCCTCGTTGCATATAAGAAGTGAAACAGTGTTGTTGATCCAGCAGTAATAGAAGCTAAAAACGGGAAAAATGCTGTGTTCAGTTCTCGGCACTAGTTCAGTAAATGCCTTTCGCATCTATTGCACCTTAGATTTCCTGGTTATGATTTTAATTTGAGCCCTATTACGTAATAAAATTCCCTTTGTCCTTTTATCTTTTAACTTGTTCTTTTAGATGTTGTACAAGACCAGTCAGATGGAAAATAGAAAATACACAGTGAAGATGCAGTATGTCAGATTTTCAACGGGTTTTTTCTTGGAGAATATAAATTGCGTTCTCATGGAGGTCTTGCTCAAGAAATTAGGAAAAAGCCAGTAGGCGTCCCAATGTTGCTGATTTGATCAGAAAGAGGAAGAGTATAGTCATAGTTGGATTGAGCATTGTCTGGCAATTTTGTGCATGGCGCATTGCACATTTGTGGCATTAGATTCTGGATTTCACTAACTTGAAAAATTCAAGATCGGCTCTAGAGACCTTAAGAATTGGTAAGGCTGTCAAAATCTAGGGGTACTAGATGCAAATAGGATAGAGGAGAAACTGATAAAACAGCTTTTGGGTGGCGGATCAACAGTGATATAAGCGCCATAACCTTATCTGATTCACCACAAAGTGGGTAACTAGACTGGTTAGGCTCATCACTACTATATCACACTGCAGAGCTACTTTGATCTCGAAAGTGCTCGCAAACCAGCCAGATGAATAACTAATATTACCTATATTCTGCTGCGAAACAAGTTGTCTCTATTCAAAGCACTGATTAGATAAAAAAAGGAATTCAAACACTCTTTGCCCAATTTCTAGATTTTGAAATTTATTATTTCAGTATGTTGGGTTTCTTTGACCTCTGAATCCAGCTTTGAAACAGTGCGATTGGCTTGTTTCTTTCTCCTGCGGAAAAAGATGGGCTGGGGGTTCTTGGGGATCTTTTTCTGACTTTCAGATTCTCTCAAGTTTATCGTTTCCCTTCTTTTCTTCACTTCAGTGTTGCAACATTATACTCGAGCTACGTTGATTAAAGTTACTTCTTCTAAACAACCTGATAATACCTTCAGTTCTTCTCAGATTGCAGTAATTCCCAATTGTAGCATTTTGGCAGCTGTTGGTCAGAGAATGGCAAGCACTCCAGGAGTTAGTGCTACGCTTTTCACTGCACTTGCAAAGGTTTGAAAATTTCTTACATACTAAAAACTCTATGTCACTGTGTATGTTGCTGTATCTCTTGTATTCCATCAATAGCAGAAATAAATGTCAAGAGACTGTTATACAATGACAACCACTATAATATGAATAATCATTTTTTATTTCATCCTGGGTAATTTTTCTGAATGTCATGTTCTTCAATAATAGCATTTTAATGCAGGCTAATATCAACATCCGTGCTATAGCTCAAGGCTGCACAGAGTACAACATTACAGTAGTAGTTAAGCGAGAAGATTGTGTAAGATCTTTACGTGCCGTGCACACAAAATTTTATTTGTCAAGAACAATAATTGCCGTGGGCATTGTTGGACCTGGGTTGATTGGAGGTACTTTGCTTGACCAGTTAAAGGATCAGGTTTGTCTATTCAACTTTTTGTCAGTTAATTCTCTTTCTGCGTTACGTAGTTAGTATTGAGTTTTGGTTCTCATTTCTTTTATGACGTTTATATCCACGTCTGTTTCTAGAACATAGTTTGATTTTCCCTTCATCCTTCAGTAATTTATTTGAGTCTCTTCAGAAATTTTAAGGTAGATCTGGGGAATGTAGCCCATAATCATTTTCAGAGAAAGGCCAAGTCCAATATCACATTTCTTTCAAGTCATTACGCAAAAGCTCTGAAGTCAGATCAATAGGTGTTTCTTTCCTCTTATACCATTATAAAGTAAAGGTGTTTCTTCCAAATTTTGATTACCACTTACAAGGATATATAATTGAATTATTCAAGACCTAATATATCTTTCCCACTTGAACTTTACCAGCCTTTTGCTTGCACCTTTTGTTTCCAAATCAAAGTTCATCATCTTTGTTTTGTATTTTTTTTTTTTTATGACAATGATGTTGTTCGACATTTATTGAGGACACTTTCAAAATATACGACTTCTCTGCTTATGGTTTTAAAGGTTAAATTGTTCACAAGTGACAATGCACATGCATAGGAAAACCTTTCATTATCCTCTTACGGGTCGTTTGGTTTGTGAACAAGTTACACTAAGATTATAATGTGAGGATTATGTACGAATATTAACTAATAACGAGATTATTTTATGGATATACTTTTATTGGTAAATGTCTGGTTCATTGGACTAAAACTTAGATATGCGAGTTTAAATTATAAAACATGTATTTGGTTTTACACTCGATAAACTTCGAAGATTTTTTTTTTCCAATTTTAATCTTGGCCTTCTTAAAGAACTTTAGGAGAAGAGCTTTTGTAAAGGGAATCTTCGTCATTTTGTTGTTTTATAGCGGGATTGGTAAACATTGGATTGTTATCCCACATTGAATGTTGTAATAAAATAAAATCACAATTGTGGAAAAAATAATCCCGGGATTACTTGTACCAGAACCAAAAATAGGATTATTAATCTCACATTTTATCGATTATTATCACTTATCCGTTCAACCAAACAAACCTGAAATAGTTGAATACTGAGGATGGTAACTGATGAGTAATGAGAAATTGTCATTGTCCCATTTTATTTAGTTTTTAATATTGAGATTTTTCTCTTGTTATCTTTGGTAATCGAATGGCAATTTTGAATTGTTAGCATGAAACCATCCTAAGTGATATAAAAATAAAGGCTGACGAAAACAAATTCAAAATATAAAAAGTTTTAAATGTGAGGGAATGGATGAAACTATAAATTATTGGGGAGCTGCTGCTAAGTTTTAGGATTAGCTAGCATATTTGATGGAGCTAAATATGTAAATATATTTTCTTTTAACCATGGTTAAACACCATGATTTAGTTAATTAAGCTTAGAACATTGATTTTAAAGTTGGGATAAGTGTCATCCATTCAAGGAAGTACTTGGGGACATGGAGATGCTAGGAAATGAAGAGGAGCAGCGGCCTCATCCAAAGTTTAATTTTATGAGAAACAAATTTCTAAAGTTTGTTTAAATCACAAATTTTATTAAGTTTGTTTAAATCACAAATTTTATTTTCTAATTTCTTAGATTCAGAGTCCAAAGTACCATTTAGGAAGAGTAGAACAAAGATATTTGCACATAATTATCAAAGTATTAAGAGGAATTGACGGAATAGAAAGACATAATTATCTGGCTGTTGGTGTTTGTCTAAAATATCACTCACTATTCTTAACAGAATTTGACGTATCTACGGAGGCTACGTCTCTACCGCTCTAAAAGATTGATAGAAACACCAGATTTCACGGGGATGCTTAATTTGAAGGATTTGGATCTGGATGAATATAGAGCTCTTAAGGAGGTTCATCCTTCCCTGGGTAATTGCAGAAAACTCATTCGGTTAAATTTGAATTCTTGTGAAAGCCTCGAGAGGTTTCCATGTGTTAACGGTGAATCTCTTGAATATCTGGGTCTAGAATGGTGCTATAGTTTAGTGAAATTTCTAGAAATCATCAGAAGTATGAAAACAAAGTTAGAGATTGACATGGAATGTTTTGGGATAAGGGAACTGCCATCATCTATTTTTCAATACCCAACTCATAGACCGAGCTACATTTGTATCAATTAGAAAACATTGTAACTCTTCCAAACAGATTTTGTAAGTTGAAGAGTTTGGTGACTCTAGATGTGTGGTATTGTTCAAAACTTGAAAGCTTGCCAGAAAAGATAGAGGATTTAGAAATCTTAGAGAAGCTCCATGCTAGGTGTACTCTAATTTCACGACCTTCGTCTTCCATCGTCCACTTAAACAAACTTAAAATCTTGAGCTTTGATAAAGAAAAATCAGAAGAAGGCCATTTTGTGTTCCCTCGGGTGAATGGAGGGTTACGCTCATTGGAAGAGCTGAATCTAAGTTACTGCAATTTGATAGAGGAGGGACTTCTGGAGGACATTGGCTGCCTATCCTCTTTGAAACGGTTTTATCTTGAGGGACTTAACTGTGATCGTTTGCCTCAAAGCATTGCTCAACTTAGTGCCTTTCAACTCTTGGACGTGTCATATTGTGAGAAGCTCGAAGAGCTGCCAGAACTTCCGCCGAATGTGGAGGAATTGCGGGCAGATTATCGTGTAGCTCAAAGTATTTATAATAACGAGAATTTGAAGCTGCTGATATTCACAAAACCTTTGTGGGTTGAGTTTGATGATTTGATCAATAATTTGTTTGCACAGAACCTGCTCCAGTGTATCTTATCCCTGCGGAATGCCTTGTCTGCTTCAGATTATCTCTCCCAGAGAGTGTTCAGTATGTGGCATCCTGCTACAAAGATCCCGATTTGGTTCAAGCACCATAGTAACCTTCGAAAGGATCTATTGGTGAAGTTGCCTGAAAATTGGTATGCAAATGGTAACTTCTTGGGTTTCGCTATATGTTACTCAGGAAATTCACACGAGGGCACTGTTGAATTGATACCATCATCTAATGATGACAAATCAGAGAAGCTGAGCAAGTACCTTGCCGTTGATTATTCCATAACGTACTACAATGGAGTAAATTTTTTACTTCGCACCTCTTGCAAGTTTATGGGATACGTCCAAGGCAAACGGAAACACACCAAATGCCTATGAGCATCTTAAGTTCTCTATACCCTACATCGGCGAACACGAGTTTGGATTTCGTTTATTGTATAAGGATCCTGAGCTTGAGGCCTTGTTAGAGGAGTTAGAAGATAATCATAAATCAACAGAACTTTGTATTGGGATTAAGAGGAGCAGATATGAAAATGGTGAACACCATGACTCCATGACCAATGAAGTTAGTTGCTCCTTTAGTAAAAAACAAATGTCACATTCTAATATTCTTGGGAGCTCTATGAATCTGCCTCAACAAGAAGAGGGGCCAAACACTTCAGGACTTTTGCAGCTCTTCCCTGAAAACCCTGGATCTTAGCTTTGATATAGGTATATACTTCATCACTTGTTTCTCTCCAATCAGTGGTAAATATTGCGTTCTCTCCTTTAATAATGTAATTTTCTCCTTCAATATGGGCATCTTAAGTTCTCTACCTTTGATAATGGACCTTGAATATGATCTCTAGGGCTAGTGAAATCTGGGAGCCAATTAGAGGTCCAAAAGTTTATAGCATTTCCCTTACCCAGGCTCCAGGCAAGACCCTGACTGCAAATGTTCCACCCTAGGATAACATTTTTCCAAAAGAATTTCTAGTGTGATTAGGTTTGAAGGAGTTTGCATTTTGAAGGTATTACTAATAGAGATAGGTTCTTGGATTCAGCAGGAATCACACCAAGGCCCCCTTCATTTCTGGAGGTTGACACAGTATCCTACCCCATGTTATGAGCCAGTTTTAGATTAGTAGTATTAATAATTAGTTAGTTCACAAAGCTACATCGTTTGAGCTTAAGTCAGTTGGTTAAAGTCAGCTAATTAGTTAGGCTGACGTGGCAAGGGTAGTTCAAAGTTAGTTAGGGATTTCAATTGATAAAAGGGGAAAATCTGATTGTAAAAGATATCCAGAAATTGGTATCAGAAATGAGAATCTTTCCTTCTTCTTAAATTCTGTTTCTCTCTTCTTCTTCGCAGTTCATTTCCCAGCTTCAGTTTCTGTTCAGGAACCATTCTTGAGCTAGGTTCCATAGGAAATTGGCTATTAAATTCCCAAATTACATTTTCAAAATTAGGTTATATCACCCCACAAGGTGTAGCTTTTTACAACGACAAGTAGTGCCCAGATGAAATTTCTTTGGATTTTATTAATAGCTGAACAAGTTCTTTTGGGCATCTTATGGAATTGCATAACATAATTTGGGATACTATTTAGGGTGGCCTTGGCAAATGTAGCTCTGCCTGCCACGTTTAAAATTTTTGTATTTCATTCAAACGATTACTCATAGAGTCAATGATAGGTTGGTAATCTTTTGATTTTGGTTTTTTTGTTTAACATGGGGAAGCCCAGATATTTTCCAAAATCAGTGGAGCATTTTATGTTTAAAAATTTGGCTACTATTTGCTGCACTATTGAATCACAATTTTGAGAAAAAATAACCTTAGATTTTACCAAGTTCATTTTTGATTTGGCAAAAATTTCTAAGGGTGTCCATAATGCAGTCACAATTTTTGCTGTCAGCCTTGGCTAAAAGAGTGAGATCATCAGCAAAGAAAACATGGGAGAGAGATGGACCATTTCTAGACAATTTTATAGGGTTCCAAAGATTAACAGAAATGGATTGAAAAATTTGTCTAGATAAGAATTCAAAGGAGAAGATGAATAGGTATGGAGATATAGGTTCTCCTTGTCTAATTCCTCTTGAAGGTTGAAAAAAATCTGTACTTCTACCATTGATAAGAATGGATATGGAATAAGTGGTAATGCAGTACATTATAAGCCTGATAATATTCTGAGGAAAATTAAAATATACAAGGCATTGGTAAATGAAGAACCATTCCAGCTTATTAAAGGATTTTTCAAGATCAAGTTTAATAGCCATGTAAGCAAGATCACTCTTTTTATTGTTAAGGTGTTGAAGTACTTCATGGATTATGATAGCACTTTCACTAGTTTTGCGATCTTTCAAAAAACTAAATTGAGTTGGTCCAACAATGTTGGTAAGAAAAGGTTTGATTCTATTGACAGTGATTTTAGTGACAACTTTATAAATAGTATTGCACATACCAATTGGTCTAAAGTTTTTTATATTGTTGGCATTGTCAAATTTTGGGATAAGGCAGATATAAGTTTTATTGATCTCAGATGGGTACAAGGATGTTTGAAAATATTATGGCAAAGAGAAGTAATAGATGGTCCCACTATATTCCAATATTGTTTAAGGAAGAAAGGGTGAAGACCATCAGGACCAAGGGTTTTGAAAGGCTTAGTGGATTTCAAAGCTGCTACAATTTCCTTGTTTTGAAGGGGTCTACCAATTTCACTAGATTCTAAGGATGATAAGTGAGGATGGAGGAGGAAGTTTTCTGTATTGTTGGAGTAGGTACGAGAGGTAGTGTACACACAGGTTACTGACTCTATTAACTTGGGATGGCAATTGGGGCGGGGCGGAACATGGCGGGGCAGGGCAAAACACTAAACGGGGTGGGACAGGGCAAAAATTTATTTTAAAATTTTTGGGGCAGGGCGGGGCTGGCAATATAGAGGCCCAATAATTTTACTTGTTCTTTTGCCACTATTTTCTTATTTCACAATTAAATTGAGGAAATAATGGAAATATTGTTCCACTATTGGCTACTTAAGCTTTTAATTAGTATAGTTAATACTTAATACTTTTGAAAGATTACAAATTTTTTAAAAGCTTCAATTTCTTCATGAAACTACAAAATATTCAAATTTGAAAATTTCAATAGAAAAGACGTTAGAAATATGTTAAATGAATTAAAAGTTAAAAGAAAATTTCAATTTGATGAGAAAAAATAAAAAATAATGACTTAAAAAGTGATTTAAGTGAGGCGGGGCGGTTCAAAACGGGGCAGGGCAGGGCGGGTCAAACGGGGCAGGCGGGGCAGGGTTGAAATTTGACAAAGACCAAAATGGGGCAGGGCGGGGCAGGGCAAAACTTTGGCAGGGGAAGGGCTCAACCCGCCCCGCCCCATTGCCACTCCTATTAACTAGTTTTTCTGTTTAAGTTTTTTTCCTATAGCGTTGACAGCTATCACATAGTAAAATTGTTTGATAGTGCTTGATTCAGTCGTATGTCCACTTCACTTGATATCCCAGCTGATTTTGACCGAATAACAGCGAATATTTGTATCTTTGTCTAGTTTGTTTGTAATCTGCTGATCTGATTAATCCCCAAAAGTGATAAGTTCTGCTGCAAAAAAAAAAAAAAAAAAAAAAAATCATTTTCATTTATGTGTCTGGTGTTAGATTGATCTTGCTGCCAATTCTGTTGTTTAAGTTCTTGAAAATCCAGAATTGTTTTCACTTGCAGTAGTACAATCTAATCTCAATCATGAAGGGGAAAAGAAAGAAATATAAAGAAGGGAGACTTACAAAAATACCCACACAAGCTAAATTAATTACAGCCACTACCCACAACTTTTAAATATTACCCCACCTACCCACTAAACTAATTACCTAAATACCCACTTTAAACTCCCTCTTCTCCCAGGTCCAAAACATCACAGATCCACTTCAAACTAATCTCCCCAAAATTCATGCTACCAAAACCCTAATTTTTACACAAATACAAACTCGCACCATATACTTTCTTCACCATACAGAGATTCATATACTTTCTTCAGCATACAAACTCGCACAGTATCAATGGAAGTCGAAATTTTAGTTCAGTTTAATGGTCATTGGGATTCTGCTAACAGGTACTGTGATTTCCAAGTCGCTTGTTTTATGATTGAAAATAGCTGTGGTTTTAAACAATTCCATACAGCTATTGCAGAGCTCCTAAATATTTATTTGTCGAAACAAAAGTTTGAGATCAAATTTGGGGTAAAAGATGCATATCCTCCCATGTCGATCTATAATGACATGGGAGTGAAGCTGTATATGCAGCAAAGAGGAAAAAACCTGACATGATCGATTTTCCAATCTCAATAATCTTAATCCGCAACCTAACAAGCGTGGGGAGTTCCACGACATTGAATTATATGGAAGGCATTGAAATTTCGTCGAATGAGATTGAGGTGATAGATATGGAAATTGAAGAAGGCGATCACATTGTCCAAATTGATTAAGGCAACATCATTACGGATGAATATCATCGGAACATTAAAACTGGTAGTGTTATGAAGCACTATGCGATTTACGGGATATTTCAATTTAAGGTTGACCGATTGTGTTCGAGAAGGTAATATAACTATAATTTTTCTATTGTATACTATTTTAGTATATACTTCTATTGTAATAGTATATAGTTCTAATGTATTCCAATCACGTCAGTTTGCGCATAAGCATACCATAAAGCTATACTCTGTAAAATACAATATAACAGAACTGTATACACTAACGAATACTGTGGAAATAACAGTATACCAAGCAGGTATACAGTACAATTGCACCCCCTAGAAGAATTAATTTGTTACTTTACTGTTTCTGAGTAGTTGTATAACATACTGTATGCACTATGTTTCCAATTTTTGCGTAAATGTATTGCCATAAGAAATACATTGAAAATACCAAATGGGTATATATGCAAATGCGCTTGCTACTTTTGTTCTTTTTAGGGTTAACCTCAAGGCAATTGCAACACAGTAAAACTCTTCAGTGTATACCTTGGTAATGTACAGTATACCCTAGGGGTATACTAGTTTTATGCCCCTGTATTTTCGTTGCGTGTTATACCTTGGTACTGTACAGTACACCGTTGGGGTATACTGGTTTTATACGGTTCAATATCTGTCTAAAAAGTATGATAATGTCTTGACAGCAGAAATCATCGCATAAAAAACAATGAGGGTATGATGTACTTCAATGTATATTTTTGGAAAGTACTGTCTATTGTATTTTTCAATGTCACTAATACAATTTGTTTCACAAAAAATGATGTAGGTCCTGCCATCAAATGACTTCTTGCATTTAGTAGTGGATGGTTCAGTAACGTATCAAGTGTCTTGCCTGAAAAGAGATGCACTTGTCGATGGTTTGATCTGGAAGACATGCCATGTCGACATGCCTTGGCAGTACTGGACAAATTTAAATTGTCTCCATACCAATACTGCTCTGAATACTACACTAGGGAGAGAGAGACTGACCAGATTTCAATCTTCTCTAGATTGGAGTACTAGAGCATGCGCACTGAAAAAGCCTTCGTTGAATGGATTCTGCAGAGAACTACTATGGACCGTGTCGATCTGGCTTATTGAAGGGAGGTTGTGCAACCCTGTAATCTTGACCAACTTCTTGCAGTTTCTAAGTTCAAAATTACTAAGATATTCCAAAGTTGATACTGATGAGAGTGTTTGAAGATTCAGAGAGTTATTTAAACGCAGATCCCTCAACCTCAGCAACTTAGAAAAATCAAAGGGCAGACACTGAAATCTATTGTCACCTAAATTTAAATATTCTAAGGAGGATAAATTTTCAGTATCCCTGGGAATATCAACCTTGAACAAATTAAGCTATAATTTCCGAAGAAAAGTTGGCCAGGATTGTATGCAATAGACTTCTCTTTGAGATAATCTCTTTTTGGCTCCCACTTCCAAAGTCACGGGATCTCTTAGTGATGAAGGCCATCGTTTTATAACCGTCCAATCTGTATTAAGAGTTTTAAGACTTGGCAGGTCTACAGGGTCAAATGACAGTCTTTCTAAAGATGAGCAGTAACAAATGTTCAAGGATTCAAGGGATTTTAGGAAGCGCATGTTGCAATATATTTGTGTATAAGGTAAAAAGAAACCATGGTTCTGTTGTATACCTTTCCGGTATATGGTATGCCCCAATAGTATACAACTGTAAAATGTCAATATATTTGCCTATAAAGTAAAAGAAAATCTTGATTCTATTGTATACCTTTCTACTATATGATATACTCCAATGGTATACAACTAAGTATACGGCTTTCGCTAAGGTACAAGGCTTCTTTTTGCTCAACATATTTGTATCTACTAACTAAAAGAATATCGTTTTCTATTATATACTTTTGTAGTATATTCATTACCATAATGGTATACAAGTTTGATTTTTCACACTATACTTTTGTGTTAAGAGAAAACATGCTTCTATTGTACACCTTTGCGGTATATGGAATGCACCAATGAGATACAACTTTTAGTTTATATGCCTATAAACTAAAATAAAATCTTGCTTCTATTGTATACTTTTCTAGTATATGATGTACCCCAACGGTATACAACTAAAAGAAAACATCTTGCTATTGGATACCTTTATAATATATGATATTAAGGTACAAGGCTTTCTTTTTTGGTCAACATATTTGTGTCTACTAACTATAAGAATTTTGTTTTCTATTATATACTCTTGTAGTATATGGTTTACCACAATGGTATGCAAGTTTGATTTGTCACAGATACTTTTGTATTCAGAGAACAATATGCTTCTATTGTATGCCTTTCTAGTATATGGTATACAGAAATAATTTGTTAGAAAATCATGGTTTTGTTTTATTTTACCATATTTACAAAAATCGCGCTACATTTTCGTTTATTTCATAAATATGACACAATGAAATTTGATGTGTCTGTCATCACTAACACCGAATGAAGCAACCTAAGATTGTGTTGCTCATCTTTGTGTTTGGCAAGATTGTCCTTACTGGAGCAAAGGTGAAACAAGGCTTCCTCTTTTCTCTACTGATTTTTTTCGATATTGTATTGCCGGTTGACTATACTCACTACAATTTCTTTTTCTCAGGTGTGGGATGAGATATATAATGCTTTTGAAAATATATACCATGTGCTTGCAGAGTTCAGGAAGAACCAGCAATAGTATGTGCCTTTTATCTTTACTCTGTTTTTTTTTTTCCTTCTTGATGATGTTATACAAAACTAAAGACAATATAAGAACAAGAGAAATTAATGACCTTTTGCTGTATTTGTGCAGATACTGACTTGAATGAGCAATGTTGAATAGGGGTTGCTACTATTTTGCAGCTCAACGTATAGAAAATACGCGGCAAATGGTCTTATGAAGTTTACTGAGTCATAGTATCTAGCTTCTGTGTTGGAGTTGTCGGGGCTACTTTTTCTTGAGTTCTGAATACTTGAAGTGCAACGGTGTGGTTGAGGAGCGCATGTGTGTTTCTGCCAACTGATCGTGATTGTGGAGTGAGATGGGTACCAAAGACAATCCAATCCTTGGCTGATGTAGTGCACATTCTTCTTATTAATCAAATGGCTTTTTCTCTCTTTTATGCGTCTTTTATTTTTCGAATGGCAATGAACATTCCATATCTTTAAAGCTGTCATAATGCTAAGCCTACCAATTATGGAATGATTACTCGCAGTGTGAAAAATATGAATGTCATATTATGAAATTAGGAGTTCAGAAGTTGAAGCATGTAACATATACTGTTCAAAAATATAAGAATTAAGAGAAAGAGGGTGTATTTGCAGATTTACTTACGAATGCAGCCTTTTTGTGTATGGATTGAAGTGTGCGCTATGGTATCAAAAGTATATTTTGATTTTTAGTATTTTAGATATGTATACATTTTCGGTATACAAGATACTAAAGAAGTGTATAATATGTAAAAATATTATTTGTTAGTTTGGTGTCAACACCGGTGCAATACATTTAAAGTGGTATACCAACGAAATATACAGTATACCATCATTGTATACCTTGCTATTGTACAATATATGTATGCTGATTTATTTCGTTGCGTGTTAATTGATTTATCTGTATACCTTATTACTACAATGGTTTACTTAGTTCAATATTAATTGTTCTTTTCCCTTTTCTTCTTAGTCGGATTTCTTTCTATTGTACATTCTATTTCTAGTAACAATAAGAAAATTATTTTTCTATTGTATACCTTCATAGTATACGGTATACCCCAATGGTATACAAGTTTGATTTTACCATATTATATTGCCTATTAATAAAAAGAAAATTGTCCTTCTATGGTATATAGTATACCGAATACCCTAATGGTATACAAGTTTGATTTTGCCACATTATAATTGTCTTTCTATTGTATACCTTTATAGTATACTGTATACCCCAATGGTATATAAGTTTGATTTTGCCACATTATATTTGCCTATTAACAAAAAAAAAATTGTCTTTCTATTGTATACCTTTATAGTATACGGTATACACAAACGGTATACAAGTTTTATTTTGCCACATTATATTTACCTATTACCTAAAAGAAAACCATGCTTCTATTGTATACCTTTCTAGTATACAATATACCCAATGGTATACAACTTTGATTTGTCACAACATATTTGTCTGTATAATATTGCAGTATACAGTTGAAGCATAAGTGTAGTGAATTATATACTATAGTAGTATACTGTTACAGTTTCTGCAGCAACATACTATTGCAATATACAGTTGAAAAATATACTGCAAATTAAGATTCTGGAGCATATTCAAAGAAATATAATGCCAAAAACTACGAACTAGCTCAAACTTTTCCAGAATCTACCAATCGCCACTTAATAGAAACAAGGATACCATATATGATTAGATATTATATTGAGTTTATTGAATAAAAGGCCAAGATGGAAAAATGCCACTACAACTTAAAAACACTTGAGATCTTAGTAAATTCTTAAATTAACAAGTGCATGTGTATCAGACAAATATGTACAGAATGTTGAAAATACTCGCGAGTTCATGAACTAATGCTAGAAAACTAAAAAGACTGATAGTTCATTACAAATTTATGATGTAACAGAACATCCTTTAGTAAAAATTCCTTTACAGTGGGACAAGCGGCCAACAGACATTCATCTGCATTATTTCCCCACGAGTCGAGAGTAATATCTTTCAATTGTATCGCGACGAATAACAATTCCGCAATAAAAGCAGTCCCAGCATCAAGTCCACCGGATAAAAAGTAGTTGTAACGTTCCCACAAGTGAGGCCAGTATCTATAAACAACATAACTTGACAGGAATGCTAAAATTAGCCAACTTGTATAATTCACTGAGCTTGCTGGAGGCATCATAGCTGTTGCGCCTAATAGTACTGGCATATGTATGAGGGATATCCATTTTTGCTCAGGAAAAACTTTGGATGCAACCCAAACTAGTAGAGGTGCAATGGCTCTTCTAAGGAAGAACCAATTGACATTGGAGTAAACACCGAGTGTTCCAAATATTTTTTTTGGCGCAATGAGCCCCCAAATAACTAAGGCATCGTAGAATACACGGTCCATTAGACACTGCTAGGGGCTATTTTCTGGAACAATTGTAGTGTCACCAAAAATGTATACATTTATAACAACAAAAATGTGTACACCAAAATAGTATACAATATCAAGTTAAAGTATACAATTATAGTAAATTATATACTACAGCAATATACTACTATAATAAATTATACTATTGCAGTATAATATAGTAGTATACTGTTACAATTTCCGCTGCAGTATATTATTGCAGTATACAGTTTATGCAATTTTTTCTTTGATTTTCAACTCATAAATTCAATCTCAAGCACCTCGAATTGCCTCCAAATATCATCAAATTTTAGCATGAACTTTTCAAAGATACTAGCGACATTATTTTGCAGCACCCAGAATCAAACAATAAATAATAAAAAAAAAATTCACATTTAAGAGCTTCAAGCTCAACAATGGTGGATATTCAAAAATCATCTCCCAAACGCCTCAAATCAACTTCAAAAGAAATCAAAATTTGGTATGAACTTTTCAAAAGGTGCTAGAAACAATATATTGCAACACCCATTTCACAGTAAAATTCAATAAAATTCCCAACATTAAACCTTCTAAAAAGTCTTATTTATTAACCCCTTCAAAAATAAGCACGTGGGGAATTAACAACATAAAACGATGATGTAAAGAACTAAAACCATCATCATCTCTCTTTTTTGGCTTGCGATAATTCTTTTCAAAATGCTTAGCAAGGACAATGCATGTATTGTAAAGCTTTTGGATGTTAGGGACGTAGTTTTGGACTAAGTATACTCCGAAACCTGTACCATTGTGTTTTAAGATCAATTTGGGATGAGATTAATTAGGAAGGAAATTCAGAATATAAAGAATAGGGGAGAGAATGTACATGAGGGAAATAAGGCGGGGATAGATTATAAGGAAGGGGGGAAATGGGTAGGTCAGGTAATATTTTTAGATTAAATAGGTATTAGATTTATTAATAGGTAGTGTGGGTAATTAGTTTTGGTTAAGTGGGTATAGGGTGTAAAAATCCCTATAAAGAAACTATGATACATACTTCTCAGCTTGTTTTTAGTTTTGATTCTTCACAAGATTGCACAAGGGCTAAGCACCACATCGGTATCCTTACTGATATAAACCTGCCTTTTGAGTAAAGCAACAAATCAAAGTGTTCGATTTCGCTTGCTAATTCCACATTGATATTGAAGACTAATTACTATTGAGATCACAAATAACCGTAAAAATTTCGCCCAGCAGCCACTTTTAACACTGGTATTTAGTTTGAGGCCACTTTTTTCTGTGGTCTTACACTAGAGGCCACTTTTGGGCCTTTACTAAATAAATGTTGACTTAAGTTCTGATAGTTGACTGAAGTTCAGTCCATACGGCCCCTGGACTGAAGTTCCATCTCTTAAGGACTGAACTTTCAGTCCATATGGCCATGGACTGAACTTCAGTCCATAGTATGGCTATGGACTGAACTTCAGTCCATGGCCATGGACTGAAGTTCTATCTTAAGGACTGGACTGAGCTTCAGTCCATATGGCCGCGGATTGAAGTTCAATCTTTAAGGACTGAACTTCAATCCGGCCTCTGGACTGAAGTTCTATCTCTTTAAGCAAAAGTGGCCACAAACTAAATGTTTTGGTATTAGTGGCCTGTGCCCAAAGACCAGTGGCAAAAGTGGTCTTTCGTGCACTTAGCCCCAAATAACCGTACATTGGTTTGGGCTAAGTGCACGAAAGGCCACTTTTGCCACTGGTCTTTGGGCACAGGCCACTAATACCAAAACATTTAGTTTGTGGCTACTTTTGCTTAAAGAGATAGAACTTCAGTCCAGAGGTCGGATTGAAGTTCAGTCCTTAAAGATTGAACTTCAATACACAGCCATATGGACTGAAATTCAGTCCAGTCCTTAAGATGGAACTTCAGTCCATGGCCGTGGACTGAAGTTCAGTCCATGGCCATACCATGGACTGAAGTTCAGTCCATGGCCATATAGACTGAAAGTTCAGTCCTTAAGAGATGGAACTTCAGTCCAGGGGCCGTATGGACTGAACTTAAGTCAACTATCAGAACTTAAGTCAACATTTATTTAGTAAAGGCCCAAAAGTGGCCTCTAGTGTAAGACCAAAGAAAATAGCGGCCTCAAACTAAATACCAGTGTTAAAAGTGGCTGCTGGGTGAAATTTTTACCATTGGTTTTGTCCCCCCGCCCTCCCACTTATTTTAAAAATTACATAACATAGCACCCCTCTTTGAACTCTCTCCCTCAAAATGAAAAATCGTAAGTGTCACTCCCCCCTCCTCCCCCGCCACTGACCTACCGCCAGCCAGCCTACTGTCGGCGGCGCTGTCCCAGGCTGGCGGCCCTGAAAACTGATAAATCGCTAGATCTCATCGGATTGCTTATTTTATGTCACCGGAGCTTTATTATTGTTGGTTTTGTTTAAATAATTATTTTGATAATTTTATACACACAAATTTATCAAAAATAATAAATTATACTTGTAAATACATAGAAAAATGTGTATGCAAGAATAAAAATACAAAAATACACACAAAAAACGTAAATTTTATATAAATATTAGTAAATAGTGCACAAATCTGAAAATTGTACAAATTTATTCATTGTATATACACGCGTATGCAAATTTATACAGCTTTATACAAATTTTACAGAAGTGTATAACATATTTTTATTTACTGTATAAACACACCTATACAGATTTATACACGTTTATAGAAGTGTATAAAATGTATAAACTCGCAAAAATAATTTTATGCAGTATTCTAGACAGCTTTTACACAAAAGCTTAACAAATATCCAAGATTTATAGAATTTTATACAAGAAAAATACTAGATCTAAATATTAGAAATAAAATTTAACAAAAACTCAGTAGATCTCATCAGATTTTTTTATGAAAAAGGTGAAAAGAGAAGAAGAAACATGATAACCAAAATCGACATTGTAATTCAAAAGGCCAAAATAAAAGAGGAGAAGAAGAAGTTGATGGCAGCGGCGGTGGCGATGGCGGTTTCGGTTTGGAGAAGAGGGGATGAAGGTGAGTTCGTGGTGGAAGGGGTGGGAAGGCGGCGGGGCTGCAGTGAAAGGAGAGAATGGGAAGAAAGGAAAAATAGGGATTAGGGTTTTTTATTTCTTTATAAAGGAGGTGCTATGAGTGAAAGAAAAAACTAAAAAAAATAGAGGGAGATGACATTTCGGGTAAAGTTGTGATGTAGGGGCCCTTTTTGATAATTTTAATAGGATGGGTATATCTCCATGTAAAAATCTCTATTATAATTAAAAGAGAAAACATAAGTTATTTGGCAAATATACATGATAACAAATGATAAATTAAAAGAAAAAGATTGGATAATGAAAAAGGACATTGTGTTTAGTGCTATCTTCATTTGTCTTTCCTTTTTGAAAAACCAGCTCTTGGGATAGGGGAAGGCCAGGTTGGGGTGAAGAGACGTTTCATCTGTTACTCTTATCTCAAATTATTTGCCAGGTTTGCATTTTGCATTTTTCTTTAAAAAATATTAATATTAAAAAAATATTAATAATAATAATTAAAAAAAATATGTTCTATCCTTATCTTTAGTCTTCCACCATATTAATCTCTATTCAATAAATATTTACTACACTTTTACTTTCAAAAATAATTATACTTTGGATAAGATGGAAAAAAATAATTGCATTTATTTTGAACTTTTAAAATGATAAATATTTTGAAACAAATATTTTTAATAACAACGATAAAAAATTTGAGACGGATAAGCATTATTCCTTCCAAGATTAGAATAGATTCCACGATTACAAGTCAATGTTCTCTTATTAATAACATAGTACTTACTAAATTAATCTGGTTTAACAGAGACAGCTGTTTACAGCTTTATTGTTTTTTATCCTTTTATTGGTTAATACATTGAAGATACGGACCTTTGTGAAAGCAAAGTTTAGGATCATTTGTAGAACATTGGAGAAGCTTTCTTTTTCTTATTTCAGTCATTATTATTTGTCCAGTTCATTTTCAATGATCTACCAATTTCATTATTTTGAATCAAATTTTTATATTGTATCTACTATCTTGAAGAAGTTATCTCATAATAGGCGAAGGGTCATCGTTATGGTGAGTATACGAACAATTTATTATCAAGTGTAAGTTGTTTGTGACCTCAAAGAAGATGGAGACTCGGTTGCAAAAAAGATCTTGTTGTTAGTGATACAAACAATTAAAGTTGCCTCAAATGATCAAGTCATAGTACTCATGGTGACAAACGAATATATATCATACTCCCTCTATCCATTTTTATTTATTACTTTAACTAAAAAAAAAAAAAATCATACTTTCAATTGTCATTTTAAGCAAATTAATAGCTAGTTTGGCCAAGCTGCCGGAAACGACTTATTTTGAAAAGTACTTTTGTCAGAACTACTTGTCAAATAAGTACTATTGAAGAATAAGCATTTTGTGTTTGGCAAACTAATTCGACAAGTGCTTTTCATAACAAATTGTGTTTGGATAATCTTTATAAAAAGTACTTTTCAATGTCAAATTACGAGAAATGACAGTATTAGGATTCATTTTGCAACTAATACTGTATTATTTAAACATACAAAAGGTTTAAATATTTTTTTTATAACGGACTTAATTTAATTTATTTATTCTCATTTAGTTTAAGTGTAAAATATACAATAAATATATAATATAATTTTTAATCAATATGAATAAAGTTAAACCAAAAGATTGAAGCGCAGAACAATTTTTTATTTACATTTGAGAGATATATTGGTTAAAATAATTAAAAATAGACTGGTAAATAAATATTTCTGGTGAGGATATTTTTGTTTTAAAAAATTAATAAACTGTTTCTGCTTATGCTTTTGGGGAGAAGCAGAAATTTGTAGCTTCTTCCAAGCAGCAGAAAAACTGCTTCTGCTTCTTCTCAAAAGCTTTTTTTCTTTTGGCCAAACACCTTAAAATTCTTTAAAAGCGTTTTTTTCTTCAAAAAAAAGTACTTTTGGCTTCTGAGAAGCTTGACCAAACAGGCTATAAGAGAGACTTCACGATATTCTTCCAATTATACTTTTATCATTAAATAATTCTTTCTCAAATCATACAACAACAACAAATACAACAACAACATACCTAGTGTATTCTCATAAGTGGAGTTTGGGTAGGGTGAGATGTACACAGACCTTACCCCCACCAAGGTGGAGAGGCTGTTTCCGATAGACCCTCTGCTCAAGAAAAAATAATCCGAAAACATGCTAGCAAAATAAGATGAAACTACCCAAGATAAAAAAGATACTCACAAAGAAATTACAGATAACTAAGATAAACATACACAATGCAATTAATAAAGGCACACAATACGATATACAAAGTATATAAAATTAAAAAAAAATGATATTCAGCCTTCACTCGATCTAACGATTACTACCTTACCTTCTACCATAATCCTCGACTTCCACACTTTCCTATCAAGGGTCACGTCCTCGGTGGTCTGGATGTGAGCCATGTTCTGATGAATCACCTCGCCCAAATTCTTTTTTGGTCTACCTCGACCTCTCCGTAGACACAGCACTGCCAATTTCTCGGACCTTCTCATTAGAGCATCTGTGCTCTTTCTTCTCACATGGCCGAACAATCGCAACCTCGCTTCTCGCATCTTGTCCGCCACAGCGGCCACTCCCACCTTGCCATGAATGATTTCATTACTAATCTTATCCATCCTTGTATGGCCACACATCCATCTAAGCATTCTCATCTTCGCTACGCTCATCTTCTGAATGTGTTTGGTCTTGACTGGCCAACACTCTGTTCTATACAATATAGTTGGTCTAACGATTGTTTTATAGAACTTACCTTTTAGAGGAGGTGCCACTTTCTTATCGCATAGGACACCGGACGCGAGTCTCCACTTCATCCAGCCTGACCCTATGCGATGAGTGACATCCTCATCAATTTCTCTATTACCTTGAAGGATTGAGCCAAGGTATTTGAAGCTTCTCTTCCCGGGGATGACCTGTGAATCAAGCATCACGTCCGCCTCTGACTCCTGAGATGCATCACTAAACTTGCACTCCATGTACTCTGTTTTGGTCTTGCTCAGCTTGAAACCTTTAAACTCTAAGGTATGTCTCCTGACCTCCAGCTTATCATTAACTCCACCATGAGTCTCTCTCAAATCATAATCAAATTAAAATTTTTAAAGCATAATTAATAAGGTGAGTTAGTAAAATATCTAATTTTTTTATAATTTCTTTATGAGTATATAAAGCCGAATTTGACAAGCAAAATGAACAGAACGGGCATATTATAAAACATGTTCAGTCAGACATTATCATATAAAAATATGTTACCTATTAATCGATTGTAAATCCAACCACACATATCTATGATAGAGTTCTACTCCATCTTTTTATGTGAAATCTGAGAACATAGTACAAGTACTTGCTGCTTACTAGGAAATCAGTTGAATGTTTAATTAATCTCTTTTAGGTGCAGAACTTGATTGATTATTGGAAGTTGAGATGCTCAGACTACAATGTATTTTGAAAAGAAATAATTGATGAAGAGGGTTGCTCACGTTAAGAAAGTTAAAGTTCTGTAATCGAAAGTCTTCATTGATTAATGTACGGAGTACTTTCTTTTGAATTCCTAATTGCAATGAACATTAATAAAGGTTCCTATTAGACCATGTTTGGTCGCTGCATATCAACCCCGATACTTTCATATTCTTGGGCCTCCAAACATAAAGTATGTAGAAAATATTCTTAGCTCTTGCTTTTTTCTTTTCTTTAATTTATTTTACAGGACTGTCTTAAAGCATATTCCAATCTTTAAATTTTTCATTAGTAAATTGGCAATAAAGAAACAAATAGCTGAATATCTTTAGGGAGTGGTCGTTTAGTACAAGAATAAGTTATTCCGGGATTAGTTATACAAGGATAAGTTAATACCGGAACTATTAATACCATGGGGTCCTTAGTATTGATTTATCTATCAAATTGTGCATAAGTTTATACTGGGATTAGATAATACTGATTTGAATTTGCAAACCAAACATAGGATAAGACCATCCAACTTCTTATACCAGAATTAATTAATCATATATCACATACCAAACGAATATCTTCTGATTGTTTAAAAGGTGATGCTGCATGCATGCATGCTTTATTCTCATATTTCTGTTGTGGAACAAGCAAACCTGGAAAGGGCAAGAACACGCTTTAGTTTTGTTCTATTAGTCTGAACAGGCCAAATTTGGTAGCGCGTTCAACATTAGCGTTTGTAACTACTTGCCGGATCAAAAAATTATGATAACATTGTAATTATCAACCTAGAAACGTAGCACTAACATGTTATAACGGATTAAACTACGATGATTATCTAAAAATCATTACACGATAAAAATATAATGCAACTGTGATATTGACATTAAACAGCTTAACGGCGCCCGTGATTACTGATTATCCGTACTTGTGGTTTTCGAATATCTACGGCATATCTCATTTCAAGACAACGTGGTGTACCAAATTCTTAACAAGACAAAGGAATCCCTATCAAGAGTCAAGACAATGACAAGACCACGTTTATACATAAGCCTTCAATAGAAAAATATTACTATAGGAGTATGGGTATCTCCCAATTCCAGATATGTAGGTTCATACATTTTTGACTCAAGGCAACGACGTATATAAAATTTTTAGAAGAGACAAACTAATCCATATCCAAGATAATGATAGCACATTTATACCTAAGCCTAAAGTAGAAAATAAATTTCGTGTAGCACTTGTCTATATATCAATTTTAAAAATCTGAAATCTTATCTTGGATTGTCGGTGTTGCATCTGGACGGATCATAACTCAGGCAGTCCATGCGGGTTCTTATGCTCATAATAATAATAATATATGGGCCCCTGTGGAAGGCAATGTTCAGAAGTCAGAAGTAGTCAGAAAATTAAACTAAGAAGCTACGGCATGCACGTTATATGTGTAGTAAAAACTACCTCTTCAAAAGCTAAAATTATTATTACGAGTAGGAAAAAGAATACTACTTATTAGTTAACAAAATAGAAAATGGTCTCTAATAGTATGTCTTATATATGCATAATTAATAAATAGGAAGTGGCCCCATCGTCGTAACGTTACTGCCATATATACTTTGTTTATTGCTATCGGTTGCATATCGCGACTTCTCACATGTCAACATCTATACTGTCGGAAATATTATACTGTCGGAAATATAAAATGAGGAAAACAGAAAATGTATCATACTACTATTTCTTTGTAGATTTGTTGAGGCAGGTAGTGTCGTGAATAGTAAGGAAAGGAAAGAATACATTTGGTGAGATTGAAATCATGTTTAATTAATTAATGGAGACCCACTATAAATGAATGTCATGTTTATCCGTCGCGCTAAATTTGCATTGCGTATTCCAAATTATTTTCAGCCGTGAAATAAGTAATAATACTATGAAAGAGATTTCTTCTTTATGTATGAAACTTCGGAAAGTTCTTTAATATTTTTCTGGGCTATCGAGATGGAGATGTTATTAAAAATATATCAAAAAATCGAGTAACATGCACCAAAGTAATGTTAGAGTCGTTGAAATTAGTGAACTTACACTCCGTTTGGATGGTTGTTACCCATTGTTTCATAATGTATTGTGTTGTATTGTATTGTATTGTATCGTATGGTACTGTATCGTATTGTATGGTACAATATTTGGATAGACTGTATTGACACATGACAATTGACCACACTTGATGAACAATAACCTCATTGGTCATGGTTGCCCAATTGATCAATGTTGACATCTCTTTTTGGATCAGGCCACCATTCCGAGTACCTCTCGGTATTGGTCCACTTCGACTAGAGGCCCGAAGCGTTGATCGACCTTCTTTCTATTAGAATGTTATAAATCAATTACGAGAGTTCAACCCAAAAGATTAATTTATGGAATTTTTACACAATATAGACATCTGGGAGGGTGTTTATCAGAAAATAGATACATTTTATCTAAATTATTCCAAATAGACATTTAGACCTATTTACTTAACATTTAATAGACACTTTTAAAAACTTTTTATCTTCCTTTTACTGTGCCTATAATTATGGGAATGGGGATATTCATTAAGTGAGCATTTATTAATTTTTCCACTTCTCAAGTATTAACCACGCTTAACATTAATTCCCATTTTTCCGGTCTTAAAAAAATCAAAGCGGTCTTTAGCTTAAAGAAATCGCAGGTTCTGACTTTTTTAATTAAGTGTTCCTGTTGATATTTTTACTGATATATTTTGAATACTGTCACTGAAATTATATTTTACTGATATATTTATTGCATATTTGTGTTATTATTTGCTTATGGTTGCATAAAAAGAATATCTTTTACTTATAGATTATTGATATAGAATTGTATTGTACATACCAGTGGTATATCTATTGAATATATCTTTAAAGCATGTAAGATGCATACATTTTGATATACTGTGCATACATATTATTGTTTTACAGTTCATACAGATTATTAAGCTTGTATACAAATTATTATGTTTATAATATGAATATATAGTGCACATCAGTATTTAATATACTAAAGTGCATATCAGTATTGTACTATGAATATTCAGTTCATATCAGTATTGTATATATTACCAGCATTTCGTTTCCACAATTTTCGGCTGCTGATTGTTATCAGAATCGATGCTAATATATAGGAGATATTCACGTAGATATCTTAGAAGTTAGGATATCCATGTACCTATTATTTAGCATCAAATTTGGTTAGCCATTGATATATGTTAATATGTCTATTATCTAGTAGGGCTATGTAGGATAGTTGGTTAGTTATGAAATTTTCCTTAATTTATTATGTGGGGAGCTTATTTAGCCTATAAACATATTAGACATTTTTTTTTAATTTTTTAATTGATGAGGAACAATTGACACATAACAAATTATCTATCATTTAACACATATTTTATCCGTATTAAATATGGGCGGATTAGATTAGTAATAAATTTTTTTAAAATGCATTTCAACCCGTCCAAAATCAATCCAACCTTGCTCAATTGCCTGCTTTGTTTTGCGCATCAAACAATTGCTTATTTAACAATTAATATAATTTCAATATGAAGAAGCCTAATAATTTAAATTAAAAGCATTAGACTCTTTTCGAATTTTAGAACGGTATTTAGTTAAATGTGGATATATACATAGTACCTGACATAAATAAAAGGCAAAACACATCGACATCCCCTTAAAGTTGTCCGCATTTTTCACTTAAATACTTCATCTTAAGTGTGTCTCATTTAGACACTCCAACCACATCTCAAATGTACCATTTAGACACAACTTTGATGATGTGGCATAGTGTGTGAATTACACCACTTTTCAGAGCGTGAGCGAATAATATTTTTTTTCTAATTTTTTTTTTCTTGTTCTTTTTCCTCCTGTTCTTCCGGTCATAAATTCACCTCGCCGAAGGTAAAATCCGACGACTACTTCCCGTAAAATCTCCACGGGATAGCCAGATTCGATCTGATTTCATACCCAAAGAAGATTAAGCAATTGGGGATGAAGAAAGAAACTGAAAGAAATTTCTTCCTATTCTTTTTATTCTAAGTTTCCTTTAAATATAAAAATGAAAATTTTAGCCATTTCAAATGTTTGTTTAAGCATAAATTCTTCACAAATGTAAACTTAAGGATCTCCATCTCTGGTATAACAAGCTTCATAGTAGAGGCGTCGATCGAGACTTCACAATCAGCTTCGAATTATTATTATCTTTTTTTTTTTTAATTTTTGATTCATCCGTTTCAATTCTGGGTTTGATTACGTCTTCCCTCTGGTATGACAATAATCAATACTTTTGGTTGTCTTGTAAGTGATATTTTTTGGTAGTTGTGATTGAATTAGTTTTGGGTTTGTCTTGTAATCGGTATGTTTTGGCTTGAATTTGGGTTTGTGGTTGTAATGAATAATTGAATTAAAAATAAAGCTACCAGTGATTGGAATAAGTTTATAGATGGTGCTTGTTGCTTAGAATGTTCTGTTGCTGCAATTGTTGATGGAAATAACAGTTGGCTGGTCGTGGAGGAGCTTATAGGAGAAAGATGGAGAAAGATTGGGAAAAATATTTATTTTTAAAGTTAAATCCACGTGTCCTGATGTTATTTGTCACTCTTGCATGTGAATTACAAGCATTTTTTGTGTTTTGATGTCTATTAATTTTGTGTCTAAATGATACATTTGAAGTGTGGTTGGAGTGTCCAAATGAAACACTTTTAAGATGAAGTGTTTAAGTGAAAAGTGCGGACAACTTTAAGGGGCTGTCAATGTATTTTGCCTAAATAAAACAAAAAGAACTCGAGATACTAACAGGAAGACAAAAAGTTGGGGGCTTTTGGAAAGATTTCTAAAGTCTAAAAAGAGTAAAAGGCTAGTTTAAAATGGCAATGGGTCTCCATCAAACTAATAGTAGTATTATAAGTATTTAACAAAAAATATCTTCCCTATTTTTTTCTTGGTGTATATAGCCCCCAATGGTGCAAGATGATGTATGTATCATTTTGGAATTTGATTAATATTGATTCACACTGGTGCACACATTAAAATAGGTTGCTTAATTATACCTCTTGAAGTATGGGTTTTTCGAACTTTGGTATAAACACGAAATATTTTATATTCTAACTCACTTTAAAAAGTTTAACTTAAGTTAACAAATTATCTACCAACAAAACTTCATATTGTCTTGAAAACTTTAGTTAAACTACATAAATATGCGGTAAACTACATATGGAGTAACAAATTGCAGCAAGACCAGAATATGTCATGTCCAGATGCCAACACTTTTCGAGTACTTTACTAGTACTAGTAATAATTAATGGAGTAGTAGTATCAATTTATTTAATTTTCCAATAAACTTCACATTTCATACCATTATAAATATGTCATGCCTTTCTCCTATCTCTCTATCCTAAGTTTCCTTCTGATCTGTCTTTTTGCCATTTTTCTTCTATTCAAGCTACATTTCCATTTGGGTCATTCTTCATATTTATGGAACAATAGTTATTGTTGTCCCAACATTGCATTTAAGGAAAACAAAAAACAAGAAACATTGTGTGGTCATGTCTTATGTTCGAAACTCAGATTCCCATAAAAACACAACTAGTGTTGAAGCTTCAACTCAGTTGAAGCTTTATCAAGCTCTCATCTTTTCTGTACCTGTTTTCTTTGCTTTCATTATTTTATTATTGTTTTACATATTCTATCTTAGAAGAAGGAGAGTTGACTGGTCTTCTTTGAGAATGAGGACTTCTCAATTGCACACTACCATGGAATCTGATGAATTATCAAGGGTATGTTATATTTGTTTTTGTTATTACTGCAAGAAAGTTTATATTTTTATATAAATCTTAGTAGAGTTTAAGTTACACTATGATATGATGTCACATTTATGTGTTATGTGAGCCGAGGGTCTATCGGAAACAGCCTCTTTACTTCACTCGATTGAGGTAGGGGTAAGGTGTACACCTGACCCTCCCAGAACCCACTTGTGAGATTATACTGAATATAATGTTGTTGTTGTTGTTGTTGTTATACCTGTCTTATTTTCAAGATTACAAATCTCGTCTTAGTATTGTTGTTTTAATTGATTGTGGTTGTTGTAACAGTGTGAATTGGGATTGAAGAAGGAAGTGAGGGAGATGTTACCAATTATTGTATTCAAGGAGAGCTTCTCTGTCAAAGACACACAGTAAGACTCTTTGACTTTCTTGATTTTTGTCTATATTTTTGAACTATGATTGTCTATCTGAAACAACCTCTCTACTTTATACGACATAGGGGTAAGGTCTGCGTATATTTCACCCTCCCAAGATCCCACTCGTGGGATTATACTGGGCATGTTGTTATTGTGTGTTCAGAATTTTGTAAGTTATTTGGTAGTAGATTAAGCGTTTTCCATGCTTTTTGATGTCCTGCCTAATCCCCAGTAGAAAGATGGGAGGTAGGTACATTCATCTCTGTCAAAGTTTGCAACTTTATGAACTAACCTGACATTTTGGCAAATTGGATATTCAGATTTCCCTCTTTCATGGTCTCATGAAAGGTCGTCTTAATTTCTGTACTTTATCAAAAAAAAAAAAAAAATGGAATGTCGTCTTAATGGGGCCATGTTCTGCGTAGACCTCCTGATGTAATTAATGATCTATAGGTGTGGCGAACGTATCGATCTTTAGATGTGGTGTGATGTTATGATGATTGAAGGTGTTAAAATAGAATAAGGAAACCTAGAATCACATGGAAGAAGCTTGTTGCTCGTCCCACTAGCTCTTATTAATGAAAAATTTAAGAAAAGAAAATGAGACTTAGCTTAACGTAAAACACAGTGGAAGGGATATCAACTAATCATCCTTGTAAGAATAAGTATGAGATTTAGAGAACTCCTAGTTTGTCTTAAAAGCAAATTAGATAATGAAATTGACCTGTGAAATGGTATTTTAGAGGATTGATAACCCAATTGATTTGGGATTGAGGCGTGGTTGGTTGATAAATAACTGATAGAGTTTTATGGGAGTTCGTTAGCTATTATATTTTATGTAGATGGTTGTGTGGTATAGGATGAAACTTGTTTTAGTTCTCGTGCTCAAGTTTACAGTAGGATGAAGGAACAAACAAGTCTGGAACTCCTTGTGAAATAAGGGTGCTTGATAGAATAGAAGGATTTTACCAATTCAACAAGCTAGTTAATGTGTTTTCCCTTATGTAATGAGCTAATACCTCCCAAAAAATTGCTGCTTGAAGTCACAAATCACAAAGTGAATGTGGCAAAAGTGGTAACTGTTTGACAGATCCTAGTTGTACTGTCAAAATTCAGCAACCAGTTCATTTGTATGTCAATCTGTATAGTGAATTTTATATCCCCCAAAATTAGGTTGCTTTCCTACACTTGTCAAAAGTTCTTTTAATTATTGTTTTGAATTGTCCATGAATTTCAAAGTCTCTTATCTTATTTAGCTTCTCAATGCTGTGTTTGTCTAATCTGAAGCCATAAGTTGGAAATATTAGTTAAATCTCGATATCTTGGTTATGTGTCAGATTTACAGACTTAGAATTGAACAAAAGGTTTAGCAGACAATCTTCCAAAAGATGAGTATGTGTTTTAATAAAGTTCTCTCTCTGGTGTGACAGGTGTTCCGTGTGCCTAAGCGATTATCAAGCAGATGATAGACTTCAACAGATACCTGTCTGTGGGCATACATTTCACATGGATTGCATTGATCATTGGCTAGCCACTCATAGTACATGCCCTCTCTGCCGTCAATCTCTCCTTACTCCAACTAAACCTTCCGCTGAAACACCGCATACTATTGCAGAAACCAGTGATAGAACTTCAGATGAGCAACATAGTGATGACACATCTCGTTGCGGTGGTGACAAGTGCCCCAAAGCAAGCCAGTTAAGTCTGGAGTCCGGAACCATAGATGAAAGGGTGATTCAACACACTACTCAAGTTGAAAGTGATGGTCAGAGTGTTGATGGAGAGAGACTCGAGGGATGATGCCCTGGAGGGAAAATGTGATCCAGTGATGTTCGGTTGTTGGGGAGAATTTTGCTATATGCAGGATAAGTGTGGTGCAGTGTGATGTTTTATATGTTAGGGAACAATATCAAGTGGTAGTGCAGGATAAGCGTGATGCATATACAAGTCTAGTATTCTGAAGATCTAATCTGGTAGAGATCAGATCTTGTTTTGTGCTCGTGAAGATTCAACTTTTCTCAGAGAGAACGAGAGGTAAAACAGCTCATATGTTTGGCGCTTTTACCCTCTGGGAAAAATAGAAGCTGAAGCAAAGTCATCTTTAGTGCATGTATAGATCAAATCTTGTTTTTGTGCTCGTGAAGTTTCGACATTTCTCATGGAGAATGAGAGGTAAAACAGCTCTTATGTTTGGCACTTTTATCCACTGGGAAAAGTAGAAGCTGAAGCAAAGTCATCTCTAGTGCATGTAAAGAGCATATCGTGTCTTTGTGCTCATGAAGTTTCGACATTTCTCAGGGAAATGAGAGGCAAAATAGTTCTAAGCTTTTGGCCATTTCACATCCCTCTGGGAAAAGAAGAAGCTGAAGCATTCATAGTAATTCTCTAGTGCATGTTTTATTCAGATGTTAAAAGTCTCTAGAACTGTACCATGTAATATTTGTATGTGTTATAGAATGTGAATTGAAGGGCATTTGAGTCTTATGTCTCTTTCATTACTACAGCATTGTCAATAACAGCAAGATAAGACTTAACATCTTTAGTTCTAGACTTAGCATTATTCCTTCCAGGATTTGAACAGATTCCACAAGTCTTCCAAAACAATGTTCTCTTTTGTTTTTAAATCGTTGATTTTTTTAGTGGAATTCAATATGAAAGTAGTACGTACCAAATTAATCTGGTTTAACATAGCCAGCTGTTTACAGCTTTATTTGTTTTTAATCCTATTAACTAGTAATACTTTGAAGATAAGGACCTTTGAGAAAGCTAAGTTTAGGATCATTTGTGGAACATTGGAGAAGCAGTCTTTTTCTCATTTTATTTAATTACTATCATTTGTCCTGTCCATTTTCAGAGGTCTATCGATTAAATCAATTTTCCTAATTGTATTCTTACAAGTAATATCTTGAAGAAGTTGGTTCAACGATCAACGCAAAGGGTCATAATTATGGTGAATACGAAAAAATCTTTATTATCATCTTTTTTTTTTTTTTTTTGGGAAATAACATTTTTTTTATCATCAAGTGTAAGTAGTTAATTTGTCAGCTCAAAGAAGATGGAGACTCAATTGCAAAAAGAGGATGCATGTTGTTAATGATACTAACAAAGTTGACTCCAATTTGATCAAATTAGTTTGAGTACGCAAGGTGATACACAACTATAAAATAGTTTTTATATATTTGTCAAACACACTGTCATATAAAATTGTGTTTCCAGTAATCAGTTATATATCATCCAAAACGTATATATCTATGTATATTCAGATGAAATTGTACTCCAGGTTTTCTTAAATAAACTGAAACAATTGCACAAGTTGCTGCTTGCTAGGGACAACAAGTTGAACTTTTTAAATTTCTTTTTAGGTGCAACACTTGATTGTATAATGGCCTAGTTACGATCAAACTAAAACTGATTAAAAACAATTTTCTCACTTTAAGAAAGTCTAATCTAACTTCTAAAGTATTTATTGATTAATTTACCAAAAGATCGTATTTTGCGATGAACAATGACAACAAGAAGATTATGATGATTGAGGTTCTCATAGAAATAATATCTATAATACGTTTAATCATGTTTGGTCGATGCATATAATGGCATAGAATGTACTCCCTCCGTCTCAAATTTGTTGTCGCTTTAGAGAAATGGTTTGTCCCAAATTAGTTGTCTCTTTAGGATTTCAAGACTAAATCTACTAGTGTTTTCCAATTATACCCTTAATAATTAAAATAATTCTCAAAGAAAGTTAATAGTCAAACATTAAATAAGGGTAACATAGTAAAATAAACACCCTATTTAATGATTTTCTTAATGGGCGTGAAAAAGCTGAAGGCGACAACTAAAATGGGACGGAGGGAGTAAATGATAAGAACTAAGAAGTGTAATCAATGTGTAGTTGTAGGGTATACTTGTTAATTGTTATAATAAAATTAATGTTTTATTCTTTTCTCTTTCAAAATAATTTTCTTTAGCCGAGAGCCATTGGATTCGTCTGGATGGGAAAGATCGGTGTACATCTCACCCTCTTGACGCCCCACTTGCGGGAGTATTATTATTGTAGTTGTTAATTTTATTCTTTAGTTGTATTAATAATCCTTGATATCAATGATAAAATGCCAGAATTTTCACACCAAAATATTCTTTTGTTATTTTAGCAGCATATCAACTCAGACGAAACGTTGCCTACATATACTTTTGAATTCTTGGTCTTCAGACAATGTGGAACGGTGTATATGCAGAAATTTTCTTCACTATATTTAACACACTTTTGTAGAGTTTCCCTTTAAGCATATTCGAAGCTTTAAATATTTTTCTATTATAAAAAGTGATATTAATAAAAGAAATAAATAGCAGTCTCTATCAAACGTATAATTTTATTAAAAATGGTGGCTGTTTGAAAGCTAATGCTGCATTATTCTCTCATTTCTTTTGTGGAACAATCAAAAGGCATGCAAGAACAAGCTTTAGTTCTGTTTATATTAGACTGAACAAGACAAATGTGGTAGCTGTTCGTTATTCTTGCCGGATCAAAATATTTAATATGGTCTGCCAAAAAGTATTTACACAATTAGTTAAGTTATCCCATAATTACAAATTAATTCAGAGGCGAACCTAACCCCTTTTAGGGGTCCAGGGCACCCACTAATGTACATCGGGAGATATATTAAATTACATATACACATACAAATATGTATATGTATATGTATGTGTATATATAACCACACACACATGTATATATGAGTATATACGATTCAAAACCTATATATGTCTATATTTTATTTGGCATATACTCCATATGCTAAAAATGGCGATGGCTCGCCGTGTTCAAGTCCTGAGTTCGAAGTTTTATATTATGATAAACACCAATATATTGATAGTGTGAAGAGGCAGTTTATTAGACTTAAATACGTGTACATGATTTCTCTATAACAGTCATTATTTATAATAATATTTTATTGTAACAATTAATATTCTTCGTGTTATGTTATAATGTGTTTTCTCTAACAATATCTTGCTAAGCAGTTAAAAGAAAAGTCCGAACATATAGAGATATTTGATCGCATTACTAATATAATTGTTATAATGACTACGTAAATCAGCTTAGCCGCCCGTGATTAATGATTATCCGTACTTGTGGCTTTTAGAATATCTACGGTATATCTCATTTGGAGACAACGCGGGGTTCGGTGTACCAAACTTTTAACTTTAAGTACAAGACAAAGGAATCCCTTTCCATGATCTTGACACCACGTTGATGCACATAAGCCTTCAATACAAAATTATTATGAGTAGTATAATATTAGTTACTATTCCATCATTTTTAAATTTATTTGACTTAGCACAAAATTTAATGAATAAATAAAGACTTTTGAAACTTTAATTCAAAATAAATTATTTATATATGGCTATAGATCATCTCATTAATAATATAATGGTGATTTTGGAGCTAAATTATTTCTAGATTTAGAAAGAACTACTCCCTCCGTTCCAAAATAGTTGTCATAGTTTGACTTGGAGCGGAGTTTAAGAAATGTGATAAGCTTTTTGGAACTTGTGGTCCAAAATAAGCCATACATAAATATGTGGCTATAAAGCATTTCATTAAAGGTAAAGTAGTAGTTTCAACTCAAAAAATTTTCCAAATTTAGAATTGTGTCATTCTTTTTGGAACAGACTAATAAGGAAATATGACAATCATTTTAGAATGGAAGGAGTATTTTTTTGCAATAGATTAAAAGAAAATAAATTCATATAAACTGGAACAGAGTGCCGGAGTACAATATTTTCCAAAATAAGTAGGTTCATACGTTCTTCACTCAAGGCAATGTACGCTGTGTGGCGTGTGCTAAGTTCTTAGCCGAATAAATTAATGTGCAACTCAAAATAAATGTAAGTTTCGTGTATCACTTGTCTATCAATATTAAAAGTCTTACAAATCTGTCTTAAATCTTATCTTGGCTTGTTGATAGTTGAACAGATTATAACTCAGGCAGTCCAGATGGGTTGTTTTGCGTATTTTATTATTTTGGGCCCTTGTGGAAAGGCATCATTCATAACTATTTGTTAAATAAAGTATAACTCTACGGCATGCACGTTACATGTTAGGATTTTTTACTCTTTAAAAGCCAACTTGGTTATATAGTTAAAGAATACGGGTATGGAAATCTGTGTCTTATGCACAATGAAATACGCAAATGGTCTCCATTGTCTTATGCATGACTTTACTACTGCAATACATACTTGTGGATAGTTATAGGTTGCATAACGCGACTATTCACCTGTCAACATGTAGATGTTCTGTCTTTTGTTATAAGTTACAGAAGATGCACACACTAAAATTAAGAAGTAAGTAATTAATTGGAGCAAAAGAAAATAACATAATAAAAGGAGTAATATAGGTCATGTTTTAAAGTTTATTGTTGAGGTAGGATGGCTCGTGAATAGCGAGGAAGGAAAAAGCTTTTGGCGAGATTAAACCATTCACTATACAAAATTGTAGCCCCGATCTGAAGATCATGATGATTCTGTTGAAATGTGTTGTAGTGTGGGAATGTGTCCCATATCGGTGGAAAAGATAGGACAAGATGCTCATATAAGCTTTGGACAATCCTTCACCCTTTGAGCTAGCTTTTGGGGTGTGAGTTAGGTCCAACTTTATGTGGGCGACCATATGTGTGTGGGTGCCCGTGTGATGGGCGCCTGAGTTTGTTGTGCCCACACCCGGTGCCCGATTTTATCAAATTCGTCATTAATTTATCTTGCATTGCATTTTATAAAATAATCTTTCATAGAATTAATTAGTAACCGTTTGTTGTGTGTAAACGCCGGTGCCCGATTTTATCAAATTCGTCATTAATTTATCTGGCATTGCGTTTTATAAAATAATCTTTCATAGAATTAATTAGTAACTTATAGGTTTGGTGGGGAATAAGTTTTGTGAAAATGAGTTTTCTTTAATTATAGAACTCTGGAAAGTTCTAATGTTTGCTTTTGGACCCTCGATGGGAACGTTCTTAAATAGATCAAACAAATGGGGCATGCTTCATTCACATAACACCAAAGAGGAGCCTTCTGTGTTTATTTTTAATTAGCTTCATTGTTCCAATCTAATTCAGTTCAATAGCTCAGGTATATATAATAAATTGAAGTTGTCTAATTTTATTATGAATCGACAAGTTTTATGTTATCCTAGCTCTTCTCATTTATTGTGCTTAGAACCGACAATGAAATTAACAAGCATACTATTCCAACATAAAATACTAATAATAAAAGAATCAAGAAAAAAAAAAGACCTACGAGAGTGCAATGGTTATTTTTTCTTTTAATTAATATAACAAATTAAAAGGGAGGAGTAGGTAGTAATGGAAGAGAAATGAGGAAGGCATCGCTAATGTAGCAATTAGTAGTAACAAGAAGGCAAGAAAGTAGGAGGGCTTTTGGAGAGATCTCTAAATATCTCAATGGTCTCCATCAAACTATATACTACTATTATGCTTAAGAAAAAAAAATCTCCACTCAAACAAAAATAATTATTTTTTCTATATTTTGTGTATAATTAAACTATATTATACCTATACTGATTATGACAATTATTTCTATAAAGTTGTTAATTTAAATTAGTCGTACTCCAAAACGGATTAGAAAAACTGACTCCTGTAAGTTCCATGTTCAGATCCCACCACTTTTGTAGTAATTATTAATTTTGCCAAAACCTTCACATTTGCCATTATATATTACTGATAGATGATATCTTTGAATCTCCACAACAAAGTCAGTCTTTCTCTCTATCCTAGTTATCCTGTCCCCTTTCTAATCTGTCTTTTCCTTTAACCATTTTTCTCCTATTCAAGCTACATTTCCATCTACTTCTTCTTCTTCTTCATATTTATGGGACAATTGTTATTGTTGTACCAACATTGCATTTAAGAAAAAACAAGAAACATAGTGTGGTCATGTCTAATGTTAGAAGCTCAAATTCCCATGAAAACACTAGTACTAGTGTTGAAGCTTCATCTCAGTTGAAGCTTTATCAAGCTTTCATATTTTCTATACCTGTTTTCTTTGCTTTCATTATTTTATTATTGTTTTACGTATTTTATCTTAGAAGAAGGAGAGTTGACTGGTCTTCTTTGAGAATGAGAACTTCTCAATTGCACACTACTATGGAATCTGATGAATTGTCAATGGTATGTAAAGGAAATAAATAAAGTTTTGATTTCTTTTTGATAAAATGTTGAGCTGATTTGTCTTTTGGAAATAGCCTCTTTACTTCACTCGAGAGGGTAAGGTCTGCGTACACCTCACCCTTCCCCACGGTGGGATCATACAAAAAATAGCCTATGGATTTATGTATATTATGTGTACAGTCGTATATGCTCAGTGTATAATTTATGTATAATGGCTAGAGGATGTAAACAGACCGGTTATTTGTGTAAAGATCCCTATTTTTATTCTGCAGGAGATTATTGGTTTTTATATGAATCTTATTAATATTGATGTTTTAATTGATTGTGATTATAACAGTGTGAATTGGGGTTGAAGAAGGAGGTGAGAGAGATGCTACCAATTGTTGTTTTCAAGGAAAGCTTCTCTGTCAAAGACACACAGTAAGAGTCCCTGTCTTCCTTGATTTTTTTTTCTATGTTTTTTACTTAAGAATTGTGTAGTGTAAGTATTGGGTAGTCTATATCATTGGACTCATTTGTTTTCATGCTTTTTAATGTTAATAAATCATTCATAATCCCCTGTAGAAAGGGGAGGGGTGGCAATATCTCTAACAAAAGTTTGCAACTTTATGAACTAACCTGACATTTTGGCAAATTGGATATTCAGATTTTTCTCTTTCAGGGTCATATGGAAGGTGGTGTTTATGGAGCCATGTTCTTCATAGACCTCTGGATATATCGATCTATGGTTGTGACAAACATATCGATCTTTAGGTGTGGTGTTATGATAATTGAAGATGTTAAAATAGAATGCGCTAAACCTAAACATGGAGAGAGGTCATCTCACAAGATCTTAAATAAAAAACAATAAAAAAGAAGATAAATGCAATGACAATTCAGTGGAAGCAAGGAAGCCGTGTAACTAGTCGATATTAAACTAGTTATCTGTGTAAGTATAAGTAGAGGATTTAGATTATCCCTAGCAAGAAAATTATTTAGTATTGGAAGAAATTTGGCGTGCAATGGTATAGAAAAGGGATAACCCATTAACCCAATTGATTTGGGATTAAGGCATGGTTGATCGACAAATGATTGATGGAATTCTGTGGGAAGTCGTTAGCTATTATATTTTTGTTTGGTTTATTATGTGGTATAAGATGCGACTTGTTTAGGTTTCGTAACGAGTTCAAAGTAGGATGAAGGAAGAAACAAGTCTGGAACTCCTCTCGGAATTACTGGGCTTGTTATAATAGAAGGATTTTACCAACTAAACAAGCTATTTAATGTGTTTTCCCTTGTATAGCGAGCTACCTCCCGAGAAATAGCTGCTTAAAGTTGTAAAATGTTGATAAAAGTGGCAAGCTGTTTGGCAGTTCCTAGTTGTACTGCCAAAATTTACCAACCAGTTTGCTTGTGTTTCTATTTGTATTGTAGAATTTACATCGCCAAATTAGGTTGCTGTATTTTGATTTGCTCTCTCTCGCAAGAGAAGTGAGCTTAGCACCAACAGCAGCCAGTTGGTGGTGGGATCTGAAGGAATATCAGAAGTTCACAACCTTCGAGGCACCTCCAAGTGGTGCCTTGTCTAACAGGGGAAATCAACCAATTATGCTACTCCTGTCTATTACATGATTTTTTCAATGTAGAAATCTCCAGTTTTGAGCCTGGAAGAGTCAATTCCAAATCCATGTATTAGCATTTGAACCAACTTTGATGTTACTATCAGAGACATTTATACATGTATATATACTGAATGTAATTTTGAGAGAAGTGAAAAGTGCATATATCTGCCTTTTTTTTTCTTCAAAAGCACATTATGAAGATCTCCTTACCCTTCTAGATAAATTAAAGGATACCTTTTTGTTTATCCAGATACAAGCGAAGCTCTACCTTTTTTTTGAACTTTTGAATTCCTTGAGGCTCCTTTTTTTTTTCCCTTTTGTGATAAGGTTAGAAGTTTCACTGATGGCATCGAGAAGATGCAGTAGGTACAAAAGAGAGAATTAGCTCCATTACAAAGGTAACCCTAACATAAGTTCAGGGAGCTAACAAAATCCAAAAGATGATCAGTATTATTTACCGAAGATAAATTCCTCCAGTGAAAGAGGTTGACAAGAAATGTGGCTATAAGAGAATGACTTGGAGTTGAAATTCCACCAAACTTCTGTGGTTTCTTTGTGCCCATATGCACACAAAAATAATGGGAACCATTTGCCAGATTTTTTTAAATGGATTTTCCAACTTCCGATGAATTCCAGCTTTATGCATCGTTGATATTCTCTGACATAACCCAGTTGAGTCCAAAAAACTGAGTAGAACATGCTCAGAAGTCTGTGCAACAGCACAATGCAAAAATAGGTTTCTGAGGCTCTTTTGGTTTTAAACCTGAATTATGGAGCAATCATGGAGCTGCAAACACTTGTGACTTGCCTACTCTAAAGCAGTACTTTAGGAAACCATAACATCAATAAGCTAATGCTAGTAGAAAATATCCATGTTGGTAAATGATTTCACCGGAAAAGTGTCATGATGGATTTTCATCTATTTCACTGCAAATAGCGCCTTTTGGAATGTCAAGGCACAAACAACTACAGTAGATCTTCAGACATCATTACCTAAATAAATTTATGAAAACAATGACATTGTCTTCAATACCAATAATATCTGGGTCTAACCGAAGTATGTCATAGGAGTTTATCATAAGAACAATTGGCTCTTTAGTAATAGCTTAATATAGCACATGAGCAAACTTTTGCATCTTCTTGATGCCTTTTGAATGAAAGTTCTTACTTCATCAAAAAAAAAAAAAAAAAAAAGAAGAAGAAGAACAGTAGGCCCATCTCTTAAAATCATCTAAGATATTTGTTGCTTCAACCTGCCAACCTGCATGTTGTTCCGCCTGCGGCCATGTATCATTTTCGTCTCTTTTCAAATCTATCTGCATAACTTTAATTATCATGGGGGTTGTTGTGGACTTGTGGTTATATATTTCTGGAAAATCATGTGCTGGAAAGAACTGTTCATGTCTATCTATTTTTTGTTTTCGAAAGATTTCAGTTTGGAATTTCTTCCTATACCTGTCAAAAGTACTTTTAATAATTGTTGTTAAGTGTCCATGAATTTCAAATGTCTCTTATAATCTTGTTTTGTTTTGTTAATGCTGTGTTTGTTTAATTTGAAGCCATAAATTGTAAAAAATCATTAAATCTCAATTTCTGAGTTATGTGTGAGATTTAAAGATTATGAAGTGAACAAAAGGTTTAGCAGGAGCACATTTTCTAATGAAGTTCTCTCTTTGTTGTGGCAGGTGTTCAGTGTGCCTTGGTGATTACCAAGCAGATGATAGACTTCAACAGATACCTGCCTGTGGGCATACTTTTCATATGGATTGCATTGATCTCTGGCTAGCCACACATACCACTTGCCCCCTGTGCCGCCAATCCCTCCTTACTCCAGCTAAAGCTTCCACTGAAAAACCTCATACTATTACAGAAACCAGCGATAGAACTGGAGATGAGCAAGATGGTGATGAAACATCTCATCACGGTGGTAGCGAGTGCCCCAAAGCAGGCCAGTTAAGTCTTGAGTCCGGAACAATAGATGAAAGGGTAATTCAACACAGTACTCAAGATGAAAGTGACGGTAGCAATGTTGATGAAGAGAGAGACTCGAGGGATGATCATGAAGGGAAAATGTGATCCAGTTTGATGTGCGATTGTTAGGACATCTTTGCTATATGCAGGATAAGTCTGGTGCAGTGTGATATTTTACATGTTAGGGAACAATACCAGTGGCACAGTGTAGGATATAAGTGTGACACATATATGAGTAGAAATCTGAAGATCTAATCTAGTCGAGATCAGATCTTCTTTAGTGCTCGTGAAGTTTCAACATTTCTCAGAGAGAATGAGAGGCACAACAGCTCGTGTGCTTGGTGCTTTTATTCTCTGGGAAAAGAAGCTGAAGCAAAGTCATCTTTAGTGCATGTCAAGATCATATCTAGTTTTGTGCTCGTGAGGTTTCAACATTTCTCATGGAGAACGAGAGGCAAAACAGCTCGTATGTTTTGGCATTTTCACTCTCCGGGAAAAGAAGAAGCTGAAGCAAGGTCATATTTTATGCATGTAATGAGCATATCTTCTAGTTTTGTGCTGATGAAGTTTCAATGATTCTCAGGGAAAGTAAAGGCAAAACAGCTCTCAAGTTTTGGCCATTTTACATCTTTCTGGGAAAAGAAGCTGAAGCAAGCATAGTATTTCTTTAATGCATGTTTATTCAGAAGTTAAAAGTTTCTGGGAGTGTACCATGTAATGTTTGTGTGTAATAGAATGTGAGTTGAAGGGCATTATACCTCTTTCAGTTAGTACAGCATTGTCAATAACAGAAAGATGAAGTTTAATATCTTCACTTCTAGAATAGTATCCCAATTTGCTGCTTCATGTCCACACTACTTGTTGGTCTAAAATATTTGACGTTACCTAGCTTTATTCATTTACTAGATTGGAATTTTATATTTCTCCTTCATATGATAGATGAGACGTGTAAGAAAACGCCAGAATAATATTTAATTGATGCTCTAGCACGATATATCATGCTTCTTGAAGCGAAAGAGGTACTATACTATACTCGAAACATGGAAATATCCAAGATGACCAAGTCAAAAGGCCCAGCAACCCTTTTTGTCCTTTGTTAGCAAGTTGGATATTAATATCCATCTTTCTTAAATAAAAATTAGAACATTCACATTAAGAAAAAAATTACCTCCGTTTATTTAAAAAGATTAATTCATGGGGCTAATAATACTGAGAGTCAAACTATTTAATTGACTGAGATTTCTTAATGCTTTTGCCAATAGATTCACTAACTAGAAACTAAACATATTGTCGCAATTCCTTCTAAAAGTAAGGAAGGGTAAAATTCAAACCTTAACTTTATAATAAATTAAAATACTTTTAGAAAATCACTTCAACTTATATTACTTTTCTATGTCATTACACTAAGTTTCAAAACCATAGATGTTAACTCATCCAAATTAACCCACAAGTGGTTGAGCAAATGGTGCACTTAACAACTTGTACATATGAATTATGATAATTACTGCTCCATTTATTAGTATAGGACTGTATAGGTGGAAAGATTTGGTTCTTTTTTAGCTTTCGGTCAAGTGTTGACATCCCATTGTGGGAACTGGGTCAAATTGTGATCATCATCCTTAATTACATAATTATACACTACTTATATTCATATTAAAAAATAATCCCATACATTGTACTATAGTATACCTGTTGACTTAAGCCTGTTTTTGTGTCTGTTCATCTAGGAAGCTGCAGGCACTTGACACCCTCAAACACAGGTAACTTCTCACTAGTAAATCTTGCACTTTTATGCTCTTTGGAAAATTCCATGTAGTTTCTTGATTGTTTTTTTCTCCAAGATTTGCAATTTTCATTCTTTTGAGAAACCACTGAATTGGTTGATTCATGAGATATGAGGGACTTCATTCTTGATTTTGAGTATTTAGCAGAGGGCATGTTTTGGTATTTCTGTGAAGTGTTCGAATTTCTTGCTGATGAATTTCTCCTTCTTTGTCTGGTTCTTGCCTCTTTGGTTGAAGAATACCTTGCCTACTTCTTTTCCCAAATCTTGATTGCTTAGTTTCTTCAAGAAAGAACAAAAAAATCTGAGCTTTTTGGTTGTTGCAAAATTTGGAAGACTTGTTAGTTGAATCATTGGTTGAAATTACTAGTTTTTGTGATTGTCTAGATGGATCCAATCCAGAAAGCAGTATACTATTGCTCAGTATCGAAGGGGGGTCGAATTTTGTATTCATATAATGGTGGAGATGATGAGATTGATAACTTGGCTGCACTGTGCTTGGAAAAGACACCTCCTTATCATAAATGGTATTTTCAGACTATGAATAAAAAGACTTTTGGGTTTTTGATGGAAGAGGGGTATGTATATTTTGCTATTGCCTACAAGGGTCTTGGTAATGCTGAAGTTCTTCGGTTTCTAGAGCACTTGAGAGATGAATTCAGAAAGGTAGCTAGAAAAGGTTCTGGCCGGATTATTTCAAATCTGAACTCACTTTGTTTACAAGAACAACTAGTTCCCGTTATTCGTCATTTGATTACTTCGTTGGAGCATGTATCTGGCGCTGGTACTGGGTGGCCAGCAGGTACTCCTCCACAGCATGGTGGTGTTTCTGCTTCACCATATAACAATGCCAACGGACAAATTGAGGGTGGATCTTCAACAAGAGCCCCGTTATTGTCCAAGCCTAGTAGACAGGACAAGAAGAAAATGAAGGAGCATGCAATTGCCATGAGAGGTATTGAGTTGGAGGAGCACCGGAAATCTACAGAACGAGTTAAGGTTGAAACAGGAGTTCTTGATTCAGATAACCAAGGTGCAGCAGTACCTCCACCTATGTTACAGAAGGAGTTTGGCTTGGTGAGGACTAGATCAGGCTCTCTAAACTTTCAAAGGAGGTGGTGCCGCCAAGTACGGATTATCCTTGCCATTGATGCTGCAGTATGTCTTGTGCTGTTTGTGATTTGGTTGGTTATATGTGAAGGTACAAAGTGCCTGCGCTGAGTTATTTTCATCCCTTATATTTTCTTAAGTCATGGAGCCAAGAGGTCATAGTCCAAAGTTTTGGAAAGTATTCCAGGCACATTACTGCTTCAGGATAGGCATATCTGAAGAAGATGGATAAAGAATTCCACAGATCAAGCGGCTTCTATATGTATATCCAAGTATAAATTTCCTTGCACTATAGTTATAAACTCATTGTACAGTGTGATCTTTTGTTTATGGATATAACACGGGTGCAGTATCCTACAACACATCGGAGTTTCTTGTTTGGCTAAATTAGTCCAGTTAGTTGCAGCTCCACATGTCTAGCTGGAACCAAAAGTGGTGCTTTTGTTCATTATTATGAAGCTTTTGTTCTTTCGGCATACACTTCGTATATTTTCAAGTCCCTGTTTATGTGCAGTAAACATGTTTCTCCCATGTCCCTGCCTTTCTGCTAAACGCACTATGAAGTCTAATACAACATTTATATGCTCTAGTGCAAACTACATCTCTTTCTATGATGTCTTTTCTGCACTTGAATTTCTTCCTTCTCTTCTCTTTTATTTTTGGAGGTAGTTTTTCCTTTATAATGGTGGTGGTAGGCAGGATGGGCAGCTCTTTGCTCTGAGGTAGAAGAGCTATGAGGAAAATGCCCAAATTTAAGTGCTCGAACTAGTGCAGAAGGACATCCATATAAAAGCTAATATCTAACAGATGAGGGGGTGGGTCTGAGAAAATTTAACATATCAAATGACCAATAGTAGGCTAACATTAATGTGTCAATATTCTCTTTTTATTTGTTTATTCTATTTTTTGATGGATGATGACCATATAGGAAGAATCAATCAAATGAATATTATTGTTGCTTTAAAAAGAGGAGAGAAGATGGGAAGCTTTGTAAGTACAGTACCCAATATGTTTGACCTTTTTTTTTTCTTTTTTTTGATAACTAACTTATCAAGCTGCATTTCATTGGTTGTTGTTAGATATTCACTGGAGTAAATAAAATGTGTGTGTCATAAAAACCTAGAATGTGTTACTGACTATGTTGCTCGGATACTCCAAAATGCCGCTGCACCCATGTCGTATTCTCCAAAAATGCAGTACTTTTGGAGGATCTGGCATCATTTTCAGATGATCCGAGCAACATAGGTTAACTGATTATATTACATTCTACAGAACTCTCAAAGGACTCCCCATTACCCTTTCTTCCTGAACCATTGCAAGGGTAGGAGCAAGTGTTTTGTTTCTAAGTAGAGTGATCTTTATCAATAGTTATTAGTTTTGGTACTCAAATGGAAAAATTGACCCTTTATTTCCCAAACTTGATTCTTGTATTAGATAGTGTTGTCTAGCAAGGGCCTGATGGATAATCATCTTCCTAGATATCTTAGTCTTGTATGCAAGTCCATAAGACTTTGGATTTCTCTCTTTCTGAACCTGTGAAGCTCTATGAACTCGATGAGATGATAACTTTTTATTCGAGTTCCTTGACAGCCTGTACAGTTACATACATGTACACAGTTGAGAAGGATAAGATTTTCATGTTAGTTGCTAGATAAATTCCCATTCTTTAACTTTGAAGAAAACATGAAATGCACAGAATGTTTTCTTGATTAGTATGGTCCGTGGTTGGAGAATGTGCTAGTGACTGAGCTTGATATCTGATTAGTCTAGATTGCCGCTGCTGTTACTGCTGCTTCATTTTTGGAACAGCCGACGTGTACTCAGGCGATCTTCTATGAAGAAATGTAAGAGCATCTTGAAGAGGGATGAAAATCTTAGCATTGGCTCTCTGGAAAAGCTGATGTCAATGAGATGGGAGCGTGATGAACACAGTACTACTCTTGATTTGTTTTCGCCTGTTATTTATTTGCAACTGTAGTTTTTCATACATCGTTGTGATCCAAGTTTGAACGTTTTGAGCGCTCAAACATTGTTGGTCTCACTGCTGTATACAAAAGTAGCAAATTCATGGTTAGGCTGATGCCAATTTATCACTGCAATACTGTGAAGTATCATCAGTTACATAATGTTAAAATTAGACAGATGAAGCATTGCATCTTTGGAAGATTCCACATCAAGTGAAAATCCAATATCACGTTATATGAGTTGAAAAGAGGGGGAAATTCTTTTCTCAAAAATGGCGAAACTGGTGACCATGGTATGCTTCCAAGAGCTGCATTAACTTGAATTGATCTCATTCAAGGGTTCCCAGTTGTGCTTTATAGAAAAATTGTTATGACACAATCTAATTTAAACAAGAGTGGCAATTATGGCTAGTAACGAGTCTCCTTTAGGAATGCAAATGGTGAATAGGTCGAGTATCCTTTTCCATCTCCTAAGACATCCCAGAATGGAAGCTGCCATTGCTCTAAATTTAACTAGACCAAAGATCGAATGTGTTGTCCCTAAAACTTCTTTTAGCACTTATCAGGATGATGTTAATTGTTCACCTCATGATCCCTTGCTCATGAAAATTCAATTTAAAAACCAATGAATTCATAGAACAATTACTGGTTTGCAAGGGGGATACATAGTGCTATGGTACAAACACATTAATGTTACAGTATTCCTTGAAAAGATAAGAGATTCAAGCTACACCAGCTCTGTAGATATGAAAAAATATAGTTACAACAGCTGTCAAATTCCACGAATTAGCTTGGCCCTCCTTGATGCGCATTATAGCTTACTCTTGTGAACTTCCCATGGGAACACAGCATCAGTACTCAGCAACTAGCAGCAATTTAATTGCCACTGTAACTTGAATTGTGAACCTGAGGGAATAAAAAGTTAGCTTGAGTACACATAAAAGAACAGCTCAACTCAATATGGGTTATAAAGGGTTTCATCGGAACAAAGCTTAAAGCTAACTCTATATTTGAAGCTGCTTAAGGAGCATTTGAACCAACATGTATTCATGTCCTTTATTTTTTCCGTCAGCTATTTTGTCGCCAATGAAATGGCAGCTCTCTGTTTAAAGGATTACAAATTTAACACTTCAGTTCTAGTTTAAGTATTTAACAGTTTTAGTACTTACGTGAGGATTACATATATGTGAGGAAGAAGCTAAACCAAATATACATGTATCAAGGAGAATAACGCAAATTAATATTTATCCAATTTAACCAAGCCTTCAAAGACCTAACCTCTTCAAAAGCTGATCAATCTTCACTTCAACAACTTCCAGCAGTTTTTGCATCTACAATTTTATTCCTGAGAAACTCTTCAGGCAGCATGACCCTGAAAACCGCATAGTGGTGATTCAAGCTCCTCTCTCCTTGCAATCTTTGGACACTTCCTAGTGCACCAGCATTGGAATTTGGAAGAGAGAAAAATATACGTCTAACCCTTTGATGAACAAGCGCCATTGCGCACCTAAAACACCAATACAATCAATATAACAGGGAACTGAAGTTGAGACCAGCAAAATATCAACTAACAAATTAGATAGGAAGAGCACAAACACACCATAAGAAGAATATAACAGATATGGACTTGTATGCTAACCACCAGAAAGTAGTCTGGGATTAGGTTTTGATCAAGTTTCCGTACTTTACCACCAATCAAGGAAGAAGTCTGTCCTGAAAATATTGATTGTTCATTCTCAAACCAAAAAAAAAAAAAAAAAAAAGTTATTCTTGCTTCATGGTAAATCACTAGTCTGTACTTTAGGTGTTTTCCCAAACCAACCCTCTCTTATAATCTTGTCACAAGCACTTCATCCCTCAAACCCCCCCCCCCCCCCCCCAAAAAAAATCCTTTGTGTGTATGTGTGTGTTGTGTATCTAAGTGAGCCACATATTTTCCCCTCTCTCTCTCTCTCTCTGGCACCTCTAAAATCTATTAGCATGACTGCCATAACCCCTCAAGTAACAATTTAACCAAAGTTATCACCTGCCATTCAGCCAACAGTTCACCGCAGAATTCTACACGCATTTAATGACGGGACAACCCAATTGAAGCTAAGCAAGGAAAATAGTTAGTAAAATAATAGCTAAATAAAATGAACTTACATTGCACACGGCTCCCAAGCCAGGTAAATGTCACATCCAGTGCATAGATAAGGTCTGGCTGATTCAGAACTATGGCCATTAATTTGGAAATCAGACTCCTTGACCTGAAAAGCCATATTATCATATTATTCCTCAAATTTTCTTGACATAGATCTGTGATTCAAGAGATAAAAAATGGTTTCTGATTCAGAAAGAAAAAAAGATAATTGTTATACATTTTGGAAATGGAGGAAGAACAGGAAAATTATTGATGACAAAGAATGAACAGAAATCATCTTTTTTAGCATAACAGTTTACAACAACATACCCATCCCACAAGTGAGGTCTGGGAAGAGAGGGGTGTACTCAGACCTTACCCCTACCTTGTGCAAGGTAGAGAGGCTGTTTCCAAAAAAACCCTCAGTTCGAGAAATCTTTTCTTTTTCAAAACTAAATGAAAATATTGAAGCTAATAGCATAACACCTTTAGATATGGAAAAACTTTTTTCTTTTTTTTAATTACCAAATCAAAATTGATTCATTGTTAATGCACCTAGATACTGTCAACAGTATTACTGAGTGATGATATTTCTATCTGAAATATTTTTTCTTTGATGAGTAATCACTCTTTTGAAATAATCTGATCTGTCTAAAATTCTCGAGAAACAACAGTAGGATGTTAGCAGGGACCCAGGCGCCTCAAGAGCTGCAATTCTTCCTGTAGAAGGAAGGGTGAATTCAGATTTACCTTCTGTCGTTTCAAAGGAGATAGCATGCAATCCTCCTTGGTAGAATCTTCCCCATTAAGCTTGTCATCAGGAAAAAGTTGTAAATCCCTGGCAGCAGAATATTCAATTGCTACAATAGCAGCATGACGCAAAGGATGCCAGCAACCAGAGCTTGGACTTACTGATTGCACAGGCCATTGCCAAGGATTTACACAAGCAACATTATTAATTATATGTTTGAATTCACCAATTGAACCGTCCAAAACCGATGTTTGTTGGTTCTCCAAGTTAGAGGCTTCGAGGTTTTCTGGATAGTTAGAGCAGCTACTTTCCTTTCTGACCTCATTTGCAAGACTGGCTGAGGATGTTATTACTTGGTCACAAGCACTTGCAGTTACCTGGTTAGTTGAAGGGTCTACAATAACAGCAGCATTGACCACCTGCAGATAAAGTTCAAGTCAAAAGTAAATACTGCATGTTTGAGACATATTTACTAGAGCATAGTAAGACATATTTACTAGAGCATAGTAAGACATATTTACAAACACCAGGCATTTGACTATGGTAGGGTTGCCATGACGTGCGCCTAACTCACTTACCACTAGACTAAGGCTTGAGGACTTCTTCCTTTCCTCTCTTTTTTTTTTTTTTTTGGTGGTTGGCGGGTTATTGGATGGAGCGGAATAGACAGCCGACATATACAGGGAAAGGGGGAAAAAATGTTGGAACAAGTATGATAAGACTGACTTGCCAGGCAATTGGAATCGTCTATGGGAAATGGTAAATAGTTACCTGACCATCACAAGATGTAGCCAAATCAATGGTATGTCTCATAAAACTGAAAACTGCTTGTGACTCCTCTTCACTAAATCCAGTTATCCCACTGATGTTGCTGAAAATGTGGGGAAAGGGAAGAAGGTACGGTCAGATGAAAATTAAGCTAACCCTAGAAGATGCACACATAGGCATAATTATTCAGCCATTTTTTCCAGACTTACTAGGTTGGCGGATGATAGGAAGTAGGCCAGAGCTTGCACTGTTCGTCCCATTCTTCCTTTGATGTTGCAGCATATTTGCAAACCTGCTAAAAGTTGATTTAAACACAAAAATATACTGTTTATGCAGCAAAAGGAACATGACTCATTAAGACAAAGGATAACAATCAATAAGCAAATTGGAAAAGACTGAAACCACTAACGTAGAAGTTATATTTACACATTAATGTAAGCAAAGAATCTGGAACTTCCCTCTGTTGTAACAATGAACACTTTGGACACACTGGAATCACTGGAAAGGATATGCATAAAGCAAGCTCTTGAAGATTTTTATAAAATAGCAGACAAATTCAGCCACCAGAAAAAGAAAAAAAAATTAAAAAAAAAGGAAATTGTTTCTTGTTCAGACAAAACTATATTTCCACATGACTAATCAATACCAATACTGATATTAGACAATTCAAGAACCTGAGAAACCCATGGAAAGAAAACTTCAGAAAGAGCTTAATGATTCAATTCCACATATACTAGTTTTCCTGATTATAAGCAACACCATTTGCTTTCTAGTCAAACAATTGTCTGTTTTACCACGATCTCTAAAGAATTGCAAGCATTTCAAAACAAATTTCAATTGTTAAAATCCCTAAATCTTACTTTCCTAGTCGTGAATCTCCATATCTTACTTCCGGGAGACGGTTATATCATGTTAAATCACGGACATGAGGTCCATTTACAGTGAGGAAGTCGGATCTCCTAAAAAGATGAACCGATTGGACCTTGAAAATAAAGTGTGTCACATAAAGAACGGATCAACTTCTTTCTTTTGCAGTTTCACCAAACTAGAAATATCGAACATTCAACATCAGAAATTTACAAGTATGAAGTGCAGAAAGTAGAAGAACCAGATTTCTATCCATCTGCACAATTCACATTAATAATATAATCAACTAATTGACAAAAGGATTCCTACTTCGAAGTCAAAATTGAGCACATGTGCTAAAGATACGAAGATACCCATTCCATGTGGAGACGAACTGATGCATCGCACAACATAAGATGAAAAGCTAATACCAACAAATGGACATAGTTGCCGCAAAAACTAAAGAAAACAAAACCATCCAGGGATCAAAAATTGTCAATACATTGTACATTCCACAAATCCAAAACAAGAAATAGGAGAAGCAGAGCAAAGAGAAGAGTTGCAAAAGTTTTAACGAAGTCTATCAGACGTTCTAAGGTTCCTTTGAAGTTTATCACTTGAGGGGACCACACAGAACGGTGTATGGTGATTAATCACCAATTGGAAGAACCACTTTGAATGTTGCTTATCAGAAAGAAAGAAAGAAAAAAAAGGGACCTAGTTTGGATGTTACGTAACATTCTTTTATACTAAAACATCAATTTTGTTTCTAGAATAATACAAGGAAGAACCAAAGTTTGACATGCCGCAGGAGTAGAAGATGAGACTATATTTCCACCTAAGCACATTGGCTTCACTAGGAAATGCAGTCTAACTACGTAACATCTAGACTTTCTAGCCATTACTCAAGCATCATGTAATCATTGTTCAGCTCGACAGACGACGCGCAGGCAGCGGTGTTATATGACTACTTATATCAAACATCAATTAAATTTGAGACTATAAGATAAAAGGATGACCCACTTTTGTGATGAAAGTACTCAACTGGTATGATTTGACGAGCTCCAGAATCTCATATTGCATGCCCTCAACCTCGCCATCATTTTCAACAGCCATAGATAAAAGCAAAGATAATTGAGGTTTCCCTGTAAAATGAAAAATAAAGAAACCCTACTGTCACCACATTATATTTTTTGTCTTTAAGCCAACAGGATAAGCCATCTATATCGGCTTAACAAATTTAGTATCTGAATATCCGAACACAGATGCAGAAGCTTATCATGCTTCCTTCAATACAACTACACCCAGAACATGTTTTAAAACATATTCCCCACTTAAGTAATAATTCAAAAGGAAATAACTATCTTCAAGGAAAAATTTAAACTGCAGGAAACCGATATAATAAGATACATAAGATGCATACTAGAGGTTAGTTTTCGGCAATTTGGTGATAAGAAACATATTTAAAATAGTATTAGCTCTGTTTTATAGCTGCATTGGGCAATTGTCAATGCTTAATTACTTCTAGAATAGTATTTCTAAGTCACTTACAAAGCTAACTCTCTTTCAATTTGTATGCATAAGCTAGATAGGGAATAGTAAATTGACCTCCATCGATACACTTCTTGCGCACACGCTTCACATGCCGTAGATTTTCCAAGGGTGCAATTTGATTTAACTTCCTGGTTTTAACAATGGAAAATTCAATTTTGAACAAGAAAAAAAGAAATGCAAACTTTGTAATGAATTCAATCTGAATAAGCATATCAACATCAACCAAACAAAAATATCATCAATTAATGAAGAGTCAAAACTCAATGAGCATATCTGAATTCAAAACTCAATGAGCATATCAACCAACCAAATAAAAAACATATTTATAATGAAGAATGAGTTAAAGAAAATGCACTCTTTGTAATGAATTCAATCTGAATAAGCATATCAACACCAACCAAACAATTAATGAAGAGTCAAACCTGACAAGAGTATTGGCATCTTTAGGTTCAATCACAGCAGCATGCACGTTAACTAAAAGTAAAATAGAGGGGTTAGAATGAAACAGTAAAAAGAATGGAAAAACAAGAAAATAAATTGAAGAATGAGTGAAGAAACCTGTGGGTTGGAGGTGAGGCAAAAAGGGTGGCTTTTCAGGTATATGAATGATTTTGCACACACTTTCTGTATCTTCATCCTTGTTCTTCATTCTGCTCACACTAATATTAGTTCGCGCAAGTGTTTGCTAATTGCTGCAGTGCCAATGCCTAATGGTTCAATTCACAGTCAGATGTCTCGTTTTCGGCGCCTGATTCTGCTTACAAGGGCACTATCGTCAATCTAGAGTCTCCAATGTGTTGGGTCAAATTGGATTGGACCCAACTCCCCCCAATAAATTACTTCTCAAATTGAACCATTGAAGCAATTCAAGGTTATACTAATAAACACATGTATATTATTGAGTCTATTACCAAATGATCACTCAACTATTGGAAATAAACTAACAAAGTCACTCTTCTTTGTATTGTTCTTAAATGGTCATTTATCTTTGCATAATTGACTTAAATAGTCATTCTTACTGGAAAACTTGTTATCTCCGGTGAAATATATTGACGTCACATTTGTTTTCTAAATTTAAAATATAAAAAAACTAAACTTATCCATTTAATAAACTATCCAATTTATTTATCAAATAAAATTGACCTGAATAATTTAACGGGTCAAATATTATTTTTATTATATAGAACAATATCAAACTTAAGTTTTTAAGGGATATATGCCACAATATATAAGATGTCATCTTTTGTTAAAATCATTAATGTTGTTGACATATTTTGATGTGTTCTATCAATTTAGAAGATTTAGACATTTTGAAAGGAAAGCTGAAGTTATTCATGGATTATATTATGAGCTTATGATATTTTATGAGAATTTTGGTTAATTGTAATGGTGCTGAAGGATGTAATTAGTTCCACGGAAGCGAGGTATTGTGGTAGAATGAAGCTTGATGAGGAATTAAATACTTAAGTTGATATTGTTGTATATAATGAAAATAAATATTTGACTTCGATTTTATTTTGATGAATAATTTGGATAGTTGGTTAAATTTATGAGTTTAATTTCTTTATATTTTAATTTTTTTTAAAAAATATCACGTCAACATATTTCACCGGATAAAATAAGTTTTCAAGCAAGAATGACTATTTGAGTCCATTATGCAAAGTTGAATGACCATTTAGGAACAATACAAAGAAGAGTGACTTTCTTAGTTAATTTCCAATAGTTGAGTGACCATTTAGATAATGGACTCGTATATTATTTCCAATTGTTATTCAGAATTTCTCCTTTGTAATTCATTTATTCTCTATGTCGAATTGTACTAAGCATGAACAGTATATGAAGTGTTAACATGTTATAACAAATTAAATTACACCGATAATATGTAATGTTTTTTTACATGCTCAATATATATAACTTAACTAATATGTATAGTTAACACTTTTAACTTAATTGTTTTCATTAATCACAAAAATAATAGGCCAGTAATTAATTGTTCTACACTGCATAAGATATACTCGCTAGCGCTTCAACTTTGAAATTGATTTTTTATCGTATGCAGGAAGTCTAGAGCAATGGGACACAATCAACCTGTGATGCAAGATGAATAGATGCTTTTTAAGTTTACATTGCACCCAAAAGGACAAAAGAAAGCAAGTTCTTTTCACAACCAAAATGTTTGAATCTTTCTGAGAGGTTGGCTAATACACATATGATTAGGTGGTTATTCTCTCTGACATTTTCTCATTTGATAGATCCAAAAAGAGAAAACACTTTGTAGGAGAATGAGACTACTGCTACACAGTACACAACAAGCATATAGTCTCTCATCTATCCCACTCCGCCTCCATAAGTTGTGGAACCACCTTTGAGGGACTTTGAGCGATGCCTTCTGAAGGATGATTGGTGAAGCGATCCCATCCCATGATATGAGGCAACGCAAACTACATTTAGAGGACGAAAGAATAGTTATAATTAAACAATGAATGAGTACCACAGCCAAAAAGTCAAAAGAAGTTGCAAAATCACTAGAGATAAATTTGTAGAAAGCACACAGCAATATAGGACATTTTACTTGGTGATTACATTGTACAAAAATGTGATAGCAGGAACACAACTTGTAAGCAATTTAATCACGGGTCAAAAAAATTAGAATAAGTTAGACAGGAAGCTAAAGACAGACCAGAATCCTTTAATACACCAAAAAAAAAAGTTTGTTTGCACAATTTAGTTTTCAAAATAATGTTCCAAATTTGCAACACAAAGGAGCGTCATTTAAGGTTGAGTTATTGCCAATCCAAAAGATTGATTGTTACTTTTTGGGTCATGATTAAATGTTTTCTAATAAACAAGACGAACACTAGATGGGCAATGATGTTAGATGTACCATGTTGACCCCCATATTTACTGCTTGATATAAAATGTTCATCCACCAGTTAGATTTCACAAACCCTGAAGTCAGACTAGGGCAATAAACGTCAACAGAAGCATCTCAAGGTAATAGGAAGTCACATACTTATGTAAAGTAATTACATGGAAGTATATTTTCTTTTATACAAGAAGCATCTTAGAAGAACGTACACTGAAAGCTGTTCGCATAACAGAAAACTCAGCAGTAGTAACAGGAACTGTAAACCGATCGTTAGTTTTGAGATTATTGTTGACAACACCTGCATATATACCAAATGCCGCAATTAAATATGAGTAATTATAATGCGGCTTCCGGATTATGAAAGAAACATACTAAACAGCCATATAGGAAAGATAAACATACATATCATTTCTTTAACATGTAGCTTTACTTTAAGCATACCATGGATCTTAAGCGTACCATGGGTCGTTAAGATGGACAGCTATCCATTACAGAACAGATAGTGACGCTTTGAAAGCATCTTACAGGTTGAAAAAAAAAGAAGAAGAGGAGAATAGGTATACCATGTATAGACAGAGACTTACTCAATGAAACGAAATAACCACTGCCCTCAGCATTTGGCTTAATTGACAAGCTCTTTCTAACTTGACCAGCATTGCTGTAACATATAACCTCTGCTTAGATGTACAGTAAGAGATTGAAAAGAAGCGAAACTAATAATCAGCAGGATGCAAGGATTCTGTGCTAAAAAAGAGTCTCTCTGTGTGTGTATGTGTGTGTGTCTAGTAAAAGCCCTTAGCCAAGAACACCATCAGCAAATCAACCTTGATAGCATTGAGGGATCATGGAAGAATTCACAGGAATCTCTGTTACCCATACTTATCAATGATCCAACCTCTGTCGCTGATAAAGCAAACAACTGCAAGATGTTGAGTTCTGTCAGTCAAGTCAGACTTCAGATATGCGTACATATGCAAGTGGAGAAAGTGCAAGAGAGTGGTGCAGATATTTTCTTTTTATAAGTGACATACAAATGGATACTTAAAAAAGAAGAAAAATATAGACCGGCTTAGAGATCACCAATATCTCTAAGGGAAACCAAGCAGCAGTACTAAGGAGAATGTACAAGCAATTACTTCACCAACTTGTGAAAGTAGGACCTCTCAAGCTTGCTATAAACCTTTAAGCCAGTGGTTCGTACAAGACCAAGTACTAAGCATCCGAACATGACCAATCAAACCTCAATCATAAACTTAAGACTCTGCTAACAGACCAGACAACAAGGAAAAAAAGCTTACAGCCTTGAAGAGCATTAAGAGCTGACAGGAAACCTCTAAAAGCAGAAAATAACATCCTGCTGAATCTAATGTCTGTCAATATGTGTAAGTTCAAATTTGAGTTTGTTATGCGCAGCATAAGAGAGAATGAGAAACGGGTGACTGGGAGGACCTATTGAGGATGTAAAGGGAAAAAGCTGCTCAGTTCTAGTCTTTACAAGCTTAGGCGCCAATGGATGTTTCTTGTCACAATTACCCTTTCTTTTATTTCATAAGTGCTGAAAATCTCACAGCCGTACAACTTGTGATAATCCCTCAACATCCAAGATGTGAGAGCTTTTCTGGGACAAATAAAGATCTAACCTTGTTTCCTAATATGTTAGTGGTACTAAATTATAAGAGAGAACCATATAAGAACTTTTTTTTTTTTGAAGAATGAACCATATAAGCACATTACCTGCCTCTTTTCCCAGTCATATTTGCGCTCACCAACAGATGGCCAGAATGTCAACATAATGACACCGCGGCGATTGAGTTTAACACCTCCAGACTGTAAGAAGAAGAATGGATGAGTGGAAGCATCACTTGAAAATCACTAAGAGATGCACGTGCAGTTTCGTTTTCTATTAAAAAAGGTAATAAAGATCTTACATCCATTTTGCTAAACGTGGGCATCCTAGGTTCGGCAGAAAGTGCTGCCTTGCCTTTAAATACTGAGTAGGGAGCAAACACTCGACTTTGCAATTTTCCTGCTGTCAAGAGATAAGACCAAAAAGAAAAATAACAATATCATCAAGATTACTACTTTATCAACATAAAATCACATAGAGACTTCATGAAATATGTGGAAATTTTCTTCATACCATCAGCCACACCATTCTGTCTAACATTAGAAAAACCTGCAAAAGTGTTGATAGCATGCTGCCAGATAGAATCTTTGACACCCTCTCCGGGCGTGTTCTTATGCAACAACTGATTCCTAATATTAGAGAGAAAAACTACAGGTTAGAAAAAAAAAATTCCTGGTCTAGTCAGTAACACGTTAGAGAGTTAATTTTCCACTCTATGCATGCTAGGCATTTATTCTTCTGGGTCCTTAAAATAATAAGTCATTTGATCTGCCTTTTACGATTTTTCATGAGATATGTGCCTTCATAGCATAATAACTTGGAAATGGGGTCTTAATTAGATTCCTAGTAGCTTACATATGTCTTTCATTCTTGTTTCATCCTCTCTTTACATATGTTTTCATAATGTATCGTATTGTACTGTTTTCGTTTCTTCCATTCAGTTAATTGCAAGCAGGAGTATGTATAAACTATTCATTCTTACCAAATTATATTCTTAGACTAAGAAAACTACTCTACAAAAACATACGCATACGTTCTCGAATAAAAGTAAAAGGGAAATGGGAGAAAAAGGCTGGGAACTAGAGCTTTTAAATAACAGAGGCAAAAAAAAAAAAAAGAAGAAGCTAGGGTTTAAGCAGGGCTTTAGCGAAAAAGGTTTAATGGTAATAAAGTTATGGTGACAAAAAAGAACAGGGTTTAAGAAGAGAACCTGGGGTACAGGAGCCGAGTGAGTTTCCACATCGCCATGGAAATGAGGGCACGGGACAGCCTTCAAACTTCAAACTATTTCTTGTGCTACTTGGAGAGCTTCTTCACGGACAAATGCTCTAAAATGAAAACATTCCTATTTTCAGAAATGGGTATATTTATATGTTAAATTAAATACTTATCATTTCCGCATTCTTTTAAAAAGTATTACAACAGCAACATACTCAGGGGTCGTTTGATTGGGTGTATAAAGGCCTAATGCATGTAATAAAATACACACTAAATTATTACCATGTTTGGTTGCTTTGGGTGGAATTTTAATACTTGCATAAAAATAGTACAATGTTTGGTTAGACTTTAAGATATAATACCCGCATAACTTAATGAGGAAATCTATGTACATTATTTTATGCGGGTAGAAGGTGGAATTAATAATGTGGGTATTAACAATGTAGGTATTAAAATTTAAAAGGACAATATTAACCCTCATAATAATAAAGATAATTTTAAATTATATTTAAGGAGTAACTAAATATTTTAAATTATAACATTGTACATTAATTTGTAATATATTAGTGATTCAAGAAATAATTCCTATAGCTAATATCTACATTACTAATTCTCACATTATTAATACCCACATTATTAATACCCGCATTATTAATATCCACATTGCTAATACCCACATTGCTAATACATACATTACTAATACCCGCGTAAACTCTATCTCAACCAAACGACCCGTCAGTATCTCAACCAAACGACCCGTCAGTATTATCCCACGAAAGTATACCTTCGTCCTAGGGTGTACAAAACCAAAACGGTACCGCTAGTCGAACCGTTACCGCTACCGATAAGCATAACGGTATCGGTATAACGGTTATTGGTTCGGTAATGGTATTAATTTTTCAATACCGATAAGATATCGATACGGTAACGATTTCAATATTTCTTTACCGTTATCGTACCAATAACCGATAAGGTATTTTTTTATAATTTTTATATATTTATTTTATTTATTATTAGTATATTAAGTCAGTTAAATTTTAATTTACAACTTTAATTTATAGGTTAAACTTCAATTATTATTATTATTGGTGGTTATATGTCAATACTCATACACTTTAATTATTGGGTCTGGCCTATTTTATAATTAATTTTGCTTTCTCGGGTCATTGATCAGACGTTCTTATCTTTTCTTTTTCTATTTCATTATCTTGTGTTATGTAAGCAGATTGTTAAGACTTGTTGATTGCACTTGTTTAGTTTGTTTGTTTGGATGGTTTTATTACTTTAGTGGTTGTTCATAGTAATGAAAAAATCTTATCTATTGATAACCATCCACCGAGAATTCACGCATTACTTCGGTGTACCGGTTACCGAACCGTTAAGAACCGGTAACCGATAATTTATTGGTACGATATTGGTTTTACATAATTACATACCGTTAACCGATATACCATTACCGATAAGCTCAAACCCGAACTGTACCGCCCCATGAACACCCCTACAGCCTCGACCCCTTAAAAAGATATTAATATAAAATAACTAATTAACTAAATTATTTAATTTATCCTCTTTTGCTTTTATTATGTTCACTCCACATTCGTTGGCGAAAGATTCAAACCGAAAAAAATAAATAATCCTTTCTTGATTTTTTAAGATCAGTGACTAAGGTCACCAAAAGGTTTGTGAATTTTGGAAAATATTATTACCTTAGCGTAACAACAAATTAGATTTATGTTACAAATATCACAACAATGGATGTGGACTGTAAAATCTCAAATAACATAAGAGCCTACTATTATAAAGACAAACATGAACAAATGTATGTTGAATCTTTCTTATATGCTAGTTTTTCCTACATATAATCAAAACTAAAAATGAAACTGTTATTAATGTGTTATGTGATAGAAAGATGCCTAAAAAATGAAAGGTTGATTTTATAAAATTATAATACTAGCGATGTTGTATAAAGGTGAATGCTTGATTGCTTGAATTCAGCGTAACAATCCACCGGAGGAGTGTTGTCTAGATGTAGATACTAAAATGGATGTGCAAGAAGGTTCATGCAATACACATCCAGGATAAAATGAGAAAATATCGTTTGAGATGGCCTAGCCAAGTCTTACGTCGACCTTCAGATGCACCAATTTGTAGGTGTGATACCATGTGAGTTAATGTGTTAAATGGTATGATGTAGATCTAAAATCACATGTAAGGAAGTTGTCTCGAAGTATCTACCATTTGTTTAGATTCAATTAGACTTTGCAAAATATATGACAATGGATTGATAGAAAAAAATTATATATTGTATCTGATTCTTATTAGACGAGAAATATTTTAGACATGATAACTTTTTTTTACAATATGTCATATGTTCTCTATAAATGGTTTAATCTTGTAGAACTCTAAACATATAAATAGCTTATAGTATTTTTATTAGATTTTGAATAAAATTGGCATGCTATAAATATCAAACGAAGTAACACAATTAGTAATGAAGATTCATATATATAGATGCACAATACTTTAGTACATGAGCTTTTGTACTATTTGAATATTCTCTATTTACAATTTGTAGTTTAAGTTTAGGAGTAAATATCATGTCATCTAACTAAACTATCAAAAAATAAATTGATTTAATAAAATTATATTCTAAAATAAATTGAAACACAATTTGTTGCATTTGGATTAATTAATTTTAATACTCACAGTTTTAAAAATGTTTTAACACTTTTTTTTCAAACAGAAACTGTTTCTCAACATTCTTTTTATCAAGTAGATTAACTACTTATTTTTATTTACACTATTATTTACTCCTCCCACCACCTATTAGTTGTCCATTTAGAAAAAAAAAATGTATCACAAATTAGTTGTTCATTTAGGATTTCAAGATTAAATTTATTAGTTCTTTCTAACTATATTTTTAATAATTAAAAGAATTCTAAAAAAATTTAATAGTCAAATATTAAATAGGGGTAAAAACCAAACCAAATCAAACCGACATACCCAGTGATATCCCACCAAGGTGAAGTCAGAGGAAGGTGAGATGTACGCAGACCCCACCAACATGGAGAGGTTGTTTCTGATAGACCATCAACTAAATAAAACTATTCAGGAAACATGTTTAGAAGAAGCATGATGAAAAGAACCAAAATTGAAATACTAACAAGAATACTCAAGCAAGCCCAAGATTAACATAAACCACCAAATAGCAAATAAACAAAGAGTAAGATGGAAATAATACTACTACAAAAATGAATAAATACCTCAACTACTGTCTATCTTTCAACCCTAATCCTCAACCTCCACTATTTCCTATCTAAGGTCATGCCATCGGTAAATCTGAAGGTGGGTCATGTCCTGTCTAATCACTTCGCCCTAACTCTTCCTTGGAATACCTCTACCTCTCCGTATACTCAACACTGTCAACCTCTCACACCTCATCACCGGAGCATATATGCTCCTCCTCTTCACATGACCAAATCACCTCAGCCTCGCTTCTCGCATTTTGTTTGCCACTACAACCCACCTCAGCCTCGCTTCTCGCATTTTGTTTGCCACTACAACCCACCTCAGCCTCGCTTCTTGCATTTTCTTAGCCACTGCAGCCGCTCCCACTTTGTAACGTAAGGCCTCATTCTTGATCTTATCCATCATAGTATGTCCATATATCCATCTAAGCATCCTCATCTATGCTATGCTCATTTTCTGAATATGGGCAGGCTTTACTGGCCACTATGTCCTGTAAACCAAAGATGGTCTAACGACCACTTTGTAAAACTTACCTTTAAGCCTAATTGGCCTTTTTTTTATCACATAGGACACCGGACGCGAGCCTCCACTTCACCCGACCAGCCCCTACCTGATGTGCAACATCATCGTCAATTTCTCTATTACCTTGGAGAATTGACCCTTTTGAAACTTTCTTTCTTGGAGATGACTTGGGTATCAAGCGTCACTTCTACATCTGACTCCCAAGGTGCATCGCTTAACTTGCACTCTGTGTACTATGTCTTTATTCTGCCAAAAAAAAAAGGAAAACAAAAACAACAAAAATTCTACCTCAGTGGTAGAGCTACGTCTGACCTGATTCCTCTCAAAAGGATACATAGGCAACCATTCGGGTGCGGTCATAATAGGGTAAAGTTCATTTTTTTCCTGTTCCTCGTTGACACAAAAGCTTGCCTCCAAGTTTGCGGCCAATGTCAAAAGAAATTCAAATCCCCAATGTATGCTAAACTGGGGCAAAAGTTTGTTTTTATTTTATTAAAAATAAAATAAAATAAAATAAAAACAAACTTCTATGTTGTTTTACCATCTATTCATATGTTTCATGAGATATCAGTCTCGAAATCGGACAAAGGATATACTATTTGGGTAGAAGAAACGAAAGTCGTTCGTCATCCCAACCCGAGAATGCCTCGCACAAATAATGATTCAATCAATTGACCTGGATTGATCCACACGTGTCCTCGACTTCTACTTTAATGATAGTTCTCAAATTGGTATTTCAAATCTGGTCGAAGCGACCGTGCACGATTTTGAACTTCTCGCCGATCTCCCTTATACGATGACTATTGATTAAATCCCAACCTATTTCACTCCCTCTTTTATTCGTTTTTACCACTCAGATAGCTCACAATGTCAGAGCACATATTTAGATCAAGATGTAAATTCTGCACGCATGTCATGTTATTAAGGCCGACAAAACATAAGACAGAATACTAAGAAAACAAGACCAAGAAAGAAAATAAGAGAAATAATGTCGAGATGAGAGAAAGATCTCGCTTTTCATTGAATTAAAGATAGAAGGGTTTGAAAATCAAAATAAGCAAAGTAATGCACTTGGATTACAACCCTTAAATAACCAAGTACATAGAAAGATTAGCAAAACAAGCTACAACATTTCATAGTCACTCAATTGCAAGTCAGTGCTAGTTTTCCTATGTTAGGCATTGTTGAGTCCTTCACCAAGATGTACCGAGACTCGATAATCTGCCTCCACACCACCAACTTATCATTAACTCTGCGGCAAGTCTCATCAACCAATAACATTCACCATAAAAGCCTTTCCTTGAATACTCATTATCAATTCATCCATTACCAGAGCAAATAAAAACAGGCTAAGAGCCGAATCCTGATGTAACCTCATCTCAACGGGCAAGTGTTCTGAGTCACCTCCTACTGTTCGCAGTCGCGTCTTCGCTCCGTCATACATGTCCTTAATTTCTCTGTTGTATGCCACAAGCACACCTTTGGCTTCCAGACGTCTCCACATAACCTCTCTTAGGAATTTATCATACGCTTTCTCTAGATCGATGAATACCATATGTAAGTCTCTTTTCTTGTCCCTATTTAGCGTCACCAACCTCCTTAGAAGGTGAATGACTTTTGCTCGATCGCCATGCATGAATTCAAATTGGTTACTGAAAATAGTCACCTTCTTTCTCATCCTCTTCTCTACCAACCTGGCCCACACTTTCATAGTATGACTTAGAAGCTTGATACCCCTATAATTGTTGCAATTTTGGATATCACCCTTGTTCTTATACAACGATATCATGTCATTCCACCTCCATCCTTCAAGCATCTTACATGTCCTGAAGATGACATTAAACAATTCAGTTAGCCACTTCATGCCTGCTACGCTTGCACTCTTCCAAAATTCCACTGTGACCTCGTCTGGCCTAGTTGCCCGTCCCCCTTTCATCCTCTTTAACCTCTTCTAACTCTTTTGCACCCGCAGTCTCTAAAATCACAATTATTCGCAGGGTGCTCTAAATGGCCAAACACAATACTCCTGCCCTCTTTTTCATTCAAGAGTTTATAAAAGTAAGTTTGCCTTCTTCATCTAATATGGGCATCTTCCACCAAAACAGTGTCATTCTCGTCTTTAATGCAATTCACTTAGTCCAGCTCGTGTAACCGCCTCTCCCTCATCTTAGTAAGTCTATACAACTTCTTTTTCATGCCTTTAAATATGGTTAAGATAGTAAAATATAATTTATATTTAATAGTTTTATCAATGAAGCTGAAAAAGCTGAACACCAACTAATACGTGACCGAGGGAGTAAATTCGAACCTGTTTATTTAAAAGTTAAATTAAACCAAACAAGCTCAAATTGGACACACATTTACAACATGATACATGGAGATAAAATCAGCGGATCTAGTAGTACAGCAGGAATTAAAGGTTGTACACTTCTCTGGCAATAACACAACACAGTCGTTGAACTGTAAAGACCATACCTAGATCCCGGGTTTTACACCAAAACTACTTTTCTTCTTTGAATATTGAAATGCTCGATCTGGTTCATCCTTACAGTTTAGATCACTAGAAAAAGTTGTTGAATTACTCAAATTTGCTATGGCAGAGGTCACTGCCAACAACACACCGGTAAACACTCAGCTCTCTCATTAATGTCATGCTTTAATTTTTGCACATTTCATATCCTTATTATTACATTTCTGAAATTTAGGCCGATGCGAATAATGTGCAAAAAACCTTATTGGATTTGGAATCCTTCGTTGGCGATTTAAATGTCGAGGATGATACTGCCAGGTTTTCTTTTTATTAATTAATTAATCCTCGACTCATTTTCCTAATTTTGATATAATAAGTAGAAATTCAGGAGATTTGTTTTTTTTTTCTTCGCAGTGATGATATATCTCTCGAGGGACTCGAGGAAGAGCTATACGAATGTAAAACTGATGATGTAAGAATGTCAATACACTTATGTTAGTCACTTTGTTAATTATATAATAGCTGAATGTATTTAAATTTAATTTGAATCCCCTTTGTATATAAAGGTTGTAGCAAACATACTTTCTAAAGGTTCAACATTGCGCGAATATGCTAAAGGCGTTGAAAACAATTTGCGACAAGTTGAATTGGATTCTATCCAGGTTTGCCACTACTTACCCTGTTAACAATTGATAACTTGGGATTTTGAGTTGTTCCAGTAGGATGTAGTTGTTTTTATTGTGATTTTTGCTTTTCTCTATCTTTATAATGATATGTGATCTTCATCGAAACAATAGGATTACATAAAGGAAAGTGATAATCTAGTCTCACTTCACGATCAAATTCGTGATTGCGACATGATTCTATCCCAAATGGAGACACTTCTCAGTGGATTTCAGGTACTTTCCATCAATATGTTTTTCTGCTTCTGGTGATGTTATGATTGCTCAGTGGTACAAGTAGGATTTCCTTGTCTCCGCCTTGACTTACTATGCAAAGAAGAAAATGGAAGAAACTAAAGAAAAACCACATAACATCTTAATGGTCTGCTTGCTTGTACTTTGTACTTGATATGTTACCGTTTGATCTGCCAGGATGAGATAGGTTCTATAAGTTCAGATATTAAAATTCTCCAAGAGAAGTCTATGGATATGGGACTGAGGCTGAAGAATCGCAAGGTATTATTGTTGAAGGATGGATCTTCTTCTACTATTTACATCCTAGTCATGTTCTTCCTGTTTGGTTTATTGCAAGTTACATCTGTAAATTATTCCCTACCTTCTGATTCTGAAGCAATGTTGATACTGGTGGCTATTATTGAAATGCACTCTTTTGTACATTTCTTGCTATCTTACTTTATACATATTAAGTCCCACATTGGTTGTGAGAATGGGTTGTGGTCTTCTTATATGGTCTTGGGTAATCCCCCTCTTGAGCTAGTTTTTGGAGTTGCGTCAGGCCCAAGGTCCATATCTTCCCACATTGGTTGTGAGAATGGGTTGTGGTCTTCTTATATGGTCTTGGGTAATCCCCTTCTTGAGCTAGTTTTTGGAGTTGCATCAGGCCCAAGGTCCATATCTTCACACGGTAGTAGAGTACTAGAGCCAAACCCATCGTCTCTGTTGTTGTGTTTCACAATGTTGGACCCCTGCGTTATGTTATCCACACTCCATTTTCAGTTATGGGCATGTAAGTCCCACATTGGTTGATGAATGGGTCGTAGTCTCTGATATGGTCTTGGGCAATCCTTTCTTGAGCTAGCTTTTGGGGTTGAGTTATGCCTAAGGGTCATATCTTCACACTTCATTACTTTATGTAAATAGACCTTGTAAATAATGAGGCATGGGTGGTGGCTCCTTGCTAACATGGACAATATCGAAAAAGAAGAATACAAGAGTATATAGAGGAATTCTTTTTTACTGTTTTTATACACTTCTGGAGCATATGCAGATAAGAAATATTCTAATAGGTGTGGATGAATGGACACTCTTTGCGGAGAATCATGTTTCTACATCTGCTTTGCTACTTATTGTATACATCTTATAAGCTGGATTTTCCCATCATATTTACATATTTAGTTATCATTATGTAAAATGACTCATGAGAAATATTCCTTTTTCTTTGTTAACCAAGTATCATCCTAAGAAACTGGAGCAGCTTGTTAATCTTTCTTGTTGCTCAGATTTTCTTTCTTCCCTTTATATAAGTGCTTCTCTCTTGTTTCTTTTGATTCAATAACAAAAACTTGTCAGCGTATAAAGAGCTATTTACGTTGTACCAAGCCTTGGTGGGTAGAGTTACCTGATATTGGTGGGAGGTGGCAAGTATCCGCTAGAATTAGTCGAGGTGCACGCAAGCTAGCCCGGGCACCACCGTTATTAAAAAAATAAATAAAAAGTAATGGAGAGTAAAGAAATCATTCTAAGCTTGTCCTTGGTGTAATGTCCTTTTAGCTGTTTGGAATGGCAAGGTCTGTCTAGATTTTTCTTTTCATTAGTGAGTTCTCTCTATATGCTTAGTTTCGAAAGGCATCAATACCCCCAACCCCAAGGACACAGAAAAACCTCTTGGTTGATCATCCTTATATAGATTAAAATAGACTTCTCATCTCTTCTAGTACTTATTGGCAATGTGCATTGCTACCTGGAGGTTGCATAGTTGACAGTGAATAAATGAAAGACTATATTCTTTATGCTGTTGCTTTCACCATGGTGGTAAACGTTATCACTATTATGTGCGAGCATACGTCCTTTTCATATTTTTGCTGAATACGATTACCGATTTTATCTGATGTGGATTTTTCTGCATGAACTGCTGAAAATCTCTCCCAAATTAGCTCTTCACAGTTATGTTGACAAAAGTTTACCGGGAAGTGGGAACAATAATTTAATCTCTTAGATACTTTACTTTTATGTTTCTTCATGATGTATCTCTTCTTGGACTTATTAGGTGGATTCGTGCAAATTAGTCATGCTGTGATTTCCAGTAGATATGATATGACAACTATATTTGCGTCTTGGTGTTTGAGCTGAGAAGATACTTTCTGATAGTTTTAGTGTACATGCTAAATGTCTAGGTAAATTTTGCAGGTAGCTGAGTCAAAGCTGGCCAAGTTTGTTGAAGATATTATCGTTCCTCCAAGGATGATAGACATAATTGTTGATGGAGAGGTAATTTTTTGGCTCATTAGTCTGTTTGTTCCTTATTTATATTTTAAAAATGTATCTTCTTTTGGCTTGAATTTCAAGTTCGCCATTTTCCCCCATTGTCATTCTTCTTTTGTCTCATTAGAGATGCAATTTAAGAATAACTTTCTTTCATTGTAAAAGAAAGCCTATTCTTAAATTGTAAACCCTAGTGAGTCAAAAGAAGAATAACAATGGGGGAAATGTAAAATTTGAAGTTTAAGTAGAGGAAGCATGAAGAGAGGGGTGAATGGGTTGGCGTAATCTTGCTTTGAGGACAATGATGGATTATGTTGGGTGACTCCTCCCTTTTCCTGTTTTTCTCTTCTTTCTTTTTTTTTTGTTCTTGGCTTTGCTGGTAGAACAATGCTACATTTGATGTTGGGGTTTTGTTTGGAAAGTTTCTTCTAGTTGATCACGAGTCTTCTGAACCAGGGGAAGTATAATGGATTATCTCTTTGTCATTCTCTTTTTGGTTTTATTATAAGGTTTTGACCAAGCATGACCTCTCCCCATTTTGAATGCCGTGGTCACTCATGGCTTCTAACCTGTCATGCAACACTTAATTTTGTAGGTCAATGAGGAATACATGAGGACCCTTGAGATTTTGAGTAAAAAGCTGAAGTTTGCTGATGCAGATCCCATGGTTAAAACATCAAAAGCTCTGAAAGATGTTCAGCCTGAGCTAGAAAGACTTCGGCAGAAAGCGGTCTCCAAGGTATGCAAACAGTGAGTAGTCTAAGCATGTATGAGATTGATTTTTACCATTCTATTGGAGCATTTGGGTTCAAACACAACATTTAGATAGCATAACCAACACATGAATGTCTTGGTATTGTTCAGTGTAGTTCTCGAATGATCCTTATGCTTTTATGATCCTGACTTTTGTATGAGAAAGATTCAATCGGAACCAAATTCCTGATACAGTGTCCTCCATCCCTGACAACTTAAGCCTGATATAGAACACGATTTCAAAGCAAGATTGGTGGCGGTTTAAGCATGTCTGTCTTTTTCATGGTTTTTTTGTTATAAAGGAGAAATTTCCGAGGGCCAGTGTGCAGTGGCACATGATTTGAAACTCGGTAGGTGATGGGCTTCTACCCTTCTCCACTTAATCTCCAGATTTCTGGCTGCGGCAGAGTTCAAACCCTGGATGTGCGCCTAACCCACACATTATCGAGCTACATTCATAAGCTACCTTTTAACTAGAGATTAAGTGTTAAAGACAGCTCCCAAATTATTGTCTCCTCGTTTTCTATGTTTTGTTTTGTTTTCAACTGAACTTGATAATCAACCTTGATGATGGAATCTACATTCATAGCCTCCTGCCATCCCAAAACAAATTATGCCGCCATAAGGTGATAAATCGTGTCTAATTATTATTTTGCTTAATTCATTCATATGTTTGTTCCTTGGGCGTTGTGCTTTTTGACTCATATTTGGTTCTCCAATAAGAAAATAGTAATAATCTGTTTAAGATAAGTTAGAAGAGTTTTTGTCTTAAATTTGTTACTTGTCTGATTGGGTTGTTCGTAACTTTAGAGCTCAGTTGCTTTAGTCATGTCCCATCTAATCCACTTTCCTGTTCCTTTTCTAGGTGTTTGATTTCATGGTTCAGAAGCTATATGCTTTAAGGAAGCCCAAAACTAATATCCAGATACTCCAGCAGAGTGTCCTTCTAAAATATAAGTGAGTTGTGTCTTCTTCTGGTTTCTATCATCTATTGCATCATTTATTCCTCTCTTCCTGACTATGGAAAACTAGCTAATTTGTTTTGTTTATTAGAAAAAGAAACAACATAGCATTAAGCTGGTGCCAAATATTACAACATAGCACTAGCTAATTTGTTTGTTTACAACACATTTGCTTCTCCACAATTTACCTGCATGGGCATCCAAGAAGTACCATAGATATAAATATTTCTGATAAACATATCGTAGGTAGAAGCAATATTTTGTTCAGGCCTTAGTGCTCCTAACTGCAGTGCTGTTTTGGTTAGCTACCATTTTCCTGTCAGCTGTCATGATGTTGGAGAATCTCTGAACAAATTTGATTTTACATAATAATGATGGCGAAATTTGGTGTTCAAGGAACATATTTCGTTTTATTTTCCTTTGTACTTGTTATTGGTATAAATGACACAGATCATCCCATTTTTATGTAGAAAAATTTTTGTGCAAAAAGAAAAAATGGTTGAAGAATTGCATTCTTTTTTGAGACTGAAGATTTGTGAGTGTTTTGTAAGTGGAAGGAGAGTTTTTAAATGAAAGGTGCTTCACTGTTTTTTCTGCTGGACTTTCTTTTCTGAAGAACTTCTTGTTTGAAAAAAAACTTAAACAAGCAGGTTCTTCTTTTTCAAAACGAAAAGGTTCTTAAAAATTCCGAAATATAAAATAAAGATTATGTACAAACAAAAGCCAACTTTGTGTAGTGCTGGAGTTTTGAGGGTAATAGCTTTTATTGCTATTGTGGTCCACTTAAATGATTTCAAGACTAAAACTTATGACTATCATTGGCCTCAATGCTTCCTTCCCATTTTCTTGTCACCTTTCAATTTCCTGGACCTTTTAGAGATACAATTGAAGGCTATTTGGAAATTACCTTTGCAGGTATATCCTTTCCTTTCTGAAGGAGCATGGCAAGGAGGTGTATCTTGAGGTTCGAGCAGCATATATTGACACAATGAACAAGGTTAAGTTTTTTTACATTATAGTTCAGTTTAGATAATTTTGCCAGCTAAGATGGTTGATGAATGAAAAGTTACTCGTGAGATCGATGTGGTAGCTTGGCGTGCATGTTCAAAAAGAGATTAATACCCTTAAGGTCCATTAGTTCTCAACTTTTCATTGGTGTCCATCCTTAAGATTTAAAGTTGTTGACATAGTTATGGGGATTAGGCCTTAGAGGTTTGTGTGGTTTTAGAGATTTTCCACAAATTTTGGGGGGATTGTTAAAAGGGATTTTATTGAAATCCAACAACAAAAGCGTGCTGTAAAAATTATATAAAAGTGCAGAGACTTGTGTTAAGTTTGTTGCAGAGGAAGAACAAAGAGAGAAATAAAAGACAAGCAATGTACTATATTCAACAAAAAAGACATGCTATGTATTATTAGGGGGCGATGGCCCATGGTTATCAACTTAGCTATTTGTGTGGTTTTATGAGGAGGAAATATATTTTACATCAACATATATTTAGAAGAATGCTTGGTCGAAGAGATCAAGGAATACAAAGGTGTGCCACTGATAATGTGTCTCTCTGATAAATGCATCCTTGTGCCTGGACTACGAGGGTTCACATTTCACACACACACACACACACACACACACACACACACACATCTTATCTGTATATAAAAGGTATGCATGTCTGTATGTATATATTGGAAATATAGTAGGGAAAGGTTTTACTTTGGATCATGTCAAAGTATAAGTCCTAGTATGTTAGAGGGGGTATTAATCCATCAACTAGTCCTCAGTGGCGGATGTAGAGAGGTTGTTACGGGTTCGGCGGAACCCAGCAACTTTGGTCCAAATCATGTTGTCTTATGAAATTCATGGAATATGTACAAATTACTCCATCCGTCCCAATTTATGTGGCGCCATTTGACCGGACACGGAATTTAAGAAAATAGAGATTGACCTGGTAAAGTATCAATTTTGCCCTTGAAAAAGTAAGAGAGAAGATTTGAGTAATAAAAAAGTTGTTGGTAGGTTTAAAAGTATGTAGGGTCCAACAAGGGTAAAATAGAGATGATGCATTAAATAGTTGCCAAATAAAGAAAGGTGCCACTTATTTTGGGACAAACAAGAAAGGAAATGGTGCCACATAAATTGGGACGGGGGGAGTATTAATTTAGAACCCAATAACTTATAATAACTTGAATCCTGAACCTATTGTTACCTTTATCCAAAAAAAAAAAAAAAAACTTGAATCCTGAACCCCACAGACCTCAAATCCTGGATCAACCTCTGCTAGGCCTTAATCCTCTATACCTTTCGTGAAGGAAGAAAGTGAAATTAATAGAGCGGGAAGATAGATATAAAAAGAGAGAGAAGAGGAATAAAGAATAAGGGGAAGAGAGAACTCCTAAAACAAGCAAACTCCTTACTCCATATATGACTAGAATCTAAAGAATATCTCAATTAGTAAATAAAGTCTCATCTCTACTAACAAGACCAGATAGAAGTCTCTACGATATGATTACAATTTATATTCGTAAACAAGGATCACATTTATTTATTTTGCTATCTAGATATAAAATAACTAATATATCTACATCATTCTCCTCCTGTTGGAGAAAACTCGGCACCAACAAGTTGAATTGCTGGTGCGGCACTCTGAACATGTGGTTTGCAGATTGACAACATTGACCTATGGCTTATCTAATGTGGAGATGAACCATCATTATCAATTTTATGTATATTTTGGAGTCTCCAATCATTAGCTATAAGCTCGACATGGCTACATGCCTAAATTTGTTACTGATTTCTATTCTATTACCTAATGTTTAGTATGCGTTCAGTCTAATCAGTCTTAAGGTTGGCCTAATTGATTGTCTCTTATATCTTATGTTGGAGCTTCTCTTTCATCTTGTAAGCTCTAAAGAATGTTATCAATCATAGTTATCACATGTACAGTTGTTAAGAGACATAGCATGCTTTTTGGCTAACAAGGATTGTGGAAATTTGTGTTACAGGTTCTGAGTGCACAGTTCCGCGCTTATATTCAAGCTTTAGAAAAGCTTCAGTTGGATATAGCAACATCTAGTGATCTGATAGGTGTTGATACCAGAAGCACAGGTCTTTTCTCAAGAGGAAGAGAACCATTGAAGAACAGGTCTGCAGTTTTTGCTATTGGAGAAAGGATAAACATTCTCAAGGTTTCATCTTCTTTCTTTCAGCATTGATCTATGACCAGAAAGATTTTGTGACTGTAGAATTCTGCAGAGTCCAGTAGTTTATGAATTTTATGCATCATTGAGTGTTAGTTTGCTTAGCTTGGTCAAGTATAAAGGTATCTGTAAATTTCACTATGGTAAAATTACTTTTTGAGTTTGAAGATATTGTTGATTGAGTGTGTTTGGAGGACACATTGCCTGATGGTGGAGTGAATATATGTGACTAATGACTAATTTCATCAGCACTAGCTTCAGATGTGTATGGTCTTGGAACTTTTTATATAGTGGATACTTAATGAAGATAATGTGAAGTCATTTCTATAAATCATAGTCGTCATAGATTCATGTGTTAGTGAAGCAGCTTACCTATTGACTGTTGAAAATCATATATTTATGTTACTATGAGTTCTTGGGCTTTTTTAATCTGTAAAATGTCAGTTTTTTTTTCTTTTGAACCTCATAATTTATATATTTTGTTTTTTAGAAGGAAATTTCTTCGAATTGTTCTATGAATGCTACGGAAAATTTAGCTCCAAGAACCATACGAGTTGCATCTATGGTCATTAGTACATTTCTATACAAAGTTTAGCCTGGTCAGAACAGCTGTATAGAGTAGGTCATTCAACACCTGCATCACTGGCCTATTTTGAATCTATTGGTCCAACTATCATGTTGATTGAAAATATGCTGTTTGTTACTGGAACAACTTGCTATATGTGGAAACAAATGAAGTAACCTTTACCTTACCATAATCAAAAGGTACAACAGCCTGAGCTTCCAGATTTCAATAACATTTGTATTAGAGGCGAAACCCCTCTCCGAGGAGAAATTAGAATTACTTGGTGAAATGGATTCTTTTAAATCAATTTGAAGCCATTTACTAGAGGTTGTGACAATCCAAATAATCCCATTATGTCAAAGACAAAAAGGAGATATCAACACTACTTGGTGAAATGGGTTCTTTTAAAATCAATTTGAAGCCATCTGCTAGAGAGGTTGTGACAATCCAAATAATCCCATTATATCAAGACTTTTGGGTGTTGAACCATACCCACTTCATGCGCTCACAGGCATCTAAAAAGACCACTGCAAGTAAAAGGGGCTGAATTATCTATTCCAAGAATACACTATTACATATTCAGTTTTCTGTTAGCTCTTGTCTGATCTTGTCCACCCATTGATAAGGAAAATTTTGTGGCAATGTTCATAGCGATTAGATGAAGTATTTATTGCATATATTCTCCACTGTTTTCAGGAGATTGATGAGGCTCCATTAATTCCACATATAGCTGAAGCCAGCTCAAAAAAATATCCATATGAGGTCCTTTTCAGGAGTTTGCACAAGCTGCTCATGGACACTGCTTCTTCTGAGTACTCTACAATTTTCTCTATTTGAATTCCAAGTTTCTGCTCTGTAACTCACTTTTGAAACAGTATAGCTCTCTTACTGTTAAAAGATAGTGGTAGCTATCCTTGTTAAATATGTATTAACTTACTTTCCTTTTATTTGATTAGGTACCTCTTCTGTGATGATTTCTTTGGAGAACAGACCATGTTTTATGATATTTTCTCTGGTATGAAAAGTAGTGAATTAGAGAGAATATTTCCTTGTCATACACCTTGCTGCAGATAAAAAAATTGACTGTGCAGCTTAGAGTATTTGTCTGTAAATAAGAATCAGATATCAAAAGTATCTTGTTGACTCCAGATCACCTTGTTTAACAGAACTGTATATGCAGTTATTCAGACTAATCGATCTGAAAATGCGAAAAATGCAGTTCTTCCGACTATCTACCATATCTTGTGTTGCCCTTAATCTGTAAATTAAGCTGAGATCGCCCTCTACCACTCTGTATTTTGATTATCGTCATAAGACCTTCAATACATGCTGAAATCTGCAATTGCTTATTTCCTAGGAGGAAGCAAATTCTTGGGTTTTCAATGAGATTAATAATATTCATTTGTGTGTTGTCAGGCCCGTTTTCAGTAATTGATGAGCATTTCGGTACAATCCTTCCCAATAGTTTTGATGCTATTGGCCTAATGCTCATGATTCGCATCATACACCGGCACCAGGTATTTTTCTAAGCTTCTATTCTGGTATTAGTTTGTTTTCGTCCTTAAAATAAACCTAGCCAGTATTACCTCCTATAATGCGTCAGAGATATTGAAATCTAAAGGGGAAAGCTACGTCTTTTGAAGTTCCATGACTCTTGATCATTGTATTTTTGAAGTCCTTTGCATGACATGCAACAATTAACAGTTCCGTTTTTGTGTCAAATTGGATAATGCAAGGCTACAAGCTTAAATAACCAGGTGTTTGCCTATCTTCTTCAATAATTGGCACCAGAATCTGAAATATCTTCTGGCTTTTTAATGTAAACTAATTCTTACTATAAGCAGGTTAATATGATTTAGTAATCATTTGAAAATTGGTCTCTTTCACCTATGGAAGTATGCAGGCATAAGTTTGAAATTTGGTTATAGAAAAGTTCTTCAGACTAGTTAGTCATGACTCATGCTCATACATATGCATCACCTATTCGTTAAAGAATATTGATTATTGGAATTCTGTTTCGAATGTAGTTTTAGTCTTTAGATAAAAAAAAAAAAAGAGAACAAAAGATAAGAGAAGCGCACTGAGGTAAAGTGCTTGGCGACTTTGGAATATGTCAAACATAAAAAGCAATTGAAATATGTCAGATATTCTATTTTATATTGTTGCGTTTTAATTTTTAAAAGCTTACCAAAAATATATTTGTTAGAAAATTCATTGATGAATCATGTGCTTACACACTGCATTTGTGATAGTCTTATAGCCTTGCTAATTTGAGTGTATTTGATTCCAAATGTGTGGCTTTTTGACTCTTAATTATTGCTGGAATCTTTTCTTATCGAAGTATTGCTTTTATTTCCAGCTTGTAATGTCCAGGCGCCGAATTCCTTGCCTAGATTCATACTTAGATAAGGTACGTATCCTCTAATTCTCTTTACCACCTAAGTCACCAGCACCAATGGTGAATATCCCTGTTCCCGGCTTTTGGACATGCATGTGAGCATACAATTGTCTAATTGTACATAAAGGACCTGGCAGCTGTTAATTTCGCCAAATACTTATTTTTCACGTGGTGATGTGTGTCCTTGTGTTATTTTCAATTTGTTGCTACTGTTACGTGGAAAATGAACAAATGTGAAAGCATTGCTTGCACATGCAGGATTTCCTGTCTTGAAATAATACTAATATTATTGAATTGGGATCTAGATAATCATCTCGGTATGAAGTATTTATTATCAGATCGACGTCAACCTAATTAATGACTTAAGTTGCGGTTAAATATGATGAGTTGAATCTTTTGTATTCATGTCTTGAACTGTATTTGGTGATAATCATCGGACCACAGCTCGACAGAAACACTTCTTTGAGATATTTCAGTGTACCAGCAGCAAAAACGGAACTTTCTTTATTGATCAGCCTGTCGAACCTCACTTTCAAGTGGTTTATCTACCTTTTATTCATGGACCTGGATATCTATCTACATTTTTTCTGATTGAACATACTGAAGTGTCAATGTTTCAAGATATTGGAGGGTTAGCTGGAAAAGCTACCTTCTATTCTTGGCACTCATGATGTTTGGCAGGAGAACATAGCATCAGTAAAGAGAGAAAATTAAACAGCTTGCTAATAGAATATGGTCCGGTAGATCATTTTCAAATGTGGAATAAGGAATAAGGATTTTAAAAGGTGAATATAAGCGTATCACAACTTTATAGACAGTTTAAGATGATGACCTTTAAACCAAAAAAATAAAAATAAAATGTTTTCTTGTGGTTATCTCTCCTTTACAATGGATTGCTATCTTATTTCTTAATGAATCTGGGCAGGTCAATATTTCTTTATGGCCACGTTTCAAGATGGTCTTTGACTTGCACCTCAACAGCATGCGAAATGCCAATATTAGGACTCTCTGGGAAGATGATGTTCACCCACATTATGTCATAAGGCGTTACGCTGAGTTTACTGCCTCCCTTATTCACCTTAATGTAGAATATGGAGATGGGCAGGTTGGAGAACATGAAGATTCACTTTTTACTTTACGGTTTACTTGAACCAAACTTTCATACTTGCTGCTAATGTTTGTAGCTTGAACTGAATCTGGAGAGACTCAGAATGGCTGTTGATGATTTGCTTGTCAAACTAGCTCAAATGTTTGCTAAACAAAAGCTGCAAACAGTATTCCTCATTAACAACTATGACATGATACTATCGGTCCTGAAGGTAAGAAGTTAGTTTTTTTTTTTTTGATAAACAAGAAATGAATCATGAAAAAGTGCAAGTCATTGTTGTGAATTCCTATGGGTAATGCTGTTACGAGTTCATTGTCTCTTTTCATTTGATCTTTGATAAACAAGAAATGAATTATGAAAAGTGCCAGTCATTGTCGTGAATTCCTATGGGTAGTGCTCATGTACTAGTTGGATAAATGTCTATAGGTAAATGGGGGTCTATGAGACCATTTGCCAGGCCTCCTTTTCTTCCAAATGAAAAGAGCTATCGAATAATAACTCCTGTTCTTACTATATTGAAACTCTGAACAGTGGCATGTCAGTGGAATTAATTCCTTTTTGTGAAATTGTTTGGAAGTGTATTAGTATTTAATAATTCATATCTGAACAATTGATGCCATTGTGAGCAGATTTATATAATTAGGATGTCTAAATTATATTAATATTTACTGCTGAAGAACTTAAAACATCAAATAATATTTCATTTGCTTTCAGGAAGCTGGTCCAGATGGTGGGAAAATCCAGCAGCACTTTGAAGAGCTTCTAAAGAATAACACAGCCATATTTGTGGTGAGCACAGATGCAATTTTTTTATTCCAAGACGTTATATTAAATTATAGTTATGTTTCTGCCTTATCAAAAAAAAAAAATTATAGTTATTTTTCTGTAACAAAAACTAACCCCACTTCTTCTAATTTTGGTTTGACAATTAGTTAGGTGCTGAAGTAGATGTAGGCAATATGTTGAAAATAAAATCCTTTATGTTCATCCAGAAAACATTGGCTCTGAAATAGAATGAACAAGTAACATAAGTTCATCTATATTTGTTGTGATGAGTACTTGTTTTACCAATATTTGGTGTTGAATGCAATCATAAGCAGTGGATACCTTTTCCTGGATGAGTTTCCTTGATGTGGATGAAATAACTAGGATGTATCAATGCTATTTATCAATGTCAAGCAAATGTCAAGCAATCATAAGCAGTGGATACCTTTTTAGGTTGTAGGATCAATAGCATTTTAATAAATATATACTTCAGCTGAAGGGTTTGTCCTTATCTTCAACTTTTTTTGCAGGAAGAATTGCTGTTGGAGCATTTTAGCGATCTTATCAAGTTTGTAAAGACAAGAGGCTGTAAGTTTTGATGAAAATGCTATGCATATTAATTTTTCTCAAGCCTTCTCATATGTCCTAACTACTATCTTATTGCAGCTGAGGATCCAAGTACTGGTACTGAAAGACCTATAACTATTGCTGAAGTCGAGCCGATTGTGAAGGACTTTGCAAGCAGATGGAAAGCTGCCATTGAACTTATGCACAATGATGTCATTACTTCTTTCAGCAATTTCCTGTGTGGTATGGACATTCTAAGAGCTGCACTAACTCAATTGCTTCTTTATTATACGAGGCTTTCTGATTGTATAAAGAGGATAAATGGTGGTTCTACCTTGAACAAGGATCTAGTTTCAATTTCGTCCATAATGTATGAGATCAGAAAATACTCGAGGACTTTCTAGGACATTTTTTCATTTTTGTACGTTTACAGTTTGTTCCCCCCTTTCTTTTAAAGTCTCTTGCACCACTGTATTTACATGTAAAGGCGTTTCAATTGAACATCATACATTGTGACATGTTGTAAGATCTTATGCGTTTCAATGAAATCTGATAACACTTCTAAATATATGTACTGATCCTTCTGATTTCTTGCCTTCTGTGTTTTGTGCGTTGAAAGTGTCCCGGATTTTTTTTTTTAAAAAGATAGAAGATATAATGGCGTTAAAAGTGTACTGTTATATGCCTTTTAGTGGACTTCTGGACAAAACACTTTCTTCATCCCAAATTTCCAAAAGTATCTTCTTATGAAGTATAGTTTAGGTAAGACATTCCATACCTTACAAAAAAAAAAAAAAGACATTCCATTTAACTCTTAATGACGCTCCTTATAGTTATAGGAATGACTCTGGCATGTTTAAAGACCCCACATTGAGATATCTTTATACATTCTTAGACCTATAATGTTGAATTATAGCTAGTAAACTTTCTATTGCAGTGATCTTTTTTTCCTCTGCTGCAGTGAATTTGAAATCCCATTAACACGAGCAAGATAGTGATCTTTTTTTTTTCTTTAAGTTTCCAAAACGGTAATTGTACTTTTACCTACACCCCAGTCCTAATATTTACTGAGTCTCAAGTTACTTCTAGCAACTGTACTTATACTTATACCAACACTCCATGTAACTAAAGAAATCCAAAAAATTTCTACCGAGTAAATCCTGTCGTCCTGTTCTAGCAACTGCTATATTCAGGCAAACAACATCTAACTGTTATATTTTGCCAAATCATAGAGAAGGCATCAGGGCTACTAATTAGTAGGTAATTGAGACGGGATTAGCGATCAGCAACTCCTGATTGGTTCACCTCTTAGATCTTTTCATCTAAGATTACTAACGGGTATGAAACAAGGAATAGGTAATTGAAGGTGATAGCTAGCGTCACCTTCTAGATCATCCTAGTGACAAAAAACAAGCAGGATATGAGGTGGGAAAGCTACATTGAGGATTCTGAAGGCTTATGGAAGGTAAAAGCAGCCATGGATAATGGTTCTAGTAAACTGTGGTCAAGGATTTGTATCATTTCATAGAACTAATTCTACTCCACAAGTACTTTTGTATCAAAAGAAGGGAAAGGTGGGGGAGGGGGGGTGGGGGAGAGAGACAAATAAGGTGCTCAGGCAGGTAATATACAAAACAGTCAGTAAATAGACAATTAAGGAATGACAGATAACATTAGTCCAAAATAAAAATGCATTAGCAAAATTAAACAAAGTCGTTTACATAGTTGAAATAAAACAGTAAGTAGCTTAAGTTGTATCCATTCTCAATCACCCATGATGGAGAATGAATTTTCTTCCTAGTTACAATCCAAACATAAGCTTATACATATAATAAAAGTGTATCAAATATCAGCTCCAATTACAGAGAAGGAAATAGAGAGAGAGAGTGACAGAGTTGAAGATGACCTGAGTCCTAACCATGGTTGATGAGTCTAGTCTAGTTGAAGAAGAACCCAAGAGACCCCAAAATATCTCCCTAGGGCAACTTCTGATGCATTGGAACTCCATATCCATTTAATGGAGTTCCTGAAATGTTAATGAAATATGATTAAGCTAATGAGATTAACTAAAGATGAAAAATTTAACACTATCCACTATCCCCCCTATATTAAACTGAAAGGGACTAAAATTCCCAAATTCTAGCCCCCCTTCTAGGCTTTTTACAACACTAAGAACAAACATCAACAGTCAACCAAGACAATCCCCTTATCCTCAAGAGAGATTGTTGGCTAGTTAGACACATAATGTGTTATTATCTAAATGAAAATTTTAAAAAGGTTTTCAAAAGGTAATGATTCCTATTCCTAGTCTAAGTTCTAAAATCCTAAGACTAGTTAATAGTTAGCTTAGCAGTAACAAAAACTTGGGACATCCTCATGCCCATGATTTCACAAAATTTATCTATAACATCTACAAGTTATAAAAACTTAAGTTGGAGGGATTAGCCATTTCAAGATCCACATTAAGGTGAAGTTGAAGGACTACAAGTTGGAAATATTCTTGAATTTACAATTTTTTTGCAAAACTAAAACAGCCCTTCAGGGGCAAAATTTTTAAAACAACTTGCTCAGCCTTTCCAGGGCCAAGTTTTTAAAGAAAGAAAATTTTAAAACATGATGACCAACTAAGCTTTTTTTGATATGGCTTGAGTTGGTGATGATGAGATGCATATGCATGCTTTGTTTCTCTTGAAGGATCCTTTCCTTACAAGAGAAGAAATGGAAACATGGAAAACTTTTACTCCACATTTCTTGGATGTACCCCTATGGGGGGACTTAAACGTCAGGAAAAGCCCGTGTTCCATACACGGGCCTCCATTTGACAAAGAGAAAGATGCAAGAGAACCATGGTTAGGCCAAAGATCCTTCAGCAGATTTTTTCAAGTAGCATTTGTAGATCAATGTTGTATCGATCTCTCTTGACCATTTGAGTACATTATACGTCTCTCTTAAGGATGAGGCACTGGTGCACGCAGCGTCATTGTCACGCCTGTGGCACAGCAAAACAAACTGTCAAAGATATTAGTACCTCCTTAATATAATCAATAGTAGCACAATCAAACTGAGGGAAAAAGGGAACTACTAGCAGTTAGAATTAGTTAATGAACTGTTGGCAGGCCAGAATTGAATGGTGAGCTTTAGTTTTATTGACAGTTAGATGTGTTAATATTGTAAACTCAAAAACGTCGTGTACATGCATTTTAATGATAGATTGAAAGGACACCTGTTTCTCCCAAATACGACATGTGTTTAACTAGACACGGAGTTTATGATATAAAAAAAAGAAAAAATATTAAATACAATATATTTTTATTGGTTATAAAAGCACGTCATTAAGGGCATAGCTAAGAGTTTTAATATGGTAGAGTAGAGTTGGATGTGATATACAAACCTGAATGCATAGCAGGTGAGGGAGCGAGGGAGATGGGGGTACCATAGTGTTGTGCTGGGTAACCCCCAGTGGAGTTGATAGCAGCAGCTGAATACTGGTAGAGATGGTGTGGGTACTGAACACCGTAGCCCTGGCTGGCTGTGTAGCCAGTGGTAGCTCCACCACTTCCTTCTCCAAAATTCATGTAAGGGTAAAACGCAGCAGCTGCACTGGACAACACACCACTAGCTGCAGTTCCATAGACTGGATACTGGCTAGTTGCTCCTCCATACACGCTATAGTATCCCTGCACAAATTAACAAACATCTAATAACACTCTCATTCTATTTTAATAATGACTAGCCAGAAGTAGGTTCATTTTTTTATATTTGAACATATGGTCCATGTCTTCGTGTCTAGCATGACTAGTTAATAAATTAGTATTGTTTTGTTCTCAAATCTTACTCTCCATGGAGTTAAATTAGCAAAATATTCTAACTTAGAACGTAGGATATAACGTTAATGGATTTATATGCATTTTGGTTTAGTGAATTTGGAAAAGATTGTAGTTTGTTTGAGGAAAATTTACTCAGAAGGCGAGGAAAAAAATCATGCATGCCACAAACTGAAGTTAAAAATTCATGACTTCTCTTTAATGGGGAAAATAAAAAGTAAAGGTCAACTGTAAGGTTTTGACTAAAACCAGTTAATTCCGGCTTCGAACATCGTGCATTCCAACTGCGTCACCACATGCTTGTATAGTAAATTCATTCATTATTTAATAAAGTAAAGATGTAACATGCTTGTTATAGTTCAACTGTTTTTCTGTTTGTTTGGTATGTTATAGTTCAACTGTTTAATGAAGGATAGAGTCATTGGGACTAGAAAAGAAAAAGGAGATAAATGGTACAAACCGTAGGGTAAGTGTAATCTGGCGAGTAGGGAGAGTACCTGACAGTTTGTCACAAGAAAAAGAAACAACAAAAAGCATTAGAATGTGAAACTTGATATGCAAGGTTTCTAATAAGTGAATAGTTCGAATTTATACAACAAACATAATGAGGTAGCATTGTCAATGAATGCATGCATGACTCATTTCTTGTCCTAGGATGAGTGAGCTGTATTATATTATAATGTCGACATTACCATGTTCATAGTTAAAAAAAAAAAAAAAAAAAAAAAAAGAGAGGGGGGAGGGAGGTTATCCAAGTAAAATGAGGTGTTGTGTGACCAATGAGTTGGCAAATGCACGTGCAGACTCACACATCCTCCCCCCAGGATCCCCCACACAATGAAAAAAGAAAAGAAAAGAACAAAATAAAATAAGGAAGAATGACAAGTTGTATATATAGTCCATATTACAGTTGTAGAAAGTAAAGCATATGTTAAAAGTTAAAAATATAGTATAGTGAAGTACCCATAAAGATTGTAAGGGATCCCTTGTTGGATGGCATAATGAGGGAAGGTTGCTGCAGATGGAAAAGCTGTTCCCAACCCACTTGCTGCTGCTTGAAACCCTCCTTGAAAACCAGTCATCACCCTAATGTTCCTGCCTCCTCCTGCTCATTACATAAAGTTAGTTTATAAGACCATACTATAGTATTAACCATAAAAGAGAATACTTAATATAAAGAAATATTTAACCTACATAGATGAATGCTTAATATAAAATCTTGAAGTACAAGTTTTCCCTATGTACTATTAACTTGAGAGAAAGGTAAAAAAAATGAAGACCAGCATGGCAAAAGCAAAAAGGTGTTTATTACACAGAAGAATGAGCTGTCATGCTTTTTCTAAAACATATCCTGTCATCACATGGAATACTGGTGGTGTTAAAGCAAAGAAAACTGTAAAGTGGACTCATATTCATAAATCCATGCTAACATTCACAAACTTAACAAAGAATACAACTTTTTCCATAACGGGGAGAATATTCAATGAAGAAGCAATTTTATCTGCTTAAAAATGAGTCAAACAAACATAATGACCATAATCCACTAATATCCAAAGAGTGTACATGTAAAAATGCTTTGTACAAATAAAATATTCACAACATTTGAACATGCTAGTATAACGTAACGTGTGATGAAGTTAATTAGCGAAATATGCAAGAAATATTACATGTGATAATAGGGTTAACATTTAGTAAAAGTTAGAAGATTAAAGATATACTACCATGTTTAGGGGTAGTGGGCTTAGATTTTTGAACTCCCATGGAAGCAAGATTGCAGTTGGCCCTTCTTCCATCAATGACTGGAGCTGCATCAACACATGCTCTCATAGCTGCTTCTGGCTCACGAAATGTTACCTAATTTTGAAAAATATATGCAGCCAACCCTCTCAGTAATAATGTTCATGATCATCAAACAGAAATGAACGATAATTAACAACCACTATATAATATTAGTCTAACTACTAGGTTAATTTCCAAGCATTTCATCTAACGACAACAACATAACCAGTGATATGAACAAGTAAGGTCGGTTCGTGTGCGCCACCCTATCTTAAGGTAGAAGCATTTCTTTTAAACTAGCAGTAATTTTTAATTGAGTGATAAAAATTTACCAAGACCGTAAAAAAGAGAAAAGTAAGATGACATAAAAGGAAAGTAGAGATGCATACAAATCCATAGCCTTTGGATCGTCCAGTAGCCTTATCAGTGATGACAACAGCCTCCAAGATATCACCAAATTGTTCAAAGTATTTCTTCATGGTATCCTTCTGAGTCTCCCAAGCCAAACCCCCAACAAACACCTTGGTGTAGGTGGTATCTCCAAATTGACTTGTTATGTTTGATGGAGTCATTTTCTTGAAGTGGTCCAAACTTGAAAAACAACAAGTGTATGGATATGGATCTAGTAGATATTAGTACAAGAAAAGTAGATGAAGAAGGATCTAAGAGGAGGAAGGTGGTAGATAGTGATGAATGAGAAGACAATTAGGTCAGGAAGGAGGGAAAAAAAGAAAGAGAGAGGAAAATAGGAGGGAAGAGAAAGCAAAATAAAGAATAATAGGGACATCAAATTATATGTACATTTGGCTCAACTGCTTTACACACTGTCATCCTCAACTATCTTCACGCGCCTTTTTCTCCCCGCCAAACCCTTTCAATTTTCTTGATATTTTTGTCTCACACAAGATTGTTCTTGCTTTTCTTAAGGAGAAATATGATGGTCTTGTTTGGTTTGGCAGTTTAATTACACTATGATACAGACTTGGAATAATGAGTTCGTCCCTTTATCCACATCTAAATATGGCTTTATTAGATGCACAACATAGGGCTTGAAGAACTTGTGACCTATAATTCACAAGTCCCTCAAAATTTATCGCTTGAGCTAAAGCCTTTGGGGCAAGATTAACACTAATATATTGAGAGTGTATATCTATCTATATTTTATATCTTCTTGTTAAAGTGATTTACAGTGATCATGACTATGTGATATGAATATTTTGATAATCTAGAAAGTTGATATATTAGAAATGCTTAAAGAATATTGATCATACAAAGCAAATTTACATTATATATTAGGATATATAAACCAACGATACTGAAATGTTAATCATCACAATTACTCGCAACTAGTTTTTAAATAAATGGATAGCATAAAGGTTTTAAACTTCAAAACATAATAAGTTAAAACACTTCAATTTTCACTAAAATTCAAATTTACGTATATACCTAAAAAGAAATAAAAGGATAACATATTCATGTCATGATAAAGAGATGAACCACTTAAAACGGGAGGATTGATACTATATGATTTTAGAAAGCGATGTTTTACCTTTTATATGGTATGGACCTCCTATATTTTCCTTGTAAGAATATCTACATGCAATTAAAATAAAGAAAAGCTAAAAAGAAATTGAGAAGAAAGTGGTATACACAGCATTGGTTGAGAGAGTAGGATAGTGAGTGGAGGGTGTATTATTATGTTTGGCCCAGCCTGGCTGTTGCTTTTTGATTTTTAAAATGAGGATCTAAGATTAGTAAAGAGGGCCTGATTTTTGTAAATATTTACGAAACATACCAAGCGTGGGTGGCAAAACACCGTGGGGGTAGAAACGGAACGGAACGGTCAACCGTCAAACCATTGGGGAAGGCATCTTTGCAGTGTAGTTGTTCAAAGATTGTAAGTACTTAAATTTGGATTAGGGTTTGGTGTGTTCCTTTACACTATCTAAAAGAAAAAAACAGAAGAAGCTTTTAACTGTACAAATAATGTTTATGGCAGAGACATCGCATGGTGTGCTGCTGACCAAAATTAATCACTCTCCCCGTCCCAATTTACGTAAAAATATTTAATTAAGTATAAATATAAAAAAAGTGAATAATTTTTAAATTCGTAATCTAAAACAAACTAGTATAAAATTATTTCAAACTGTTGGAGCATGTCAAAAATGGAGTAGTCTTCAAACCATATGAGTTGACTGTGATGGACATGAAAACACACCATGACAAAAATTCTTGTTTTAAATTATTGTCTCATTTCTTGCTTTTTATAGTAATTAATAATTTAATGAAATCTCAGAGTTTGTTTCTTTAGTGAATCTTATTTGGGATAACTGTTACACCAACCCAACATCTTGACATTTCATAATAATTATTTTGTTATCTGTGTCTCAACAAACTTTTATTCCTTCTCTAATTAAACTTTTTAAAAAACGTTTTTGATTTTCAAAAGCATCTCTAAGCACGTATCTTCACATAACACTGAGGTACTACTGTTGGAGCATGGCCAGAACTGAGCCGTCAAGAACTTGGTTCTTATTAGAACAACCTTAATTAAAGTTTCAACATCATATCTCTTTGACTCTTCTGATTTGCTTTGTTAGGGGCCGTCCAGTTTTAAAGACTGGTGCTTTCTAGTTTCAAAATATGAGCAATATTACCTCAATTTTAACTTGTTGCATTCTTTATTTTTCAAACTCTTACCCCTTTTCTTTTTATAAACCGCTACTTTGAATTACCCTCGTAAAATGTTCACTATGGATTCAATTCCCGCAAACTTGCTAATCTGGACAAAAATGGGAGAAACGTTTATTATATTAAACCATATTCTTCTATTGTAATTGAATCTTGGATATATGTTCAGCTTAAAAAGAAAAAAGATTTATGTTTTCGTTTGCTCAGAGACATCATACCGTGCCATTAAGAAAATAAGAGAATACTTAGAATAGAAGGAAACGTCATTGATATGAATTAAGGTAGTGTTTCAATTCTAGTACCAATCATTATTCAGCTTCTTATTCAGGTTATATTGTTAATAATTGGCACATGCAGCATGAGATAAGTAAAATATCATATTCCCTAACGGACGAAAAAGAACAAAAAAGACTTTAAGTAGGAGTATATCATAGAGGTAAAGCCAACTATCAGAATTTCCATCCTTTTTTTCTTGCTATTTCCCTAATTACTCATGTACAAACAAATAATCTCTTTAATTAATAATTACTCATGCACCAACAAATAATAAAAGTAATGTCATTTTATTTAATTTTAGTTGCTCCCCTGGACGAGAGTATATAGAATAAGAATGGACCCATACAACGAGATTATTACATGCCATATGAATTATAGCAAGTAGCACAAGTAGGAAGAGGAGAATGTGAGTAGTGACAGAGAGTGTTGGTGCTTACAATACATTATATTGCTGGGTGTGCTGCTGACATAAATCATCACATTTTCTCTGTGTATTTTCTGCATGTCTTCTTTTTGGTTTTTTAAAATTGATTACTAGTACTTTCTACTATATCTTAAGTGGATATGAGGTTTAACCTTTGAATCCACTCAAACAGTAGGGTGCAACAATTGCTATAATATATATGTCTATCATATATGCTAACATGCTAGTACAATTTGAAAAGGATAATTTGGTAAGTAATTTTAGCCAATTGTTTCCAGAACAATTCAAAACGTTAAACAACTGCAGCACTGTATTAGAATGGAGCTAACTTCACTGGAGGGAATCTCAACCTATAAATGGCTTTGGTTCTTTGCTTCATACTTATGCATTTCAAATAGGGATAACATACATTGCAATTGGGAGATTTTTTATTACTGAAGAAGATATGTCAATTCAAGGAAACAAAAATTTGACATGGGCTCTACCAAAGAAGGTATGGGTTGCCAAAAGCTATTCTCCATAGATATGCTTGAATTATTGATTGATGGGCCATCACAAAAATACTAAGTAGCCAAGTCTTAAGGACTCAAGTAATTGTACTAGTACTAGGACATTACCTTGGACTTAATTCCTAATCTGTCTTATCAATATTTGGAAATCATTAAAGTCAGATCAATATTTTAAAATACGGGGCGCAAAACACCTAGAGGGGAGGTGAGGCGAGGCGAGGCGTGAGCCCCAAGATATGGAGCATAAGCCTATAGATTTTTTTTTTTTTTTAAAAATTTTAATTAAATAAAATAACATAATGATCCCAAAAAATATCGAAAATACATAATAAGTTTAAGAAAATTAAAGATAACTAAAGAAGCTTATAGAAACAAACAGTCTTGCTTTTTTCTTACACTATAAAAAATTGAATAATATTAAAAAAATTTGAAGATATAAATAAATGGTAAGGTATTAACCTTCAAATAAATAAGAAATCACAATTTGTTAAAATTGAATGGTGAATAGTCAATAAAAATTTTGTTGCTACTATTTAAAACATTAATTCTTCCTGAACAGCTACAAAATTGTTCTCAAATTAAAAAATAAATGAAGCCTAATAATTTTTTGAAAAATAAATAAAATATGAAGAACAATAACACGTGATGACATGCATAAATTTTGACTGTGCATTTTCAGTTTAAATATATAAATGATAAACACCTCTCAATTATATTTTATACAATATCAAGTCTCGTTACTGGAGGTACACTTAATTTCTCAATTTTTCAAGATAGAATATAATTTTTGTCATTCATTTTTAAAGAACTTTGCGTGTGAACATTCTTAATTAGGTAATTTGACATATAATTTACATAAGTTTTATTGGGCGAACCTCAAATATTAAGTGTTAGACGTGCTCTACGAGCACAGCCGGACAGTTGGAACATGAGCCTCACGGAATCAAGCTCCGCCTGTGAGCCTCAGAGCGTTTTGCAAGAGCCCGCTCCGAGGCGAGCCCCATGTCGAATTCCCAAAAAAGCCATATAAAATCGAGAGCCAGATTCAACAGCACATGTATCTGCCTACCTCAACAATAGTTGTTGCGCTGAACTAGATTTATGTGAAGATAAAAAGTTGGTTCAAATACTTTTACTCCAAATACTCAATGTGATGATTAATGACTTGTCGTAGGAACGTTAAAATTGACCTTAATATTTACAGCAAATACAAGACAGGCTAAAGGGAATTTTTATGTGATAGAGTAGTTGTTACCGCGTGTTATTTATAAATTTTGTGAGGTTCTTTAAAAAATTATATTTTTCCTGTATGTTATTTGAGACATGTAACTCTTATCAACATTAAATGAACATAGTGTATAATTTGATAATATTATATATTTCTCATAAATAAAGAACGTATTTAGTCCGTTACTGTCTAAAAATATAACTAAAATCTTGTGATAGTGCCTAAAAATCTAATTGATAGTATTTATTATCAGTTGTCACAGCCTAAAATCTTACACTTGATATTATTTGAGCTAGTGAAGACTCGAGAATAGAAAGGAAAAAATGGAATTTTACGCAGAATTGGAAAAGGGCTGGGATGGAGTAAAGTGTCATGTTTGAAACTTAGGGATTTAAAATAAAAAATGAAAGTAAAAGAGGGGGGTTATTGTGTACTTTATCCCCAATGTTGTTATGCCCTCTCGTACAGAACAGCTTATCCGCTAGCTAGTTGTGTTGCAGTAGAGAGCAACTCAAAAGTGTTGGTCGCCATCTCCAGGTTCACCTCTAATTTTCCATCTTCTTTATTTTATTAATTTATGTATGTAATTTCTGAATTTTTTTCGCCTACATTTATTTAATATCACCGTTTTCTTCTCTATTTAACTCAACAAAATATGACCTGCATTGTGGGGAAAGAACATTGAGGACCTAAACTTATTGGACATTGAATTGGATGGCAAAGACAACTACGTTGTTATCCAAATAAATGTTATTGTTACTAATCATATAACGGACACTCTGTAGAGGCGGATTTAGGATTTTAAGATGATGTGTTCGCCACTATCAGGGGTGGTGCTACAGTGTTTCAAGGGTGGTCGTGAAATATTTTTTGTTAAAAAATTATATTGTGTATATAGGTCAAATATCATTTTGTATATGATGTTTTATTAAGTTTTGAACATTTATATATAATCGACAGTGGTAGCTTAGTGGTCTAGAGTGTTTTAAAATTTGTTTAGGTGTCGCATGTTCGAAGTTCCCATGTAACAAAACAAACAAGTTGAAGCAATGTAAATAATAGAAGGGAAGAAAAAGATACTAAATAAGCATTTAAGTGGGAATTGATCCCAAGTGTAAAAAAAGCAATGCCTGACCAAATGAACCTTTCAACATTTTGGAGCATAGGTCCCTGCACATCATGTTAGACATCCTTTGACAAATATGTACATAATATACCTAATTTGGTGGAGGGACCATAGGTTCACGTGAACTACCTTTTTCACTATGAATCCACCCCTGCTCTATGCTGGTTCTTTATCGATCTCCATTTCAGCCTGGTTGACGGTTTGAGTGAATTATAGTCACCTTCTTTCTCCATTGTATTACTTAAAGTTCTTTTTCTTCTAGTATGTGATGCCACTACGTGGGTTCCCCTGTTTGATTTTTATCTAGAAATCTGCTTAACACATTTGCCTTTTGCTTATAATGTCTGCAGGAAATATGGAGACCTCGAACAGCCACAGTTCTGGCATTATGTGGTTCTTCAAAGATAGGGGTTTTGATGATAAAAGTATTCATGAAATGTTCCAAAAGTGCAAGCGCCTCGAGGGCGTGCAAAGGGAAAAGGCGTCTGAAAACTGGGACTACTTGAGAAGCATAGGCATCCAAGAGAGGAAACTTCCTTCTGTGGTTCGAAAGTGTCCCAAAATACTTACTTTAGGCTTGCATGAGAAACTTGTCCCGATGGTTCACTGTCTTGCAACTCTGGGGTCAAAACCACAGGAAGTTGCTTCTGCCATAACTAAATTTCCTCACTTACTCTCCCACAGTGTGGAAGAGAAGCTTTGTCCACTCCTAGCTTTCTTTGAAGCTCTTGGCATCACTGACAAACAACTAGGTAAGATGATACTGTTCAATCCCCGGATTATAAGCTACAGCATAGAACACAAGCTTTCACAGATAGTGGATTTTCTTTCCAGCCTTCATCTATCTAAGGAAGGTATGATTGGTAAAGTTCTGGTGAAGCATCCATGTATTATGGGTTACAGTGTTGATAAGCGGCTGCGTCCTACTACAGAGTTCTTGAAATCACTAGGTTTAACAGATATGGATCTCCAGAAAGTGGCGTTTAATTACCCTGAAGTTTTGTGTAGAGATGTGAACAAGATTCTGAAACCTAACGTATCTTACTTGACATCACGGGGGTTTGGAGTTGGACAGATAGCAGCCGTGGTCACCTGTTATCCTCCTGTTCTGATAAAGAGTGTTAGCAACTCTTTAGAGCCAAGGATTAAGTTTCTGATAGATGTTATGGGGAGGCGACTTGACGAAGTTGTTGATTATCCGGACTACTTTAAGCATAGCTTGAAGAAAAGATTAGAGTCACGGCAAAAGCTTGTAGTGCGAAAGAACATAAGTTGTACGCTGAGTGAAATGCTGGACTGTAATCAGAAGAAATTCCTTTTTAAGTTTGGTCTAGTTCAGTGAAAGTATGATCGTGTTTCCTCCTTTCTCGTGTAGATTATATATCTTAGCATTCACCTTGTATCAATGTAAAAGACTATAGGAATGAGCTTTTTGTGCACCTGTTGCGATCATTAGTTCTGGGAAATTTTTATTGGTTAACCATTAGTGTGCTGCTTTTGTAACTGTCTGCCAACTGATGGTCTCTTCTGTTTAGCGTTCCTCTTATAGTGCTTAATTAAGAACTGTAAAGACAATAACATACTCTAGGTTTCCTAAAATTTTTGGGATTCGTAGTGTGCGTGTCTCAATCTACAATAATTAGTCTATGAAATTAAAGTCATTGCTATCAGCCTTTCTCCGAAATATGGATTCTTCAGTCTGGTACTTTGCATTTCATTTCCCAATTTTCCTTTCTCCTTTTTAGGTCGAGGGTGAGAGGGACTGGGGAACTAAATCAGGTGGTTTTAGTCTAGTTGTTGAATTAGTCGACTTAACATTTGGTTAGACGTCAACAATAAAGAAGTCAGAAAAAAGTAAGCCGCGACAATTGTATACAAGTAAAACACCCTTCCAACTTCTAAAGTCTGCTGATCTTCTTCTGAAATAAAAATTTGTTTTGTTACAAAAAAAAAAAAAATTTGGAAGTATCTAAGCTTGCATACTCAATTAGGAAAATGCTAACAGGAAATGCATCAAGATAATTGTTCGCAAGAATCAAAGTGTCACACCACACTGGATTTTGCACAATATAGAAAAGCAAGAGCGCGCAAAGTTGCTTAGCCTTATCCTCTTCATTTAATGGAGCAGTGTGTGCGATGAAGGAAGTGCTCTGAGGATAAGTTAAATACCAAAACTTCTGTGAAAGAAATTACTTGCCATGGCCAAATGAACATTGATGAAACATCATTGTAACAGAAAAATCTTCTTCTGCCTAAAACACTAGCAGAAGTATCAAAACCTCCACTTCAACAGGTCATATAAAGATGCTAACACTTATCCCATTCATTGATGGGTAAAACTTGACAGCTTGGAGTAAGATAACATTCCTACAACACTAAGGAGTCCAAAAAATTACAGTTGCCTTCTTGATAATTTTTCTTTTTACAATAAGACACGAACTGGGATTTCTGTTGAATGCCAAAAAAAGCCCTGGACCTATCCCAGTCTATGACATATCCTCATGATAAAGATGAAGTCCCAGCCCAAAACGAGCACAAGCTCGACGAAATGCCATTCCCTCTGCCTTCTGCACAGGATCCCCATAACCTGGATCATCTACTGAAGCAGTGCCAGTTGATTCTCGATATATCTAGTCAAAACAGAGGGAGACAGAAATCAGAAACTTAAATTCACATTCTCTGTCATCAGAGCTCAGATAATGTAAAATTGTGTAAACTAGGTGGCAAGCAGCTGAGTTTACAGAAATGAGGCATCTATTTATTGGGTCTTTCTCCAATAGGTAGGATGCGGTGTTGTTACATGTAGTCGCATCTTATAACTATTTATGGGTAACAAGTCACCTGTTATCATCACAACCCAATAGACGAAGAAAAGAATTTCAGGAAAAAGAATGACAAATTTGACATTCACTACAAGCCTGTTGAAAGTAAAGGGAGAATTTCACCCCACTGAGATACGAAGTGCAGTAAATAATAAGCATCAGGTGTCCTTGTAGTTAAGCAAGATTAGCTCTTTGACAAAGATTAGCTATTCTATGCTTGAAAGGCTTTTTATATATTATGCAATGGACAAAACCTACGTAATTTAGACACACCTGAAAAGAACATACGAAAAAACATTCTGTTGACTGGTTATTTTATGTTCTGAAGATAGTAGTAATTGAAGCAATTACAAAAGGTTCTTTCTTACCCCTAAATAAGTTGTCTGCTAAGATGCTTACATACCAGTCAAAGATAAAGAAAAGAATTGTCAGCTAAAATATTTAAACTGGACGGAGTCCTTAAAAGCTGAGACAAACTTTATAGAATAACTGAAGTTTTCTATCGCTTTGCAGTCCGTCACAGGGTGTATCTGTGGCTTCTAGGTAGGCCTTCTCAAATTAAAACGCAGCACCTCACAAACAACAGTATTGGAAAACTATTTGATTAGATAGGTTTGCCTCAGAGAAAGATTACAATAGTGATATCAATAGCAGCTAGTTATCACACTACACACTCGAGCATCTTAATTGTAGAAACAACCTGTCAAGCATAAGTAACAAAGATAGCAATACCTCTGCATCAGTCCCATAAATTGTCACACGGTAAACAACTGAAACTGACTTGCCATCAGGTGAGTGAGTGACGCTTCGTACCTCGCCAGACCATTCTAATTTGGCAACAGATGTGATTGTCAACTGGCTGACTAAAGTAAAAATAGTTTCATACGCAGAAGGAGCAAAAAAACAGAAACATCATGGACATACCTGGAGCATGTAAATTCATAATCCTATTCACAATATGCCTGGAAACAGTCAAAAGTCACTATAAAGTCAATTTTCTATATATTGTAGAAAAGCAATAGAAACAATAATGCAGCACACACTATCCCAGCAAATTGTTAATATATAAGGTAAAGATGATTGAAGGCTCACACAAATATAAAAAGAAAGAATGCATCAACCATTTAGGTTGGCCAAGAAAATGCCTGCCTAAACTATCTGGTTGAGCATCAATGTTGATAGGACATTGGATCTATAGTCGATTCTCTCTATAGAATAATGATACGTAGCATTGGTTGACACCTTGGAAGTACCTATTGGCCGAAGGGAGGCAGGGTTTAAGTGATCACGAGCAAAGAGCTGTTTAAGTGAAAGCTACTAGGTTTATCGAACATAGTATAGTAAGGCAAACACATATGGTACAAGGAACAAACGGACAGAGTCAGTCTAGGATATTCAAGTGATATTAACCCTATAAAAGCCTTTAGCCAGTCGGCCCAGACCTATCCATACTAGAAATTAATAAATCTGAAACAAAAAATGCAGAACTTTGACAATATAGAGCACATGTTGGAGCTGAGTTCTGAAAGATAAGCCATCAATAATCATCAATCAAACCATGAAGCCAGAGGCGGTGCCAGGTCTTGAAGCTCGGGGGTTTAAGGTTCTAGTCATTTTAAGTTAGGGGGGTTCTAAATTAATAATTTGTATATATTACATAAAATTTTAAGAGAAATTCCGTCATGCTAGATCATAACCCCCAAAAAGCAGAAAGTGTGGCACAACTAATTAATTAACGCAAAAGGTTAGGGCACGAGCGAACAAAAAATAAAAAATCAGAAAATGAAAGAAGCTAGTACCAAGGGATGTATTTGAGGGAGACGCCATTAGGTTCATGGCGATACTTGATAAGGGAATCTGGAACTTTCTTGTTCAGCTCTTTAAGTATCTCAGAAAGTGGTCGGCTAATTCCTGAAGTAGGAACATCGTCCTCCGGTGTTTGCTTGTCAGAGTCAAACATTAGTCCCTCTTTGTCTCTATCTGCCCGACTAGAAGAAGAAGAAGAGGCCTTTTTCAGCTGATTCCTCAACTCAGGAAAATTTGGTCGGCTGATTCCTGAAATAGGCACGTCCTCCTCCGAGGTTTCATTGTCGGAATCAATTATAGGTGTCCCTCTGCCTTTGCCTCCTCGATAAGCGGGCTTGGCGGAGAAGGAGCGGTGGCATAAGGGGATGACTCTAGAACGCAATGAAGAAAATGCCATGTCTTCCTTTCCCGCTTCCACTGAATTAACACTGCCTTTCTAAAACCCCATTTGCCGCTTTTATAATCAAAAGGGTTTATACGAATTGAGCTAATTCCAAACAATACCCTCCATTTTCCCAAATGGACACTATATACTCGTAGGGTAGGGGCGTGCAAAACCGAACTGGTACCGATAACCGCTACTGATAAATATAACGGTATCGGTATAACGGTATATTGGTTCGATAATGATATTAATTTCTAATACCGATAAGATATCGAATGGTAACAGTATTTATATATCATTACCTTTACAATACCGATAATGGATAAGGTATTTTTATAATTTTTATTTTAACTATTATTAGTATATTAAGCCTTTTAAGTTTTAATGTGCAACTTTAATTTATTGGTTAAACTTAAACTACTATTGCTATTGGCGACTATTAGTCATTGCACTTTAATTATAAAGCCTGATTCATTTTATAATGGATTTTTTACACAAATATATAAATTTTCACTCTTAGTTACAAAAAAAGAGTAAGAATTTTCAAATTACAAGGCATAGCAATATTCTTTTTAGCACATTTTACAATAATTTAGGTAAATCAAAAAAGAAAGTCAAAGCTACCAAACCCCCATTTCTTAGACCCATCCCACCATACCCTCCCCCAATTACCCAATTCCACATCGTCCAAAATAGCTTATGCACCGCGCCACCGTACGCCGCCGAATTCGCTGGAAACGCTGCATCTCCGTTACATTGAACCGCTACATCTCCGATCAAACCTTCATACACTCAACCACCATTCCATTCCATCCTCACCGCCTGCATCCGCTGTATCTCCGCCGCATTCAACCGCTTCCATCGCCGTTTCAATAACCGAGATTTTTGGTATCTCACTGGCTATTCAACTTCTTGATTCACGATTTGATTACATCATTTTCGTGAACGAGCTGCACTTTTCTGTTGCTTTAACGCCGCGATTTGTTGCTTCAGTGTGGTGGTTTTTGATATTACGGCGTCAGAGGATTTATCTCTGTCGATTTCTACCGGTTCATCATTTTAAAATCCGCTGTTGTTCGCCATTAATTAAGGATTTTGTGAAAATAATGAAACGAAATTGAGTCTTGGTATCTGCAGTGGAGTAGCGCCGAATTGGGTCAAATTTGGGTGTTTTGGTTTTGCTACTTTTGAATTTGATCCTCACTGTAATGATTGAAATATTAGGAGAAATAATTCTGGTGCTTAATGCTCTCACCAAAACATCTAGTATCTAGTAGCTTCTTTTATTCAATTGTAATTAGTGAATTTGGCTCAAAGTACTTATTTTTAAATGTTGTTTCATCAGTATCTTAGGAATTGGAAGTAGAAGAATAGTTATGAAGAGAGAGACCAAAGAAAGCAAACATTATTATACAAAGCAGAAACAGTTTGAAATAGCATGATACAGTCTGAAATGGTATGATACTCTTTGAAACAACTGTTGAAACAGTCTGATACGGTGTTAAAATAGTATGATACAATCTAGAAACAACTAGATACAGTCTATAAATAGTTAGATACGGAGCTGAAAACGGTGCAAAAACATATTGATACAGTGCTGAATACAACCTGAGATGGTGCAGAAACGGTGCAGAAACAGTTTGATACAGTGCAGGACAGTTTGATACGGTGCAGAAACAGTTAGATACGGTGCAGAAACAGTTTGATACGGTGCAGGACAGTGCGGATACGGTGCAAAAACAGTTAGATACGGTGTAGATACAGTGCAGATACAGTGAGATACAGAAAGATACAACGAGATACGATGTGGTTGATAGTTGAGAAACATCGAGATACGGTGAGATACAATGCGATACAGTGAGCATGATATAAGGAAAAGTGAAATAGGAGGAAATAGGAGGAGTAAAAGTGAAATTGAGGAAAATGGTAGGAGGAAAAGTGAAATAGAGGAAAATAGGAGGAGCAAAAGTGATAGTGGGAGGAATAGGAGGAAGAATGTAAGGGTTTGGTATGTTATGAGAAAATATTGCTATGTTTATGCTATGTTTGTAATTAACTTGTGTTTTCCTCTATATAGAGTTATTTTGCTAAAATGTTGCTATGTTTGGTAATTAAGTACTAAAAATTGTACTTTTTTGCAAAAAATTCCTTTTACAATTGATTTTGCTTCGAGGCTCAGGTCATAGATTAGATTCTCTTGTTACTTCAGTGGATGTATTTGTTTGATTAGTTTGTTTGGATGGTTTATTTGTTACTTTAGTGACTGTTGTGGGTGTGTATTAAACCTTTCAACTTGCATATGTTGATATTCATCATACAACCGGTTTTTGATATTCATCATACAACCGGTTTTTGATTTTCATATTTAGAAGTAAGAATAGTAACTAGAGCTTGAAGGCAAGTACCAACAGTAAACATCACTGCTGCGAGTCTTCATGTGCATTTGTTAATACTCAATTAGAGTGCACATTTTCTTTAGAGATTACTTAGAGTAGTTCCTAATAATTAGAACCGTTGATACCGCTTGCCAAACCGTTAACTACCGATAATGGATAATCGATAACTTATCAGTATGGTATTGATTTTACATAATTAGATACCATTAACCGATATACCGCTACCGATAAGTTTAAACCCGAACCGTACCACCCAATGAACATCCTACTATATAGTATATTCAGTTCAAACTTTTTGTTGTTAGTAGTTGTTATTGTTATTGTTTTTTTGTAGTTCTATTCAATCATTTGGTGAATTATAAATAAAAATAGCTACCTTAAACTTTGTTAAATTAATTTAGTATTGTTCATACAAACATTATTTTCTCATTATAAATTTGCCCCAATATATAAATGATCTCTAAACTTGCGGAAAATTCTCGTTTAGACACAGTAATTAGGCCTGTGCATCGAGCGAGCGAGCCGAGTCCGAGCCAAGCCTAATTGAGCCCGAGCCAAATCGAGCTTTATACATACCGAGTCGAGCCGAGCTCAACCGAGTTTTGCTAGAGTTTGACCGATCCCGAACCAAATTTTTTTTTTGGATCCCCATACTTAATAATATAAAAAATAATATTTTAAATTTTATTTTGATTATAATCATATATAACGATAAAAGTATTAGTTTATCCATTGTTAACTATTGCATTAAATATTAAATAACACGTAAATTTCTAATTTTTTTTGTAATTAAGCCTAATGAATGAAATTTATATTTTAAAGGAAAAGTTACAGATTAATCAAGCTAATCGTGTTAAGCCGAGCTTGATCGAGCTATAATCGAGCCGAATCGAGCTAAACCAAATTTTAAATAAGATCGAACCGAGCCGAGCTAAAAAGCAATGAGCCGAGCTGCTCAGCTCTATAGCAGGCCTAGCAGTAATTAATGGTTTTACTAATTGAACACTTCATGTTGTCGAAGAAAATACGCATGTTAGTGCTTCTTGGTCAAATGTTGGACTGGGTGTCTGTCCCTCTAGTTGAGCGTGCACTGTTGATAAAAATAAGACTTTCGTATTTTAGTTTGTTTTGTGCTTTGAAAAATGTACTTTTACATGATAAAAACTGATAACACAAAAGTGAAGTTGTTGTACGACTTGCTCTTAATAATGTTTTACACTATTCACATTAGTTTATGTGAACTTATTTTATTTTATTTTTAGTTTGTTCATAAAAAATAATCTATTTTTTAATTTTGAAATCATTTAATTTTAAATTTATCACTGTATTTCCGATTTATTTCAGACTACAAGTTTCAAAAGTTTTTATTTTTCTTATTAAATTTTGTGTCAAGTCAAATAAGTTCACATAAATTAAAACGATGAAGTACTACAATATTTACTTTCTTTTAATTTCTTTTAAGGTAGGCTAGTGATCAAGCAAAATCAAACATGTTATTTCAAGCTTTATTGTTAAAATAGTAGATAAGCATATATATCCTTGGAAGGGATTCCTGGGAATCTAGTAATAAATTATTCTGTAATGCACAAGAGTACCAGCTACTCCTTGAGAAGAGCCGAAATTCAACCATTTTTTCAAACTGCTCGTTTTACATTACAAATAAAACACACATGCATGTAAAGTAGTCAAGAAAAGATAATCCTTATACTAAGTTGTTTCGTTGTGCTTATGATATCATCAAACATTGATAGAAGCCAATTGCTGAACGTTGATGGGGTAGCAATCTGAAGGAGGTCCAGAGAATGCCCTTTGTGCCAGGATAGCATCCACTGCTTGCGTTGGATGAAATGCATCCCAGAATATATACTTACTCCTGTCTAGGCATGGAAACTGATACGGCATGCATGTTATCTGTCCTTGATTTCTCCCCAACCCACAGCATCCTCTGTCCCATACGTTAAACCCTGTCATATATTTTAGTTGTGTAAGAAAATCTTTACAGTATACTTCTAGTATATAAACTCAGGTTAGAGCCAGCAAAAAATACCATATCTAGCAGGGGTGTTTAAGATGTCACCAATAACAGCATAGGTGTTGCCATAAGTAAAAATGGCTCCAGGATGAGTGCCATTGTTCATATTGCCGACGAGTGATCTGAGACCCTCATTGAAAGTACCTAGCATCTGGTTTACATAATCAACACATCTTCCAGGAGGGGCTCGCCCTGTTGCTAACTGATTTGGTATGCATCCAAGTGGCCCTACTCCTGCTAGCAAGAACTTCCTCAGCCCTACACTATACAATGCCTACATACAAAAAGTAGTCAATACTTCCTTTCACTGAAAAGGTGGAGGAAATTAGTAATAAGAAGACAAAAAAATGAAAGAGCTAAAGCTAGCTGTAACCTCTTTTAATTAGGAAGAGTTTAACTTCTATTATTAACAGCTTACCACAAGTTGCCTTGCATAGTGATTGAGAAGGAGGTTGGCAAACTGTGGGGGAGTATAGTTGATACTGGAAGTATAAAGGGAAGGCATGAGATAGTTATTTATGTAGTCATTGCTTCCGAATACCATAATTGCTATTGATCTTGAGAGATATCTATTTAACTCATCCGGACTCATCATTGTCCTTAACTGACTTAACGTGCTTTCAAAATTGATCACCTGCTGGCTCAACGTGTACCGCTCTAGCTGTATATGTGCATACAATATTTATCAATAAAGCAAACCAATAGGAATAATATAATGTACAGAAAGAATTAAGCATAATATTGCACGAATGAACTACATAGTGTTGGCCAGTTTCGTCGAGGATGCCAGCAGCAGCAGATGCATAGTTTACTCCCCCCAGAATTCTACCCCCTGATGTGCTAGGATCTGCGAAGGGTGGAGGAGAAGCGACTCCCAACAATTCCGCTGCAAATCACCATTTCAACTAGTAAGCTCATTGTCCTCATCTCTGTTTCATAGTATTGACTAACTACTATGATCTTTGTTGTTACTATAATTACCGAATAAATTTTAGCATTTGATTAATAAGTACTAGTACTATGATAAATTAATTACCAAGAAATAGTGGTGTAGCTAGTCTGCCAGCCACAACTAAAACCAATCGAAGCAATACCAATCTTTATTAATGAATGAGTGGATGCAATAGTATTTAATTACCAAGAATATCAACAAAAGTTTTGCCATTGGAAAATCTGCCAGTAGGGCCTCTGTTGAAATCAATGCCATAAGGGTAGTAGTTTGATTTGGCAATAGAGTTGAGGAAATTGTTATTCCCATTATCAACCAGCGAGTCACCAAATATCCAAAGAGCTGATACCTGTGATGCACCCTGTACACCATATGATGAGCAGTACACAAGAAGAAGTAACAAAGATATCATCAAAGAACACTTCATTTTAAATCTTAGTTTCTAACACTCTTTCCTCACCTTACAAAGTATTATTAATACAAAAGATGAAATAAAAGAAAAGTTGGCCGAAATACTTTACATGTTATAGATTAGTGTATATCTTTTGAAACCGTTTAGTAGTATATGTAAGCCGGTACCAGAAATTCTGACTTTTGTTATCGTACTTTTCCTGATTTTGGTATGCTCTTTTCTTTTCTCACGTCTAGTTCGTTTAGCTTTTGGTTGTTTGTTCCAAAGTCATTCAATTAAGGATAGCAACTAGCAAGGCACATGTGATGAAAGGTTTCTGTCCAATGTTGGGAGGTTTTTCAGTATGCTATTTAATTTTATATTTAATTATCCATGCTTGTATGCTGCAAAACAGTTCCTTATCTCTCGACTTGTTAATTGATTACTATAAAAACAACGGTAATACAACAAACTATACCCTTATCGAAAGGGGATGACACAATCAAGTATAGAATAAAGGAGTTCCATGGGCATGTGGCCCAAAGCTTCTCCAGAAAGTATCCAAACAATGCTTCGATTAAGCTTACTGCATGACAAAAATGACATAGTCATGGGCATTGATCATTTACATAACTAGGATACTTCTGACGCCCCATCACAAATTATTCCCTCATAAGGAAAGTCTTACAAATTTAGCCCCGTAAGAAAGTTAGTTTCCCTCCGGCGGTCACGAGTTATTTTGGTAATATTTTTCTCATGGGGTCAAAAATATAGTGGCAGCGCCAAATTTGTCTATTTCGTGCAAAAATGTTAATATGGGTGATTACAAATTAAGCTTAAGTTGTCTATTAGAAACAGTCTCTCCACTTTGGTAAGGTAAGGACTGCGTATATGCCACCCTCCTCAGAATCACTTGAGAAACATTACTTGGGTATATTGTTGTTTGGTCATTTACAGAAATATGACATTTATGGCGCCCAACCACAGATTGACCTTCCAGTAAGAAAAGTCTAAACACATGTTTGGCCCCAATAAGAAAACTTTTGGCATCACCAAGTATTACTAGCAGAAAGATTTGGCGATTACGGGAAGCTTCTTTCTGGCAGTCACAGGGACAAAAATTGTAAATTTTCTTAAGAGGGCAAAAAATGAAATCACAATGCCAAATCTCTCTATTTCATGCAAAACAATTAACTTTCTATGGATTTCCATGGGTTCGTAATCTAATAGCTTTCCAAAAAATTTCACTACGTGCCCTCCATAGTTAGTGATTTTGAGAGTTTGCCCCCGTTTAAAAATATTTTAGCAAAATACTTTTCTGATGGTACGGGGCCAGCACTTTAAGTTACCAATTTGCAAGTATTGCCTTTTGGCAAGAGGTCAAGGGCATGTTATTTGGGAAGAATGTAGGAAGAGATTGGAAGGGGAGGCAATACGTACGATCAAATGTTGTTTGGGCAACACTTTCTTTGAGAGAATGTGAGATTCAAGGAACTTCAAGGGGCAAGTATTGACTAATAAAGAGGGATCAAAAGGCACAAGAGATTGACAGAGGTATTTCAATTCAGAATTTATTTATTAAACTTAATGGAGATATGTTTTATAAAACCACTGTTAAGTGCGGGCAAAAAAGCAAATCATTGCTTATGGTGTCATATTTCTGCAAATGAGCCATAACTTTCCATATTAGAATATTTGAGAACAACCATTATTAAACACGTTTAATAGGGAATATTTAATATTTGTAGGCTTTTAGATAAACAACCATTATAATAAGAAATAAGAGGTCACACATCTCTACTTCACCGCAGAACCATCCTAGGCATATTCCTTGATTTCTTAAAAATATATACTCTATGAGTTTTTCCTGAATTTAATTTTTTTTCTTTTGCAAATCGTAGAGTTTCACCTGAACTGCAAATCGTAGAGTTTCATCTAGTCTTCAAGGTATTTCTACGGGACTTCAAATAAAACTCCCGAAACTTTTTGGGGTTTTAGTTCAATGTCATAAGAAATTTTACTTTATATTTGATGTCTTTAAGACTTGAACCCCAAAAGTTTTAATTTAGTGTCCTAGAATTTTCTTTTGGACTTTTAGTAGCTATTTCTTAAAAAAAAAAAAAAAAAACAGTGCTTCTTAAATTGTTCCTCATTCAACATGCTACAAAGCGACTACATGGTTAAATTTTTACATCCATATATCTACATCCAGTTTTTGCCCTGAATAGATAGATCCGGTGCCATTGTTATAGATATGGCCTCTTTAAGAAAAATGTTACAATTTCATCTCCATTAAAACCGCCAGAGAGAAACTTCTAAAAATTGCCTAGTTTTGCTAATAGAAATATCTGGTGATCGCTACTAAATTTTTTATGGTCACCAAAATTGTAAGACTTTTCTATCGGGGCCAAATCTGTAATGGGACACTAGAAGTGTACCGTTTCTACAAATTTTCCAATATTTATTTTTAGATTTCTTACGCAAATATATAAACGGGCACCCCTATAATAGCAACATTATACTAAGGGACAGTTAGAAAAATACCCACAAAACCTAAAATAATTATAGCCACTACCTACTACTTTCAAATATTACCCGACCTACCTACTAAATTATTTACCCACTCTACCCATTCAGACTTGTATACCATAGTTTATACAGTATACCATAAAGGTATACACATATAAGGTATAACCAAGGTATACAGTAATAAATGGCCCTCCAGGCTTTTATACCATAATTTATGCAGTATACCTTAAAGGTATACACCTATAAGGCATAACAAAGGTATACAATAATAAATGGGTAGGTTGGGTAAATACTTTTTGTTTTATGGGTAGTGTAATTTCTAATAGGTATGACTTGTAAATACTTTAAATTTCATGGGTATAGAGTGTAAAAATCCCTTATACTAATTACAAGACATAACAATATTTTTGGCACATTTCATTTTTCGTTGCCTTTCTTCAATAAACATTGCAGTTACTTAAATCAAATCGGAGTGAGGGAGACGAACGAGATCGGATTAGGGGATCAATGAGAAAAAAAATGGTGAATACCCACCATCACCACAATAGTGAAATCGAAAGAGAAACGGGAGGTCCATCAGGGTAAAAGGAAGCGGTACAGTAGCATAGGCGTCGGAGTTCCGTATGCCGACAGTCGAACTTTCCCCTCACCTTCGCTCATCGTCCTTGTCCCTCTGAATGTTGGCTCGTCGTCCAGATTTCTTAACGTCCTAATACCCTCATTTGTTACGTCGTTAATCTGCTGCAAAAATGAATGGAAAAATTCAATGGCGACGGGAGTGGTTCGGAGTAGTAGCGACACCATCTTGGATCGGTGTTGCTCCTCCCTCCTCCGCACTTGGTTGTTATCTTCAGTCGCTGCTACACCGTTGCCATCGCTGGGGGTCCTTGTCCTCCACTGTATTGTTGTTTCATAGATTGGAATCTCTTGGTTTTGGTTTGTTCGATGATATTCTTCACTGTTTGGCTGGACCTATAGTTTCAGCAAAAATTATAACCTGGCAAACTTGTTGCTTACTGCGGTTCCTTTTATTTTGGCTATGACTGTTATCATTGGTTATGTTATAGTGTTCAATCTTTCTAATTGTGTATTGATGCAGATTTATTAGTTGAAGAGCAGCTCCAAGAGGAAATTTGGTGAAGCGTGTAGCTATTTACACTGAAAAAGGCTAAAATAGTTCAGAAACAGTGAGAAACAACACATAAAGATGATGAAATAATGCTGAAACAGTTACATACAATGCAGAAACAGTACAAAAACCCAAAAAAAGTCCATAAACAGTTAGATACGGTCCAAAAATAGAGCAGATACATCGAGATACAAGGTAGTTGGTTTGCTGGTGTAAGTTGAGATGCAGAGAGATGCATACAACGAGATACGAGGTGATTGGTGGTTGAGATACAACAAGACAAAACGAGATACATCAGTAGAATCAGCTTGAATCTACTGCTGCTTCCACTAAAAGAAGCTGGGAGGAAGTGAAATTTGGGGAAGGGAGCATAAAAAGTGAAATATGGGGAAATGAGAGGAAAAATATAAGGTTTTACAATGTTATACTGTTTTTTGCTATATTTTGTAATTAACTTTTCTTTCCTCTCTATTAAATAATTTTGCTAACATATTGATATATTTTGTAAATAACTTATCAAAAACTACTTTCTGTAAAAATTACTTATTTTTTTAACCACTGGGGGGACGGGGAAGAGAATGCCATGGCGAGGATCTCACCTCACATATTTAATAGGGACACTTACAAAAATACCCACAAAACCTAAAATAATTACAGTCACTGCACACTACTTTCAAATATTACCGGACCTACCCACTAAATTATTTACCCACTCTACCCACCCAGACTTGTATACCATAGTTTATGCAGTATACCATAAAGGTATATACCTATAAGGCATAACAAAGGTATACAGTTATAAATGTCCCTCCAGACTTGTATACCATAAGTTATGCAGTATACTTTAAAGGTATACACCTATAAGGCATAACAAAGGTATACAATAATAAATGGGTAGGTTGGGTAAATACTTTTAGTTTTATGGGTAGTATAATTTGTAATGGGTATGGCTTGTAAATACTTTAAATTTTATGGGTATAGAGTGTAAAAATCCCTATTTAATATTGTGGTTCTACTAGCGAACAAACTCTCATTCCTCCTATAGCATTCAGTAAAAATGCTTTTATATTCTCCTATTAGGTATATTCCGATCCATGCATCAACTGGACTCTTACGTGTCTTAGCTCAAAGAAGTAACCCCTAGGCACTCTTTGATAGATTAGCTAATTTAGTACATACTCCCTCCGTCCCATTTTGTTTGTGTAGTTTGACTTGGCACAAAATTTAATAAAAATAGGAAGACTTTTAGAACTTGTGGTCTAAAATGAGCCAAAGATATTTGTGTGTCTACAAATGAATCAAAAAGTAAATTTGGAGTTGAATTGTTTCCATATTTAGAAATATAACAATCTTTTTGGAACAGACTAATAAGGATAGTATGACAAACAAAATGGAACAGATGGAGTATATATAAAGGAGAGTTTCAGGAGCTTGGGGTCGTCCTGCCTTAGGCTTGACGCCAAAGATTTATCAACATAGCCACTTTTTGGGTTTAGGTTGAAGACTTGGTCAAATTTTGCATAACTTATGTCCCTTAACTAGCCACTTTAACGGTTATTAATTAAAAATATAGCTACTCTTTTCCGCAAATCAAGTAGCCACTTTCAGAGCTATATATTAAAAGATAATCAGTTTTGGAAAATCAAGTTCCCACTTTAGGATCTCTAATTGAATATATACAGCTATTTTTGCATAGCTCGCCAAATAAACTTCCACTTTTAGGTTATTGGATGAAAACATAACCAAAATTTGCATTGAAATTCATGATTTTTTTAAATAGTCCAACATGAACTTAAAGATAATAATCTAGAGTTTACGGTGCTATATGTGAAACTTCGATATAGTATTTGCACAACTTGCCAATTGAAGAAGTATTATTACCGTTATCAACTAGAATATTGTCAGTATTTACAAAGTACCTCGTTTAAACAAAAAAAATTAAAAATTAAAGCCAACAAATAATTAAGGTGGAGCACATCCAAAGTAGATAATGACGAAACTTTATGTTGAACTTGGGCATGTGCCGACACAGGCTCCCTGTACAAGGAGAGTTAGAGAGGAGCTTGGGGTCGTCCAGCCTTACGGTTGGCACCACCGATTGAGATAAATAAAAACCTTTAGGAATACAGTTAAAGCATTGGCCATCTTTCTGTATAATTTATGTCCATTGAGTAGCCACTTTTATGGATACAAACTGAAAATATAGCCACTCTTTAAAGCAAACTAAACAACTACTTTTAAAACTATGAACTAAAATATATTTGATTTTGCAAATTCAAGTTTCCACTTAGGGTCGTTAATTGAATAAACAATTATTTTTTGCATAGCTTGACAAACAAACTGCCACTCTTAGGGTTATTAAATTAAAATATAATCAAATGAACTTAACAAAAAAATTCTTAAAGTTCACAGTGCTATATGTGAAACTCTAAAATAGTATTTGCACAACTTGCTAATCATATAGCTATTTTTACTACTATTAATTAAAATGCGTTCCATTTTTATGAAGTATTTGAAAAATAATACGTGCAATCGAACAATGTCAATCAAATACTTGACTTATCTAACTCTTATTCATGAATAATGTCATAGAGTTAATTCGTAGAAAAAATTAAGATTTCATCGAAAGAAACATATTAAAGAATTAATTATTCAAAGAGCAAAACACATAGTTTAAAAGCCGAACTGCATTTAAAATCAAGTTATCATGTCATTCATTTCAATTTATGTTGCAAAGTTTGAATAGGTACATAGTTTAAGAAAGAGATGAAGAACTTATTAAAATTTATGGTTATAAAAACAACAATTTCTAATTTTAAAGAACTGCTTTTTTATTTTAAACAGATTAAAATATAAATATTGTCATATAAAGTAAACAAAGAAAGTATAAAATGCTATTAGGCCGGTGCAGATCATGCACTAGCAAGTGAAGGGGGTGTGGATACAGAGTCCCATGTAGGATAATAAATAATGGGTTTTGAACCACAACCCTTTTTAATTACTGGGTTTTGAATTAAGTTGTTTATACATACAAAGTGAATTTCTTGATACAAATACAAAAATTTGCTCGTATGGGTGTGATGGGGATTACTAATTACTATTAGGTGGCGAGGAATAAGAAAGAGGAGGATATATTACACAGGTGGAATTTAATCCCCTCTCCAGACCGTAAAGGATTGGGGCTCATATCATGTGTTGATTCTTGGTAAAATCTCCTTAATTATTGCCTCCATTCGATTTGTCAAAGTGAATATAGTTAGAGGGGATTTAATCCAAATTAAAGTTACTCCATTTGTCAAACCACGTTATTCTTGTGCACAACTTTATTAATTTCTAGTGTGTTCCTACCCAGTAATTTTAAATTATATTCATCCCATCTTCCTGTGGAGTTGGCTGGATTGCACTATACACTTCAGCTAATCACTCACTCCTCTATTTTTCTATACAAATTTGATACATTGTATGCTTATATTGCTGTAGTCAAAAGCTCAAAGGGAGATGTCTCGAAAAGTGTAATGGGGCATTCATCGCTCTATTGGTGATAAACAAAGAGACACTTGTGTCACACTATTTCACAATCTTTCTTTAAACAAAAAACCCAATAATTACAAACTTACTCACCTTTAGGGGCACCTAGCTAGCTGCTTACAAATGGACTAATGTCAAAACATTCCACAAATTAAGCGAGAAGTAGGAATTCTCCTTTCCAAAAAGTTCATTGCACTGGCTAACATTTTTTAGGTTGTTGCAAAATGCTCAACTTCGGTACAAAGCCTTTTGGTAATAAAGACACCCTATCTTTGGACACCAACTAATTCTATCCTCTTTTTGCGCTCTATTTCCCATTCTAAGTAGTACTTATATTTTAATTGTTGTAAAAGAGGGTGTAGAAGTAAGTGTGATTGTCGGTGTTAAAATAAATGAAATGTTTTCTTGGACTTATTTTTTCTCTCGTCATTCATTTCCTTTCCTTAAAAAAAAAGTATTTAGTTTCATGTACAATAAATCTTCTGATATAGATTAAACACATGTACAGACAGAAACAGAAAATTTTTGTTTCCTTGTATCGTGCCATTTTCTTGAGTGTGGGCATCTACATTTTTATAAGTTGAGAGGAATAGAAGTTGATAGAGTTGACTTCATAAGAATGACTACTACTAGTCATCATGTACTTGTAAAGAATAAGAAATGTTGAGCAATGGAATGTCAACCCAATCCACTTACACCAATGCCATCATTATGTTCCCTTATGCCTATTGTCCGTCCTTATCAAATAAGTCGGATATTTCAAAATTTGATACGATTATAAGACAAGAATTAGTATAATTAAGTATAAATGTTTACTATCTAATACTATTGAGAAACACACATTTTAGGTTGGTAGCAATGTCCAATACTGAAACCAAGCGACCACGTTATATTGTCATTTCCATTTGGCTTGGAAATGACGACGGCACGTATATATGCAAGCAAAAGATCTGTATATATTTAATTTGAGAATGAAACCTCTTGATGTATCAACCTTCAAAGCAATACTAAACGTTAAAACTTCCAATAGGTTGAAATGTGTCAATTGAACAAATCTTCTCTTCGCCGAAGAGACATCACAATTCCATCAATATTCAAGAACACTCATAAGTTGTATGATGAACTAGCTGATGGAATGAATCAATTCTTGCCAAGAAAAAAGAAAATTTAGAAAACAGTGGAATTGTCTATAGTGTTAATCGTGACAGGTGAATGAATTACGGTATAAAGCATTGGAAGAAGGTGATAACAGGCAAAAATTCAGCAACCAACAGTAAATGACTTTGGATTATATATTATGTTGTCCGCAACAAAGTGATATGTCGGATTAAAGTGCGACACCATGAAAAGGATATTTTGTCCTTTCTTAATACATCATCAATTTCCTTTATCTTGACAGTTTTTTTTTTTTTTTTGGTGGAGAAGCATTTGTAGCTTTAAGATCTTAAAAGAGTGTGTAAGAACAGTGTTAGCTACAAGAAATCAGTAATTTGGGTGCTTTATGTATAGTGCCCTAGCACATGCAATGGTCGACATCTTTACCTATTACTTTCCATTTTGTTTCTTAGAGTTAGTAGTTTTGTCGACTAGTAGGGCCTAAGTTGGATGGACACAAAACTTACTCAAATTCAGTTTGTTTGGTATGACGGCAGGGTTTTTCATGGAAAAGCTAAGTTTTTTTTTTTTTTTTGAATTCCAGGAATTCTTTTGGTATTAGGTTGATGAGTTAAAAAAAGAAACTTTCGTTATACTTTCTCATAAAGAACATTTTATTGGAAGTCACTTTCCTTCCTATACCAAACATACCCTTGACGCGTTTGATACGGAGACATATATTTCTCATCAAATATATACTAATATTTTGGCACATTTTCAATGGAGTAATTAATTGGTTGAGTGGAAAAACAGGTAAGATATGGTAAATGTACAAGTAGGAGAGTTTGGGGTTTGGTGTATGAATTTTTCTTAATTAAGTTCCAACGTAACCTTGTAGACAAATCACCATAGCTATTAGAAGCCTCAAACTAGTCTCAAAGTATATGTGCTAAAGCCTAAACGCCTTTGCCAATTGCCATTGTTCAAAATACATATGGTCCTATCATTTCTTAATAAAATATTGTCCTATCATTACCCGTTAATTAATCTAACTGTATTATTTCGGTCCTACTTTGACGAGTTCCCACAATTAAGGAAATTTTTTTAGCATTCTGATCTTTACGTAGCATGTTAATTAAGGGTTAGGGAGGGTACTTTGATAAAAGAGAGAAAACAGAAGGTAGAGATGAGATGAAATCATCCAAGATCACGGAAGATTGCTAATACTATCTCATGAAGGGATGGAGATTCACTGACCACCACATCTAGTGAATAAGATTGAGATGTTGAAAATAGATGTTTCTCATAAAAATATAGAATTCTTGATACTGAGTTCTTTTTTGACTACCTTAGCTTTTCCTATGTCAAGGACAAAAATAGTATCAAGATTTGTATTCCTTTTATTACCATGTTTTGGAAAACTTAATTAAGTACCAAGAGATTTCTGGAGTATATAGGAAGGGTAAAAAATTCATCACAAATTAAGTACTTTTAGTTAAAGAAGAAAGCTTTAAGTTCTTCTTCCTCATCATCTCGGAGACTAAACTTTATGCACAAAGTGTATAAATTTCAACAAGTTTATGAGTGGAAGGTGCAGTAGACACCACATATATAGAAGTAGTGGGATTAGCGCTCCCACTGCCCAATTATTTATTATGCCCAACAATATAACTGTTACTACGTGTAGCTTATATACAAAGCACATTACCATCACTTCTTATTTCTTTTTATAATAATTCTCTTGAGCTGTGGTCTCTCTAAGAATTAAAATTGAAAATCAAGCAAGAATATGATGTCAACGGGAAGGAAAAAAAGTTCAATGAGAGGCTAATGACAAGTACGGTCCATAGTACACCCAATTGAACCACCGAGAGCCAAACATAGAGGTGTGGGTGGGCTTTGATTTTAAGTGAATACATATATAGTCAAATCACTCTATAATGACATCTATTGTTTCGAAATGGTTATGCTATTATAGTGAAATGCGGTCATAAAGAATATCTGAGTTGATTGCCTCTATGGTCACTCAATTTTGGGTAATAGGCTACCATGGTCATTTATCTTTGTTTTGTCTTTTTATGGTCACTCAATTTTGGGTAATAGGCTACCATGGTCATTTATCTTTGTTTTGTCTTTTTATGGTCACTCAACTTTGGGTAATAAGCTACCATGGTCACTTATCTTTGTTTTGTCTTTCTATGGTCACTCAACTTTACCCAGTTAACTCTCATGGTCATCCAACACAAAACTCTACAAACTTCCTTTAAATATATGTTGACGTGACAACTTTATTTTGTTTGCAAATTACAGAAAATAAAAAAAACTAAACCAATCCACTTTAGACCCCACTCAGTCCCAAACCGACCCAAGAATTGAATTTAGCAGAACTTACTTACTGCAAAATAACTTGCTTTTCTTTTTTCAGTTTCTTTTATCTTTTCATATTTCATCATACAAATTATATGTAACAGTTATCGTGCCATTACGAAGTGAATGGAATAAAATAAAGCATCAAACAAAAAGGGAGCATATATTATCCAAGGCAAAATGAAGACATCAAACTATTGTGAAATTATTTAAATTCTTCAACAAAAAACATAACTATTTAACCACATAATTAACTTCTTTACAACATATCCTATCAAACTGCAGTCTTTGACTTCTTTCTTCCAAAAGAGCATAACTATTTTAACCAGCAAAACGATATGCTATAGTCAGTTCATTTAACATCAAGTTGAAGCTATTATCATATTTGCTAAATTGATATCAATATCAACTAAAAAAAACTTGTATATAAATAAAAGTAGTACTACTTAAACAAACTGTGAAATATCTTTATAATTAATTAAAAATATACGCCATTTAAATAAAAATTTCTGCTTATAAAATGCATGAATGCAGCTAACTCGTCAAGGTCAGACGACCAAGTTTAACTCGGATTGGAGCTGGGTGGGGTCTAAAGTGTGTTGATCCTAAATGATTTTAGTTTTTTTCATTTTCTGTAATTTGCATAAAAAAATTAGTTGCTACGTCAATATATACTTAACGAAAAGTTGTAGAGTTTTGTTTTGGATGACCATGAGAGTTAACTGGGTAAAGTTGAGTGACCATAAAAAGACAAAAAGACAAAATAAAGATAAGTGATCTTGGTGGCCTATTATTCAAAGTTGAGTGACCGTAGAGGCAATCAACTCAGAATATATATCTATTATCATGTAACATAACATGTAAAATCGATTCTTATTTTTTTATATTATAATAAAATATTCTTATAAAGAGGTATAAAATGTATATCCCCTATGTATATACGTACACGTGAATATAGTGCATGATGTCTTTTTGTTAGGGAGATTCTATTCACGCATATCCATTTGGAAACTCCAAATATAAGGTAAATGAGTCTGTTCTCCTTGGGGTGTAGCATGTCAAAGAGTCTTTCCATCTACTAAAGCATGTTAAACAAATTGATTGACCCTTTAACACCTAATACAGAGTACCTTTTTCTCATGTGATTTGACATATTTGATACACACATAGTAGCTAGCAAGTGGGCTGTTTAATAGTAAGATTATCTGAGGTCCAAGTACATCTAACATTACTTATTGTTTAAGCTACGTCAAAACAGGACATCATGAACGCCATGATCAGGAATAGATGTAGCTTATATTCATTTGGTTCAATTAAACTCAATAATATTGATACAAACTATATATAAGTATATATGCAAATTTTCCTATAATAAGATTTGTCTCAATCTTTCGACTTTCAAGTACAATAAGATTTCTTTATTACAGCTATCACTTATAACAATATTTCATTGTAATAAACAATTATTTGTTAGAACAGATTTTACAAGTTATGTGTATATTAGATGTCTCTAATATAATTTATAGTATTTCATAGTAACCAAAAAAGTACTCGAAACAAACCAAATTATTATAGAGAGTTTTGTGTGGATATGAATAGGAAGATCCATTGACCCTGCTGGTACATGATTAGTGGAAACTGTTGACTTATAGTGTGTGAGAATATGCTCATAGTCCCACCAAAGTTTAAGCTCTTGGGCACAGAATTAATTTCATGAATAGCAAAAATGTGGCAGTGAGTGCGCTGTAAGCCATAGTATATGGTATGTGGACCACACCATTAAAATTAAGAGGGTCTGCTGGAGCAGAGTCAACTGATTGAGGAGTCATCTTACTAGTTCTACAAAATCCAAAGTTACCAAGAAAATGCAAATATAAATAGGAGGCCAATTTCACTTACAACTTTGTCACCAAAGAAGCAAAGAAAAGAGAGACACCTCTGATATGCTAGAGAAAGTACCAGACAGCTTTTCGGTTCTTTCCCTTATCATGTTCACATAATCTCAATATAGTATTAAGCTTTGAGATTCCTGTGTCAAAGTTAGAGGATAGACAATACATTATCTTCTTTTTTTTTTCTTTTATAGTTAAGAAATAAAAGTAAGAGGAGCAAGACAGATATTGAGTTGATGGATCATAGGGAAGAGACAAGAAAGAATATATTGAAAAAGGAATCTGGTCCTGTGTCTATGGATACTGCGACAGAGCAAAAAACCTCTGTTGATTGGAGAGGAAGATCTTGCAAGCCCAACAAACATGGTGGAATGACTGCTGCCATTTTTGTATTATGTACGTTTTTCTGCCATCTCTCTCTCCCTCTCTCTCCCTCCCTCCACATGCATAGACACCCTAAAAAATTGTAGAACATATATATTTGATTAGCTTGAGTGGCCTATTCTTATCATTTTGCTTCCCGTCACTAGCTAAAAAACTGGGTGAGTTGAACTTGCGTAACCACTTCATCTAAAAAGTTTATCTAATTGCATCTCCATGCCCCAATACATGAAAATTCTAAAGCAGTGGAGTAGGAGAGGTAAAGATGGATGAGTCTTGAAACCATGTTGACATCTTGCCAAGTACTGTAATATCATCATGAAGTTGTATGACCATTTAATGTTTTTGTTACATAATATATTGAGAAAGCAGTTATCCTTTCGCTCAGTTATGTAATATAACTGATGCATGAGTTGAGTGCTATTCCTTTTTCATCTTCCCTTTTTGTGTTCCATATGAATACTTTAGCATTTTATTGATGGTAAAAATTGTCTTTTGGAGGATGCAGGCCTGCAGGCATTCGAAATGATGGCCATTGCAGCTGTGGGGAATAATCTTATAACCTACGTCTTCAATGAGATGCACTACCCTCTCTCAAAGTCAGCTAACATAGTCACTAATTTCATTGGAACTGTTTTCCTTCTCTCCCTTTTTGGTGGCTTTCTCTCTGATTCTTATCTTGGGAGCTTCTGGACTATGTTGATCTTTGGCTTTGTCGAACTCTCAGTAAGTTTTTTTCACTTTTGGTCATGCATGCACATCTGCATGCAGTTTCCCTTGCAAGTTGCATATATTTAAGTACTATAATGTAAGAAAAAAAATCGTGTTTCAATGTCCTTAAAAATTTCTTGAATGGATTTCTAATGAGATAACTTATCAATTATTATTATTATTATTATTATTATTATTATTTTTTTTTTTTAATTTTGCACATGCAATAAGAAGTAGTATCGAATTAACCTAAAATATAGTGCAGGTTTTTAAGATGATCAGATAGTGTAAAACAAATTTTATACTCTATACTTTAATCCTATATGCGACTAGCCTAAATTAATGTTACAATAGCTTAACAATTTTTTGATGAAAATGACAGGGATTTATCCTACTGGTAGTCCAAGCACATGTTCCACAGCTAAGGCCACCAAAATGTGACATGATGCTTAGCAAAGGGCAGTGCTTAGAAGCAAAGGGATATAAGGCTATGATCTTCTTTGTGGCACTATATTTGGTTGCTTTAGGCAGTGGATGTTTAAAACCTAATATAATCTCCCACGGAGCTGACCAATTCAAGAAAGATGATTCAAAGCAATCCAAGAAGCTCTCTACTTTTTTCAATTGTGCCTATTTTGCGTTTTGTACTGGGGAGCTTGTTGCTCTAACCCTTCTAGTTTGGGTGCAAACTCATTATGGTATGGACGTTGGATTTGGAGTATCTGCTGCAGTCATGACCGTTGGATTGATCAGTTTGCTTTCTGGAACTGTTCTTTATAAGAACACACCACCTCGAGGAAGTATATTCACACCCATTGCCCAAGTAAGCAGATTCATTATTATTTGTCTTCTTTTTATTCCAAGGTTTAGTTTCTTATATTTAAGTAACGCATGACTTCCTTTTTGTATAGTGTAGGATTAAGTGCTCATGTTTCTGTAGTTTGTTTTATACATTCATATGTCCATTTTCTTAAAAGTTAGTATATGAATCACTTAGAGTAGCTTTTATTTGGGTTCATTAGCTTTTCAAGGAAGTTAGCAAAAGAAAGGTCTTGTCTACTTTTCATTCTTCCTTTACAAGTCATACAACAATAGCTAATGTTTCCTTGATTTAGTTGTGGTGGCCCCTTGATTCTTTTTAGAACACTTTAATGTTTTGCAAAGGCCCGGAATGATGAATTTATTCCGATAATCCTTGTATATAACATGTATACAAGTATATTTACTGCTTATTACAGTATTAATTTTAGCTACATTTATACTTTGCTCTAGCAACTAATTCTGATTTATTTATTTGCTCCCAAAGGTCTTTGTAGCTGCAATCACAAAAAGAAAGCAGATTTGTCCTTCCAATTTGGAGATGCTTCATGGAAGCCAGTGCACTGTACCCCAGCAAAACCTTTCTGGCATGTCATCAAAAGGCGGCACTCTCATCCATACAGATAAGTTCAGGTGGGTAACCATGTCTTGATATTTCTAACAAAAAAATACACTCACCAAGGCGGATGTAATGTGTAATTAACGGGTTCATACTGAATATAACATTTTTTACACGGGGCATAAATATATACACATAAACATCACAAAAGTTTCAGCAATTTTTTAGAAATTCATAATTGCAAATGCATTACATTGGACGTATACTCCTATGCCCTGGCTGACCCTATTTCTTTTTCACTTTCTGTGGGAAAATGCATGGCAGGTTCTTAGACAAGGCATGTATCAAAATACAAAATGGAAGTAGGATAAGTGAAAGCCCCTGGAGACTATGCACAGTGTCCCAAGTGGAGCAAGTAAAAATACTAATCTCAGTTGTTCCAATCTTTGCTTGCACCATAATTTTCAACACAATTCTGGCTCAGCTCCAGACTTTTTCTGTCCAACAAGGAACTACAATGAACACTCGCCTCACCGAAAACTTCAAGATCCCTCCAGCTTCTCTTCAGGCCATACCTTACATCATGCTTATATTTCTAGTACCTCTCTATGAAATTGTATTTGTCCCGATGACCCGAAAAATTACTGGCAATGATTCAGGGATCTCACCTCTACAAAGAGTTGGCATTGGACTATTTATAGCAACTTTCTCTATGGTATGTGCTGCTCTAGTTGAGTCCAAGAGAAGAAACTATGCTCTCAATCAGAACAAGACACTGTCCATCTTCTGGATAGCTCCTCAGTTCCTAATTTTCGGACTCTCGGAGATGTTCACTGCAGTGGGACTAATTGAGTTCTTCTACAAACAATCATTGGAAGGGATGCAATCATTTTTAACTGCCATGACCTATTGTTCTTATTCATTTGGATTTTATTTGAGCTCCTTATTAGTTTCACTGGTTAACAAAATAACATCCTCTGGTGCATCTTCAGGAGGTGGCTGGTTAAATGACAATGACCTCAACAAGGATAGACTAGATCTATTTTATTGGCTACTGGCTGTACTTAGCATAGTCAACTTCTTTAATTATCTTTTATGCTCAAGATGGTATTCATATAATCCATCTCTATTACCTGTTGTACCACTACCACGAGGACATGATGACCCTGAGAACCCAAATTTCAACTCTTTGTGAAGTGTATGGAATTGGAAAGCTAACTATAGTTATAACAATAGAATATGAATAGAATTATCTTTTGATATATAAGTTGTTCTGAATTGTCTTTTATATTTGGAAGGATGCTTATAATCATTGTTTTCATGTATATGTTTCTACTATGGAGCACTCCCCTGCTACTGCTAGATTGACTTTTCCCAATAAGTGACTGTATTGTAAGTTTGACAGTGGTCCTCCAATACATCAATTGCAAGATGCATCCCTTCAAAGTTCAAATATGTGCTACATGAGTGATCATGGGCCATCAGCAACTACCAATTTCTTCCCCTCGTATCATTAGTTCTCTTTTCTAGTGGCGAGGAAATTGCAAAAATAAAAGTAGTGCTGTGGTTCTGCTTTAAACAAAGGAAGAGTCTTTCTGAAGTAAATGGTGATGGTGATATTTCTTGTTACCCTTGAATAAAAAGGAATACAAACTTCTTGAAAACTCAATTGAATTATTATTTTTTAACTTTATTTTTGTGGGGGTGCGCCACTCTCACCTTTTTCGGCATCTTTGGATTTTTAGCAACAATAGCTAGAAGTTTCAAGAAAAGCTCCTGACCATCGCCAGGTCCAAGGCCAAAAACACAGTACAAAAGTTTCTGGCAGAGCCTAGCGATTCGACAATGGTGCTTTTTTTATGCTATGAGGTGAAAAAATATACACTTTTTGCATACCTGGTCAACTAACTAGTCACTTTTTAGAGTTTTTAGCTGAAACTATAGCTGGTTCTTGCACACCTCGCCAACTAAGTAGTCACTTTTAGGATTATTCATTGGAATATAATAAGTTTTTGGCACGTAATTAAAAAATTATCACCGCTTCAAAATACGTAAAGTAGTTGAACATGAACTTCAAGAACTTTGTCTAGAGTTTTGTTTGTACAAACTCGAACTGCGGGACTATTACAAACGCGATCGAATAGCTACTCGGAGATTTCCTTTTTGCAAATCAAGTAGGCACAATTAGGATTGTTAAGTTTAAATATATCAATTGAAACAACTGCTTTGGGTTGTCTTCTGACCAGTGGCCAATTTTAGAATTTTTAATTTTAAGATAGCTAAAATTACATAGCTTGTCAACTAAGCGGCCGTTTTTAGGATTGTTAATGGAGATGTAGTGATAACATAACACCCAAAAAAAGACTAAGCGGCCATTTTTATGATTGTTAATGGAGATATAGTGATAACACCCAAAAAAGACTCATCTATGCCATTTCATCTGTTAGCGACTAAAAGGCATTTTAGTCTTTTCTTACCTAATATAGAAGTCAAAATAAATAGATTGTAACAAGTCAGGGTTTCAATTGTTTGTTTATGTTGATTGTAAAAAATTGAGAGCTCCTTAATTATGAGAGTTTAGGGAAGAACTATTGTATCTCTTCAATAAACTTCTCTTGGATTCCTTAATATAGATTCCATGTATGAGTGCAAATCCCTTTCTCCCTTGGATTTATTCTAGTTGTTAAATGATGATTTAATTGCTAGATTATCCATTTTTTCTTCTAGATCTCTCTTCCCTCTCTCTTTAATTTTCATTTAACTTTGAGATTTTATCTTGCTACTTGATTGCCTGTCTAGCTCTTGCTTCCGCCTAATAGATTGCTATCATGTAGCCAGTACAACTTCCGACCACGTAACTACTTTTAGGGCTGAGAGTTGGATTATAATCCGTTGTTTGAAAATGCGAAGCAGGTTAACTATATAATCACAACTTCAAAATGTAGTAAAATATTTAAAATGCGACTATCATAGAAGGGAGAAATATAGATACTTAATTAAGGTCGTGCAACTTAATGGACTATTTTGGAAGCTCAGGTTGTCTCCGTAAGTTGTGTTATTGTATATTCTTGATTGACTTAATGATTCAATAAAGTAGGCATTCATGTTCAGTTAGATTGCATTTTTAGGTACTCCATACAGTTTATATGAATCTATTTTCTTTTTGATCCGTTCAAAAAAGTGTGACCCCTTTTTAAATTTGAAAAGAATTTAACTTCAAATTTATCACAGTATCATCAACGGAATGATTTATAGCTATAGAAATACCAATGATTTAGATCACAAGTTTTAATAATCTTAATTTCTTTATTAAACTTTATGTCAAGTCAAATAGGTTCATATAAATTAAAATGGATGAACTATTAAAATTACTATTTTGTCACCTAACAAATACTTAGCTCTAATTAGTTTTGCAAGAGTCGGAGGTTTTTTTATTTTTTATTTTTGAGAAGTATCCACAAGTAGAGTCATTTTTTAACACATTGACTTTCGTTTATTGCTACCAAGTTGCTAATATGTAAGAAACGACTGTAGTTGCGGCTCTTTCCCAAAAACCTCATATTACTCCACAAGCAAAATTTATTCTTAGAGAACCTAATGAACTAGGAATTTCAACGGTAACCTTGGGACTAATGACAATGGAGATTATTGCAGCAAGCTTTTTCTAGAGGCTGTTGATGTTTGGCATTTTATGCCTATATTTCCTTAATATTTCCTCACGTTTTAGTACCTTATTCGCTCGTTTTATGGTTTATGAATGTGGTTTTACACTGATTTTATGTCGTGTGTATGTAGGTTGTTATGCAATGTAATTGGAGCTTTTAAGAGCTTGATTGAGCAAGAAAAGATTGGATTTTGATTAAGGATTGGATCGAGCACACGAAGGCACGACACGAGCGAGCAAAAGAGCGAACGAAACAGGAATTTGGCTGGGCGCTGTGGGCTCCGCGCCGCGCCACCCAAGGCGCCAGCACCCCCAGCGCGTTTTGCCATGCGACGCAGCTCAAAGGCGGCCAACTTTCGACGTCCTCTGTCCATTGTCACGCGTTCCGAGGCGCGGGGCGCCCGTTATAGCGCCCCTTGTGCGCGATTTTACTCCCTATTCCTCCTAGTTTTGGGTCTAACTTATTACCAAGGGTATGGAAACATTATAAATAGTTTATTACTTAGTTTTTGTAAGGAGTTCAGACTTTGGAGCAAATTTGAGAGCTCATAACATCAAGAACAAGGGTTTTTCTTCTTTCCATTAATCTATTACATCATTATTTCATTATTACATCAAATCTTTGTGTTGTTATTATGAGTATGCGTAGCTAAATATATCGTTCTAGGGTTAGAGTATTACATGAAGGTTGATGTTTGAAGATTGATTTCCATTAATTGAATCCCATTACGGGTTACTTATTCTTTCTTGATTTCACTTGTGTAATTGTCAGGGCCCGATTATTACGCATTATCTATGGTTTTTAGATTGAACTCGAAAGAGGGAATTTAATTACGTAATAAGAAAGAATAGGACTAGTTTGTGAACCCGGGCATCGGGGAACCAATTTGTGAGTAGGATAGACATATACTTGCTCGCCTAGTTTAACTAATTACAGAATTCGTTAATGCGTGCACGTGATTCAACCCATAGACATATAGGGATTGGAGTAGCCTGCATAGACCGTGAAGAACTGAAAGGTTTTCACGGATACATTTAATCTGTTAGTTAGTAACCCGGGATTTAAGAAGTGGAATCAATTGGATAACTCAACTGGATTGTTCGTAACTCTGACCCTGGATCGTCTCCTTATTACTGATAACAACCAAGTCTTGCTCCATTGCTTGAATTCACTTTTACTATTTAATCACTGTTCTTTAGTTAATAAATCCTCACTATTGGAAAAAGATCCCTGAATAGTTTATATAAATTGTTTGCTAGAATTCAGTCTGCATAGTCCTCGTGGGAACGATACTCATCTTATCACTTTATTACTTGGCGACCACGTATACTTGCGTGTGCGTTTGGGAGCAACAAGTTTTTGGCGCCGTTGCCGGGGACTAATTTTAGACTGATTTCTTTTTGAACAGTTTATTAATTTCTATTCAGGTTTAATTTTTGTTTTGAGTTTTTTTGCTGTTTCAGGTATTAGGTCCTGCTTGATCTTTACCTACAGGAATGGCAGAAGAACGAGCTTTAGCTGTGCGAGATGTCGCTCTCCCCAGCCTGGATGGAGTAGCTTCAAGCATAGTTAAGCCAAGAATTACTGGAAACTTTGAGATTAAGTCCGGTATGATACAACTGTTACATACGACTGGACAATTTGGTGGATTGCTTCATGAAGATCCGCAACAACATATCCAGAATTTCTTGGAGATCAGTGATACTTATACACCAACGGGAGTTCCTATTGATTATGTTCGCTTGACATTGTTCCCGTTTTCACTGATTGGGGCAGCAAAGAGGTGGTTAAAGGCTGAAAAGTCTGGGTCTATCACCACTTGGAATGATTTGGCTAAGAAGTTCTTGGCTAAGTTTTATCCATCTGCCAAGACAGCCCGGGTGAGGAGTGAAATTATGTCCTTCAGACAGTTAGAAGGAGAATCTTTATATTCAGCCTGGGAGCGGTTCAAAGCTTTACTGAGAGATTGTCCACACCACAACCAATCCAATGAGGTTCTTGCACATACTTTTGTTGAGGGGTTGACTGCACATACTAAGATTGTGGTAGATGCTGCTGCTGGAGGTCAAGTACTGGCCTTAAATTTTGACCGGATCTATGAGTTGCTAGATAACTTTTCGCAGAGCAACCCTGATTGGCAGGGAGATGGTAGAGCTACTACGCAGAAAGCTGCAGGGGTACTTCAGTTAGATGCAGTTTCAGAGCTACGGGCTAGGATGGATGCTATTTCCAATCAAATTAGCAAGCTAGCTCTATCGAAGACTCAGCAAGCAGTGGCTCCTGTGCAACAACTCCAGAGTTTTTGTGAGGTTTGTGGTCAAGATCATACTACAGAGGTTTGCCCTTCTAATCCAGAGTCAGTTTATTACGTAGGTAATCAAAACAGGATGCAGGGTCAAAATCAGTTTGGTAATGGTTATTATCAAGGCAATATGAGAGCCCCGAATAATTACCACCCACTTCCAGCTCCACCACAGCAGGTTAGCAATTCAGTTGAGGAGATGCTAAAGCAGATAATGGCGGGACAGCAGAGAATGATAGCTGACACTGCAGCCCATGCACAGGCCATACAAGATCTTGCCAGTGCTCACAAGAACTTGGAGCACCAGTTGGGGCAGTTGGTGGGAGAAATAAGCACTGGGAAGAAAGAGCCTGAACAATGTCTTGCAGTGACTTTAATTGGAGGTGGAGAGCTGATGGCCAAGCCTGAGGAGAAAGCTGAAATTGAAAAAATTGAAAAAGTGGAGAAGGTAAAGAAGAAAGAAGAGATAAAGGAGGCACCTAGGCCACCTCCACCATTCCCGCAGAGGCTTATACAGTCGAAGGATTTAGCCCAGTATCAAAAATTTGTGAGTATGCTAAAAGAACTTCATGTTAATATTCCTTTGACTGATGTGTTTGAATTGATGCCATCCTTTGTGAAGTTTTTAAAAGAGATTTTAGTTAAGAAGAAAAAGCCTCAAGAAATAGATGCAGTTGAGTTAGTTGAGGAGTGTAGCACAATCTTGAGTAAGCTACCTCCAAAACTTCAAGATCCTGGGAAGTTTACTATTCCTTGTACCATTGAAGGGCATAGTATCACTGGTGCCTTGTGTGATTTGGGTGCAAGCATAAATCTCATGCCTCTGTCTGTTTGCAAAAGGTTAGGGCTAGGAGAAATCAAGCCCTCTTCAGTTACTCTCAAGATGGCGGATGGATCACTCACTCACCCTGAGGGTAAGTTGGAGGATGTGTTGATAAAAGTTGGTAAATTTACATTCTCTGCTGATTTTGTAGTCCTAGATTATGAAGAGGACCTAGAAGCTCCAATTATTTTGGGGAGACCATTCTTGGTCACCTCGAAGGCAATTATTGACATGGAGCTGGGTGAGATGACTGTTAGAGCGCATGGTGAAAAGGTTACTTTCAAGGTGTATAATGAGAAGGAGCACATAGCTAAAATTGAAGAGTGCTCTATGATTGAATGTGTTAGTCAAGACCATGGAAGTACACCACATGTGAAGTTGAAGTTGGGGTCTCTCAAAGAAAGGAAAAAGGCAAAGGTTCGGCGTAAGAAGAGAAGACATAAAGGCTGGAAGTGAGCTAAAAGTGTCGTCGTGCCACGACGTTAACTAAGGCGCTTCTCGGGAGGCAACCCGAGTTTGTACTTGTATTATTTTATTTATAGTGTCACGTAGTTTTTGTTTTCCTTGGATTGCAGGTTCATGTAATATCGAGGCTAAGTGTGGGGTGTCCTCACCCTTGCATAATGTTGATAGCCTGTTGGGGGAAGTCTGAGTACCTCATGAAGCTTGGAGGATACTAGCGCCAAGGACTACAATCTTCAGGGAAGTTTTCTTTACCTTGCACTTGCTTATTTTTCGCACTGAGGACATTGCTTAGTTTAAGTGTGGGGTGGGGAACTACCCTTTATCTATTTTTGAGGTTATGGATGCATGTACCGTTAGGATTTTTCTTTTGTCACTTGACTTTGTTTTGATTTGTTTCTTGCTTTAATATATGAAAAAATTGAAAAAAATTAGAAAACCAATGAAAAATTCCAAAAAGATTTTCTTTTTAGTCTTTATTAGTGGTACATGTCATCCACCCCGTGGTTTTTCTTATGGCCTCGGTTCTTTTCCACGGGTAGACCTTTGAACCGGGTAGTTTTATTTTTAGGATTAGAATAATTAGTTGTAGATGACCCTAGGTAGGAACTAGGTGGAATGCTAGGTGCCTTTGATTTGTTTGATACCGGTGGACTTGGACTTGATTGCATGTGCTATTTGTGGTGTCCTTGAGTTTTAATTTTGATGCATGCCTAGAGAAAAATTGGAACAACCCCCTTGAGATGCTTGAGTCCGCTTGCTTGACTTGATTGTGAACCTTTGTGCATTAGTGCTTAAATTTCCACAAGTTGCATTCTAGATGCTTGAATGAGAGTTGTTGATGGAACCTTTTTGTGTAGATCATGTGCAATGTGTGTTGTGAGGCATGTTCTTATCTACTCCATGTTGCATATTAATGTCTAGAACTTGCCCCGTGTGTGTGCAAAGCGAAATCCTAGGTTTGCTCTAGTTGGGAGATGATACAAGGCCTTCTTTTGTTAGCCTACCCTTACATATATACCTTGGAAAAATTGTTGTTGTGATTTGAATTGACCCTTTTTGTTGGCACCCACACCCCGAGCCTACCCATTTGTTCTTAATTGACTCTTTTGGCCCTTTACTCCTTAAGCACTTTTATTGATATTGTGTAGATGATTGGAGTTGTGGTTGGATGTTGGGAGACTTTTGAGTGGAGCTAATGAAGGGGAATATTTGTGAACTTTGTGAAGTAGTAAAAGAAAAACATTGGCAAGGTTGGAAGTTGATGAGAATTGAAAGAAAAAAAGTGAATTGAAAAAGAAAAAAAATGCAAAGTTGAAAAAGTTGTGAAAGTTGAAAAAAAAGAGAAAGATGTCCATTCCTTGCTAGTGTGATTGAAAATAAAAATGCTACTTGTTGGAAAGGTGTATGTGTGATGCTTGTGATTGGGTGGCTTGATGAGACTTGTGCTAAATTTAATTGTGATGTATTAAAGTGCTTAGGGAGGTAGTCACTATTACCCATATATGTCCTACCCGCACCTTAGCCTACATTGCGACCTTTCTAAAGTCCTAGTTAATCCCGATTGGAGTGAGCCTACATTAGTGGAGTCCTACATTACGGGCAAGCCTATGGTACGTTGTGTGTGACATGTGAGTTTTTCATGAGAGTGAGTGAATTCTTTCTATGCTATTGTCCCCATTCTTGATATTCATTGTTGTGTGTGATATTTGGGGGACACTCTCTCGTTCATATTGGTGAGGGCACATGGTTTGCATGAAATAGGGGAAGTTGGTGGCTTCTTGGTTGAGTAGATAGGTGTGATTTTGTGGGAGCATGGTTGCATTAAGTTGAGTTTGTGCATTTGAGCTATTTTGGGGTGGTTGTTCTCATATTTTTTTTTTTGTTTTGGTAAATTGTTGGCATGTGGTGGAACCATAGTAGTCATGTGTGCATTGGTTCAATGGTCGGTATCAACCATGGTCATAGGCAGACCTGTTTTACCTAGGATGGGAAGTGAGATGTGACTTGCTCGAGGGCGAGCAAAGGTTCAAGTGTGGGGTGGTGATGTTTGGCATTTTATGCCTATATTTCCTTAATATTTCCTCACGTTTTAGTACCTTATTCGCTCGTTTTATGGTTTATGAATGTGGTTTTACACTGATTTTATGTCGTGTGTATGTAGGTTGTTATGCAATGTAATTGGAGCTTTTAAGAGCTTGATTGAGCAAGAAAAGATTGGATTTTGATTAAGGATTGGATCGAGCACACGAAGGCACGACACGAGCGAGCAAAAGAGCGAACGAAACAGGAATTTGGCTGGGCGCTGTGGGCTCCGCGCCGCGCCACCCAAGGCGCCAGCACCCCCAGCGCGTTTTGCCATGCGACGCAGCTCAAAGGCGGCCAACTTTCGACGTCCTCTGTCCATTGTCACGCGTTCCGAGGCGCGGGGCGCCCGTTATAGCGCCCCTTGTGCGCGATTTTACTCCCTATTCCTCCTAGTTTTGGGTCTAACTTATTACCAAGGGTATGGAAACATTATAAATAGTTTATTACTTAGTTTTTGTAAGGAGTTCAGACTTTGGAGCAAATTTGAGAGCTCATAACATCAAGAACAAGGGTTTTTCTTCTTTCCATTAATCTATTACATCATTATTTCATTATTACATCAAATCTTTGTGTTGTTATTATGAGTATGCGTAGCTAAATATATCGTTCTAGGGTTAGAGTATTACATGAAGGTTGATGTTTGAAGATTGATTTCCATTAATTGAATCCCATTACGGGTTACTTATTCTTTCTTGATTTCACTTGTGTAATTGTCAGGGCCCGATTATTACGCATTATCTATGGTTTTTAGATTGAACTCGAAAGAGGGAATTTAATTACGTAATAAGAAAGAATAGGACTAGTTTGTGAACCCGGGCATCGGGGAACCAATTTGTGAGTAGGATAGACATATACTTGCTCGCCTAGTTTAACTAATTACAGAATTCGTTAATGCGTGCACGTGATTCAACCCATAGACATATAGGGATTGGAGTAGCCTGCATAGACCGTGAAGAACTGAAAGGTTTTCACGGATACATTTAATCTGTTAGTTAGTAACCCGGGATTTAAGAAGTGGAATCAATTGGATAACTCAACTGGATTGTTCGTAACTCTGACCCTGGATCGTCTCCTTATTACTGATAACAACCAAGTCTTGCTCCATTGCTTGAATTCACTTTTACTATTTAATCACTGTTCTTTAGTTAATAAATCCTCACTATTGGAAAAAGATCCCTGAATAGTTTATATAAATTGTTTGCTAGAATTCAGTCTGCATAGTCCTCGTGGGAACGATACTCATCTTATCACTTTATTACTTGGCGACCACGTATACTTGCGTGTGCGTTTGGGAGCAACAGCTGTGTTACATAAATCATTTATTGCCTGAGAATTTGTAGTTAAACTTATGTATTTTCCTGTTTAGTTGAGATTATCATCATAAATCTGTTCATATTAGCCATATAATTTGAGTTCAATTTCGTTTCGAGTTTCAGCAATATGACCTAAAGCCCTCACCTTTAGGTGCCACAGGAGCTTGTGACCATTCGTATATTTGACTCTATTTGATCAATTCTGCTAAAAGAATATATATATACGATAATGCACCGATACCCCAGGCTCACGGCAACAACTACGCCTCAACACCAAACAAGTTGATAGAATACCACTGACTCGACGTATAAATTTGAAACGAGGATTGAATGTATGCTGGCTGATTGAATATCCAATCAGAACTTATAACAAATAAATTCTTGCCGCTAAATCTAATTTATGAGCAAACAGTGGCTTCTAAAGAGCTGAAATTCAGGCTAATGTTTATCAAATTTCGATGATTAGGAAGTTCGTATACAAGTGTAGGTAAACCATATAAGAGAAACGTGCCCGTTTGTAGTTTCAAAACAATAAGAAGAAAGACAGGGGGATTTCTTTTCTGTTGGAAATTTGAAATTAGACACACAATTTGTTGGAACATGTAAGTCACATGATTAAACTGCCTAGGCTTGCAACGGGACTCTTTCCTCTAATTGGAAGGAGAGCTCTATTAAAGCTTCTTTAAACGTCAGATATTTTCGTATCTACATGCCACTTCACTTATCATGTCCTAGCAGGTAAAATAATCGATCTGTTCTCTTACTTTGTTTAATGTTAATGCATACTTTTGACAAACAATTGTGGTCATAAAACAAAAGATAAGTGAATATATATCTACTTCCATGCTTCATTTGCTATATGCATTGCATTTCAATTGTTTTTTAGTTCCAAATGAGGCACTCTTGTTTATGCAAAGTATCATGACATTGCACATGAGAAATAAATCATCAATTCAGTTAAGCCAGTACATCAATCAGGAATTAGTTAGTGGTTAATAATTTCTGATCTATGACAAATTTTGAACAAGTCTAATTAATTTTTGAAGATTTTCCAAGCCTGCCTAACATAATTAATTTTCTCTGATACAAAGTTTGTCTAATCTTTCCGTCTTTCTTCTCAACGCTGTTAAAGGAAAAAAATTATTGGTTTCTTCCGGTTTAAGCCAATCACCCTTCTTCAAAAATGCTTGTTATTAATAATCTTTTAACATCCCATGCAATTTAACATGACATGTTTCACTTCCCTTAGCTTATTTTCTTCAAGAATATCATTGCTTTGTTCGGTCATGAAGATTCTCATGGTTTATTGGACATAACACTTATTGTAGACCACACTAAGACATATACTGTTGTATGATCCTTTTATAAACTCACCCAAGTTTTGAAGTCATTATAATTTTATACTCAACAGATTATGTTATTCTTCATGAAGAATATATCAAAAGCAGCAAACAATAGGGAGCTGCTAGAGGAAAAGAAGCTAAATACGGGCGGATTTTGGCTAGCTTTCTGGCCGTGGGAGCTCAACAAGCTGGCAAATTTGAAAATGAGATCAGGGAAGTTTTCACTATCTGGGAAAACTATATTAGTGCTATGCATCGCAAGCTTTCTGGCCGGATCATTTCTTACTAGCCGCATGCCTTCTGAAATGAATAGTGATCTTGTGATGCCCAGTATTTCCAATCATGAGAAGCTTAGAACCATTTCACGTGACTGTGAACACAAGCGTGTAAGCTTTATTTTAAACTTATATAGTAGTTCTCAATCTTGGAAACAAGTACTAGTATTTTTATTTTTTTTTGACTTGCGGTCTTGTTATGATTTTCTTTTTGCAGAAACTAGCCGAAAGCAATTCAGTGGACATCATGGGAGAAGTCACGAAGACTCATCAAGCTATTCAGTAAGCACGTTCAGGCTCAAATAACAATATGTCAATGCCTACAGCCCACCTTAATTTCTTTCTCATCGATATATCTTTATTTTATGAATGTTCGGTTCAAATTAACAGATCACTTGATAAAAGTATATCAACATTAGAGATGGAACTGACACTTGCTAGGACAAGGCAAAGTGGAGTCAGCCTCAATGCAAAGGAAACTAGAGCTTCAAATCACAGCACCCTGAATAAAGCATTTGTCGTGATTGGAATCAATACAGCATTCAGCAGCAGAAAAAGACGCGATTCTCTTAGAGAAACATGGATGCCTAAAGGTCTTTAATCAACCAATTAATTTCTTAGCTTCTCCTATTAGTCTGAATAAGATGATTCTGATTAATGTATTCCATTGAATTGGCAGGGGATAAGCTAAGGAAGCTAGAGAAAGAGAAGGGGATAGTGATACGGTTTGTGATAGGACACAGTGCTACACGAGGAGGAACTCTGGATCGTGCCATTGATAGTGAGGATGCTAAGTACAAGGATTTCCTTCGACTTGACCATGTAGAAGGTTATCATGAGCTGTCCACTAAGACAAGATTGTATTTCTCTAAAGTTGTCTCCATTTGGGACGCTGACTTCTACGTTAAAGTGGACGATGATGTCCATCTAAACTTAGGTAATTTATTTAAGAGTTTTTCTCTCATCAGTTACCTAAAAGCAAACTATAGTAATAAGCTGATAAGTACTTTATTTCCGCAAATCAATCATGATTATGTATGCTTATGTAATTTTTTTTTTTGCAGGTATGCTAGCGAGCACATTAGCAAAATATAAATCGAAACCAAGAGTATATATTGGGTGCATGAAGTCGGGGCCAGTTCTTTACGAAAAGTGAGTCTTCATTAATTTGTTCCATAGAACACAAAGAAATAAAACGTAATTCAATCTCCCTTCCCTAAAGTAAAAAACGAAATGTACTTAATTGGTGATGATTGATTTTGCAGAGGGGTGAGGTATCATGAGCCTGAGTATTGGAAATTTGGAGAAGAAGGGAACAAGTATTTCAGGCATGCCACGGGTCAAATATATGCAATCTCCAGAGACCTAGCTTCTTACATCTCCATCAACTCGTAAGTTCTTTAACTTAACATATATAACCTATCATAATAAATAACATGCTTAACTAATTAGTGGTTATTATCTATGTATGATGGAAAAATAAAATAGGGGGATATTACATAGATATGCAAATGAAGACGTATCATTGGGATCATGGTTAATTGGGTTGGAAGTGGAACATGTGAATGAACGTTCAATGTGCTGTGGAACACCACCAGAATGTGAATGGAAAGCACAAGGAGGAAATGTGTGTGTAGCATCATTTGATTGGTCATGCAGTGGAATATGCAAGTCGGTAGAGAGGATGAAAGATGTGCATCATTCATGCGGCGAAGGTGATGCAGCTGTTTGGAATGTTGCTTTCTGATTGCGTACTGGACTAATTGCAAATCTTTATCATATGAGAATTGAGCTATAGTATTAGGAATATTCAAATCCACGAGAGATTTATTCTTCAACTGAGAGGGAACTTATCCGCATCACAACTTTACTAGTATCTTCTTTCAAATTAATAAAGTACGTTATGCAATTCTTGTTTTGCTTATAAATTTTGCCATAGCGATTTGTAATTTCACTCTTTTGTCCTTCTATCTAGAGTTGGAATTTCATATTGTCAAGTAGCAGTATCTGTTTTCGCAAGCTTTGTGTCATGGAAGAAGTTTTCTATTGCGACTTAATTGATATTTCGATGACACTACACAATTGTAGCTACCTCTAATTAATTGTATTTTGTTCCTTCAAATCTACTAGTATATTATTTTCGCATTTGTTATTTCAAAATTCATTTTTATTCTTGTTCGCATTACACAAGGCTAAGGAAGCGCTCTCTTATACGTAAAAAGTACAAATTTCTAATGAAAAATATTGAGTTACAATTTCGTAAGACCCTAATCTGATAATGACATGTTCCTGCCAAATTGATTTACCTCATATATATTCATTGTTAATCGTTTACTGCTCGCATTTTTATTACCTACGACTATTATATTTTCATTTTGATCAGCTTCTTTATTACTACCATTTTCTGTAGCCGCATTAGTCTTAGCTTTGACATCAATGGGCATATCTGTAATCAAATTTAAATAAAAATGTAATCTCCCACAGATTAAATAGCCTTAAGGTAATCCCCCCAGCCCGCTCCTCCTTTTCTTCCTCCTTTTTTCCTAATGGCCTAATTACTATACTACGTTGAGTTTACTATTAAAGTTATAATTGAATAAATAAAAATATACTTCTTCTCTTTTTCTTTTTGAACTATACTTTCTCTAACAACTTAAAATTTCTAAACTATACTTTCTCTAAGCTCAAAGTTTCTAAACTATACTTTCTCTAACAACTTATATATATTTTAGATGAGATGATTAACCAATTCATCATCCTCAAACCTAACTACTCCAACGAAATGTTTAAGATGAAAATTCTGATAATTGGAGTATACTGTGAGTCCAAATTATATTTAGTTGGCTTATGAACCTCTGCAACCTAGTGGCATGCTATGTTATGTACTTTATTGATAAGAGGTATACATCTGGTGAAAGATCTTGGGGATGAATTCGCTAGTAAGGGAGTAGTATTGTAAGAGGAATTTGCTCGTATTATTTTTATGTTGAGTCTTTTTTCTTTTTCTCTTCTTAATGAAACTAAGTTTTCTCTTATGATATCAGCTGGCTGACTGGTTTCTTAGGTTTGTAGTTTTACTTTAAAAGAACCCAAACTATTCTCCCAATTTGACCAATTCACATTTTAGTAATTAAGAAAGCACGAGGTTCTTGCAATCCAAAGCTATTAGGATTGAAAGTTTGGCCAGATTTAATTCCAACAATACCTCTCATTCCTTTGTGGAAATTTAAAATTCTAAAAATGAAATGTCAACTGTTGCATCATGTGTTATATCCTCTATTTCGGGGGGAAGAACGACAGATGGGAACATAAAAATATAATATTTAGAGTTATATCGAAAAACCCAACTAGTTAAATCAGTATCAACTATCATGCACACGACTTCTTGCGTGAGCATGGAGCAGCACCTATCTTTCTAACACCTGTAATCAAATTCCAACCCGCTATAGAACTACGATGTATATGTACAGACATGTGACATTAAAATCTGCGAATAGTTAAGAATTTGAAAGAATCATGATCAATCTGTGGCATCATGAGGCAAACTATATATATTACGGCTTTGTAGATATGCAATTCAATGTATAGTTGGACTTCAGAACATATTATTTCTTCTATACCATTTTATTATTGCAATATTATCTTTTCGGAGATACGATCTTTTTCTCCCCTCGAATTCTTCAAAAGTGCTAAGTATTCTGAATTCATAAAAATAGTGGTTACATTCAAAACTAATGTTCAAAAGCAGAATCTACCATTAGAGATTTGACCTTAATTAGTATTGAGTTTCATAGTCATTCATTTTGGCAATTATATTTTACTACGTACTATTAGATAAGCAAACACAATGATCATTAGTTCTCTTTATTAAATTGTCTCATTTAACAGGCTAAGCTGCTAAAGATGGTAAACTTTTAATTATTTACTCTCTCTGTTCCACAGTGGATGTCCTAGTTTGACTTGGATCAGAGTTTAAGAAATGAGAAAAGTCTTTTGAAATTTGTGATCTAAAATAAGTCCTTGGTAAATATGTTGCTATAAATCATCTCATTAAGGGCAAAGTGATATGTTTAAAAGTAAATTGATTTCAAATATAGAATTGTGTCATTATTTTTGGAACGGACTAATAAGGAAATTAGGACATCCATTATGGAACGGAAGGAATAATAAATTAATTATATTTCCAATAGGTGAAAGCCTGATTCTTTTCATGGGTTACCCACGTATAATTTTCTTTTAGTGGTGGATAGAGGTAAGATTTGGGTAGAGCCTTCTTGGCCGGATTTACCTTTACAACAATAGTGTCATCCGACACTTTGATAAAAAAAAATTGCAAAATATATATACAAAATAATAAGTAAAACGATCGATACGAGTGTAAATGAATAAAACGACACCATTGGAAGCAAAAGAGAGTGGATTTGCTGGTAAAGGGCTTGAGTTTTCACCAATTTGAAGTTTGAATCTCTTTGGAGGCATGTTTCAACCTATTTTTTAGTTTATAAACATTTTTTTGAGCTTTCTTTAAAATCTGACACCACTTAGAAAAACTCTTGCATACACTAGTAAGAGCCTCTAATGTTCTTCTACCATTGTATTCCATCCGCTCCAATTTATGCTACACCATTTTTTTACCCCGTTCTAACCACTTTATAGTTGGAAACAAATTTATGTAGTATGCATGTTTAAGATCATGAATGTTATCGTAGAATGTTCAAAGTTTCAGAAGTTTTTCATAATCATACTCATGATCGATATGACTTGTTTTAGATGACAAGTTTCGAAAATCTTTATTAATTTGTTAAACTTCATACAGAGTCAAAGTATGTCACATATTTGAATTAGAAGGGATGGAGTAATGTTTTGGTTCACTTCATCTAAAAATATTAAAGTATTTGAGAAAACACATTTTTATGTACTTAATTACTACTCACTTTCTTTTGACTGTTGTTATTAGGGTAAAGTAGGATTTAGGAATGGAGAAGAAGAGAAGAGGACAGAAAGGATCAAATGTGTATTCTGAATTAAAGTGAAAGAAGAGTACAAATGTGAGCCTTAAGTAGTTAGCTCAACTAACATTCAAATCCTAACCACCTAACTAACTTCCGGAAATAGGTAAAATAACTAATCTATCCCTGACTAACTAACTAAATTGTTTAGCTCTTAATCCTCTACTCTAATGACTGTTTCAGCTTACTCAGCACTCCCCCTCAAGCTAGGTAGGGTAAAGATGTTAAGAACTCCTAGCTTGGATAGTAAATGAGTATGCTAAACTCTATTCAGGCCTTTGTTTAAGACATTTGTAGGCTGATTTTTTGTGGAGATGTATTCAGTCTGAATCAGTCTCTTTTGTATCTTTTCTCTTATAAAATAACAGTCGATCTCTATGTGCTTTGTTCTCTCATGGAAGACTGGATTGGCTGCAATCTGGAGTGCAACTTTGCTGTCACTGAAAACTTGAACTGGACTCTCAACCTTCACTCCAATTTCCTTTATCAGTCCCACTAACCAAGTTAGTTCAGCTGTTACAGATGACAAACTCATGTACTCTGCTTCAACCGAGCTTCTGGATATGGTAATTTGTTTCTTTGACTTCCAAGACACTAGAGATTCTCCTAGTTTTACTAAGAAACCTGTAATAGATCTTCTAGAGAAAGAACATGCTGCCCAGTGAGCATCACAAAAGGCAGTGACTGACAGCTTAGTATTACTGGACATCAACACTCCCTGACCTGGTTGATTTTTTATATACTTGACTATCCTTAAGGCAGAGTCCAAATGAGATTGCTTTGGTTCTAGAAGAAATTGGCTTAGTGTTTGAACACTGTATGCAATGTCAGGCCTAGTCACAGTCAGATAGAGAAGTTTTCCTATCAACCTCTGATAAACTGCTGGATTGCTGAGTAATCTGTCAGTACTACTTGGGATTCCCTTCTTTCTTAAAAACTCATCATACTCCCTACTAGTAAGCTTGGAATTGGGATCAATAGGTGTAGCTGCAGGTTTTGATCCACTCAATCCAGCTTCAGAAATCAGTTCCAAAGCATACTTTCTTTGGTGCATCATAATCCCTTGATCTGACCTAGCAAACTCAATACCAAGAAAGTACTTTAGTTCTCCTAGGTCTTTCATCTTAAACACCTTCTGTAGAGCACATTTTGTTTCTTCAATTAGTTTCAGATTGTCACCGGTGACCAGCATGTCATCCACATATACTAGGACTACTGCAGTTCCATTAGTGGTCTTTTTGGTGAACAGAGAATAGTCTAGTTGACTTTGAATGAATCCAAACTTCAATAATGCTTCAATTAGTTTTGCATTCCATTGCCTTGGTGCTTGTTTAAGCCCATACAAGGATTTGATGAGCCTGCACACCTTGTTCTCCCCTGGCTCTTGAATCCTTGTGGCAGTTGCATGTAGATCTCATCATATAGATGTCTTTGAATAAATGCATTGTAAACGTCCATTTGGTGGATGTGCCAGTGCTTTGCTGCTACAATTGACAACACTGTTCTTACTGTTACCATCTTGACAACAGGAGAAAAGGTTTCTTGATAATCAACACCTTCTTTTTGGCTGTATCCCTTTGCAATTAGCCTTGCTTTATACCTTTCTATTTCACCAGATGCTTTATATTTGATCTTATATATCCACTTGCATCCTATTGGTTTCTTTCCTCTAGGCAATGTCACTATTTCCCATGTGTTTTTATTCTCAAGTGCTTGTATCTCTTACTTCATTGCTTCTATCCAGTTGTGATCTTTAGCATCTTCTGAATAGGAGGATGGTTCAGTTGTTGAGGAGAAAGCTGACAGGTAAGCTTGATATTTAGGGGAAATGGTGTCATAGGATAGATTTTTATTTAAAGCATAGGGATGACTATGATGCACATTAAGTGACACAAAGTCCTTCATCCATACTGGAGGATTTGTATGTCTGCCTGACCTGGTTGTGTTGTCTTGTGAAGTAGAGTTTGAAGGTGCATTTTATGAAGGCAATATTGGCTCATTGGGTAAATGCTCATTTTCAGTTTCAACATGTACCTCTTGTTGATGGTTAATCTGATGTTCTGTGTCTTCATATGAGGGTTCAAAGTATTGATCCAACTCCACCTCTTGACCAGTTTGTAGGAGATCATCATGTAGTTCTGTGTCAATTATATTCTCCAGCTGATCATTATCAGTGAGAATACTGAACTGATTTTGCAGAAAAAGAGGTGAGGATGCCTTCTTGATTTTGAATGGAAATACATATTCTTTGAAAATCACATCTCTGTGCACAAAAAATCTATTATCCTCCATATCATAGAGAATATATCCCTTCTCTGTATCTGAATAGCCCATGAGTACAGCTGACTTACTTCTAGACTTCAGCTTAACAGTCTCCTAAACTATCTTAGCATGACATAAACACCCTAGGACTCTAAGATGATGCAATATTGGCTTCTTGGTGTACAATTTCGCATACGGAGATAGATTATGTAGAACGGGTGTAGGCATTCTATTGATCAAGTACACTACAACTAAGACACAGTGGCCCTAGAATTTGATGAGGATGTTGCCCTGAAACCTCACTGCTCTTGTTACTTCTAGTATGTGCCTATGTTTTCTCTCAGCAACTCCATTTTGATGAGGAGTATAGGCACATGATCTCAGATGGATCATGCCCAATTTCTTGAACATACCATTGCATAATGAGTTCAAGAACTCTGCTCCATTGTCTGTTCTAATAACCTTGACAGTACCGTCAAATTGTGTTTTCACATAGCTGAAAAAAATTGTTGTAGTGCTGCATACACATCACATTTTGTTTTCAACTGATAAATCAATGTCATTCTAGTCATGTCATCCACTAGAGTTAGAAAGTACTTGTGACCATCTACAGTTGGAACTTTATAAGGTCCTCAGGCATCAGCATGAAGAAGTTCAAAACAGTCACTACTTTTGATATTACCAGTAGGAAAAGACTGTCTTGCCTGTTTTGCACAAGGACATATTGTGCACTTGGCTACAGTACTAGTTACAGCTTCAGAATTAACAGAGAACAATTTCTTAAGAATACCAGATGACACATGGCCTAGCCTCTTATGCCACAGATTGATATCTATTTTGTCTACAGAATTCACAGTAAGACTAACTCCTTTATCCTGGCCATCTCCATCCTTTACCAAGAGATACAACCCATTATTTTCTTTATCAATCTCCTTCACCTTCCCATTGTAGAGATCCTGAAAGACTAAAAAATGAGGGTAGAACGTGATTGAGCATCCTAGTTCTTTGGTGATTTTTGAGACTGATAAGAGATTATACTTAAACTGGGGTATGTGAAACACATTATCTAGAGTGCTTCTGTCAGATATTGAACTGGCTCCAGTGCGAGTGACATGTGAGACATCACCATTGGGTAAAAACACTCTCTTAGGATTGATATTTTTAATTATTGTGGACTGATCTAATAGATCAATATCATAAACCATATGGTTGGTGGCTGCAGTGTCTATGATCCACTCTTGCAGTTTATTATTGACTAACAAGACACTGCTGCTACCTGCTATGTTTGCTGAGGAGGTTGACTGGCCATTGTTCAGCATATGTAAAATTTGTTCATAATGCTCCTGTGAAAATGTGCATGGCTTCAGTTGACTCATATTGTGGAACTCTTGAGTAGGATGCTGCATTGTCCAAGATGTAGATGACGGAGGTTGAATATTTCCTTAAGCATTATAGCCTCCAAGATTTCCTGCACCATCAACAACTGCATTGTAGGCAGTGTTTCCAGCATTTTCTCTCTCCCTTTTACCTCTAAAGTCAGGACGATAACCAATTACTTTCCAGCACCCCTCTCTGATGTGCCCTTTAATCTTACAGATGTCACAGTATTGGTTGTTTCCAGCCTTCTTGTATCTTGGGTTAACACCACCCCTGTTGTTTGTGTACATGGCTATAGGATCCATATTTCCCATAACTGGAGCAGCTCCCAGAACACCAGAGTTATGCACAATCCCTCTTTGACTCTCATCACTTACAATCATATTATATGCCTGATTTACAGTAGGTAAGGGACTTATCATTAAAATTTGACTTCTGACTTGCATGTATGGATCATTCAGCCCCATTAAGAATTGATAAAGCTTTTGCCTCTCCAAATATAACATTAAATCCTTGGACTTCTCACAGTCACAGCCTGGAGCAGGAACCAGTGCTTCAAATTCATCCCACAGGTCTTTCAGTTTTGAATAGTAGACAGATATACATAACTTGTTCCTTGGGTTAAGCAGACAATTTCTTTATGTAAATTGAAGGTTCTTGACTAATTAATTTTGTCAAACCTCTCACATAGATCTTCCCACACAGCTCTTGCATTTGTAGCATAGACAATGCCCCCAAGTAAGTTGCTGGACACAGAATTCATAAGCCAAGAGAGGACTATAGCATTACATCTCTCTCACTGAGTCCATAGATGTGGTTCATACATTTCTTACAGGTTCCATCAACTAACCCTAACTTGTTTCTTCCTAACAATACAATTCTCATAGACCTACTCCACGCAGAATATTTTTCTGAACCAAGAAGCTGTACAGAAATTAAGGAGATTCCACTTACATCAGATGAGTGGAGATACGGTGGATGGTTGTGATCCATATTCTGAGAATTTTGAGATTGAACTCCAGTCACATTTCCTTGATCAGCCATTGTTAAGATCTCACGAGTATAGCAGTTTCTTGATCTCAAAAAAATAGAATTCTTGGACCCGAAGAATTACCAGAACACTCTATCACAGAAAAGAGAGATTACTAGCGGAAATGATATGATGAATTTTAGTACCAGATTACTTAATTTGGCCAATCTCTGATACCATGTTGTTATTAGGGTGAAGTAGGGTTTAGGAATGGAGAAGAAGAGAAGAGGAGAGAAAGGATCAAATGTGTATTCTGAATTAAAGTGAAAGAAGAGTACAAATGTCAGCCTTAAGTAGTTAGCTCAACTAACATTCAAATCCTAACCACATAACTAACTTCTGGAAATAGGTAAAATGACTAATCTACCCCGGACTAACTAACTACATTGTTTAGCTCTTAATCCTCTACTCTAATGATTGTTTCAGCTTACTCAACATTGACAACAAATTCTCACTCCATTAAATTCCTCGCGCTGGAATGAGGAAAGAAAACTTACTGCAACTACGAAGTTGAGGAAATACTTTTTCATTAGACTATTTTAACCTTAAGTTTAACCAAAACTTCTTTGTAACTGAAACTTAGGTTCTGTTTACTTTTATTAAGATTAAGCCATTTGAATCTGAATACGATATTTCAAAATCAAGATGCTATACTGGAAGGAAGAAAGAATACTTTGCAACTATACGGGTCGTTATATATGCTTTGACTTGCGAGGAGAGTTCACTGGAGCCAGTTAGCTATTATGAGAACAGAAGGTAAGGGTAATAAATGAACAGAAAGGAAGCGTGAAGTTGAATCAAGTGAAACTTCCTTAAGGTCGTCTCCTAACATGTGCGAAGCCCGAGCTATGGCGACTGCATCTCTAACTATGACTAAACATTCACTGCTTTATCATTTGTACATTAAATATTCAAAATTCCATCATAATAATGCATATTAAATATAGGCCGTCCAATTGAATTTGCATTCCCGAGAAGGTTTTTAGCTGTTTCTACTCTAAGATTGCTTTAAGAACAATCAAATATCCCATAATTTCTTTCCTCGGGATCGTTTATTCTTTCAAAATAGTTGAGGGAATTCAGGTTTCTAAGTGGTAAAACTACGCGTTTATGCAGCAAGTGGACTACAAGCTAATTGAAGAGTAGCAAATGATCAAATGCTAGATTTTTCCAAAAATTCACGACTGCTCCGAGTTTCATTGGACTATCGTTAGTATTGCTTCTAATTAGAGTATCAATATGCTCCTACTAATTTTATGTTTGGACATTTACCATGCAAATATTAAATTCGTTTTCATAAGGCCAGTGCCAATGCTGAAACTGGCCATTTTCTGTATTCTTAGCAAGTGGCGCAGATTATAACGCTGACGAGTCTACAATCTATACGCACACACTTGCTAAGTAGGCATTTGGCTGTATATATAAAGTTAAACTTGAAAAAATAGACTTTTTTTTTTTTTTTTAATTTTCAATTGAAAAATATACTTAAAAGTTGAGGTTGTGTTTAAACATATATTTTACTTAAAAAAGTTAGTTTTGTAAGTGAAAAAACTTGATTTTTTAGATTTTTTTTTTTTGAAAAAGTGGCGCAAAACACACCTTTTGATTTTTTAAACACTTATTTTACAAAAACATCTCCAAAAATTTTCAAGCTTGGATGGACAAACATTTTATTTTTTAAAAAATATAAAAGCTCTGGCAAACGGGCACTAAGTTATTTCATAATAAAAACGTAATAGTACCCCTTGTTATCCCATATCGAGCTGATGGAACCTTCCACAAGAGCTAAATAAGGACGGCAAAATTAGTCCATAAATTACCCACCCAATCAGTGGAGATTGGGCTGGGCATATTTTTCATTGCCAATGTACAGTTTAAGTGATCAGTCCATCTACAAGTTGAGTTGATTAGGATTTTACGACTAACTAAAATCCAAATCGACTCATAAAAAACAAAAACAGTAGTAAATTAAAATTATGTTAGACTTGGGTTTTATCCAATATTGTTATAGCCTAACTTGACCCATCCATTTTAGTTCAAGTAACTTTTGTGTGAATTAATGAGTCATCCCATTACATTTTTTGGTTCATTTTAATTCGACCCACAAATCCGAACACAATATGCACATTCAACCCCATAATGCTACCACCAATGATGTGATACAATAATGGATGAGGTGCTCCTCCCTTAATCAGAGGTTTTGAGTTTGAATCCTGAGTATGAAAAAATTCTTGATAGGAAACGCTCTCCCCCCCTTCCCCCTCCCCCGAATGGAGCCATACGCGGCACAAATTCAGATTAGTCAGATTCCAATGAGAATAAAATAAAATAGAACAATACCAATAAAGCTAATAAAGTTTTCTACATCCACACACTATGAACTATGTTCTCCCACAAAAAAGGGAGAACATTCATGCTATCTAACCTTATATTTTAATCCTCAACCTTCATGCTATTCTATCTAAGGTCGAGTTCTTGATAACCTTAAGTTGTGTTATGTTTTGTCTAATCACCTCACTCCAACTGTTTCGATCCTAGGCCACCTCTGACTCTCCGTAGGAATACTCCCTCCGGTCCATTTTAATTGATAGGTTTGATTTTACACACACCTTAAGAAATCATAAATAGGTATAGTATTTTTACTAATTTACCCTTTTATCCTTTCTTGGTATTTTCAAGAAGGTGTTTTTCAATATCATTTAATAAGGTTATTATGGGGAAGAAATGGTAAAATTTATATTGATATTCTAAATTATCAAACATTTTGGACCTTCTAAAAATGAAATACCTATCAATTAAAATGGACCGGAGTAAGTAATATTAATGATTATTATATAAATAAAAATAGGGTATTGAATTGAAGATAAAAATAATGTAATGAAAGGAAGAGTGCATAGTTCAATCTCTACATATGCGCGTCAAGAAGGACCAACAAATAGGGTGGGATAAAGCGTAGCAAATACTTGAGGCTGAGTACTAACTTGCAGTTTACGTTAGCTTTAAGCTATGGCGCCGGCGTCGTACTCGGCCGTCAACTTTCTCATCTCACAAGACCTCGTTGACAGTTGAGAGATAGCGGATATTATATAAACTCATTTCAAACAATTTAAACAAAGATGATCACATATGCAATTTACTCCAGCTACTAATTAATAGCCACATCAACAAAAAGAAGATATTGTCAACAGGAGTTGAGAGTTCTGAATCGTCAGCGAGCATGGCTTCATCCAGCGGTGGTGTTCCTCCAGGCTTCCGGTTCCATCCAACGGACGAAGAGCTTCTTCATTACTACTTGAAGAAGAAAATTTCATTTCAAAAGTTTGACATGGAAGTTATCAGAGAGGTCGACTTGAATAAGATTGAGCCCTGGGATTTGCAAGGTACGAGTTTTCTATTCTGTAATTTTAACCGACTTATACTAATTATAGAACATCATCTCTTAGAGTTATACACTACTGACTAGTGACTACTCCAACTGCATTTTTTTTTTTTTTTCCATTTTTGACTTGTTTGTTTCTCAGGATTAAAGGTGTGAGAGGTGGTTTTTTATGGAAATTTTCCGAAGTGTACAAATTATATTTTCAAGTCATGTTTATTTTAGTAATTTCAAGAATTTTTTTTTGAAAATACTAATAATAATTCCTAAAGTATGCTTCATGAGGAAATCTCTTTAAGGTTTCAAAGAAAATTTCTATCTTCCACTTAAAACACTCACAAATTTTATTTTATTTTTGTATATAAAACCTACGTAATATTAAAACAAAATTTATGCAAACGTTCTTTTCTCCCAGTGATACTTTAAAAAACTTTTTTCCAAAAGTGGTCCAAATGATCTAGTAAACTCAATCCTCTCAAATTTCAAGCAAGTGTACGTCCATGCATGCAATACTGTTTGACTGTTAATTTCTATTTATGTGATAGCATTAATATTTGTGGAGTCAATTATATTCTTCTCTAACCACGTTTTTCTTTAAATATTTTGAATTACTCGTTATTATAACTTATAAGTTGTATTTTTATGTAATTTCCAAATATGTCAGTTTTATTTAAAATACTTGAAGAATTTATGTATAAACACACCATTATATACGTTGAACCTTGCGAACTTTTTGCAAGAATTGAGGGATTATTTTACATAATAAAATGAAATAATTCTCATCGAGGTTATCTACTTGTTATTCATGTGCGTACAGAGAAGTGCAAGATTGGATCAACTCCACAGAACGAGTGGTACTTTTTCAGCCACAAGGACAGAAAGTATCCAACAGGTTCAAGGACAAACCGAGCTACAAGTGCTGGATTTTGGAAGGCCACTGGGAGGGACAAATGCATAAGGAACAGCTTCAAGAAGATCGGTATGAGGAAAACCCTAGTTTTCTACCGAGGAAGAGCTCCCCATGGCCAAAAGACTGATTGGATCATGCATGAGTACAGGCTTGAAGATTCTGATGACCTTCAAGGAAATCAGAGTGTAAGTCTTTCCTCCTTTTTTATTTGCCCCCAACACAACCTTATTTGGCTGGGGTAACTGATTTCCTCTTGAACAGACATAATATACTTAAGCTTGTTAAAGCCTTAATGGTATGCTTCAGCTAACATTAATTTAGGCTTTTAGATTAAATGGTCACTTAATTCAATATAGTATCGATTTGAATTAAGTATCGATTATAGCAGCAAATTAAAAGGTCTTGAGCTCAAGTATCAAAAGGTCTTGAGCTCAAGTATCACCACCGGAAACAATAAAAGTAAAAATAAAAATTGTATGTGGTTGACCAATATGAGAAAGAATAATGCATATACTTGAGGAGTTGTGTTATGATATAATATAATTAAGTAATTAAAAGTGCGTTAATCTCTCAAACCATTAAATTTTATATTTCTTTCGTTCAACAAGAGATAGACACAATATATTCGGATTTTGAAAGTCAAACTTTTATTTTTTTAAATAAAATTTATATTTTTAAAAACTACATAAAAATATACTATAATTTACAATAAATAATTAAATATTTAAATATCAGTCACCCTGACGTAGTAACGCTAATAAATCAGTTTAGAGACAGAGGGGACCCTGAGGCGGGGGATGGGAATTGTGCTTCACATCACCTCCAAAATTTTTATTTTTATAATATTGAAAAGAAATAAAGAAAGCCAGATTACTGGTCAAAGCGTGGAATCATGCATCTAATGGAGTATGACTCCGTTGAATTCTGGTACGTAAATAAGTCAATTGCATGCATGGAAGTTTGAAAGCCGATTATACTCTTATTTTTTTTTTCTCTATTCTTTTCGAATATAGTTAAAAGGAAATCACAGTAAGACATAACTGAGCATCAATGGTTGGAAAGTTACAGGAATTCAAGCAAGCGGGATGCACCTATTTTAGCTTGTTTAGAATTATTGAATTTGTGTTCAGCAGGCTCAGCTTTGAGCAAAAATATTATATATAGGTGGCCGGTGGCCTTAGTTCAAGTGTCTAAGTTAAATTTTTGGCAGGTTGAGGGGGGAATCCATGTATTCAGTTAGATATAACACGCTTTTAATTACTCGTAATTAATTATGTTATATCTCAATATGCAGGATGATGGGTGGGTGGTTTGTAGAGTTTTCAAGAAGAAACATTTATTCAAAGTTGGAAACGAAGGTGGAGCCGCATCCTCAGATCAAGTGAACAGCACATCAAGTCATCAATCTCGTGCTTTCAACAGCCAATATCTACTACAACAACAGCAAGGACATGGCCTAAACTATTCCCACATCCCCCTAGCATTGCCACAATATAATTCTCATGTCCAGCTTCAAGCTCAAAATTTCATTCCCACTACTCATCACAAGCCATTGGACTATCATGACTTCTCAACTATCCCAACTTCAGATCAACATCATCAATCACCCATTATGGTGAAGCAACTCATGTCTAGGGACTGCGATAGCGGCTTGGAGGTAGGAAGCAGTTGTGAAAATCAGAATTTGAATGAATGGGGAATGATTGCTAATTCCCATCAGCTAAGCCAGCAAGATGATAATGATGCAAATGCATCGTCCATGAATCAAATGAATCAACTTTCCTTGCGTGGGGAGATGGATTTCTGGAATTACACAAAATAACGTTATACCAATACTTTGTATTATCCTGGATTCTTAAATGTATAAGTAGAATTACTGTAATACTATTATTTCCTTACTCTACCCATTAATGCATGATTGAAAAAATGGGTAAAGTGACGGTCGTCCCAACAATATTAATTTGCATTATAATATGTTCTTTAATGTCCATAATTCACTATACGTGCATTATCAATTTCCTAAGAAGATTGATATGATCACGTTATTTGTCCCTGTACTATTGGATAATTAGGAGGAAAAAAAATTTTCCTCATTATTTTTTTCTTTTGGATTTACCCTTTGCGTAGATTTAAGTATTACTGATTAGATTTTTTTTTGGTCAAAATACGATATATTATATATATTAGGGTAGGCTAGCAACAGGCATAACTGCCTGTTGTGCATCGTAATTGCCCAGAGAGGCCAAAATATTACATGCTTCTAAAGAGAGATGTCTAGGGTACAGGCACCCTTCAGAGTCATTTGAATACATGGATATAAGCATAGTAGTAGTAGGTTCAACAAGAACTATTTGAGAAGTAGCTTGGCTATGATCACGTCCCATTTTTGCTAGTTGGTCAGCCACCTTGTTTCCTTCTCTAAAGCAGTGCCTAAGCTCCACCGATTGCATTGATTCCATCAACTTTCTGCAGTCACAAAGTAAAGCACAAGAATTAGTGTTAGTTTCTTTTAGATTAGCAACAACCTCTGATGAATCAGTTTCTATTATAATGGGATTCAAGTGGCGCTCTTTAATAATGTTCAGACCATGCCACAGAGCCAAAAGTTCCACATTAGTATTATGAGTGGAGAAAATATGGTTAAAAAAACCCAATACCCAATCACCCTTATAATTGCGAATGACACCACCAGTGCCACCATTGCTCCCTTTACTAGCTCCATCAATGTTCAATTTAAGGAGGCCCCTAGGAGGGGGATGCCATTTAATGTTTAAGGTGATGGGAAGAGGCTGGCTAGAGTGTTTCTGAGTTATGAGGTGGTATTCCATTGTGCGTTTATGAATTTGAGTGAAGGACACCTCATTTGAGAAGTTATTGTGATGATTATTGTTGCGATTGATCCAAATATTCCAAAGGAGGAAAGGAAAGAAGGTGGACCAGGAGTAGTGGTTGTGAGTAAAAACGATATTATAATTATAGATCCAGTCTAGCCAGTGGGATGATTGGATAAGGAAGCGATGAGGATCAATGTGGAGTTTGGACCAAATGTCCTTAACCTGCTTGCAGAACAAAAAGATATGAGGGAGGTTTTCGTCTTCATTGGGGCATGAGGGACATTTAGGATTTATATTGATACCAATATGGTGAAGATAGGTTCTCGAGGGGAGTCTGTCATGATAGCATAGCCAGAGAAAATATTTGATTTTATTTAGGGTTCGGAGGGTCCAGATCCAAGTGAAATCTTTGTGTGGACCTAAATGAGTATTGTCAATAATAGCTCTAGCGGATTTTGTAGAGAATAAGCCATTACTGGAGGGTTTCCAGTAGGGTTGATCCTTGGAAGTAGAGAGGGTGGGAAGGTGAGTACTTTCGATAGTTCTTCTGATGTCCTCCGGAAAGTGGAAAGATATTTGGGCCAGATTCCAATTTCCCCTTAGGTTTAGGTCGTTAATAGAGAACCTTTCTTCTTCTCTTGTAAGAGGGCCATGGATTAGGGATCGAATAGGAGCATCCTTAATCCATTCCGAATGCCAAAAGTTTATAGATTTGCCATTGCCTATTTGCCAAGAGGTGGCAGATTTACAAAGGTCGAGGCCAGTAATGATGTTTTTCCAGATGCCTTTATAAGAGGCTTTAGTAGTCAAGGAATTTGTATGGGCGTTAAAAGTTGTGTATTTTGCAATGAGCAATTTGGCCCACAGAGAGTTGGGATCCGATAGGAGACGCCAGGCTAGGCTTGAAAGAAAAGCTAAGTTTTTTGATTCTGCTTTGATAATACCCAAACCCCCTTTGGATTTTGGGAGGGTTATGGTTGTCCAATTTAACAGGTGGAGTCTAGATTTCTCATTTGTTTCTCCCCAAATAAAATTTCTTTGAATGCGGTCAATAGAGTTGCAAACTTTTTTTGGGAGTTTGTAGATTTGCATAATATGATTTGGAAGGGAATTGAGAGTTGCTTTTGCGAGGGTGGTTCTCCCGGCCATGTTGAGAAGCTTTGTTTTCCAGTTTGTTAAGCGGTTATTCATAGAGTCAATGATAAACTGGAAATCTTTCGCTTTAGGGGTTTTGTCAAGGATTGGAAATCCTAAGTATTTGCCAAAAGAGAGAGAGGGTTTGATATTGAGCTTTGTGGAAATGATCTCTGTAATTGTAGGGTCACAATTGTTAGAGAAAATAATTCTAGACTTGGCGTAATTTATCCTTTGGCCTGACTGTTTGCAAAAAGATGTCAGAGTATGGGCGATAGAATCACAATTTTTACTATCGGCTTTGCAGAAAAAAGTGAGATCATCTGCAAAGAAGAGGTGGGACAGAGTTGGCCCATTTCTCGATATCTTAATTGGATCCCAATTTCCTTCTATCACTTCGCTATTGATATTTCTAGTGAGCATTTCAAGGCACAGAATAAAAATGTAAGGAGATATGGGATCACCTTGACGAATACCTCTGGAGGGATGGAAGAATTTTGTTTTTTTGCCATTTATAAGGATGGAGATGGAAGAGGATGTGAGGCAAGACATTATGAGCTTAATGATGTTAGTAGAAAATTTAAAATATTCCAAAGTTTTAAGGATGAAGCTCCATTCAAGACGATCAAAGGCTTTTTCAAGGTCAATTTTAAGGATCATATTAGCTATCCTCCCTTTCTTGTGTTTGAAAGCCTTGATAACCTCCTGTATGATAAGAGCACTATCAGACGTTCGTCTGTTCTTGAGGAAACTGCTTTGACAAGGGCTAATGATAGAGTTTAGGAAAGGCTTGATTCGGTTAGCAACAATTTTAGTAATAGTTTTGTAAATAGTGTTGCATAAGCCTATAGGTCTAAAGTTTTTGATGCAATTTGCATTGTCAAATTTTGGAATAAGACAGAGAAAAGTTTCGTTTAAATAGGGAGGCATAGTCCCTGAATTAAAGATATCATGGCATTGATTTAGGAACGAGGGACCTACGATGTGCCAATACTTTGTAAAAAAGAAAGGTTGGAGACCGTCCGGTCCAGGAGCTTTGAAGGGTTTAAAAGATTTGAGAGTAGAATATATTTCGAAATTAGTGATCGGGGCATTAAGCCTATCAAGGTCCTTGGTAGTGAAGGAGGCAGTGTTAGCATCCCCATGAATACGAAATGAAAAAGTTTCATCAGTTGTAAAGAGATTTTGGAAGTAATTCAGAATGTGCATTTCGATGTCATTTTGATTGAAGAGAATAGTATCATTGTCATCTTTAATGAAAGCTATTCTATTAGTTCTACGACGGTTGAGGGTAGATATATGAAAAAATTTCGTATTTGCATCACCGTCGTCTATCCAATTATTCTGGATTTCATTTTCCAAAAATCTTCTTCGTCTCTCAGAATATTATTAAATTCAAACTGAAGATGGGCTTCTAAATTATGGAGGAAGAGGCTAGTAGGATATTGGGCGGATTTTTGAATCCCATTTAGACGAGCTAGAATGTTCTTTTTTCTTTGGAAAATATTCCCAAAATATTCTTGATTCCATGTAGTAACCTTTTGTTGGAAGATTTTAGTGCAGCTATGGAAGTCATTATTATGATCCCAGGCATTGGCTACAACATTAATAAGGTCAGGATGATTACACCACATTTTCTCAAAACGAAAAGGTTTTAGGCTAGGGCTAATGCTGTGATGGTGTAATTGAATTAAGAGAGGAGAATGATAAGAGTGGGTACGGGGTAAGTGAGTAACTAAAATATCCGGGAAAAGTTGAATCAAAGCGTCATTAGCAAAACATCTGTCTAATCTTTCCAAAATAGTTTTGCCAGGTTTTTGTTTATTGGTCCAAGTGTATTTGCTACCTTTGAAACCTAGGTCTTGAAGATGGCAATAATTCATACAATCTCTAAAGGCATTTGCTCTACTAGGTCTAAGACTTCTACCTCCCCATTTGTCATCAGAACTCATTATCTCGTTGAAGTCTCCACCCATAAGCCAAGGAATTTTATATGAATCATAAAGGCTCGTAATATTATTCCATAAAGCTAAACGATGAGTAAATGAGTTGCTTGCATAGATTGCAGAAAATAAAAAAGGTTGGGTTATAGAAAATACCTTCACCATGGCGTGGATTTCCTGTTCACTTATACGAACATCATCAACAGAGATTAAGTTAGTGTGCCATAAAATAACAATTCCTCCAGACCTAGCTCCTGTAGGACTTTGAATCATTCCAGAAAAATTAAAGGCATCCCTAAGAGCAGCGTGATCATTGATATGAGTTTCCAAAAGGACAACCAAACAAGGACGGTGACGATCCAGAGAAGATCGAAAGTTGCGCCTAAAGTTTGCATTATTTGCTCCTCTAACATTCCAGATCATAATATAATTAGCCCTATTCATAGGTAAATTAGGGTTTGGGGAAGGAATGTCGTTGTTCATCCCCTGGGGGTTCACATTGGCCCTTAGAGTAGGGTTTCAAATTATGGCATATTTGGCCACTGTTAGGTTCGTAGGGAACCTCAAGTCCATCGAGCACTTTGTGAGGGACAGTGGACAGTAAAGAAGACAAGTTTTTTCGACTGTTTCTTTGAATAACATGATTGTTATCTCTCGCAGGCTTGAGAATATGACCTGATGGTCCATTTGCATCCCGTTTTGATTTTGTTCTCGTAGAATGGCCTCCTCTGCTGGTTCTGGATTGTTGTGATCTTGCATGTTCATTGGAGGTTGCTCCTGCTGAGGGATATTCATTTCCTCTTGTTGTGCCTGAAAGTGTTGGGGTGGCATCTGCTCCATGTTGACTTGGGGTGGCCACTGGTAGAAAATTTGAGGCTGGGGATTTCCCTCCATCGGATGATAAAATGGAAGGTTCATCAAGTGCTGCGCTATAGGGTCTAGGTGATTCTGAGGTCCTAGAGGATTCAATACATTGTTGGCCATGAGGAAATTCAGGTAACTTTGAGCAGCCATTGTCATTGCCTCCGTAAATGCACGTGCTAAGAACTGAGAGTTTTGGATCGCTACTACCACTGGTTGATTGTTGAAATTGAAATGAAACATGAGAGCTCTTCCTCTCATCGAATGTTCGAGCCAAGAAGTTGGGAGTACATTCTCCTGTTGAGGCATGGAGAAAAGGAGAGGAGGAAGTGGTGGATTGTTCTGTGGGAGAGGATTGTTTGGAGCTAGTGGTGGCTGATGAGGATCCATGTGTAGGGCTTGAGGTGCTCGAAGAAGTAAACGATATTGAGTTCCTTGGAGTCGAATTGTTCTCCTTTGATGATTTAAAGGAATTCTCGGCATCATTAAGAAGGGTAATAGAAGAGGTTTTAGTGTCTTGAGAAGTGGAATTAGAAGTTAGTTTATAGGTGGATTTATCTATGTCCATAGTAGTAGGGTGGCTGGGCGTGAGGGAGGGAGTAAATGCATGCAAAGTGATTGGTAAGGTGTCGGGTAGAGAACATATGGAATGTTCATCATTAGGAGGAGAAGAGGGATTGGCTAATGGAACCGGTGGAGCAGTGAAAGAAGTAAGGGATTGGTCACTGGGTTTCATGCTATCCGAAGGAAGATTTTTTTCCTTTTTATCAATGAAAAATTGTAATGATTGAGAATCATTTGGAGGAGAAGAAGGGCAAGTGACACTTGGCAGTGTCGACCTCTCATTGGTTGCATGGGGTAATTTAGAATTTTTTAATAGAGGCTCATAATTATCTAAGTCATTATTTAAAATATTAAAAATGTTACCATTTTCCTTAGGTTGTAACGATTTAAATTTATCCTGCTTAATGATGGAATTCTTAGACCTGTAGATAAAATTTTGAGTAGTGAGATATTTCCCACTTTTGGCATCAAAGATTTTAGCATTGAAAGGAGTCGGCGCATTAAATTTAACCTGATCTAAAGGGGGTTCAGACATACCTGGGTTGGTGCGGTTTCTCCTTCTAGGGAACTTAACTGTTGTCCATGCTTCCTTTAAGTCTGGATGTGGAGTTAATGTGGAAGTAGGAGTAGTTAAGATTGCATCATTAATTGTTGAGGGAGAAGCAGCCGTTTTACCTTTGCCATGAGTGCATAAGGAGTTTGTGTGACCCAATCTCCCACAAAGTTGACATAGAATATTTTCCCCTTCATAAATGATTGCTTGTTTATGATTTCCAATTTGAATGGAGGTCTTCACCGGAGTATCTAACGGTACTTCAACACATAGACGTGCATATCTACCTCTAAGAGTAGATGAGGTGCAAGCATCTACCTTTAAAAGTTTGCCAATCTTTGATCCAATTTTAGTGAGGACTTGCATGTCATAGAATTCAGTTGGGAGTTCCGGTAATCGAAGCCAAATGGCAGAGTATGTGATCTTTGCCAGGGATGCCACAAAGTTTGGTTCCCATTGCTTAACAGATAGGAAAAAACCATTGATAAACCATCGACCAAATTGTAATGCTTTAACTAGGTTTTCCTCCTTTAGAAATTTGACAATATAGTAATCAGCTCCCAAATCAATTAATGAGAAGACTTCCGTTGGTTTCCATAATTGAATTATCTTGGCTTTTAAGTATTGATGACTAATACGTTTACCAAAGATTTTTATAATAACTGAAAATTTCCAAGGTTGGTAGAGTCTTTCCATTTCCGAACTTGAGAGAGGGATGATATTCTCATAATTTAGATGATTTGATTGAGGTTCATTAATAATTGAAGAAGTATCAAACATAGGTATGGAATTTTTTTCATTTAGAGGAACTGTTTGGATTAGTTTGTCTTGGAAAGTGGCTTTAGTGATTTGAGATGAAGTTTTATCTGGAGGTTTTGGTGGAGGATCTATGTCAATTTTGGATTCTTGATCAATCTCCATGAAGGATGAGGAGTTGTTTTTAGAGAGAAGGTAGAGCTTCTCTCACTAAATTAAGAGGTTTATAATATTGTCTACATAGTTACTGATTAGATGAATACACATTTGTAAAATTGTATCGTGGCGATTTACTTTCTGTAACTTTCTGAATTTGACTTGAAGAATTTTATTTTTAATAGAATGAGAGTTCAGTCTTATTGAGTACTATTTCATTTTGCAAACATGAGAAATCTAGTGATGAGTGCGATTTTACATTTTAAGTACCCATCAACACTCGATTTTTCAAATTCTAGAAGTGTATTGTGATGTCTAACAACCATATCAGCTACGAATTACCATGGGCCGTTTCAAAATAGTTCCTTGCATTTTTCACTTTTCAGTAATTGATCTTTCCGTATTATGTTGGTGTCCTTAACTATACATATACTCTCATGAACTCCTTTGCGGAAGATTCAAATTTGGGACTTCTCCCCTGCAGCTTGAGGCTTAGATTGCAATCATCCAATAATGATTCCGCTTGACTACACGTCATTGACATGTGATCATCAATAAGTTGATAAGTTGAAGCAAGCTAATTATATGTTAAATTTACATTGTAATCTGACAATTTAACAGAACATTTGTTCAGCTAGCTTAAATAGTCAAACTGACTACTTTTTACCAAAAGACCTTTCGATGATACGCAAGAAATGCACGCCAAAAAAAAAAAAAAAAAATTACTATTAGAACAATATGCAGAGAAACGACTATTTTAAGCTAAATATATTGTCCGTAAAACTTATTATAATTTGGAGACAGGATGTCGATTGATGGATACTAGCATCAAAGGAAAAATATTAAAGGCAATAGCAACAAAGATGATATAACTAGGATTGGTGGTAAGAATCTTTAGTAAGCCTTGGAGCCAGCAATGAGTCCTTGAGCATCAGATGTAGATGGCAATGCTGGAATGGCTCCCTTTTGTGTAGTACTGATTGCACCACATGCATTTGCAAATTTCAAGGCTGTCTTCAATTTTTCTTCGTCCTATCAAACACAGTTCATCTCTTGAAAGTTAGCACTTCATTCAATAATCATCCAAAAAAGCAGGACAGTTTAATGAAATGAAGAAACCAGTATTATGCTAACTAAAACTTGAAAAATCTTAAGCCCAGATATTGCAATGCCATTTATTATGTTTTAACATCCAAATTGAAAGAAACCTTTTATTTGACAACCGTGTGATAAAAACTTAGGCAACTAGGATTTTTAGTGGAATATATTAATACCTGGAAAATCGAAGGATCTTTGGCAATGGAAACAAGAAGGGAACCTACAAAAGCATCTCCAGCTCCGGTGGTGTCTACTGTCTTGACAGGGAACCCACTCACTTTTCCTTTGAAACTCTGTTCATGATTAATAGTAATATAGTGTGAAAAGGAATTAAGACAAAGAAAAACAAAAGAAATAGTTGTGATTGAAAAGAAAAAGAAAGGGGAGTTACCTTGGTGAAGTATCTGCAGCCCTTCTCACCATCAGTAACAACAAGAAGCTTCAAGCGGTCATGCCATAGGGACATCACTGTCTCTTCCTTTTCTTGATCTTTTTGTGTGAGGAAATTTACCTCATCATCACTCACCTTTTTAACAAAATGCACATTTAGTTACTTACTATTCAGGGATGAACTAGGTTTCGATCTCAGTATTACTATATCTTCAAGGAAGTTATAACTTACTCTAGCTTGTGATATGTTACTGAATCAAAAATGACATGGCAATTATTTTCTACACTCGTTAATTAAGTTGTAAAATCATCAATACACAGTAACGATGTATTGTAAAGTCAATCAGGTGAGTAAAACAAACAAGTGGATAGGTACCTTGATGAATTCAGCTTCGTGCCAAATGCTTTTAATACCTTCCCTGGCAGCCTCAGCGGAAGGCCAGAGAGGAAGACGAACATTAGGATCATAGGAAAGGAGGACACCAGCGTCTTTGGCAGCTTTCATTGCAGCCATGTGAGCAGACCTGACAGGCTCGGAGATTAAGCTAATGGAACCATAGTGAAAGATCTTGGCCTTTTTAATGAGATCCAAGTTCAGCTCTGACTCCTTGAGCAGCATATCTGCACTTGGGTTCCTGTAGAACATGAACTCCCTCTCTCCGTTGGCTTTCAGTGTCACAAATGCCAGAGCTGTTCTTGCATTTGTATCAAAGCACACTCCGTCGCTGTTTACCCTGTTACTCTTCAATATGTCTACCAGCATACGCCCAAACTCGTCATCTCCCACCTGCAGGTTCATTTATTTGAGAAACTTAACTATCTACTACAGTATATATTTGGAGATCGATGAAAAGAAAATAAACAAGTGGCTACTCCCTCACGTTCCATTTTATGTGGCATGTTCGGACCAAAACTTTAATTTTATGGGTTCAATACTTAGGTTCTAACATTGAATCTATTACACATTTAAACTACGAGCTCAAAATCTGGATTTGTTTATATTTTGGTGATTTTTCAAATATAATCTATATAAGCACTGTGCCGAAAATAAGCCCAGTTATAGTATTCTTCATCGTCCACTTATGAGAGTCGAACTATTTAAATTTCAATGTGTAATAGGATATAGATTCTTCAATTTTTTTGAAATAAAGTTTACACATACAGAAACTACATTGATGTATAAGTCACAATACTTATTGTTCAAGCTATTATTATTGTTTAACAAGATCCAAACAAGCAAAAAAAAAAATCAATCTGATTCTCTTAATAGGGAGTAATAGTATCACATAAAACAGAACGTACCTTGCCAATGAAGGCAGAGGTGCCGTCAAGTTTGGTAATGGCGCAAGCAACATTGGCAGGTGCACCTCCAGGGGCTTTGAGAAAGCCTGTAGACTCAGCTAAGGAAACACCGGCAGAATCAGGAACGAAATCAATCAACATCTCCCCGAAACATACTATCTCTGCTGGCTTTGCCATTCTTGAATTAATTCAAACACACTATACGTTTAAAGAAAGAAAACAGAAAAGATAGAGGCAAGAAAGGAGTTATCTATTTATCTATCTAATTAATTAGCAGGGATAAGAAATCTGTAGCTGTTTAAATAGAATGTCGTAACACAACAGACCGTGTCCTGGCTTGATTAGAGATCTGGATTTGTATAACAAACTCCCTACTTATCCTGTAGGGAAACCTTTACCGATTATATATCCTTCTTTTTACTTGTTTTCCCGCATCCATAGTAATTAGACCAATATAACGTTTACTTAGTCCGAAAAGATCACAAAAAGTTAATTGTGTGAAGAAAAACAAATAATTCTCCTACTTGGATAGTATGTTTTTGTCTTCTTTTTCTTAGTTCAGTAACTTAATTAATATAATTGATTGGTATTTTTTATATACACTTAATATGGGGCGATAAATAAATGTTTAATGCAGAGTTTGAAGTTTAATAAGGAGTCAATTACGAATTTGTGCAATAATCCGTAATTTATTGTCAAAATAGAGAGCCTTCTCTATTAATTATGATCCACGTATTGCCTAGTTCGATAGGGACTTTAATAAGCTCTTATAGAGTTGGAAACAAATAGGAGTCAACCAAATTCATTTCTGTAAGCTCTTTTTTTTTTTTTTTTTTTTTTTTTATGAAAAAAAGAATTATGTGTAGTTTGACTGCACTGTCACACAATAGAAAATCGCAGCGAATTGTTCTCTTCTACTTGTTTGTTGGGGTTCGGTGTTGTATATTGTCTCGTACTTTAGCACTTGTTTCACTATGTAGTTCATAATGTAAGTAGTTCTTTTTGTCTTTCAGCTTTTTTTAAGGCTATAGTTAAAGCTAGTTTTTGGATTGTTGTGGTCAGGATAATTTATCTCATTTCAGGATTCTGTTGTTTCTTTCCTTTTGTGAAGCTTAAAATATGTACTCATGAAAATGCACCGAGTGAATTGTGATAAATGCCTACCGTAAAGTGACAAAATACATTCGCATTCTGCTTGAGATTCACAGTAAATAAAGATTGGTGCCGGCCAACCGCAGCATTATAGAAATAACTGATGTCGTAATGAATATTCTCTTTAAATGTTATCTTTCTTTTTCTTGTTAAAATGAATTTATAGAGATAGTAATATTCGGTTTTGTCTTGGTTGTACTTGTAAAGCTGTGGACAACGTTCTCCAACTTAGCTCAATAAAGTCGCGTGTTAGGCAATATTTGAAAGCAATTACTCCTAACATTTTCTATGTAATCTATGTTAACCTTTTTGATACATCCCAAGAGAAAAAGGAAAGCAAAAAAGACAAAAACCCAATATGTTAAGTAAACTAACAACCCAATATGTCCTAAAGAAGTGCAAGGTAGTACAGTTGCTATTAATCTCATTCACTACTATGGCGATGCTCTTGCATTGAGCCGAACAATGGAGGGATGCCCTGTTGATGTCGAAAAACGTTTAGTGGGTCAATTCTTGTCTTAGCTTTCACCAACCTATCATAGTTATTCAAGAAATACTTTTCACCCCACACCCTAGCTCTCTCCACAGCATGGTTAGCAGAGGGAGCGCTAATACTATTTAGCACTACGTAGTCCATTACTCCAAGGTCCAAATCCATGTAGTTGACATAAGCTGCTCTAGGCGAGCTTGAAACAAAGGGTGCCATTGTACTGTAAAACTCTCTTATCCACTCTATGTATGCATTGCTCTTGGCATTGTCCATCTCTTTCCACTCCACTAGATATTGAATTCCAAAAAGGTTACCCTTTCTATGAGGGAAAGCAATAGATTCCTCGCTAATCCTGTCCATGGCTCCACCATAAGGGTCGAAGATAAGGTGTCCTTTGGGCTCTTTCTCTAGTACATCTAGAGCTGTCAATATCCCACCTATTGAAATTGGGGTCTTCACATAGTCTGATTTAGCTTTAAAGAAAGATTTTTTTTCAAAGTATCGTTCTTTCAAACGGGAGACGGAGGAGTTGATCTCAAGGTTTTCTAATTCAGAGAAGAAAAGTATGGACTCAATCCAACTCATTTCTTTGCAGTCATCTTTCAATACGCCCAATTCTGGAAAGGCCTCATTCAAAAGTGGCATGACTTCCTTTCTTGGACCAAGGTAAAATCCGTTGAATTGGGCATATATTTGATCAACACCAGCTCTTATGGAGACCGATAGATAAAATTCATCGACCAGTTTTGGTCCAACTAGTTGCCATTTGTGAACCAGTTTGGATACATAACGTTTTGAGCCAGGCCTAGAGGCTATGCAACTAGTCACGGTCTTAGGCACTTTGAGCAATCGGATTTTCCAGGCATAGATGATTCCCCAAATGCCACCGCCACCACCTCTAATGGCCCAGAAAACTTCTTCACCCATGGCGTTGCGGTCTAACAGACGTCCTTGTGCATCAACAAGAAGTGCATCAACCACGTTATCAGCAGCAAGTCCATATTTTCTGGATAAAAGTCCAAAACCACCCCCTGAAATGTGCCCACCAACTCCCACAGTTGGGCACGAACCAGCTGAAAATCCATGAACGTTGCTGGCCTGGGAAACGGCATAATAAGTCTGGCCAAGTGTTGCGCCCCCTTCCACCCAGGCCGTTCCTGAATCCAAATCTACTGAAACACGGTCCAATTTCATCAAGTCAATGACCACAAATGGGGAACCATCAAAGGAAACTGATGAAGTCCCTTCATAACTGTGTCCTCCACACCTTACTCTGATTTCATACGAGCCTTGTCTAGAACAGAGAACGCTGCTCACTAGCTGCTCTTTGCTCTCTGCTACAATAATCACCATTGGTTTCGGTAAAAAGGTCCCTGTGTATCGGAGATTCTGAATGGAGAAGTCGAGCAAGTTAAAATAACTAGATACGGAATCATCAGCACTATTGGTTGCTGGATATATAGCAAAGTTAGTGACATTGTAATTGATTAAGCAGGTGGAAATGGTATCAAGATTTGTACTACTAGTAGATAAAGAAGGTATTACAAGAGAAGTAAATAGGAAGCTGATCAGGGGAAGCTGGGGAAACATGGATGTAATTCGTTTCATGTCAGCTTTCATTTAATTCCAACTTGTTTGACCTCTCCACCGGATACCATTTATAAGGAACTGAGGTGTAAAGAAGCTTAATGGAGTACATAGTAGAGGTCAGCAGTTGGAGGACAAAAAGATGAAAAGAACAAGGAAATGAGACAGAATGAATGCTGCCGGCCTTAGCTAGTTATTTTAAAGCTTATTAGTATATTCTGGGTAGTATACATGAAAAGGGATGGAGTGATAGACGCCGTAACGTGACAAAACATATTTACATTGATCTGCAGGAGATATTCATAGTAAATTAGGAGCAGTGCCGGCTATGTGCAACACAGAATAACAGTTCCAGCAGATTCGACGATGACTGCTATTTTACTGTCGTCATGCAGTAAATTGAACCTGAAGTCAGTCTCCCATACTCTGCCTCGATTGTTTGTTCAAGCTCATGTTAAAAATGAACTACTCCATGTACACGTGAAATTCGAGGGTGACTAATTAAAGTTAAGGGAAGACGGTACATATATTGGTGTTATTTGAACATTCCCTCTTCATAATTCACATAATATGATGATCAGCTTAAGCAGAATTCAACCTGTTTGCTGTGGTCTCACTAGTTACTACCATTAGCAGCATACCCCTCGTCTCTTAGGAGTAAAAGAAGTGACGAATAATTGACTTCTAGCAAAAGCCATTAAACGATCCGAATCAAATTCTTACACTTGCACTTTCACCAGTCACTACTAATCCTTAGTTTATTCCTTGTACGTACTGTGGGTATAATCTAATGACCTTATGGGTCCATATCATTTCGTTAGAATTTTAGGTCACAGCCAATAACTGCTTATGTATAGATAAAACTACTGGTATAACTGTGTCAATTTATTCGTCGAGCTGATTTTTCTTCTTGTCATGACTCGCTTAAAGTATGAGATAATTTAAGGAAAGGACATATGACGCCAATAACATCAAACACAAATTTCAGAGACAACAATCCTTATCATATACACTTGGATAAATCATCTAACTGTAGACAAGTAAATTTTGTTGGATTTAAACCCATGAAATAATATGGCTACATATCAAATTGAAGACATATTGGTCCAAATAAATATTATGGACTAATATAATGTGGCTAATTATTTAAATATAATAAAAGCCCAATCTTGAAAGGCTAGCCCAAATTAGCCTTAGCCCAATGGATATAAGTTTTCCTAGAGGCCCAAAAATGTGCCACGTGGCAAGTGACGTAGCGCCAAGTCAATACAATAGCCAATTGGATCATGCCACACGTCAAATGATGTGGCAATCCAAGTCAAACTCCAAGACCAATTAAAATATGCCATGTGTACATGTGACATGTTATGGCCAATCAAATACGGCCTAGTCACTGCTTAAATCTGATTGGCCGGTCCACGGGCCAAGGCCCGTCAGGGTTTCTTGGTGGCTACTCCACCCCATATCTATATAAAGGGGTCAAATCTCTCATTTGAGGAAGAAGAAATCAGAAGCAAGAATCCATAACAAGAAGCAAGAAAGAGCTCGTGGATCAAAGCAAGAGATTTCTACAAAAGCTGCAAGCACTCAAATATTTCTCTACAAGTTCTAGAGATCAAGACGAAGGTTCAAGATCAAGCTTCAAGCCCTTGAATCCAAGTACAAGTTCAAGATCAAGACCAAGTTCAAGATAAAGCTCCAAGCTCTTGAACTCATCAAGTCAAAGATCAAGATCAAGATCAAATCCAAATCCAAATCCAAATCCAAACTTCAAGATCAAGCTCAAAAACCCTTGAAGTTATTATTTTGAAAAGACGAATCAGAGGAATCATAGAGATTGTAACACTCATATTTTGATAAATAAAATACATTGTTGCAATATTTTCTTGTCTCGATATTTATTTTCTTGACGCGAATTTAGTTGTTACAAATTCTGGCACGCCCAGTGGGACAATCTCTACCTCTCATCTCAACTTTTCAACTCACGAAGTTCAGCAACACTGAGATGGCTTCCAAGAACACCAACTCAAAATCTGTCGTTGCAAAATCTGTCTGGCCTCATGACCTTGATGCCAATTCCAAGTTCTCTTCTGAGGTTCAAAGCTGCATGAATGCTACTAAGGGAAACTTTGGACCAGTTACAAGAAACAAAGCAAACTTGATGGGACAACAAGCACATCAGGTGCCGCCCGCATCAACTCCAATTTTCGGTTCTTCATCTTCCAAAGGAGCAGGATCATCTGCTGAGCCATTGGAAAAAGGAGAAAATATCGCTGAGATTGTTGAAAACACTTTGGCTCGACTTAGGCTCTGCAGATCCAGAAGTCCAGTAGTGAAGAAAGACGATGAAGTTTCAAGCATTGGATCCTCTCCAACCACGCCGCGCGAGTCATTCCAGTCAAAGATCAATCTATGGGAGAATCCATGTTATTCTCCATCATCTCCAATAGTCGTGCAAACGATGGCGATCAATACTTTAACGATGGAGGAACAACTTGCAAACTTGACAAAGGCGATTGATAGCTTATCAAACTATGTCAAGGATCAAGACGCTCGCATCAACAAGATGGAAAGCATGATGGAGGGAGAATCTAGCCATGCACCAGGAAAACGTCCAGAAGTTCAAGAGGTGATTAATACTCCAGCTAAGCAAGTAACACCTGCTAAGGAAATCCAAGTTTCTGCTGATGGGGTGATTCAAATTGACCAACTGAAGGAGTTTATTATGGGAACAATCAAGGATAAGTACGAGGTTTCTTCCAAGTCTTCGCTTGCATATGAGAAGCCATACACCGCAAGAATCGATAGCTTGAAGATGCCAATTGGTTATCAACCCCCAAAATTTCAGCAGTTCGATGGCAAAGGAAACCCAAAGCAGCATGTGGCGCACTTCGTTGAGACATGCAACAATGCTGGAACCTACGGCGATTATCTCGTCAAGCAGTTCGTCCGTTCCCTCAAAGGGAATGCTTTCGATTGGTATACAGACCTTGAGTCTGGTTCAATTGATAGCTGGGAGCAGCTGGAACATGAGTTCCTCAATCGCTTTTACAGTACAAGGCGTACCGTAAGCATGATAGAGCTTACAAACACGCAGCAGCGAAAGGAAGAACCAGTCATTGACTTCATCAACCGATGGAGGAATGCAAGTCTCAACTGCAAAGATAGACTCAGTGAAGCTTCAGGAATTGAGATGTGCATTCAAGGTATGCATTGGGGGCTTCGCTACATCTTGCAAGGCATAAAGCCAAGGACTTTTGAAGAGTTGGCAACGCGTGCTCATGATATGGAGCTAAGCATGGCATCTACTGGAAAAGAAGGGCCACCACTCACCGAACCTCGCAAGGGAAAAGACAAGCAAGAAGTCAAGAGATGGAGCAAAGTCGTACCCAAGGTTGAAAGCAAAGAGTCCATGAATGTTGATGCCAAACCTGTGAAGTTCACTACAAAGTTTAGCAAGAAACAAAGTGTGAAGACGACTTCTTTCAAGGATAAGACAGGTCGGAAATCAACTTTGAGAGAGATGCAAGATAGGGAATACCCATTCCTTGATTCTGATGTTCCTGCAATCTTCGATGAACTTCTGGAACTAAAGCTCATTGAGCTACCAGAGATGAAGCGTCCTAATGAAGCTGGAAGAACGAATGATCCAAACTACTGCAAGTACCATCGGCTTTTAGGTCACTCTCTTGAAAAATGTTTTGTCTTTAAGGACAAAGTCATGGAGTTGGCCGACAAAGGGGAGATCATACTCGAAGATGAAAAGGAAAATGCAAACCAAGTTTCCATCATCTTTGGCTCACAAGATCCCATTGCGATCTGCAACTTCACTGAAGGATTCGAAGGGCAAGATGTCATGATCAAGTTTGGCGACTTCGAACCCGTTCCAGCAAAAGGATCATTTTCTCCCCCAAAGCTGTGTGAACAAAGTATGAAGAAAGCATCGCTCGAGGAAGATGATGATGGTTGGATATTGGTGACTCGACGGAGGCGTCGTAAGGCAAGCCCACGAGATGAACCAGCTGAGAAACCAACAAGGAAGAAGATGGTAAGGAAGCCGAGGAAGCAAAAGGCGATCGGACGTCCGCGAGAGGCAAAGGTGGAGGTTTACCATCACCAAAAGTCGCGTCAGCCAGTAACCTTAGAGGAGTTTCTACCAAGTTGGTTCCGCATGAAGATCCCTAAAGATGATACGAAGGCCTCATGTTGTAATGCTGATAAAGTAGAGGAGAACAATGAAAGTCCAAAGCCATCTTCACCTGCGAAGTCAGAAAAACTCACTGAATCTACAGCCGGAGAAGCAAATACTTGTGAAGCAAAGATCACATTCACAAGTGATGATATCCTACTCGGGGAAGTTCCTCACAATCGTCCATTGTTCATGGTTGGATATGTGAATGAACAAAGAGTGAATAGAATCTTGATTGACGGAGGATCCGGAATCAACATTCTGCCTATTCACACAATGAACGAACTTGGCATTTCAATAGAGGATTTGATTGAAAGCCGTTTGATGATTCATGGATTCAACCAAGGGGGGCAAAGGGCCATAGGTGCTACAAAAATAGACCTCACTATTGGAGAAATGACTTCAAGCGCATGGTTGCATGTGATCGATGCAAAAACTTCCTATAACATCTTACTGGGAAGGCCGTGGATACATGAGAATAAAGTCGTCCCATCCACTTATCACCAATGCCTTAAGTATCACGAAGATGGTATTGAGAAGAAAATCGTTGCTGATGACAAGCCATTCACTGAATCTGAAGCGTACTGTGCTGACGCTAAATTTTACTTGAAGAATATCGTGAATGAAGTCAGGGTTGATAACATCGCCAAGACATTGGATCCTAAGATTGCAATAAAGAAGGCTGAGATTGCAGCTGGGAAAGCAAAAGTTGTAGAGGATGAAGATAGAAGCCACTCTATTCAAAGGAAACCACATAAGCAATACTTTGCACCTTCAGGCAAGAAGACGGGACCTACGCTCCGCTACGTCCCAAAACTGAAGGAGAAGAAAGACCAATCATCTGACCTGCAAAGTGACGTGCTGAATGGATTAACCCTTCCTATCAAGCGGCTTGATGCTTTAAAGTTATCCTCGAATTTGCTTGGAAAGTTTGTGGCCCGAAATCTGCCGGAGAATAGTGCACTCCCCACAAAGCGCACAAACGAGGGTTTTGATCCAAATGCTTATAAACTATTTGCAAAGGCTGGGTACGATCCCAACGAACCATCTAAGTTAGGGAAACTCCTACCAGAAGGATCAATGAAGAAATCACGTGAAGGCTTGGGTTTTGAAAAACCTCCACCAGTTCGCATCTCTATAAGGAGGGCAAGCATCAATTATGTCGGTGCTGAGGATGAGTCCGTTCCTTCGAATAAAAGAAAGTCTGTCTTTGATCGGCTCGGAGAACCAACTGCAAGAACTTCTGTCTTTGATAGATTGGGACCATTGAAGAAGAGGAACAAGCTCCAAAAGGGTGATGTAAAGGCGAAAATAACCATTTCTCCTAACGACCCAAAACTTTTGAGAGATTGCCAAAGTCTGATCCCTTCAAGGATGAAGCGTCAAGCAAAACTAGTAGTTTCATGTGGAGAAGTGTTAAAGGCAAAGACTCACACTATAGTCCACACAAGGGAGCGTGAGGAAGATGAAGAAAGTGTAGGATCTTCATATTACGTCGGTGCAGAAGAAGAGCATAATGCTTCATATCCAAATAATGTCAAGAATGAGTCGGAGGATATTTCTTTGTGTCACCACATATCTTTCAATGACGGAGATCTGCAGGAAGATGAAGATGCTAAAGATGCTCCACCTGAGCTTGAAGAAGGAGTGAAGGCGACAGTTGACGCATTGAAAGAAATCAACCTCGGCACAGATGAAGAACCAAGACCCACATATATAAGTGCTTTGCTGATGAAGGATGAAGAAAGTGCTTATGTAGAGCTGCTGAAAGAGTATAGAGATGTCTTTGCTTGGAGCTACAAAGAGATGCCTGGTTTAGACCCCAAAGTAGCGGTTCATCATTTGGCGGTTAGAAATGGTGCTCGTCCCGTTAAGCAAAGCCAACGCCGCTTCAGGTCAGAGCTGGTACCCTTGATCGAGAATGAAGTCAACAAGCTTATTGAGGCTGGTTTTATTCGGGAAGTCAAGTATCCTACTTGGATTTCAAGTATAGTCCCTGTAAGGAAGAAAAATGGCCAAATTCGAGTTTGTGTTGATTTTAGAGATCTCAACAATGCATGTCCTAAGGATGAATTTCCACTCCCCATCCCAGAACTCATGATTGACGCCACTACTGGATATGAGGCAATGTCTTTTATGGATGGCTCATCTGGCTATAACCAGATTCGCATGTCTCCTAAGGATGAAGAACTCACAGCGTTTCGAACTCCTAAGGGAATTTACTGCTACAAGGTGATGCCATTTGGCCTGAAGAATGCTGGAGCTACCTATCAAAGAGCGATGCAAAATATCTTTGACAGCATGCTTCACAAAAGCGTCGAGTGCTATGTTGATGACTTGGTGGTGAAATCGAGAAACAAGAAGGATCACCTACAGGACTTGAGAACGGTGTTTGAATTGCTGCGAAGATACCAACTTCGGATGAATCCTTTAAAGTGCGCATTCGGAGTTACTTCTGGTAAATTCCTTGGTTTCATTGTTCGACACCGAGGGATTGAAATTGATCAAGCTAAAGTCGATGCGATTTTGAAGATGCCTGAGCCTAGAAATATTCATGAACTAAAGAGTCTACAAGGAAAGTTGGCGTATCTTAGGAGATTTATTTCAAATCTGGCCGGAAGATGTCAACCATTCAGCCGTCTTATGAAGAAAGGTGTCCCTTTCGAATGGGATCAAGCTTGCAGCAACGCATTCGAGAGCATCAAGTCATACCTGATGAAACCTCCAGTTTTAGCTGCACCTATACCTGGAAAGCCGCTGATATTGTATATTGCAGCGCAAGAAAGGTCTGTTGGGGCGCTTTTGGCTCAAGAGAATAGTGAAGGGAAAGAAAACTCCCTTTATTACTTAAGTAGGATGATGACACCAAATGAATTGAAGTACTTGCCAATCGAAAAGTTGTGTTTGGCGCTAGTCTTCTCTATTCAAAAGTTGAAGCACTACTTTCAAGCTCACGTCGTCCGACTCATTTCCAAAGCAAATCCTATAAAATTTGTGATGTCAAAACCCGTCCTTAGTGATCGTTTGGCGAGATGGTACCTCCAGTTTCAACAATTTGAGATTTTGTACGTCCCTCAAAAAGCGGTGAAAGTACAAGCCTTAGCTGACTTCTTGGCAGACCATCCGATACCTGATGATTGGGAGCTCACTGATGAATTACCTGATGAAGATGCAATGGTCGCCGAAGTTCAACCATCGTGGAAGATGTACTTCGACGGTGCTGCACGTCGTGACGGAGCTGGGGCTGGTGTGGTTTTTGTAACTTTCGAAGGAGAGGTTTTCCCATATTCTTTCACGTTAATGCAACGTTGCTCTAATAACGTCGCAGAGTATCAAGCACTCATACTTGGTCTCGAAATGGCGGTTGACATGAAGCAGTTACAGTTGCAAGTATACGGAGACTCTAAATTGGTAATCAATCAGCTTTTAGGTAGCTATGAGGTAAGGAAACCAGAGTTACAACCCTATCACAATTATGCACAGAAGTTAATAGGATGGCTTGGGGATGTAACTCTCCAGCATGTGCCGAGGAAGGAAAATAAGAAAGCTGATGCCTTAGCGGCTTTGGCGTCAACACTTACCTTGCCTGAACAGACACAAGTTACTATCTGCCAAAAATGGGTAGTACCACCATTTGATGAAGGCGTGGATGGTGAAAATGAACTTCAGCGTCTTGTTGCTGTTTCCGAGGCTGAGAAGGAAGACTGGCGAAAACCTATAATTGATTACCTCAGTCACGGAACCCTTCCAGAAAATACGAGAAGGAGAGCTGAAATCCGTCGTAGAGCACCCCGTTTCCTTTACTACAAGGACACTCTATATAGAAGATCATTTGAGGGAGTACTTTTGCGATGTTTAGGAGATGATGAAACACTTCAAGCTATGGAAGAAGCACACTCTGGGGTATGTGGATCACACCAGTCTGGGCCGAAGCTTCACTTCCATATAAAAAGGATGGGGTACTACTGGCCAACAATGGTGAAGGATTGCTTGGACCATGCTCGGAGATGCAAAGCTTGTCAGCTCCATGCAAACTTCATACATCAACCACCTGAAGTATTGCACCCAACAGTCGCGTCTTGGCCATTTGATGCTTGGGGACTAGACATTGTTGGACCATTGCCGAAGTCTTCTGAAGGACACGTGTTCATATTAGCTGCAACTGATTACTTCTCAAAATGGGCAGAAGCTGTCGCTCTCAAGGAAGTAAAGAAGGAGAAGGTTGCAAACTTCATTCGAGTAAACATTATTTACCGCTTTGGTATCCCCCGTTATATAATAACGGATAATGGCAAGCCATTCGATAATAGAATGATGAATAAAATATGTGATATATTTGGCTTCAAGCAGCGCAAATCTTCCATGTACAATGCTGCCGCCAATGGCTTAGCCGAAGCATTCAACAAGACCTTGTGCAATTTGCTTAATAAGGTTGTTTCCAAATCCAAGAGAGATTGGCATGAAAGGATGGAAGAAGCTTTATGGGCGTATAGGACAACTCACCGCACACCAACGCAAGCAACTCCTTACTCGCTTGTTTATGGAGTTGAAACTGTGTTGCCATTGGAGCGTCAAATACCATCCTTGAGACTTGCTCTCCAAGAAGGGCTCACTGATGAAGAAAATGCTCGCTTACGCCTTGAAGAGTTGGAAGCTCTCGATGAAAAAAGACTCGAAGCTCAGCAAAGCCTTGAATGTTATCAAGCTCGCCTATCTCGTGCTTTCAATAAAAAGGTTCGCCCGAGATCTTTCCAGGTTGGGGATCAAATTCTTGCAGTAAGAAGACCCATCATCACTTCCCATAAATCTGGGGGCAAGTTCACTGCAAAATGGGATGGACCGTATGTTGTGCAAGAAGTCTATTCAAGTGGTGCATATAAGCTTATTGATGCTGAAGGAAAAAGACTCGGTCCCATTAACGGGAAATTCTTGAAGAAGTACTATCCTTGAAGTTGGAACGCTCCTCGACGCACGAGCCTAAACTGCAAGTTCATATGCTCCTCAACGCACGAGCCTAAACTGCAAGTTGACATGCTCCTCAACGCACGAGCCTAAACTGCAAGTTGACATGCTCCTCAACGCACGAGCCTAAACTGCAAGTTGATATGCTCCTCAACGCACGAGCCTAAACTGCAAGTTGACATGCTCCTCAACGCACGAGCCTAAACTGCAAGTTGACATGCTCCTCAACGCACGAGCCTAAACTGCAAGTTGACATGCTCCTCAACGCACGAGCCTAAACTGCAAGTTGATATGCTCCTCAACGCACGAGCCTAAACTGCAAGTTGACATGCTCCTCAACGCACGAGCCTAAACTGCAAGTTGACACGCTCCTCAACGCACGAGCCTAAACTGCAAATCGCTACGCTCCTTTGATGCACGAGCATAAACTGCATAAAACTCCTGGCCCGCAAGAGTCTAAACTGTGCACGGCCTAAAAAAAAAAAAAAAAAAAAAGTCCGCTAGGTTGAAAACCTCGAAAGAGGCGGCCTAGGCAAAAGTTAGGACCAAAAAAGAGAGAAAAAAAAAAGAACACACCTCTTCTACTATGAACTACGTAATGACTTGATCCTCTTCATTGAGGTACGTAGGCAGCTTAGAGCTCAAATTCTAAGTCCAGTCGCCCAAAAAAAAAAAGGGGGATGTTCTTTCACCTTGTCTATATATTTGCGGAGGGAGGTTATCTCTTCAACCTTCTCATATTCTTCATGCATGGCAAGTGAGAGATACTCTCCTAATTTGAAATGGTGATGGTTTTATACGGAGGCGTCGTAAGGCAACCCTCCGTATCGAAGTGGCAGCTTCAATGGAATGATTATAGTACTTCAGTATGCTGCCGAATCTTCAAATGGGAGCCTTCCAATTCACCAAGTCTTCAAGTCGAGTCTTTCAAGTTTTCCAAGTCTTCATTTGAAGTCTTAAAATTTGTGGAGTCTTCAAGCTAGAGTCTTCACATTTATCAAGTGTTCAAGTTAGAGTCTCCAAGTTTGCCAAGTCTTCGAGTTGGAGTCTACAAACTTAATTTTCCAAGTCTTCAAGTCGGAATCTTCATATTCGCCAAGTGTTCAAGCTGGAGTCTCCAAATTCTTCAAGTGTTCAAGCTGGAGTCTCCAAATTCTCCAAGTCTTCAAGTTAGAGTCTTCAAATTTGCGAGTCTTTAAATTTGCAAGTCTTCTAGTTAGAGTCTTCAAATTTATCAAGTGTTCAAGTTAGAGTCGCCAAGTTTGTGTCTTCGAGTTGGAGTCTACAAACTTCAAATTTTCCAAGTCTTCAATTTGGAATCTTCATATTCGCCAAGTGTTCAAGCTGGAGTCTCCAAATTCTTCAAGTCTTCAAGCTGATGTCTTCAAATATTTGACAAGTCTACAGGTTGAAGTCTTTAAGTCCATCGGTCTTCAAGTCGGTGTCATTCAGGTACGGAAAGTCTTCAAAGTTGAAGTACTTAATTTAAAGAGCCTTCGAGTTTATCGAGTCTTGGGATGGGGTTTTCATATTCGCCGGTCTTCAATTTGCTCTTCCAAATGGCTTCTTCCATGGGATTGTCGTCGTTAAAGTGGGAGTGCGTTGCCACCCCAATCACCTTAAACTTGACTTTCCCACGAGTATCGCTCCAAATAAGCCTTCCATGGGATTGTCGTCGTTAAAGTGTGAGTGTGTTGCCACCCCAATCACCTTAAACTTGACTTTCCCATGAGTATCGCTCCAAATGGCTTCTTCCATGGGATTGTCGTCGTTAAAGTGGGAGTGCGTTGCCACTCCAATCACCTTAAACTTGACTTTCCCACGAGTATCGCTCCAAATAAGCCTTCCATGGGATTGTCGTCGTTAAAGTGTGAGTGTGTTGCCACCCCAATCACCTTAAACTTGACTTTCCCATGAGTATCGCTCCAAATGGCTTCTTCCATGGGATTGTCGTCGTTAAAGTGGGAGTGCGTTGCCACTCCAATCACCTTAAACTTGACTTTCCCACGAGTATCGCTCCAAACAAATCTTCCATGGGATTGTCGTCGTTAAAGTGGGAGTGCGTTGCCACCCCAATCACCTTAAACTTGACGTTCCCATGAGTATCGCTCCCAAAATAAGTCTTCAATAGGTTGTCCTCTTTAAAGTAAGGGTTGACTTCTTTAGAATCATCTTTTGGCCTACATAAAAGAAAAACAAGAGCAAAGAAGAAGTAAAAAAAAAAAAAAAAAAAAAAAAAGGAGAAAGTAGTTTTACCTGACAAGAGAAGAAGAAAATTCAAGATGCAGAAGTCCTCTTTTACTTGCTGGAAACAAAAAGGAAGAATGAATAAATAAAGTTACAAAGAAAAAGAGGGGGCAAGTTACGGAAAATAGGCGCGAAAAAAAAAGGAAAAAAAGAAAAAAAAAGGATTTTCAAGAAAGTGTTAATTTGTATATAGTATTTCTCATACAAAAAAAAAAGGAGCATAAAAGAATAAAAAAATACTTGCCTCTGCAAAAGATATACCCAAGTGCTGCCTTCAAGCGAGTTAAACAAATAAGGATCTCAGGCCTCTATTTATAGAGGACTAATGATGTGAAAAAGTTCTAATTTGATACAAATTTGAAGATTGTTGTTGGAGTCCAAAAAGAAGTAGGAACTGTAACCAAATTGGAATAGGATGCAGTGAAAATATAGGAAAAGAAAAAGAAAAAGAAAATAGAAAAGAAAGAAGCTTCAGCGTGCAACTTTGGTTAAATTTGGACCAACAGCCACTTTTATTACTGTTAACTGAATGGTAGCCACTTTTTGATACTTTATTGTTTGATAGCCTTTTTTGTTTGCTAGAAACTGGAAGGTAGCCACTTTTGGCACAATGAAAAAGTAGCGACTTTTATGGGCTGTTAACCGGATGATACCCACTTTCATCATGACTCGCTTATGATATATTCACTTTCTAAGCTACTAAATTGGGAATGATCATGTGATCAAAAAAAAAAATTACTTCAAGTCTAGTCTTCGGGTGCAAACAAATTAAACCCCGACAAGCCTTGAAGTAGGGGGCATTTGTAGACAAGTAAATTTTGTTGGATTTAAACCCATGAAATAATATGGCTACATATCAAATTGAAGACATATTGGTCCAAATAAATATTATGGACTAATATAATGTGGCTAATTATTTAAATATAATAAAAGCCCAATCTTGAAAGGCTAGCCCAAATTAGCCTTAGCCCAATGGATATAAGTTTTCCTAGAGGCCCAAAAATGTGCCACGTGGCAAGTGACGTAGCGCCAAGTCAATACAATAGCCAATTGGATCATGCCACACGTCAAATGATGTGGCAATCCAAGTCAAACTCCAAGACCAATTAAAATATGCCATGTGTACATGTGACATGTTATGGCCAATCAAATACGGCCTAGTCACTGCTTAAATCTGATTGGCCGGTCCACGGGCCAAGGCCCGTCAGGGTTTCTTGGTGGCTACTCCACCCCATATCTATATAAAGGGGTCAAATCTCTCATTTGAGGAAGAAGAAATCAGAAGCAAGAATCCATAACAAGAAGCAAGAAAGAGCTCGTGGATCAAAGCAAGAGATTTCTACAAAAGCTGCAAGCACTCAAATATTTCTCTACAAGTTCTAGAGATCAAGACGAAGGTTCAAGATCAAGCTTCAAGCCCTTGAATCCAAGTACAAGTTCAAGATCAAGACCAAGTTCAAGATAAAGCTCCAAGCTCTTGAACTCATCAAGTCAAAGATCAAGATCAAATCCAAATCCAAATCCAAATCCAAACTTCAAGATCAAGCTCAAAAACCCTTGAAGTTATTATTTTGAAAAGACGAATCAGAGGAATCATAGAGATTGTAACACTCATATTTTGATAAATAAAATACATTGTTGCAATATTTTCTTGTCTCGATATTTATTTTCTTGACGCGAATTTAGTTGTTACACTAACATCTCTACATGTAGAAGAATATCCTCTCAGCTGAAAAATCTTGCAGTTAATTAGAGAGAACTATAGTTCACCTGAAAATATCTTCAGAAAATCATCTAAGTTTCACACGAGTGTTTCTCCAACGCTCAATACAGCCATATTTTCATCTTAGGACTCTTTAGTCATGAATTCTAACTTTCTGAATTTCTTAATATTCTCTAACTATGCTTCCAGTGTGCTGCTAGCATACTAGTAAAGAGAACAAAATTTGATTGGCAATAATCCTGCATGATCAACATAATTGTGCACCAGTATAGCTGTTTCCAATGCTAATAAGATCAGTCCTTTGTGTTCCATTTCTCAATCACAAAAGAGCAAGTTCCTGAAACACTTGTTCTTGTGCTCTTTCACTAATTATGTCACTACCACCCTAAATACCGTCCAAGAATTGTGAGAATTCAAGATTGACTAATTACACTCTTTCATTAATCATACCGTATATTGATGGATATACCACAGAAAGTATAAAACTAATACTTTTTAAATACTCAAATAAATCCACATTGAAAAATCATTCTGTGGAGGACATGGTATCTCGACTATGCTTTTCTTTTTCTTTTCTTTTCTTTTTTGGCCAAAAGAACAGTTCATATATTGAAGCATGTACACTCTTATCTAATGTACATCAAGACAAAATTTGAATTGCGATGAATGTTGCAAATTTTGGAATTATCGTCTTATTGCCAAGTATGTTTCAGCAAAAGTTGCAAATAAGGCCTAAAGCAACTCCTAAAGCTAGCTAATTACATAATACTTTCCTAGACCAAGTATACCTTCATCACAAGGAGCTAAGCCACTTAATAGTATAGCAGAATAATTATCTACACAGTGAAACAGCAGAATTAGGACCTTCTCCACTTGTCCAATTCTTGGGTAGTTGCTTTGATTAGCTTTTTGGTGTTCACGACAAGCTCATCAATGATTTCACCTACCTCATCCCTGACAAAATGACAAACATGGAATTAGGAATAAATAACGCATCAATGGTTAGAAAGAAGGACACATCATATTTGTTATGTAAATTGGTGAACCACCCTACATTTGATCCTGCAGTTCCAAACCCAATTCCAAAAGAACCCAATTATTCAAGGATAGTTCCAACAGTATTTGGCAGTTGAATACTAACAATAAAGAGACACTAATTGTTTCAGCCTTTTTTGTTTGGAATTGCCCGACTTATGCCTCACTGTAAATATTGCAGGTGCATCATGATGAAAAAATATCAGCTTTCTATGCAAAATTAAAAGGAAATATTCTAAGTGATCAGCTTGTATAGCCAACTAATGGTGACATCAGAGAAGCTCGAAAACAGACTACTTTGCAAGAAAAGGTCAACATTAGGGGCCTAGCATTGCTGAGCAATATGCAGGATTAAAACTTAGGAAGATAAGTCCAACAGTACCGTGAAAGGCCTTATAGGTTACACAAAAACAAGAATGTTGATTAAAACTTCTCATTGAGGTAGAGTAAGAGAGTAAGAATGATTGTCGACAAAAGTTAAGTATAGGACCATATATTCGGTTCAGCACGTTCATGTGTTCAAATCTGCAATTCGGATGTAGATTTTATATTTTTGGTGTTGAATTGGTAGTAAAAACTACAAGAAGACGTTATTGAATAACGGATATATATTTGGGAAGCACATTGGCTAAAGAAAATGATTTTACAAGTCACATTTCCTGAAAGCTGAAGCGCCTGAAGTAATTGTCATATAGCAAGAAGGTAGTCATTCCCTGTCAATTAGACATTATTGTAAACAATTTTAAGCAATCAGCAAAAGATTTTGAGAGTTCATCTGTGTTTGTGTTTGTCGGTTTGTATGTACACAGGCACACCCACACAAGAGGAAAAATTAACATAAGAAACTGATGCTGTTTAACAAGTAAAATTACAGAGAACATGACATCATAGACAGATGTACATCATCATAAACTTATATTAGTCAACAACTTGGCACCAAAATTAGGAAGGACAGGGAACGCCTACGGAGGTACATAAATTTCAAACTTCGAAGGGCTGCAGCCAGTTATTTGATGTCTTATAAGGGCAATAACTTGCAAATGTTTATACGGCATAATTGCCACAATTCTTTAGTACCCTGCCAAATCGTGAATTCGCATCCAATTTTCACAAACAGTACACTATTTTTTAGCTATCCAAGCATCCTACTACACTTATCTCTTTTCAACCTTACCAAAAGAAACAAGATAACTGTGATCTTCTAAGAAATACAGTACCATTTAAAACCTTTATCTAGCTTAGATACCATTTTTATTTTACTAACGCTACAAACACCTTCACATAAAATGAAACGGAGCATTAAATAACAATGAGAATTTATCCATCATGATTAACAAGAATTGAGCAAGGCAAAACTTACTGATTAGGAAAATTAGTAGGGCCATTGAAAAGCTTGCCAATATTAGAGTATTTACGGTTATCATCATAAGCTACACCTCTTCCAACAGCATAGCCAAAACCAAGCCCAATTCCACACCCAGCACCCAACCCAAAGCCCAGTTGCAATCCAGGAAGCCCTGGTCCAAATCCAGCTCCTTAAAAAAAGAAAACAAAACGCATATGAACCCATAGATATTTCAAAGGGAAAATTCAAGAAAATTAAAAGGATTATTTGAACCTCCAATAAGTCCGAACCCGAAACCGAAACCACAGCCAACACCAAGCCCAAAAGCAGGTCCAACTTTTCCCAATTGTTTTGACTTGACTATAGGTAGTCTCCATAGCAAACCCTTGTCTTCATCTCTGCCGTTCATTTCTCTCGATACCGATTTCTAATTTGAGCTTATTTTTTGGTTTGAGAATTTAGAGGGAGGTTCATACTTCAGAGTGGATTTATCCAGAGTAAATGAGAACTCTAGCCCCTAATGTTTTGAACTTAACCAACTTAATCCTTTATGTTATAGTTTAAGCCAACTTAGTCCTTATGGGCTGTTACGGAAAAGGAAACATAAAGAGAAATAAGAGTGTTTTCTCTTTTTTTGCTCAAACTTTGATAGACTAAACGATGCATTCTCATAGAATTCTTGTATGTATATCTAACTTAACAACTAACATTCTGATCACAAAGGCCGGTAAGTAGAGGTGTTAATGAATCGATTTGATCGATTTTTATCAAAATTAAAATCAAATTAATTATATCGAGTTGTGTCAGTTTAATCTTTGAAGTTAAGATTATTTTTTTTTAGTCACAAGAATGAATTTAATTTTTTTTGTTAGAGTTATAGAATTTTGATAAATTATTTATGTTTACTAAGGTAGAATTAACAAATTGAGGTATATGTGATAAATAAAATTATCCCTATAGGAAAGTCTTACAAATTGGCGGTACCAAATCTATCAATGTCGCTAAAAAAACTTGGTTGAATTATTCGGCTCATTTGCAAAAATATGATACGGAAGCTTTGATTTTCCAAAATGCCTTCACTAACAGATGTTTAGCAAAAATGTCCTCATTAGTTTAATGAAACTTTTTTCGAACCAAAATACCCCCTACAAACCAATAAAAAGACACCCCCAGTCCCTCCCCTTCCTTTCACCAGTCACGCAATTACAGAAATTATAAACACCCATTCCTTTTACAGATTGCTCCGTTCAAGCAAAGATCTGCTGCAATTAGCACATGCCACAGACTGTTGCTTATTGCCAAGACTTTAAGCCTTGTTGCAAGGGTAAATTCTCTACAACTCTTGGCTTATTGAGAATAGTTTAAGCTTTGGTGCAATGTAGGGCTTGTAGAAAGTTCTTGCCTATTGCCAAGACTTTCAATCTTATTGAAATGAGGGGCTATAGCCAAAACTTGTAGCTCTGATGCAATGGGCTCCTTGTAGACACTTCTTCTCTACCTGTTGCAATAGGGTACTTGTAAAAAACTCTCTGCAAGACTTGCAGCTCTGGTGCAATATAGCACAAAGGAGAGACTTATAGGCTATTGCCAAGACTTTCAGACCTGTTGATATGGGGGACTTGCAGACAAAGTCCCTGCAAGTCTTGGCTATTGCCAAGAGTTGCAACTCTGGTGCAATAAGCACCTAGTAGAGACCTTTTTGGCTATTGCCAAGACTTTCAGATTGTTGCTATGGGGGGCTTGCACACAAAGTCTCTAAAAGTATTGGCAATAGCCAAGACTTTCTGTTCTGTTGCAAAGGGAACACATACACTGAAAATAACTAAACATATTGGCAATAGCCAAGACTTTAAACTCTATTGCAATAACCAATTTAGAAAAAGTCTATGCAACTCTTGGCAATAGCCAAGACTTTACGCTCTGCTGAAAATGGGACCTTACATTGAAAAATCTCTACAGTCTTGGCTATTGCCAATACTTTAAACTCAACTCCGATAACCAATTTAGAAAAAGTGTATACAACTCTTGGCAATAGCCAAGACTTTAGGCTATATGAAATTTGAAGCTTCAAATCGCCGGAATCAAACAAACACAACCAAAAGAATCTACAAAACCTCAAATATAAATCAAAATGGAAATAACTGACAAATAAATATATAAACAGCCACAATAAGTATACAAATAAAATTGCAGGGGAAAATTTGCAAATAAATGATTAGGCTTGGTAAAAATAACAATTTAAATAAAAAAATAATACAACAAACACACGAAAATAAGAGAAAACGAACATTAAATCTGCAGTACAAAACGAATAAACAAGGAAAGAAAAATCAGGAACGCCGAAAGAGACAGAGAAACCCTTTCAGTGTGAATGATGTTAGGCGGGGGCAAAATAATACTTTCACAGAGGATATGATGTGGAGGGTATTTACTTAAAACATTTCTAAGTGGGGGGCAATTAGGTACAGCTCTTATTGAGGGCACTGGGAGAAATTTTTTGGAATTATCCAAAGCATATGATATGGCCCATTCTAGTCACTCATCTTTAATTTATAACCAAAAAAGTTGACCATGTGCACCCCTTATCATTAGTTATGTCTTTTCGTCCTCACTTAAGAATGGTTTAGCAAAATAGCCTCGGAGGCAACACTTCAAATAATAAATCGATAAATATTGCATCTTCAAAAAATATAAAGGACAAGTGTTGTCTGCGAAGTGATTAAAGCGCAAGTATTGCTCAGACAACACTTCAAGTTATCTAGGAGAATGTGGGAAGAGACAAAAGGACAAGTATTGTCCATGCAAGATGGGTCAAAGTCAAGTGTTATCAAGTGCTACGTAAAAGATAACAATTACAAGAAAAGGATGGTGGGGCAACACTTCAAGTCATTTGGGAGAATGTGAGAAAAAATAAAAAGGTAAGTGTTATTTATGCAAAAAGGGATCAAATTCAAGTGTTGCCTAAAGGTAACCCTTACGAGAAAGGGAATAAGTAGGATATTTCTTGATCAAACCACTTACGGGATGGAAACATCATTATAAAATTTCGTAGGATATTTCTGACGGAGGTCAACTTTAGGAGTTAATAAGGCAAACCACTGCCTCTATAGCGTCATAGTAATAATACTAGATTAATTGTGTCCGTGTCAACACGGACCCAACACGGATATCCAAAAAGTACTTTGATAGGATATATATATAGAAGGTATTCTCAATCATTTTCCTACAAATTAAACCAACTTTATTGAATTATGTAACCATCTCATCTAAAAGCTTAAGCTGTTAGAAAGAACACACTTTTATTATTTAATTATATTCTCAACAAACTTGATTGCTACAACGTCGGAGTTCTCCACTATAGAATACCAATAGACAATTCAAACAGAATATTTGAAAATATTGCACCTATAAACTTACTCATACCATATGGTAAATAAAATATTGCTCCTCTTGGTATTATTACTATATACCACGATTTTCAACTCTATTCAGTAAAGAAAAATATTTCAAAAACAGATGTAACCAACAGGTAAGGATGCTTGCTTGATCAAACAAAACCAAACTAACTATTAAGCACATAAGGAAAAAATAAAATCCAATTATGCATTCATTATTGCATTATTAGCTAGTATCAGCATTTACTGGCTTTACGAAAGGTCAAACATTTCCATGAAGGAAAATGACATGTCATACTTCAAAAAAGAACTCAACATAAAGCCTCAGAATTGGAGAAGCAATAACACTTAAAAGTTGCAATTGCTCCGGTGCAGTTTTCGGTCACTTTGGACACTCTTTTGCCTCAGCCAAACTAAACTACTTCCGGAAACTGCACGTAAAGCACTTACTGAAGAAAAGAGATGAACAAAATAACTTCTAGCTAGAATGGGATGGAATTGAAAGAAAGATAGAGATAAGAGGGATAATTCCACTAAAAGACAAGCAAAAGACGAAAATTACAAAAAATGGCCCATATTTTCGAATCTTACTCGAGCTGTCACCCTTTTCCCGAGATAGCAGTCGCCGCAAGTTTATATAAGTTTATACAATGTATAAAATTGTATAAATTTGTACAAGTGTGTATATGCGAGTGAATAAATCTGTATATTAAGGATGTTTATATGATTTTTTACTTTTTTTTGTGTATATTTTTGTATTTCTCTCATTGCTACATATTTATATATGTATATTCATGTACAATTTAATTTTTAGAGGGAGATTTGTGTGTATAAACTTGTCCAAAGCAATGATTTAGACGCAATAAACAACATAAATTCAGTAAAATACAAAAAAGTAACGACACCATTGGCGGGGGAGGTGTTTGCCGGTGACTTAATGGCTGGGGAGGGGAAAATTTGATAGCTAGGGTGTTTTTTATGAAAGAGTGCTAGGGGTGGGTGCTATGCATAAAAAAAAATATGGCCTCCTGTTTGTAATTTTGGGTAGTGGGCTGCCTAATTTTGAAAATTTTCCGAGATAAGAGGGGCGTATAACAAAGAGTGTAGAAGAAAGGAAAATCTCACCCTGACACCAGCCATTGTAGACTCATACTCGTATAGGCTGACGCACATTTCTCAATTTCTACTCTCGTAGCTTTTCAATCATATATCTAGAAAGATAAAACCCATGAAAGTTTAATATTGATCCAACAAAATAAATTATACAGTCAAATAATGGATGAAAATGAAGTGTTAATTCACCATTTATGTTCTTAGAGCACTATGCTGGAAAAAAATTGTCAACATATGAGATATAAGCCAAGCACTTCCAAGATGAATAGTGATTACTATGATAAGATAACGTAGGCACATCAAAGCCGTAACAAGTAACTCAATTGTCAAAAATTCAAAAAGCTGCTACACTTGAGCTGCTTAGTTATCGGGGGTAAAGGAGAAATAAATTACGAAACAATCAATTTAATAATGGCAAGAGATTAATCAGATGGACCGAGCACCTTATAGATTTTTCGACTGTTTTTCTGTTGCACCCCGTGAAAAATAACAGACTAACCCCGTGTAAAATGAAGAAAAAATATTGAAGGTACAAATTTCGTTCTTCTAATGTTTGAACAATAGCAGAAACGCCAAATGCCTAGAAAGGAAATGGCATGAGTCATTACAAGAAATTAATCTTTGAACAAAAGCAAGTACCAAATTGCTTTCATATGCAATGCTCTTCATCATCAACCTTACACATTAGTGACACTACCCGATCTCCTGCCGCAGTGTAATATCCGTTTGATGTTTCCATCCTAACCACCAAAATAACTTCTTATTAAATCAATGGATGAGGCTCCAACACGGTCATCATCTCTTATTGTATCACAAAAGTAATTTAAGGGAATGGGGGAGGGGGGGTCAGTCACATGCTCTCAGTGAATAATGGAAACGAACAAAATAAAACCTTGCTAAAAGCTCCTGTCTCAAAGTTTAGACCTCATAGTGCACCATTTCATGAAATGTGCACCTGAAATGGTGCACCTATTGAAACTGCAATAATAAGTTTAACTTCACACCATATCTGCACACTAAAGAATGTGGTATTTTTGAATTTTGAATTTCTAATCTTCACGATTATTCAAATAGAGAAACTTATCTCAACAAAATCCAAAGTTGTGGCCAGCTCTAAATTAATGCATTATACTGCATCATGTTAATTACTCACCAAAAATCAAAATTTAAAAAAACACACTGTCAAATTTTGGATATTCGGTTCTAGCATTCCAAAGGAAAATATAAATAAGATATCTCCGGGTTCCATAAGAGAATCTTACAGCAAGCTAAAGTCAAATAAGTACGTATCAAACAATTTTGGAAGGTGAAACTTGGGGTCCCTGAAGTTTAGAAGGATTTTTATCATCACTTGATGAGATAATTAGTAATTAGGGATTTTTATTTAGCAGCTTGTTGTATTTCCCCATAAATATTCTAATTGATCCCTAACAGCAACACCGCCATAGAGCTGAAATATGCAAATGGCTCAACAGACTTGTAGTATTTGTACTTTTGGATGAATAGTTTAATCTTCACAAAGCTAATACATGTATTTCAGTTTACATCTTATCTTCCACAAAATAATAGAGTAATACATAAATTAAGTATAACTTTAACCGTTATATAGAAGAACAGGTCCATTGAACAAGGTTTGTACAAATTTCTGCTAAGATTCTAAGATAGGAACACTGAACCAGAAAATCTCATAGTTTTAATCATCTCGACTATGCTATTTTATTTTTGTAGCATTCTTTTCACAAGGAAAATATTTAAAAAAAAATATGACTCATGTTTATGTCTCCAGATAATTGTAACAAAGTACATAACTTACTTTGATAACTAACTTTATACTCCTCAGTTTTCCATTCTACAGCGTATATAACCATCAATAATGTTTCTCTAGCATCTTTCTGAACTTCCAAGTAACATAAATATCCACAGTTGCACAAACTATATACAGTAACACTCTAAACGGTAAGAAAAACAATCCAATTATTCTAACTATCTTAAGTGAATGAACTGATTAATCACACAACCTAACTTCGTATTAGCAAACCACCAATATAACAACATGAATTAACTGAAGTTAAAATTTTAGTGATTTTTCACATACATATCTATACTATATTTTGAAAATGTTGGGTTCCGGTTCACCTGCAACCTTGCTCTCCTTTTTGAACTAATCTCAATAGGTAATAACCTGATTGTCATCAGCCTTAAGTTCATGGCAATTATGATTAACTGTTCCACGGAGAATGAAAGCGGCATGTAACCATAGAATCAGTGTCATGTTCGGTAAATAAAAGAGCTCCAAAAAAATTTAAACTATAAAAGGATTATTTTCCTCTAAATTTACTTTTGTCATTTTAAGCAATAGTACTATACATTAGCAAAAAGGAAACTTAAAGATGTAAAACAAAAAATTGAACTTCATGTAGCAGATAGATGTACGTCCAATTTGAAGCAGAGGGCGAGGTTTCCCTACTGGCCCATTTTATGGGCATTCTAAATAGTACTCCTTCAATGTTTTTTTTTTTTTTTTTGACCAAAAGAAAGGGCACAAGAAAAATCTATAGCAATTAAGCGAATAACCGACATAAACAAAGCAGAATGTCATTCAAAAAAATACAAAACTCAAATGCTTACTTGAACACTGTATGATAAATTAATGACAGCTCTAGAAGGCAATGAAAAGTTAGAGAATTTAGAAATTAAAAGAGGGTTGAACTGGAAATTCAACTCAAACTTTTAATCTTTCCTTCCCTCGCTCTTTAGACATAAGTTCGGAATTCTGAAGAGAAACTCGAAAAAAATTGGGCAAAAATTGAAGAGGAGCAAATTAATTGGAGAAAAGAATATTCTTATAACTTTCTAGAACAATGTTGGGAGAGTTAGATATAAAAGACACGTGGACGGAGTCATTAAAATCAGCTAAGACAGTAAAATTACTTTTTTGTCCCTGGACGACCATCACCACCTTTCTATATAGTAGTAATAGTAATAAAAGGGCCCTTCACCTTTAATTATTCTTGATCAGTAGTAAATAAGTAGAGAAAACTGTGAGATACATGCAAGGCCAGCAAGGCAAGGTACCACCATCAATGTATTAGTACACATCAAACTCGGATTATCTACATGTTTTGGGGTTAATCACAGGTTTTACAACCAATCAAACTCTCATGGAATAATGATTTGCAACTTTAAGAAGATAAAGATCAACTAATGGTTTGAGTCTTTGAGTGATGTACGAATTCTTTTAGCTGAAGCTAAATGTGTAGGCGGACACGTAACACAGTTTACCCAAATGAAAGGACACACCCTCTTCCCTTCTACAATTGATTTATTATCAAAGACAGGAAAAGACAAAGACGTTATGACTTTTCAAGGGCTGCTCCAGAGTTGATAAACCTCAGCTCTTTATGGATTAAGATTACTGATTTTCCTTTAGTTCTGTCTTAATAATTAGAGCAGCGTAACATGGTGGTTAATTATTTAATGGGAAGATAAGAGTAATGGATGACCGGCAGCACTTCTATAGTCAAGTATTTCACATGGTCTTAGACGATTGGCCAAATGTTTAGCGACTTCTAGACTCCGCTTTTTGAATATTCAAAAGTGGATGTCAGGGACAATAAGAATAAAGTAACATATAAAGTTAAGAGCCGCCTCTTGATATTTGTTGTTTGTCAAGGTAAGCTAGTAAAAATTAGGCAAGGCAGGACATGTGACTATCCTTCACAACTACTACTGGACTTTTAGCCAATTTCATCACATACCCCTACTATATATACATCACCAACTTATCCACTCTCTTCACCTATTCTCTTAACTAGTACTAATGGTTAAAATGAGGGTTTTGGAGTTATCAGCTTTTTCTTATCTACTACTCTGCTCTCTGCTGCTGAGTGTCAAGGCAGAACAATGTGGTAGTCAGGCGGGAGGTGCACGTTGTGCCTCGGGACTTTGCTGCAGCAAGTTTGGGTGGTGTGGAACCGGTGATCCATATTGTAGTCCGGCTAACTGTCAAAGCCAGTGCCCATCTGGCCCTGGGCCAACCCCAAGACCACCCGGTCCTACACCCGGTCCTAGCGGTGGAGACATCAGCAACATCATCAGCAGTTCAATGTTTGATCAGATGCTCAAGCATCGTAATGATAATGCATGCCAAGGGAAAGGCTTCTACACTTACAATGCCTTTATCACTGCTGCTAGATCGTTTCGCGGCTTTGGCACCACAGGTGATACCACCAGCCGTAAAAGGGAAGTTGCTGCTTTCTTTGCCCAAACCTCCCATGAAACTACCGGTACGCTGCATGATATGCTAACTGCATCCAATAGTTTTAATTCTCCAATGCCAATTTTATGTAACAAACTATTAGTAACTTTATTCATGTGAAGAAGCAGAGATAATATTCTTTGATCTTGAGAGTTGAAATTAAGTGCATGCTTGGTAAATTTCAAAAGTCATTCACAAGCGTGGTTTGTGTTGATTAATTGAATGAATATATCGGACCCCTTTGGCAGGAGGATGGGATACAGCACCAGATGGCCGATACGCATGGGGTTACTGCTACTTAAGAGAACAAGGAAATCCTCCTAGCTACTGTGTTCAAAGTGCTCAGTGGCCATGTGCTCCAGGCAAGAAATACTACGGAAGAGGCCCCATCCAAATTTCATAGTGAGTTTCTTTCTGCTTAAACATATATATCTTCTTGTCATGATGATGTCGTGTTGCTCCAAATTTTGAACAAATCTCTCCTTAGGAAAAAAAAAAACAGAAAGTAAAATGGTTACTAGTGGCCCTATCTCAACTTTCCCATTTCATGTTGCAGTATTTCTACTTGGGAAGTCAAATATTCTCCAACTCTTGAATTATAGTAGTATAGTAGTTTTTATTTCAAAAAGTTCGAAGAATAAATACAAGATCTCAAAAGTCAAAACAACAGGTTAAGTGTTTTGACCCTCATAATCCCCTTTCCCCCTTTCACATAAGACAGGGCAGAGAAGTATTTACAGACTTTATATATAGTAGTATAACATTTGATATGAAGCATTAACTTGTATCTTTCTGCTAATTCAGCAACTACAACTATGGGCCTTGTGGAAGAGCCATTGGGGAGAACCTCTTGAACAATCCTGATCTGGTGGCCACCAATGCAGTCGTTTCATTTAAGTCAGCTATTTGGTTTTGGATGACGGCTCAAGCACCAAAGCCATCTTGCCACGATGTGATCACAGGACGATGGACCCCATCCTCGGCTGACAGAGCAGCCAATCGCCTCCCTGGATTTGGAGTCCTCACAAACATCATCAACGGGGGCTTGGAATGTGGCCATGGCTCTGATGCTAGGGTCCAAGATCGGATTGGCTTTTATAAGAGGTACTGCTCCATTCTTGGAGTAAGTCCTGGTGACAACATTGACTGCGGTAACCAGAGGTCCTTTAACTCTGGGGTCGACTTACTTGACACCATGTAATTGCACTTACTTTCCCCCCACACCCTGGTGTAATAATATCAAAATGTACTCCTAATACATAGGAGTAGCAGGACCACGACTGTAACATATACAATAATCAACGAGTTCATCCACAACTTACAGTGGATGTTTCTTTATTGCAATATATAGTGGTTTGTGTACTAATTGATGATAACCATTCTTTCCTAAATGCTTAGTTACTGACTTAGACCAAGTCTCTCAGCAATATCTCGCATACAAGTAGCATAACAATACTGCAAGTTAATCCATAAAGTACCATGGCAAAGACAGTGGGTCCAGTCATAATGAAAGAACTTCACACGAACAAAAGAAATGCAACAGGCATCGCAACCCTTCTCTACAAGCTTAGAAGAAATTTGCAGAAATAAACAAATAGACTTAAGGAGGATCTAGGTCAATTTCATAGATAGCTTATTAAGATTTATAAATTTAGACAACTCTCCACGAACCAACTGAATTATATGTAACAATGAAGTCCCACAGTTGAGTTTAGAGATAAAGCAAACTATTCTATTAGATCAAGGAAAAAAAGCCATGTGGTTGATAGAGTACCCTAAGCTTTTTGACATTTTGATACTAGTATTTTCCTACAGCCAATTAATATACATCTCTAAGCAAGTTGTGTAACTATGACCTAAAAAGCAGAAGAGTCACACGAGCACTTAATAGCACCTGTATATAATTAAGCACACTTGAAGCTCATCAGAAACAATCAGACACAACCCAAGTAAGCTGGCCAATTTTGTCAAGATCTTCAATTCACTCATAAGTACAAGAATCAGATGTGGTCAAGTTGATGTGCTTGCCTAGGTGGTTGCCTCTAAGAGTTACTTGGCATGAGATATTAATGTAGAACTTGGGCTTCACTAGCCTTCCTAATATATAAGCCCTTGATCTCATTATGAGTGTTAAGTTGAGCGGCACAGATACACTCTGAATCCGGTCTTTAGCATTACTCAGTAATGGAATTGCACCATAAAGTGGAATTTGGTGCCCTTGAAGAACAGCCACAACTATCCGCTTACTCTTCCGAGGCTGATAGAACTTCTTCATCTGCTTAAAAGAATATAAAATATATTAGATTGAGTAGTAGCAGCGAAGGAAAAACACAAAGAAAGATATTGCATAAACAAGTCCTCTTGGTGCTAGTAGCAGTATCTATTACTTCAAACAGAACACCCAATTTGCTGGCAATTCCAGATAAGAGCATCAATTAATTTCATCAAGGTCTACTCAAATACTTATTTTACTTGCATAGAAACACTGAAGTAAACTAATTTTTAGTAATAAGAATATGAGATCAGATTTTTTTGTTCCAAAACAAGAGGATAAAGTTCAGCTAGAACAACAGAACCAGCAGTAGATACGACAAAGGAGTAGTGATTACTCTTTGGTTTCACAATGAATACTACCAATGCCAAGCTAAAAGGAGCAGTTTATTTACTCTGTGAAACAAGACCTGAGACTCTGCAACATTGCAACAACAGCAGAGCCTTGATCACTGTTCTGTTCCATGGCAATTCATGCAAAAAATTAGAGTATAAGGAGTCATGCTAACCTGTAACGTTTGCTTGGTATAAAAAGTTAGTTATATGACACTCTTTGTTTTTAAATTTGTCATAAAAATGACACCTTCATACATTTAGAAATTAACAAGACCACAAGTATCAAAAGATTTTTTTCCTCTCAAACTACATGTCTAGTCAAACGATGTCAGCTTAAATTGAGACAGAGGGATTACCATATTGCTGATGGCCGCAAATTCTCAAGCTCTTTCACCTTGTCTATATACTTAGGAGTCGTTTGGTTGGTGGGATTGGATTAACAATCCCACGATTAAATTTGGGATTACAGTTATCCCAGGTTTGATTAGTGGGATAACTTATCCCACGTTTGGTTAGTGGGATTAAGTAATCCGGAATAGATTTTCTATCTTATCCCATAGAAGGTATGGGATTATTAATCCCAGGATTAAAATCTCGGGATAAACTTAATCCCAAATTTATGGGATATCCTTCATTTTTAGTCCCGCCAACATGGCTTGGAGTTTGTGCAAATTTGACAAAAGCTTAGCTATCGTTTGGATATAGATTTGGTTGAAACTTGGGAATTTGAGTTTTTGAAATTGAGTTGAAAAATTATTTTGGAACTTGAAGTTGTGTTTGGACATAGAATTTACTTGAAAAAATAGTTGAAGTTTTGTAAGTAGTTTTTCAAATTTCCCAAAAACAGCCTTTGAACACTTTTTGAATTTTCGAAATTTTTGAGAAAAGTTTTGATAAAATAGTATAAAAAAAAACGTTTTTCTCCCAAAAACTATAAACAAACGGGGAGTGTTAGCTTGATGAAGCTATAGATGTTTTTGTTTTTCAACCACTTTTCTATGTAAGATTTTTCAAACAAATGTTGGAGTAATTGATATGCAAGAATCTTTTTTTAAAACAAATGTTACTCTCTCCGTTTCAAAATAGTTGTCTTAGTTTGATTTGGAGCCGAATTTAAGTAATGTGGTAAGACTTTTAAGTAATGTGGTAAGACTTTTGGAACTTATGGTCCAAAATAAGTCATACATAAATATGTGGCTATAAAGTATTTCATTAAGAGTAAAATAATAGTTTCAACTCATAAATATTTTCAAATTTAGAAGTGTAACATTATATATTAGGTTCAGGATAGTGGGAGGCAGCTAGAGATACAGTGGCAGTTTCCTTGTTTTAGGAAAGCGGACAGAGGACGAAAAATACACTTTAATGACAACAAAAGTGGGCCAAAAGAGTAATAAGGGGCCCTTGGTCCTTATTCAATGAGTCGACAATAGACTTTCTGCAGCCTTTGTCAGCTACCCGAAACACACCAACCAACGCAATGACAATTACACTTCTCACTTCACAAACCCCACTCTCTCGAGCTCCTAACCCCCCCACCCCCCAAACCCCAACACCAAGTGTGCACCACTGGACCAAATGTAATTGTTGTTTGCCCATCAAGAATTAAACAAGCAATTATCCCATACTAAATGCAGGCAACTTCCAGCTTTAACAACAAGATTCTACTCAATAAAGTGCATATAGGAATAAAAAGCTGATGAAAAGAGTGCAACAGTAGTAACGTTACAAGAAGAAAAAGGGGATTCCAACGTACTTGACCAGAGGCCACCATGAGCTTATAGTAGTGAAGCTCAAGTGGTGTAGCTGTGACATGCACTCCAAAAAAAGTAGCAGGGTTCCGGTAATAAATCCTGACCGTCGAATTTAACGTCAACATGTCCGTTTGCACCCCTGTCCTATCTATTCCAGCTTGCACGTTAAAACTTTCGAATAACATGCTCTGCAAAACGTAGTGGATTATACTTACTGACAAAAGCATTATGTGGTGTAATTAATGTAAACAATACGTACTGACAAAAACATGGGCTGTAATTATTACTGCTGTTACCAAAATAAAGCAAAAGTCTACTGTTCACACAGAGCACACTTCTCAAGAATACTAGCTAACTCGGTACCCAAGATCAAAATAGGACCAAACACCTAACATTCAAGCTCAATCAGAACTGCATTACTGCAATTATTGAGTTTGAATTTAACTCGTCTGAAATTTAAGAAAGTACTACTTGGTTTATTTTTCTAAATTGTGATCCTAATCAACAAGTATAACATATTATTACTAGAAATTTGGAGTACGATATGATATTTAATTTATTTACAATATAATAATAAATAAATATAATATTTACAAGTAATGCATGACTTGGAGAACGTAAAGAAATCAACAACATTAATTGAATTCTCACCTTAACAAAGATTTTGGGTTTGTAAGGAACACTAGCAGCCCAAAGGATAAGTGAAAAGATGGTGAACAACACAACGAACGAGAACAAAAAGCACAACACATAGAACTTAACATGTCCGTCATCAGACTTGTCATCACCATCACCATCACCATCCACATCATCATCGTCTTCATCAACCCCAGTGTCATCATTAGTCCTAGGTATTCTTTTCCAAGCAGTAAGTTGATTCCTTGAATTATTCTTCAACGAAGCAGAGAATCTTGAAGTAGAGGATTCACGTGAATGGTGAATGGGAGAACAGTGGTAGTGATGGGTGGGTGACCCGAATGGACTTGAACCGTATGACATTTTTTCAAGGTCATGTTGTTGCGAGTGTGATGGACTTTGAACGTAGTACAATGGTCTTCTTGGTGATCTTGGTGGTGATGATGCGTCAATGCTTGTTACTTCTGAGTCTGATTTTGCATGTATTGTAACTCCCATTTTGTGAAGGAGAAAAAATGGAGAAGATTAATAGGAAAAAAGTTGTGGTTTTAAGGGAAAAAATGGAACTAATAGAAGGTTTTAAAATCACGAGACGCGGTAATGAAAATGGAAATATCCATTGGAGGAAGTGGAGGCAAAGGAGGACTATGGTTTTTGTAATGTTTTTGTTTGTCGATTTTGTGTTTTCCTAGGTTTATGTTATGCTACGATACGCCAACAGCGTAGTGTTCACGCTTCGGACCATTTGTTCACGCTTTAGAGCATTTGGACCATTCTGAGGGGTGTTTGTTCAATTGTTTTTTGTACCTTGTATTAAGAGTTTAAGACCCGGATTTTTTTATTACACAAACCTCGTTATTATAATCTCTTATTATAACAGCATTTTAGTATAACAATTTAATTTTTTTCAGAATTAATTTTTATATTATATTTTACCTTTTTATTCTGCCTATATCGGTAATGACGTTCACTATAGCGGAACGCTCTTTATAAAACTACCTCTCTATAACAGTCATATTCAAATATTACGTAATTATATTTTGTAAGAGATATATTATGTATAAAATAAAATACAATATATTTATAATAATTATTTGTACCATATATTTTCTTTTTTTACATTCATATCATAAAAATAATTATAAAAAAAAATTGTATCAAGTAGGTAAAATTTGACAATGGAATAACTTTCGTACTTTTTTCCTTTTTACATAGGAGATCGTGTTTCTACTCTTTTTCGTACCCTTTTATTTTTCTTTTTTACATTTGTACTTTTTTTTTCGTCAAACTGGTTAATTTCTTGATAATTTATAATTAATCATTCAATTCTTATAATAATTGCCATAAATATTAACTACCATAGTATGAGTTCTTCTTGGACTTGTTAAATTTAAAATAACATTATTCAATCACATATTCTTCATTTATGTGTAATATGGGGGTCTAAACGTCAGGCTATTTCGCTAGAAACAAAAAAAGCAATATGCCAGTACAAAGAAAAAAATCCAAAAGTCACACATGAACAACTGAAGCAAAATTATTCGATTGGTAGTCGTCAAGCTGTCGGAGATATTCTCAGCAAGAAAAATAAGTACATTGGCCTGCTAAACAAGCAAAAGCTGCTCAAAAGTCTGTTTAAAGCAAGAAATTGCTTTAAACTTGATATATTTAAATTTTTAATTAATTTTAATGCATATGTTCCTTAAATTTTTATAGTTTCGGTACGGTACAACTAATTATGATTTTATTAATAAAGCATTAACCCTTACATTTTTTAATTAATGAACTATGAAAATCTATTGAGATTTTAATTGACATGTATTTTGTGCATACTTTTCGATTATAACATCTAAATGAGATGCAAACGTCAAACGCCAGTATACATATATAACATCACTTTACTACAGCGGACATAAAAGTTACAGACAAACGCTGTCACTATAACGAGATTTGACTGTACTAAACAAATTAATCGGCTTAAATTATCATTTGATTTGGTTGATCGCATAAAATCATATTGATATAACAAAATTCCAAATATCATCTTATTTTATATTATTCTTAATAGAATGTAAGTAGTAATTTCTCCATTCCAGATTATGTAAATTAATGTTCTTTTAAATTCATTTAAAAAGAAGATCTCTTTATAAATTTGAAAATAAGTTAACTTTAAATTTACCATTATATCATTAATGAGATGATTTATAGTCACCAACTATCAATGACTTATTTTAAACCACAAGTTTTAAAAATCTTTTTTATTTCATTAAATTATCAAAGATGTTCACATAAATTAAAGCGGATGGAGCAATATTTTTTTGCAAAATCGAAATAGATGACTCTAGTTATCGAATAACTTTTTGTTCCTAATTTTTCTAGATTAAATTATCCGAAGATCTTTTTCTCATTTTGGAATTTTAAGTATAACCAAAATCATATTATGATTTTATTATAAGACGTGATTTTGATTTCGTCAAAAGTATAATTGAAAAATAAAGTCAACGAGTTCCCAGCAGCCAGTTGGTAAGACGTCTACAATTGTTACAATTCCAAACTACGTATCGATGAAGATAAATTGATTGGAACAGGTACTCGAGGAAGGACCCAGGCACGCAGTAATGGATCCGGCGGAAAGGCAGAGACTGAGAGAGCAGACGTACGTTATGAACCATACCCTGATCAGTCACGTAGCCATTCCAAAGGACGCAACCGCAACAACAAAGGGTCGTTCCGGAGAGATGATTCAGAATCAAGCCTCCGTGGAGCCCCAAGCCTGCCGAGTTTCAACGAGGAGATGTCTGAAGTAGTGGCACCACTCAAAGACATGGGAGAAAAGGTCAAGTGGCGGAAAGACATGAAAACCGACCCAAGCAAGTGAAATCAGGACCTGTGGTGCGATTTCCATCGTGACCATGGCCATACCACCGAAGATTGCAAAGCCCTCAGGTATGAAATTGCTCATTTGTTGAAACAGAGATTCTTGAAGGAGTTCCTGACCGAGAAGGGAAAGCAGACTCACGCGAAAGCACAGCAGAACAAACCTGGCCCTCCACGAGTATCCTCTCCAAGGAGGACAGTTAATGTTATTTCAGGTGGAATCGAGGTGGACTCTGTTACTTTCACAGCAAAGAAGTATGCAAAGGTCTCCTTCACAAACAACAAGCGCCCACGATCAGAAGAAGTAATCACATTTGAGGCTTCTGATGCAGACAGTTCGCAATTTCACATGCTGATGCGTTAGTCATAACATTACGCGTGGCGGAGTTCGACGTCAAGAGAGTACTCATTGCTTCAATGTTGCCATCCAACTCCATTGGGTCTTTCGCAGAAATGGTTGAATTGTTCGTGAAGGCGCACACAGGCGCTCAGAAGACGGAGACCCGCGTAGAGGACATCTTTGAGATCAAGCAAAGACCCGACGAGTCTCTCCGCAAATACGTGGATCGCTTCCAGAGAGAACGTATGATGCTCCCCAAAGTACCAGACAGATGGACAACAATCGCGTTTACCAACAGCTTGGATATTAGGTGAAAATAAATTCTAGGTCTCCTTTCTTCCTCCACATTGCTCCCCCCTCCTCGCGCCAACCCCCCGCTCGCAAGCCGCCACCAATAATCAGTCTCCACCGGCTGTCACCGGAATACGGTCACTGAAACTTATTTCTTTAATAATTTTTTTAAAATTGTTTGTACTTGTATGCCAAGTGTTTTCCCATTATATACAATATATACAATAGGCAGACATGTAATATTACCGTACATACATTGGAAAAAAATAATGAACATACAGTCCTCCGACCTTAAAACTGCCACCAAAAGTACCATAACACCATTATAATCACCATAAAAATGAAAAAATAAATTTATACATGCATATACATAAGGAAAACACAAGAGATACAAATACAACATAATTGATAAATATAACATTAAAATCATATACAAGTCATGTACATCTACCAGACAGTTCAAATAAAGTTACCTTACAACTGTCATACAATTTTTTAAAAATTTAGATCCGCGAAATTCCAAATCTAAAAATATGCTAGTTGAGTCACCGAAGTTTGACACTAAAACATTTTCAGTACACAACAAAAAAATATCGAAAAAATACCATTCGCCACCATGCCCTCAAACGCCGACCAACCAGAACTTCAAAATGAAGCAAAAGCTTTGGCCACTACAACAATCCTGAAGACACCACGATCTAGTTAGAGGAACGATCACCTGCCGAGACGGAGGACTCACAACTATGATGCGAGCAATGGTGACAGTGGCCAGATATAGAATTCAAGTTGGAGAAGGGGAAGGAGTGACAACAACGGTAGTGTTTGGTGGAGGAAGAAATGAAAAAGGTTGTTTAAAAAGAGTAAGGAATAGAGAGGGGAATGGGGTGGGTGAAAGAGATTTGGGAAGAAGGTATTAGGGTTAGAAATTTTATTTTACTCACACTTTTATATTTTTTGCTTTATTTAGCAACAAATGTTAAAAATATCAGTATTTCTTTTAAGTAATCAAAGTATATGTATATTTGGTTAATAAATTTCATAAAGTTATATAAGCGTTCTTGCAGAAATATGACACCATAAGCATTTGCCTACATTTGAGAGGGTTTTGCAAAAATTGCTCCCATTACGTTCAATGAATAAAATTTAGATAGAAACACCATTGTCAATCTTTTGGCACGTGGCCAACACTTGCCTTTGACCCCTCTTTATTTACCAACAATTGTCCCTGGAATCTCACATTCTCTCAAAGAAAGTGTTGCCCAGACAAAACTTGAACGTAAGTGTTGGCAAAAAGACAATACTTTCCCCTTCTAATCTCTCTCTGCATTCTCCCTAACTAACTTGAACTGTTGCCAAGACAACATTTTCCCTTGACCTCTTGTCTAAAAGATAACGCTTACAAATTGGTGCCTAAAAGTCTTAAACTCGTGCCACCATAAAAATATTTTATTAAAATATTACTCACACAGGGTCAAAATCTCAAAACCACGCCTTAGAGAAGGCGCAAAATGATTTTTTAAATTTATAAGTGGGGTAATATTTCCCATACTGGGGATCAAGGACTGCAAAACCTCATAACACATGACCAATTTTATATGGGCCTAGCAAACAGTAGAAGCCCTTAATATTAAGAGATTTTTACACTCTATACCCATAAAATTTAAAGTATTTACAAGCTATACCTATTACAAATTATACTACCCATAAAATTAAAAGTATTACCCAACCTACCCATTATTATTGTATACCTTTGTTATGCCTTATAGGTATATACCTTTAAAGTATACTGCATAAATTATGGTATACAAGTCTGGAAGGGACATTTATTACTGTATACTTTTGTTATGCCTTATAGGTATATAACTTTATAGTATACTGCATAAACTATGGTATACAAGTCTGGGTAGATAGAGTGGGTAAATAATTTAGTGGATAGATCGGGTAATATTTAAAAATAGTGGATAGTGACTGTAATTATTTTAGGTTTTATGGGTATTATTGTAAGTGTCCCTAATATTATACCAGATTTACATAATAGAATATTTTTGGCGCTCCTCACAGATTTAGCCGTCAAAGAAGCAAAATGAGCCCTGTAAGGAAGTTCTTAGAGATTGCTATATCTTTCTATTAGACAATATATGCAGATTGCTTGACATTTTTCTCTGTCCTTGCTTGCAATTTTTGCCCGACTGTTGTCACTCTTGTAAGACATTTATTATAAGAGTCTGAAATTGTTTATTTCGCGTAAAAACTGTTTGATTGACACTACCACAAACAGGGGTCAATGAATCAGGAAACATTTTGCGTGAGTAAAATTTTTGCCAACAGGCCACTTTTATTATTGGTATTTGGTTTGAATCTATTATTTTTATTGATTTTATATGATAGACCATTTTTTGAAAATATATTGGACATCGCAAAGAGGAAAGCTCGAGGAGCTCGATAGATATTTTTCTAATAAAAAATCTTCTGATTGCCAAGAATCTTTTACGGGGTCCATCTTTGTAAAACTTTCCTCATGTGGGTCAAATCTTTGACGTTGCGCTTGAAACTGTTCTATTTATGTAAATTACCCATGAAATAGTGGATCATGATGGCTATGAATTTTGTCTGATATTAACAGCAAGTCAGCAACCATTAAATTTTGTTTGTCCTAAAAAGATTCAAGTAAATTTGAAAACATATATGATTATTTGGATATGTATCTAAATCCAAAGAATGAATAATTAAAATTAACTGGTTTCTTAATATCAGTATTTGTAAAAGTTTTTCCTTTTCCCAGCTTTTAACTTGTGAATTAGTTAACTTTTCTGTCAATCCCCAAACTTACACGTTCTAATATTTGCCCATAGTAATGACAAGAATCAAAGGTATCTAAAATTTGATTAGCAAAAGATGTGCCATGTAATCGTCTAATAATTTTGTCCCACACCTCTACCTCCCTCCCCCCCTCCCCAAACACACACGCGCACAAAAAAAAAAAAAAAAAAAACTCCTGAAAAATTAAAAAGGCGAAATCATATGGTATGAACAAAACATCGTGAAACATGTTTATTTAAGTCAGTTTTAATAGAGGAAATGATTAAAAGAGAATGCTCATATATAGCGTCGAATAGCACGGCATTTCAGACCATATAAAGTTTTCTATGTGCTATTCTTATCTCCTCATTCTTGCCTCAATATTGTTCAAATGCTACTAGGCATATCTTCTGTACTTGAATATTAGTACTAGATGTCCTCGTCACAATTAATATTTACTCGCATCTGCTTCTATATATACGATTGATTGTTGATATTTTTAAGAACTCTTCTGATTTCGCATGATAACGTTAAATATATGTGAAGAAATAGCAGTATGAATTGACATATCAAAGCTCCTCCTGTGCAACTTCGTTAGCGGGATGTTGAGAACTGGTCGTTGTGGAGAAATAACTAGCTCAATTGTAAATACTTAATTTCATTGTCAGTTTAATTTTCATTAAAACCTGATAATGTATTCCATCTAGGTTAGGGAGTTTTTCATATTACTAGGAGTATTTATTACTAATAGAAATTTTCTGTAGCAACCATAGATTAGTCCTTTTAAACTTTATTCCTATTTGAAAATAAAATCAATACTTACTAACACTAATTGATGATGATACATGTGAAATGGAAATTTTTAGTACTATTGAATTAATAACTCCTTTGTAACGAAACTGTATACTCAAAGTTTCGAGAAGGAAAAAGTATTTAGTAAACTGTATATACTCAAATTTAAATCATCTAAATCAATTCCGAGGCCATGACAGGCAGTTGAAAAAGAAATGTATACCAGTATGTGTGGTATGTAACGTAGGATAATAACAGTACTAATAGCCTGTTTGGCTAAGCTTTTGAGAACTAAAAGTGCTTATTTTTTTCTAAAAGTGCTTATTTTAAACTTTTGAGGTGTTTGGCCAAGCTTTTAGGAAAAAATAAGTGCTTTTGAGTGACAGTAGAAGCTGTTTTTCTGCTGTGGGAAAGAAGCTGAAGAAAATAGCTTCTTGAAAAAAAAATTGATTTTGATTATTTGGGACATGATTACCCATATCAAACTTCCATATTTAATCAAATTAATATTATTCTATATCCATTTTCGTAATTTGGTAATTGTTTCAAATATTGGTCAAAAATAAATTAATAACAAAAGCATTTTTCTCAAGTTTGGATAAACACAAACTGCTAATCTTGAAAAGCACTTTTGATAAAAAGCACTTCTCAAAATAAGCTAATTTTGGCAGCTTGGCCAAACAGGCTCTAAGATGTGCTTCGATCGAAATAAGTTGATTACGTTTTCCGTAACCGTAAGTCTTATCTACCGTTATCCCAAAAGAAAATGAAAAATTAATACTACTTAAAAAAAAAACAGTGTATTTGGTAAGCTTATAAGCTGGTTTGACCAGCTCTACGTGTTTGATAAGTAACAAAAGTGCTTATAAGCTAAAATCAGCCATAAACCATAAGTTGGTCATTCCCAGCTTATTTTTTTTAGCTTATAAATACTTTTAGTTTGATCAAGTATTTTATTATTTTATCCATAAAATATTTTATAATCCATGAAATATCATTTTCAAAATAAAATTTTCAACCACTTCCTCATTTTATATTGGTCATTTGGCATTTCTAATGTAAAAATACTTGTAAGTTTATTTTTTGTAAATAACTTGAAGAACATTATAGTCATGTTAATTAAAAATATGTACTTAACAACACTTTTTTTACCAAACACACAAATTATTTATTACTAGTTTCAACACTCTATCTAAACAGTAAATTCTAATTTATAAAATCAGCTTCAGTACCTAAAAGTGCTTTCCAGCATTTGATGCTGATCAGCCACTTTAAATCAGCTAATCCAAACGGACTCAAAGTACCGTGGATTTATTACAAATCCTGGATCGAGTTCAACAAAGAAAGCAAAAGATATTAAGTACTCCCTTTGTCCCAATTTATGTGCCACACTTATCTTTTTGGTCTGTCTCAAAAAGAATATCAGTTTTCCTTATTGTCAACTATTTAATACACTATCTCTATTTTATTTCTATTGAACGCAATTTATTTTAAAAACCACCAATAATTTTTTATTACTCCAATTTTTTCTCACTTACTTTTTGAAAGATAAGTTTGAACATTTTCAAAGTTAACTTGTATTTTTTAAATTCTGCACTAAGTCAAACACCGCTTTATAAATTGGGATGGAGAGATTAGTATTTAGGAGGTACAGTCTCCCACAAATTGGGATTATTCTATGTTCCGTACTGAGAAGATCAGACTTGGAAAAGCCGAAATTATGTTTAATTAATCCCCCCACCCAAAGCCATTATTTTGGTTCTTGCATTCTCCTTCAAGACATGCATAATTGCAACTTTCCTTCGTAACAAATTAAGCAATTGACGTTTGGGACAACTAAAGGCCAGTTTTCCCACGTTCCTCATATAATATATCCACGTGCACGCCTCTTAATCTTTGATTAATAAGACAGAGACCAAACGATTAATGAAATGACTGACTTACTAGGTATAAGAACTTCTATATAGATCTTACAAAGTTAGTACTCTCTTTTGGTTACGTTTACTTGCTGTGGTTACTCAAAATAATTGGTCAAATTACTTGTCATTTTTAAAATCCAAAAGAACATAAAATTCATTTTATAACCTATAGGCTTTCTTAATTAAAGTGGAGAGAGATAAATATCGTAACAATAAATTGAGACAAGAGAATAAATAGGTTAATATTATCTTATTTTTTAAATTAATATTTTTTTAAAAAGCGTGTAAGAGTCAAACATAACAGGTAAAAGAGATTCAGATGGAGTAAAAGTTAAAAAAGGTAGGCTTGTATTTTTTTTTACAAAAATCCAAAGCAAAGCAATTATTTTAGTAATTCAACAACATATTAAAATGAATGGATTAAAGGAAACAAAGTAGAAGAAAGGGAAAATGAAGTGCTTTTCTGGTAGACGGTATAGTGTGTAAATACACACTCTAAGACGTTTAATGCTTGGCGACAAACCAAATTGTAAAGCAAATATAATGCTTCACCTCGCAAGACATCCGAAATTCCGTTTATAGCATTATATCTACTCCAACCCACATTCCTTAAATAGAGGCAATAAGCATTAATGTACTGATTAATATTATTCATTCATATTATAAAGACAAAAGATAGATGCAAGGAGTAACGTCAGGTGTAACTTAAATAAACCACGCTGCGTGTTCTCGCATCATTGTTTACATTTCCATACTTATCACTTTGGAAAATCATCGAGTAGGATTGTGTCAGTCATCCTACTCATGCTCCAGTAGCATGAATAATGAAATTAGCCATCCTTAATCATGGGAGATATTTATATAGGTCAATAACTTTACAGAGCACACATATTCCACTAATTTGAAAAGTCAAATTCGCATAACTTATCACGTCCTTTTATTTATCGGAAATTTATCACGTTGCTCATTTTATATTGTCTCATCTCTTGTGGTGACACACACACACATATCCTATTAATTATATTACAAAGTTAATTTTAAAAAAGAGATTTATGTGTGGTAGTTTGTATTTTCTTTTGTCCTCTCTACCTCTTACAAGTAGAGCTATACATACATCTCACCCTTCTCAGAAAGAAAATATTTTATTATTGATGTTTTTTGTATTTTCTTTTGTTGATTTTATTAGCTACTCAACTACTCCATTTTCAAACCTATTCTTCAGATACTTTTTTTGAGCCGAGGGTCCGAGGGTCTATCGAAAATAATCTTTTTAATTACGTCAGATCATTTTCATTTGTGAAATTATACTAGGTATATATTGTTATTAATGTTGATTTTATCGGTTATTTGGCTGATGTTGAACTAATTAAGGTCCATTCTGTCGGTTACAATTGGCAAGTTCGATCAACCTCAATAAACTCCGCTGACAAACCTTGTGGAATACCCAGTGTTTATTCTTTTCTTTATGCCAAGTGTAATATGGCCTTTTGTTTTCTTGACTAAGCCAAACTTGTGGGAAACATCACATATAATAGCATAAGCCTATTTGGAAATACTTGGCAGGCAAATATACTTGGCGCCCAAGGATTACTTATGTGGTGGAGGATTTTTCATCAATTCTCTTTTTCCTTTATTTTGTGCTTGGAGGCCAAGTTTGGTCTCCTATAAAAGGAGTGTCATTCTTCCCTTTAGACACACCAACAATTGAGAGTTTCTCTTTGTCTACTCCTATTCTTTTATAGAGAGTATTTTGTATGAGAGTTTGTGTGTTGGGAAACACTTGTGTGAACCTCTTTGTGAGTGAATTGTGAGGTTATTCTCTCTTGGGTATTTGGGATTAGTTAGAGTTTATCTCTAATTTTGTACTCTCTATTTTATATCCATTGGTATAATAAAATTGTTCATCTTCGCCCGTGGATTAGGTCTTTTGACTGAACCACGTATATTTTGTGTCTCCTTTATTTGTTTTAGTTGTCGTTATAATCAACTTTCGATATCCTTGTTATTATCACTATAACGCTGCTTTATCGTATTCCGCACTAACCCGGGTCTCGATCCTAATACCAAGCCAGGGTATGTAATCTAACCTACCAAGTTTCAAGAATGTTGCCTGTATATTTTCACTGATAATAAAGCATCCCTAATTTTATCTTCTTTAGGTCATTTATGAAGAAATTAACAACTGATAGTAGTTGTTATGCGGCACACGTAAAGAAGAGATATTATGAATGTCTTTCTCGTTACATTGTGTCACATGTGAGCCCTATTTATCCAAGTCGTATTGTCCTGATCATCTCTATAGTGCTTAACTTGAATCCAACTCGTAACACACTTAAAGAGAAGATTCGTCCTTCTCATCTACATATAAACACTATTAAAATTAAGTGTTATTCCGATTGGAGAAGGAATTCCCTCTCCAAACATGTACTTTCACTCGCCCGAACGAAAAAATAAAAAAGTTAATACCGGCTTGGGATTCCCTCGCCAACCTGCAGGACAAAATTTTCTCTTTTCTGATTGGAGAGGGAATTACAAGTTTCACTGCTTTTATTGGAGAGTGAATTCCCTCTCCAATAAAAATAGTCAGACCGGTCAGGTAAATGGCGAGAGACTCACTTCTCCGTGTAGTAAATAAAAACTACATCTTTCCCCTAGACAAAACGCACAGTATTACACACAACTCTCTTCTCCCCCAAACAAAATCCCTTTCCCCATTGCTGCCCGTCTCCAACTCGGCCCTTTCCCCGGCGATTTCAATTTTTTTCCCGTTCAACCCATTGCAAGCCCATCCCCATTAAGGTAAAAATTTCTATTACACTTTTTTATGCTTCTGTGATTGTTATTATTATGGAACCCTATAATGAATTAGTTTATCACATAAATTCGTGAAATAATATTGTGGATGAATGCTTGGAAATTGTTATCATTATTGTGATTTGAGAAAGAAATATAATTAGGAAGTTATTGTAATTGTAAAATAATTTGGAATTAGTTGTTTAGCCTTATTTAAAAAAATTTAGAAATACTTGTTTAGCCTTAGTTTAACCTTAGAAAAATAATTTGGAAATATATAGTCTTAGAAAATTATTGAATAATTTTTAGTATTATTATCCCTCAAATTTGAATGATATGGAAATAGTTGTAATTGAAAAATTCAATTGTGCATAATAGTGGTTGATTAGTGGTCGAGGGAAGATTTAATTAGCAAAAGTAATAAAATTTAAAAACAACTAGTGTAAAAGTGATATTCTTTATTGGCTTTTTCTAAATATATTTATTTATACCATTTGTGTAGATAGAATCCGGTGAAAATCGTAGTTGGATGTATAATAGATTTTATAAAAATATGGATTTGCGGAAATCATTCGTAGATGGGGTTGAGCGCTTTATTTCTAAAGCTAAATTGCTCCCGGAATATATGCGAGATGATAAAATCAAATGCCCTTGTTTGAAATGCAAGTGTAGCAACGTGCAGCGAATAGATGTCGTTGTTCTACATCTTTACAAAAAAGGATTTATGCCCAATTATTTAGTGTGGACTGCACATGGAGAGTCTAACCCTAGTGTCGATGAGGTCAACAACCAAAATGAATATGTAGGGGTTAGCGGTGCATATGTTGGGTATAACTATCCTATGCATGATATGATAAATGATGCATGTGGGATGTATCAAGGGGAACCATCTCAACCTACTTGTGAGGAGTTACCAAATGACGAGGCAAAGTTTTTTTACGAGCAGTTGGAAGAAGCTAGTCGACCATTTTACGAGGGGGCGACCCATTCTAAGTTGTCTGTTGCAGTTAGGTTGCTTAGTATAAAATCAGATTATAATATATCTCAAGGAGGCATGGATGAGATCATTGGACTGTTGAATGAACTAAACCTAAGTAACTTGGCGCTGCCAACCTCGTACTACGATTCAAAAAAATTGGTTTCATTTTTAGGGTTATCTTCAGAAAGAATTCACTGTTGTAAGAAGGGTTGCATGTTATTTTATAAGGAATATTCGATCTTTGAATTTTGTAAATTTTGTGGTGAACAAGTGTTCGTGGGACGCCGAATATAATTATGATGTTCGTAAGAATTTTGAAAAGAAAGCAGGGCAAAAGCTGAGTGACGGACTGTCAAAATTCAGGCTTAGAGTGATTGTGCCAAGCTGGATTTATCCCGAAAATTGGGGTAGACTTAAAACATATTGGAAGTCCCCCGAATTCATAGCCCAGAGCGAGCAAGCGAAGAAAAACCGAGCATCGGCGAAGGGTGGCTCGCTGCATACTTGTGGCTCAGTTAGTTTGGCAACCCATCGAGCTAGATATGTAAGTCTTTACTAAATTAATTCAATTATAAAGTAATTAAAAGTCATTTCTAAGTTTATGTATTCCGTTTGCATTGTATAGGAAGCTGAATACGGACCGGTAAGTGATATTGAATTTTACCGGATGTTCCACAATGTATATGATGACAGTGGAAATCCAGTCAGATGGGTCGAGCCACGTGCCCAAGAACTAGATGTAAGTATTCCTAATATTTTTGAATTATTTATCACAAATGCTAAAGTAATTGTAGTAATTTATATATTTTGTTATAGGAAAACTATAGAGCTGCTTATGAACGATGACTGAAAGCCAAGGATCGGGGGTACATGAAGGTGCAGCTAAACCCACCACGGAAGAAGAGGCTGCAATTTTCGTGGAGGCCGCTGGTGGCTACAACAAAAAAAAAAAAAAACAGAGCCTACGGTCTTTGGTCCTTCGCGTTACAAGAAGCCGTCAAGAATAGGTATTATTAATGCTTACGCATGTTCTTCCTCTTCTTCTGGTGCTATACAAAATGTGGATCCAGTTTTGCAAGCTAAATTCGATGACATGGAGAAAAGGCTAGCGGAACAAAATAAGGAACGTGAAGAGATAGAGAAAAGGCTAGCCGAACAGGAAAAGGAACGTGAAGAGATAGAGAAAAGGCTAGCCGAACAAGATCTTGAACGCCAAGCTGACCGTGAAAAGATGGCAAAATTGGAGTCCTTGATGGCGAACTATATTATGGGAAGGGGAAATGAAAATGATCCTCGGTAGTTTGTTGTTTTTCCTATCGAATTAAACTTGAAAGTTGGACGTGTTTAGGATTGTTAAGTACTTTAGCGTTTTATTTGTTTGTGTTAGTTGGTATAAAACATGTGCGTACACTTGTTTAATTGTCCGGATTAGACAGATTGTGGTATTTAGAATGTTTTGGGTGCTTTGGTGATTTGAATGCGCAGGTATATATGCATATATGTTGTTTTTGCTCTATATGTTGTTGTTGTTGTGCTGCTTTGTATTGTTACTGATTTTTGCGTTTCAGGTACACTATCTTTGGAGAGGGAATTCCCTAGCCATTTTCCTTATTAAAAATATTTTTAATGAAATTGGAGAGGGAATTCCCTAGCCATTTTCCTTATTAAAAATATTTTTAATGAAATTGGAGAGGGAATTCCCTAGCAAAGTGAAATAAAAATTTTTAATTTTTACACTTGGAGAGGGAATTCCCTCTCCAATTCCCTAGCCACAACTGAATAAACAAATATATTTCACACTTGGAGAAGTAATTCCCTCGCCAAGTTGAAGAAAATATTTTTCTCTCTCCTACATTTGGAGAGGGAATTCCTTAGCTGTATATTATCTGACACAATAAGAAAATTGGACAGACACAACAGCTTGAGAAGGAATTCCCTCGCCAAAAATGCTCTGCTACGAGCCGTATTCTGAGGGACCACTTGCTAGGGAATTCCCTCTCCATCACGCGTTTGGAGAGGGAAGTCTCTCGCCACACTCCCTCGTTAAACCATTGATTTCTACTCCCTCCGTCCCAATTTATGTGGCACCATTTCCTTTTTGGTTTGTCCCAAAATAAGTGGCACCTTTCCTTATTTGACAACTATTTAATGCACTATCTCTATTTTACCCTCGTTGGGTCCTACATACTTTTAAACCTACCAACAACTTTTTTATTACTCAACTTTTCTCTCTCTTACTTTTTCGAGGGTAAAATTGACACTTAAACAGGTCAACCTCTATTTTCTTAAACTCCGTGCCCGGTCAAATGGTGCCACATAAATTGGGACGGAGGGAATAGTAGTGAAAACATATACATTAGATAATTACTCAACGCTCACTACTAAAAAATGCTGAATCTGAGACCACCATCGTGCGACCGAATTTCGGTCGCAACAGTTGTGCGACCGAAAATCGGTCGCACACTCAACGAAAAAAAGTGGCGACCGAAAATCGGTCGCCACTTTGGTCTCTGAAAAATTAGTCACAGCTATGCGACCGACAATCGGTTGCATGTCGGTCGCATAACTGTTACTAAAAACGGGGCAGAACCCCTTTCTTCCCCATTTCAAAATTCCCAAAACCCATTTTTATCCCTAAAAACCGAACCCCCCCAACCCCATAATCAACTTTCCACCATTATAAACCCCATATAACGTTAAATTACTACTCTATTACCTCCATATTACCATTTAACACGATCTAACCCTACAAATTCAAGGTAAATTTCATTTTTTAGTAATTTTTGTTATTTTTTTAAAACTCATCTAATGACTTTTTAATGCACTTTTTTTTGTAGTTTTTTGGTGGATAGCACATTGGTAACTCATACTTTCTTGCCATTGGATCCAATACAAAGTAGAGGTAAATTTTTTTTTTTTGGTTTAATAATCCGAATTTAATTATATATATATATTTATAAATAATGGGTAGCCTATATATGTTGTTAACATGTTAGTTGTTAGTTATAATTACTTTATTCTATATAATGTGATGCATAATATGTTGAAAATTGTTTGGTAGAGTTGTTTGCAATGTGTTGATGTCTTGTCATGGGTTGTGGCAATTGGAATACTTGTTATGCATTTAAAGTTAGGGTTTAGGTATTGTTGTTTTGATTGTTCATGTTTGCAACATCTTGTGACTAAACCGGATAAATTGTATCAAACGGATAAATTGCATTCAACTTACTAGATAATATGGAATTCAAACGGATCAATGGATATTCAAAAAAAGGCTAGGATTATTAAAAATTGGTACCAACTCATTTGAATGTTTCAACAGGTATGGACAAGTTTTGCCCTAAAGTTTTTAGCAGAAGGCCTGGCAAGAGACCTGTGGGCGAGAGTTCAGCTTCTGCGGGTGGTGACAGTCAACAATCACAGGTCCCGCATTCGCTGCCTACTGCTGCCCCACCTGGCTATGATCCAGCTTTTTTCAGGCCCCCTGGCCCATATCAGGTACCACTTATTACCCCGTCTCAGTTGCCTCATGATTGGCAATGGACATTCCCTACCGTTGATTATACTGAGACACAGGTCCCTCCCACACAGGGCGATCCCTCCCAGGCTGATGACAGTGAGACTCAGCCCCCTGAATTCCCCCTAGATAGTTGTGACGACCCACCGAGTCAGCAGGAGCTCATGCTGTATCATCCCCATTCGCCTTATTACATTGGTGAGCCTGGCGCTCGGCTAGAAGGCAGAATGATTATTTACCCCGAGGCGGATAAAGGGTAAGCTACCTAATTTCTTAAGTTCTTGTCGATTAAATGATTAGTTCCTATTTTATTTGCTAGTATTATGAATAACTCTTGGTAAATTTTTTTTGGTAGCTTTTGCCCAAGCGATGAGTCCACCAAAGTGCTGACTGCGTGCATGAGAGCGCACTGGAACCAGCCTTGGCGAACATGGGGCGAAGTGCCCCAGCAAGTAAAGAAGCAGATATTGATAGATTTTGAGGTAACACATATGCATTTGGTTTAAAACTAATTTTAGTTTTTTAAACCATGAACATGTTTAAAGAAATTATTTTGATACTCTTTCAGGGCAAATGTATCTGGCATCAGGGGCTGGATTATAACATTCGCAGCATTTTCCCAAAGAAATGTGCTGCGCTATTCAAGCAAACCCTTTACAATGCGCGGCATAGAGGTATAAGGCCCGGCTTCCTCCAAGGCCCTCAGTGGGCGGAGCTGGATGAATATTGGCACACGCCCGAGTTCGAGGCGAAGAGCGAGAAAGGAAAGGCTGCGCGAGCGTCGGATAAGGGTGGATCGCTCCATACCGGTGGCTCAATTAGCGCGGCTACACAAAAGATGCGCTTGGTACAGTATATTTAATTGTTTGATTATTTACTTGAACAGTTGCTTTTTGTCTAACATATTATGTTTTATAATTTGTAGGAAAAGAAAGAAAAGCGCACTATTCCTGTGCTCGAGCTGCACAAGATAAGGCATACGAAGGGGGGCAAGAAGGGCGGTGGAGAGTGGGTCGAGCCCCGCGCAAAAGAGGCATGGGTAAGTTTGTAAAATTCGATCTTTAGTCGCCTCAATCCTTCAAAGTTTAGTCTTTCTATTAACATCATTACTATATTTATGTTATTCAGGAAAAGGCTACAAAGGCCGTGGAAGACTGGACATCGACCCAAGCATCGGACGCAGGAAGCAGCACCCCGGCTCCATTGACGTTCGAGAAAGAAAAGCAAATATGGGTCGATACTGTTGGAGGGGTTAAGAAGGGGTATGCTTATGGTCTTGGATCGCTATATGCTCCGGATAAGCATCATTCTCGCTTATTGGGCTCTTCAGCTACTTCTTCTCCGGCGAGCTCCGTTGATCCAGCTGAGATGGCTCAAATGAGAGAGCAGATCGCACAGCTGTCGAGGGAAAACCAAGAAACGCATGACATGATCAGAAAGCTCCTTGCCAAAAAGGAGAAGAAGAAATCGAGAAGAAAGCATAAGAGCAAGCATCGCCGCAACTCCTCTTCCTCTTCCTCTTCCGAGTCCGGGTCTAGCTCAGCCTCTCCCGAGCCCCAGTAGTCTTTTAAATGTTTGTGAAGTTGTATTGTTAACAATTTTAGAATATAACTAATGGTGTATGGATGTTTATGAAATGATTGGATGTTTTTGAAATGTTTGGATGTTTTTGTTCATGTTTGGATTGCTGTTTTATTGCTGCCCAGGTGCTGGTTTTTGTTGTTGCGATGTGCCTGATTGCAGGATTTTTATTGCAGGTTTTTACAGGTTTGGCGACCGATTTTCGGTCGCATAGTGGTCACAACTGAGACCACTATGCGACCGAAAATCGGTCGCACATCCTAGTGCGACCGAATTTCGGTCGCATACTTGGTCTCCATTAATTAACACAAATGAGACCAAGTATGCGACCGAAATTCGGTCGCACTAGGATGTGCGACCGATTTTCGGTCGCAGACTTGGTCACTGTATGTGAGCTATTGTGCGACCGAATTTCGGTCGCATGGTGGTCGAAGTAGCGACCGTTTTTCGGTCGCAGGGCTATTTGCTACCATGAATTTTCTGACTACCCTTATCGGTCGCCGATCGGTCGACCTGGCGACCGATCGGCGACCGATTTGGTAGTCGCAGATTCAGTTTTTTTTAGTAGTGGCTACTAATTATTGAATTTAATTGGTCAATAATAGATGAGTAAGAGAGAGAGTAGTACTATTATGGAGTTAGTAGTTACTGTATATAGTAGTACTATTTTTTCTGACATATTTTATTATTACGACTTTTCTTTCTCTTATATACCTTTTTTGGTCCTTTGCTAAATGCAGCATGTGATGCGGCATCTCATAATATTGAATACTCAACCTAATTGGAGTATTAATTATAAATATAAAAATGCAGCATGTGTGATTGACATTTTAGGAAAGATATTAAAAAAGGTAAGAAGAAGATGGCCAGATCTTCGATAACGATAACGATAACGAATGAAAAGGTTTAAAAAGGAATTAATTTCACTAACTGATACTCATATATCTCTGGGTCCTTTGGTTAAGTACCTTAATAAGGAAAGGAGGACAATGAATATATTAAAATTGTCTTTTTTCATTTTATGTTATTTAAAGCAAGTATATACCATGAATCCACTTGTTAAATAATACTAATATGATGAGAGACCTCACAAAGTTATTACTCATACCAAAAATAACATTAAATTAAAGGTCATCAAGCAAATATTCACAAATAAAATAATTCTCGTACGTAATATACATGGCTCCTTTTTTTTATTTTATTTTTTTATTTTTTTTATTTTTGTGTAATATACACATGTTTGCAAATTAAAGCGAGAGATATTTCTATATCGGTCTCCAGTGAGAACCTTATGGCTATATATATAATTATAGTATATGCGTAGGAGTATGTGATACACCCATCCTTGCAGTAAATTTTCGATTCTGGTTTTAACTTCATGATCTACATCTTCACGACGAAGATTTTCTTCACGTAAAACCCAGCGCAGTACACTCTTTTTTTTTTTTTAGTTTTGTCTTTCCGAAGCTTCACTTCACTTCATAGGCAGTTGATCAAAATGATGATGGAGGATAACCATGGAGAGGTTAATTCAACTCCAAGCAATGCTGATCAAAGCAAAAAATTGGCAGTTTACAATGAGGTTCTTCGGAGGCTCAAAGAATCCAACAATCTGGAAGCTCAACAGCCTGGCTTTGACGATGAACTTTGGTCTCATTTCAATCGTCTTCCTACTCGGTAACTACATTTACCTTTCTATCTGTTTTATTGTAGCTCTTCCAAATGTCATAATTGTCTGAGAATACTCCCGTGATCTTCAAAGAAAAATCGGCTCCTACTCTATCGAAGTCTGTTTATATAGTTTGGGCAATCCAAGCTAGATTTTTGGGGTTAAGTTAGACTCATTTTTTTTATCGTACTCTTTTCTCTTTAGGAGAAGATCATAGTTTTGGTCATTCTGCCGGTACTAATATTAGTCCGTGCAACTGGACTATGTTTTGTTGCAATAATGGATCCGTTCTGCATATACCATGTCCACAGTTCTTATTTATTAACATAGTAACATGTGATCGTCAACGTATCTTCTGGTTGTTCTCAGCGGTTGTATATGATCTAATAGGAGATTGTATTATGTGGTCGACACTTTCATCTAATCTCATTTATCAAGTTCAGATTTTGTTTGTTTCTGTTCTGGTTAACTACCTTCTGTTCATAAAATTTTATGTCAAAGACCACATAGACAGCTATAATTTTCTTGCTGCATATTTTCCAGTTAATGATTGATCAATTAATTGAGCATTTTATTACTACATCTAAGGTACGCTTATGTGAACGTTGAAAGGGCAGAAGATGTGCTCACACACAAGCGGTTACTACATCTTGCTCAACATCCAGCTAATAGACCCGCCTTTGAAGTTCGGCTAATGCAGGTGAGTTGTTCCTTTTGAACGATACATAAAACGGAAAATGGTTAGGATTGCCCTAAAAGTATGTGAAAACAATTTTACTCTATGTTAAGTGGAACCTAATTGTCCTTCCTAAAAGACAGAAAAATGATGTGGCTCATTGTTGCTCCCAAACGCACACGCAAGTATACGTGGTCGATAAGTAATAAAGTGATAAGTAGAGTATCGTTCCCACGAGGACTATTCAGACTGAATTCTAGCAAACAATTCCTAAAAACTATTCAGGGATCTTTTCTAATGGTTGAAATTTTTACTAACTAAATACAGTAATAAAAATAAGTAATTGAAATCAAGTAACAGAGCAAATTCTACGTTGTTATCAATAAAAGATGACGGTCCCGAGTCAGAGTTACGAACAATCCAGTTGAGTTTTCCAGTTGATTCTACTTCTTGATTTCCTAGATTGCTAACTACAGGTTAAATGTACCCATAAAAACCTTTCGATTCTTCACGGTCTATGCAGGCTACTCCAATCCCTATATGTCTATGGGTTGAATCACGTGCACGCATTAACGAATTCTGTAATGAGTTAAACTAGGCAAGCAAGTATATGTCTATCCTACTCACAAATTGGTTCCCCGATGCCCGGGTTCACAAACTAGTTCTATTCTTTCTTATTACGTAATTAAATTCTCTCTTTCGAGTTCAATCTAAAAACCACGAATAGTGTTCAATTATCAGGCCTCAATAATCAAACAATTATGATCAAGAAAGAATAAACAATCCGTAATGGTAAATCAATATATAGAAATCAACTTTCAAACATCAACATTCATGTATTTACTCTAACCCGAGAACAAACAAACTATAGAATTAAAGAGAAGAATAAGAGAAAGAGATAAAGAACTTGTGTAGAAGACATCTAGGGCTCCTCCCCTCTCCTCCAAAACTTGCTCCAAAGGTCTGAACTTTTCTCAAAAACTAAGTAAAAGAGTATTTATAGAGTTTACAAACACCTAGTAATAAGTTAGACCCAATCCTAGACGAAATAGGAAGTGAAAATGCGCACAAGGGGCGCTATAACGGGCGCCCCGCGCCTCGGAACACGTGAGCTTGGACAGAGGACGCCAAAATCATTCCGCCTTGGCTATGCGCCGCATGGAGAACCGCGCTTGGGGGTGGCGCGCGCTGGGGGGAGCGGCGCATGGCCCACAGCGCCCAGCTATTTTCCTGCTCCGTTCGCTCCTTTGCTCGCTCGTGTCGTGCTTTCGTGTGCTCGATCCAATCCTCAATCAAAATCAAATCTTTTCTTGCTCAATCATGCTCCTAAAAGCTCCAAATACATTGCGTAACAACCTACATACACACGACATAAAATTAGTGCAAAACCACATTCACAAACTATCAAACGAGTGCAAAACAAGCTCAAACATGCGAAAATATTAAGGAAATATAGGCATAAAATGCCAAACATCACTCATGTGCGACTTTTTTTTTGTCCCAGGTGACCTTCTCTTATTGGTTCACCTGAATTTCAACCCATACGCCAAATTAGACCCAACCTCATCCTGTGTATATATCCCATAACAATATGCCCGTTTACTCCCATCCAATTCACTTTCATCTTTCATAATATCAGTAGAGAAATAATCTTCTGTTCCAATGCTTCAGACCAATTTTTGGGATTTCTTGTTTTAAAGAAACAACCATCTTTCATAACCTTTTGGTTTGACCGGAGTGTTAATTTTGTTAAATTAAAATGTTCCTTTTTTTTTTCTGGTCAATGTGATATTATGGTAGTCATGCATTAAATCGAACTTGTCACTAACCAGGTTGTTCCACTTCCTGATGAAAACTCGACAAATTCTGTTCATACGAAGAAGGAAGTTTGCCAAAGGTATTGTCTAATTAGATGACACTCTATAGCTACCTAAAAACTATTTCGCGTAAACATATAGGACATCATGTTGCTTTATGTACTGCTGATTTGATGCATTTGTGCATGCGATCTTGAAGTTTCAAATTCAGCATGACATAATTAGAATCTTACATGTCAGAAGTCATATATACTATAGTAGTTTACAACTTCTACAACGTAACTACTAAATGCACGTGAAGCTTACTTCTAATTGTGGTCAATTACGTTACAGACATATGCATGAAGTTACGTTTTCAACAGACGACAAGCCAAAGCTCCTCAGCCAGGTAGTTAATGTGCGCTTAATTCCTTTTTTAATAAAAGCTCATGCTATGCTTGATACACATATAAACTATTTACCGGGCACTGTTTGCACATGAATAGTTGATTAGTTCTAATTATCTTAAATTTAGGATAATTAGTACACGGCTTCTTAAGAATCAATTCATCCTAATGGGCTATGATGAACTTTTTAAAATGTGTAGCAGCTAACTGCATTACTAGCTGAGCTTGGGCTGAACATCCATGAAGCACATGTCTTTTCCACGGTGGATGGCTACTCCATAGGTGTTTTTATTGTTGAGGGTTGGCCCAATGAGGTACTATGCCCATTTCATTTTATATAACCACTTTTACGTACTCCCTAATTTAGCAAAGTTTATAAAGAAATAGAAACTTATATATCCAAAAGTTCTCTTAGAATGTGTTGTCGTAAAAATACCATCACATTTCTATAATTATAAAAGCATCATCAAGAGCAATTTCCAAATGCGCCTCGTATGCTACTTAGAAGGATCAATGAAATGCGACTTATAACTCACAATCATGAATTGAATAACCGCTTCCTACAAACAAAACAAAAATCATTAAACGTTGGACTTAATTACTTTAGCGCCAATTCTATCATTCAATAAAATATTAGTAGGTCATGATCAGAGATCTTTGTTAGTACTTCTCTGTCTTGTTAGTTGCTTTTGGTAGAACAGTAACAAGTTGTTTATAATCAGGAAATCGAGCAACTTCGAGCAGCAATGGAAAAGGAAATCACGAGGATTCAGGTATTTTTCGTGACTGATATGTTATTACTACATCAAAATTTAGCCAAGATTTCTAGATATGTTTTATCTGCCCACGTTAATTAAGGTAACTCTTGTTTAGAGAGTTTCTGTAGGACTGTAGCTGATTCTGTGTTCCTTCTTCCTCTTTCCTGAGAATAGAAGAAGTGTACTAGTTCTGTAAGACAGTAGTGTAATTATTATTTAACCAACATATTATCATGCAGCAATCTTGGCAAACTCAAAGTATGTTGAAGTCATTGGCAAAGCAGAATGAAGAGCTGATCAATTGTGCATTTGATCATTTGACACTAGCTAGTGACAGCGTTAATGATGTGTCAGAAATTGATCATCAGCTTCTAAACTTGGAACAAAAGATTGCAACTGGTCCATCTAGTGACTTGTAAGTTTGTTGTGAACCAGATCATTTCATGGTACGTCTTAGTTCTCAAAGTAACTTAAGTAGTTACCTAATTCTTTCAGATATAAAGGTACATACTGCGGGCAGAGAGTAGCTATCAAAATCCTGAAATCTGAGAGTTTGAACACAGAATTGCAGGAGGAGTTTTCCAGAGAAGTGGATATCATGAGGTTCTTAAGATTCCTTGAACTTATGGACGCTTTAGATAATCCATCATTTTAAGGTTTTAGTTTATATAAATGCCTCCTTCAATTTACTTGCAGAAAATTTCGTCACGAGAGTATTGTGCAACTCATAGGTGCATGTACTAAGCCTCCAAACTTTTGTATAGTAACAGGTATTAAGTAGATTAATAAAATCCAATTAGGTCCACTTAACATGCCAAAAGAAACTCTTCTTCCGTTGCGTTTCTTACTATTTCTATTTCTAAAATGCAACTATAGAATACATGTGTGGAGGAAGTTTATATGACTACTTGCACAAACAAGGGCGACGTTTTAAACTACCTACTTTGCTAAAAGTAGCTATTGATGTATCGAAAGGGATGAACTACCTGCATCAAAACAATATCATTCATAGGGACTTGAAGCCGGCCAATCTACTTATGGATGAAAATGGAGTAAGAAACCACTTCTATCTCATCAAGCATAATACTTGTGTCAATTTTTCTTTTGCTGTCGCATTGCTAGACATTTTCCATTGCCAATATCATATATCATGATTCATTAATTTGTACGAGTCTATTTTGAATTGAATATTATTGGATCAATTATACGTATGCATCAAGTTTACCTATTCTTTAAATTTTCAGGTTGTTAAAGTGGCTGACTTTGGTGTTGCAAGAGTAAAGGCAGAGACTGGACTCATGACCGGAGAGACTGGGACATATAAATGGATGGCCCCCGAGGTATATATGCTTTAATTTTTTGATCAACAGTAGAAGCCTATATTGTGCCCGAATTTCTGTGTGTATTCGTATACGAGGGGCCTCAGCTAGGTTGGAGTTGATAAGCCTTATCGTTCGATTTCAATATGTTGTATTGGGCTGGTTAAGATGGCAGGTTTCAATCCAGATCACAAATTTAGCACACCACAGATAATAATGAGAATACTCCTCCTAGAATAGGTGTTGTAGTGGGCTTCCTCTCTTCTGATATAAGATTTCATCACTCCTTGTGGCAAGTTCTAGAGGCATGTTATAAAAAAGAAAAAGGGTGGCTGCAGCCTGCATGATAGGAAAATTGGTGATCGATCCGTTGTAATGCTTAAAAGGGAACTTAAAGTTCTAGCCAAATGCTATGTTCAGGCTTTTTGTGGCTTCAGTAATTTACTTCAATTGGAAGACTGATTAATATTTAGCAGTTCTAGTACTGGTTAAATCATTATTTTGTTAGACTAGTCTGTATAAACTTGTGGGAACCCAATCTACGTATGCAACAATCTTCCGGGCGTTAATACAGAACAGTTTACTCCTTCAAGACTAATTATTAATAATTCTAAAGTTTGGCAGCATTGTTGAATTTGTCAAGAGGGCTCCCAATCTATACGTCAAGTATCCATGGTTTTTTTTTTTTTTTATTTCAAAGTAAGCCGAGGCCATGACACTGGCCAGGGACTTCCTTATTATGTTTTTTTGAATGTGTGATTTTCCCAAGCCATAAGATTTTGTTTGTCCTAGCTAGTTGGAGAGTCACGTTCCTGCATTCTCTTATAGTAGATCTTTCTTCTTGAAGGTTATTGAACACAAGCGATATGATCATAGAGCAGATGTTTTCAGTTTTGGGATGGTGTTATGGGAGTTGATGACTGGAAAGGTACTTGATTAGTATATGTTATCGAAGGTTTCAAATTTATTTAGCTTGTTATTGTTGCCCTTGATTATATTTCTACAGCTTATGATATCTCAATTTGGATTTCAGTTTCCATACGAATACTTGACCCCATTACAAGCTGCAGTTGGAGTGGTCCAGGAGGTAACGACTCTGATATATAGTATATATTTGTGATATAATAAAAAATAATTAAACATTTGCTACGTAGTTCCATCACCTAATTGCTTTCAGGGATTGCGACCTAGTATACCAAAGCACACTCATCCCAAACTTGCTAAGCTGCTTGAGAGATGCTGGCAACAAGACCCAACATCCAGACCTGAGTTCTCTGAAATACTTGAGATATTGCAACAAATAGCAGAAGAGGTGAGCATTCATTTAGAATTCCACGACGTATTTGCATTAACTGGCTAATTTAATTTTTGTGTTGCTTGGTGAAAAATCAGACATAATTGACGATTGATATAGGTTAGTAATGATAGGGGAGTGGGCAGGAATTGGTTCACCGGCCATCTTCAACCTCCCAAAGAGTTCCACTCTATGTTTTCCGATCATTGCCTATTTTTTCATTACTAATTATCATAAATCTAGCTAGCTGGTTACTACTAACTGTTATGCCTTTGATCTGATTATCTGAGTAGTTTTCCAGCATTTTTAAGCATTCTAATTTCTTTGTCAAAGTTGATATATGTGACAGATTCGAATTGAAGGAGAACAGCGTCACAAGAAAAAATCATCTCAAGGACTCTTTTCAGCAGTTCGATGTGTATATTGTTGTGTCAATACAAAGACAGAATAAAAGTTTTATATAGTATTTGTATTGTAATTTGTATGTAATGATTTGCTCCTTTTTCATTAATATGCTTCAGTTGTTGATTTTAAAGCCCAGTTAATAGTTGGGACATGTAGAGTGTAGTTACTAACTTTAGGTCCCATATTTTTGCAACAACCTACAAAATGATGCAATTAACATTTGTTAACCATAGTATTAGACTTTACTATTGAGAAAATTTCCAAGATTTTACAAAGCCTTTGAATAATTTTGAATTAAAGATAAAATATGTAGCTTGTTGAAGTCACCAACAAAAAGAAAGTGCGACCTGTAATTAACTACTCCTATACTACAGTAGTAATTGACTGCTGTAGCTCGTCGGGTTGTTAACTGGGCCGTCAGCCATGTGAACTAAATAGCGAACTGCCCATATTATGCAAGTACAATCCATTTGTGAATTTAGTACAATTCCTTTCACCATAATTGGGGAATGATGCAGCAAAGGGCATGGGATAATCTACCAAGCACAGCACTTGTCAACATATTTTCCAAATCCTCACTCAAAGACCGTATATACAACTTCCCCTTTGTCTCCAAATCATGGCTTAACTCCTCTCTCCATCCTCACTCTTGGGCTTCCTTTATTCCCGACTCTTACTACTCTTCTGCTGCTGCTGTTGATGCTTTTATTAAATCTTCATTTCCTTATGATTCAGTTTTTGTTGACCCTTTTGATGGTAGACGCAGCATCGATCCTCAACGTGGTGTTGTTGCTCTTCAATCCATAATTGGTAAAGCTGAGGGTGGGGCCGCAGTTACCTCTCTTTATTTCTTCCCTTTCCTTACTTGTATTGATGGTCCCCACAATGACGATGCCCTTCTTTCCCTCATCGCCAGATCGTAAGTTCTCTTTTTTGCCCTTTTTACTCATGTTGTTTACAATAGTATCTTACTGTTGACGCGTGGGCCATTCATATACTTGTCGTTAATAAAGTTATAAGTTCTACGTGAGATTAAGTATACATTATAGAATTTTTATACTATTGTATTAGGTAACTTATTTTATTTTTAACTTAAAATCGTATTAAAAATAGAAGGGTAAATTTGATAGGTAGAATTCACCCCATCCACGCTAACCTCCCTTAAATTCAATGGTAAAATGTGATTTGGTTATGGCAAGGGTATGAATAGCCCCTTAAATTCAATGGTAAAATGTGATTTGGTTATGGCAAGGGTATGAATAGCCTCAAAGTATAACGGGTCGATTTACCATTGACATTCATATACTTGCCGTTAATAAATCTCCTGGTATTTGTCTAAAGGAGCTCCAATCCTACACTCCTTTTATTATATTTTTGTCACTTCTTGGAAGTCACAATTTTTGTTATTGTAATAGTAATAGGTAATTTGCCTCATTTTACGATGCAATATAAAAGGTTATCAGTAATATCTCTTAGTGACATGCTAGTGTAAAAAATTCTGTACACTGAACTTAGTATTACAAAAATTAGAAGAGTAAATTTGATATGTACAATTCACTCCATTCACGCTAATATCCCCGAAGATTTGCTTATAGATAGGGGTATGTATAGCCTCAAAAGTATAACTGAATGGTAAAATGAAGATATATCAAATACTAGATGAATAAAGTTAAACATTTTCCAAATTTCGCTTCTTGTTTTGCTCTAATGCCATGTTAAATGTGTGAATAAACTAAAAGCTTAAATTGATCGACATATGACACTTTTTTTTTTTGAAATATGAGTAACTTCAACTAAGAACTTAATCAGAGGTTTCTGCAACATTTGCTCTAGCCTCTCCTGACTTGCTGTTTCTGATCAATCCACAAGACTTCCTAATGCCTGTGTTATTTTTGTCATAGCTGTCCCAACTTGAAACACCTATCATTTCATGGATCTTACCATGCCACTGAAGAAGTTGTATTGCAAGTTGTACGTAGCTGTCCCAATTTGGAACTTGTGGACTTCTCTGATTCACCATACTTCAACCCCTCGATACTTGAAGAGATGAGGATCCACTGTCCAACTATTAGAGGCATTAGACGAAATGGAACTGTGGAACCTTTATTCTCGGCATTTCTCATTAGATGCTTACCAAATTTGAAGCTTTTAAACCTTTCTGATTCAAGCATTGGTGATAGAGACCTGCTGACTCTTGTGACTGGTCATTCAAGACTTGAATATTTGGATATTACGCGCTGCCAAAGCTTGACAGTCTACATGCACATAATTAAGGTAGCTCGTCGTCGAATTGCGGAAATTCACTATGATTGAGTGGCTGTTCAGGTGAGTCTTGTTGCTATTACTACACATGACAGCACAGCTTTTGTTGTTTTTACGTACTGTGTCAATTGCAAGTGGTTTTGCTCCTCAGTTTTATTAGCCGATCTCGTGTGTTATGTTTCACTGATTTTCTGTAAACAGAAGTTTTTCTGTAACCAAAAATGTAATATAACTGAAATAACGATTAAAATGGATTTACGCAACTGGATATCCAACGAAAACTGAGTGCAGTAATCAATTGAAGGTCTCCATGAATTGCATGCAATCAGTTCATTTTTCAAAAGATAAGAGAGAATAGGGCGAAAAGTTACAGGTGATGCTTAGACATCAATAGTTGATGAAAACACTATATGCACTGAAGTTGGACGAATAGAACTACTATAATTGATGAAAACTATATTCACTAAAGTGGAACGTGTGTCCAGTTGCATTTCAATGTGATCACACGCATTCCATGTGATCCTGCAAGAAATGACAAAATGTATTATCACGAGTCTATGGGGTTCTCTACTAGAGTCCTCATTTCTGGGTCCACAAACTACTGCTGGTAACAGAGGCTTCTTCATCCCACACAAAATTTACCTCACTGCTACCCTTCCAATGTCGCTAACTCCTTGAGATGAGAGGAATTGCCTTTATCATTGCGCTGGGAATAATAGCTATCAACTGCATGCACAGAAAACACAAAATTCACCAGCGTTATCTAAAAACAGACAAAAAACTAGAAGATCACACCCAGTTTGTGAGTCGTTATTAAATAGCTAGCGATCAGGAACATCTCCGGTTACTCAATAATTCCCACATTTCATTGGCTTGTTCCGCAGATCTACTCACCCAAGCAAGGCCAATGCACAGGATGCTAAAGCCGGGATATGGAAAAGGAGCTTTCTCTGAAAGGAATAAGGCTGGAAAACAAAAGGTTTAAGTGTTAGGTCAATATAGAGATAATGTTTAGTCATGGTGGATATATCAATTCGACTTGCCTGTCAGAGGACTATATATGAACGGGGAGAGAATATTAGCTATGGAACTTATGCCTGAAATGCACCCTTGAGCAATTCCCTACTAGGACAACAAGAAACTTTGTTACTTGATGTAATGCGTCTTTTTGAAAATAAATAAATAAATAAATTTGAATGTCAGCTTGTTGTAGACCCAGAATTAGTCTAATTCTCTGAGGGGTGTGACTGGTCACCTGCTCATTAGGCCCAATTTGTTTAGAGACGATGCTTTGAAGCTACAAGTCACAAAACACCAATCAACTATCATAGCAGTAGAGGGAAAGAACCAGAACAAGTGAAAGTAAGTCTGGAAAGCTCACAGAGGGTTTCACTAGGGAGGTGAAAATAGGCAGCAATGCAGCAGTATAAGGAATCTGAAGATCATGCAATTATGGAGTCAACACACTTGAAAGGAACTCAAAAATAGAAAATTCGAGTACCACATTTGTGAGCTTACCCAAATAGACCGTGCTATACTGTCAATAAGCAGCTGCAGAATTAGGTAAAAACAGACTGATGATTAGTCTTGTCCTCCTCTAAAGGAGGGCGGATCACATCTATGTGTATGTGCTTAGTGTAATCCATAGTAAGCATGGGCGCGTGAGCGTGACTTGAACAGAAAAACTCCTTGAAAAGTATATTTTAAGTGTTCACATACGTTTGTAAATCCAGCAGTCAGTCCTAAGCATAGCAGAACCTCCTCTCCTACAAGAGGAGCCAACATAGGCATGAGGAGCAACTGCATTATTTTGCAAACTTCCAAAAGTTAGTACAGGAAAAATAACCATCTAAAGCTAAGGAAGAATCGAGTTGCATAGCAAAAAAGCATTAGTGCCTAAAGTTAAGAAAAGATACCTGAGAAGTTGCTGAGCAAATGTTGGCTATGAGCATCACATCAGCAAAGTTATCTTTCTTGAAGTGAAATCGAGCCTTTAGGAAGTACTGCAAGGAATTAATTGAAGGCTCAATAAAGTTAGCCATACGGTTCATAGTTAGACTGGCATTCCAGATGCTCTGCTGGCACATGATGCTTCACACTATCATGTACCAATTTCCCTGCTTATCTCAAGATGAGACAATTCTCAACCTTGCCTCATGTTAATGAATGAAAATTTAACACTTGAAAAGCGGAGAAAAAAAAAACCTGAAATGGAGCTTGTTCTCCACCCTCTGCAAGACTATTCAAGAAAGCAATAGACGCTGCAAGTGAAAAAGTACCACTGCTGCAAGACAGCCAAAAATTGCCATCATGTTTCTTGACATTGTTCTATACTAATTTAAGGCGCAGACTAAGCCTAGAGGATACAATTGTTTATTTTTTCTCACCATATATCCTAATTCAAATAACAGAAATGATGGAAGCTAAAACAGAACGGTACTCCATTTGGTACTAAACTCTTCAGTTCTTTCTAGAAACTCGGCATCTATATCAAAGCTGCTATTCTACCTTAGGGAGGAAGGACGGGGAATTTGGGTTGATTATATCAGCCTGAACCGTATCTGAGGAAATTTTCAGCTTGATATGACTGAACACCTAATAGTGCTTCTTTTGTCTGAAGAAAGGATGACAGAATAGCTGATGTAATATCTCACCTCCTCTTTAGAAAGAAAATGATATCCTTCAGGGATGGGACTTTCTTGAACACCTTTATATCCTTTGCTATCTCGCAATCCGATTCAACATTCTCCATTTCTGTTTTCAAGATTGGCTGTTCAATAATATCTTTAAAGGAAGCTGAATCCTCTAGAAAAATCATCATGTATACAGCTGCAACCGTTGATGAAATTGCTGCAAACTTGATCAATAAAGCATAAGGTCAGACAGACCAAAACTAGATCCACAGATCGCAGCCAAGTTAAGAAACAAGGATTCTAAAAATTTAGAGGACCAGAAATATCTGAGAAGTGGAGAGGAAGTGATCAGCTAAGGTTCCACAGACAAATGCAGCAGATCCAACACCAGCCAAAATTCCGATAGCTGATGCACGCTTTTCCCGCGACATATTATCTGCCTGAAAGAGAAGAAACAAAAGGTTGAAACAAAGTTTTCATAAATATGTGCTAAGAGTGTTTAAGTGGATGAGTAGAAAATTAAGGGTACCTAGTAGTTTTCATGACATATGAATCAGAGTATAGACAAGCTGACATATGCTTGATTTGTCATGCTGAATTTTTAATTTACGTACTACCCAACTTTTTGATTCTGCTGACTGATTTTGCTCATCTCTGCTAAGTCTTAGAGATGGTTGGATACACCAAGTAATTAAATCTTCAGGCAGGGTTTTAATCTTATGAGATAATCCATTTTGATAATTAAGAATCAGTTGGCTAGTTTAGAAAGAATGCTTTTACAAGCCAAAATTTCCAAATCAACCTCCGATTAACTTTCCTTGTTTCAGGTTCATTTTGGGGGTTGGGGGATCAGATTATGAAGCAATATGATGTTGAAAGAAGCAATAGAGGATGTATCGAACGAAATAATTACCACATAAGCAAGAGCTACGCACTGAATACTACCATCACATATCATGCCAGTGAGCGTCCTGAGCACATAGTACACATAGTAAGAGTTGTTGGTCCTCCTATAAGCCAATATAACTGTCAATTTAATGTGCTTCAGTTAGTATTTTTAATTTCTTCAAAGCTAGAAAATCTCAGCATATTACTCCATAATCAAGAATGAAGTGTTGATGTAGAACCTGGGGGAATGATGGAGAGAGTCACGGGGAGTGTGAGCAAAGCTTTCCTTCCATATACATCAGACAAATTCCCTATTATTGGCATCATTACCACTAAACCAATTCCTATTATCTGCATGTAGCGGTCCAAATGGAGAGTGTCACATTTGAGACATTTGATTAGGGAAATAACATATCACAAGAGAGGCCTCTCCGATTGGAGTTGATAGATTAAACCGAAAGAATATCATATAATATAAAATTAAAGAGAGCGACAACTTCCTTTGTTATACTACACGACTGTTTAATTTGTTGATCGACTTATATGGATAAAGCTATAATAACAGAATGTTAATTTAGGTTATAGTTGAAATATTATTCTGATAGAAAAATCCCTAGAAGTTTTTATAAATAGTTAAATGACTTTCAATGTTTGTAAATTAATAATGGAAGTTGTTAGAGAAAGTCTCATACTTTTGAAAAGTTTCTAGATGAAACTAAAAAACATGTTATAGAATTGATTTCACCAGGAAAAACATTTATTTTTTGCTGCCAACCACAATAGAAAAAAAAATGTCCAATACTCCTGTCATCCTGGTTACGTAATAGAATATGTTGTTTTTCCCAGTAGGACATGAAATATCAAAGCTATATCATTAGAACCCTTCACACTAGGAAGGCTTAACGGACATCTATAAGGTTGCCACGCATATCCACGTGTAGCTTTCACACAAGACAACAGTTTATCTTCTTTTATTTTTCCTTATTTATCCACTCAAAATCGTTTCTTTACTTTCAGAATTTTAAAACAAACAAAAGTATCGCCACAAATGGATACACAATCCTCATCCGCCATGCTGCATTTATTTCATGTCTTAAAATGTAAAAAGTAGGCAATAACATACGTATATCCGTCTTTGATTGGACAAGAAATTTTAGAAAAAGTACTTTTAGAACATGTACGTAGACCTTAAACAAAAGAAGGATATCCGTATCAGCTCGGAATTGATTGGCAAAATAAACAATATGCCCCTCCCGCCAGAAGAAAACTATCTCCCACAGATGCCCCATCCTTGAAAAATAGAAATTAGCTAATGAAGGATTAAAATTTACCCTAAAATACAACAGAAATTGATCCTAGAACATGTAAAACGCACATTGATCCGATAAACCAAAAAACGAAAGGACTAAACATTTAAAGAATCCTGGTGCAAAACATGAAGGATTAGAGTAGTTCACCAAACTTAAGACTCGTGTACATGAATGGCCACCGCCTTAGTCATGTAAACTATAATCTTAGGAATATAGTAAACTATATAATCTGCAAGCTATAAGGTAAAGCGAGAAATATATATAGTACGTACTCCTAGGAAGACGGAGCATGCAACTTTCAAGTTGTATAATTTAACAACAATGTAAAGAGTTGAGACGGACCGCTTGTTGTAAACCAGCGAGATAAATGGCAAGAGAACACTGGTCTTGACCAGGGCACAGTGCCATCATTGTTACATCTGGCATCGCCGGAGTCACCAAGAACGTCGCCAACTGCGCTAGAAACACCGTCACAAATAGGTGGCTCAAGCTTCCCAACTTATCCATCTTTCTTTCTGTATTATCTTTTGGCCGTGCTAATCTACTAAGCTTGCTTCTGTTTTGTGATTTGTTGTCTTGAGCTCAAAATATGGGAATACGTGAAGCTAGATATAGTAAAAAAATGAAAAGGGTGATGGGGCAGGTCGGTGGACACTTGTCCTGCAGCCACAAGGTGACCAAATCATGTATTCTTGGCCCTTCTTGTTTGGGATATTCATGATGCAACTATATAAAAATCAACTACTCCTAGTTAGAGTAAAATTTTTCAGAATAGTTATATAGGCCTGTGGAACAATATGTACACTATCAGTTATGTTTAATTCGAAATGACTATTCTTTTTTCTTCAGATTATGCACACTATGATGGATTTTACCTACTCATAAAAATTAAGATAAAAAAGTATTGCTATGAGTTAGCGCAACATAAAGTCTAATTCCCAACCGAACCCAAAGTTGGTCAAAAGAAAACATCTTGTACTATTTTAAACGAGAAAAAAGGAAGAAAACTATCGGCACTGTGAGTATGGCTTTGAATAACTGCTGAAGTAAATGGGAAAAAAGCGGTTTATGTTGCCTGGGCGGACATGCAGGAAAAATTTAGTCGATTAATGATAAAGTTTTATGATGCATGTCATCAAGTTTTATGATACGTGTCATCGCAATCGAGCTTGTTTTGTACTACTTCTGTCCCTTAGTAGTATTTATTTTTTTATCTTTTTTATTGTCTCTTATTTAAGTTTTCATTTAAAAAATCAATATAAAATTAATAGTATTCTTTTTTTAATCTTACGAATGCAATTAAATAGGTAAATATAATTAGTTGTACTTCACTTTGGTTATAATAATTAGTATTTTTTAATTGGCATGATGAAAAGAATAAAATGAACACTTATAATAGGATGGATGTAGTAATTTCTTTAGTTTCTAAGTTCTTCTCGCTAGGGGTGTTCATGGGTCGGGTTGGATCGGTTTTCCTCTAGAAGATAACCAAACCAATTAAGTCGGGTTTTCAAATACTTAAACCACAACCAAACCAATTAAGTCGGTTTTGCACTTGTTCAGTTTTTTGTCGGTTATGTCAGTTATTTCGGATTGTTCGGTTTTTTTCCTCTCTAAATTTGTAACATACACCTCCAAAGATCAAACACATATTCGAGCGACTATATTCCACCATGACACATCAGCACCAAGTACACTCTAGAAAAGAACAAACTATTTATGTAATCAAGAGTTGTATATGTAGTTTCATCCAAAAAGTGATTATACAAGCATTTTACCATTTCAATTAACTTAATCAAATTTCTTACAATGATTTTTTTCGTGTTTGAAAAATTGAAGAGATATCATTTGCCAAGATATCTGGTTGATATGTTAACATATGGTGTAAATTCATAAAAACACACATAATTGTATGTCTAATTATAATTGTTAAATACTATTTACATAGTCGGTTTGGTTAGGTTTTTTCCGGTTATTTTTTGTTTAAAACTAAAACCAAACCAAATTATATCGGTTTTTTAAATTAAAAACCAAAACCAAACCAACACTAAAAAATATCGATTTTTTCTTTCGGTTTGAGTCGGTTTTTGGTTTGGTGCAGTTTTTCGGTTTCATGTGAACACCCCTACTTCTCGCTAATCATATGGAGAAATAACATAGAGCCTGTTTGGGTGAGCTTATTATAAGTAGCTTATAAGCCAAAAGTTGAATTTTCTTTCTTAATTTCTCACTTTTGGCTTATTTTAAGCACAAAAATACTTATAAGCACATTGCTTTTTGAGTTACCAAATACTCAAAAAATATATAAATACTTATAAGCTACTTTTAAGCTTACCCAACCGGCTCATTCTCTATTCGTGACTCCAGAGATCCCTACATGCATTACCAAAACTTTTAAAAAAAAAAAAAAAAAATCTAGCTACCACTAATTAAACTAGTAATAAACTAACGTATGCAAGATTTTGTGGACGGTAAAAGTCCAACCAAACAATGTAATCACTCATGCAGGTTTGTATACATGTATTAACTCATTTCAAAGACCAACCAATTGTAGAGAAACAAGTTAACAAGAATTACAATGCATAGATTAATTACATGGACCATTTTTAAGCTAGTATTTGGTTCATTATATTAAAATAAGGTATATGAAGTATAATTCAAATCATGTGTTTAGTTTTGAGTTGAATAAATTTGTGTTTCCAATTATAAATTTGCATTCGAGGATCTATCGAAAATAGCCTTTCCACCTTGGTGGGGATAAGATTTGCGTACATCTCACCTTCCTCAGACCCCATTTGTGAGATAAAGTGGGTATGTTGTTATTGTTTGTAATTGTAAACTTGAGCCTTAAAGCTATAGGCAAATGTCAAGGAATAAAAAGGTTTGAGAAAGAAGGCAAATTTTGTCAATTTAATTATTATCCATGTTCTGCGACTCATTTATCCAGATCATTTTGAGACCATGCTCCCCTACTGGTGAAAATGAACAAAATGAAGTTAATCAACACATCCAGTACTTCAAATTCCTAAATTTTTGGACTGATCACCCTGATTACTTGCAGACAATCTAGAACATATGGGAAGAAGAAATCTTCGGAAATCCTCTTTATATATTGCATCAGAAGCTCAAGAAAGGTGGCAACACATTTAAGTGTGTGGTCAAGACATACTTTTGAGACATCTATGAGGAACCTAAAAGGCTTGAAGCTCATATGAGAATATTGGAAGATACTTATGTCACTGATAATATAGCTGAAAATAGAATGGATCTATCCAGATGCAGATCCGAATTTATAAGATTCTTAAAAATTCAAGACTCTATTCTCACACAAAAGGCTAGAGTCAAGTGGCTTGATAAAGGAGATTCTAACACATCCTATTTTTATGGCATTATAAAAGATAGAAGAAAGAGACTATCTATAAGAAGAATCAATGATGACCAAGACCAATGGTTGGAGGGGAATGATTTTATTGATGAAGGAGTCGTGAGATACTTTCAACACATATTCACCAATGATAACATTGATAATAACTTCGACACTGAATTGTTTTGAAAGTTGCATTTCCGAAGAAGACAACTCTATGCTTGATGCTATTCCTACCCTTCAGGAGGTAAAAGATAGTGTATTCTCTATTGACACTGACAGTGCCTCAGGACCAGATCGTCTCACACCAAAAAACTTGGCAAACTATTGCTAATGATGTTCACATAGTTGTGGTTGATTTTTTTTGTGGTGCAGTACTTCCTAAATTCTACACTCACACTTGCCTTGTCATGGTTCCAAAGACTGAGCAGCCGCAATAATTCTCAGATTTGAGACCTATAAGTTTATGCAGTGTTTCTAGCAAAATTATTTCCAAGATTCTCAACTCTAGATTAGCCACAATCCCGAGTAGAATTATGTCTAATAACCAGAGTGGCTTTGTCAAGCGCAGGTCTATAGCTGGAAATATTTTACTGGCTCAAGAGATAATCAATGGCATCAATAAGCCCAATGGAGGAGGTAATGTGGTTATTAAGCTTGATATAACCAAGGCATATGACAGAGTTTCCTGGAATGCTTAGCTCTTAGGAAACAGGGTTTCTCAGAGAACTAGATTGACCCCATATATAATTATATTTCTAATAATTGGTACTTTGTGATCGTTGTAATCACCTAATTTTGGCACGATAATACAAAAATTGCTTAAAAATAGCCATTGATATTTCTACTGGACTTTTGTGTAATCTTTTCTAGATTTTTGTCATTTTATGTAGCCATTTACTTAAATATAAAAAAATGCTATAAAAATTACATAAAATATTTTCTTGATCTTTGTCTATCTAATTGTTGTCGTGAGTTTATTTGTGTGATTAGAATTGTGTGAATTTTGGTGTAATTATTTAGTTTGTAATTTAATTAAGTATAGTTAAGCTATGGGTTAATTGCCATTGGGCTAATATCCAATTCATTTAATGAAAAAATAGAAGCCCACATCTCACCCTTGACCCGAGCCCATATACCCCTTATTCCCATTCTTCTTTTCCCAATTGAGATATTACACAAAAAAACATAAAAAAACAAAGGGGATTTGCACAGAGCCACAGTCCACCGATCCCCACTGCTGGAGACGACGGAAACCACCACTATCCGGCCAATTTTTACATCATTGAACTCGCCGTGATCCCTCTCCTCGTTTCCAACATCGGTTTGCTTAAAATCCCACGATTCGTCGCAGATCGAAATTCAAAGTGAAGTAAATCCTAAGTCCGGTGAGTTTTTTTCAAATCAGATATACATCAACGGATTCCTATTACTCCTCCCTACACGGTTCTAAGGTTATTTCCCCTAAAAGTCCCTCGATTTCTCCTGTTTTCTCCGCTGTCCCGTTTCCCCTTTGTCGCCGTAATTTGGGACTGCTATGGTGTTTGTTTGACGGGGTAAGGTCTGATTTATGTTGATGATGGAGTGGGGATTTTGATCCAGCCACCATTAATGGTGACGGGCTGAGCGAGGCAGCCTTGAGATGATGATTGATGTCTTTGAACTGAACCAGCGAGGCTGTGATTGAGACTACGACATTGGCTTTGTGACAAGCGTTGTTTTGGTCTGTGGTGGGTGCTGCGTTGGTTTGGTAACGGAGATAAGGTTATTTGATGTTATGAGCTTAAGGTGATGGGTTGATTGTTTGTGCGATGGTGATGGCGAGGCTGCCTGAGGAGGCGATGAGACCGTGATGCTATGGTTATGCACTGTGTTGGTGGTGGTTTGTGGGGATGAGCGAGGCAGCGATAAGGGCGATTGGCGTCTTGGCAGCGACGCTAGGGCAGTGGTGATGCGAGGCTGATCCGAAGCGATACAGTGATGAGGCTGTGATGATGTGATGATGATGACTTGTGTTAGCATTGTAGCAGCAGCGGCGTTACTGGTTTTCGGGTAGCGTTGCAGTGAGCTCAAGGCTGTGATGAGGCTGCTATGTTTTGATTCACTGGTGTGAGGCAGGGCAGCAGCGATTAGTTTTGTGTAGGCGAGATGGTGGTATTGAATGGTTGTTTGGTGGTTCAGTGGTGTCGACACTACAATGGCAGTGGCATGATGATATAGGAGCAGCGAGGCTCGATGGCGTATAGCTGAAGCATGTAGCGACACAGCTTTGGGATCGATGGCGATGACAGCTGATTCGAGGGCAGCAGCATAGGGGCGCTGCGACAGTTTGTTTGCGGAAAGCTTGGCAACCGGTTAGACAGTTTGTGCTTGTTTCTCCTCACCTTTATTATTGTAAACCATTCATATTAGCAGTTAAAGTGGTATCGTTTATATTGTTAATTATGTAAATGTGTTGACTATTGGTTTGAGAAAAGTATCACGTTTGTTCACTCGCAATTTGGAAATGAAATAGGTTCACTGTCCAATGTTCTTTGCCTGAACTCATGGCTAAATTCTTTGCCTAGCCAGTGTTATCATCAATGTGTGTAATGTTGCGTGAATTAATTGTATTAACATGAGTTCGTATTTTCCTGGTTGTTGTAGTTCAGCTTAAGTTTGGGAGTTTAGTCTAGATAGATTATTTGTTGCGTTCAAGAGTGATTTGGATAACAGTATGTTTGCTTTAGACTTATGCTTTGAAAGCTTTGTCCTGTGTGTTTGAGCTTCTCAGTTATCTGAAGCATTGTTTATCTGGAAATGGTTCGAACCTGGCTGTTTGTTCATAACTAAAAAAAAAAAACTGAAACCACTTCTTTTTGCCATGAAAGATGTCTGCTTCTTCATAAATAACTGGTGTAGGATTGCTCCATGATTCTAATTGATAATTAGTAGGATCTTGGTCTACTTTGTTCTTGTCTCAAGTATAGGAGTACTATGAATGAAGTATGAAGAATCTGATGGTTTCAATTTAGTTTGGCTATGATAGTTTGTTTTGGTTCAAGTCTAGATATTTAGATGACATGGGTTTGATGATGTAAATGGGATGATGTCAAATAAGTGTCAAAATTTGAGTCAATGGAAGTACAAGAGTGAAACCTTCACATGGGTTGTACTTTTAGCCAAGCTTTTCACTTTCACTTTGGTCTATTTATGGAGAGTTTTACTCACTTGAAAAAAGACCAACAGAACATATAAAAGCTGAAGCAAAAAGTGAGATACAGAACTTATAAAAAACATACAGAACAAAAAAAGGGGAACATACAGAACTAAAAACAAAGAACAGAGAGTGAGCAAGAGAGGGAAACAGAAAATGAGCAGAGAGAACACACAAAACAGAAAGTGAGAAAGAAAAGAGGAGGAGATCTGAACATAGGGAGTTTCCTTTTAGAAAGAAAGGAGCAGGAAACAGAGCAAACATAGTGAGGGAAAGAGTGAAAAAACAAAGCTGTGAAAGAGTTGGAAGTTGTGGTTTAAAAAAAAAATTATAAAGTTTACTTTGGTTTTAAGAAGAGGCGTTGGTTCACTGTTGCTGTAACGTTGCTGCTGGTTTTGGTGGACATCTTTGCTACTTTCTAATGGTTTTCAACTCATAGGTATTTATCCTCTAAGCTTTTGTATCTTGTAGTTAATTTTCAGCCTTTGTTCAAAGCTTGAATATGCATGAAATAGCCTGATTTGGACCCAAGAGAGTTTTGTCCTGAATGTTTAGTATTTATATCTTGCAAGCATGATTGTAAAGTTGAGGAAAACTAGAGCTAAAAATGATTAATGTTTGGGGTCTGTTTGTGATAAAAATAGATGTTATATGTATGTCTAAAATATTTCCATTCAATAGGCTATATTTCAAAAAGAAAATAACTCATATCTGGGCCAGCCATCTCATGGGTTGTATTTGTATTTACAAATGAAATTTTATGCAGCTTTTCTTTGTATACAAAGTCAAATTTTGCAAAGGAAATGATAAGTTATACAACTTATGTAAGTATGGGGGTAAAATTGGAATAGTTAGGCGAAATAGGATCAATAATGCAAAGTGCTTAATTTTTTTCAAAAGTTGAGCAGAAATAGAAGTAAGCAAAACTCTTTTTATGCCATAACGTTTGAAGCAGGCTAAGTAAGTATAACGCAGTGACTTGGGAACGTGGTTTGAAGCAGGCTAAGTAAGTATAACGCAGTGACTTGGGAACGTGGTGAAATGGTTACCTTGCTCAATAAATTAAAAAAGGAAATTAATAAAATTGAAAACGGAAATTAATAAAGAATGATAGTTACTATAGTCCTCAGCTAGGCAAGCTTAGGCCGAAACAAATAAAAGTACAAATTTGGCTCACACGAATAGGCAAAGGATAGGTGTGCTTTGAAAAATCAAGTAAGTAATCGTTTACATTGAAACTTATTTAAGTCAAGAGATTTCGAACGGGTGAAGTACCTGCGCGATTTAATTGATTTAAGTCGAAAGACTTCGAACGAGTGAAGTTCTCGCGCGATTATATTCGATTGGAGTTTTCAATTGTCAAACGGTAAAAATTAATAATAATTTGAAGCGTAACAAATCAAGGCAAATATAATAAATAATTTTCAAAAGAGTCGAAATGCGTCAACAAAAGCAACTGTGCTTGGCACAGGACTCGAGGGTGCCTAACACCTTCTCTCGAGTCAACCGAGATCCTTACCCGGAACTCTGACGCAGACCACTAAACGAGTCATAGGTGTTCTGGGTACACCACTTTGGTGACTTGGCAAACCTTTAACTTGTCAAGTGGCGACTCCGAAAATCTCTTAAATATTTGTGTACCTTTGAACACCGTCACAGGCCCTTTTAAACTTAAGTTTTTCTTTTTTCGTGAAAAAGGGTCGTGACAATCGTTAATGGAGGAAGACATGGCTTCTTTAAATCGGGGAGGGGCCTGAGACAAGGGGGCCCCTATCCCCTTAATTCTCTTTTAATTCTTAATGTCGAGCTTTTCTATCATATGCTCAATAGACTGCATAACAATCCTGGCTACAAAAATTTTCAGTTGAACAACAATTGCCCTAAAATTAACCTTTTGGCCTTTGCTGATGATACTATTTTGTTCTGTAATGGCAGTAAAAGGCCTATGAAAATGGTCTTGGATACTTTGAGCACATATGAAAAAATTTCTGGCCAACTTATTAACAGAGGAAAGAGCTGCTTCGCTATGAACTCAAAAACTAGTTCAAGTTCGATGTAAATGACATAACTGGAATGAACTACCAACAGTTTCCCATCAAGTATTTGGGATGCCCGCTGATTACAGGAAGAAAGAAGATATCTTATTACTCAGACATTGTAAACAAGATCATTAATAGAATTAGAGAATGGCACAACAAGCTACTCTCCCTATCCATTTTTTGGCTGCAGAAACCCCCCCCCCCCAAGGACTTTATATTTGATTGAAAAATACATTGCAAGGTTCTTTTGGTCTGGCCAAGATACTGTTGGCAAATATCATTGGATCTCCTGGCAGAAATTATGCTATCCTTATAAAGAAGGGGGAGCAAACTTTAGGAGACTTGATGACATATGCCAAGCTTTCAAAGCAAAGAAGTGGTGGTCTCTTAGAACCTCCAAATTTTTGTGGAGTGAATTCATGAAAGCAAAATACTTTGCAACAGAGCACCCTTCTACTGTGCAGTAGTGTAAAGTAAACTCACATTGTTGGAAAGCTATATGTGATATCAAGCTTTTTTACCGAGGGTAATATCTACTGGAACATTAGAAAATAAGAGGTTTTCTTTTGGTATGACACTTGGACAAACTTCGGACAGCTGTACCAGCTGATTTCATATGATGTTAGACATAGCCAAATCAAGCTAAATGAAGTCTTAAAGAAAAGAGTATGGGATTGGGATTGTCTCCAAACTTGTCTATCTAATGATAAAAGAGATAAGATCAGTGGTCTCGGCATTACACTGGAAAATAATTAAAAAGATAGGGCTATTTAGTTACAGTCATCCATTAGGCAATTCAATGTAGTATCAGCTTGGAGTAATACTAGGCAAAGAAGGGATATTGACAACAAGATTTGGCACAAAGATATTCCGTTCAAAATGTCTTTTCTTACTTGGAGAGCTAGTCATGACAAGTTGTCTTCTGATGAAAGAGTGTCCAAATTTGGGATTATACTAGTTCCAAAATGTCACTGCTGTGGCATAGTAAACATTAGAGTTGAGCTTGAAGATATGGATCTCATGTTCTGTCATAGTGATCGTGCAAAGAAAGTCTTAGAGTTTTTGCTAGACCTTTTGAAAATAGATACAGAAATGCCACCCTTAAAATGCTACTCATTAATTGGTGGAATTACAAGACAACTAACCCTATTACTGCTTACATCACTAAGACTCTTCCACCCATTATCTGTTGGGAATTACGGAGAGCTAGATGTAGTAGTAAATGTGAATCAGAGAAGTCTTCCATATATAGATCTAAAACTAACATTGTAAATGTTATTTTGCAGATTACCAAGAATCAATTTGGATGAGATAGGATGGGAGACACCTGGAATAGCATATGCCAAGCCTGTGAAGCTACGATCCAACAAAGAACTATTTCTTTATTTAAATGGCTCAAACCATCTATATTGACAGTAAAACTCAAAAGTGATGGAAGTTGAGTCCAGGAAAAATGTGGAGGAGGAGGCTTAGTTGGAGATAATCAGGGAATTGTAATCTTTGCATATTCTATATCATTGGGCCATGACACTTATAACATGGCAGAAGCTGAAGTTATGCTCTATGGACTTAAAATGGTGTGCTGACAGAGGATATAGAATGGCCTGTGGAGAAACAGATTCTATGCTCCTCACAAAATGCATCAAAGGGAAATGGAAACCACCTTGTAGGATAGCTAACCAGGTTCTAGATATTCAAAAGCTAGTTGAAGAACATGGATTTCCTATCAACCACTGCTATAGAGAAGCCAACAAACCAGCAGATAAGCTAGCAACTCTAAGTCGTGGTTTAGATGGAATTCATCTCTTCAACTCTTTTTCTAATCTCCCAAGAAAACTTAAAGGACTGATAAACATTGATAAATAGAACTTCCCTGCTTTTAGAAAAAGGCTAACAAAATCATCCCAAATCATACAAGAACCTCCTTGAACCTTTTCTATAAATTTCGTGACTTTTGATTTAGAACAAACTTTATTAGCTTCAACGCAATGATCATGTACAAGTTTGGGATGCAAAACACAAAACTGTAACTTTTTGCACATGAATGATAAATGGAGGCTCAGTTTTATATTAAAAAAATATATATTATCCATGTATAACTAATCAATAAATTTGTTATCCCACATAGAAGGTGTGATAAAATAATACCTCAATTCATGTAAATCTTTATACATGGATTGCTTATACATGAATGAAAAAAAGTAACCAAATAAAGAATTAGACCATGGATAATTTTATACCATGATTAATTAGTCAGAAACTCTAGGGTTTAAATTTTGCACATTGTCAGTGTATACAGTTCTTACTTTATTAGTGAAAAGTGAGATTTAAACCCTTTGTTTAAACTAATAATTAGTACGTGACTAGTGTGACCTAATAGTTTAAAAATTCTATGCACGGTCAATCCACAAATTTTATGCTTCATCCTCTAATTTCGTGCTTCCCTAAGTGCCCAACAACATTATGCAAGAGAAGCTGATGTTCTAGGCGAATTTCTCAAGGTTCAATAGGAAGAAAGTATTAACCATGTCTTACCGACTGATGAGAGATAGTGACCAGTAGATGTATTGTCATAATAAATATATATATTGCCTCAAGCAGAATCAAAGGAAGATGAGAAGATTTCGGCATTGCCAGGGCAACCAAGTGGGTTGAATATGCTCAATATTCAGGATATGTGACTGTTGATGCTAATGTTGGTTGAGCCTTGTTTTATTACTTGGCAGAATGTCTAATGACCCTTCTACCAAATATAACAAAGCAAGGCTCAATATCGAATGATTCTATTAGTAATGGTATTCTTCTATTATTTTTTATTGGGTTTTCTTACACAAATATACAAATTTGTACCCTTAATTACACAAAAAATAACAATTTTTTTCAAATTATAAAGCATAACAATATTTTTTTAGCACATTTTATAATAAACAAAATAAATCATATTTTCCAAACAAACTCTAACTTCAATCCCTACCCCCAAAATCCTTCCCAACTCTCCTATCACCCATACCCCCAAACCCGACGCCACCCATCCACCCCACCCCTAACCCCACCACCCCCAGCCATTATCTCCACCCCAGATCCTGCGAACATTGTTGTTAACTTGCACCATTGAATTTGCACCCAAAAAACCTCCAATAAACCTTTTTACTTAGCAAAACAAGATCAATGGCAGGAACAACTGGTCTAACCATCATGATACCGAAAACAAAGTAAAACAGTCAAAAAATAATTAGATACAATTTAGAAATAATTAGATACAGAAAGATACAACGAGATACGAGATAGTTGGTAGTTGAGAAACATCGAGATACAATGAGATACAATGAGATACGGTTAGATACGAGCTGGTTGGTTGAGATACGATGTGGTTGGTAGGCGAGATACGGTTAGATACAAGGTGGTGGTAGTTGAGATACAGTGAGATACAACGAGATACGATGTGGTTGGTAGTTGAGATACGATGTTGTTGGTAGGCGAGATACGGTTAGATAAAGGTGGTTGGTAGTTGAGATACAATGAGATATATACGATGTGGTTGGTAGTTGAGATACGATGAGATACGATGTTGTTGGTAGGCGAGATACGGTTAGATAAAGGTGGTTGGTAGTTGAGATACAATGAGATATATACGATGTGGTTGGAAGGCGAGATATGGTGAGATAAGAGGTGGTTGGTAGTTGAGATACAGTGAGATATGATGTGGTTGGTAGGCGAGATACAATTAGATACGAGATGGTTGGTAGTTGAGATACAGTGAGATACAATGAGATACGATGTGGTTGGTAGGCGAGATACGATTAGATATATACGAGGTGGTTGGTAGTTGAGATACAACGAGATACGATGTGGTTGGTAGTTGAGATACAATGAGATACGAGATAGCTGGTAGTTGAGAAACATCGAGATACAGTGAGATACAACGAGATACAGTGAGAATGAGATGAGAAAAAGTGAAATTAGGAAAAATGAGAGGAGTAAAAGTGAAATTGGGGGGAAATGGGATGAGTAAAAATGAAATTGGGGGGAAATGATGGGAAGAAAAGTGAAATAGGGGGGAAATGGGAGGAAGAATGTAAGGGTTTGGTACGTTATGGGAAAATATTGCTATATTTTAGCTATATTTGTAATTAACTTGTGTTTCCTCTATATAGAGTTATTTTGCTAAAATGTTGCTATGTTTGGTAATTAAGTTCTAAAAATTGTACTTTTTATGTAAAAATTTCTATTTTATTCTTCACTTCTATTATTGTGTGTGTGTGTGTGTGTGTGTTTTTTTTTTTTTTTACTTTGATTATATTTCTTTTTTTTTTCAGCCAATACTTTTTTACAAACCTATTTTTAAAAGGATTTTTTTACATAAAAGTACAAGTTTTAGAGCTTAATTACCAAACATAGCAACATTTTAGTAAAATTACCCTATATAGAGGAAAACACAAGATAATTACAAATATAGCAAAAACATAGCAATATTTTCCCATAACATACAAAACCCTTACATTCTTCCTTCTATTTTCCCCACTATCACTTTTGCTCCTCCCATTTTTCCCTATTTCACTTTTACTCCCATTATTTTTCCAATTTCACTTATACTCCTCCCATTTACCCCAATTTCACTTTTCCCCATCCCATCCTCAATGTATCTCGTTGTATCTCACCGTATCTCGTTGTATGTAATCGTTTCAGCACCGTTTCAGTTCATTTCAGCACCGTATCAAACTGTTTCTGCACCGTATCAAACTGTTTCTGCAGCATTGTATCAACTGTTTCTGCACCGTTTCAACTGTTTCTACAGCACCGTATCTAACTGTTTCTGCACCGTTTCAACTGTTTCTGCAGCACCGTATCTCAACTGTTTCTGCACCGTTTCAACTGTTTCTGCAGCACCGTATCTCAACTGTTTCTGCACCGTTTCAACTGTTTCTGCAGCACCGTATCTAACTGTTTCTGCACTGTTTCTACTGTTTCTGTAGCATTGTATCTAACAGTTTCTGCTACCGTTTCAGGTTGTTTCAGCACCGTATCTAACTGTTTTTGCATCGTTTCAGCGCCATTTCAACACCGTATCTAACTGTTTCTACACCGTTTCAGCACTGTATCTGCGCTATTTTAAACTATTTCTGTATCGTTTCTCATAATAAAATTAAAATTTGAGAAAAAAATAAAAAAGGACACACATCCTTGTCATATTTAAGGGAATCACAAGTGTTCATATACTACTGCTTTTGCTAGTGCCATCAACCATTTCTCACTTATAATACTACTTCTTCTAGTGTCATTAATTGGGTCTGTTCTTAGAGATTTAATTCGAAAGGCAAACCGGGTACCCGAATGTGATAAAATCGGGTCAAGATCTGATTGTTTGTAGTGCAAACTCTCCTTAATCAACAACAGTTGGTTTCACGAACAGATTGAGCCGTTTCATGAACTTGTTTTGTGACACAACAATCGGTCTTGTGGTAGCATCAATACCCCCCAATTCACTGAAAAAATCCATGTAGGATCCAAACCCAGTATCGTTATTCGTATCTGGATCAACATGGAATGCATTCTATCCAACTTTCTTCGAATTGCCTGATCCACTAGCGAACGACGGAAACACCGTGGTCGAGGCGGTGATGAATGACAAAATAGCAGAAGCAGAGATGGTAAGAATACCTAGATCGAGAAGCTTTGGTGGAGGTTTTTCGTGGTGGCGGAGATTAAGGTCGAGAAGCGTGTGGTGGAGGTTTTTCATGGTGGCGGGTATGTGTTGAGAATGGTTGATTCTGCGTGATGGAGGAATTTGGGTTAGAAGAAGAAGAGAGAGAAAAAGTGAGAAATGTAATTTGGGGAAATGAGAGGTTTTTAGGCGTGGAGATATGATTTTGGTGGTTAGGAAAATCAAGTTTGTATATTTGTGCTATGAAAAATGTTGCTATGCCTTGTAATTAGAGAAATATTGCTATTTTTTTGTAATTAGGAGTGAAAATTTGTATATTTGTGTAAAAAACCCTTTTTAAAAACTGTTTTTCTTGAGCGAAGGGTCATAAAAAACAGCCTCTCTATCTCATCAAGGTAGGGTTACCGTCTCTACATATACCAAATGAAATTACAATTGAATCCTAAAGGGTACAGATCGAGTAGGAGAATAGACAGTTCGTAGAAGAGTTGGCTAAGTTAGTTATCAATGAAAACCTGAAAGTTGAAACAGTATGATATGACAGAAGATGATAAACTATTATCGCAAATTATTTTTCTATTTAAATTCTCGTTAGTATGATTCTGCTAGCTGCTCATGCTCCTATGAAGACTATATGCCACCAATCGACATTAATAATCCTAATTTTCTCCTCTCATCTCTATAGTTTTAATTTATTGGTCACCTACTTATTTCAATGAACTTTTATTCTTGTTATAGTTTGTTAATATAGTTAACGAAAGTAGTAATAGCAGCTCATTCTATTGCAATTGGAAAAAGGAAAAATACTTTTTATGGAAACCGGAATCTGGAAAGTAGTTTGAGCATATACAATTGTATAAGAACGGAAGTTGGAGGTTAATATCTTGCACTTTTAGGTAGGTATACGGGTCCTTTTCTGGTTTGTTCAATCATTGACAGTTCCGCCATATCAGGGTTAGCATGTGAGGTGTTGGTGTACATTTGAAACTAAAGGATATTAGTTCATTAGATTAAGCAATCAAAATACTTTAGTGATCGGTGTACATTTGAAAAGGATATATAGTAGTTCACCAGATTACTATACAAGCAATAATAATAATTTAGTGGTTATATACATTCCACTATGATTGCTTCAACAAGAGGAGAGTTAGTTGATGTAATGTTATTCAGACTTATTCGAAAGCGTAAACATGTCGTCGTTTCAGTTCCTTAACAAGATTTTATAGGTGTGTTTAGAAATCAAAGCTGTTTTAGGTCGTTTGAGCCCGCTGGTGAAACAAATGGGACAACTCAATAGCTAATTAATCAACTAATTAACGTACATCTTTGAAAACGAATGGAAATCGAACATGTATGTTTATACTACAACTTTGACAACATTGACAATACAGTACGTAAAGAAGTTATACTTTTGACAGGTGATTATTATTGTCCATCTTATAGTTTTCTGTTTGACTTTTAACAAAAGTCCTGGAGTACCTATAAATCTTTCATTTTTATATATATTAATTGAAAATTGGTATGCAGCTGGGATTCGTTGGTACACCAATTTGCCAGGTGAATGCCAGCTTATATTAGGTGAACAGCAGTATTTTGGTAGTTCTCCGAGTAAGTCAAAATTTCGTATATCCACTTGGCAGATATTCATTGGCCGTACCAATCATTTAAGGATATTCAATCAACCGAAGTTGCGTTCTTAAATATTCTTACAATTATTTCTGTTGCATCCAATCATCAGTCTATATAAGGGTTCATAATAACCAAATGCTAGTAGAGTATTAAATCATCAACATCAGCATAAACAAAGAGGAGAAGCAGTAGCAACAAGGAAAAAACAAGGAGCTAGCTAAAATGGAGATTCCAAGAACAAGAAGCCAAAATGGGGAGGTGATGAGGATGAAGATTGTGGTGAAGAAACAAGAGTTGAAGCAAGTTCTACAAGCACTTGCAGATGGAAATGATATTAGTGAATATTTCAGTTCTAATAATAAAGAGCTAAAGGGTCGCCAAATTCTTCCTTCAGCGTCATCTTTGGAGCAACGCTTGAGCATAATGAGGAAAAGGCAGCAAATTAGAAGAGCCACTCAAATCAAGCTTAGAAACAAGTCTTCTTGGAGACCTATGCTTCAAAGCATCCCAGAGGAATGCTTTTAATCTTTAATTGTTTTTTTTTTTTCAAATCTTAATTGTTTTTGTACTTATAAACGTACTTTAGGACGATTAACTCAAAGGAGTTGCACTTTTTTGTAGAACTCCTTTTTATGTCTTCTTTGTTTCCCTTTAATTTTGCTTGTATTATTGCATTGATCTCCTTGTTAATTATAACTAGAGCCAATAAAATTAAATATGCATCTACAGATTTCTTTTGGCGCAAACTATACTTTATAGATGGTTGCTAGAAATAAGGATCAAGGGTTTTGGAGGGTAATTGGAAACGTAATTTTTGTTAATCCATCTTGGCGCGTTTATTAGTAAAACATAGATCATCAATATACGAAAATAGGCGGAGGGAGTAATATCATGATGTTGCTTATTATAACCCAATTGAATAATCAGCTTTAAGTCTTCAACATCTTCATCATATTGCATAATTGTAACATGTATTGTGAATTGGGCCAAATTATGGATCCTGTTAGAAACTAATCCTTTGTTCTATCTTCTCAGTATAGCTCAATTGTGAACTTGAACTTGGACTGTGTGGGTCTTGTGGTCTCAGCTGTGGGATTTTTCAAATACTTTGTTTGCATGGGTAAATATTATCAACAAGATCAGTCTCTCTTAGCTTATTTACAAATTACACACTCATCATTCGAAATATTATCAACAAGATCAGCACTCTCTTATTTACACACCCATCATTCGAAACTTCATTTAGAAAAGTGTGTGCAGCAACATCATTAATTGTCACCAATATAGTAGGCTTAGGCTATGGGTATTAGGAGGATCCAACTCTCATTTTATCCGATGAAAATCAGATTGAGAAGAGGATTTAACCTGTTTGGCCAAGTCTTTAAAACTGCTTATTTTGGAAAAGTTATTTCTTTAAAAATATTTTTTGTAAAAATACTTATGAAGGATAATAGTTTGTGTTTGACCAACTCATTTGAGAAACACTTTTGTTAGTAATAAATAAGTAGCAATTTATGTTTTTTCAATTTTTTTTTCTTAAAAAAGTGCTTTTGAGTATTGAATTACGAGTAATGGACAAGGAGAAAAAGAGTAACATATTATTTATTAAAATAAATATGGGTAAGTCAGTATATAAATATTTTTTATACTTTTGTAATGCAAGACATTAAAAACAGCTTTTGTTTCTGCTTTTATGACGAATCTACTTTTTTAGCTTTTTTCCCGATAACATAACCATTTTTTGTTGCCACTCAAAAACACTTCATTTTTTTCCTGGCCAAACAGACCAGTTTCCCAAAATAAGCATATTTAAAATAAATAAATAATCACTTTTAACTTCCTAAAAGCTTGGCCAAACAGGCTCTTGCCATTTCACCTATTTTATATCTTCTTGTCATTCAAATAATTTGGAAACGTAATAATTCTTAGTCACTATAATTTTCTTTATAATTGGGTTGGGGGGGGGGGGGTGGGGGTAATGACTGCAAATAGGCTTTTAGTGATTCTGCAAGTTAATACTCCCTCCGTCCCAAAATAAGTGTCTGCCTTTCCTTTTTTGTTTGTCTCAAAATGAGTGTCTCTTTCCTTTTATGGCAACTCTTTAAATCTAACATTTGTTTTGAACCACATAATTTGAAGACACTGGCCACATTACACACACCTTTCATTTTAAACCACAGAATTTAAAAGTATTTCTTACTTTCTTAAACTTTGTGCCCGGTCAAACCTAGACACTCATTTTGGGACGGAGGGAGTAGTACAGTTTAAGTGATATCAAGCTGATCAGACCTCTTGAATAACAGACCGAAGGTTCTAGTTACGCTGCAGGTAAAGAAAAAAAGCAGTATTAATCTGTTGGAAGGTGAGGCCGTGAGGCAAAATTGTAACATGCCCAGATCTATTAATTGTAGTCTTTTTCATAAAACAAAATTAGAAATACGAGGTCATTACGAATTAAAATATCAATTTCTTCGTTGAGCCGAAAGTTACCGACAGCAAAGGTTGTTGTTACTTGTTTCAACATCTATTTATCGAGACAAAGTTTACAATGGCTTGGACCAAGTCATGACATTGATATATAACACCCAAAACCCCTGCGAACATTCTTTGACAATTAAACGACATGTGTTACCATACAAGAAATAGATATTATGAAATGTCAAGAAATCCAAGTGTTAGTAACACATTTAACATATAATGTCGTTGTCTACAATATCTTACCACTTTAATTAATTAAAGTAACGAACAGCCTACTGGGTGATGCCAGCAAGAAAGCTACAACATACAAACAGTAGTTTTCCGTGGTTTCTTGGCACTACACCCTTTAAACCAAACGATAACACATGGCTATCATCTTTGATCTCCCATAGGACCCATTCTAAAGTGTAAACACGACGATAACGTACTAAATAGGTAGGAGTGTAACGTTCTTAAAATTAAAGTATGAGTCAAGTCAACCTTGTTCAAAAGTTAGCTTAAATGGAGTGATAAAATACTAGTACTAAAATATTTAGAACTCCCGCATTTGAAATAGGTTGGAAATCCTAAATTGTTATAGTTCAAAATAGATTATTGCAATCAACAAAACAACCCGAATAGTAATATATCATCCTTTTTGCGGAAAAAGAAGTACTACAAAACAAGTATTTTCTTATTATAGTTACACATCTTCACGTTCACTGATCACTAGTACAATTGATATTCTCCATTAAATAAGAAAAACATATACTGACTAGTGAGTAAAAATTAAGGTAAAGCACGAAACTATAGAAAGGAAAAGGAGTCCCGTACCCTTCTAATTGGAGAAGGTGCATTTCCTTCAACTTTTATGCTTTTCAAACTATATGTACATGAAACATAATAGTGCACTCTACCAACAACCAGTCAAACACAGAAGCTTCAAAAATGGCAGCTTTTGCGATAATCATGGTAGTACTTAATCTCATATTAATTGTCAGGCAAACTTAAGCTTCTTCTTCTTTGCCAACAAACCCCTGAACATCACAACAAGTGCACTGCTAAAGCAACCAAACAATCGAAAGAACTTTTCTTTTACCTTTGTCAACAAACTCCGATCAGTCTCGGGGATCCCAATAGGCTGTAGATATGCCCACGCAGCCTGCTGTAACAGCGGGTCCTTCATCGGTATCTCTCTCCAGCTGTCCTTACGATTAATCATTGGTGACATCATGGACGGTGGTGATGAAGGCATGATGTCTTTAAGACTTATGTAAGCCAGTGATTGAAGTGTATCCATCTCTAAGTCCGAGAACTGGAACTGTAACTTGGCCTTACAATGAAAACTATCGTAATGAAAATCAGAGAAAGACTTGATTAAAGTAGTTTCCATTTTTCCTGTGGTTGACTTAGCTACTGAAGTAGAAGTATATTTTTGCAGGTGAAGAGCTGAATAAAAAGAAATAGGTGTGACATATAGCAAGATGTTTTAGGTGAGACAAATGTATAGTGCAGTGGGGTCCACGCGCTGAGAGGAAAATATGGTAATTTGAGAGACAAGTGTACTGTTTGGTCGTGTGAACTCGTGTCTTGTCTGATGGGGAACACTTTCTCCTCGTATATTACTGCGTGTGGTTACACTTGCACTCTCACTGATCCACAGGAATCTCCTCTACTTTAGAATCAAAAGAGGTGGATCAAGTCTATCCAACTCAGTTTCTGTCACAAGAAACACCGAAAAAGGCACTCCAAGACGAGTACCGTACAAATTTGGAGGCACTGGTCAGTTTACAAATTGCTTCCCAGCTGTGTAAGGAACTAATTCTGCCTCTCTGCACCTCATTGACTGTGTGTCTAACAGTCGGAACTCATAATCAAAGTAAAAACAAAATGATTATTCATTTTAATTGGGCAAGGAATTAGAAATCCACTACCCTTCTGCCCTCGCAAGAAATTTGAAAAAACAAATGCAACTCTTACTGCATGATAGTAACGATCCGTGTGATATAACGTGAAAACACGCTATGTTGCTTTGGCTTGAATAACAAGTGGATGGGAGATGATTTTGGAGTCAACTAATGGTGTGATTTTAGGTTGCTGAACGCACATAATACATATGTAGCAATGGACAAATCCGAAACATGGCATCAAGCAATGGATAAGGTATTTTCTAGTTCACGTAGAAGAACGCAGAAGATACTAAAGCGGCACTAGTGCAATAACAACTCACAGAAAACGGGCAGTGATGGGATAGAATAGTAGGTGCGAAGATAGACTTAAAAACTCAGTCAAAGAGCTTCATATCCAAGACAAAAGAGTCCCTGATTAAAATCTATGGTATAGAAATGGTAACTGCCGCTGCAACACTTATCTAGTTCTATTTCAAGTTGTCGAGAAACATCATCAGTTATCTGACTGATGGTCGTTAACATTGGCCATTTACCGGAACGTTCAAATGGAAACAACATCCATATATACATATTTGCTTGCGTTCAATATTTCTCCGAGTAATAGCCTAAAACTGACCATGGAAATTTTTAATGTACCACTTCCTAAATGCTGAGTGCTGACCATATAAGAAAACTACTTCAAGAAGAGAAACTACTTTCTTTATAGACCCAGAAAAGTAATGAATGTCTTTTTTAAGAATATATTTCTTGTATTGCATACAAAAGGAAAACATAATAGGTGCACCGACTCTTGGACAAAAGTTCAAATGAAATATACACTCAGAATCATGATTCAGCAATCGAGAATACAAACAAGTCAATTACTGTCAAAATTTCAATTGCTATAATCGGGAACAAAAGATTAGAAGGATAGAAAATGACACATTTTACTTTTCAAAATAGATAATTCAAACCCCTCCATCCAATGAATACCTATACGTACAGTTACTATTATTGCGCTCACCATTCACCATCTAAGTAAACAATGTCTCATTCCCTCCTAACTGACCATCAATTCTGAACCTCCAAAAAGAAAAGGTATGTGGTTGTTGAATTAATCCTTCAAGTTCACGACCCAGACAGAAAACTAAAATATGTATGTCTCAAAGCAAACTGTACAGTAAATGTCTCGAACCTCCACTAATCTGCTCCTCCAGACAATGGCTATGCAGAAAAACCAGCCCACTTGAAGCTTTGGAAAAGCATAGATAGCTTCAACTTCCAAGAAGCATTTCTCTGGGTGAGATTCAACTTCAAACGAGTGCTTGTTTGAACATGCATGGTTCAACAACAATCAGACAACGGTAACTGATACAAATGGAATAGATGCATGGCTCTGAAGCATCACAGAAGCGATGAGCACTAGCATTGAAGACGTTATACTTGATACTTCAACAGCTTATCCTTCACAGAGGGCTCCAAAGCAGACAAACATTGTTCCCAAGCACCATTCTTGAGCATCTGACCAAATATTTCCAATCCCACAATAATGCATCAGACTTCTTTGTATGGAAAATACTTTTCAACGGCAAGCAAATGACTAACATATAATTCATCTACTGATTCACCACCCAAGAGCCTCTTCCCTCCATCTATTTTCCCATTTATCCACATGAGGGGGAATGTATTATCAGGCTCTAGACTGAACAAAAAGATAGAGAAAGAACTGAAGCAACAAACTTCGCCAAGCTCAATTGTTCATTTAGCGGTATCTAAAAAGCAAGTACTACCAAATCCCTCAGAATCTCCAATTTTCAGATGGTCGCAGCTAAACTATAGATCAGTAAGTTATAATCAATTTACAAATGGAGATATAATAAACTCATCAAAAGAATGAAGATATCATCATGAAAAGGAAGGGTTCTAATGTGACAAGGAAGAACTGCAGAAGCAAGGAACCCTTACTTGCTTATATCCTTGCAAAACCTGGCAGATTTCATTGCGTAGATCTTCACTTCTTATTTCCTGAAAAGGATCATAGAATCATATAAAAATAATGCCTAAATTTCCTTCCACTATTAGAAACAGCAATTCAAATTAGAGGGGCTTACCTGCCAACTTGCAATGGCTTTGCACATGAAGACAAGTGAATTCAAAGCACCTGATGGATTGGCTTTAACCTGCAACAATTAAAAGAAAGACGTCTGTGGACAGTCTGCTAAAAATAAAACAAGTCAAAGGTTTCAAGTTAATGTTGCTTGTTTTAATAGAAATATCAGATCGATGAATATATAACAGCATAGTTTGATCATGACATATTTTGTTGGTTTTTAAAATGAAAGAGCATCTTTCTAGAACTTTTGCTGATCATACAACTGATAGAGCACTTCTTGTACACATTTCCATCTTACAGGACGTACTCCACCCTTTTCAGAGTTAAAGAGCATACAGGTGACTGCCACGAATAGACGGTCAAGTTATGAGGACAGAGCAAAGTTAATGAACTTCAGGTCTTTGTCAATCAAATCCAGCATGTCAAGTCGAAAATTTCAGTTCCTAAACTACGAGAAACTTAAGCCTTTAACAGTTTGATATCTATCATCTCTGATAGATATATCAATACTAGGTTCATGATATGATCTAAAGGTAATACTAAAAGAGAGAAAATACCATTGCACATAAACCACGAAAAGCATCCTCCTTTTCAATATCATCACGTATCCTGCCAAAAAAAATTGACAGCGAATTATAATTTATCAGACAAAGGCACTTCGTATATTGGGATAAGATGAACCCAGATCACGCCTCAGTGTTCAATGTGAAAAGAAAAGAACAAGAGTGCTTATCTAGAAAAGAAAGAAAAAAAGCTTGATGAAGCGCAGGTGACGTCACTTACTTAGACAGCGCGATACACCAAGTTTGCATGAAATGTTCCATATGCGGTGACACAAGCTCTGGACAAACCCATGCAAGTCTTCCAAGGGTGATGGCACTGTTTTCTATCAGTGACTTGTTGAGGTCCTTCTCAGAATAAATATATTGAATGAGAATGACAATCCAAACAAAAAATGTGGCACAAACACACGAACTTTGAACAAGCATATGAAAATACTGACAAAACATGCTCCGATTCATGCATATATGATATAACTACAAATATATTTATTTATCAACCAGAAAATGTTCAATAGCTAAAAGATATAATTACCTCAGCATGTTGAAGGATTGGCACTAAGCATGAGACTACAGTCAAGACTGCTGGAGAGATCTCCTTGTGTACCTGAATATATGAGTTCCCATATAAAGATTATTTCTCTGTGGTTTAAAAAACAATGTACAGGAAAATAACACATTAAAGATTAAAGCTAGCAAGGGAGCACAATTACAGTTCAAATAGGAACAGTTACAGCCAAAGATACATGAAACACTTCGTACTCGTCATCAATTGTGAGAAGCCAATTGGACGACAGGCAAGAGCAGCATCAGTGATCCTATTAGAACCTTTTGTTGCTTCTGATATAAGGGGCTTCTTCAACTATCTCTTAACATTCTTCAAGAGACAGGTGTATCGGCACACTTCAAAAGTAGTGGGGCAGGGAAATATCCTCCAACTCTTTTTCCGATTTACATCCCACACCCCCCCCCTCCCCCCCCCCCCCCAAAAAAGGCCCGTCATGTTAGATTTTCTTCTAGTTTCTCTATTAACGATTTTTTCTATTCTTTAAATATTCTACTGGTTTCATCATTATTCTTTCTAACTCTTCTTATTTCTTTTTTTTTCCTCAAGAACAACGTTAAATGGTGGTTTACAAGAAAAAGAGATAGCATATAGACATGCATACATGGAGATATAATAGTCAAAAGGTGATGGGAGATAAAGTTTAATTTTCAACAAGAACAATATGGAAGTTAAGAGCCTTTCAACGAACTTTAAGAGAACAATTAAGTGTGACTTTGCTCCTCTGATGCCCAATAATTGTCAATTTCTATGTGTACTCAATAATTGTCAATTTCTATGTGTACTCAATAATTGTCAACTTTAAGAGAACTGATCCATATGTGTACTCCAATAAAGCATTTTTCTAATAGGGAATACTATTTAGGCCTATAGTAAATATATGTCACACTAAGATTAGAACAATTTATTACAGTACATTCTGTAAAGGAGAAAACTTTTCTTTGTTGAGTCACATTCTCCCTTGGAGAATTATTATATTTTTTTGAAGAGGTGGAGAATTATTATATTTTTGAAAAGAACATTCTTTATATAACTGATAAGGAAGTCCTAATGGGAATCGAGAAATGATAGAAAATCAAAAATTTATAAACTGAGAACAAAACCTTTTGTGGAAGAAGAGCTAAAAAGTTCAGACCCCTCTCCCCTCCCCAAAGACAACCCAAAAGGCTGCTAAGGCTTCACCTTGCCCTATTGATGTACCCAAATTTTCAAAAGCTCATACAGATAACTTACCCTTGTGTTCAAGTATAACCCACATTCTATTTACTTTCACAACTTCAGCTTATCTATCTAGGTCAGATGACATTAGGAAGCAACATGATTTGAAATACCTACCTTGATAGCTAATTCTCCAATTGCCCAGCACGCATTGTTGGCCACAGAAATAGTTTCCTTCAGCTTGGAAGTGTTCTATAAAAGCATATAAATGGCTTAGCTGAATAATACTAGAAGTTGAAAGGTTGAAAACTAATTAAAGATAAAAACCATTACAAGTACCAGTTGCTTAGCAGCGGCATCAAGAAATTCAGCCAAACAAGGTCGCAAATGAACAGAACAAACCTAGTTGGAATCATCAAAGAAACCTTAGCAGTGACATAAAATGCAAGACTCTGTTTCAAAGAACTTACTCCATGGAAATTTCAAGGCTAACCACCCTAAAATCGACACAGGTGGTTTTGGAAACACATCGAAGCCTAATAAGTGGCTTAAGTTCGGATATTATTACAATAACTTACCCTTGCAAGGTCCCCAATCAATGCAAAGGCACTCTGTCGAACATCTGGAGCATCATCCAAGCAACATTGCAGAAGCAAATCCCTCAAATTACTTTGTGAAACCTGCAAAGAAAGCCATCTCCTACTTGAGTGTACTGTTAAAATCTCAACGCTGCTTATTATGTAAACGCTGAGAGTACTAAGTGTCAAAAACCAACATTGGCATGTATTATGAACGGAAAGAAGATAGCATCAAATGCTTAATCAGAGCCGAGCATCATAAGAGCAGTCCATTTAAGCATTCATCAAAATAGCCACTATTTACCAGGTAGGTATATCTCAGTTTATCAGAAAAATCCTCTTTGTAAATTTTAAGTCCCTTTCTCTTCTTCTCCATTGATTTGTGTTAACAATCAGCAACAACAAAACACACACACAAGGACATATATATTCAATTTGGAAGGAAAAGGAATTACCAGGCTTTCTATACCACTACCAAGACCTTCAGCAAGTCCAGAGAGCAGGTCCAAAGAACAAACAATGAATTCTCTATCATATTGAAAACCAGCTGAAACGGGATCAACCTACAATTAAAATAAAATAAAAAATAAGAGAGAAGAGAAACATGTCACAAAACAAACATAAGTGCACTGCACATCAAACGCATGCAGCAGGCAATTCAAAAAAACAGTGCTACCATCCTAACTTGCAAAGAAAGGCTTAACCCAACAATTAATGCCACCAAAACGTTCTATCCTAAACCAAACAAATAACTTTGAAGAGGATAACGATTTTAATACCCTCCCTCCCTCCCTCTCTATCTATCTATCTATCTATCTCTCTAGGAAATCAACTAAGATATCAAGGAAAACCTTTGCCAATTGCTGTGACTGAATGATGGTTATGCACCTCTGAAAGACGGGCTGTGCGAACTGTGCAAAACCAGTGCCCAAAGCCTGAAAGAAAGAAAATGTGTTATTTATAACAAAGCACTCTAAGCAGTTTACTTCCATCAAACTTTAAAATCAAGTTTTCCCAGGACGTTATGTCTCACACTCAATCTATCCTACAAGCATACTCAAAACAATGGACCAGACAAGTGTTCACCCCACGTTACCAATATTTCTAAATCCAAATGTCTCAATTCAACATATCCCACAAGTAGCAACTCATGCACATACCAGAGAATATAGGTTCGATGAAACCAAACTCCTAAATTCTAACCATGAATTAGTATAACAAAAAAGCAACAAGTAGACATATACTTTAAAGTTCAAACAACGAAATTTGTTAAATAGAGGCCATAACGTTCTTAAAGATTAAACCAGAGGAAAGTACTCGAGTACTTTGTACTCCGTACATAATATAAAAATACCAAAGGTACATAATATAAAAATACCAAAGGCATTGTGACTCAAAACTTTATTTTCCTGAATCTTTTGATTCTCCTCGAATAATTACCCCAGATTTTATGTCCAATGTAACTACTATGAAAGATGGATAAAAGACAAGTAGAGGGTTTATATCATCTATCACTGATACATCAACTCACATGGATAAACTTAACCAAAAATTATACTACATTGTCTTGACAAAGTTAAATGCCTCTAACGCAGTAGAATACCAACCTGAGCTATTGATGTAAAGCACTCCAGCAAAGGAAAAAGATCTTTGTCTGAATTCGGAAGCTGCTGCCACTTTCCAATTAATGGGGGCATTAAAATCTCAAGATACCTGGGCTATAATGGCCACCAAATGAATAAGAAGGAACAATCAGCTATCACAAGTCTACTAGTCAAAGAAGCCTTATGAATAAGAACTTGTGATCATGAAACAAAAGACACACTAACATGTTGAAATGTAAAGAGAACAGAGACAGTGAGGTGTGGTTAATCGTACATTCGTACCTGATTTAGTTCCCCCCCAACAGCATCCGCCAATGTTCCAATGGCATCATAAACAATTCTAAGGTTCCGTCTCTATGAACATCACAAAGATGTCAGTCACTATCCAGAAACAAAAATGATTAATGTAGTTATAATGAGAAAGGACATAAGGACCTGGTATTTTCCAAATGCACACATTAAGTGTTGCAGAATAATTTCCAAGCAAGGTGCCAACTCCTCTGCTGCCTCCTGCAAGCACAAAACCATCATTACGGTATAAATTTTAAGAAATTATGATTAAGTTATAAACAACTGTACTTATTATTTTGACGTAGTAAGTTATAAACAGCTTTAGCTTTAATACTTCTTCAAGAGTAGCGAATGCTGAACAAGCAGCCTCTTGCACTCGTTTATTATCATCCAACACTCTTCGCAGGAGACCCATTAAGATTTTGTTGAATTGTTCACGGCCTTCTGGGTGATCCGTCACCTGAAAGAAAGTGCATTAAATGGCGGTAACTTGAAAATTGCCTAATCATACTAAAATCAGATTGGAACACAGTGATTATTTACCAAACATGGGTGCTTAGAAAGTAATGCAAATGGCTCTCTTAAACTTATGATAGTCAGACAAGATGAGCAAGTGGTGCAAGCCAGATTGACACAAGTCAAATTTTTATTTATTGAGCAGCAATTCACCAAGTTAATGTAACACACAAATAGAGGTGCATATCACTACTTGATAATTGAGGGAAGGAACAAGAATTATGAATCCAACTACTTCAATTTGTAGCTAAATAGGAACTTAATTTAACGAGTGATCCAGGTCCACCGAGTTAGACAAGAATGAAATGACCATATTGGGTAGTTGACCAATTCATATAGGAATCATTAAAGCAGTAATATTAAGCATCCTCTCATGCTTCCACCAAACATTGTTGGCACAAGGCCACAAAACATTTTCCCCACATTACAGAATGGCATCAGTATCAGCCAAACATTGAAGGCTCAACTCAAGGACAGCTTAAATATAAAATGCACAGCTCTTTGTGGTTAATCTAGTAAATCCCAAACAGAGAAAATAACCCAGCAATTTAACATGATCCAGTTGCATCAGATTGGGAAAAAATCCTACCATGGGCCACTACAGTCGAAATTACAATAAGAACAGATTGGAGGTAAATAAGGAGCAGTGATCACGAACCTGAACAATATATTTGCTGAAACGAGATAGGGTCCAACAGGAGATGCTTCGTATTAAAGGGAACTTGTCGTCTAAAAGTGGGATGAGAAAGGTAATAATCTGCATTGGGGGCAAAAAAGGTTACTTTCTTCCAAAGAGAAGATATTCCGAATAAGTCCACATGCCTCAACATGTCATTTGCTGCCATCCACGGAGTTAAATCACTTCCCATAAAACAGGATTCTCAAATAAACTTAAATTGGCGAAGAAAGACATAAGCGGTGATTCTTGCAAATAGAAGTGTCATAAATTTCAAAGAGAGACACCTTCAAACATGGCTAATCAATATGAAGGAGCTAGCAAGTGACAGGATTACCTCCGACAAATGAGGAAATAGTCCATTTATGCAGCCTTCTGCTATGGCACCAAGAGCTAATACTGCTGCTTCTCTTTCCTTCCAAGCTTCATCTCCTGTAGCAGACAATTTAGTCTGTCCAGATATAACAAGTTCTGAACATTAGATCCACTGATGACATGCTATTGCACACAAATGACAAAAGCTAAAGTTAGCCTGTTTCCTCTCAATTTTAGCATAATCAACAATTTTCCCAACTCCCGAGATGATACATCACGAGTTATCATGAGTGACAGTTCAGCTATTGCATCGCTAGCAACACCGCTGTGACTATGATGGAATTATATACTCAAGGTGATGTACATGATAAATACTGGCGTTGCAATTTAACTAACCCTTTTTAGTTAGAATTTACAAAAACTATTAACATGGATAAACAATCACCTGAACCACAGGCATCAATGTTGGTAGAATGTCATCCCCGAATACATTAGACATAATGTCCAGAGCAGCTGCACTGCACTTCCGTAAGTTCCACAAGTTTACAATATCTTCATCCTGCAATTAAGAAGCATCAAATTTTTCAAAAGTCACTCATGTAGTAGTGTTCGCTAATCAAAAAGAAATTGCGATACTGCAAAAGCTAAACAACATACATCATCTTCACCATCCTCCGAACCATGTAAACGCGAAGAATGAAATCGAGGCTTGAGATCCTGATCACCGTGACTTCAAGTGTAATTATTCCAAAATTGCCATTTATCAATTTTTTTCTCAGTAAAGTAAGAGGAATGACAATTAAACCTGATCACGGTCTGGGAGAGATCCATCTTCCTGAAATAACAAATACTGGTCAGCTAAAACCACGAATGCCCAATTTTTCAGACTTCAGAGACATCTAAAAAGGTGAATCAAACAACATACCTCAGCCTCCAAAAGCGACTCATCATCATCAGCATATACCATGTTAGACAGCAAGACCTGAGTAGTTGTGTTGGAACATCACATATAAGAACATACTCCTCATGCATGGGTACATCATCCAAAATGGGCATGAAAAGAGATACACAGAATGAAGCATACTGGAATCAACCGTGGCAAGAATTCTCTCAAGTTTTCTGGTGGCAACTGAGCATCACAATATGCTGACCTGTCAATGACATCCATAATATAAAATTTGACAGGGCAAATCAGTCGAAAACTAAAGAGGCGCCAATTATTCACAAGAAAGCAAGAGTCACCACTCGTGACTTGAAAATTTGAAAGCAAAAAGAACAATTGAAACCAAAAAAGTAATGAACATTTATTCATGCCAACCAGTTCTGCAGTTTAAATTGGATTAGGTGCAATCAGGCAGATAGAAAACCACTCATCCTAAGAATTCAACAGATAATTAGGAACACAGATAGCACCACCCACCCACCCCCCACCCCCAAAAAAAAAAAAAAATTGGAACACAGATACCCTGTACAATACTGATCAAAACTAAAAAGATAACCTATGTAATTTACCCCATGAGGCTACCAAACTTTTTTAGTAGAATCCTACCACCAAGACATGTATAATCAGGGGTACCAAATCATGCATATTAGTGTTATCCCCTTTAAAATTTGGCCATCCATTTTGTCAAAAGAGAGGGCAACCTATAGCGAGTTCAAAAGAAATTATCCGCCTTCTTCTTGATAAGTAATAAGAAATTATTCTTTGCTGAATGCAAAAGTTACTATATTATCTCAAGCAACTTATTGATTTCCTCCTACCACAGAATTAAGATCTCATTGAGTACTGCCAATATCTACATAAGAAGTAGCAGAAGTAGCAATTTACCAGAATTCACAGGCTTCAAGTGCCACTTCATCATCTGGATCCTTGCTGACTAGCAAAATATACTCTATGACATTCCTCAAGTGAGGCTGCATTAAAGCAATAAGACGACATCAAAAATAGGCAAGAGGGGGAATATCGTTCCAATACTCCTTATAGGCAAGACCACTTTAGTGAACAAACTGAATTGATTTCTCATGAAAGGAGTAAAATGCATGATCTAGGCGATACAACAAGATAATAAAATAGAACCAGCAACTCTGACATCTAGTAACGGATTGAACTCCCATTCAGTGTATAAGTGAGAACTGAATCTTGCAAGAATCCATCCGAAAACCAACAACCAGAAAATAAACCAAAATAATTACTTAGAATACTAATCCTGATACACTAAGGATTGAAAACTAACTTCTCCAAACTACAATACAAAACGAGACAAGACCAATAAGAGACTTGAAAACAAAATTTGAACGGAGAACAATGTTTACCTCCAAAAAGGCAGGACGAACTTCAACCAGTTGAACAAATGCGGAACATACCTGTAGAAAAACCAACAAAAGTGAGTATAAGGCAGAAGTTTTCTCCATATCAAACCAAAACTAATTATCACAGAAACGGAGTTCAAAAACCTCTTATGTCATTCTGCATGCGAACGAAGCACTAGACTTTCATTGAGAAGAGGAATAGACAAGTAGATAAAATCAGAAAAACAGTCCAGACATCCAGCACACTGACTTGAGAATCACCTATAGTTTCCTAGATGAGATAAAAACCAGTCACAGCATGATACCTACGACTTCTTGTCAATGGTCTGGGCGTAATGGAACCTCTTTGATGGCTATCACAGCATTAATCCACATCAATCAACAGAAATTTGAACATTAAAGTCACAACATACTTGAAGTATCAGAATCATAGCCCAAACCAGGATGGAGGAAAAAAGGTAACAGCCAATTTCTAAAAGACATACAAATACTCCAATATCCTCTTAAGACCTAGATATACAACTCAGGTTGCTAGATCCCACATTCCTGGAGTGTGGTACATATTTATCCCGAGTTGAAGTGAAGTGAAGATTCATTTTAGACTTTAATTCAATTTTAAGAGCTCCGTTATCTATCAGAATAGGTTTTACAATCTCCATTTCTTTGATAGCAGCAGTAAAAAGTTCCCATCCTTGTACTCGCAACCCATGCCAAGTTCTTCAACACCAAGCAACGAGACATTGTCACAAAACTGAATGCTATTAGCTGTACTTTTAATGATTACAGTTGCACTCCCCTGACAATGCAGCTTATAAGCAACAACAACACCACATAGCAAAGCAGGAAATGACAGAAGGCAACATCCTTGGAGCATCTATGCCCAAGCACGCAATATGAAAATAAACAAAGCAAAGCTTAACACTTGAAAGTATTAAAAAGAAGTTTTCTGTAGTGGAAAGCTCAGATAAGGAGAGGGCACGCATACAGAACAGGAATCAAATTATGCAGCAATTCCTTACCAACTTCCGCACATCTGGAGAAGGGTCATTGGCGAGAAGAAACAACCCTTGGAGATATTTATCCATAGATAAATGTAAAACCTACAAGAGAAACAGCATGGAAGTGAAAATGGAACACAAAGAACAGGATAAAAAGTAATGACTGGAAAGGTCACCAAATTGGTACTCACTGTAGGCATCAGCATAATGAATTGATTCACAGAACTCAATGAAAGCTTTCTGAGAGAAGCTTGAGGTGATTGAAAAAGCTGTTTGCAGACAAATCTCGTTAGAGAAGGAACTGAGAGTACAACATCAAACAAAAGGAAACATTGACATGATCTTAAACAAATAAATAAAACTTGAGCAAGAATGTGGAACAATGGAAAGGGGGAAAACGATTTAACCTGGAGAAATCTTGGAAGGAAAATAGTTATGGGTCGCTCAGATAATCCAGGTATATCAGAATCAAGGAGTTGTGGAACATCCTCGCATATCTGCATATGACAAGATCTTTAGCATGCAAATTTTGCGCTATTTTTACAAAAGAAGATTTAAGTCATGTACTACTACAATGATTCAACCAATAGTAGTTCCAGTTCACATCATCTTTGATTGACAATCACACAAGAAAGACATAACAATTGCCTTCGCAATATCCATCAGGTGGAGAATATAGAAATCCGGGGATCTTATTTAATTAACCAAAATACAGAAAAGTAGTCCACTTCCCTTACTATTGCAGGTGCTTAGACATTGGCACCATGAATTAAGCACCATGAATTATACAGTACCCAGTGAGACAATGATAAGTTGCACATGTGATGTTGATGTATAGGAAGAAGCAGAAGTTGATACCTTGGATAAAGCATCCATTGCACCCTCCATGTGATTTACATCGTTACTGTCCAAGCCAGTCACAAGAGCCTGCAGCAACTCCGGCCATCCACCAACTCCCTCTATCTGTACAAGAACACTTATAATGGTTCCAGCTGTCGACCTTATGTGTCTATCTGTTGCCCCTAGAGAAGGTAACAACTCTGATTTTATATATCCCTGATTTGCGAGAGGCATGTTTTTGAATGCAGCTCTCAGGTTATTTTTCAAAAGCAACCCAGCTGCTTGCCTTATGTCAACTGACTTCCCCTGTTACAAGAACCAACCAGTCTGTTCAGTGATAGCAGCTTACGAGGAATGTCACACCACATTCAGACCATTTCTGCTCTAAAGAAATTCTAGACACATATAACACATCCAAGTTTATATATATGCATTCTTCCATAAAGTAAAATCATGTATCAAAGGAAGCTAAAAACTAAGCAAAAAAGTAAAATAAGAGATCTGCTCACTATACTTCAAGAAACTTGGTTCTCAAATCATTTTTCTACGAATTATAGTTGAAGAAGCATAGTAGGTTCCAAGCCCCGATAAAGGAGAAAGGTCGCAAGCTTGCAATACAATCACATAAATATGCCCAACTATGATGTTGTTCCTCAAATGCCTGAATATATAACCTCATCTAGTTTCATTGAACTGTATTCCAGAAAGACTCAATAATAGCGGAGAAAGGAACTCAAACATAAGTCAATACACAGCAAGAAGAACACACACTAGACATAGACGTAATTGTTACAATTAAGCTGATCAACATTGTGTAAAAGTTAAATTCACTTATCAATTAATCAAACACTGATGACTTAAAAGACAGTTCATCGATATCTAAGAGTAAAATTTTCAAGCCCCAAAACAAACACTCCCTCAGTTCTCTCTACTCCACTTTATCGGGCAACATTTCAGTTTCAGTCAGCTTTCTAAATTAAGAAACAATTTAACTTAAACAGAATGCAACACTAGTTTCAAAAGTCTCCGTACCTATTCAAACTTTGTCACATAAATTGAACGGAGCAACTTATCAAGTTATATAAACCTAGAACTTGTCATAATCTATAAAATAATGAGTTAATATTAGAGCAATAAATAGAGAGACCTCGGCACGTGCGAAGATAAAAGCGAGGTAATTATTGAAATCAGGGAAGTGAGAGTAGTGTTGTAGTTGTTGCCAAATCTGAGACTTATCAGAAGTAGCTGACATTTGTTGCTCTAACAATCCACAGATCTCTTTAAACCCTTCCTCTTGTGGCTGCCACGTCGCCGCCATTGATAAAAGTTTCTAGAAGAAGATCGGAGACTAAATGGGAATTTTCGGACAAAGTTGCCGGTGACGAGGAAAGGTGTGTGTTTGAAAGACGACTAATGAAGTAGAGGGGTTTTGGTGAGCGAATAAGGATCTGGTGTGTACGCGGTGTAGTGTAAGTGGTGTGTCGAGCGGACCCCACCCTATGTTTCAATCATTGGGCCATTGGCTGGACAGTGGAGACCAAAGAATATTGTGTACGACACCAATTTCTGTTAAAGAGAAATTATGTTAGCTGTGAATTTAGAAATTTTATTTTTAAAGTAAAAAGATATTTTCTTTACTCTACAAATTTATTAGTAATATTTTAAAAAAAATATTATAAAACAGAGAAAGTAGAACATAAATTTTGGTTTCCTCTTTCTCTCTGTACCACTCAAAAAATATAATTATTGTGTATGAGACTCGAACTAAAGATCTAAATCTTAAGTTTGATACCCCTTCACCACTAGACTAGATAATATTTTGTTGATCAATGTGGATCTTCATATGATGACTTGTTTGTAGAGGTCAAGATGATTGAAATATCGGCAGAACCTACGAAGATTGAACATTGAAGCTTTAATTCAATTCCTGTGATTATTGTTTTGATTTTATGTGATAGAAAGTTCATTAAAGGAAGATAACCAAAAGCAAACTCTGTGTTTTGACTTGGGTAACATAATAGAATTAAGGCTTACTGATCTAGACTATTTGATAGTCTATAAGTTAGTCTATCCAAAAGGATTCCAATTTCCAAAAGAACTCCATGTAATATGGTCTATATTTACTTTATCCTAATACTTTTCAATTCAACAACAACCTCACAGAGATAATCATTGACAGTGACCATTGCTGCTAGGGGCACACATATTCACTTGTAACAATCCCAAGAAACAAACTTTTAAGTTAAACATAAATGAATACAAATAAAGAAGACAATACCTTAATATGTGAAAGGAAGAAAAGAAAAGAGAAAGTGATCAACAAAAGTCACAGTTGCGTGAGCCCTTAAGAAAAAGTGCATGAATGAAGAGACAATAATTAACGATGAAGAATGAAGATCAGAGAACGATGAGAAATAATTATATAGACAACTAATTATTAAAAAAGAGTGAAGCTAAGTGTAGCAACTCTCACCGATCGTATGCTTACGTGATTGTTCGCATGCATCCCTTCATTTCTTCATAGCAAGTTCGCAGCCCTTCGTCCAAAGTTTTGTTTTCTTCTAGTTTTCGTTCGGCTATTTAGGTTGCTTTGGTTGTTTGCAAGGTTTGGTATTTTTAGAATGTAGAGAGGCAATTTAGTAATCTGACATTTTTTATTTTAGAGGATATGCTTTTATAGTAATATATATATGATGATATGATATGATGATATGACATAAAAATTCGACAATTAGCCCGATTCACAAAGTTTGACTTAAATTTTTGAGCAAAAATATGACATTTTGGAAAGTTTACAAACTTCGTGGAAGTAGTATCAGGGCTTTGAGTGAAACAATTACTAGCAATTACTATAGTCTAGCAAATGCACTTGTGAGACTGTTATTTTGTATCAACAAACACGTTCTTAAATATCATATATCTCAAACTTTCCAGTCTTCGAGAGAACCTCATACAAGGCAGCATTATTCACCAAAAAATCCAAAAGAATCAGCTTACACTCCAAGGAGAACAATAAAATAAGCCAAATTATATAACAAGAGCTTTGTAATTCCTAAAAGCCCCCAACTATTACTGACATTCAGTAAATAAACCACACCCTGCAATATCTTTGCCAACACAACACAATAAATTACACGGCTTAATTGGTTCTCAAAAGAATATCAATGTCTTTCAAAATGCCGAAGAGCCTTGGATTGGTACTCTCATTGGAGAAGCCTTTTATTATTGAGATGGAAGAAGATACTCAAGGAAACAACATATTAAGCTCGTACCAAGGCAATCACGCAGAGACTAGAAAGCTGTTCCTTCCTATCAACTAGATGCATCACGGCTGTAATACTGATCCAGGGTCTTCGCAGGGATACGATGAAGAAGCTCACGAGGGAAGATGCGAAGTAGTGTCCACGCTAAATCAAGTGACTGGAATATGTTGCGGGTGTCATATGCTCCTTGGGCGACAAACTTCCGCTCAAATTTGTCAAGAAACTCCAAGTATAGCTGTTTCATTCATATATAGGAGGGTATTCTATTAGTAATCTCAACAATTGACTTGATAAATAACTGAAAACTAATTCAAATAATTTTCTCAGTTAAATTACCAGGTCCTCAGACGAAAGTGCTTCCTCTCCAACCACAGCTTTCATTGCCTGGACGTCCTTTCCAATAGCATAATTTGCATACAGCTGATTTTTTATTTTTTTTTAAATAAAAAGTTGCACAAAAAAAAAAAAAAAAAAAAAAAAAAAAGAAGAAGAAGAAGAAGACGACGACATGTTAAGCTAATTGAAAGTAAAACTGCATCAAGTCTGCCTGAAGAGATCAAGATGAAGGGAACAGTGAAAAACATTTTTGTGAAAGTTGATCTTACCTGGTTGGATACATCAGAATGATCCCTCCTAGTCATACCCTCACCAATGGCACTCTGAAAAAGTTTTTAAGGGTTTGTTATCCTTATCACAATTTGTCAAAAGCATCTAGATGGACTGAAAACAAAATAGATCCAAATGCTCACCTTCATCAACCGAGACAGGGATGGAAGCACATTGATTGGTGGGTATATCTGTTAAAAGTGCAGACAATGAAAAGAAATGCTTGAGACATTTTCTGTTCAAAAGCCAAAATGCCTTGTAAGAAATAACATTTTTTTACAAGGATTAAGGAGTAAACATATTGAATCCATCCAGTCATAAAAGCTTCAACCATGGCTAATCAAATGAGAACCTTTTGTAGCAGTGACGGCGCAGCCAATTTGAAGAAATACCAGACTCAGCAAGCAGTGAGATGCTTACAGTGACTCAAGACGTCACAGACATTCTATGTGTGTTGCATATATGTTCAATGAAGTTGTCCACAGTTAATTTGTAATGTAAAAAGATTCTAAATATGCAATTAGAAGTATTACAAACCAATGCAGAGTTTACTGTGTGTGTTTGAAGAGTAAAATAAAGTGGACCTTCCTTATAGCTGAACATGTCTTTTTACTTTTGCTTTGGCATCCTTTTAATTGGCATATCAGATGTCAAAACAACAATATGCCATTCTATTGAACACATCTCTAAGCAAAATATGTAAAATGACCTTAAAATGGCCAATATCTTAGATTTTGTTCTGAAATAAAATGCAAGAATGAAATTATTGGGGATCATTAGTGTTCATTCCGGTGTTCAACGAGACAGCAACCTAAATTTCAAGATAAATGGTTGCGTGAAGTTTATAAAAGGTGTAAGGCGATGCATAAATGCATAAAAGAATTATTATGTCTTAATATCAGTGCATGGCTTACACTAACATAACATGATAAAGCAACCTAAACAGGAAAAACGTATTATGTGAATATTACTTGAATACTTTTCAAAATTTTAAAGGAAAGAGCAAAACAGTTTTCAACGACCTTACAAGGTAGAAATGACTTAGCCAAGGCATGGAAGTCAGCCTTGTAAGTAGATTCTGGTTATGGAATTAAAATAGAAAACTGAAAAGATCTCTTTCCTTCAACTTATATGTAGCGTATGCCATATGAGGTACGTAAACAACATAGGATTATAATAAATGAAAAGAGAAAGTCAAGCAGTGACTCGCATCAAAGAGCACGAATTGATTCTTAAGAATCGCCAGAAAATGTTTGGGTCTTTGTATAGCTATCATAGTATGAGGAACTAAAAGAAGAGAAAACATGGTCAAATTTCCCCCTAATGCTCAAGCATAAAGTGGACCACTCGATTTTTGCATTACTTTCTCTTCTGGATTACTACTTAGCTATCCAGTTTACTGAAAAAATTATTTCAGTTTCCAAGCCACCTGATTGAGATGATCCAAAACTAAAATTATGATTAGCATGAAATACTTTTCTATTGTAAGCTAAGTTGTGCGGACTTTTCAGTTTTGGTGCCGCATCCGTGTCAACACGACATGGGCGTGGGATCCGTACCGAATTTGGTCAAACCAAATTGGGTACTTTGACCACAAAATAGGAGAAATTTGAGACAAAATCTAGCCATAAGCCTACTATGATTTTGTTTCAGAAGTCTAAGGTCATGCCATCCTGGAGAGTGTCTAGATGCCGGCCAACAAACTCGTGAATAAAAAACTTTCTACACTCTAACAAAATACATGCAAGTTTCCACTTAATCATAATTTCGGCATACTTTTATAGCTTTTATTTTTAGATATCCAATATATTTTTAGCCGAATCCCCGCACCCGTATCCGTACCTAGATCCACACCCCCGAATCTTAAAATTTAGATCATGAAGGATCTGCACCCATGTTGGATACCCGCACCCTAGTTTGAGCAACTTAGATTGTAAGCAATAAAAAAGGATCGTAAACACAGAATTTAAAGTACCCCTTAAATTTAGATTACCCCTACTGAATCCTAGAGATTATAAGTTATAATTATACCTGCCGGTTATGAAGCTGTCGATCAATATATATTTGTCCTTCAGTGATATAACCTGTAAGATCTGGAGTTGGATGCGTAATATCTGTTCATACAACATAAGATAGAAATTGATCAATAAGTAGGAAAAAACAATCAGAAGCAGAAATATAGCCAAAATTATACTCCCTCCGGTCCAATTTATAAGATGTTTTGGCCTATTTTTTTTGGTCCACAATATTTGATCTTCCCAGAAATCAAGAAGGTTTTTTCTAATATCACCCTTGCTAATAAATGACTTAAAACAAAACTCTAGGTAAAAATAGCTTGGATAAGGGCTAATGTGGTCAATTACATTGCTAATTAATGCTAAAAAGGTGATTTTCTTAAGGTGTGAAACACCCAAAACATCTTATAAAGTGGACGGGAGGGGGTAATGGCTAACAGCTTGTTACCATCATTAGGCATGGTTAGAATTGGAATTTGTGTGATAGATCCCGTCCGTCCCTCGATACGTCCAGCTCGTTCATAGATAGTTGCAAGATCAGTATACATATAACCTGGATATCCACGCCTTCCAGGCACTTCTTCTCGGGCAGCAGATACCTGTAATAGGATATATAGTGTTTTATGATGCCAATAGTCTTAAGGAAAGCTTAAAAATACTCGACAATGTCAGTTAACCCATAGGTCATACTAATGTTGCTCATACTAGGCCAAACCATAAGAATGTAAAATAAAAAATTGCAGATGCAATTATTGAAAAATACCTCACGAAGAGCATCAGCATATGAACTCATATCAGTTAGAATCACAAGAACGTGCTTTCCACATTCATATGCTAAATATTCTGCAGTTGTCAGAGCAATCCTAGGAGTGATAATACGTTCTATTGTAGGATCATTGGCCTGCAAAATGTATTGGGTAAGAGATCAGATTTTTGAAGAAGTGCAATCATTTTATTTAATGAATGGTGAAGCAAAGATCACTTAATGGTCCATGTTAAAAGTGCAAGCATTACCAGGTTTAAGAAAAGTGTCACTCTCTCCATGGATCCATTTTCCTCAAAATCACGTTTGAAAAATTGAGCCGTTTCCATGTTGACTCCCATAGCTGCAAAGACTATGGCAAAATTGTCGTCTTCAGCACCACCCTATGGCATCAAGCAGATAATTAAGACTCATATCAACATGAACACAATTGAATCGCCTGGAATAAATGAAATGGATGATGATATGTGCCCGTCCAGCAATTTAATAGTGGGCCAGATAAGGAACAGACAATGAACAAACTCTCTGTAACAACTCTCACGACAGGTTTAACTTAAAGTAAGTTAGGATGAAGTGGCGGCCTTCAAATATTAATAAACTTCCTCAGGAGACCAAAAGAAAATTTATATTTTTGGTATGTCGTCTTCAATGCAGTAAATATAAGCCTACCGTGTCACGAAGATTTTAATGTTATTAAAATTCCTCAGGAGACCAAAAGAAAAATGAGAAGATAAATGCTGAAATATATTTTGGTTACGTAATCTTCAATGCAGTAAATATAAGCCTACCATGTCAAATGACAGGTAAATTGTTAAGATATCAGTCAGAACTTGCCCCGAGAGCTTTAATCTAGTGGTAAGAGCCCAACACGTGATTTATGGTTTAAGCGCACCTCTCAAGTTCAAACCCTACCGCAGACAAAATCTTGGACTTAAAGTGAAGAAGATTACAGGACACGACCATTATCCACCAAGTTTTCAACCGTGCACCACTGACACTCGGAGATTTCTCGGTTATCAGAAAAAGAAAAAGAGAGAGACAGAGAGATTTGTCAGAACTCAAAACATCCTTTTCTATCTCAGAGAGGAAGCCAAATGCATAATGTCTCTCTCAAGCAATGCAACAGACTTCCATTATCAGAGCATTCAAGACATTCGTAATAAAGCACTACTACTAACCTCAAGAAGATTGTCAGATTTCTCCAACCTCTTCACTAGACCAGCCTGACGACAGATCTGGGCTGCAATTTCATTATGAGGAAGACCAGCAGCAGAGAAAAGAGGAATTTTCTGCCCTCTAGCAATTGAATTCATGACATCGATTGTTGAAATTCCGGTTTGAATCATCTCTTCAGGATAGGTTCTCTCACTAGGGTTGATAGAACTTCCTAAGATTGACAACAGCATAATATTAGTGGAGAATCACATAAAAGAACAATAGAAAGTGGTCATATTAGAGCTCAGTACTTGCCAGAAATATCTAAGTAAGCCTCAGGTAAAATTGGAGGACCATTGTCAATGGGCTTCCCTGAACCGTTGAAGATACGTCCAAGCATATCCAGTGAAACTGGTGTTTTTAACACCTGCAAACATTTTTTTTTTTTTTTTGATGAGAAAGGTAAAGATATTATTGATGAGTACCAAGAAGGTACAAATATGTACTAACACCTGCAAACATATTATCAGGTAAGTTCTTAGACAACAGTACTCTCTCTCTCTCTCTTAAAATAGAGATTCAGAAACATGCTAACATTCTCAAGTTTATTAATAATTCTCATTTGAGCATTTTACCTCGTACGTACAAAAGTCTGGTGGAAAAAGGAAAAATGCAAGAGAAGACGGAAGGCTAAAGTAAGGGAGCAACATATATTTCCAGACCATGGTTTTTCTATGGATTACAAACTAAAACTTAATTACCAGGGGTATACGTCTTGGAAGTTCTAGGGGACGAAGCTAGAGAAAATACAAGCTACACTATACCTCTCCAGTAAACTGCACAGTTGTGTATTTATTGTCAATTCCAGATGTTCCTTCAAAAACCTGGCAAAGGAAAACAAAATCCTTAAGCAGACTGAGTTTTAAGAAAATTTAGTGAAGGTTAAAAGTTGAAGTATATGGTACATATTTGAAATTTTAAACAATTATGTGAAGCAATAAGTGATGCCAAAAGATAACCAACCTGAACAACAGCTTTTTCTCCATCAACCTCCAGTACTTGCCCACGTCGTATTGTTCCATCTCCCAAACGAATGTTGACAATCTCCTGGTACTTGGGTCCCTGACAAGAGATAACACACGTAGATATTGTTCTAAAGCACTAACAGAGAAAATTAACAATAAACAACATCAAATTTAAGAGGAAAAAAAGGTATAACAAAGTGTACAAGGATTACCTTGACTTTTTCGAGGATAACAAGTGGTCCAGCAACACCTGAGACAGTTCTATACTCTGCAATTTTTTACATAATATTGGAAGTAAGAATCTTATCTTCAATACGAGACAAGTTTAATAAGTTCCCTCTCTTTTTTCAATAAGTATAACAGGCTAGTAAGATTTAAATTTAGATTGTGTAGAAACTACCAACAACAACAACAACATACCCAGTTTATCCCACAAGTGGGGCCGGGGGAGGGTGAGATGTACGCAGACCTTACCCCCACCAAGGTGGAGAGGCTGTTTCCGATAAGACCCCCGGCTAGGAGAAATAAAGACATTAGAAAATTTTGAAAATCAAAACAACAATACCACAATAGACAACAATACAATGCTAGTGAAGAAGGTGAAACTAACGCTTATCCAAAATAAACAAACACATCAGTAGAGAAAACGGCACAGACTAAGATGGAAATCAATTATATACATATAATACTATATCCAAGAAGAGAACAGACACTCGACTAGTATCTAATCATCTACCCTAATCTTTGACCTCCACGCTCCCCAATCTAAGGTTATGTCCTCGGTGATCTGAATCTGGGCCATGTTTTGTCGGATGTGTAGAAACTACCAAAAAACAAAAAAGATGCGGAATTATGTCTGAAGGTCTAGATGCCAATTCAGTGAATATGGTAATTATAACTTGAATGTTGGAAACCTCAAAACTAAGAATATCCTCCATGTAGTGTATATGCAGAAGGTACGTCAAAATTTCTCTATACGTTTATAGGTTGCATCAATTGATGAACTATCCATTGTCCAGCAGATAAAACCAAACAAGACATTCTCAAAAGTCGTAGAGTTACTAAATATTTATCAATAAAATCCTAACAGCTACTGAAACTAAAGGAAACAAGTCTATTGTTATTTGCCTTTCAATATCTGACAATTGATTATCAGCAGAGGGCATCAGAAGGGCTTCAAGAACAGTTCTACACCACTCGACAAAACTCTATTCTTAAATCTACATAGTACTAACTAGGACCACAAGTGAGACATTCAGCTTGTTAGTTCAATATAGCATGTGCAACTTATCTCTGAATATCATTGCAGATAATTGCAATCATAAACCCGCACCACATTATTTCAAATTGAAAACTAGAGATGGACTCTCAGAACCTATAAAACTCAGGTGAGAGCTCCGTGACTGGTTCCTCCTATTAATCCTTATGCCTAACACGGGCTTAAGGACTCATTTCCAGTGCCGGTTAATTACACACATGAGCATATGAAAGCGGAACACGTTCAATAAGCCTATAGGCGAAAATAAAGCACGCGAAGAAGAAAGATGTATAAGACATACCCATTCCAACCTCCAGGTTACCCTCCTCCATTGAGTCAATGTTTTTTTCCGCACCCATATTTTAACCTGAAATATTAACAAGTAAAATGAAGCAACATCATACGCCAGAAAGTACCGATAATCGGATCAAATCTCATTACATAAACAAAACAAAACAAAAAAAAAAAAAATCACAATGACAAACTAAGCAACAGAGACTGATCCAGAATTTTAAATCAGTTGTTAAGTACAAATTTACATGTATATATATAATATAAACTATATAATAGTTCAATATTAAAAAAAGGTAGGGCAAAGTAACAAACAAATATATAAACAGTTACATAAAAGAGCAATCAGGGGATATATGAGTAAAGGCAGAAGAAGTTGGGATTATGTGTGTAGCAATGAGATCCAAGGATTATGAATTAAAGATGCGATGATGGATCTGTATAAAAAGGTAACTACCTTTTGTTGTGCTTTTCAATTTTAGACAGAGCAAAAGAGAGGTGGACCGGAACTGAGATCTAATGGTTGCCAGATAAAATTATTATACTTAGCAGTTTATAAATGATAATGAGAACGTGACAAGATGGAGGTGGTGGTTTTGTAATTTTTGTTATTAGTGGCGTTAGTAGTGATTATGTTTTTGTTTAAAATTGGAAATCAACGTAATATCCCAATTTTGTTATTCTTTTTACTGATTGTTCAAGTTTTTAGTTAATTTAAGTAGAGGTAATTTTGGATTTATTTCGAAATCGATACAGTTGTAATGAGGATATTTACTAAGCGGACAAGTGTTATTTTGTCGTAGGTGCACCTGCAGCCACATGACTCTTGCGCCAAGAGCCAATTGATTGCTTGGTGGGACCCATAGTGTGAGACTTGCACGTTCGTATTGAAAATTCACTAAAAAGAAAAAGAGAAAAAGAAAGAAGAAAAATCTAAAATGAATGGTTTGGGTTTGGGGTAATTTAGTTCTAAAGTGTCCCCTATTCCCTTTTTTTTTTGGCTCAGCAAAATATATCAAAAATCAGAAGAAAAAGAGTTTATTTGAACAAGTAAGAATCCATTTAATTTACTACTATGTTCAATCTTTCCATTCAAGGCACCAACGTGGGAGAAATGAATGTGTATTATTGTTTTTAACTCAATTATCCTAAGTAAACATTGATAAAATGGAAGTAAATTCTTTTCCTTATTGTTGCTAAAAATAAAGAAACTCGCCAAGAGTTGAGAATTTGAGATACATAACATAAATAGAGGATATCTTCTCTGTCTACAAGACAAACTTGTACTACTCCTTCCATCACAAAAAAATAACATATTTCTTTATTTAGTAACAATTCAACTTTATAGATGATTTTCAATTACACAAATTCTTATGAATTTGTTTCAAATCACAAGTTTCAAAAATCTTCTATATTTCTTAAATTCCGTGTCAAGTCAAACTGCTTCACATAATATGGGACGGAGGGAGTATTATGCTTTGTTGCTCCTCATGCTTCTTAGCTTATAGGAGTATATATTTTAGCAAATCATCCTTGAGTAATTTTTATTAATTATAAGATAGACTCTACAAAAAGGAAAGTATAAGTAAGGAAGGTGAAACGTTATCTTATAAAATTATTGAGAAAACCACCCACAACTAGCAAGCACACAAAAAATAAGAACTAACAAGAATTAAATAAAATATAATCGTCATAGAGTTTATAACATACACTATGATAATATTACAAATGATAATGCCAATAAAATGGAATATATAAAAGCCAAGAAAAAAGTTGGGTTCAGGCTCAAACTTCAGAGTCAAATTTGCTGTTATTTTCATAACGAGAAAAGGTTCTCTGTTCAGAATAATGGAAGAGCAGAGAGCTCATTGCTTATCCGGATTCTCCCATGTAGCCAACTGTTACAGATATTGAGATAACTTGAAGAAAGTAGCTAGTCAGGTGCAGCTCAGTATAACACCAAAGTAAGACATATGACAGGCACAGCTCCAGTTACTGCATTGGTTAGTTCAACTTGTTTGTTTGTTAGTTACAACTTACAAGTTGGTTAACTAATAGTAGAAGAGAAGATGGTATGGTTATAAGGTACATCTATACATGTATTGTGTAAAACTCAATTACAATCATCAATACAGTCATATACTTCTTTTTCATCTTGTGTAATCCATTTTTAGCTCCTAGAGCTAAAACTGACATTTCTCGAGCTATTCATCTAGCTCCTGAATTCTTTTTGTATCAGACACTATGTGTGAGCTATAAGATATATACATTGGTTCTGTAAATATACAAAGGAAATGCATCACTGAAGAAAATAATCAGACCATGGAAACAGGGCTCTTATCTCCTTCAAATTCCTGTTCAGGGTGCGTAGAGTTTGAATGTGAGCCTCGTCTTCCTCAACTGGAATTATCTTTGCACTAGTACCTTCACCAAGATAGTCTACCACCCTGTTGGCTGCTTCAAGTCCCGTCACGTATGATTTCTCCTGTTAAAATTTGTTCCATAAATTTGGTACTCATAGAAAGAACATTACGAAGCAATAAGGCGCTAGCTATACAAGAAAATAATGGTGAAAGAGCTAGGACCTGCGACCATGATCCATGTCGGTTTATAATCCAGTCTCCAGCCAGGAACAAGTTCTCAAAAGATGTCGATCCATCCATCATGTACTTGTAAGAACCTTTTAGGAAGTAAAATGTGGCACAAGGAAATTTGTTGAGGTTCAATGCATATGAATTGAAAAATTTATGATGAGTTAGCAAAGTAAGCCTTAAAAAACTCACCAGGAAAGAAATGTGTCAAAGCCTTTGGAAATCTTTCAATTTCCTTGTCAATCACTGTGGCATTCTCAAAGTCCTTAATGCACTTCGAAAGGCAAGACATCACTTTACTAACTATTTTATCATCCCTCAGAGGCAACAAGTCAGCGGCATGATACTGCACTGATTATAAAACATGACCAACATATATCAGAATTGACATATGGTATAAGCTCTTGTATTTAATGGAAGGATAGATGGATTAGAACCAATAAACGAACAACAACAATTAGTCCGAAAGAGGAAACCTGTACTTACAAAATCAGCCTGCACCACTGTTACTGGATCTTCTTTATGCTCATCATATATCCCGTTTAAGTCGAAAAAGGTCCATGCATGTGAATTATCAAACCCAGATGACACATTGGATGCATGTGGAATGTTCACCTGTTGATTCATGAAATTACCATATAATAATAGAAAAAGCCACAGTCAATTTTCTGATCATCAGTTACTACTATATATGAACAAGATGAGCAAGATGAGAGGAGGAGAAAGTCATCAGCAATTCAGCAAGCAAAGCCAGGCATTAGCTGCACATAGATTTTATGTGAGAAAAAAAACAAGTAATATCAGAAGATTCATAACCAACATGGCAAAGATTTCATACGACGATCATGCAAATTTGTGGTCCTAGGCCCGCACTTCCTCACTATGTGACAATTTAGACCATTTGTGATCCATTAAAAGGCAATTTTCAAGAACCATAGTAGCCCACTAGCCCAGACACTTAAGTGAAGATGAGACCAGTGCTTTATATATAAGAAGATGCATTGGCTCAATCTATAAATTTACGCATATCGACCAGCAAAACACGTGAGTTGATAAGAACCACTTCCAAAATTTTGTTGTCTTGGTGTACATTTCTTATATGCAGAAAAGATGAAGTGCAATATTTCTATGAACACTTCTGACAAGTTCAAAAAGGACTTGTCACCACACACCTTCCTATCAAGTTGTAGCTTGACGCTAAGTAAATCAATACTGGCTAAGTTCAAAACCTTGAGAAAGTCATCCCTTGAACATAGTGCTGCACTGCATGAAGAAAAACACCCTGTCAGAAAGGGAGAGGAAAAGTCGAGTCATTCCAATTCCTGGTAATCATAGACCATCTTGAGTAGATTTCTGAAGTTTCTATTATTTTGGTTGGAGCAATAGGGAGAAAGCAAAGCTATTGCTGGGTCAGATTACACAACCCACTTGGCAGTAACTCAGAGATGAAGGTAGAGCACAACATGTACATTGAACATTGTTTTTATAATAATTAGTAGGTTCAGGCATATACCTGTTCTGAATGATCTCCTGCAGAGTGGATACTCCTACAGCCAAGATCACAGCGTCAGCCACAAAAATTTCTTTCTCACATATGACTTCAGAGATGCAGTTAGCCTCCTTGGTAAATAACATGTCCGTTACTTTTCTACCCTTAAGGAATTTGCATCCCTGGGTTTTGAGAGAATTTATCCAAGGCTCGAAAATATGTTCTCTAACTCTCCCACGACACCATACCAGATCAAAATGTTTCTAGCACAAAATAACAAAAAAGAAGAATCTATAAATTCATAAAGCCATGTAACAATAATAGAACAGATGGTCATCTTCCAGTAGGTGGAGTCATAGATGCATGCATCAGTCTATATCGCTCTGCACAAAATCAAATAACTGTTCCACATGCAATCAAAATGCAAAGATAATTTACCAATGCAGAAGGTCTCACATTTATGGTCTTGTTCTGGCAATATCAAAATATCTTCTATTCCTATGCCTTTCACATTATCACTAAATCCAGCATTAGTGAAGAATGCTCAATAACTTCCAATCCATGATTAAGACTGACATATGACAGTCCTACAAGTTGAAAATGCATCTCTCTATTTATAATTGATCATGCATATTAAAAAATTTAACTATATTTTCCAGCCTTGAACCCTGATTTTTGTCAAATGTCAAGACCAGTTGGAAAGAGCAGCATATTGCAAAGTACTAAATTGAAAAGAACCTGATGAGAAACAACATAGTAGTACAGAGCAGCAAGGGTGGCAGCAGCACTGCATTGCTCTGCAGGGGCATATAGGCCCACTTCAAGCAATGGATCAACAACGTCATGATAAAGCCTTTCCGTACATCCAAATTGCTTCAAAAGCTCCCTTGCAGTAACTTAATGAAATATTTTTCAAGTAAGGCACTTAAACAACATTATGTGTTTATCATGTGAATCCGACGATGACCTATCCATTGAAAGAAGAAGAATGCTGCAGATATCACTTACCTGGATCATACTTTGTCCAGGCACTATCAGTGTAGTCAAAGTCTATTACTGCAAACAGAAGAAAGCATGAGTAGGCAACATTGTAGCATGTATTTTTAACATTCAGACATAAGATTTCATAAATCATACTTGCAGCCATCAGAGGAAGCAATGTCAATCGATCCACCAATGGCACTCGCGCAAACTACAATCGTGAGGAACTTGACTCGATTAGAAAGATCTGGATATTCACTGTAGATAAAAAAAAAAAATCAAATATAAATAAAGGTGCGATGTCAAGAACAGTATACCTTACTGTATAATAGTGCTCCAAATGGAGCTGGCAATTGGGGTTCATTTTGGAATACTGGAAACTGAACCTGAAGAGTAGACCTTTCATTATTAAAAGAAATTGCCAAAGCAGTTGACTACTTGTTGATAATCACAAGCACTTTCTATTTTTTCAGTGATACTTTTGATACAAATGACACAAATAGATATAAGAAAGAAAGCAGCAAACTGGTACCAATGAAGACACACAAGAATATAATGTAAAAGCATGTGTTACTGTCCCTTCACTTCATATTATGGTATATTTTGATCCGTGAAGTTAAAAGCACTCATCACACTCACCTCCAATCCTTCTGCCGAGTACTGAGCAGATTTAGTCCAGTCGGTGAAGGGTTTGATGCCAATCTCATCAACTAGATCAAATATATTTCGATACGGATACCAGAAACCTGGTAACATAATCGAACTAGTATTAGAGGTAACAAAACAAAAAGGAAATGATATCCAATGAAAAAGTGGTAACTGCTCTTGGTGGATATGCTAAAAATAGAGTAAAATGTGAATTCTTAGACTCAGCCATCTAACTTCCCCCTCTAAAATATCAGCATATAAATCAAATCAATTCCCATAGTAGATAGAGTTCCAAAGGTTACTACAGGAAGGATTAATTACCGTGGATACCCACATCGTCAGGACTTAAAGACTGATTTTTGGGTCCAAATTCATAGCCACCTTCAAGAACAACAACCTCAAATCCCTGAAACTCAATACAAGAACATCAGTAACATCTTACAATTGCAAAAACTCATACTTTCAATAAAGAAACCATACTTTCAATAAAGAAACCATAACCTGTTTGCAGAGATGATGAGCAGCTCCAAGACCAGCCCATCCAGAACCCACAATCAACACTTTCTTCTTATTTTTAGGTTGAATAATATTTAAATTACTACTGCTTAGTTGATCTTCAGCCCTGCAATAAAATCTACTTGGAGCATACTTACTAGTGAATGAAGCAGGTAAAAATCTCCAGCTAGTTAGCATTCTTTAGCCTTTGAATGTTCCCAACTCCAACGGCTATTACCCGCCCTTTTTGTGTCTTTTATTAACGACTTTTGAAGAAGTACAGGCCCTGTGCCAAGGAATAACATTTTTGTTCATTTTGGGTCCTTCTCTTAATTCCGTGTCTCGTTAATATTGGTAATTAAAAAAAATACGAGGAATATTTGTGTACGAAATATAATTGTTCTCCAATTAGATTAGTGGTTGAGAATTTTCATTTCAACCATCAATCATTGAAATTGAGAATCTACCTTTTTCTATTACGTGTGGGTTTAGTAACTGAACAATCACTTAGTGATTTTCTTCTACTTTCTTCGTGATCTAATTTTTCTTAAATTCCTTTTTTTTTTTTTTTTTTGACTTAGTTAAGAATAACTAAGATTATGAAATACGAACACCATCATTGGTTTATAGTAACAATTAGTGGAGTCGTAATGTTTTAATAGATTCATCAAGATTTACATTCTTGAAGATTGACAAAGTTGAATGACTTTTATTGGTAATGACGTTGGTAAAGACATAGGAGGTCCACATCATCCTTCATTTGAGAAACACGCAGCTTCAGCCCTCGAAATTTTTCTCCAAAAAAAGGAACCGACTCTAAGGATGCATGGCCCAAAACCTATTCCGGATCTGATTTTTTCTTTCCTGGGTGTGACCCTTAATGAAGGATTCTGTGTAATGTTGTCTGAATCTATAGTGCTGCCTCTCACTGATGTTCAATGCACAGTTCAGATATGCACTGAATATACAAGTCAAGTTCAAAAGGCGCCTAAAAGAAACCGAAGTTTAAAAATGTGAATAGCTGCATCAAAAAGGAAGAAGCCTAGTGTAATTTTCGAAATAGAAAGACAATAAGTTGTTTACAGGGAGTAAGCTGATATCATCCTGATTCACCAAGTTACCACTTTTTGGTAATAACCATCCGGTATCAAGTACCCATTAGCCCGAGTAATCTGCATTCGCGTCACATGGAGCCTATCATAGGGGAGAACACCTCAAATCCAAGGCCTTTGTTTAATAGTTGAGGATAACATCCATCCACACCCGTCGTTGGTAAAGTGCCGCTTACTACTATAGCATTAATCAGAAAGATACCATTAAAGAATTAAATAGGCTTTAAAACATTTACAACCAACCAGGTCACGTAATTTACAATAGGAAAAGATGGATAACTCAAAAGGATAACAGAGGCTGAGGAAGCTCTACAATGAGACAAACTCCAAGTCATATCTGTGAAGATCACTTTTTTCCCAGTCGCTTCGTGGGCATAGAACTAAATCCGACTAACATCCCAATGAGATTCAACCCTTTGTCACACAGGAACGAACCCGCGTAACATACATTGAGATTCAGCCCTTGGTTACACATGAACTAAATCTGAGTATTAGTCTCAGTTAGATTATGGTGTACATTAAAAAATTTCGTAGACCTGTTCTTTTAATCTTTCGGAAGCTACCTCGTATTCACAAGGAAGGAGTAGTACAACAACAACGGTGTTTGAAACAGCCATCAACTAGCACCAACTTATGTTGGTGTGGTGAAGGGAGCAAGTGTGTTAGGAGGCAGAGTGATGCCACCCCCTTTCACAGAAAGGTTAGGACTCTTGACAGAGCTAGCCCTGCTCACAAGATTTGAGTCAAGGAATACAACCACCACTGTAATGTCATCATGGAAATGCCGACGGACTCCTCTATCAATTTTCTTCAAGTCTGAGTACCTCATTTCCCTTTTCTTTGCTGCTTCTTGCAATGCAGCTTTTACTAATCTTTTAGCAATTCCCTGCCAAGTGGCAAACAAGATCAAAATTGACATTCATCCTACTTTTTATTCTTCGGTAAGGAGCAAAATTTACAGTGTCTATAGTATATCTACGTTATGCGAGAAAATTCAGAAATATATGTGTGATCACTTCAACATAGTGGCTGTACGCTTTTCTTTGGGGTGACTCGAAAAGGTTTAATCTAATTTCAGACAAATCCCCTCCCCAGCCCCCTCCTTTTTTTTTTTGGAGGGGAGGGGGGGGGGGGATCCACTATCAAAGGAAAACACTTAAACAAGAGAAGGATCATTGAATTCACCAGATCATTTGCATTTACAAGATATAGTAGTAGTAGTTTCTGTAAAGGGGCCAAATGTAAAGCATATTACTAGATCAATCATTGGACAAATTATATGCACAACTCATACAGTCCAAATTTAAAATTAAAAAAAAAAAAAAACACAAACCCATACTGTGACGTATCATGTAGTACATAGAATCACTTACAAACTAAAGAGATGACAAGAGATTGGTTTGAATATCTTACATTGCGTGGGTGATTTTGTACAATATTGACAGCTTCTTGGTTACTTAGGTGCTCCCACAGACCGTCTGATGCAAATATGACAAATAGATCTTGAGGTTGCAAATGGTGCACCAAAATTGCCGGATCTGCGCTTAGTATGGGTCTACTAAATGGCTCACGGAGACGAAACTTAGCATACAATGGTTCGCGGTTAAACTCGGGTTTCTTCAAGTACACATCACCAATGGATCTTGAAATCTGCAAAATAAATCAGGTTGATCATCCAGGAACTTTGCATATAATAGTATTTGAGTGATGAAATTTCAGATTATCCAGAAACACAGAAGAGTTCTCGAATGATGCCAGCCATACTAAGAGGGTGTTTGGATTGGCTTTTAAAAATGTGCTTTTAAGCTAAAAGCCAAAAGCAAAAATTGGCCCCAACTTTTAGCTTTTAGCTTTTCTTCCCACTTTTTTGGCTTAAAAGCACATTTTGCTTTTGCCAAACACTCCAAAAACTAAAAAAAGTGCTTAAAAGCTCTTTTGGCTTAAAAGCACCTAAAATAAGCCAATCCAAACGAGCTCTAAGTAAGTTGCTTAAAAAATAGAGTAGTTTCTCAATAAAGAGAGCGAAAAAATCTGTTTTGGAAAAAGATCAAGACAGCTTATAAATGCCAGGACCGAAATTAATAAAATCCTAGCCTGCACAAAAGGTGCAATAGTAAGAACAGAAAATAGAGTAGTTTCTCAATAAAGAGAGCGAAAAAATCTGTTTTGGAAAAAGATCAAGACAGGTTATAAATGCCAGGACCGAAATTAATAAAATCCTAGCCTGCACAAAAGGTGCAATAGTAAGAACAGAAGATTCATAACATTCCAAGAAAATATCAAGCTCTTTAACTACTAGCCCAGCCTATTCAAAAACCAAAAACTCTCTCATGACCTCTTTTCTTAAGGTCCAAATGAATTCCAGAACAATAACAACGTAGATTTTCTTTTATATAAGGTAAGGTACTTACTCATAAAAAGTACCAAGGTGGTAGTATAAAAGTACAAAAGGGGCACCCAAGGGTGTGGCCTAGTGGTCGATGAAGTGGATTTAGAACCATGAGACCCCATGACGTCTCAGGTTCAAATCCCATCTATCCAAGCTATGGTGGATAGAGTTACCTGGTATCTATGCCGGTGGGAGATAGCAAGTACCCAGTGGAATTAGTCGAGGTGCGCGCAAGCTAGTCCGTACACCATGGTTGTAAAAAAAAAAAGGACAAAAGGGAACTTCAAGTCATCTCTACCGTTACAGCATCATAGCTTCCAAAAAATCCTAAAGGAAAACTGGGTTATCCTCTGTATTGTACCTACACCATGAATACAGTAACAATACATTGCCTCTTTTGGAAAATGAAGGTTCATATTTCATTCTGGACCATGTCAAAGTTATAGCAAGAAACCAGAAAAAGAGACTTCCGCTTCATTGTACATCTCCCATACAAGTGCCTATATTTATTTTTCAGATAATGTCGTAATTCAAATAAAAGGCAGTGAAGCTTTTCCGGTACAAGAACCTACATTTTCAGACCCAGAGGATCTATTATTGGCGTTAGGGGGTCCCAGAAGGCAGCTAAGGAGAGAAACAAAACACAGCACAATTTCAGATGCCCGATAACCATAATTTCTCTGATTCTTGAAACTCCTCATCGTCATGTGAAAGTAATGCACTACCCTCCAGTGTCATCTACTCCTTGAGTGGAAAATCCCGACCCAGTTATAACAATCAAGGGTAAAGGTATATGATCAGGGAGCAAGCATAACACTAAGAAATTTAAACTCCTCGTTTGAACCTAATTGCTATTAAATGGAACTATCAGAAACTCTATAGGAAGAACACTATGCAATTATCACACTGAAATGGTATTTCGCTAAGAAAATAAAATAGAAACTGCATCGAACCACAAAAGGAGAAGCTACCTGTATAAGGCCCTTCACACGCCAGACATTGTGCTTTAGAACAACTATTTGCGGGTCATCTGGGTGCAAAGATTTCAACTCCTGTCTTACAGATTCGAAACTTGCATTGTGTTCAGCAGAGAGCTGATCAGCAAGTACCTCTCCTGTTGCCTTGACAAGCCTCCCCAAGACTGCTCGAGAGTCTCCAAGGTTAGCAATATATAATGTCCCATTGCAGATAACTCCAACAAGACAGCATGACCCAACAGCAGCAATCTGTGGTTTCATGGGCCATTGTCTTGATACAACAGAGAGGAAACCGTCTTCTGTTGCTTGAAATGCTTTTCGAATCACATCCACAGACATTGATTGCTGCTCAGAAGCGAATCCTGCAAGATCAGAGGCAAGAAGTTGAGTAAAGCCCCTAAAAAGGCCCAAAAATAATTCTAATTCTAGCCCATTGAAGTCAACCGAAATAACATGAACTTCACCATATAAGGAATATCTCTACAATATTTTGATTACTCAAAGCTAATACCTTGCTAAGACTTTGACCTCTTGAAACATATATACGCATAAGCAACAAAACTGATTCAGCCCTCTTGTCATGAACCACCAAAATTGCTGATAAGAAAGAAAGAGACAATTGTAAGAAGAACTTACTCTTGAGATGTTGAAAGAGGTGTTCATTGACGAATCTTGAAGTCTCAGGGCCCCCATGGCCATCATAAACTCCTACAAAGGTACCATAAGGTCCAGAATCCTGCAAGCTCAAGCACCCAGATTCAAGTTGGCTCTGATCTTCCAGTAGATTATTAGCTTGAACTACAGCCATTGAGAACTCTCCATTAAAATGTTGTCCGATATCCTTATACCATAGGAGCCCATCTTGACGACCACCGGCATCTGAACCTGTATGAACATGTCCATCTGCCCTTGGCTGAAAGCAGGCCCTCAAGAAGTTCATTAATCCAGATGACATACCTCATCTCATCAAAAGTCTCCACATTTATAGAAGGATTCAAGTCAAATCTCCCTCTTATAAAAACCCTCCAAAAGCAGAAAAATATGTGCACTGCAAGTCAACAACAGCATTAAAAAATACTCAAAATAAGCGTCTCCGGGTAAGATTCAAATTGGAATCAATCACAATATGGAAATTTCCAACTGACAAGGAAATGTACATCAAGATGCCACCTTTACTCTAACACTTTCTTTAAGCAACAAAATCCCAGGATAGGTATATCTATTTCTGCTTCTACTTCAACACAAGACATGACTATGACAACACACAGCAATAAAAAAGGGAACTTTGATAAAATAACTGGTCAAATTCACAATTTTCAGCATACAACTTATAAGAAAAATTGAAACTTTATCAAAGCAAGCTAATTTTACTTAACTTTCCAAATTCAAGAATCACAAAAAGATTATTCAAAACCAATTAAAGCACTATACTAGTTCATCAAAAACAGGAATACAATTAAGTACTATATGACTAAAAGAGTAACATAAACAGATAAAGGATAAGTTTTAAAAGGGGAAAAGTATAAAGAACTGACCTTTACAGTTGAGAAAACAAGAAGATCTGAAAGTGAAAGAGGTTAGATCTATGGATCAATCAAATCAAAGCAAAAAAAAAAAAAAAGTTGGGTTTTTTATAGTAGTTATTTTGTTTTTCTCTTTACTTTTTTCTTTAGAAGATGTGAAAAAGAGTGATCAAATGAAAGAAGGATATAGGGAAAAAAGAGTGTTTATTTTGGTTCAATATTGGGCCAACTGAAAGTCTGGTCTTTGTCAGCAGACAAACCCCATTAAAAACCAACAATGGAGAGCTTGAAGCCAGCAAAGCAAAGGACCAACTATGGGCTCCACATAACACCCCCACCCCCCTTGAAAATCTAGAAAAAGAAAAGTACCCAATTCAATGACACTCCCCTTAGAGTCAATGATATTATTATAATTATTATAATAGTCTACTATAACAGTCTTGCATGGAATTTTCCATGAAATGCACTCATATGAATTTTAGGCTACTATATTGGCTGGATATCAGGACATTAATATAATGTTTTTTCTCCATCTAAATTTACTCCCTCATGCATTTTCTTTTCCTTCTATTTTCACTTTCTTTAAGACAGGAAGCAAAAATATAGTTGACCCCCATATAGTGCATTATGAATTTCATGAAACCATATGACTTTTTCTTAATTCTTTTATCTTTTTATGTACAACTATATGTGCTCTAGTACATGATTTTTTCTCATTTTTTCAAGTTTTGGTGTATAGAATTATTCGATATTTGTGTTGATGGCAATACAGTTATAAAGTATCTGTGATGATAAGAGCTTTGGTGGATAGAGTATGTTGATAAGAGGTAGCAGGTACTCGTGAAATTAGTCAAAGTACGCGCAAGCCGATCTGGACAACACGATTATAAAAAAAAAATATGTGTTATAGTTCTCTTTTCTAAGGCTATATATGATAAGTAGTAAATAAGTAGCTATGCATAAGGTAAACAAGTGTTCCGTTAGTATTCTCAATACAAATAGATAACGTTTGGAGAAAAAAGAAAGTCAAGGTTTACTCTACCTAACAAAACAATGGTAAAAATGCCAAGTCCAACAATATGCTCAATCATCATCGAGTAAATTAAATATTACTATAAGTTTTTTAACTGGCTTGTTAAACTTCAGAGGGGCTGAGGCAGGCCAGGGGTTGTTGACCAAAAGAGAAGTCCCTAATTCATGGCCTAAAAACAGCAAGTGTAGGAGAAGCCTTTATATGTTAGGACAAATAAGAGGTGCACCGACCTTTAATGAGGCTATTGGAAGAAAGGGTGGATTTCCAACTAATTGGCTTGTCAATTATGTTACCTCATCTATTCCAGTTGTGTTCTGGGATCTCTTTGATCGTTTGCACTACTTTTTAACATTATTTTCCTGTTTTCTGGAACTCAGAAGCTTTAGTATTACATTGTATTACTATAGTCAATATTGTAGCATCTTAGTATGAGAGTGATTTGTAATAGTACTTCAATAGAACAGTCACCACTGGGTTTCAAAAGATTACTACAACAATTAGGAAATTGGTAAAACAATATTTCTCTATCATATCTTGATGTTAACAAATCGTCTAGCTCCAACTTAAAGTATTGATCATGCTAGAGCTTCGTTAAAGTCTAAAGCAACGAAAAAATGGATATAAACGACGTCAAAGTATGATGAAGGATAAATCTAAAATATAGTATATTTTATATGATAAATATGCGTAAATGTGGACCTTTTACCCAAAACTCAACACCATCAAAGCATTTTGTTGTCAACGAAAGAGCCAAAATGTCAACTGCAAACTGCAAACAAAGGATGGCCAAAGTCGGATCCCAGATTAGCTGGCCGACTTTGATAAGAAACTTTAAAATGATTTGTCATCAAACTTCACTTAATTAATATATCAACTGTATACATTTACAGAGTACCAAAATGTTAATTACTGAAGATTAATTCTCTCTTGGAATATTCTTTTTCCAAAAAACTGACAATTAGTACGTACTAACAACTCAAGTGAGTAAGAAAACTGGAAACAGCTCAGGTACATGTAAATGCAGAACAGCTCATTGATCAGTAAGAGGTGCAGAACCACAAAAATATTTCTGTAAAAGGAAGTGCTGCTGCTACTTACTGATTTCATAACCAATCTCCTTGATTTGCATGAATGGTCAGAGACAGAAAGATCAGTCAGCTCTTACGAAGAGTCTTTTTCCTTTTGATAATAACATATGATAGCAGGGTTTTACCCACTATCCTCCAATTATTTTGAAGGGGTCATATCTGGACTTTGTCCTTCTTCTCTCAGGGCCGGGCCCCGAGTTGGGTAAAGCTCATAGAGAATTCTTGTTTCCATCACTGTATAAGCATGGCATGTGTGGTGTACACAGACAAATCATTATTCTTGAATACTCCTGAATAATTTGGCTGAGTAATTGACCACATCATATGAGAGACCTAGCTAAGTGAGTAATTACCTATCACTACACTTTTCCTTGGAAGACAGGAAAGAATCTAGTGTAGAAGTTACAACTTATCTGAAATGACTCAGATATAGATTTTGAACCCAATAAATTAAATTTCGAGGTGAAAAAATTTCACATTCAAATCCTCAATACGCATTATGTTGAAAAATGAAATGGTTATGCAGATACTTCTTCTAATCTAAGGTGATTTATATTAGTTTCATTTTTTCATTTCTTTAGACTTTCATAAGAAGATACTTTCTTAAGAGTTTAAGTTATATGTACTGTTGGTGTACAATTTTTTTACATCATCAGGTAGCATTAACTTGCTATAGCAGGTTACCAACTTTTCTCTTATTCTAAAACTTAACACCTTTTTATTTGTTTTTTTTTTTTCTCTCTCACTCCAAACGATCAAACTTTTCGTAGAAAATATTTATAACAGTAATTAGCCATCCATTTTCTCTCCTGTTTGCTTCTTCTATCACAATATGTCTCTCTTTCACCATCAAATCCCATCTGCCTATGACCACGGAGTTCATCAAAGCTTCACATTATAGAGAATTTAACAGTAAATAAATTACCTCAACTTAATGAGTTCCTACCAAGCAATCTAAAGAGTAGACCCTTGAATACTTAAAAATTAGAAAACGATTTGAAATCTTTTACGGCGGCCTCAGACACAGTGAAAGCAAAACGAAAATAAATTTAACTTTGTTAAAGCAAAAATTACTTCGTTGATTTACAATGAGTTTGTATAACCTCGTATTCCCATTGGAAAATTCTAGAACTAAGGTAAATAATATTGAAAAGGAATCAAAATTAATTTTGATTACTTAAGTCAACTTGGAAATAATTTTAGTTAGAACACGACTAGGACTCAATTTGCCTTTAATGATTTTAATCTAATCTCAAATTGGTACTTATATTAAAAAAGGTAATACAATATTACTTGAGAAAATTAATGTATTATCTTTAAAATTACCTGATGGTGTGAAGTATTTTGTACACCAACATGCATATAACTTAAACTCCTTTCTTAATCGATGTCATGTCTTCCTCTCTATTACACGACATGCTTGCTTTCCTAAATTTCAACACTTTCAAGTTCAAGCGCTTGTATTTTAATTTCCCTCAAATTATATTGCTTGTTCATCCATCTTCATTTCAAGCAAAGGCAAACATTATCATCGAATGAAGGTAATTAAGTTGGTAATGAATGGTTGTAAATCTATAGTAGGAGTAGTTAATACCAATCAGTTGGGATTAAGTTTTAGGAAATGTATAGTCGTATTATTTACTCCATTAGAAATGTTTAGCTTTTTCTTCAAAGGTTTACTCCTATATGTTACAGTAACAAATGTAGCGTTAGAAAAACGTTTTTTTTTTTTTTTCACACTAGTGCATGCACTGAGACGGACGTAGAGTACGAGTAGTAATACTACTATTTGGATATGTACGTGAAGGCTATGATTGATGTATGTACATCATCACGCACATTTTTCACACCAGAATATCTAGATAAAAAATTTATCTTTCCATTTCTGTCTTCTTGACTTTATCATAATCAGAGTTTCAAATTACTACTCTCGTGGTAGTATTGATGTAATCTAAGTTATAAATGATGTATGGCGTCGACTTGAGAGAAGTTAGCCCTTAAGTGATCTCTGATTGTTAACAACTTACGTGACTGAATATATCATTGCCTTTTCTTGACATGATTTCACTTCATCTTCTCTCTAACAGTATAAATTCTCGCTATTTATAACACGGTACATTCACATGGCTCTTTAATTAGTCGGTAAAAGATATTAGTATTATAAGATGGAAATTCGTAAGGTACTGAAAGTGCACATTTAATGAATGATATATATAGTTAAATAAGCTCGGCAGTAGGATAACCAAATCTAAATCAAATAATACGGATAATTAAGTAAAGTAGGCTTCCATGGATGGGTAGCTTATTTTGCAATTCATAGTCAACCGGTTTGCTTCTCATTCATGTTTATTACCCGTTAGCTGAATTCTTCAGAGTAATTCAACTAATTAACCCTGCACTAACATAAGGAAGAAAATCAAAGGGGAAAGAGGAAAATTTAATTCACCACAACGAGTAAATTCATTTACACATACGATAGGAAGTAAAGATCGATGTGATGCTCTTTTTGTTTTTATTAGTTACCTCTTTATATAGAGGGTGTTTTGGCTAAGCTTATAAGCTAGTATTTTGACTAGTTTATAATTACTTCTTGGTTTTATACGTGTTTGGTAAGTACCAAAAGTGTTTGTAAGCCAAAATCAGTCATAAGTTGGTCATTGCCAATTTATTTTTTTCCGGCTTATAAGCACTTTTAGTTTGACAAATATTTTACTATTTTATCCCTATAATATTTTGTAATTCATGAAATATCATTTCTAAAATAAAATTTCCAGCCTCCACCTTATTCTATATTCGTCATTTGTCATTTTTAATGTAAAATATTTTTAATTTTTTTTTTCATGAATAACTTAAATCCATTTTAGTCATTTTAATAAAAAATGTACTTATCAGCACTTTTTTACCAAACCCAACTGTAATTACTATTAGTTTCAGCACTTCTATCTAAACACGTAACCGCTTATTTATAAAATCAGCTTCAGCAGTTAAAAATATTTTTCAGCACTTAATACTTATCAGACACTTTAAATCAGCTAATCCAAACAGGCTCATACTCTCAGCATAATCCATTATCTATCTATTTGAGTCGAGACCTGCTTCTTGAATAATTTAAATAACTATAATTATAAAATATTTCCTGAATTAGACTCTAAATGAATGATAAACTTAGACATGAGGGTATATATTACATTATCCAGGCTGTTTATCAAATTCAAATTATTGACCGCTTCTAGGTCGAGAAAGAGTCAAAGTATAAGGGAGTCTGGTTGACTGGCTCTTATACATCCATAGTTGAGATTTAACTTATTGTTTCTTATTGTAACCGTAGCTTTTACTTGCAAATGTTTTCCAAGCTCCTGGACTGTTGAACAGAATTAAACCATACTGTATTAAATAAACCAAACTTTCTAAACTCCCAAATATCAAGAAGACGAATCTATGAGGTAAAAGAAGAAGATGTTATGCTACTAAAAACCTAGCATAACTTTCCAAAATGTAAAGAAGCTACTACTCAAATTGGAAAGGTGGACATGCAACCTTATGCCACGATCTGCTTGTTTGGCAGTTTAAGTAAAGCAAGATTTTCGAAGAAGACCACCTCAAGTTGTGATCCTGCTATTATTTGCACTGCTTAACTTTTGACACGTTCTCTTGCCTCCCTCCTCGTTTCCTCTGGCCTAAATAAAATTATCCAAGTTGGTTACGACGTTTAACAAAGCTTTTGATATACTATAAAATTAAAGTTGAAGATATAGCTTTAAGATAGAATAATTAATTCGGAATAGACATAGGTTCATATTGTTGTATCTTGTTATTCTTTTATTTTTATAATTAATATTTCAGCTACTTTTAGTGCCTATGTGAAAACACAAATCTTGCACTTTTCACATCTTGCAAGTGGGTAGCAGCTCTATATAGAGGGCAATTATTAATTAACACTTGAAAAGTTGTAAAATGTGTAACATCACCATTCAAATGAATGAAATACGTTGCACCTCGTGGGTATATTTCTTGTCAAAATCACTGTCGCAAAGCTCGAGATCCACATTTATGGATTACAATGAAATGAAAGAAAGTGACAATGTTCAAGAAAAGGATAAAGAACTACACATGACCGTGCCTCCAACCTTTCAATTATTTCATTCTACAAAGTGCATAAAAATTATTGATTCTTCCTGACAATATTCCTCACCTAATTTGTTCGTACCAAGCCTTCAATCAAAACTTAAAAGAGTACAAAAAGATAGTAATATCTAGCTTCTTGGTTTTTCAGGCTTTGTTCTAATTAAAGGACAATTGAGGGTCAAGATTGAGTTGATTTTGAATTAATGTCTTCCACGTGACTGCATAACCAACGTGCAAAGTAGAATTTTCCTATTAATCTTGTTTTGATCCTAATTATCCTTCATATTTAGAGTCATTTGATAAGAGATGATTTTAGGCATAGGCTGAGCGAACCATATAAGTATAATGCAAACCCTTGACTCAGAACTACGTACTGCGTCATGAATTAAGTGAGCTCAAAAGTACATTTTAAGAAGCTAATTTTGATTTGATTAAGAATTAACTACCGAGAGACCTTGTTTCCACCATTAGTTATATCAAGGTTATCTCTATGGTTACATCTTATAATAAACATAAACCTTTGAAAGTGTTCACCAAGACCTCCAAATTTTGCCCTTCTAGAGTGGGAAGAAATCATTGTTCTTAAACATCCTATCCTATTATAGGATCGCCGGTTTCTTCAAAGAGCATAGGCTTAAAAAGTCTACTCTTGAAGTAAAAATAATACTATTGTGATATAAAAAAATAATCATAGGAAAAGAAACATTTCGAGATAGTAGGAATATTTTTATAGAACAAAGCTGTATGAGTTACTGGTGCATTTTCCAAGTAGTAAAACTCCAATATATCAAGGGGTCGGCATACGCTATAATAAGATTGAGTGGGTGCAAAGTTATATTATGGGGCCTTTTTATTACTGGCAGCTAGTATTGAAAATGATTATCATGGAAACAAACAAACCCCATGATCCGTCATCTTCATTTGGCCTTTTCTCTTATCTGATCTCAACCACCAGAAGAACAGCTAGGGAAGATCGATCGACCATCTATGACCTATGAATATTTTTTATACAAAAATACATACAATAAATGATATGTACATTCTATTTCTTCTACACTTCTACCACCTGAATCCTTGCTATAATAAGTCACGTCTGCAATAAAACAAACTATTTGTCTCGATATAATTGCTGCATTAATTTTTTGTGGCCCCTCATGAAAACTTTATCTTTATTTTTGGCCCCTGAAATCAATGATAATATGCATATAAAAACATCGGATCATATAATTGTATATATCGTTACTTTATTTGACTTTTATACCCCATAACTATTTGTACATTGAACAAAGTTTAAGAATGAAAGAAATATATTATATTTAATTAGTTGCTTGAGCAGGAAACTTTTGAGGAGAAAGAAAAGGTCTAGTTCATTCTTCCCTTAGAGTAGTACAGCTTTCCAAATGCCCAACTTCATTTCTAGCTAGTGTCAAACTCCTTAATTCAGTTAGTTTTGTACAAATTCTTTGTATTGAATCAGAATTGACCATCCATTAAATGGACCTAATTTTCTGGTCAAAGTTTTAACATTTGATTGTACCAGGCTAACGCCACGTACTTTGACAGATACATTTGCATGCTCTGGTGTCCGCTGTAGAATTACGTGATTTGTCCAACTAAATTTTTCCAAACTCGTTAATAATAGTACTGATATTTTCTAAATCGAAAAGTAAAAAATATAAAGATGTTTAGGATACGTCAATTTTGCTTTAAATCATTCACGTCAAGATCAATAAACAGCTCTTATGACTTGTCAAATTATTTTCGAGGGACCAAGAAAATGGATATGATTTTGTCAAACAACATATAATGGTTTTGTTAATCCTCTTTGTTGACGGACATATGACAATTAGTCGAACCATTTAAGTTTTGTCTTGTATTATCTTGATTATTTGATATGGTTAAGGATTTACTTTAATTGTCATTGAAATTTGAAACTTTGATGATCGGGTCCATGATTTAACAGTTCTTTTATATGAAAAATGAATGTGCTCAGATGGGGTCAGCGTGAGTTAATTAAATAGTGATTATTCATTATCGAACTAAGTACGCCAATATCATCAGTTTAAGGGTCAACATCAAGGATATTTGTCTTAATAATGGAAAACAGGTGTTGTGAAAATGATCCGAATTCATCCTTAAAGTCAATTAACATATAAGTATATTACTCCAGTTGGTTTGGAGTAGCTGATGATTGATTTCAAGCTTTGGAAATAATTATAGGAATTTTTTTGTTTGATGTCCAAGTTTCAGTTCTTAGCAGCAAACATGGACCATGTATAAGCCAATCTTTATCTACCGGTATAGTACTATTTTTGGCAGGTATATCTCCTTAATCGAGGGCATGTCAATTTCAAGTTTGGACGATTTTTTTAACCACCATCTTTGACTTGGCAATAAAAGTATCGTTCTTTGGAATTTGGAAAAAATGAAAAAGGAAAGGACCAAATCAGATATGCTATGAAATAGTAGTATTACACTATATGATTCGTGGAAGGCGTTGAACACGGACTGAGACTCTCCCGCCCCTTTGACAGCAATTCCTGCACTTGACGTCGGATCTCCAAACCAATTCACTTGAGTGAGACAGAGGAGAGTGGAATTTCGGGTGGAGGGGTGAAATCCGGAGATCTACGAAGGAACGCCAAAAGCGAAGGCAGCTCTCTGGGTCCCTACCGACGCTGAGGTGCGAAAGCATGGGGAGCGGAGTCTTGGAATAACTGATAAAATTGTCTTTGTGTGATATATAGATCACGGGTTTGAAACATCCACTAATGTTTGCATTAGGTTAGACTGCATACATCACACCCCTTGAGATGGATCCTTCCACGAACTCTACGTGAATGCGGAATACTTTGTGCACCGAACTGCCCTTTTTATGGTTCGTGGAAGAAAAGATATTCAATAATTCAACTTTTAGTTTCTCAAACCATAGAAAATAAAAGAAAAACAAGCGGAGTTGCAATCTGTAATTAGTCATCATTGATTTTTTGGTAAACTTGAATCATCCTAAAACATAACGTTGCTTAGGAAGATTTGTATATGAATTAAATATCATAGAGTTGTCGCTCTGGTCCAAATACATAGCCTAAGTCGTTTAAGCATACTATTCCTTGTTTTTACCTTTTACTCAATATATGATTGCAAACTATGCTTACAATAAAGCTTTTAATTTTCCATCAGTATAACGTAAGCTGTTTTCCGAAATTACTCTTAGAAAAACGATTACACTTGTATTGGGGGCTGCTACTTATATCTTTTCATAACGTGAGACCCTACGCTTAGTGAAAATAAGTTTTACGGAATTGTCTAATTCTCCATAGGAAAATGGTACCAATAAAAAAGATCTAGGTACCCTTTAGCCAGATGTTTGGGTGACACAGAATTAGGTGCAAAGCATTCCCACAAAGTTTGCTAGCATTGGCATAGTTGAAAACTTGAAATTTTGTCAGGAAAACTCATTACCTTAGCTTATCACTTAACAGACTTGATAGAATCTGGATGTCCCTGCATTTCCTCACTCCTGTTGTTTATCTAGGCAATTTTCTTTCAATCTGGGGGAAAGGACAAGAAAACATGCATTGCCATGGTATGGATATGGCAAGATATTGCTTTGATGTAGCAATGTTGATTACATAACTCATAGCTAAAATCTTAGGGGAAGGCAAAGAAGCAGAAACTTGCACCGGTTTATTACTAGTACTATTTTTGTCCCCGACTAGCATGGCTATGGCGCCTACAGGTATCTCATCAGCATGAGGGCTATATTCATTCCCAAAAAGTATGATGTAGTGAGCCCAAACTGCTTCGGAATTCAAAACTAGACGTGCTTCTTGTCAAGATGCTGAAATGCTTCTGATGGAGAATCCTCAAATAGCACAAGTATTAGCAACTTGAAAGCCCAAGTGGTAAATACCTGCTCTTTCTAGCTGTTTTTGGTGTTGCCAAATACTGTTTAGAACCCCTTATTTACCTTCAATATCTGTTTTTCAACTTAAAACAAGGAGCTTCCTGAGTATCTATATCTTGTGAACACTGTAACCGGCATCCTCTGATGTCAAGTTCTCCTTCCAGTTCTCAAATTCAGAACCACCAAATACTACTTGCTTGATACCAACATAGCTGTTCAAAAGAGATTAGAGTGAGTTTTATAACTGTCAGCAACAAGCAAAAACAAAATGGCAAGAATACTTCATAAACAATCTACCCGAAAAAGTACAACCTATTTAACATGATGCTTTGTGACTAACAATTGAGATGAAAAAAAAGGTAGTACTTCGCAATTAATGGTCTGAAATGGCTCAGAGTTTAGGTTCCAGACATATTCGTCTTGGATCTGATGATTGCTTGCATGTCCCAAGAAAGAGAAACCAAATAGATATGCTACTTCAGAATAAAGAAGTGTAGCTTACTCGGTGCTTATCTGTGTCAAAGCATTAATCAATATATCCAACAGCAAATTCTCACTTGTCCCAATGTCCACCCTATAATAAGCAAAGTTCATTTTGTAAGCAACAAGCAGCATCTCCTATCTTACAAATTTAAGCATAACTAATTTAAAAAATGCATTTACCATAGTCGAGCCAAGTTATCTTGAATCTCAAAATCCCCTATATTATAGAATGTAGTAGGTGTTACATTTGCCCCCTGAACAGCATCATAACTCGGTCTTTTGTCCATAAGCGATTGTAACAGCTGCAAGGAAGAAACTTGGTTGAGACCAAATACAAGACACTTAAGTGCCCCTGTGAAGGCTACTCTTTGAACTTTGCCAAGTAAACATTATTTTCCTTTTAAAATCTTTTGATTGGTATTTTCCTTTCAGAATCTTAGCTTCTTGTTTCCGTTTCCACTCTCATAAAGAACATACAAAGTACGTAATTTGAGAAACCCTACTTGCATATTCAGTGAATTGCATCCACCAAGACGTCCAACAATGTGCCAAGACCGAATTGTCTGTAACAAAGTTGAAAAAAATAAGTCATTTAAATCCATATAATGTCACCAATTATGAATAACTTACTTACATCACAAATCAAGGAGATATCCTTCTCCAACGGGGCATTGTAGAACTCAAACCATATGTAGGAGTTTGTGAACTCAAACCTGAATTAGAAGTAAGTATATTTGTCATGAAAATTTCACTCCTAAAAGAATCTGCCAGCAAATTTCAAATTTCAAATTTCAAATTTCCACAACATGCAGAAAATAATATTTCAGATAACTATCCTTCCGTCGGGGTTGGGGGCAAAATTAACGCTCAGAAGAGATAAAGCCACAGGACTAGAATGCTACAGTGCTAGAACTAACATTCTCTGTTCAATTGCTGACACAATGGTGCTTCGGGAAAAAGTGGAATCCAGATGAAAAAGCTGTCCTTGTTGAGGGCTAAGTCGTTACCAGGCATGCTCGCCACAAACAGAGATATGATCAAGTACTTTGAGTTGAGAAAAGTTTCAATCCCGTATCTTCCAAATTTATTGAAGCATATAATCCGAGGGAGTTAAATAAATGGAAAAGGAGACATTTTATTTCTCTCAGGCAGACATTTCTTAAATCTCCTAACAAAATGTGCAACATTAGGCATTCTAAGGACAGCATTAGCAAGGGTATGTTCTAGTTGCTGATCTAACTGGGGATTCAGAGTTCTTCGTGGTAGGCATCCCAATTTCCACCTTGTTGGTGATCACTGACAATTTAATTGGAATGGACCTGACGGAGGTTCTAAAGAAAGTCATATGAATTTTATGAAGTGCGAAGATTGTGTCCCTAAACTGGAATATTGAAATTAGATAACAGGACACAAAATGCACCAATATCCTCAATTCAATATTTTGGAACCAATGGTACATTTACAACAACATACCCAGTGATATCTCACAAGTGGAGTCTGGGGAGGGCGAGATGTACACAGACCTTACTCCCATCAAGGTGGAAAGGCTGTTTCCAATAGACCCCCGGCTAAAAGCCCAACGGTATACATTTGAAAGGCAGATATGGGTTGTTTCATGTAATAATAAGAATTGCAAGTCAAACTCGACCAAATATTAAAAAGCAAAGATTTGTGTAATTTTGGTACTTTTTAGTTAGTTATTATAAGAAGTTCTTGTTATGTATTGCGACCTACAAATGATCAGACGTGTCCTTTTAGTTATTAATGTCTTTTGAGGGTATATTTATTATCTGTTGGTATCAACGGTTTCATGTCCGTCTGATGTTCATAGTTTTTCTGATGAGTACGATTGTGCTCATACCCACTCCTGATGAGTATATGCTAGACAAGATGCATTAGCGTACAGGTTTCACCAACTTGAGGTTAGCTGAAATGATAAACCCTACTCAGTGGAATTAAAAAAACTGCTGTATGAAGAACAAGGAGACAGAACGAATTTGTTCAGCTGCAGAGTGGGGTCTCACAGAGAAACGTCAAGTTGCTAATTCTATCAGATTAACCAATAAGACGCAATTAAGGACTGTTAGATTCATCAAGTAATACTTTTGCTCAACATTGTTTCTCTACTCTCATGCACGAGTACAAACTTACTTGTCGAATTTCACATTCATGGGTGTTGGTGAACCTGTCTTTGTGTGTACTATTTTGTTCCTCTTCTTTCTCAATCTCTCTTCCATCTGATATCGAAGTAAATACAATTAATTATAAAATATACATAATTAGATAGATAGAAGTAGACCGAGAAAACACGAGCAAAAGACATTTATTTCAACTTTGCTTGTAACCAATCCATCTTTAACACACATGTTCAAACCGCAAAAAATTCTGACTCCAACCTATATCAAAGCCAAAAGACGCCACAAACATGAAATACAACAGACAAGTGCTACAAAAGTCATAACCTGCTTAACTATATCAAAATACTTGATTTGGTTTGGATTTCTTTCAAGAGAAATTAGCTATGTAGACAAAATTACTTGGAACAAAGAACTGTTTGGCAATCAACAAGGCGGTTTATACTAGACACAAAGGAAACAAAAGGCGTTAATCTTGAATAGACAGTCAAATAAATAATGTGTATTGTATCTAACAACTTAAACTTTTAGATGAAATAGTCTCACACATCAACATGGTATTAGAGCAAGAACGAGGTCATGGGTTCAAGTCTCTCAGCCACCCATTACCGTAAATCAATTTCACGTGATTGGCCCATGAAATGAGTGTGTGTACTCTATCTAACAGTTTTAAGTTTCTAGACTAGATGGTCACACACTTCAACAGTTAGCAACGCCAAAAATCGACAAATATTTTTACAACGCATATAATATAAGGTAGAATAAACTGACCCTTGACTGAGCTTTATTAGGATCATCAAGACAACTGCCAAGAATCTCAGCAAGCTCAGGATCTTTGTCATAATTCTTCTCACCTTCTTTACCTATAAACCCTCTACTACCACCAACCCCATCAGCCTCCTCCCCAATTTCCACATCAATATAATCATCATCATCGTCGTCGTTGTGTTCTTCATCAAATGAGGATAACAAAGTTCTATTTTTCACCCTTTGGCAGTTCATTGTTATCTTGATACTACATGAGCTTTTCTTGGGCTGAAAAAATGAATGACTCTGAGGAGATATGCTTAAAACTGTTTCATGTGAAGTACAAGGTAGCTGGAAAAGAGATGCACTGTGGTGCAACATGAACATCTGCAAACATAATTATAAACATATGTTAAGTTGTAGTCCAATTGACTAAAATTAGTTGTTACTACTAGCACATAGGAACATATATTAACTTAATAGTCCAATTGACACTGCAAGAAAAAAAAAAAAAAAAAAGATAAGGTTTTTGGTCTAACTAACAAATTATTGAAAGGGAAATAGCAAGAGATAAAAAGCAGAAACATACAATTTGAAGAGGTCGCTGCAAATAAAGAGATACTATGAAAGAGCAAGTTAGCACAGAGGATAGTTAGAAATAGAACTTAGCTTTGGAATTTGTCAATCATCCTTAGTAGGAGGAAGTTGGGTTCAAGATTTTGTGCCCAGTAGACATTTCTGGCGTAGCCATGACATTTATGTCCCCTATAAGAGAGCTCTTTGTTTTTAGCCCCATCGTCAAGAAATTTGTTGACCCACGCTAGACTTTGTTCTAAACATCCTAGTGATCACCAAAGGATTTTTTTGGGAAATATTTTGGGTCAATTACATTGAGAAACACCCCTACTTATGAAAATTATCAAAAAAAATCCTTATTTTACTATCTTACTCGACATAGCACCCCCTCCCTTTTTTTTTAATTTTTCATTCACTCTATAGCACCCCTATTTAAAGAAAAAAAACTCTAGCACCTAGTTTTCTTCTCTTTTCCTTATCTCCTTCCCATTTTTCTCTCTTCTCTTCCCCATTAAACCTAATGCTGCCACCACTCCCCCAACCCTTCCACCACTGCCCCATCATCATCCCCTCTCCTCCAAGTCACTAACGCCGTCGATGTCGTGGTCACCATCGCCGCCGCTGCTTCTTCTTCTTCTCGTTTTTTTTTGTTTTTTTTTTTTTGCTTTTTGAATAACAATATTGATTTTCGTTGTATATTCCGATCAAAACTCCGGTGAGGAGTTTATTTATCAAGTTTCTTCCTTTTCTTCACTTTTTCCATAAAAATTCGTTGAGATCTACTAGTTTTTTGTTAAAACTTTTGTTGAATGTTTAGATCTAGTGTTTTTCTTGTATAAAACTGTATAGATCTTGGATATTTGTTAAGATTTTGTGTAAAATCTGTCCGAGGCACTATTTAAAATTATTTGTGTGAGTTTATACACTTTTATACAATTTTATACAAGTTTATACAATTCTGTAAACGTGTATAAAAAGGTATAAATCTGCATATGTACGTATTGACAGCGTATAAACACATTCTATGCATTATAAAATTGTTATAAAGTTGTATATGCATGTATGGACAATGAATGAAATTCTATAAATTTCAGATTTGTGCACTTTTTATGGATGTTTTGTATAAATTTTATATTTTTTGTGTATATTTTTGTATTTTTCCTACTTGCATACACATTTTTCTATGTATTTACATGAATAATTTATTATTTTGATAGATTTAGGTGTATAAAATTATCAAAATAATTATTTAAACAAATTCATAAATAAAATAAGCAAATTCGTGAATTTTTCATTTTCCGGCCACCAGCCACCGCGGGCCGGTGGCGGCTCGATTTCCGGTGGTGGGCCAGTGGTGGGGGAGTGGTTCCTAGGGTTTTTAGTTTAAATGGGTGTTATGTTATGTAATTTTGAAAATAAGAGGTGCTATGTTGTGTAATTTAAAATATAAGAGGTGCTATGGATGAAATGTGGCTCCTCATTTGTAATTTTGTGTTGTGGGCTGCCTAGTTTTGAAAATTTTCCAAATATTTTTCTAATTTTTTTATGTTTGATTGGTTTATATGATTTGAAAAATAATTTTCTATACTACTTATTTCCTACGAATATAGGAAACTATTTTCCCTATAAATTTGAAAAGAAAATGTTTAATGGTCCTAATCCCCACCCTTATCCCCTAAATCCACAAACCACCCTATCCTAATTCCTAACCCACACTCTACCACCCCACCTCTTTCTACCTCACCTCCACCCCCTAGTCTTTACACTACCCCTTATCAGAAATTGTTGCTTTGTTCTCGACACGGACGCTACCAGAACCCCTAATCTCTAATTCTTATGCCTCGTTGTCGATTGCCGCATCCAACCCCCTCTTCACCAGAATCTCTTACGCCAACCTTATCGCCACATTTTTCTATCCCCTCTTTGTGACGAAATCTGGTAAGCCACGAACAACCTTCCAGCTAGTCGTGAATAACTTGCTTCGATTAATCTGAAGACTGTACTGGACTTGAGTAAAACAGTGTTGGGGAGGGGTGGTTTGGTGATGGGGAGGTTGGGTGGGTGTAGTGGGGTTAAAGTTAGGGATTTATTATTATTATTATTATTATTATTATTATTATTATTATTATTATTATTATTTATTTATTTATTTATAAAATTATTTTTCCTTTTTTGATATTAAACAATAGAAAATAAGGCAAAATTTACTTTGTTTCAAGAAAAGATTTTTCATAGAGGAAAATATTTCCTTTGTACCTGTATTTCCCAAAAATGTATCAGGTTTTACAATTAAATTTATTTTTAGTTGAGTCTAAGGCGACCGTTTTTGTATCTCAATTCGATCGATCGATAAACAATTTACGTAGGCGGGTTAATCGATTTCAAGAGCTTTAACTCGGAAACAGTTCTAAAATCGATGTCAAGTATGCAGATTCGATGGTAGGTTGAAGTCAAACAATTCAAATACAAACGATGATGAGCAAACAAGTTCGAAATAAAGGACAAGCTAGTATTGTACGATGAGACGACTTCGTTTCAGCAGGATGCACAGTTAAATTATGACAACAATAATTTATCCGATAATGATTGTAGCAATCCGATGGTGAACAAATACAATACGATGGCAAATGAATACACTCAATCGAATAATATGAGGCAACAACAATAAATCCGATGCAACATAACGATGAACAAATCGATGAGTTGTTTGTGCGATGAAAATAACGATGATGGGTTGCTTAAACTAAATGCAGTAAACGAACAAAATATGTCACGATTAAGACAAGTATTGATTTAAACGAGTAAGCAATGAACAAATAATTAAAGCGATAAAAGCTTATTGTATTCGATGAATCGATGGATGGTGCTTCAATGGAAAGAACAGATCTCCTTCCACGTTTGAACCAAGCTGCGATCAAACTTGAATATAGCGAATCTCTTAGTACAAGTTGACCACGCAATGAAACAACTGACTACAGTTTTTTGACAAGAGAATAATGACTTTTTAGAATGAAAGAATGTTGCTTAGATCAGCCTGTCCCTCAAATGAAGATGTGAGGTCCTATTTATAGGTTGAAATAATGGGGAATCCTAAACCCTAGTAGATTTCCACTTCTCCACGTTTCTCTTCCAACTGTTGCACGTCGTCATTCACTCCACTAAATTCGCCAAGTCTGTTCCGACATTTTAGAGATGAGGATCAGTTAAAGTTTATCCACTATGATGTTGTCTTTGTTTATATCCGATCACAACGTTGCACAACCGATCGAAATCAAACCGAGGCAGTTTCTTTCCGATATCTACACCCTCGAAATCAATTGGCGTCTTGTTAAACGACCGAGTCTGTTTCTTTTATGATCGAACAGAAATTGACCAATACAGTACCGAACACACTCTTAAGGAGCCGTCTATTTGTGAAGCAAGAAATGAAACAACAATTTATGCGTGCAATTAAATTTTATTTTAAGATTAGCAATTCTGAAATTGTTTATATCGTAATCGTGGTATTACTTTCATGCTATACATCTTGTGAGCTAACAACCTCAAAATTACCAATTCTAAATAAAATATAGGATTATATATCCCATGTTTTGGTTGAAATATTGGTTTCAACATTAGAAATTCCAAGATTATTTATATTACAAATCTATAATATTATTTATATATACGACACATGACATGAAATAATAATCTCAAATATAAAACACTAAAAAAACAAACTTTTCTTCTTTATATTCTTCTCTAACACTAATTATAATTTTATTTTATACCACATATTATTTGATCTAATGAACCAAACCTTGGCCAAAATAAGAATATATAAACAAAAAAATAATCTTGTCATTATTTAATTCCGTATTAGGCCTCATTTGTTTGCACTTAATGGGAGTCTGAATCTGAATAATTCAGATAACTACCCATTAAGGGCATTTGTTTTTTATTCTTGAAAAGTTCTTAATAGACCTTATTAACTCTTAATAAATAAGATCTTTAACCATGTCTTTATACCATACAGACTCTTAAAAGTGATATAGCTTCTTTTTCGAAAATAATTTCTCACAGTTTGTATCAGGTTTCTCACCCTCTCTTTCTCTCTCCAACTATCAAAGCCAAAAGTACTAATATACCTCAAAATTTTTACTGAAAATTTTAAAATTGGAATTTACCAACGTGAATCCTTTTCCTAATCATATTTTTCATCTTCAAATTTGGAGTTTAACAAGATCCATATCAAAATATTATTTGAGAAGAATAGAAGCAAAAAATAGAAGTGAGCGTAATTCAGATTCAGATGTTGAAAACAAACAGTATCAGTTAGTTAATATTCAGTTCTAGATATCATATCTTAATATTCAGATGTGTATTCAGGTTCAAACGTCTTAATCTTAATAAAAACAAATGGCCCTTAGTACTAGTATAATCCTAGTAATTGTTCGCAACCCAAAGTACCCCCAAATAACCATTTTTACGGTTAAAAGTGAAAAGCACAACCTTTTGGAGTTATAGGGCAAAAATCATCGAAAATTCACAAGTTAAATTAGACATTCCTGGAGCACACTCTTGAGCTGATTTCTCTCAGTTGGTGTTGTGTAAGAAGAAGAAGATGACTCAAGACGTAGAGATGAAAGAGGAAGCACCTCTTTCCAATTCTGTCCCCTCCACTGGCCCTTCTGTCTTGCAGAGTAAGTTGTACTTTCCAAATACACTATACTTTTAAGTCACAATGCAAGAGACTCTTATCCATTAGATTCATGGGGTTCACTTATGTAGTTTCAAGATCAATTCTTTATTTAATTTTCAAGGGTTCTGAATGGAATTTTCTTGATTTTTATTTAAGATTGGTAACTTCAAGATGCTAGGAACTATCTTTATGTTGTTTAGGTTAATGGGTTGTTTCAAAGATCCAAACTTTGGTTTTATTTTCAAGAATTCTTGGAAAAAAAATTCTGGGTTTTTGATATTTTGTCTCAAAGATCCAATTTTTGGTTTTTATGTTTAAGGGTTCTATGAAAATTATTATGGAGTTTTGGGTTTTCATTTGAGTTAAACCTTTTATCAGGTAATAATTTTTGGTTGACTAAATCTTGGTTAGGTTTTTAGATAATGGAAGGGGAGCCTTGGAGCAACTTGTAAAGTTGTCTCCGGGTTCGAGCCGTGTTCCGTTGATGCTTGCATCAGAGTAGGCTGCCTACATCACACTCCTTGAGGTGTGGCCCTTCCACGGACTCTGCGTGAACGCGGGATACTTTGTGCATTTGTCTGCCCTTTAGCTTTTCAGATAATGGTCATTTTCTCATTGAAATTACTCTGTGTTTTTTAGATTTGAAGGAGGTAGCTTCTTTGATTGAGAATGGAGCATATGCTCGTGAGGTCCGGAGGATAGCGAGAGCTGTGAGGCTGACCATGGCACTGAGGAAGAAGCTAAAAGCTTCTGTACTGTCTGCGTTCCTCAGTTATGCTCTCGTGCCTGGATCGGAGGTGCATTCACGGCTGTCCTCATATCTACCCAAGGTAATGTAGTTAATATGGCTACTGAATTTTGATACAATAGATGCAGATGGGTATCCTTATGGTCTCTTGGTTTGCCAAAATTATTTCTGATGTAAAACCTTGCGATATAAATGCATCTTTTGGGTTTTGGGATAAATACTTTTTAATGAAGATTTTGGAATAAATACTTACTAACACTATTCTGGATTACTGATTAAGCTTCCATTTGGATTAAAACAACATGGGATCTATGTATACAAATAGAATGTGGAATAAGAATACTTGTATTAGTATACCAGGATAAAACTAATTCGTGATTTGGTATGACAATATCTGCATAAATATCCCTGAAGTGTTATGCATAGAGAGGAAATCCATGTATTGTTGCTGTTAATCCATATATTGCTAGATCTGTATAACTAGTGTGCGAACCAAATGACCTCTTAATGTTATACCATTTCTTGATTTTACCAGTTTTTTGTTGACTATATCCTAAAAATAGTGCATTTTTCCTTTTTGTTGTATCCCATTTGATTGTTGTGTCACGTATAGAACTTACCTTGAAAGTTGAAACCGCATAAATGAGTTTATAAAACAATGTTAACCTTTTTTAAAAAAATGAGTTTATAAAACAACAACATGCTTTGAGTTTGTTATGTCTTGAATTCGTGGTCTGGCATAGTGCTTCCTCCTATCTTGGGATCAAGGCGCAGTAATTGTTGTTCTTGAATAGTAAACCTCAACACCCCCCTCCCCAAAAGAAAAAATCTCCCTCTCCCGTGGACAATGGCCTATGCCATCCCCACCCGCTTAGTGACTCAAACCCTTGACTTCATGATCAGAGGCGTAGGATCTGAAGGCTCACCCACTAGAACAACTATTTATTTGGTATTTTCTTTTGTGCTTCCAGCAGTACCCTCTTTTTAGTTTGATGGTTTATGAATTCAAGTTGTCTACTTACAGGAAGATGAGCATGATATGGAAGTTGATAGTGCGACATCGGCAACTCAAGCCCCTGCAAAACATCCTTTGCCGGAGCTTGAGATCTATTGCTACTTGCTAGTTCTAATATTTTTAATCGATCAGAAGAAATACAATGAGGTTAGATGAAGTTTTGTATTCCATGTATTATTGCCGTTTACCAGTGAAGTGTTTGCTTTCATCGATTCACAAAGTTTATCTTGTTCACTTTCAGGCTAAGGCATGTTCCTCAGCAAGCATTGCTCGTGTGAAAACTGTCAACAGGAGGACGGTTGATGTACTAGCGTCTAGGCTCTACTTCTACTACTCTCTGTGTTATGAACTAACTGGCGATCTTGCGGAAATTAGGGGGTGAGTTCCAATTTAATTGTTCAAGCTTACATCTACTGCTAACTGCTATGCCATGAAGAGATAAAAAATTTGTTTTAGTAAGTAGATGGAAAAAGTTCCAGAGAAGATGATGGGGAAGAGAAACTTTAGCTGTAGTAATATTCCTCTTATACCTACCATTGACTTTTCTATTTTGTTATTTCTATAAGCTAATTGATCTAATATTTTCCAACAGTAATCTCCTTGCGTTGCACCGGATTGCAACACTGCGCCATGATGAATTGGGTCAGGTTTGTCAGTTATTAAGGAGCCCTTGTTGTTTTTTGCCCTCATGTTATTGTCTCTATTGATATGATGGTTATGGGTGCAGGAAACACTTCTAAATCTGTTGCTGCGGAATTACCTTCACTACAACTTATATGATCAAGCAGAAAAACTGAGGTCAAAGGCCCCCCGTTTTGAAGCTCATTCAAATCAGCAGGTATCTCAACATAATTCCCATATTCTTTCTGGACATGTGGTTTTCTAAGATTTAATTATTATCTCTCACAATTGGACTTATTTCCTAGAACATAAGTTTTACTCTCGAGTTCTGATTACTAAGTGGAAATTCGATTGGTTGTAGAATTTGCATTTTGCTTCTCTCTCCATTTTTTGCTTTCTTTTCTCTCCTCACCTGTACATAACAGATTATTCCATGTGTACACCAATGCATTTTAACTTAACCCCCCCAAGCCCAACACTCCCCTCCCTGAAAAAGGAAAAGGATTAATTGATTTGATCAAAGCATACTATTCACATTACCACATATTTCTGTTGAAATTATTAAGTTTCTTGGCTGTTTCAACTTTGATGCTCAGTACACATAGTTAGCGAGTGCAACTACTAAGCTAAGTAGGATGCTCGTGGAAGCACAATAATTTGTAAATTAAAGAGGATATAACTCGAAGAAATGAAACAATATCTTTGTAGCATAAAATGAAATAAGAGCACATAATCAGAAATTGTATTTAGAACTAGCTAGTAGCTACTGAAATCAATAGCTAGTTTATGATGTGCCTAGGTGTCTATGCAACACTCTATTACCACTTTATAGCACATTAATTCTTTTTCGATCTAGTTTATCTTGATTGACTATGAAGTGGGCTTTTAGTAAACCTTTATTTGAAGTAAAAGTTAGCCTTTATTTGAAGTAAAAATAATTACTTAAAGAGAAGCATCTAGTATGCCACAGTTTCCTTGGTTAGGCCAATTTAAAATTTAGTAAAATTATTTGAATTTGTAAACATTAGCTAGAGCACGACAATTCTCTGTTTTAGCTGATCAATTCCTCCATTTAATATTTTATTGTTCTTATTTGCTCAAGCCTTCATCTACAATCTTTGTTATTGCACTCGAGCCTCTTCCACCTGTTTCCTTTCTTCTCTTCAGTTCTGCAGATACCTCTTCTACCTTGGTAAGATCAGGACAATCCAGTTGGAGTATACAGATGCTAAAGAATCTCTTCTTCAAGCTGCTCGTAAAGCTCCTCAAGCCGCTCTCGGTTTCCAAGTTCAATGCAATAAGTGGGCTATTATAGTCCGCTTATTGCTTGGGGAGATCCCAGAGAGGACTGTCTTTATGCAGAAAGGCATGGAGAAAGCATTAAGGCCATACTTTGAGCTGACAAATGTGAGTGTCCCATAACCAGACTTGAACTTTTGGTACCTGGCTTATTTTCAGTTTACAACCACAAAATACGAGATTTTCTTGTTTGATTCACATTATGGTCCCAAAACAAAAAAAGAAATCTGTTCAATATTTTATTTGACTGTGTTTGCTCCAGGGCTTTGGTCTAGTGGTAAGAGTGTAACTTGTGATGCGGTAGTTTAGGTGCACGTTATAGGTTCGAACCCTGTCGGAAAGAAAAGCCTGGTAAGTGGAGAAGGGTAGAGGTGCAGGCCCACTGCCCATAGAGTTTCGAACCGTGCGTCACTGGCCCTCAAGGATTTCTGGGTCATAAACAAATTTATTTGCAGTGTTTTTGATTTATCTCATACCAAGAGCGAGTAAATGTTCCTAGTACCACAACTGATAAGACATGCATCTATCAGACAATTAGTATAGGGCAGCATGCTTTGTTGTATATTTAGATGTGCTATAAGACATAAGTTGAATCAGATTTACAGCGTGATGTTCATTATAGTTAATTCACTTGTCAAAAAATACACACGGACATGTTTGTTAGATGTAAACATTCTTCTAGTCAATTGTGGGTTGTGACAAGTTAGCTGCTTGGCGATAGATGGTCTATCTGTTCCCTTCTCAACTTGGTCCATTTAAAAGACATGGAGTTTTATCATGATGACTAGTCTGATAAGGAGATCTTTTGCAGTATACGTGTTTCATATATTACAAGAATAGCAATCACTGTTTGAAAGTGCCACTGCTTAGAAGTATCTAGCCCTCACCGCTGCCCTTTTATTCTCGATCCATATCAAGTTCTTAGATCTGTCTTTGTTGGCTTTTCAGGCTGTTCGCATAGGAGATCTGGAGTTATTTAGAACCGTTGCGGACAAGTTCTCCAGCACTTTCAGTTCAGATGGGACTAACAATTTGATTGTCAGACTCCGGCATAATGTCATTCGGACGGGGCTCCGCAACATCAGTATCTCATACTCTAGAATCTCACTGGTGGATGTTGCAAAAAAGCTTAGGTTGGATTCTCCAAATCCAGTTGCTGATGCTGAGAGTATCGTGTCAAAAGCAATTCGAGATGGTGCAATTGATGCCACGTTGGATCATGCTAATGGATGGATGGTGTCAAAGGAGACTGGTGACATTTACTCCACAAACGAGCCTCAAATTGCTTTTAACTCGAGAATTGCCTTCTGTCTTAATATGCATAATGAGGCAGTGCGTGCTCTTAGATTTCCTCCAAATTCTCACAAGGAGAAAGAAAGTGCCGAGAAGCGGAGAGAGAGACAACAGCAAGAACAAGAACTTGCTAAGCACATAGCTGAAGAGGATGATGATGACTTCTGATGGAATTTATTTTCAGCATTTGGGTGCACATTTGGCATGATTTCTTTAAGATTCCCCTTTTGAGAGAATAGGATACAATATTCAGTTCATCTACTATTTCGTTTGGTCTTCTGGTTCTTGCATTCTGGCATCAGTTTTTCCTTACTAACTGCTGTTTAATTATCTCATCAGAAGTTTGTTAGTGACTGCTTGTTTAAATATTTCATCGGAAGTTTGTTCTTCAGTATCCTCCCTAGTACATTTTTCTCCAACTGCTTGTTTGAGCCATGCATTTTCAGTGTGGAAAATATTGCTGTTCCTTATACTCTTTTATGTTTAGCGGGAGGGATTAACTGAGATTCTTGTGATGGAAGAGAACTTTCTAATAGATCTTATTTGGATTGTGCATCAAATATTCTTTCTTTAATAGTCTAGACCGCTAGTGATATTGTTTGCTTTGGGCTTAGGCCCGTACGATTTTAAAATGCGTCACTAGGGTCTAAGGTCTATTTACTTATACCCAACATCTCTCCCGTATTATATTGATGTTGGATACTTAATTTTGACTGATATTTGATGTTTAAGGTAGATAAACAATATTTCAAACATCAAATATCTATTTTATATTTGAAGTTAAAATAATTGACTAAATAGTAAAATGAACGCGACTCTCAATAGTCACTGAATATTAGTTACAGAAGTCATATTTTGCATAAAAGTTTGAACTGTCTTCCCTTTTAATCAAAATTAGGTTCTTATATATATTTACTTAGAAAAAGGACACATTGATATGCTTAAACAATTTTTAGATATTGAGGGTGCGACAACACCAACACTTTAATCCCAAACCAGTTGAAGTTGAATTTATGAATCCTCACGACCCATATTTCTCTGCTCAATTCATGACTCGCACATTTTAAACAATAGAGCATGGGTACCAAAAAGCCTAGCCACAATCCCAAACAACTCGGAAAGGTTTTATAAATTCTCGCTATCTATGTTTTCTATTTAAGCTCAACTCATTTCTTGTAGGCTTTATAAATTCTGACTATCTATATTTTTTTCATTTAAACTCTAACTCATTTCTTGTGCCTTCTAACGACCTGAGTGGGTGGAGAAAAGAGCCTAAATCGTGATTCAAACAATCAAATTCGATGTTAGAAGCTTAATAAACCATCAGAGATAAGAATGAAAACATAGATTCGTGTTATACTTCGTCCAAGCTCCGTATACACTCAAATGCCTTGGCTTCTTCTCATGGATCTTGCTGCTAGAGTCTGGAATAGGCTACTTCGTGTGTCGAGCAGGCTAATATTTGTGCTTCCATTGGATAGATATGTTGTATGTCCGTTACAATCTACCTCAATAGATAGCCCTTGATGCTATTATAAACATCAAAACGATACTAAGCACGTTTTATCACTTCCGAAGATACAAATGGACGATTTTTTTTTTTTTGGCAACTGTTCTCGGTCGGGAAAAATTCTACACTACAAGCATGTTGTAGTCTCAACGCAGCGGTACGAAAAAGGTGCTCTAGTTCACCAGCACAAATCCAAGGCCTAATCACACGCGGGAGAGGAAGTTAAAAGGCAAATCTAACCTTGACCTTTTTTAACTGATACTCCCTCCGTACCATTTTAGTTGTCACTTTCAGCTTTTGCACGCCCATTAAGAAAATCAATAAATAGAGTATACATTTTACTATATTACTCCTATTTAATATATGACTATTAAATTTATTTTTGAGAATACCTTTAATAATTAAGGGTATACTTGAAAAGAATAAGCAAAAAAAGTCGTGAAATCCTAAAGCGTCAGCTAATTTGGAACAAACGAGCGTTAACTACTTTGGGACGGAGGGAGTACAACATACAACACACTGCTATATTGGTTACTGGGATCAGAAAGTGCTGGATAAACACTGCTATATTGGTTACGGGGATCAGAAAGTGCTGGGTAAACGTGAAGAAATAGGAGCTGTCATCCACTAAAGTCGGTAGCAGAACCCCCCCCCCCCCCCCCCCACACCAAACAGAAATCGAACCTCAGAGAGCCTAAACCTTTCAGGCCCCTGGCACATACAAGGCTTTCAAACCAACAATATCAAACTGGTCAGATCACCATCAAAGGCAATAAAACATAAAATAGAAGCATCAATATCTCTAACATTCAACAAATGGATAAGAGAGACTGAGCGTTTCGATGTTCAATTTACGAGAGCTTTCGCATTAAACCAAGACGTCATTACAGCAAAAGAAGGTTCAAGCCACTTGACTCAAAAACAAAGTTCAAGGGTACCAAAGTAACAACGCACTCACATATTTACTACCACAAAAGATTGTTCATACGATCTAGTAATATATATCCAAACTTAACCACAGATTATGAGATTCAACAGACATCAGCTTTACTCAAATGCCCAAGCATTCTCCCTCCTAACCTCCTCCTCTTCCTCAGGAGTGAAATCATTCTTAATGTTGAACGTCTTCCTTATCTCCTCTGGTGTCTTCCCTTTAATCATGTCAGCTACAGTCTGGCATGTGAGATCTAGTAGACTCTTGATGTTCAAGTAGTTGGCAGCCTGGATAATAGAAAATCACTATAAGTATAACTTCATAACCCAACAACTCTAATGAAAAGAAAGTACGCCATAGATCGCCATAGTTATTCATCACCGGTATTAGAGATGCAAGAGGTAGAGATATTATAACGAGGTTCTTTGTAAACAATAACTAGAAGAGATGCTGGTAGAAAGGCGCACAGTAGAGTGCTAAAAATAAACAAATAACTGAAAACACCATGAAATGCATAGCTAAGGACCTCATTAAGAACTCGAGAACTCCAGCTCATAAGGCAAGTGTTATCATTCTGATGATTTGCGACATAGGCACACACTGTACCCATGCGTAAATGGAAGAAGATCCATGTAGTATGTTAAGCAAGAGAGATTAACGATTAAAATATCCAAACAAGACTCAAAGGACATAGCAGCATAATTTACAGAACATTCTTATACTATGGTTTTAGAAAGAGACAGCAAAGCAATAAGGCTGCTAGCTGACAGAGTCTCATAAATATCAACCATCCTCTGCGTATTCATATTAAGTAACTAAATTCATCTTCAACTAATAAGTAACTAACTTCATCTTCAACTAAGACAAAAGTTAAACAAACCTTCACCCAAATCCTGACAAGTCTTCAGCAGTGGATGAAGAACCATGACCCAAAAGGAAGGATTTCAAAGCTCATGTAGCTTTACAGAACAGTAATAAACATTCTTCTTTTATAAATGAAAAAAATCCCTGGCCACACATGCTTAGTGACGAGGAGCAGGGATATTCTCCTTCAGCACAGATCAATAATTATGGTGTCTTCTCCACAGTCAGTTCTACTTATTATTAGATAAAACAAATACAATTCACCCTTCTACATAATTGTTCACCTAAAGTGTTGAAACGCAAAGAGGTTAGGAGGAAATCAGCAAACAACAATTAGCAGTGGAGATCCCACAGGTTAAAATAGCTTATTATGAATTTAACAGCAACTCAAAAATATGCAAGGATTCATACAGTTCTATCCCAGTTTCTACAGACTAGAATCCATTGCTTTTTGGCAGCTGCCCATCTACTACAAATAAGAAAGTTTTTAAGCTTCACCCACTAGTTCCTCCACTATTTAGTGATCCAGTACAGTGAAAATCACCCGTGGCCACCATATCACTATAAACCAATGCCTTTTTATTCAAGAGAAAGTTACATGACACATTCCAAACCCCTTAACCTAAAAAGCCCATCGAGTGAACTATAGAGGTAATACAATACAAGACAAATAACCTTCAGCTTCATGTTAAACAACAAAAGGGGGAAAGGACTTCACTAAAATTGGTTGGATTCCAAAAGGACTTACAGTCACTAAGTTCCTTCAACATACTTTTAACGGTTACGTCTACACCAGAGGAACTCCAACAGACACGGTTAAACATCATCTACCCAACAATAAATATATCAGACAGCAGCAATCAAACAGCTGTGCAAGGTCGCGGATAACCTAAGTTATTTTCTCAATTTTACCCATTAGGTAACGCAAAACCATCATCTACTCAACAATAGATACATAGACAGTATCAATCAATCAACAAATCAACGATCGCAAACTATTTAGGGTTAACAATAAATTAAATTGCAACAGGAACACGATCTAGGAAAACAAAACAAATAAAACAAAGCGATAGGATGTATATACCAAGATGAGATCGAAGAGAGTGCCCTGGTCAACTTTAACGAAATCAGAATCAAAAGACTTAAGTTCATCCTCAGAAGCCTTATCCTCAGCTTTATTAGCCTCAACATGACGTTTGCAGTACTCGATAACCTTAGCCAAGATCTTACTAGTAACATTAGGAAGAGGGATACTTGTGTCGGCACAATCATCTTCAATCATATGTTTGATTGTCTGAGATTCCAAAGCCACCGATTCTTCCACCTGGAATGTTTCGCCGTCGGAACTCTTCAACACGATCATCTTTGAGGTAGACATATTCAACAAACCCTAACCCTAGAATTTGATTAGAGAGAGAGTATTTGTGCAATAATTGGAACTGAAAGAATTAAAGAGGGGCGTGTGTGGAGAGGATTTTATAGGAGTTGTTTAATAGAAGGTTCCGGAATGTGAGAAGTTACTGCGCGGTTAGTAATTTTTACTGGGCTTTACCGCCCACAAGGCCCAGTTAAAAGAAATGTTTTTGTTTCACTTTTCACTCCAAAATTATTACTACTAAGTTTTGATTTATTTTCCGTACGTATAGATTCATAGGTTTATTTACTAATAACTGTTAGATCATAAAGTTGAATATTTATAGATATAGTAGAAGACCCATGAACAGGCTTGGTTGTCAATCTAGAATCTTTGGACTATGCTATTTTTGACCCATTGTAACTCAATAATTTGATGAATTATTCCGAATTTAACTTGTTGAGACAAATCAACATATATAGTTGGAGTGGAGCTATGTAAACTAGGATGATTGAATGAATTGCAGGCAAAATAGTTGATTTTACCACATATGCCTGTATAGAATGTTTTGCAATTTCTATAATATAATGCAAATAATGGGTTCAATAATAGCCTGTTTGGGTGGGCTTATAAGTAGCTTATTTTAAGTGGCTTATAAGTCAAAAAGTGACTTAAAAGCTACTTTTTGAGAAGTTAGAATTTCCTAGCTTCTCATAAAGTGGCTTTTAAGCCACTTATGGCTTATAAGTCCAAAAATTTTAAAGTTACCAAACATTTATTAATGGGCTTATTAGCTTATAAGCCACTTTTAAGCTCACCCAAACGGGCTCTAAGTCAATTTCCATATTTGTCTCTTTTTATGGGTATATGTGTCAGTTCCTCATTTAAAATTGTAATATAAAGAACAATTACCCAACTCATATGGCACCAAGTTAGCAAAATTGTCAAGACCATATAAAGAATGGAATTTTTCATCTCACGATCGAGCTGGGAACTCAACAAATTATTTATTAAGAGATTAAAAAAGAAAGATAAGTTACTGATTTGGTTTAACAAGATAATCAACCTAATGTCATTCATATTTGTTAGCATCAACAAATTAGAAGTTAGTTGGATCAAAACACATTTGGACCTCAGTTACCAAAAAAGCAAGATATGTCGTTGAGCTTCACAGCCATTACCATTGAGGTTTTTGCTCTAAATAGACATTTTCAGCGCTGCTTGAAAAGTCTTACAAAAATAATCATAGTAAGAAAAAGACGCTGAAGAAAGCTCCTAGCAACCAACCTCTAGAAACTTTCTTCTTGCGCGTGCCATTTTTATAAGACTTTTTCTAGTGGGGTATAAATCTATGATGACGCACCAAAGTGTCCTTTTTATGTAAATCCCGTTTTAGCAATTGCCAAGACTTACGATCAAGTGCGGCAAGTTGCCTTAAACCAACACTTTAAAGATAAGTGTTGGCAAATAGAGAGGGGTGAAAGGCAAGTCTTCGCCTTTGCCAAAACTTACGACTAAGTGCGACAAGTATTTTCTTTTGCTAATACTTGAAGGGATAAATGTTGAAAAATAGACAGATATAAAGGCAAATCTTGCCCCAGACCTAAAAACTTGACAGGGGTTTTTCCACCTGAATTTTTTTTTAACAAACCTCAATGGAGGCATTTTTGTAAAAAAATCTGTTCGATATGGCGAAAAGGCAAACAATTGCTTATGTTGTCATATTTTTGCAAATTCGCCATTTATATGTTTAGTGGGTTAGTAGAGGATTTAGAAGGGTAATTTTGATCACTAGCCATTTTTGGACGCGCTTATTGGGGACTATCCACCGTTTCAAAATTCATTGAAGAATAGCCAAAAATTCGCACGCACACTTAAGCTCTATTAGCGTTGGAAAAACACCCCAGACTAGTCCCATAACAAAATACTGGGGCTCTGAACAAAACAAAACTTGTTCAGAGCCCCAGTATTTTGTTATGGGACTGAAGCTTTATACAAAGTCCCATAACAAAGGTCCAGTCCCATAACAAAATATTGGGCTTTGAACAAGTTTTGTTCACAGTCCCAGTATTTTGTTATGGGACTGAAGCTTTATATAAAGTTCCATAACAAAATGCTGGGGCCTTGAACAAAACTTGTTCAAAGCCCCAGTATTTTATACTGGGATTCGTTTACTTCAGCTTCCCAGTATTTATACTGTGATTTGTCCGGAGGTGGCTAGTCTTCAAACAGTTTTGCATCGCTGGCTAGTATTCATTTAACGCGGTCAATACTGGCTGCGTGACTAAATTTTTACGATTTAGAAGGATATTTACAAAACTATGTACCGGGGCAACTTGTTTGCCTTTTTAACCCTCATAACAGTTGTTTAACAAAAATTATATCCGCTTAGTTTTAATGAATAATATCTGGATGAGAATACTCTTATGAATCTTACAATGACGATTGTATCTCGCCTTTCCTTTCTCATAAGTGCTTATGCAACACTTAATTTCTACCCCATCTTGCTTAAATAATACTTACCCTTGAATCTTTTCTCACATTATTTTAGATAATTTAAAGTATTGCCTTGGCAGCACTTGGTGTTAAAATTCTTGCTGCTGAAAACGTCTTGCTTAGGCAACAATTACCCTTTAGCCTCTTCCTATGTTCTTTCAGATAATTTGAAGTCTTGCCTATAGACGAAGCAGAGACTATTTTACTAAATTCATCTTAAACAAGGACAAACTCTCAGAACCACCAGTCAACTTTTGGACAAATAGCCCAAAAGCCCACAGATGTATGGTTTTCTGAGGGGTTTTTTACACATATATACAAATATACACCCCTAATTACACAAAAATAGCAATATTTCTAAAGTTACCAGCCATATCAATATTTTTTTTAGCACATTTCTTAAATAATCAACACGTTTCATTTTTTATAACTATACTTACACCCCACTCTCCAAAAAATCTTAAAACACTTTCTCTCACTTCCTCCCAAACAAACAGCCCCCACCCCCATCCCCACAACCACTGATCCTAACAGAAACAGTACAACCACCCCCCACGCAGAGCCATAATCCTCATCCCCACCATCAGCACTCCAGCGCCATCACCCTCACCTCACCCCCTATCACTCCAGAGATCGAAAGAGTGAGGCGGGCTGAGGATAGACAGAAACGGAGCAATGCAGTAGCCGTCGCCGGATCTATGGCCAGAAACTCTGAATGCCGAACATAGACAGAAATGAAGAAGACAGAGTATGCTTATGAGCTAAGCAAACACCAAAATACAAATTGTAAAAAGTTTTCGGCCAGTTCTAAGTTCAGAAACTTCATTGTACATGGATCTAAGTTCGCTTATGCTCTCCTTGCTGATACTTTCGTCATTTAGGCCAGAGGAATTTGGATCTAAACCTTTTGTAGCGCTGATGGGGATTTTCAACCGTTTCTATTTCTTTAGATTTGTTCCATTTTTGTTCCATTTCTGTTTCTTCAAAATTGTTCATATTTCATTTCTATTCATGTTTCTTCATATTTGTTCCATTTCTGTTTGTACAGTTTAAAACACTCTGATACAGTATGAAACAGAGTTTATACAATCTGAAACAGAGCTGATACAGTTTAAAACAGTCCGATACACTTTGAAACGACATTGAAACACTATGATACAGTCTGAAGCGGAGTTGATACAGTCTGAAACGGGAATTGATATAGTGTAAAACAGTCTGATACAATATGAAATGGAGTTGATACAATCTGAAACGGGGGAGTTGATACAATTTATAACGGTCTGATACAGTCTGAAACGCCATCGAAACACTATGATAAAGTCTGAAACGGAGCTGATACAGTCTGAAACGGGAGTTGATACAGTTTAAAAGTGAAATTGGGGGAAATGGTGGGAGGAAAAGTGAAATTGGGGGAAATATGAGGAGTAAAAGTAAAATTAGGGGAAATGGCAGGAGGAAAAGTGAAATAGGGGGAAATGAAAGGAGCAAAAGTGATAGTGGAAGAAATAAGAGGAAGATTGTAAGGGGTTGGTATGTTATGAGAAAATATTATTTTATTTTTGTAATTAACTTGTGTTTTCCTCTAAATATGGTAATTTTGCTAAAATATTGCTATGTTTGGTAATTAAGTTTAAAAATTGTACTATTGTGTAAAAAAAAGCCTAGCTCAACTTTGAAACATGGACTAATTGAAGCTAGGTACGAATTAACTTGTGGTATCAACGACAAGATTTTATGTTTCGAATTAATGGAAGTTGTATGCTCAGCTCATTGTAATTTTCGTAAACTCTTCTCATGATAATTTACCTTAAGTTATGTATATTTATTATTTCAAATTAACATCTTAGCTTGTTACTAATCCTTTATAAGAAAATATTTTCATAGCTGAGAACCTTGAAAATGTCAAGCGGGAATAAGCCTTGAGCGATTTTTGTTCTTCTCTCAATGATACATTGAACTCCATAACTTAATCAGAGGCACGACACATATGGAGTCGTGTAGAAAGGTCATTGAATATGGTCAATGCATAGCTTTATTCCTCGACCTGCTTGCATTGTTCTTCCACACTGGTTAAGCTAGAGTCAGCCACAAAGGCATAAAAAGGCCATAGGTTCATGATAGCCTATGGCCGGTAATTTGTGGTGATTTATGACTGCATCGTGAAAACTTAAGACTCTATGACGTTAAGTGAAGAATAGCAAAGCAAGTATGCAACTGCATACCCCAACACCACAATGCCTATACCACTCAGATATGGTGCCTGCCCACAACAGAAGAATGTAGTTACGTAAAAGATATATGTAAAGATTTCTTTCTGTCTCAAAAGATTTGCTAGATTTCGTGTTTAATATTAACTTACTCGAAGAAAGGCGGGAGATGATGAGGAGAAGAGCGGCGAAGAAGTTGAAGGAGGTGAGAGAAAATGGAAACGCATGATGGCTTCACTAAAACGCATGATGGCTCTTGCAAGAGTGCAGATTGGCCGCAACATGCCAGCTTTGAGGAGAACTGACTAATTAGCCAGTAAATTAACCTAAAAATTTAAAGGAAGCAACTGATTTTATTCTTTTAATTATAAATTAGCTCCTTTCTCCCCCTCCCCATCTCGCAAGACGTTATTCACTTAACTCTTAGATATAAGAACTCAACTGTACATTTGTGAACTGAACACCTGAGAATGTAGTGTTTTAAACACGGTCTCAACAGACGTATAATCAATGTCAAAACCATAACTCTGCCCTCCGTACTGCAGATAAAGGTAACCTTTAGAAGACAAAGGTGGAGGCAGAATTTGAGATATTTCTAAAAACTCTCCTGTTGTAGGAGGCATAGGGGTCTCTCTCTTCTTCGAGTAATAAACATCAGCTACAAGAAGCCAGATAAGATCAGGATCTATTGAGGCGAGTCCAGCAAGAGCATTCACAGCTGCATCTCGAAGGCCTACAACACCGCTACATGCTATCCCAACAACAAGACCACTGACCTTTTTCAGAACTGCTTCTAGTGCTGAAGCACTACGTTTATTCTGAGCCAGATCCGCAAGCATGTTGAGCACTGCAGCCTGGACTTTTAGATCAGAAATCTCAGATACTGAATCTCCTGGAGATGCAGAAGCACCTCGGTATGGAAGCTTCAAGTGAGTCTCCTCCAAAGCCGGGGACCTCTTTTGAAATGGTGAAGTACTCAAGAGGCTCCAGAAGTGTTTCCCATCGGTATGGATACGCCGAGTAAAGAAGTCACCTCCGCAGATTTGCACGATATTACTAATTGTATGTGCACATCTTCGAACAGCCTGGTTATCAGTGATAAGAAAAAATCACTAATCAGAAAACAGTTTTACCAACGAATCGTCTAATTTCACTCTCTTGTGTTACAAGTTCTTTTTCCTTAGCGGGGTGGGGGTGGGAGCCAAGAAAAAAGCAATTGAAGTGATGTTTCTCAAATCCCTCCCCATCCGACGAAATTCCCTTTACTCCATCCTACAACAGATTTCAGTGACAGAATGATAATCAAATTTCACCTCCAGATATCGCAAGGACTCTAATCGTGACCAGAAAAAAGAACGCAAGAATAATCATGCAACGAAGATAACTGTTAAATCTAAGCGGTTCGACAGAAATTCGCCTACAGCTTCCAACATCCAATCTATGCATGACAGCTCAAAGGCACATATAGGAACCATGGTCTGATCCATTCATTATGGATTCAGCTATTTGACATTAACTACTTATCATCTGCATATATTAATCCAAAAAACATGAATAGGGACATCTATAATCATTCAGTTTCCCATTGCGCATCAGCGGCACCTCGTAGTTGTCAAAAAATTGAAAACCGTCAAAAATTAAAAATAGTAAGTTATCAGCAGAACTGATGTTTCCAGAGAATAAATATTGAACTATCACTCACCAATGGATTCTTGTTTCGAAGACAAGCAACCAAAAAAGGCCATACTTTATTGGCAGCAGGGAGCAGTCTGTTCTCAGCAGTTTCATCAACATCAGCATCTAAAGAATCCATAAGACTATAAAATGAACACACATTAGCAACATGTTCAATGGCCTCTTTGATTTCCTTCTCATGCTTGTAGGCATCCTCCACTTTGGCAACTGTCAAAAAGCCATCCTAAAGACATGAAATGAATTAATCAACGAGGGCTTCTACATAAAGTATTTCACTGCATAAATAAGCATTTTTGTTCCTTCAAGGAAAAAGCATAAATACAGCATGTAATAAATAAGAGGGTGGATAAATGATAAAACTATAGGTAACAGAATCAAAGAGTACAATTAATCCTTAATTAGATCTCATGTCAGAAGAGTAAAACAAAGTGTCTACGGAACAGACCGACGAACTCAAACAAGTTCCCGTGTTTTTTAAAAGGGGAACTAAGACAAATTAATAGTATGAGAAAAGAAAATTGGTAAGACGCCCTGGGAGACCAAGTAAACCTATCAAGAATAGGCATGCAGAAATGAGAGAAAATTTTGGGATTTCAAAAGAGCCGTCCTAATCCTTCCCCAGTGCGCAACTAAATGTATCTGAAGAAATGGATATATGTTTTCTTTTGTATTAGAGGACCCTACTGACTTAACATGGTGGTACAAGGTTCAACATCTAAACACTCATCTAGTACGGTAACCTTTCATTGTGAAATTACTCAATTGTCACACAGAGAATAAAACTCAAAACCCTACCTCAACTATGTCAAGTGCTACCAAAGATACTGCTTGTTTTGTTGAAGCAAGTAATGGTGTTGCAGCTGTCAAACATGAACCTACAATAGATCCAACTGTTCGTCTGTGCCTTCTAAAGTCACTCATTTTGAACAGCAGTGTCTCCCACTCCATTTGCATATGACCACCATTGGTATAGATTGATAACCCTATTAAAAGAAGAGTACCAACATCAGATGCCCAAGGCAGTCACTTGGGTAGCAAACAACCCTAATGTTTCAATATTATATGTGATCGTCCCAATATGATTCAACACCAAAACAATAAGATATCACCATAGTTCAGGCCAACATCATGGAGTCAAACTGAGATCCAGTGTTAACAGCTTTAAGGGTATTTTAGTCATTTGAACAAAAGAAGTGCTTAACAGCACTTTATTACCAAACACTTCAACAGCTTTTTTTAAGCTTAAGTACTTTTATCCAAACACGTAACTACTTATTTTTAAAATAAGCCACACCACTTAAAAGGTGCTTAAAAGCACAAAAACTTGGTGCACTTGAATTAAAAACTTACTTTTTAAGCTAATCCAAACGGGCTCCAAAAGTGAAGAAAAGAATAAAGAACACAGAGAGAATAGAAAGCTAATAGCTTGATTGTTCTATAAAGTCGAATGTTTAATAGCAATGTACACCTATTACAAACTAGGAAAGAAAATCAAGGTTACAAAATTATAGAAAAATAACTTCCCTAATTGATTCAAATGATTCCAATTGATATAAAATATATTCACAGAGATGTTACAAAATTCTCGAAATTCTTGAGAATTCCTGTTTCTGTTTCCAGCTCAGAGCTACTAGGTCAACATCACTGAATACAACAACAGAGCAGCACCAAAGAACTTTTGCTTAAAAAAGATTGACTTATCTAACAGACTTGTTATGTAACCAAAATAAAGAGCACAAAAGAATAAAACCTATGTCAAATAAATTAATGTGAAACTTAATCACTAAAACAGCAGAAAAAAAAGAGAGGCAAGAACAACAAGCTTCTTTGTCAGGCACAATAAAACCTATGTCAACTATTGCATGTTTTTAAAGGCTACATACCAGATTCAGACAGCGTGCCAACATCTCCATAACTATATGAACCTGAGTCATCAAAAAGCTTTCCTGTCATCTTCTCCAGGTTCAGCTTTCTAGATTCCACATCCTCGCGATATGACTTTGCTTGATCCAGCAGAGCACTAGCCTCATGCTTCGATGCCTTAACTATTTCTGCCATTGCCTGAAGAATAGAGGAAGATTATAACCAGAGAACTGAACAGAGAGGACCATTACAGCATCACATAGTCAGAATCTAAAGAAATTTATTATTATCACAATCACTCACAACAAATGGCGCTAATGCACCATAGTGATGTACGCTCAATAGGTCTGATGCAGAGACTAATGAAATAAGTGAACGTTTCTCTCCAGGCAGCACAGAATAGTAAAACGGAATACACTTTTTAATTTCAAGAAACTGAATATGACTAAATAGGACTGACTGTTTCTTTAGCTATATCTGTCAGCAAGTGCTTATCAAATAAGAAAAACAAGCAAATGCCAGAAATGACCTTCAAGAAGGGAATGGTCAAATCGGGGTTTTGATGCCTGCCAAGAATCTCAAGCTCCATGGAAACAGCACGCATCTGCACAAATAACAATGATATTGTGAGGATCTTGCAACTTAAACTCAAAATATATACATACACTCAATCATGTCCACTGAGGCAGACATAATAAAACAGAGAAAAAGCCTACCAACAACTACGCCTCAATTCAAAACCAATTGGGTTGGAGAGATAACAAACAGAACCAGAAGTTTGAGAAAAAAAATATGAAGCAAGTCTTTTGTTGATTCCAAGAAACATACCGGCTCCTCCAACAAAGGCAATATACTGTGAGCCACTCCTATATAGGAAAGCATGGCAGCAAGTACATCTGGTACATCAGGGTTAAGCTCCAGAGAGCGCAGCTGCCTGCATATTGAATCAATTACATAGTCTGAATTTGCTATAACTAAGTGTCCAACCTGCAAGAAGTTTTATAATTAGTGCTGGTAACCTTCAGAAGACACGACAAGCAAGAAATCCATCCCTGCGGCTTACTGTTGGATAGTCGTGTGTAGCGGCAACAATACGTAATACAGAATCGGCTGCACTTCTGATTTGGAAGTGGGAGCAAATAAGATTGTGAAGCAACATATACAGAGATGAATGAAGAAATCCTGACGAAGAAAACTCTTTCCCCAGGCACATAGAAAAGATGCCAATCCCATCAATAATAACCTGTTCGACAACAGTAAAACTATATCAATATGACAAGCATAATTCCATTCACTAGCAAAGACGTTGATAAGATAAATAAAAATGAAACTGCAACCAAAACAAGAATTGAAAAGATAAATTTCCTGGTGCAACATCACGTTGTCGTTAAAGAAGTGTGAACTAATGTTTGTATCCTCACTAGCAGATTGTTGGGAAGCAGCTATATGCTCAACGGGAAGATTCCATATTTCAGGGGACAGGTATTCATGTAATATACTGCCAATGCAGTCAACTAAATGACTCCTTTCTCCCTTAACTTGGCAAATCTTCCAAACAGATTCTTCTGGTTCAGATTGTTCAATCTTGCCTTGTTGACTCCCATCTTCCTGACATTTCTTATGCTCCCGCGGTGCCGTTACATTGGTTCTAAACATTCGGGAAAAGTTATCAATTGCTAGATCTGACAAACCAAAAATCAACTCATTCAGGACACACACAGCTGTACTGGCCTGCCGTACTAATTGTCCTGAAGTAATCCTGCTGCACCACGATTGCCAGCTTTCTTCACTGTATTCTTTCATCCGTATTTCAGAAATCAATTTCCGCAGGTTCTCTAGTGGAAAATCGATGATAACAGAGAGAGGCCCTTCACTTTGAGAGTCTAGTCAAAGGAACATAAGGAAAATGTTACAAGTTTAGGTCAAAAGAATTCCAAAACAGTTCAAAAGTTCAGAGGGAAAACACAACCTGCAAATAAAGATAGACCTATAAGTCGAAGGATCCCAGCTAAAGAATGATACAGCCTTTGACTGCCAACATAAACAAACCAAGGTGGCATGCGCGGCAACTGATGCTCATTGATAATATTTTCTGTGGCATGTATTCTTCTATTTTGATTCTCTCTACTTCCCAGATTGTTAGAGTTAGCAGTTCTAACAGCTCTTATCTCAGCTAGAGAATGCATGAACCCTGATGAGGAAGGCTTCGATACAACATGCTTCTGAAGAGAACCAGCAAAAACTGAATTTTGACTCAGACAAAGGGCTAGAGCATCCAAGAATTGAGCAGCTCTCACCTACACATCCCACTGAAAGGCATTAAACAGATGAAAGACATAAAAGCGAACATCCACTCAGAAGAGCGATGACCTGCACAATGCTAGGAAAGGAAATATCGCAGTGATAGTAGCATCATAAAGCACACTAAGAACACGGTACTGAAGCAGCTAGGTTCATGAAGTTCTGATTCACATGGAACGTTTAAAGATAGGAGATCATTCTCTCAAATATCAATCATAAACAGGGCTGCCTCAATTAAGAAAGAACAGGAAAGAGGGGAAACTGTAATAGCTTTCTCTGCATCGTTGTACCGAAGAAAAGATATATTTGGATCTAGATGAACCTCATAGTCAAAAGCTGAAAAGTCGAAGAATCAAAGGAAGATGGTTGAAGTTGGTTCATACAAACATATCCAAAGTGATTAACTCCTTTATGATACAGGGATAGCCAACCAGACACATCATAGAGCAAGCGGGAGCGAACGTGAAGGGGAGGGTTATGTGGAGCTATTAAGCCTGAGCAACTGGAGAATGATAGCACAACGTTTCCACAAACAAAGACAAGAATTAGTTGATTACCCTAGCACCATGACATATACTTTTCTTTTCTTTTCTCTTGGATACATAAGCGGCTTTAATGGAATAAGATTCAAGGGGAAAGAGGACAAGTGCTGCTCTCTTTGCTAAAGTAAACAAAATGGAAAAGAAAACAATAAAGAGCTTGCTGATCTTCTAAATATAATTTTGTGATATACCTAGCGAAAACAAGTCATCAGACGCCCTAGGATAAAGAAGAGAAACTACTATAGTGCTAGATACAACAATGACTTTACATGTCCAAGCAAAACAAAAATCTTCCTCATTTTTCTAACAAATGACCCAACAAATGCAAAATGTGAAAGCAGACCTGAAGCCTGCCAAACACACTTCCTCATTGCAGAGGCGCTTTTGTGGAACTATTTAACCGACAAATCAGTGAACATAAGACTGACTAATCAACTCATCATCTATGAGACAACCAGAACACCTATTTCCTACTTCATGTTGACCAAGTTGACTGAAAAGTTAGATCCATGAAATAAAATCATATTCCAATAATTGTCTGCTTAAAATCCCTTTCTTAGCATCTCATTCGGTTCCGTTGTAGGCGTACCTGCTGCTCTGCATCACCCTTGACAAATAGAATCTGATTTTAAGGGAGTTTTGCGAACCAATGATTTGGGTTTCAATCTGGAGTTTATCATAGTGACCCTACGATCCCATATGTACTTCTGATGAAAGATGAAAAAGAACAAAGCTTGAAGAAAATTTAAGGATATCGTGCTATCTGATCCTTCGTTCCTAAAATATTTTCTACACATTTGAAGACTCGATAAGTTTCATTTTTTGTCACCGTAGGAGTTTAGGCAGAACTTCATCATGTTGTAAATAGCATATGGGTAAATTGTGTACTTAAATATTCAGACTAGAATGCAGGATAGCACGAAATTAAAAAAAAAAAAAAAAAAGAATAAATTCAGAGACAAATTAATAGTGGTAACGACTAGCATCTCCACGATTTAGTGGCAAGTTAGGAAGTGGGAGAGTAGACCAAGCCACACAACCACTTAAACCCCGGTTCTCCAAGCAAAAGAGATCTCAAAAAAAGAAAAGAATAATAACCTCGCAGCACAGCATCATGAGAAAAGATTATAACTTGAAAGTACACAAAGAAAGAATAGGCTAAGCAAGCCTGTTTCACCTACAGGAGACTGAAGGAGGTAGTCTGCCACGAGTCGCGGCCCTGAAAAATAGATCAGCACAAGAAGTTTCTGGGCATGTGCTATTGCATATGATTCATCAGTTCCAAGGACCACCTTTGGAAGCTTTTCAACAAGCCTGTGAAGAGGATGTACAATCCATTAGATCACTTCTAGTGTACAGGCCGCTATCAGCTATAAATGTTTCAACACATCAAATATTAGGACTACAACGACCTGTTAAAAATCTCTCCAACATCATGTTTTACATGAAGCTGTGACGAGAGTAGATACACAAAGAACAACTGCGAAGCTGAAGACACTTCCTCGGAGTCATCACATGCCAAATTACATAGACTTTCCTGCATTTTACAACACCCAAGTACACATTCAGAGCGGAGTATTTAGTTTCTCTTTTTTTTTTTTTTTTTGGGGTAACAAGGTATATGGTTTCATTAAAAGAGGTACCAAGAAAATACCGAAAGTAAATCCAGTAATTACAAACCTACAACAGCGCCAAAATATAGCAGTATACCAAAAGAACAGAAACCTACAAAAACATATGGTTTTCTACAAATGTCACTCTATACAACAAGGAATTTTATGAGTGCGCCAAAAGGGAATAAAAGATAAAAGGCTACTCCTGAGCTGAACAAAAGTCATCTCTACCCTATCAAAAGCTCTCATGTTTCTTTCTCTCCAAATAACCCACTTTAGTGCTAAAGGAACCAGATTCCATCCTTTGTGTTTTTTACTCCATCTACCACAATACCAATTGAACATCAACTCCTTTACAGTGCTTGGCATCACCCATGATATGCCAAACCAATTGAGAATTTCCCACCAAGCTCTCGAGACAAGACTACAGTTAAGGAGAGAGGATTGACAACTTCACCCGCCTCTTACCACATGAAGCACCCACACAAGTGACCTTCCACTTCCTAAGATTATCGATCGCAAAAATCACCCCTCTAGTTACCAAGTGAAGAAACACACCCTCCACGGGACCTACGGGATAAATCGACCTATGCGGAAAGACAATCTCTTCCCTAATAAAAAACTTTTCATAGAATGACTTAACCGAGTAAACTCCATTAATCCCATTCCCCACCTCCATACATCATAGCTATCAAGTGTCGAGCCTTATTTGTGGAGTAAGTCTGACAATCTTTGGAGTTCACTTAAACTCCCAATCATGAAAATTCCTACTAAAAACACAGCTCCTAGATTCTCAGAACTTAAGAATAGGCAAAAGTTAGCTGGTGAAAACAGCAAAATGTATTTATGTAGGCACAGAACCTTAACTCTCTCCATCCCAAATGAACTGTTTTACTTTTCTTTTTTGTTCTGTTGCAAAACTGGTGTCTACTTCTCTTAAGAGGGAAGTTTCTCCTTCACTATTCGAAAGCCCATTGGTCCTGCTTCCATTCTTATAAATATCAAACTTACCAAACAGTAATCTCTCTGCCACTGTGATTTAAACAACAATTCAAACTAAATGCTAGTCTGAGACTCCGAGCAGAGAGATGGAGTATCTAAGTATCTTACACAATTAAAACCAAAATAGGAAAAAGGAAAGAGAAAAAAAACGTGACTTGAAAGAGGTATCCGTCTTGGGATGGTTACCATCAATCAGAAAATCCCCATTGATATATTAAAAATTAGATAACCAAATATGCTTGGATAAATTTTCCAGTTCGCAGCTCACCAAAAGCATCAATCTGCTTCCTTTCAACACACAACTGGATTTTGATAAGAGTCCCTTTATTGCCTCCAAGAGTCCTTTTCTCACCTTTCTGCTTGGATGCAAACAAAGCTGTTTCTCAAAAAAGAAAAAAAAAAGTAAAGGATAATCAATTTAAAATGAATTGATATAAATTTTCTAAATTCAAGAGCCCCTGAGAAACTGTCATAACCTACATGTGGATAAGTAGCACATAACAGCTTATCAACATGTGACGAGGTATCACCAATCCAGTCTTTTGTACGAATTACATGCAAAGATTTGGTCATGTTTCTAGGACTGACACTTTCCCTCTCCCTAGAGCTAAGTGCAAGGGTTTCCTTGTCAACAGCCTCAGTCGCATTTTTATTATGCATAGTAGAGGGCAACTGACGAAGTTTCTTCAGATATGACATTGATGATTTTTCTTTGTCAGAAGTAAATCCAGTGACGTCATTGAGGGACAGACCCAGAAAAGGCAAATTAACATTGTCCTCAAGAACTATCATAAGATATTCAGCCAAGCACCTGACAGCTTGGTCCAAGGCTTCTGCACTCCCGGCGGCTCCACTAATGAACGTTTTTGACATATGCAAAACTTTGCCAATTTGACTAACGACTCCAGGCAAAAAGAAAGCTAAAGCATCTGCAGTGCCAACCTGCCAGATATCAAGTAAAATTGTAAGGATGTGTAACTTATATGATCCTCAACAGCAACGCTACCTATGATTCAGCGTATAATAACAAACTGAAAGTAGTAAAAATTAGAAAGATCTGCTTGAGGATCCAGGCATAAACATATGTATTTTGACAAAAACCACCAAGAGATAAATGTATCATGTTGACACCATGGCAAAAGATGAATCTTAACTTCATAACTTTCACGTACTTCTACTTTCCTTGACTAGTTTTCAGTCAAATTATGGAAAGATTTTCTAGCATTAATTGGAGTAAAGAAACTAAATCATGTCAAAGCAAGTTCTCACGGGAGTAAACTCCATTAAACCTGTGAAACAATAACTGAGACCTCCTAAAGCCAATTAAATTACAGCTTGAAATAGAGGAAGAGTAGTTCAAAAAGGACAAAAAAGGAACCTTAGCAACAAGTATTCTTAGAGTAGAAAAGGCTTCTATCCGAAGACATGCGCTGCCTTGCTGCCCTCGTGCTGCCTCAATATCTGCTGCCTTCATGCGAATGCCATGAGTAATCTCAAAAGTAATTACTAGAAAAATACTGGAGACATGGGCTAAGGAAATATATCAACCTCAAGAAGAGCAAATTACATACCTTCAGCAGAAGTGATAGCCAATGTCCAACAGCAACTGAAGCAGTTTCAGACTGTAGAAATGCAACTAAACAATCTTTTTCCTCGAACTCAAGTTTTACAACAGGTGGAGAGTGCAAATTTTTTCTTTCGAGAAGCAAAGGCAACCCACTGATTTGTTTGCATGAGCAGGACTCACTGGAACAGCAACACAGATTAAGTAACAGTGCTTTGAAACACCTTATCACTCCTTCACGGAACTCTTCGGAAGCCTCCACTGGAGAAAGCAATGCCCCACGAGTCAACTTCTTTGTCAGTACAATGAACTGCAAAAGTAAATTATGGACTCTTGAGCATTCCCAATCAAATCCAGAGAAGGCTTAGAAAGTAACTTTTCACAGAATATTCAACTCATGAACTATTGATAGGATGCACAGAGTTTGGGCATGATACTTGGAATTTACTATATTTACACTGTAAACTGCTTTGAAGACCCTCCAGAACTCTTTTACCAGCGAACAAAGTGCATTCCAAAAGGTCAAATAAAAAACTAAAGGGGACAATTGTACTGTTTAAGCCATTCAAAAAAATTATAGTCACTGAGTGTACATGTTTTAGTTAGGATGCTTGGGTGATTGACAATATTAGCCTGCGAAACATGAAGAAGTTTATAGCCTCACATGAGTTTTATCAGTGATTCACTAGAAAACATCTAATAGACACGCAATGGTGTGGCCTAATCGTCAATGAAGTGGGACGAGAACCATGAGGTCTTAGGTTCAAATCTAAATGGAGAAAAATAAACTAGGTGATTTCTCATCAACTGTCTAAGCTTTGGTGGACAGAGTTTCTCGGTAGCAGGTACCAAATGGAATTAGCCGAGGAGCGTACAGACTGGCCTGGACACCGTTGTTGTTAAAAAAAATCCAATAGATAGACTGCTCAACTTTCTAGAAGACCATATACCTTCCAATCTTATCGGTTCTACTAAAGTACTTGTCCATTTAAACACTTTCTCAGTCACAGCTGGGGAAGTGTAGAGTCTATTTCCTTTTTACATGTTCCTACTTGGAAAGATTTCGTTCTAAAGGATTATGGTTGCCGACTTACCTTGTCATCTCCTTTTGAAATATTACATGTAAGAAACATATGTAACCAATGGACAGCCATAGGTCTTTGAGGTAACACCAGGGGATCTATATGGCCCAAGTAGACTTAAACCCATGATTCCGTAGTCTCTCAGATGCCCTTTGAACATGGAAAATGGTATTAGAGAAAGGAGAGAGCTAAAATAGGGACAGCTTCAGAGAATGGACAATTCTCAGTCAGCAGCAGCTGTACTTTTTTGAAGATATAAGCTGGGCATTGGGATCTCACTTGGCCATGGAAAGTGCTATGGAAGACCAAAGCTCCAACCAAGGTTGCTTGCTTTGGTTGGATTGCAGTTTGCAGCAAAGAATGTTGTTTTAACACAACAAAGATTGCAAGGAATAGGCTATGTTGTGCTACTTATGTGAGAAAGAACATGAAACAACACACCATTTACTACTGCACTGTTGATTTACACGGAAAATCTGGGAGATGTTTTTGAGCATCTGCAATGTGAATTGGCTATCGTCTTTTTCAGTTAAAAAAAACTGCTAGAATGTTGGAAATCTCAGGCAATGGGATATGAAGCTTAAGTTGATCTGGAAGACCATCCCTATTTTCATCAAGTGGACTATTTGGCTGGAGAGGAATAGGAGATGTTTTGACAAGAAAAGAACTCATACATCATTTGCAAAAATTAGAGTTTTGCATGTCTGTATCTTTGGTGCTGGAATACCATGATAGAGAAGATGGCATAATACATATAATTATTCGAGTTTTTGGGGATATAACATGTGATCCGACTCTGCTGTACAAATCAGTACCTTCTGGGTACATTTTTAATATATACTTTTATCTTCTCCGGGAAAAGAGAGAGAGAGAGAGAGAGAGAGAGAGAGAGAGAGAGAGAGAGAGAGAGAGAGAGAGAGAACTAAAAGAGGGACAAATCCCGTGATACTAAATTCCAGGAACACATACGGCCATATTTTTAAATTCCATAAGTAGGCTATCAAACCCAAGCATTATAATCACAGACAGGAGGAGATTTTAAACCCGCGACATCTAGTTTATCTACTAGAGGTACTTGTTAAAAGAAGAAAAAAGTTTATCTGCTATTAATAGTGGGAATTTGGAAGACATTATAACCTTCTTTTTTTTTGGATAAGGTAAAAAATTTCATTAATATAAGAGGGAAAAAGTTGACCGATTATAAGTATACCAGAAATAGAAAAGCCTTACAAAAAGACATGGCTTTCTATAAAGACACCCAATCTACCACACCTATAGGGACCCAATCTACTACACCTCATGAGTGTACCAAAAAGAACTAAGAGAGAAAAGGTTATTCCTCATATGTACATAATTAGTCTCTACTCCATCGAAAGCTCTTTTGTTCCTTTCTCTCCATACAGTCTACATCAATGCCAATGGAGCAACATCCCATGCCCTACGTTCTCTCTTGTGTCTTTTGAAGGCCCAGCTAAACATAGTATCTTTAACCGTTCCTGGCATCACCCATTGAAGCCCAAACCATCTCAGAATTTCCCCCCACAAGAAAAACGCCACCTGACGATGTAACATGAAATGATTAACATCTTCTCTTGTACTTTTTCACATGAAACACCAACTGATACTTCTCCTCAAATTTTCCGCGGTCAAGATAGTCATTAGCCAAGTGAAGAAACACACCTTTCTCGACACTCTCGGGATCCAAATCGAGCAATGTGGGAAACTAATCTCCTCCCTAACCAGAAGCTTCTCATAAAAAGACTTGACAGCGAAGACGCTGTTATTCCCTGCCCCCATCTCCATACATCCCGAGTATCCTATGAGGTAATCTGCTTGTGTAGTAAACTGACCAATCTTTGAAATTCTGCCACCTCCCAAGTCCCAATCTTGCAAATTCCTCCTAAACCTCAAATCCAAGTGCACCTCCCCCCTTGAATGCTCCATAACTGCCAGAATGTCCTTTTCTTTTGGCAAGAGATTCTATATAAATTTGGGAACGAGATACACAACAAATCGCCCCCACACACCACACCACCTAAGGTGTGCACTTCGTTGCTCCTTTTTCCATATAATTGTTGTTTGTATTTTATAGTTACTTTCTTGCAAAATATATTCTTTTTATTATTGTCTTAGTTATTTCTTCCTTTCTTCATTAAAGCATGTGCTTAAGCCCAACAAATATCTTGGTATATCAGAAACTAAAATTTCATAAAAGTTTGACTAGTCCCGAGAAACCGAGTAATGAATTTCGGACACACTCTCATAAGCACCAAAGTTTTAAAAAGAAAGGGACACTTAAGGAAGGATTAATGACGTAATAGTCGAGTGGGAAGAAATTCAGAAACAGCTTTCCTAACAAATTCGTAGAAAAGAAAGGAAGCAGAGTTTTTCTTCAACTACGCATAACTGAAACATGGAAGCAGCTATTCAATTGCAGTTAAAAACAGAAATTCAAAATACCTGATCCACGGACCCTAAACAACACTTGTTCAGCAGTTCCTCTAGACAATGCAGAGCACCTTCCATCACGATATCACTCACCGTATGTGGCTTTTCATTCGAATCGACATTTGATGATGATCTGCTATCGATAGCAGCATCCAGTAGAAGCAGCAAAGGAAACAATGTATAGCTGAATAAAACAAAAATTAACAACTCAAGGAATTAAGAAACAAAAAATATATATATGAAATTGGAAAACAGACATCAAATAGCAGTAGCAAAATATCGAGAGTCATACGGTAAAAGAAGATGCTTCGTGTTTAATATTAACTTACTCGAAGAAAGGCTGGAGATGATGAGGAGAAGAGCGGCGAAGAAGTTGAAGGAGGTGAGAGAGAATGGAAGGGTTTTTGTTAGGGTTTTGGTGGAGTTCCAGTAATTGTATGCAGTAATTTTTGAGTTCATAAAACATGCTTCCGCCATCTTCATCACCTTCCATCTTCCTCCAATTCACTTTAATAGTTTACAGCTTGTGTAGCTCTTTGACTCTCACTTTCAATGGAAACGGGATTAGAAGATGAACATGCCGGATTTTGTTCGTCTTGAGACTCCATACTAACCTATAAATACACGTCAAAAAAAAGATAATTAGAGTAAAACACAGAGAGATGGAATCAGCAATTTTATATCTACAGCGAATCTCAATTAATCAGTTTAGTAAATTCAGCTTATATAAATGACACTAAGGAATAATATGGTCCGAAAAATTGATGGTTTCATGATCTCGGCCTTGGTCCAACATGATGCTATATCTTGTCTCCATTACTAAAACTAAGAGTAGACATACAGAAAACTACATAGACAAGTTTATTCGTGTAGAATACTAGTAATATTCATCTCACATACAGTGTGTAGCAAACATGCATATAAGTATAGCAGCTATATATAGTTAATTTCTGATTACAACAAGAAGCAAATAGAAAAAGGTATATACATGGCATTTCATAGCTAGCCTTCTACCTATACAAAGTGAGTTATATATGATTAGCTGTAGCAGTTAGCAGTTAATTAACTAATTACACTAAGATTAAGCAGAAAAGCAAGTGAAAACTACATTTTCCTCAAAACCAGTAGAGCTTCTTGTCGTGCAAATGTAGCCATTATTCTCCACAAGAAAAGAATTAGACTGTGATGGTTGCAGAGCTATTTATCTAAAACCCAAATGAAATATTATGTGAATCCTCTCTAATCGCATTTAACTAGAGGGGTAAAATTTTCAACCAACTTCAAGTATGAACAACTACTTGCAAAAACAGGCTTAATCTACGATGTGCGAAGATTAAACAGTGGATGAAGTAAACAAATATATTAAGAGATTCAGAATTGAGAGGACTTACAGCAATAAGATGTTTGTGCACCTTGGAATCTTGATTATTGCATTAATTTTGAATGGAATTAGTGAAAAGTGGAAGAGAACCAAAGTGGAAGAGAAAAATTGCGTTTGCTAGAGATGAGCTGCCTTTGTTTTAAGCTGCTAGGGGTAGTTCGGTGGAGGTGCAAATAGCGCCGGTATTAATTATTAATGTGGTATTAATAATATCTGTATTAATAATGTGGTTATTGATAATGCGGGTATTAGTTATGTGAGGTTTAGTTATGCGGGTATTAGTCACGCATATATTATAACGTAGTGATTATTTGTTGAATCACTGATATATTACAAATTAACAAAAAATATTTATTTACTCCTTAAATAAAATTTTAAAATATCCTTATTATTATTATGAGGGTTAAGTTTGTCATTTTAAATTTTAATACCTACATTATTAATACCACCTCCTACCCCGCATAAAATAATACATAAATTCCCACATTAATAATGCGAGTATTAATAATGCGGAATATACAAAAATGGAACCAAACGTTGCACTAATTTTATACGGGTATTAAAATTTCACAAAAACCAACCGAACGCTGCGCTAAATTAGCGCTGAGTTTTATGTGGGTATTAAATATTAATACCCGCAACCGAACGACCCCCTCGGTTGAAGGTATTGTTTACGCGGGTATTAATTATTAATGCGGGTATTAGTAATGTGGGTATTAGTAATGTGTGTATTAATAATGCGGGTATTAGTTAACGCGGGGTTTAGTAATGTGGGTATTATCCATGCATATATTATAACGTAGGGATTATTTTTTGAATCGCTGATATATTACAAATTAATAAACAATATTATTATTTAAAATATTTATTTACTCCTTAAATAAAATTTTAAAATATCCTCCTAATGAGGGTCATTTTTGTCATTTTAAATTTTAATACCTGCATTATTAATACCCACATTATTAATACCACCTTCTACCCCGCATAAAATAATACATAGATTCCCGCATTAATAATGCAGGTATTAATAATGCAGAATATACAAAAACGCAACCAAACGTTGCACTAATTTTATACGGGTATTAAAATTTCACAGAAAAACCAACCGAACGATGCACTAAATTAGTGCAGAGTTTTGCGCGGGTATTAAGTTGCTTATACAGCAACCGAACGACCCCTTAGGGTTTTAACTTTCAAGTTTTACCCTTTTAGTTTATTTTAGAAACAATTGAGTTTTTTATTCAACCCGCGACCCGACCCGACCCACCTGATATTTTAAAAAAAATATTAAAATCCGCCCCGCCCCGCCCTGCGATTGATCTAAACCCGCCCCACCCCACGAACACTATAACCCGCCCCGCCCCGTTGCCATCCCTACTCCTAGCAACCTCTAGAAACTTTCTTCTTACGGGTGCCATTTTTTATAAGACCTTTTCTTGTGGGGTATAAATCTATGATGACGCACCAAAGTGTCCTTCTTATGTAAATTTTGTATTACCATTTATCTGCAAAATAAATAAATAAATAAAATTAAAAAAAAAATCATCGTGTGCCCTCCATAAAGAGTGGTTTTGCATAAATGCTGGCACTAAGAAATGTTTTAGCAAAATATTCTTTTTCGCCCGGAACCAAAACTTCAAGGCAAATATAATTGCCAAGACTTCAAAGGCAAGTACTATTCTGTCAATACTTCAAGTTATATGGCGAGAATACAGGAAAAGACTAGAAGTGGCAAGTTTTAGCAATTGCAAGACTTACGACCAAGTGCGGCAAGTTGCCTTTAACCAACACTTTAAAGGTAAGCGTTGGCAAATAGAGAGGGGTGAAAGGCAAGTCTTGGACTTTGCAAAACTTACGACTAAGTGCGACAAGTATTTTCTTTTGATAACACTTGAAGGGATGAGTGTTGAAAAATAGAGAGATATAAAGGCAAGTCTTGCCCCAGACCTAAAAACTTGACAGGGATTTTTCCACCTGGATTTTTTTTATTAAACCTCAATGGAGGCATTTTTGTAAAAAAACATCTGTTCGAGAGGGCGAAAAGTCAAACAATTGCTTATGGTGTCATATTTATGCAAATTCACCATTTATATGTTTAGTGGGTTAGTAGATGATTTAGAAGGATATTTACAAAACTATGGTACCGGGGCAACTTGTTTGCCTTTTTAACCCTCATAACAGTTGTTTAACAAAAATGATATCCGCTTAGTTTTAATGAATAATATCTGGATGGGAATACTCTTATGAACTTACAATGACGATTGTATCTCGCCTTTCCTTTCTCATAAGTGCTTATGCAACACTTAACTTCTACCCCATCTTGTTTAAATAATACTTGCCCTTGAATCTTTTCTCACATTATTTTAGATAATTTAAAGTATTGCCTTGGCAACACTTGGTGTTAAAATTATTGCTGCTGAAAACATATTCCTTAGGCAACAATTGCCCTTTAGCCTCGTGGCTCGTCCCATGTTCTTTCAGATAATTTGAAGTCTTGCCTATAGACGAAGCAGAGACTATTTTACTAAATTCATCTTAAAAAAGGACAAACTCTCAGAACCACCAGTCAACTTTTGGACAAATAGCCCAAAAGTCCACACGTGTATGGTTTTCTGAGGGGTTTTTTACACATATATACAAATATACACCCCTAATTACACAAAAATAGCAATATTTTTAAAATTACCAGCCATATCAATATTTTTTTAGCATATTTCTTAAATAATCAACACATTTCATTTTTTATAACTATACTTACACCTCACTCTCCAAAAAATCCTAAAACACTTTCTCCCACTTCCTCCCAAACAAACAGCCCCCACCCCCATCCCCACAACCACCGATCCTAACAGAAACAGTACAACCACCCCCACGCAGAGCCATAACCCCCATCCCCATCATCAGCACTCCAGCGCCATCACCCTCACCTCACCCCCACCACTCCAGAGATCGAAAGAGTGAGGCGGGCTGAGGATAGACAGAAACGGAGGAATGCAGTAGCCGTCGCCGGATCTATGGCCAGAAACTCTGAATGCCGAACATAGACAGAAATGAAGAAGACAGAGTATGCTTATGAGCTAAGCAAACACCAAAATACAAATTGTAAAAAGTTTTCGGCCAGTTCTAAGTTCAGAAACTTCATTGACATCGATCTAAGTTCGCTTATGCTCTCCTTGCTGATACTTTCGTCATTTAGGCCAGAGGAATTTGGATCTAAACCTTTTGCAGCGCCGATGGGGATTTTTCAACCGTTTCTGTTTCTTTAGATTTGTTTCATTTTTGTTCCATTTCTGTTTCTTCAAAATTATTCAGATTTCGTTTCTATTCATGTTTCTTCATATTTGTTCCATTTCTGTTTGTACAGATTTGTTATATTAGTTTAATAAATTTAAACACTTATTTCTATTGCTCACGACAAATTACACTGCTCATTGGAGCTTAACTATTTTTTCAAAAGCAAATAAAACCTAATCACTATATATTTATTATTGAAACGATCTGATACAATTTGAAATGGCGTTGAAACAATATGATACGGTTTGAAACATCATTGAAACATTGAAACAATTATTGCAACTGTTGATACAGTCTGAAACGATGTTGAAACAGTATAATACGGTCTGAAACAGAGTTAATACAGTCTGAAATGAGAGTTGATATAATTTAAAACAGTCTGATACAGTCTGAAACGGCAGTTGATACAGTTTAAAACACTCTGATACAGTATGAAACAGAGTTTATACAGTCTGAAATGGAGCTGATACAGTCTGAAACGATATTGAAACACTATGATACAGTCTGAAGCGGAGTTGATACAGTCTGAAACTGGAGTTGATACAGTTTAAAACAGTCTGATACAATATGAAACAGAGTTGATACAATCTGAAACGGGAGAGTTGATACAATTTAAAATAGTCTGATACAGTCTGAAACGGCATCGAAACACTATGATAAGGTCTGAAGCGGAGCTGATACAGTTTGAAACGGGAGTTGATACAGTTTAAAAGTGAAATTGGGGAAAATGGTGGGAGGAAAAGTGAAATTGGGGAAAATATGAGGAAGTAAAGTAAAATTAGGGGAAATGGCGGAAGGAAAAGTGAAATAGGGGAAATGAGAGGAGCAAAAGTGATAGTGGAAGAAATAAGAGGAAGAATGTAAGGGGTCAGTATGTTATGAGAAAATATTATTTTGTTTTTGCTATTTTTGTAATTAACTTGTGTTTTCCTCAACATATGGTAATTTTGCTAAAATGTTGCTATGTTTGGTAATTAAGTTTAAAAATTGTATTATTGTGTAAAAAAAAAAGCCTAGCTCAACTTTGAAACATGGACTAATTGAAGCTAGGTACGGATTAACTTATGGTATCAACGACAAGATTTTATGTTTCGATTTAATGGAAGTTGTATGCTCAGCTCATTGTAATTTTCGTAAACCCTTCTCATGATTATTTACCTTAAGTTATATATATTTATTATTTCAAATTAACATCTTAGCTTGTTACTAATCCTTATAAGAAAATATTTTCATAGCTGAGAACCTTGAAAATGTCAATTGGGAACAAGCCTTGAGCGATTTTTGTTCTTCTCTCAATGATACATTGAACTCCATAACTTAATCAGAGGCACGACACATAAGGAGTCGTGTAGAAAGGTCATTGAATATGGTCAATGCATAGCTTTATTCCTCGACCTGCTTACATTGTTCTTCCACACTGGTTAAGCTAGAGTCAGCTACAAAGGCATAAAAAGGCCATAGGTTCATGATAGCCTGTGGCCGACAATTTGTGGTGATTTATGACTGCATCGTGAAAACTTAAGACTCTATGACGTTAAGTGAAGAATAGGAAAGCAAGTATGCAATTGCATCCCCCAACACCACAATGCCTATACCACTCACATATGGCGCCTGCCCACAACAGAAGAATGCAGTTACGTAAAAGATATATGTAAAGATTTCTTTCTGTCTCAAAAGATTTGCTAGATGTTACGAATTTACGATGTCATAATTTATATTCTACAATTATGTAGTGACTCTTGTTATTGTTATTTAATCAAACACTATTTATTTTCTTCTTAAATACTCTATGTTAAATAAAAAGGAGGAGAATCAAATTACACTCTGTTCTACTACTGTATAGGCTAAGTATAAAAAAAAAATGATCAGAGTACAAATTGATTAGTAAACAAAGTCTACCAAAAATATTGATGAAAAATAAGCCTTATTCTGCGGGATTTTCTTCACAGGGAGAATGGATGGATTGGCCACATGACTCATACTGTTGTATTAGATTCAAATAGCCACTTCACCTTCCACTCCTCTTTCTCTTTAATATATATAATCAAGCGTTCACTTTTATTATTTCCCTTTATTCAAGGTGAATGACTGACTACCAACTACGCAAGTGCTTACGTTGGAGAAAACGTAAGCCAGCTTTTTATAACAAAACAAATTATCCAGAATTAACTCGTCGTTTTGAATAGAGAATGGAAAAGATAACCTCATTTTTTACAGTGTAATTACTTATGAACACAAATAGAAGGAGATTATGACTATGTCGTGCATTATGCAAAAAGACAAAACCACTTTTCAAATTCCCAAGCGCAAGTTTGGAAAGTTCTTTCCCAAGTGTTTTGAGGAAGATCATATATCAGTTTAAGATTAAGTGTGAAAGGAATTTAGGAAATAAGGAATCGAGTCATTGACAGGTAATGTCACTCCAAAATGCATTTATAGTCTTCATGATATCTTCACCGCCAAATTTTACTTGGTTTCTGCTTAATTAGCTTTTGTTCGAAGAAGTTTCGTTCCAATAAAAACGTTAAAAGAGGATTGGCTTCCATGTGACTCTTTATGTGTAATTCTAGTGGAAATAGAACCCTATGAAAAAGGCGCAATAATTTTAAGGGATGTATCCCACCATTATTAATTAATAGGAGAAAGCAAATAGTTTAAGTAATTAAATAAACTCGATTAGAGTTTAAGGGATGTACCCCAACCCCACCATACTTTTATGTCAGCACAATTATGTTTTAATAACATTTGATATTTAATAATCTGGCATATAGTCGCACGAAAGTCATTTAATGCAATTTGTCAATTTCAAGACACAACAAAAGCGGGGTGGAAAATGCCGGATTCCATAATTCATCACGAAAATTAATTGCAGCAAAACGTGCAAATGCCATTGGAAGTAGAGATTTATATAGGAGAAGGACCAGCAGTCTATATCGCCTTCTACAATACGACGATGCAAACGAAAAATTCTCCTATCATGTGTTATTTTTTGAGTTTAAATAATTTACTACTATAGAATATATTTTTTATTTATGCAACTATGCACTTCTGAAAAGTCCATGCTCTACTACGTTCACATAACGTTGTTGACGTGAACCTAGGTTTTTAAACCCCATGGTCAAAATGACAAAAACTGCCGGTTCATACACCGTCAAGGTTTGTCTGAGTTTGATGGCGCGATATATGGTCCAAGACCTTGAATCAATTACTAAGACTTTTGGATTTTCGGCTCCAACTTATACTTATCTAGTTATCTTCTAGCGATGGTGGTAGGTAGGGGTGTACAAACTAAATTAAATCGGTAAATCGCACTAAATCGATAAACCAAACTAAATCGAAAAAAAACTCGACTAGTGGTTTGGTTTGATTTGGTTTGGTGTTGGAAGAAAATAAACCAATATATTAGGTTTGGTTTGATGTTAACAAAGAAAAAACTGAACCGACACCAAACCAAACTGACTTTACATATATATTATTTTTAATTTTTTTATACATAAAAAATAGTGAAATTAACATAAAACACCATCTCTAAAGTAATTCTATTTATTATGTACCCAACACTTAAAAATATTCTCACTAATATAATTTTTGAGAATTTAATACTATATTTCCATAGTTTATTTTCAAAAATACTGCGTTCATAATCTCGATAAATCTCCTAAATCAATGTGTATTAGATATCCCTATCTCTTAAAATCATCTTCTTCTATCTCGCTAAAAATCATAAATATTTCAAATACCATAAAGAACACCGAGTATAATTATGTATTGTATACATATAATCACTATATATTGGAGTATTATTTAGATAGTCTATGTTTAATAAAATCTATGTGTATAATTAGAATATGTCACATATACTATCTTAATTTTTATTATGTTAATATTTTTTACAACTAATGTTTTTTATTGTATTCTTTGCTTGAAAAAGGATCATGAAATTGTTGCTTACCAACTAAAAAACCAAAAAAATCGTATACCCCGAAAAAATCGAAAAAACCGACTTTCTTTATTTGGTTTGATTTGATTTATAAATTTAAAAATCCGACATAATTGGTTTGATTTGATAAATTAAAAAGCTAATCCAGCCCGACCTATATTCACCCGTATTTGTAGCAAGCAAAATTACTAAGTTTACAAAAAACTGATAAAGGGATTTGACGGTACAATACATCGATCTTTTCTTTGATCCTCTAACTAATTCGTATCATAAACGTTTATGTACTAGGTATAGTTAAACATAAACTGAAAATACTATACTTATCTTTTCCAAGCTGATCTCATTTTATCTTTTCCTTCAAATAAACAAAAAAATGTGCTCGAGCTCTTTGTACGATACAACTATGAAAATGGACCAGAGTGGAACTAGGACCAACCATTCGTATTTCTGACATATTGCTTTTAACCTTTCTGTCACGGTTCAACTTATTTATAGCGTCAACCACTTCTAGATGAGAGAATCGGATACGAATAATCAAATCAACCCAAAAAGGTTAAAGAATAAAATCCACTATAAGAGTAAAAAGTAATGTCTCCAAGAAAGGTAAAAAAAGATGCTAATGCCATGTCGCACTACTAACAACTTTGTTCAATATTGATCAGTGGGGTTCGTCAAAAAGTAGACAAAACTAGTCCAAAAAAGAGAAAAAAGGTGTCAAGAAATAAATGAATATCGAATGGCTAAACTACCCACTGATCAAATTTTACTGTAATGTATTTTTCCTTGGAAACAAAAACTACTACCTACTGCTAAACAAGTCATTTTCATAGGAGATCATATCAAGGCCTCTATGCTTGCTTTTTTCACCATTTTACAAACAGGACATGAATGTAGAAATGTGTCACAGTCTTTGCATGAACATAAGTGTCGGCAAGGCAAGAAAATCATGCACGAAGTCCTAGAGTTGCAACTTTTGCACATCATCTGATGATGGCCATTATGAACATAGTGTTCTGTTTTATCTTCCTCTGCTTCATCACAACAAGATTCTGCATCTTCTGCACCCCTATTTGATAAACAAATATTTTCTCTCAATTGTTCAATTGTGTTATTAAGAGACATTACCATTGCTTCGTTCTCTTTGGCCATTCTTTGCCATGTTTGATTCTCCATTTCTATCCTTTTTAAGAAATCTTCTAGCTCTATTGTCCTGTTTGTTGCCTTTGCAATTTCTTCGTCCTTCTGTTTTAGCAAATACTCTGCCTTTGATCCGTATTTTCTCAAAATTAATGCCGTTTCTTTCTTTCTTTGCGCTTGTAGAGTTAATCTCAATCTCTCGTTCTGTTTTCAAGGAAGAAACATAAAATAAGTTAATCACCACTCGAAAATTATCTTGATACAAGAACAAGGAAATAGACTCTCAAAAGTTTTAAGGAAAAAAACTGATATCATAATATCGTTTACGAAATATCTTAATTTTCAACATATCATGATAAGTTATAGCCTATAAGAGCAAGTCATTAAAACAAGAATCACCTGTAAACTGATGAACCGATCAATCTCAAACTTTTGTTTCTCTAACTGAGCAGTTAAACTATTGGAACACGGCATTGTTTGTGCATAACTGCTGTTGTGTTTTGGAACGAATTGCATCAAATTCTGATTATTCTTTTGGTATATGTTTTGTAACTGCTGCTGCTGTTGCATGATTTGTTGATTGTATTGTTGTTGTTGAGAGTTGAAATAAAACTGATTGAATCCGCATGCATTCTCCATCAAATCTTGTGAACCTCCCAAAGGAAAACCAATATTCTCTGAATTATACAACTGCGCTTGTATGGCCATATCAAGAAGAAGTTTTAAACCCAAATAACAACAACTTATCCTCTCCTTTTGTCACCACAAAATAAGCAAAAGAAATAGAACCAAACAAACTAGACTTTGTCCAAAACAATAACTTGATTTGTTTTTATAGAGAGCCCTCTCTATATATTGACAAAAACTATGCCTAAGTTTGTGTTTCTTGGTTTAGGGTAAGCCAAAGTTATGATTTTGAGGGAGCATTTATATACTACAAGGAAAAAGCCAAAGATGGTGGGGGTGTTCTCACGTCTGTTTCTGTATTTATAGTATGTGAAATAAATTTTCTTTATTCAATTAAAGAAACTGAAAATAAGGGACAGAGCCTAGGAGGAGCTAAAAGGGGATTCTCTCTCTTTTTTTTCTTGTGATTTGTGTACAAGTAGGAGTTACGTAATAAAGATAGAGGTGAATGGAAGGTGGTAAGGTTGAACAACGTAGACATGCAGGTTTTGTGATTATACTATCAGCTCGGAGATTTCATAGGCGCCTTTTTCAACTATGGAAAATTCAATTCAATCCAATTTCATCCTTATTTTGTGGGTAATTAAACTAGTTATTATGCTTTTTTGTGTTGTTAAAATAAGGTATGAGAAGAGGCTAACAAATGAATTATAGTATAATTTTGTCCATACCAACAATTTGTACATGACACACTTCATCTCTTTCACAATATAAAAATTTTTGGTCTCTTTTTAATAGTCAATAATATTTAATTTTTTCATATATCAATAAGGAATTAACATTGTTTCAGAGTTGCCTTTGGAGTAAAAAAATTTGGAGTATCTGGTTTTATTTTTCGACCGAACAAATTAAAGAGATAAAAAGCGTTAATATGATCAATTTTTCTTTGTCAATTAATGCTAAGAAGTGGATTTTTTAATCTGTGTAAAAAATCAAAACATCTTATATTATGGACTTGGATGGAGTATAAACTTGTAAAGAATTATGCTGTGTGTTGTAATCCGTGAAGCTGAAGGTGGGAAAAATTTCACCCACATTTACTATTCACTTGTCTTATAGTACTTATTTATTTGAATAAAATTTGGTAGAAAACTTAACTGCTACACCAAATCTACATATACATCGTGTATTTACAAATATATTTTTCACTTAACACATCATTATATTTTTTAACTATAGTAAGTTGGCATGCATGGTTTGGTAAATAGTAAATACCAAGGGCAATTTTTAAACCATAATCTCTTCTTTTTGTAAGAAAAAAGAGACAGTGTTGATGAAACTTATGATTTAGGATGAAAAGCAAAAGAGAGGTTAAGAAAGGGTCTTTTTCTTTTGGTCTAAAATGAGGGAAAAAGATTAGAGGGAATCAAATATCTGTTCAATTTGGTCATTCTAATAAGCCTGAAAAAAAGGATTACCACTCCTTAATGTAATCAATGGGGATTAAAAGCAATTTCCGATCATTGAATTAATTAGAATCATATTTACAGCAAGAAGTTACTGGTGATGAATGGTAACTGCAATATTTATCTAACAAGATGCCGTTTTGTTTCGCATTTTACCTTTTTTGCTACTCCTACGTTGTTATTATCACTATTTTGTTAGGGGATTAGCACGTAGAAATCAAAGTGTAGTTAAATGAAGTTTTATGGGCTAAGCATCTAAAAATTCGTATAAAATCTTTGAGCAATTACGTTTTCTCACTTATGACATATGAACATACGGTTTGAATTCAATAGCTTAATTGACAAGTATTTTATTACTGTCTCCTATTTTTACTCTTCTTTTCATTTCTTAATATAATAACGCAATTATTATTGTGATAATCTAGTGATTGAACGTGCTCACAAGGAAAACTACTAATGTAGGGGAAGATATTAGCCCAATAAGGAAAATACTTTATTTAACGGCCAATTATGATAGTTATTTGGTCAACAGTCTCTTATTTTTTTTTTTCTTTTTTCTTTCTTCTGGTGATTCATGCAAGCCAATGGTTATCATCTACGCTATTGGTAGACTAATCAGATAGTATAAGCATACAGATTCAATACCAACGCATTCCCTGGTGGTCCATTTCATGCAAAACTCTAACCAAATTTAAATTCAAATGAGCTAGAGTATGAAACATTAATTCATAAGTCAAAATGCAACTCCCACATTTTCAATTTATATGTAACACCTTTTTTTACTAAGAAATTTCAGAAAGACTGCTCATTATATTTTTGGAGTAATAACCTACCTTTAATTTCTCATTTCTAGTTTTACAAATATTATGTTATATAAAATCATAAATTTCAAAATTTTATAACTACACAACTGATATGACTTGGTTAAGATCAAATAATTAATTGTTTTCTTCAATTCATATCGTATTACTATGTCACATAAATTTAGTCGGGTACCATTTATAACATTTAAATTAAAAATTTCAGCGTAATGACTTGCTATCTTCTTCTTTAACTATTTCAAAATTGATACAGTTAGAAACGTTTGTGTTTTGGACTATAGTTGCTTGGCTTAACTAATTGGATTTTACAATTAGTGACACCTGGAAACTTACTTGAATTGAATATGCCGTGATACATGCAAAGAATGGCAGCGAATGATGTAAAAGTGTTGGGACAGTGCATCAAAGAATTGTCAAAAGTATTTTACATAACGAAGAATTATAAATAGGTGAAATAAGTAAACTAATTCTATAGTTTAGGGGTATGAATAAATCAATTCAATAGCTTAATTACATGTACATCGGACTTCTTATTATATGTAAATATGGTTCCACCGTAGCAAACATCAGAGCCTAGTTTAACTGACATTAAAGGGAGGGCAAATATGAGTCGAAATTAATGATGTTGGTTAACGAAAAATATATGTAATACAAATCGAATACTGCATGTAGAAATTTGAACCTTCCTTTTTTTGAAACAACAATACTCCGGAACAATCATGACTGGAAGACATAAACATCACCTTTTAACATAAAAGTTTTACTAATGTCATAAAGCATCCAAATACTAAATCCAAAATGTATGGCACGTTCCTTTTAGATTCCGAATGAGTCATGAGCTATGACCTCTTAAACTTATTCTAATAGAGACAAATTGAGACGGAAGATGATAAAGTTACATATAGAAAACATGAGACGAGGAGCAAAAAGTTAGGTCGAATTGAAGTGATTTCATTTGATTCATTCATTTCTTGCTTCTTAAATCTTTAATTAATGTATCAAAACAATTCGTAGGCTTGGCACATCTCCTTTTATTTGCCATCACGATCACTTAAATTAGTTGAATTTTTAATTTAGGCTAGAAAAGTACATGTTCCCACCTATATTAATTTAATGGCGAGAGGCTAGTTGCCATTGTGCTTTTGACTAACTTACCGAACAAAAAGAAGTAGTTTTGCTAAACACACCTAGTCAATAAAAGATCCTTTTCTTTTTTCCAACAGATATCTTGACAATTGAGGGACCAAAAAAAGCGTTAATAACATAAATTAATGTGAAAGATACACGTGAGTTCATCGATAGTAGTCCGCGGACCTGTCATAGTCGAGGGATCAAAACCGCAACTTTCTTTCCATTAATATTATTTATACAAGTGTCTGAGAAAGATTTATGTGAACTTAATTTTGGAACTTATATCATATTAACAATGGGATTGGATAAATCACAACCTTTTTTGCCATTTATGAAGTCTGCATGTTTTGTGTGTATCCTCTATGCTACTCTCCTGAAAGAAACCTCTTCCAGTATATATTGATGAAACAAAATTTGAAGAGCTAAAACTAATCACATCACTTACCTGAAAATTTCGTACAAAAGGATAGGTGCGTGGGGGACCTGAAAGTGAATTATTGTTAAATGTAATCAAATTCGGTTACCCAAAATTTGTGTTTGTCAAACTCATGAAGTAATTTTTGAATTAGCGACTCTTACATTAAATCATATACACCAAACTGTCTTGAGTGCAATGAAAATGGGTGGTATGAGGAACCAAAAATAACGAAGCTACTTTTAGTCAGCCTTTGAACAATTAATTAATCACATGCACTTAACAATTGTCCGCGATATTAAGTAGTGTAATAAAATCAACATAAATGATAATGATAATATTGAGACTATGGTTACGATATACTGCTTGTAAATTGTCACCATTACCACCCCACCCTAAAGAAAAAAACCTAATTGATTAGAAAGGGATCTAGAACAGAGTGGGTAAAAACAAAAGCGCATAAGTATGGCACACATGAAAAGAACCCAACTTTAGAAAATGGAAGTGTTAGATGCTGTCGTCGTCATAGTCATAATACAAAAAAAAAAAATGTTTGTTTCCTAGTTTTACGTCTCCTTTACTGAAAGAATCAGCCAAAGTATCTTTCTTTCTTTGACACACAACACATACCAATCTTTGGCCAAACCAATATAAATGAGTGGATATCCAGTTGATATAGATGGAGTCACTGTCCACACTTTGGACGGTCTACATTGTTTCATTTGATATATACCATGGAAAATTATGCCTCTAAATTCAGATATATGGTCCACCTAAAAGGGCTAAAACAAAACATGCAAGTTACTTTTAACTTCTACTATAGCTAGAAGTGAGGATTTTTTTTCTTTCGGGAAATGCCCTTACACTTCCCAATGTCTTTTCAGTGTTGCCATAAGTTTACTAAGAGCAGTAGTACTGAACAATTTTTCTATCTAATCTTTTATTGCATTGTGTTGAAATAGGTTATTGTTTGGGGTCTCATGTGCTGCCCACCTACTAAGGTCCGAAGAGTCGTTCTCTGCTTGGTCCATTTCTGATTTCTCTGCTTTGAGTGCTTCAAATCCATGTGAATTTTTTACCAAACCAAATTAACACACAATTTTCAATCCCTGTTTGGCTTTTTCCATTTCTCTGCAGCATTCACTTTGGTAAGGTGAGGGTGGGTGGGAAATATCATTTTCATTTGTCGCTTAGTCATGTACTCCTATTGATACTGCATATATGCTGCCAAAGGCCATTAACTCTTAGTAGTATTTGATGAACTTCTACACTTTCAAAGTTTGGTTGTCTTAAATCGTTAAAGCTCTTCAATGCTTGTTGTGGGATGTATAAAATCCATCTATTTTTAATCATATTTGTCAAGTCATAGCACTAATAATAGAGATATTACAAGTAACAAGGCTTCCCGTTTAATTACTCTACAAGGTGTGCATATCATTCTAGATTCCATATAGTTAAAGAAAAAGTGATAAGTTCTTTTGTTCTACTTTGAAGATCTCTGATCAAGAATCGATAACTTCACCACAACTTTTTGGACATCACTAATCAATAAAATAGTAGTCTTAAAAGAATCTTGTATAGCGCCTAATTAGCAAGCTCACAAAAGGTTGATGAGACGAGTGGAGGGGCAACCCCTTACATGTTGAGGGACAAAATATGTATTCCAAATCGACTATTCATTCGCATAATGACCTTTGCTCACATCTAATATCCATTAATTATGTTGTTAATATTCACTTTCTGTGATCATGGTAGACAAAATATTGTGACTGATTATGATGGCGCAACAACAATAATTATAAGTTCCAAAATGCGTTCTTTCACATAGTCTTTATCTGAAGTGCTGACAAGGTTGTCCTATAAGTTAGCTAGGGATATCCACCCAAGTATATGATAGAGCTCGAAGAAGACAAATTGGAAAACAAGGGAGGGTGTACATTTCTTCAACAACGGAATGGGCTAGGGCTACTCCCCATATAATTGGTTGGTTCATTGGATATGGCACTACTTAATTACTAGAAGCTAGCCATGTGGAGTTACGTGACGTGCTATTAGTGAATTATTCACAATTCTGAATAGAGATCACTTTGGATGTTTTTTAAACATAGAGAAGTAGAAAACAAATTGCTAGTATCGAAGAAAGCTATACATGGACAATCCCTTTAAATGCCGATAACTATATTGGTTTGCATGCTTGCTTGTCGTCTTGATATGCTTCTATTTTTGTGGCAAAGGACCAAAATGCCACCATTTAGAAATAAAACAATATTCAAGAATGGAAGTACAAGTCTGAGTTGAAATTAGTGAGTGTGATTACATGTACGCAGCCAAGAGATAGATCCAATATCTGTCGAATAGATGACAATGCATTCGTCCCCTGTTTTCAAGAGGCTCACGCAACTAATCGAACATGAATTCTTAAACCTTTTCGATTTCTTTTCGATTTATATGACACCTTTCCTTTTTAACAAGTTTGAAAAAGAACAGATAACTTTTTAAATTTAAAAACAATATATTTATGGCCCATTTAAATGTTATGACAGCTTCAATAACAAGTTTCAAAAATTTTAATTTCTTTTTTAATCCACATTCTATTTTTGCCACACACTACTAAAAATACTGTGTTTTTCGACTATCAGTGTTCGACCGAAAATCGGTCGAACACCTATTTCGATCGATTTTCGGTCGAACAGTTAACATAGTCAAAACTGTTCGACCGAAAATCGGTCGAAATAGTTGAACAATTTTTTTTTTTTTGTACCGGTCGACCTGCACGTTTTAACAATCAACAGACTCTTTCTTTCCCCATTTCTCTCTTCTTCCCCAAACACTAAAATTCTCTCTAAACACCTCCCAAACCTCTATACCCGAAAACCACCATAACCCACCCCCAAAATCAAAAATAAACACATTCTACCCTCCTAAACACTACATATAACAAGACATTCAATGTAAATTCTTAATTTTAGGGTTATTTTAATTACTTTCTAAAACTTAAACCCTAACTTTTTAACTCAATTTTTTTGTAGTTCTTAAGCATATAACTAGTGGGGAATCATTATTAGGTGCTATTGGAGCACAAATCAACCTCGAGGTAAGTTTTTTATTTTATTTATTTAATAAATCCGAATTTAATTGTTTTTTAATTATTTTTTAATTTCGCCCTAGAATGTTGTATAGGTAGTTAATTTGTTTATTGTAGTTATTGTTGATGTTGAAGAACTTGTTTGGTGTTGTTAGCTATTATAAAGTTAAGTTTGTGTTGTTTGGGATTGTTGTAGTTGTTGGAGATTGTTGGAATTATTTGGTAATGTTGTTTGGAATGTGTTGTTGCTTTGGTATTGTTGAGAAGATGAACATGTTATGCCTAAAACGAATAAGTTTTTGTTGGTTTGAGTTGCTTTGATAATAGTAATTACAAAAAAGTGGCAAGCTAATATAAAAAATCATACATATTATTTCTCAATCTTGCAATGTTTGTGTAGATATGGACATTAATCGACATCGTTTGTGGATGGATAATAGAAATTTTCCCGAGCGGCGGGGGTTGAGGCCTTCGTTTGTAGCGGGTGTTATGGAATTTCTTGATATAGCCCGCAACACAGCCGATTATTTAAGGCATGGCAAAATTAGGTGTCCATGTGAAATATGCAAATGCGTAAAGATACAAGATTTGGAGAATGTCGAGGTACATCTGTATAAGAAGGGGTTTATGCCAAATTACTACGTTTGGTATAATCATGGAGAGCCTTGGGACTTGCATCAGCAACTTCAAAATATTAAAAATATTCATGGCGCTAGGAGTTCTCCGGTTATGGAACCAGACTAAGCAGCCGGGAATAGAATGGAAGATATGGTGAATGATGCTTTTGGGATGTACCCGGCTAATGATCCCCTTCAGCCGGATACATCACAGCCAAACATTGAGCACATTCCCAATGCCGAGGCAAATCAATTCTATGAACGGTTGGAGGAAACAAGTCGTCCATTTTATAAGGGCTCGGTGCATTCCCAGTTGTCGGTTGCTGTTAGATTGATGAGTATCAAATCAGAATTTAGTATTTCTCAAGCTGCCATGGATTCCATCATTGCCCTTATGAATGAACTTAATCCGACAAATATGGCCTTACCAACTACTTATTACTACACTAAGAAGTTAGTTTCCTCGTCGGGTCTTTCTGCCGAGAAGATTCATTGTTGTGTTAATGGTTGCATGTTGTATTATAGGGATGATGCAGACCTCGTGACATGTAGATTTTGTGAGGAGCCTCGGTACAAGCCTGAGCAAAATCCTAAAAAGAAGCCGAAGTCTGTTAAGTGGATGCATTACTTGCCCCTTATACCCTGGTTAAAGAGGTTGTATGCTTCGATGAGTTCTGCTCCACACATGAGATGACATCATGACCGTACCAAGCAGCCGGGTATTCTATCCCATCCATCTGATGGTGAGGCATGGAAACACTTTGATCGAGTGTATCCGGCATTTGCTAGTGAGCCAAGGAATGTAAGGTTGGGTCTATGTTCTGATGGGTTCACCCCTTTTGTTGTCTCCTCTACGCCCTATTCTTGTTGGCCTGTATTTGTCGCTCCTTACAACCTGCCTCCTTGAATGTGCATGACCAGTCTTTATCTGTTTTTGAATTGTATAATACCGGGTCCACATAACCCGAAAGCCTCTATTGATGTATATTTGCAGCCTTTGCTTGATGAGTTGCAGATACTTTGGCATGAAGGAGTTGAGACCTATGATATATCAACGAAACAGAACTTCTAAATGCGTGCTTCTTTGATGTGGACTATAAATGACTTTCCAGCTTATGGGATGTTGTCTGGGTGGTCCACTGCAGATAAGCTCTCTTGCCCTTACTGTATGGAAGATACAAAAGCCTTCACTTTGAAATACGGAGGTAAATGCACATGGTTCGACTGTTGCCGTCGATTCTTGCCAATGGTCCATCCTTTCAGGAATAACACTAGTGCATTTATGAAGAATCAGGTTGATTTTGAGGAGCCTCCGTGAAGGTTATCAGGCATAGAGATATGGGACAGGGTTAAGGAGCTTCCTAAGGTAACTGAACAACTGCCATCTAAAGCACCTGGTTATGGGGTTGAACATAATTGGACTAAACAGAGCATTTTCTGGTTATGTTAGCCTTGTTTGAATATCGTTTATGAATGTGTTTTGTCTGGTTTTTGTGCGTGTTGCTGAATTTACAGGTGGTGTAGGGCTAATTTCAGATTTTATGTTGCAGGTTTTTACAGGTTTTCGACTGACTTTCGGTTGATAGTTGATCAAAAGAATTTACCAGTCCTTCGACCGAATTTCGGTCGAAATGTTGTTCGACCGAAATTCGGTCGAACGTCGACCGGTATTCGACCGAATTTCGGTCGAAGAACATGTCACTTTAGTCCATGTTCTTCGACCAAAAGTCGGTCGAATGAATGTCGGTCGACGTTCGACCGAATTTTGGTCGAAGGGCTATTTTTGACCATATTTGGGTCGACCACCACAATCGGTCGAAGATCGGTCGACATGTCCACCGTTATTCGATCGATTTGGCGGTCGAAAATCACTGTATTTTTAGTAGTGACATCAATTGAATGAAGTATAGGAAACATGTCCTTTAAATTGGAGTCGTCCATTTTATTTGTAAGTGTTTGTTGCATCACGACTTTTATGCAATAATGTTCCACTTCAGAAATGGGAGTGTGTCCGCACAGAACTTCACACGCAAGCCACCTATTGCATGCATGGACCTTAGATAAGACGACCATGTCCATTATTGATCTCCCGTTTGTCCTTATTAAATTCCCACTACTAGCTAGTTACTATATTTGAATTCAGACAATGCTCTTCCCTCATGGTCTCAATTGTCTCAGGTTACCTGTATTGGAGAACGCCTGATTTCCAAAATCACGTGAATAGTGTATATTTAAAGAAATCAAAAACAGTATCCGTTGCATGCGTTCCATTTTAAGTGTCATTTAAGGTATTAGTATGTCTATTAAAGAAAACATCACATACAAGAGATTAAATTACTGAGTAATTAATTATCCTGATTTTATTTAGTTCTTTATTATAAGTTAATTATTGGGACTATTATTCACTATTTACCTCTTAATAACAAAGCTGAAAAAATTGGAAAAGATGATTTAGTTTGCACTCCATCCGGTCTAAATAATTGCCCCTTAAAAAATCTAGTTAATGATTTTAATCGAAGAGGTCATTTTACTACAGCGTCCTTTATGTTTCTTCTGGTTCCTTTAAAATAAAATAAATATACGAAAATTGGGATTTGAGTTATGGCAACTTACGCTGCAAAGAAATGTATTAATTCTTTCTTGTTTTTATAAATGAGTAAGTAGTTTGGACTATTTTGAAAAACCGACAATTATTTTTGGACCAGTATCATTTTTCTAACGCCATAAATGTTTAGAAATTTTTTTGGACGAATGACACTTTAAAGATGATGATGGGAAGGATACGTTTAAGATGAAATAAATTATTGTTAGTATATACTCCTTTCGTCCCATTTTAGTTGTCGCTTTAACAAGTTTCATTTGTCCCAAATTAGTTGTCGCTTTAGCATTTCAAGATATTTTTTACCAATTCTTTCCAACTAGCCCATATTCAATAAATGAGTATTTCCTAGAAAAAGTCAATCCAATTTCATTTATTAGGGATAAAATAGTAAAAGACATACCCTATTTATTGATTTCTTAATGGGCGTGCAGAGGCCTAAAGCGACAACTAAGTTATTATACTGTTTACAATTTCTTTTAAGTACCAAATAAATATTTATCTTCTGAGTTAAAAGCAGTAAAAATGCGATCATAGACACGTCCCTACACGTGAAGAGTACTGAAAGACTCCAAGACTCTGGAATCTGGATTGGTCTTAATTTGTCTTGGAATTTGATCACTTGAAGGATAAACAAATCTTGAATTTCGAAACTCATACAATCGTCTAATTTATTGTTGTGGGAACGATGAACACTGACCACGGTGGTTGTATTTATCCTACTGCACTCGTCATGCTTCTTCTTGTATGAATTTAAGTAAACAATGTGAGACATTGTCACGCTAGATGTCAATAAAATTCACGGCATAAATCAAGTTTTGAATTCCAAGACTTAAAAAAAAAAAAAAAAATATTCCAGATTTTCGAAGGTTCTACAAGTAAAGACATACTTCTTCTGAAATTATTCACATGGCAAAAAGTCCGTCAATTGTTAGAATAAATTATTAACAGGCCATTAAATCATATAAAAACAAAATCAACTTATATCGAAAACAGAAAATTCAGAGAGGACAGTCAACAGTCTACATTGAGAAAAACTTAGAAATAGCATAGTATCACCGATTTTGCGTTCCCGAGAACAACTTTAGGAATCAAATTAAACACGTAAAATTGCCTCAGGTAAACAGATAACATCAACATGCACACTGAATCTGATCTTAATTTATTCCTCATCAATAATACGCATTATGTTCTTTAATAAGCAAAAGTAACATGGGAGACAGTTATTTCTCTTGGAACTTCCTTTGAATTAAACGTAAAAAATGATATATATGGCTATATGACATGACGTATGACCTCATACTAAAAAGTTTCAAAATGTTAAAGAATCATAGTTTGCTATGTATACCTCATTATTCCATTAAAAACAAATGCTATTAGAAACACAAAGTATTGCCTCTTTTCTCTCAAATTGCCTAACAGCTTTATCCATGCTAAGAAATATCGAAGTATGGGGTTTTTCTTTATTTATCTCCATGCTGAACATGGAGAAACAATAAACTTCTTTCATTCATGTAATTGAGATACTACAATTCAAATCATATCGTCACAAGTTTGAACATCAATAACTTCCGGACCATACTGTCCATCTGAGTTTTCACTAGTTACTAATCAAGTATTCAAGCATATCAGAGATTTGTGCCTTTCAAAACCGGCAAGGTTCACGAAAGAAATACGGGCCTTACTAACTCATCGCACCAACGTCTATTGGTTGCATACTGGCATTTACTCTGCATAAACCCAGTCTACTCAGAAAGAAAGGACAAACAATGACACTCAGCAACATACCTAACAATGTAGCTGCTCCCGGAATGGACTAAGAAATCAATTATGTTTGGTTCTATTAAGCGCGATCTGAGAAACAGTTGCTCCATATGGATACCACACTCTTCAGGATGACTCGAAGTTGATATGAAACTAAGTCCCTCAAAACTATATTACAACCAACACCCGGGACAAGGAGACCTTCTCATCCTACCCGGTAAACAAAGAAAAATGAAAATAATAAAAAAAAAGAATGTACAAAAGGCTAGTTTAAACTTTCTCCATTCGTGGTTTCCAATTCTAGACCAGAATTGGTTTCCATGAAAATTTTGTACTTTATACAGCTCAATCTGTTGAACTCAATATTTTGTCAGTAAGTAAAATAGAGTATGAGATCCTTACCATAATGGTTCCAATCTAAAACCAGAGTTTATATCACATGATGATGATGCACTTTCAGCAGCTCAAACTACTGAAAACACCGCTTTGCAACAAAGTAAAGAGAAAAGAGGACCTGCACTCTGATAAAAGGCAAGCCGAGACGCACGGTAACTTTCATTATGGCAGAAACGCAGGCCGCAAATGGAGCCATCATTAATCAGTTGCCGGAATTCAGAGATCCAGCTATGAAGGTTTGCCAGTTCACCAATCAAAAGGTGGCGACAGTATTCACCAAAAGAATAAAACAATACAAGGTGAGAAACAAAACATACAGATCTTTTACAGAAAACAAAATTCTTGTCTCCTCTTACGAGGTCCCTTAGCTACATGCATTCAATTGTTCTGCTTTACCCAACACTCAAAGATCCATTTTTTGGGATAACTGGCCAATGGCGCATAGTTCTAAACTCGGAGGGTAATGGACCCACCCCTCTCCCCTTCTCCACTTAAACACCAGACATTTGTCTGCAGCAAGGTTTGCACCCATGACATGCATCTAATCCACACATTGCAGGCTGCTCAGTTTCCACTACATCAAAGTTCTGGGGAGCTATTACCCAACACTCAAGATAGTTGACTTAAAGTCAAGCACCTACTAGTCTGCCCACTGAAGAGCCAGAAGAAGAAAATCTCATAAAGTTTAACATAATGACGAAGAGATGCAGGACAGAAATCCCAAAATGGGAAAAGTGACATATACAATGTACTTAATCTCATTTCTCAGAAATGGATACGCCTTCGTCTAAGCAATTCATCAACTTGCTGTTGCACCTCGAGTCGCCCCTAATATTAAAAAACACAAACCAAAGATTAATATAACAAGAGGTCAGGAAAATCAGAAAATCACATCTCAAGTATCATACAGTACTTGGTAAATCAATTATTCCTATCATTCAGCTCATCAGGGATTGGAAAAATCAAATGTGACACTTCTGGTGGTTAGGCTCTCACTTTTTCTTCAATATTAAAATGCCAATAATTAATGTACAAACATGTAAGCCCCTAACACTTCAAGCAGCATCACATTTTTCTCCTTTTCTAGAAGAAAACAATGCTGCACAGATGACATAAGCCAACTGACCCAAAAGGGTAAAGAATAAAAAAGAACTCTGTTGAAAGCAGTCAAAGTCTAGAATTGACCAATTTAAGAGTAAGATTAAACAGAAAAACTTTCTTTCTTATCTGGAACTTGGAAAGACATAAGCTACTAAAGATATACAAAAAGTTGAAAACTTTTGCAATTCAAACCATTCATATCATATTTTATCGAAATAAAGTTAAGATTAAGTGGTGGAATTTTTTTGGGACTTGAGGGAGTGAGAGGAAATGAAACTCTTTAACATATCTGTTTAAAGGGAAAAATTGTATAAGGAAATATTGTATCACAATGAAATTGAATCGCTGAACTATTTAACTCTCAGATATATTTAAAGGCTCGGAAGATTGCACTGCATTATTATACGATTTCTATTTTTTTAAAAATATAAAATCATTGTAATTGTATTAAGCCATGTACCAAGGAGGTACTGCCAACATACAACAAAAGCAATACAAAGGCTCTAACTCTGCACTAGCCTCAACAAGTCCAGGAACTAAACGCACTGAATCACATCTTCTACTCTAGTTTCCTTACTCCACATGAATACACTTTATATACAGCTATTTTTAATAAAAGATGAATGTTGTTTTTTCCCTTCATAATGCACAAAAGGACTGTCCTCCAAGTCTTTTTGGAACTGTTGCCAATTTTCTGATTCTTCCAGCATCGGATTAGACTCTTCACATCAACTAGTATGACCCATTGAACACCAAAAGCATAGACAAACAAAGTTTCTATGCATTTATTCAAGTTCTGTACAATTTATACGATACTGTCACTTAAATGTTTATATCTACTTATTCAAGTTCTGTAAATAATTAATACTAATACTTGTGTCAAATTACTACGAAAGATCAGTGTAATATATCCATCAAACATCATACCCGAACAAACAGTAAAACTTTGTGTATTTGGATAAGTACCGTTACATACTTTTTGTATGTCTATATTATACTACTGTTATACTTAATCTCAAACCATGCACTTCTTACTTTTCATAGGTTAGGTAGTCTGTTCCAACTAAGTAAAAGCTTGTCTAACATTTAAGTGGGAATATAACCCATTAAAGGAGTTTCCTTTCGCGTAATCAAGCATGTCAAAGTCCACCAATTTATCTAACTTGTGTCCTGCTAAATATAGCCACTAGTAGAAGTTCTATACACCAGTTATATATCATATCATATGTGTCAAGTTTTGAGATTTTCACCGGAGGCCTCTGAATGCAGATGCTAAGGAAGCCGCACTGACTATATAAATGATGTAACTTAAGATGATAAATATGCGCGTTTAGATAATAAGAAGGATAATGGTGAACAAAAAGAATGAGGCTTCATTTTGTTCAAGTTTGAAAAAGTTATGTCCATTCAGATGATCTGCCAAAAACAACTGAAAATGAAAGTCAAGTTCACCTTTTCTTTTACTCCCACCAGAAGTGTTGCCAGTAGGGGTTCCATTACCCAATGCACAGCCAGAACCCTCCTTCAGTTCAGAGGTCTCATTACCCAGACAATGAAGAGTCTCAAGTTCGCAGTTATCATAGCCTTGCCCATTTAATGTTGCGCCATCTGAGTTTTTACCTTCTGATCCAGGGTGGAGGCAATAAACCTGCTCATCACATTGCAAGTTGCAAGGGTTCATCACATATGCTCCAGGGAGGTTTGGATTAACAAGGTTCTGATATACATCCCCACTCTTGATAGGCTTCTGGTACGGAAAAGATCCAATTTCACCTTCAATCCTTCCACAGATGTCCACAAGCAAGCACTTCAGCCTTGCAATCTCAGCTTCCAACACAGCTTGACCCTGCAGCCTTTTCAAGAGTTGCTGATTTATCGCCCTTAATCTGATAACTTCATCCTCTAATGAGGCAGCTCGAGCCTTCTTCTTCTCGCGGTACTTGCGAACTGCTTCCCTATTACCCAAGGGGCGTTTCTTCCCTTTTTTGTCAGAAGATTCTGCAGTATCATCACTGGCAGTCTTATCCTCACTAAGGGGAGGAACAATTTTGGTGTGAACATGATAACATGTATGTGTGTGAGAGTTATCAGGGCCAGGTGGATTGCAAGTGTGGGCATGAGTACAAGCATGTGTATCCTTGAGAATTTCATTGAAGAAACTGTCCATTGAACTACTGTCCGGAAATTCACCAAAATTTGAACTTGACAACATTTCTTGGTGAGAAAATTCCAGCTCCCCGTCGTCCATCAGAAAACATACAAAGAAAGAATCAAGCCACAATCTGCAAGAGAAACACAAGAAATTAGGAATACTGAGGCAACGCTAGCCCCTCTCACTACTTTTTTTCCCTTTTTGGTACTAAGTAGTCCCCTTCACTCTTTGTACTAACTTTTTTATATTAAATTAAAAAAGAGCATACACAAGGAAAATTAAGAGAGGCCTTTTCTATAATGAGATATTAAGTGATCCCTGTCCAGATCGCATTCCATATCAAACTCAGAAGTCTTGAAAACTACTTAGGCCATTAGGACAGCAAACCCCAGAAAGCAAAAGCATAAGAAAACGGCGAAGAGTTAAAAATACGCGCAGAATAGGTAATATAACTATGCTTTGCCAGGAAAGTTGAAGTTTCAAACAAAAAATTCTAACTCAGTTCCATAGAAAACAGCTAAAATACCCACCCATACTTCCCCATCCACAACCCCCCCCCCCCCCCCCCCACAACTAAGCAAAACCAAGAATCTGCCAAATCATTTTAAAGCAGGAAAAAATGAATCAAACCCTTAGAAAGAAAAATCAAGAAAACATGACACAGTTAAAAATTTGAGCACAATAAGTAATAGTATGATTATGGGAAAATCAAAGTCTTGTAAACCAGAAATTCCAACAAAGATTATAACTTTCTGTACTAACTTATAAACCCAACAACTAACCCACCCTAAAAGAATCCTAATTTAAATCCAGAATTTGCCACATGATTGTAAAGCAGCAAAAGTGAATCTTGAAGACTTTTAACGCTGATATTCCAATAAAAAATCGAACATTTTTTTTTTTGGTTAACGGTTGTGTCCGGGCCAGCATACGCGCACCTTGACTAATTCCACCTGATACCGGATACCTCGTCTAAAAAATCAAACTTTCCACAACAAATAGCTAAAAAGAGTCATAACAACAACAATTACTACTACTAGTATGCCACAAACCCAAATTAAGTTAATCATTTCATATAACTCATGAACTTAAAATTACAGAAAAATAACAAAAAAGGATAAAAGAACCTTACCAGTTAATTCGGAATTTGAGTAGTGAAGATTTAAATATGATTAGTTAATTATGTGGCAAAAAGAGGAACCCTAGAAAAGGGAATTGCAATTGCTGTCTCAGATATATGACAAAAAATTTTGATGGAGGAAAAAGAAGGGACGAAAGAGATGGGCCAATAAGTCAAGAGATTCCTATAGATGCAAATACAGGGTCCTCCTCTTACAATATGCAAAAGTCAGATACTCAGAATAATATTTATACCTATTTGAGGGGCCTATTCTAATTATTTAACCATTGAATTTGGGTGGCACCATCAATTTATCATCAATCAACTCAGACTTTGGCAAAGCATTATGAACCAAAATTCATAAACTATTAGGTTAATGTGATAATCTTTCATTTTCAGTTTATTCAGAAAAGGAAAGCGCGTTTTTGTATTTATAAATAATTTAATTTTAAAATGAAAAATATTTACTCTATATTAATATGATTTGATGCTCAAAAAAGTCATATTAAAACGGTGTCCGGATTGGCTTTTCAAACTAGCTTATAAGCTAAAAGTAATATTAAAAAAAACTTAAAGACTATTTTGGCAAAAAAACATTTAAAATAAGTCAATCTAATCGAGCTTTAAAACAAGATCCCGAAATTCTTTCTTTCTTGTCTATTAAATCAGTTCACAAAAAAAAAAATAGAGTACAAAGGAAGTACTTATAAGATTGCCGTACTTAGATGATAAAATAATCTCACCAGGGTCAGTGGTCACCAACCACTTTGTATTTCTTCTCCTTTCTAAGACTTCATTTTCGGGTACATTTTTTTATCCAACCATTTTGTTTAATTTTTTGATGAGAAAACATAATGATGGCGTAATCTTGCTAGAAAAGCACGCTGTTATGAGATTAGGTGTAAAGATTTTCCACAAGATAAAACCATAAAAAAATATATACAACCACCTTTCATACAATAACTTGACGGTTCAACACAATGGCAATAGCATATCCGACATTCAAGCAAAACCAGATCAGCTAGTTGGAAGATAACATTTTAACAATATGTGGAGACAAGTAAAATCACCTAACAAATGTTACATAATACTAGATCACAGAGATTTAAGTCAGAAAGGAAATGAATTGTGTACATTCTGTGTCCAAACCATATTCGGATCACAAATATACATCAAGACCTACAAATGATATAGATAATCAAGGCTGATGTTTTCCTAGTATAGTCAGTCAAGACTACCAAACAGTAACCGATATGCTGAGCTATTTGAGCTCTGAGAAAATGATAACAACCTTCTCCTCCTTTGCTTAGCTTTTCTTTTAGCAATCACAAAATGGAGCAGGCTCTCTGATTCCTTCTCTTCTTTTTCTTCTTTTGCTTCGGTGGTTGTAGAACAACTTTAATGGCTGCATCAAAGACACCCTTCACATTCTGCAAATATTGGCAAAAGGATTATGTGACTAGGTAATCTGGCAATTTAAACTAATGCTCAACTATTAAATGGAAAATCACCTGTTGCGTTTTTGCACTACATTCAATGTAAGCAACAGCACCAATCAACTTTTTAAGTTCCTCACCCTTCAGAATAAAGCAGGAAGGTGAGGTTCTCATAAAGAGCTATCCGTTTGGACATAGCCCAGAGCTCTCAGAATTTACACTTTAATAATCAAACAAGGTATACATAGCAAACCTGAGCTGTGGTCATAGGAATTGCACCTGGGTGGTCAAGGAAGAATTGCTTATCCTCTCGCAGATCTAACGGATGCACAATAGATGGTATTAGAGTAACGAAAATATATAAAAGAAGAGATGAACAGAAAGTAACATGGAGACAATGCAGAGAATACAAGAAGTGAAGCCGCATCCTGAAAAAGTTTATCTGGAATTAGAACTCCACTGGTTTGATGATTTTCTTTTGCAGTTCTGACAGTAAATAGCAGCATTAATGGTTTAGCTCAACGTGCTACACAATCGTAAACATAGTCTAAGTCGACTGACTATTTCATTACTTGGCTCAACCATTCAAAAAAGAGAGGAATAAAAGTTGCAGGCAAGGCACAACAAAGGCTAAATGCTACGGCCCCAAATCTAACGAATAAAATGAGAGAGATTGATTGACTCATTTTTGCCTCCTCAACTACAGCTCCATTACATAGCAGCAGTATAGCACTTCTTTCAGAATAAGTAATAACATAAATAACCAACATACAATCTGCAGATCTTAATAACTTCTGGCAATGAAAGAAAATAAATTTTGACATTACAAGCTAGAAGAAAAAATAATCTCTTCTCTAGGGTGGTCTAATATTTCATTGCTCATCCACACAGAGAAGACAAGACCATCAAAAAGCGATTTAATCAAAGTTCAAGAAAATCGTCCACAATGAAAATAAAGTTGAGAAAGTTGACAGATAAATAACAGATGTCACTTCAACCAAATAGAGATATTTGTACGAAACTAAACAGTTACCGAGCAACAATGCCACAAGCTTAAGTAGGAGATACTAACCTAGCTTTGTTCCAACAAGAATAATTGGAACTCCAGGAGCATAATGCCTCAACTCAGGAATCCACTGAAGTTCAACAGCAAGAGGAGACAATAATTATTTCAGAGAAATCATAAGTCACAGAACATAGATACTGCAGTTTCTTTTTTGATAGGCCTCGTTTTCCCCTTCACTGCTAGTAATAATCATAAGAAATCCTAAAAGGCCACAGTTGACAGTACTAGGTTTATTGGATCTTCACCAGCCGTTCAGACCAAATAACAGAAGTAAAAACTTAACAAGACAAAAACTCTAACGGACTAATTTAAAGATAATGGAGAATACAACTGGCATTCACATTTCTTCATAGTTCATTTCAGTCTGCAAGTAAAAAGTACTACAAAGAAACCTGTAATTAAGAGGGGACTCCACCTTTTTGGAGACATTTTCATAGCTGGCCTTGCTAATGAGAGAAAATGCCAGAATAAATACATCTGCCCCGCGATAGCTCAAGGGTCGCAATCTGTTGTAATCTTCCTGCCCTATTTAATCAGAAAGTAAAGGTAGTCAACTCACCACAATGATGTTTAAAAAAAAAAACAGAAACTAATTTCCCTGGACAAAATGTGTACCTGCAGTATCCCACAGTCCCAAATTAACAGTGCTGCCATCCACAACCACATTTGCACTAAAATTGTCAAATACAGTTGGGACATAATCCTGACCACAAGAAAACAAAGAATTGTAAAATATGGTTATAAATAAGGGAAAACTTATGAATTAAATTCACCACTAGGAAATTGAAGGGACTAAATCAAAGGTGTGTGGATTCAAATTTTTATTCATCACATACTGATTCAAATCCAAAAGGGAGAAAGCAGCGCCAAATGTAAAGAATGTCTTTGTTGTTTCAGTTATGACGGACCCGGGAAAATCAAAAGACCACTAAAGTCTAATCGATAAATGGATAATGTGAGATTACTCCATTCTCCCCTCACTCTCTTTGAACTAAATGACCACAAAATAGAAGGCACAGGTGAAATAATATCTATTTTTCTTAAAAGTAGCTTAAAGAAGAAGGAAATTTCATTTCTGCTAATGGTTAGGACTTAACCCAAAAACCAATAAGAATATTATTATGAGCTTTTTCACAGTATAAAAGATACCCAGTTTGATGTAATTTAAAGTAACAAAAGCAGAACTGGTACCTCAACTAACAGGCTTAAAGAGATAATAGTGAATATTACTCATATCTTTTTTACCTGAGGAAAGATGGATTAAAAAAAACTACTACCACCATGCTCAATCCCAAACTAAGATGAGGTAACACCCGATGAAAGATCAATGATGACAAAATTAGTAGTATATAGATAGAGGGGTAAGGAAGAACTTACAGTGGGAAATGTATTGCTGGTATAGGAAATAAGCAGACAAGTTTTACCGACAGCTCCATCTCCTACAGTGACACACTTTATGAACCGAGACGCGCTCATTCTTCCAGCCTACTAAGCCCAAGTCCTCCGGCTTGCCCCTTCTAGCTTTCTGCAGTTTCTCTCTCTCCACCTACTCCCTTTACCCTGGTGTTGCCAAGAATCCTGTTAATACCTACTAGGAGTAATAAGTGGAAAAATGCAGAATTGACGGAACACGAATCCTAAATGGGGGATCAATAAACCATGATGAGGATAATCACAAGGCACCAAACTCAACAACACCTTTTAACCTGGGCTATTCCAATTTAAAGAAATAGCAAAATGCAAAAAAAAATAAAAAAAGATTCAAATTTTGAAGGAACATAACCAGAAGTTGGGAGATTACTAGTACTCCTAAACAATAAAAGTAGAACAACTAATACATCACGAGACATGGCAGCAAGAAACTGACTTGACTACATTAAAATATCAAAATCAATTCAACTATATGAAAATTAAGTGTAATTAACCTAAAGTACCAACAAAATAGTCAGAATAAGTAATAAGAGAAGATGAAGGAGGGGGTACAATAATTTAACTTACAAAAAGCGGTCTAGTAAAATGTATAAAGAGAAACAAATAAATTAAAGAAAGGTAGAGGGAACAAAACACTAAATGAGGAAAATCACAGGGTACCAGACTTCATTGAAGAAAAGGGAGAGAGAAATGGACCTTAATGGGTTGTGAGAGGAAAATACGGGGACCGGCGACGACTGTGAGAGAGACTAAAGGGAGGGATTTTTTGTTTTTAGAAGTAAGGGAAATTTGGACCAGCTTTTAAGAGTTAAGACAGCTAAGTTGCTTCCATTTGCCACTTCAGTACACCTGTATTATCTTGCCACATCTGACTTATAAACCAACCATTCTCAATCTCTCTCTCCCTCCCCCTATTTTTTTTTTTTTTTTTCCAAATTATGTTTTGCCTTCTCTAATAAAAATAAGAAATTTCCCCAAATATTTCCATTAAATCTTCGAGACAATGTTATGAATTCATGGAGTATAAGTTCAGCGATGCACCACATGAGTCAGATGTGGAAGTGTCGCTCTTGATACACAAGTTATCCCCAAGAAAGGAAACTTCAAGTATCTTGGGTCAACATTCTAAGAGAATCGAGAGATCGATGATGATGTTACACATCGAATCGGAACAGGTTGGATGAAGTGGAGGCTCGTCTCTAGCGTACTTTGCAATAAGAAAGTGACACCTAGAATTAAAGATACGTTCTATAGAGCGTGTGTGGCTGAGTGTTGGTCAGTCAAGAACACACACATTCAAAAGATGTGCGTCGCAAAAATGAGAAAGCTTATATGGATGTGTGGGCATATGAAAATGGATAAGATAAGGAACGAGGTCATACATGACAAGGTAGGAGTGACCTCAGTGGTGGACAAGATGCGTGAAACAAAGTGCGATGGTTCAGACATGTGAAACTGAGTAGTACAGATGCCCTATTGAGGAGGTGCGAGAGTTGGCTGTGCTGGGTCTTCATAAAGGTCGAGGTAGACCGACAAAGAATCGGGGAGAGATGATTAAGCAGGACATGTATCATCTCCAGATTACCCGAGGACATAACCCTACATAGGAAAAACCCAGATTAAGCAGGACATGGACCATTTTCATTTCAAATATTAGGGTATATAGAAGGTTAGATAACAGTCGAGTGATTTCTGTAACAGTTGTAATATATGTATATTGTGTTCATCTTATTCTTCATTTTGTTATTATTGGTGTTTTCTGTGTACCTTGAGTATTCTTTAGTTTTATGCCTCAAACATATTTCCAAACTTTTTTATTTTTAGTCGGGATCTATCAGAAACAACCTCTCTACCTTGTTGAGGATAAGGTCTGCTTATATTTTATCCTCCCCAAACTTCATTTGTATGATATCATTGAATATGTTGTAGTATAACCTAAATGCCATGTAGTAGCAGCTCAACTCAAGATTATTATATTTCCTCTGTTAAGTCGAGTCTCCTTAGCTCCAGTAATATTTCAGAATATAGTTTTTCTTTATACTGTTTATTAGGTATCTAAGCATAGTATATGTCAACATCGGATACAAATATTTCGGTTTGATATGTTGAAGAATCGATATATGTATATTTAAGCAAACTTCTTTCGGCTCTCTTCAACATCCACACTTTCTTTTTCTTTTGGTTAGCATGTCTATGTCTGCATGTATCACGAAACCTCAAAGTTATGTAGGAATGGAAGGTAGGCGCTATAGCAATTACAGATATTCCCGCTTCAAATTAAACGTTATAGTTTGACTTGATCCGAAATTCAAAAAAAAAAAAAAACTTTACAAATCTATCTAAAATGAGCTTTAAATATTTGCGTGACTATAAATTATCTCATAAAAAATTTGAATTTGAATTATTTCAAATTTAAAAATATTACATTCTATTGTAATGGACCAATAAACAAAATTGGTAATTCTTTTTCAACCAAATGGGGTATTCACGTGAAGGCACACTGAACTAACTAGAAATATGGGATTCATATAAGGTATGTAGAAATTACAAAATCAAAAAGCATCATCCCTTAGACGAGAAGTTGGGTGAAGCGAATGCATCATCCCTTGTTGATATATGCTAGAAGCAATACGTACACCATCAAAACATATACTACTAGTAGTATAAGATTTTAAGTCCGTAAAAACAGAATATATAATACGTACCCACTACTCATTAAACATATATACTCCATAAGCTTAACATAAGTATAAAATTAATCAGACAATTTTTTTTTTTTGGTAATTAATTAGACAGTAAATTAAACAACGAAAAGCAAAGACAGTTTTTCAAGTTATTTTCCCTAAACAAAATCAGAACCTTTCATCATGATTGGACGTAGAGAGAAAATAGATGACCAAAAACAAGGACAAGTAAAGACCATAAAAGAATCCGAAAAATCATGTCACACCTATGTTAACCGTAATTGGCTCTCTATAATTACTTACATAGCATAGCATCCTCAATACAGCTAGTTCTGGGTGCCTCCTCCATTTACAGAAGGGGCCTCAATTTAGCTCTCTCTTTCTCACTTTTCATTATTTTTCTGATCCCTGCATGCAAAGCAAAAGAACGAGAGGAAAAATGGATATTCCTATAAGTCGGTTATTAGCAATAACCTTCCTCTCTTTTTTCATTGCCTCTGCAATTGCTGATGAAAAGCCTCGTGGGGTTACCTACGATGGTCGTTCAATGATCATCAATGGCAATAGAGAATTGCTTTTTTCTGGTTCTATTCATTATCCTCGTAGCCCTCCTGAGGTGACTTCACAATCTAGCTAGCTTATTTAATTTTTTATTTAGTTCGATACGTTAGGAGTGTATATATATATATATATATGAAAATGCAACCTATAATAAATTTTGAATCACATTTGCCACTACAGTTAGAAGCGTCACTTGTCTAATGAGATTCAATAATTTAAAATTATACAAATATTATTGCTTGATTTTTTCATCAAAGAGAATTCAATTTGAACCATTTCCAACCATATTGTTGCTGTCACTATTGATTGGAGGAATCCTTGGGATTATTGTATCTGCCAAGTAGTGCGTGATTCTTCCAACATATATACTCATGAATCTATATTGCTGGAATTTTGTTTAGATGTGGCATGATATCATAAGGAAAGCTAAGGAAGGAGGTCTGAATCTCATTCAGACTTATGTTTTCTGGAACATCCACGAGCCCGTTCAAGGCAAGGTAATACCAACGTTAATTTTCATGCATGCGTTGAAGATCATCAAACATCCCAAAGTTTAAGTCTTTTTCATTGTACGTACAATTATTAAATCATGGTTTTGACATTGAATTTGCAGCTCAACTTTGAAGGAAATTATGACTTGGTGAAATTCATCAAGATGATCGCTGAGCAAGATTTGTATGTAAACCTCCGAATTGGACCTTACATTGAGGCTGAATGGAATCAAGGGTATAAATAATTCCATTTAATTATCGACTGTACATTGATATATGGTCTAGTTTTCATTCCTTCATTTTTCACTTATGGCTATTGAACATGGAACAGTGGATTCCCATATTGGCTAAGAGAGGTTCCAAATATCACATTCCGTTCTTACAACGAGCCATTCATGGTACGTTTTCGTGCATGCTAAAACGTATAATTCTGTAAAATAAAGTTGGACTAGTACATTTTTCCTAATCTTAGTTGTCTTATTCCATTTTGTCTTTTTCCACATTTTGTAGCACCACATGAAAAATTATGCAGAAACGGTCATTAACTTGATGAAAAAGGAGAAGTTGTTTGCACCCCAAGGAGGACCTATCATCATGGCTCAGGTACGTTTCATATGAATATTACTCCTACGTAAACCATATTAATTCCCTCCACCTTGCATGGTATATATAATTGGGCGTCGTTACTGATGTTTAATTAATCTTAACAGATTGAAAACGAGTACAACAATGTCCAGCTTGCTTACAGAGAAGATGGGAAGAAATATATCAAGTGGGCTGCTGAAATGGCTACTGGATTATACAATGAAGTCCCATGGATCATGTGCAAGCAAAAGGATGCCCCTCCACAAGTGGTAGGTTTTTCCTTTAATAAGTAGTATATTATAGTAGTAACATTATAAAGCAAAAACAAAAGAAATTATTCGATTAAACGTATTGAACAACTATTGTTAAAACTCACTTATCTCTTTTTCTTGTTATATAATTACTCAAGATCAACACATGCAATGGAAGGCATTGTGGAGATACTTTCACAGGTCCAAATGGTCCCAACAAGCCTTCTTTGTGGACTGAAAATTGGACAGCTCAGTAAGTATAATATACTACTATTGTCTAATAATGGGCAATACCAGGCTTAGAATTAATTACTTATGTGAAAAAAAACTTTGAATTACAGGTACAGGACATTTGGAGATCCTCCATCACAAAGAGCAGCAGAAGATATTGCATTTTCTGTAGCTCGTTTCTTTGCAAAGAACGGAACTCTAACAAACTACTATATGGTACTCATTCCTTTTGCATATATATTCTATTTCTATACACATTTTAAGGTGACCCAAAGTTTAATTTAATTTTCATTCTTGTATTCTAGTACCATGGTGGAACCAACTTTGGAAGAACAGGATCTTCCTTCGTGACTACTCGTTATTACGATGAAGCACCCCTTGATGAATTTGGTAATTAAGATCATTGCTATGCTTAATTAGTTTCAGATAGTAGGATTAATTAAACCTGATAACTAATTAAAACATTTTGATCAAGAAGTTTTCTGTGATCTGTTTCAGGTCTAAAGAGGGAACCTAAATGGAGTCACTTGAGAGACTTGCACAGAGCTTTAAGACTATCCAGAAGGGCTCTCCTTTGGGGAACTCCCACTGTCCAAAAAGTTAGCGAAGACCTTGAGGTAATCAAACACTTCCTTAATCGCCACACTCAAGACATGATTATGTTTTACAGTTTAACAATTTAAACTTTTTTTAATTGACGTGATTATACAATTCAACACTCTCATATGATCTAAGGGTCAGTAAGCGTATTAGAGAAAGAACTCTAGTGTGAAACTTACACCTTATATAAATGACTTTGCAGATTACTGTTTATGAGAAGCCTGGAAGCGATTGTGCTGCCTTCTTAACCAACAACCACACCAAGAACCCAGCCACCATTAAATTCAGGGGTCAAGAATATTACTTACCCGAAAAGTCTGTTAGCATTCTTCCTGACTGCAAGACTGTTGTTTACAACACCCAAACGGTAATTATCATAGTACTCGTAAAAATTGGTCCTAGTTTTCAATTTTTTTATTTTGAGTCAATGTTATCTAAAGAAATTCGAGAATGAGAATCCAATATGTTTTTAATGGTCAAAACAGGTTGTGGCCCAACATAACTCAAGGAACTTTATAGCATCAGAGAAAGCAAAGAATCTCAAATGGGAAATGTACCAAGAAAAAGTTCCAACCATCAATGACTTGCCAATTAAGAACAGAGAACCATTGGAGCTCTACAGTTTGACAAAAGATACTTCAGACTATGCTTGGTACAGCACAAGGTAAGTATTACTCCTATAACTATTGTTATTATAATTGTTATCGTCGATTTGATTTTACCTTATGCTAAAATTATTACATATTCACAGCATCAACTTTAATCGTCATGACTTGCCTATGAGACCTGACATCCTCCCCGTCATGCAAATCGCAAGTATGGGACATGCATTGTCAGCCTTCGTCAATGGCGAATTCGTTGGTAAGTGAACATATATATCGAGATGACAACTTATTTTCACTTTACTATATACACTGTAATATGTTAAGATTACTTATGACATTCATTGGTAACAATATTTCAGGGTTTGGACATGGTAACAACATTGAGAAGAGCTTTGTCTTCCAGAAACCTGTCATCTTGAAGCCTGGAGCTAACGACATTACAATTCTAGCTGAGACAATTGGATTCCCGGTATACTTTTCTTTAACAATTACCTCAGTTTGCACATAATTAACCACTGCAAAATTAAGAAGGGATAACTTTTAAAAGAAGATTCATAGTATGATATGTATATCTGATCAATACAGAATAGTGGAGCCTATATGGAAAAGAGGTTTGCTGGACCCCGAGGTATCACTCTCCAAGGCTTGATGGCTGGTACCCTCGACATTACCCTTAACAACTGGGGACACAAGGTATACATTCAGATCACTTTAATTATAAGGTAATTACTGGTAAAATTGTCAATGCATATATACCATAACTTGAATCATTTATACTTTTAAAGGTTGGTATATCCGGTGAACAAGAGGAATTATTCACAGAAGAGGGTGCAAAGAAAGTGAAGTGGACTCCCGTAACTGGCCCTCCACCAGGAGCTGTTACTTGGTACAAGGTAAGTGCAAAAGTACTAATTTTTTTATTATAAGCATCAAGAATTAGTTTATCATACATATTTTAATACTAACTATTTGTTACAGACAACCTTTGATGCCCCTGAAGGCAACAACCCCGTCGCCATAAATATGGAAAAAATGCAAAAGGGTATGATGTGGGTCAATGGCAAAAGCCTTGGTCGTTACTGGTCATCATTCCTCTCCCCTCTTGGACAACCCACTCAATCTGAGTAAGTATCCACCTACATAATCCGGACAAAATTAAAGCTTGTATAGATCCATAGACGCACTAACATTTGTATAGCTTTGCGATCATCTCATCTAAAAAGTATGTGCATTTATCATTTTAGGTATCATATTCCAAGAGCATTCTTGAAGCCAAAGGATAACCTACTAGTTATCTTCGAGGAAACAGGAGGTCACCCAGAAAACATTGTAATCCAAACAGTTAACAGAGACACAATCTGCAGCATGATCTCTGAATACAGACCTCCTAATGTTAAGTCATTCGAGAGGTCAGGAGGCAAATTCAATTCTATAGTGGAAGACCTGAAGCAAGGAGCTCAATTAGCTTGCCCAGAAAGCAATCAAGTGATCAAGAAAATTGAGTTTGCTAGCTATGGTGATCCAGATGGTGCATGTGGAAACTTTTACAATGGAAACTGCACTTCTCTTAATAGTCTCAAAGTTGCAGAGAAGCATTGCTTAGGGAAAAATACATGTGCAATCCCTGTTGAGAGAGAAGCTTTTGACGAGCTAAGCAAGGACCCTTGCCCTAATGCTTTCAAGACTTTGGCCGTCCAAGCAAAGTGTGGGCTTCCATAGAATAATTAGAGTCACCTAGTAGCTAGACTTTAATAAACAACTTAAATTTTATCCTTTACTGGAAAAATTAATAAAACTATATGTTTCTTAATTTGTACCTTTATTTCGTTTTTGTTCCATAATAAAATCTTCTCAGCTCTCTAAATTGTCTCGATATCGTTTCTCTTATATTGTTGTTTATTTCTGCAAGTTAATTTGCTCCTCCTAATTAACTTTGTACTTCTATGTTGTTATATACTTGTTACCTCCTTTCGAGCAGATAAACTCAAACGGAGCTTAACATTTGAAATTAATTTGTATACTCAACAGTGTAAATATTTATACAATTAAATCCTTGAAAGAAAATTACATGTAACTAATTATATAACCATAACATAAAATATCTAACCTAGTTAGGAATATGAAAAGTGATTTGACACATTTGATTAGTAAAATTACACCGATTATATAAACATTAATATTGTCAATCTCCCTATTTAGCAATGGATGTTAATCATTTACTCTTGATGAAGGTGGTTGACATAAGAAGACCGACTATGTCTAATATTCTTCGCTTTTTAATCAACTATTAGAAGGAAGACATCTTTTATATTAAAACATATTAGTTTCAATGTTTTAATGATACATTTTTACAGTCCTTTATATATACTAGTGTCGCGTTGCACGTGTGTATTGAGTTAAATAGCACACTGTGTAGTAAAATTTAGTGAATATTATTAAAATTAAGCTTTGAAAACCAGTGTTTTCAAGTGAACCGTACAATCGAAAACATTTGGTTGCACTATAAAATAAATTGAAAAATGCAGAGAAAGATCATATGCTACGACAAACTCTATACCAATTATATTTTCTGACCATGCACTATCAATTTAAAATTTTGTTTTCGAACTGCGCAAGCATCGAATATTTTTAACTACATATGGGTACCTTTGTACTCTCTTTGAACCTCTTGCAAGGCACATTTTTCAACCCTTGACAGTTCTCGTTGTATGTTCAAAACTTATTTAATGACTTCTTCTACTATAAGATAAGAGAGGTTGTTCTCCTTCCTCTCATAAATATAACATTTTGATAAAAAGTCAAAATCTTAATTCATACAATTATTCGAAAGAAAGACTCCAATTTTCCTTCAAAAAAATAACGAATACGAAGTTAGAAATGGCGGAAGAGAAGATACTATTAAGCGCTATTTCATAATTAACAGATAATAATAATCCGCCATTAGCTATCATACAAAGATGAATTAATTGTCGTGCCTTAATTCAATATCTCATTCATAAAGCGAAGAATGAAAATAGTACGTTAAAAGGCAACTATTTGCTGAAAAACAGAAAGAGGATTTTAAGAATTCAACTATATATAATTAATTCGCAAAAGACAAATCCAGCATCAAATACTACCTCAACAAATCCAAAAGCACACCTCTTTTAGGAGCAAAATTGCATTGACATGGATTCTAAAGTCAGACTGTTCACATTCGTTAAAGACGAATTAAAGTAAACAAAGAAATATCAAAGCTAGTGACAGGGATTCTACAATTTTTCTAACGTTCTCTATATATTAAGTATATTATTCAAGTGATTTGTAGTAAATATATGGGTGAAAGCATGATTTTTAATGTGTGAATAGAACACTTCAGAGTAATAGATTGCATAACTTTCGGGGATGGTTAATGAATCGAAAGTATACAGTATAAGTTCTCAATTTCAATGAAAGGTAGAGCAACAAATTCAAAGAAAGATTTCCATAAGATCACAACTTATTGTAAATCCACAACGTTTATCCTTCATTAAGTATTAGTATCAGACAAACACGTGAAAGCTAGTGCAAACATTCATAGAAGAAAAATTTACAGAAAGTGAAATACTGCATCCAAATAAAATCTTGCAAAATAACTGCAGAAATTTGGCAACCCAAGCAAAAGCAAAAGCCAAAATAGTAGAGCAGGAAGCAAAATAAATAGGATGAGATAAAGAAAAATATATACCTCTGAAATCTGAACTGGAATATACTAAACTTACTGAATAAAGCTGAAGACATAAATCTACCGGCCATATGGATTCTTATACTAAGAGTGCTAAAAGGTGGCACGTCTTCAACGTAGCAACGATTGGCTGTTATGCGTCTGTTTAGGCGTTAGGGGCTTTTGTGTGTGTGTTTTTTTTTCTTTTGTGCTAAAATAGGGTATTTGGTTCTTAAAACCGAGAGTGCTAAAAGGTGGCAACTCTTCAACAGTGCAATGATTGGGTGTTATGCATTTTTTTTGGTGTTATGCATTTCTAAAATAGGGTATTTGGTTTCCTCTACGAAGATAGTCATGTTTTTTGCTACACAAGGGCTTTTTGGTAATCTAACTTTTCTTATTTTAAGTACATGCTTTTATATTAACTAGTCTCTCGCACGTGTATACCAAATTTTATAGTACATAATGTAGTACACAACACTGTAGCTTGAGAATGTTGAAAGAAAAAATTGTTATAAAACGAACGCGGAATAAGTTAATTGACCTGCATTTACATGTCTTGGAAATCACTGAGTTTTCCTGGTAAATGCTTTTGACTTTCCAACGTATAATATGTATTGGCATTTGGCTTGTGAATCACTTAGGCTCCCTGGTAAGTGTATTTGACTCAATTTCTGACGTAAAATCACACACGTCTTACCACTCAAAAGAAGTAATGATTTGTGGAGCTAAAATTTCATTAACAGTTCAAGAGAACCAAAGGCAAATAAATTTCATGGTCTGTGAACACGTAAAGAGTAGTACATAATTTAATTATGCACTTAAGTCAAAAATCAAAACAGATAAAGAAAACACTTCAGACTAATAAATTGTCATAAACTTTCGGGGTGACTAATAATAAGAAAAGTATATACGCTGTGAACTTCTAAGAAAAGCACACAGACTAAAGCAAAAGGATACAGAACATCACCAATTTAAGTAATTCAATAGTTTTTAGCATTCCTTATATCTTAGTTCCATGTATCAACGATTCGGGAATACTAATTTGGGAAATATTTTTACTTATTTACTAATTGGATTCGTAGATCTTGTTGACGAAGTTATGATCTTGTTAACATCAATATTCACGAAATTTACTTGTTATTCCCATATGAGATTACTTCATTCACACCATTCTATCTATCTTGATAGTGTTGTTTCATTCACACCATTTTAACTATTCCAGACTTAAAACTATGAGGGGTAACCACTATATGTATAAGGAAAATTAGAAAATATAGTACTTCATACATAATTTCACGCGTTGTCATCCATAAATAATACTCCAGTAACTAATAGTGTTAAGGTTTTAGGTTAACGAAAAGGTAGTGCATGCTAATAAAAAATGGTTAATATAAACCATTAAAGCAACAAATCTCACAGAATGTCCAAAAGGAAACGTAGAGGTGTTGAAAGTTGAAATCAAACCAAAGGCAGAGGCCGGAATAATTGAAACTGGGCAACTGATTTCTAAAAAAGGTGCACCTAAAAAGGTGGTAAATAATGTTCTTAAGAGCAATGCTTGACTGAAGGGGTGCGTTTATTATTCAGTTAGATTTTTGTCTGTTTGCTTAAGTAGGGTAGTCTTTCCATGTATCTGTTTGTGGCAACCCTTTAGATTATACCGTTTGAGGGCTATTGTTATTTTTCCGTGAACTGGTGTTGTATTTGATTAAGTTATACAGTAGGTTTAATGTTTAAGAATTTTTTGGTAAAATGACTTTTGATTTTTCAAGGACATGCTTATATAGTAATATGATATGATATGATATGATATATACTGACATGTTTAACATTTAATCTTCAAAATTATTAATTAATTTAAACTATGCCTAGTCTAAAGATTTCATATTAGGAGCAAAGTAAGTTAGGAAAGTTTGTGTCGGCAGCCATACAGAAGTGATGACTATTGTCACACAAGTCTACTGGTTTGATATGTTTGTACACTCTTCATAGTGTTATTATCTTGACTAATACTACTATTAATAAGATGTGGATCATGTCGGTGACCCAACCTCCAAACAAAGCATAGCGTGTGTGTGCACCTCACAATTTAACACGCACTACTTTTCCCTCCTTCCCCCCGTCACTCACAACACTAAACTGGACACATAAGCGTTACGCTTGTCGGGAACAATTGATTTGAAAAGACATCTAAGTACACGCATTTTAATCCCATAATAAAGTATACGTGAGGACAGTTGTGTCTTTTCATCTAATTAAACAGAGTATCAAAGCATTATGGGTCCACGTCATCTTTTTCCTTCTGGCGGTTGATTTTTGAGAAAGCACATGTAGCAAATTGCTGAATGTAATTTGTGAAACGTTGAAGTTGAATTAGTGTGATTTAGAGAGTTAGAGAGATGGGTTTTGTTAGTGTGTTACTGGGATTTTGTGGATTTGGAGTAGGAGTTTCTGCAGGCTTGTTGATCGGTTACTTTTTGTTCATATTTTTCCAGCCCAATGATGTTAAGGTGCTGCATCTCTTCCTTTCTCTATATTTATGTCTGTGTTTCAGTAAATATCTTGACTATAGGAGAACTACACTCTTAAGATTATTGTTTTCTAATATTTGGTTGATAGTTTCCTCTACTGAGTGTGTTTGTCATGCTTGTATTCTTTAGCGATCAGAGAATTAAGGAGAAGTGCGTCTTAATTTCGTGGGTTCTTTTGTTCATTGGTCGTAACAAACATGTCAAATGAAGTTTTCCTGCTTAAAGACATTTAATCAAGCATCTAACAATTTGGACTACTTTTTGTTTTTGTGACCAAGAAATCCCGGAAAGCCATTAGCGCATAGTTCAAAACATGGTAGATAACCCTCTACCATTCTCTTCACTTAAATGCAAGGCTTTTGTCTTCGGCAGAATTGAAACCGTGATGTGCGCGTAACCAACACCTACAGGGTTTGGAGTTTGGATCCAATATTCGCCTAACCAACACATCACAAACTGTGCTCTTACCACTAGACCAAAGCCCTGGCGGCAAAAAGAAGTCAAATATTTAGTGTACTTGAAGTCTCTTTAAAGTTCAAGTTTCAAGTTTTGGAATAAATTGGCGTGATATGGAAGATTCATACAAGCGACCCCAACTTTTTGAGATGTACTTTATAATGTGCACCCCCCCCCCCCCCACAAATATTATTAGGTGCTTCTAGTAGATTAATTACGATGTCGTACTTGAGTTTGATTCACATAAGTTGGCACTCTTCCACCACCTTGAGCTCATATACTGGAGGCAATAAAATTTAGTAATGCAATGGTGAAGGAGCTACATTGGTTCCCTCTGAATCCAATCCAGCATTTAGTAAACTTTCTGGTTGTAAGACGCTCTTTTGAACACAATAGTTTTCCATTCTCAGATTTAATATCTCCATTACAACTTAGCACTAGTATCAATTTAAAAACTTATCGTAATTTGAATTTTTTCACGCTTATGGTCAATCTTTCGCAACCCCTCCTCCTTTATTTTAACTTAGTACTGGTCTTGCTAATACCAAGATGGATGGACAGCCTTATCTGATCAGATATGATCAGGAATGATTTCATCCAGCAGAGACTGCAAGTAGTACATAAAGGAACTTTGGTTCTTAATAACCATCTGAAAGGTATAAATATTGATTAGGTTGAAATGTCACAACTTTCTGGGGTATCCATATTGTTAAACAGTACCTCATGCTTATTCTTATGTCTCGTTCTTGCTCATAGATATATTTCATATCTCACTTCTGCACTTTTTGGTTTAAGTGATTATGTTTTTCATTTTACACAATCAGCACCTTCAAAAACAACTGATGGTTTTCATTGTACTCAATCAGGACCCTGTTATTCGTCCATTGGTCGAGCGAGACTCTCAAAGCTTGCAGCAATTACTCCCTGAAATTCCTGTTTGGATTAAAAGTCCAGATTATGACCGTGTATGTTGTTTTTAGTTACATGTGTTACATCTTTAAAGTTGCTTATTTTGGCGACATGCTTTTATTTCCTTTATATGATTTTGAAGGTGGACTGGCTCAATAAATTCCTCGAGTACATGTGGCCGTATTTGGACAAGGTACTCTCCTAGTCTTAACAGTGTCTTCTCCAAGTCTTAACAGTGTCTTGAGTTTCTTTTTTGCCGATCCATTTGTCGAAGAAGAGTAAGTTCACTAACCTGTGCTGAACTGTTTTTTACAAACAGGCAATCTGTAGGACTGCAAAAAATATTGCTACACCTATTATTGCGGAGCAAATTCCGAAGTATAAAATTGACTCGGTTGAATTTGAAACACTGACTTTGGGGTCCCTACCGCCCACTTTCCAAGGTTAGTGATTTCTTAATGGCCAGTGATAAGCACAGTTGGCCCTTCTATTTTCGGATGGTGTTGCGACATCTTTGATGGCTTATCTCGTTTCCCCCTCTCAACTGCTTACTGACACTTGGAATGTCCACTTGGTTGCAATGAAATTTGTGCTCTGGATCTTTGGATATGATGGTATATATGAGTAAGTTAGTCTGTGGTTGGAGGCCTTCAACATAAACTTCACCTATGGTTCTGCTGCTGGCAGGTATGAAGGTCTATGTTACTGATGAAAAAGAGTTGATGATGGAACCATCCTTAAAATGGGCTGCAAATCCTAATGTCACTGTTGCGGTTAAAGCATTTGGATTGAAAGCAACTGTTCAGGTATGCAGTTGTTTATGTGTTCTACTTTTTGCCAAAATTTTGAGAAAACGAGTTCCAGCATTTGCTGTAATTGTGTGGAGAAGTGTAATTGTTTAGGTCGATATTGCAGGTTGTGGACTTGCAGATTTTTGCAGCTCCACGCATTACTCTGAAGCCTCTGGTTCCTAGTTTTCCATGTTTCGCCAAAATCTTTGTGTCACTTATGGAAAAGGTATGTTGTCCATTTCTGGGAGAACAAAGCATATTGCTTGCAGATAGGCCTGGGCATAGAACTGAGCTGAGCTGGCTCGGAGCTCGCTCGGCTCGGCTCGGCTCGGTTAAAGCTCGATCAAGCTCGGCTCGACACGATTAGCTTGATTGATCGTGAAACTTTATCTTAAAAATATAACTTCCATTCATTAGGCTAAATTACCAAAAAATATTAAAAGTCTACGTGTTGTTTAATATTTTAATGCAATAGTTAACAATTGATAAATTAGTACTTTTCATTATCTATGATTATGATCAAAAGGAAAATTTAAATATTATTTTTTATATTATTAAGTATGGGAACACAAGAAAAAAAGTTGGCTCGGGCTCGGCTCGGTCAAACTTTAGTAAAGCTCGGTTGAGCTCGGCTCGGGCTCGGGCTCGGGCTCGCTATGTATAAAGCTCGGTTTGGCTCGGGCTCGGGCTCGGTTAGGCTCGGCTCGGGATCGACTCGCTCGCTCGATGCCCAGGCCTACTTGCAGACATGCTTCCTGTAGTACTAACAGCAGACAGTAATCTCTATGCGCTTGGTGTCAAGTCAGCTGGCTACATAGTGTAGGAAGTACGTGAGACAGCAGCATATGATTTTAGCCTTGGTCTGCCCCTTTGTCTATCCTCGGAATGTTTGCATCTTGAATTGAATATCCTGGGTTTGTCTTAGGTTGCGTTTTCGGGGAGGGGATTGAAAGGATAAATTAAGGTGATAAAATGAATTCGCATTATGTTTCCATACTCGGCTGCACATTATGGAATTTATCGCTCTTATATAACTTATTTAGTTTTCCAGTTCATTTTGAAGATCTATTGTCTCAATGATCGAGTGTATTGTTATGCCATTTTCTTGTAATCCTTTTTTTCTCTTCTGGGTTTATAGCCACATGTTGACTTTGGATTGAAGCTTTTGGGGGCTGATCTCATGTCTATTCCTGGCTTGTACAGATTTGTCCAGGTAGTATTGTCTTTCACACCACTTATTTTCTTTTGAAATATTTTGTGAGTTGGCTTCGCTCTATTTTGTGCAAACCAACCTGGAACTGGTCATCTTTTTTTTCGTTTGTTTTTTGGTGAAGAGTTATTTCTTCTCTGTTCTTTTTTCTTTTGAAGCTGCTTAGTAAAACATAATATAGTAAATTTCTCGATGGAATCAAGAGTTGTATATTTGATGTTCAAGGAGGTGAATCGTGTTTTGTGAGATGGGTCTGGAATTATGTATGCCTCTTAGCTATTGTTAAAGATCAGATGTTAATATTAGGTAAGAGCTTTGTTTGCAGGAGACAATTAAAGATCAAGTTGCTAACATGTATCTGTGGCCTAAAACTCTTGAAGTACAAATTTTGGATCCAACGAAGTATGTTGCATCTAGATCTTTTTCCCACATTCTTCGACTTACTTCACAGTTACCTCTTATTAGTTGAATAATTTATTTTCACTTTGGGAATGTGTAGAGCCATGAAAAGACCAGTTGGGATTTTACATGTTAAGATTTTGAGGGCAATGAAGTTGAGAAAGAAAGACTTAATGGGTGCATCTGATCCTTATGTAAAACTTAAGCTTACAGAGTCCAAGCTTCCATCTAAAAAGAGCTCTGTGAAGCATAATAACTTAAATCCAGAGTGGAACGAGGAATTCAGTATGGTTGTTAAAGACCCAGAATCACAAGAACTGGAGATCTCTGTTTATGATTGGGAGCAGGTACGTTTCTCAAGATTTATCTCATTCATATTCTTTTGCCTACTGTGTCTTAAGCTTCCTTTTGCCCTTTTTATCAGATTGGTAAACACGACAAGATGGGTATGAATGTTGTCCCGCTAAGAGATTTGACCCCTGATGAGTCAAAAACTATGACACTTGATCTCTTGAAGACTATGGATGCAAATGATGCTCAGAATGACAAGCAACGTGGACAGGTAGTAGTAGAATTGACATATAAACCGTTCGATGAGGAGGATTTGCCAAAAGATTTTGAAGAGTCTGGAGCAGTTTTAAAAGCTCCAGAGGGAACTCCACCAGGAGGAGGTCTCCTTGTAGTGATAGTCCACCAAGCTGAAGATGTTGAAGGAAAGAACCACACTAATCCGTATGTCAGGATTATCTTCAAAGGGGAGGAGAAAAAAACTAAGGTGCCTACTTGCCTACTCTTTTCTTCATTGGTCTCTTGCTTAGCATGTAGAGATTGCAATAGATATGGTATTGAATGGCTCTTGTCCTATCCGCCATATTTTAAATCAAACGACCGTCGGCAAATGCTTATAATTTTTACTCTTCATGTCCCAAATTTATTTAACCTGAGCCCTACGCTTTATTGAGAAGTCTCCTATTTTCAAATTACATCTCTGAACCTTTCAGTGCTTTTATTTTGATTTTGGATATATATAATAATTCCTGACTATTTACTTTTCCAATACGTTCTGGATGCACTAGCCTTAACTTCTTTATGAGCTGATGGGAGTACGACTTTCTTCAAGGAAATGTCCAATATGATATTATAATAGTAAAGAGCCCTTGATCATAAGTAAGATATGCCATTGTTCTAAATATATTGCATCTTTAACTACATCCAATCTGATATGCTATTCAGACTTAAATTATTGATCTAGCTGGTAATTCAATTATGTCCTGTAAACTGGGATATTGGGAGCATACTGAGAGTGAGAAATACATACATCAAAACGAATATGGAGACTGTTAATCAGAGATGGTGGAAAGAAGGCAAGCACCTGTGAGAGGAGTGATTATATATGAAGTCAAAGGATAATTTAAACTTGTCTATATTCCCAAGCTGTAGTGTGAATAACCGAATAAAATTAACAATTAAAATGAAAAAACATTGTTTACCTTGTGAAAGTAAGGTGTATGGATTGGTGATACCGTAATAAATAACCTTACCCACTGCCACAACAGGAAATTAGGATTCCAACCATTAACTTTTCCGTGCCCAGAGTTTTCTCCAAAATCCCAAGCCTTTTAACGGGGATGGGCTAGGAGCTAGTACCCAGACCCCGCTTGTGGGATATCACTGGGTATGTTTGGGCAAGGAACTAGTAGCTGTTGCCACTTAGTTGTTAGTTGTATGGATGACTGCTCTGTTTTTTCATCTCGACTTGTAACAAACAACCAAATATTTTTTTTCCTTCTGCTCTTACTGTAAATTTCACCATGATAAGGTTGTGATCAAGTTCAAATTGCATTCTTGTTTTCATAGTTAATATACTTGGATCATATAATTCAACTTATGGGTGTCATCTTATTCGAAACCTCTGTTTAAAACTCTCCTCGTTATGTAGTTGGTTTGAATTTCATCTGAACCTTAGAAAGTCCTACCAAAGGGTTGTTCAACTGATTTTTGCCCGCATAACCATTAGAAGTGATCTTCTCCATCATGATTGCAGCAAGTGAAGAAGAACAGGGACCCAAGATGGGAAGAGGAGTTCACTTTTATGTTGGAGGAGCCTCCCGTGAATGATAGGCTGCATGTGGAAGTTATCAGCACCTCAACAAGGATTGGCCTACTACATCCAAAGGTGCACATATAGGTTGCAATATACTCATGATTTTCCTAACAGAAATGAAATTAGGAGATAACAAAGCTCTACTATCCCTAAATGTGAGCGACATAAGCTTCTGATCTCGTCAACTGATCTATTATGCTCATCTCTTTTGGATATCTGGGGCTGATTTATGATCAATTTTATGGTCTATATGAGCATCTAAGAAGTAAACACTGTCAAGATCAAATGTCATATCATCTGTTTTTAATCTAAGTATAAAAGCAGATGGAAGATAACATAATTTTACTTGGAAGATAATGTGAATTCTCATTCTTATAGTATTCCTGAAAGTATAGGACTGGGCTGCTTCTATATGCTGGTGTTTCAGTTGTTCATTGCATCACTGAAGCTTTCACTTGTTTTTGGGTGTATCTCTCTTAATACAGGAAGTATTGGGGTATATTGATATAAGTCTTTCAGACGTCGTTAACAACACAAGGATCAATGAGAAGTTCCACCTCATAGATTCAAAGAATGGACGTATTCAAATTGAGCTGCAATGGCGAACTGCTAAATAATCATACCGGTCCTTTCCCAGTTACTTCATACTCTCTTTTCCGTTCCTTTTTTTCTGTAATGTTTATCTCAGTTTTCTTGTGTGCTTTATGTTTGAGGTGTGTAGACAGACTTTCTTCTTTTTATTTTCAAAATAGGTGTGTTGAAAAATCAGGATGTTTGTTTGTGTATAGTAGAGTGGCAATTGTATTTATTTACATTTTCACTAGTGTTCTTTTTTGCTAAAAAGTCCAATCGGGGTCTGAAATGGCATTCCTTAGATATATTTGATTCTCGTCTCATGTGTGAATTATATGGTAGCAACTTAGCCTATACTGCTTTAACATTCTCACGGAATTAAGCACTAGTTACTTTGTAAACAGGTTAGGCATTAGCTTTAACAGTTTAATGGTGATGTAGTAATTTAGATCAAAGGATAAACATGTTAAAACTAGTTAAATACACAGAAAATATAGATATTCATTATGTTACGTATAGTACTCCAATTACACGAATAAACAAGAACAACTGATAGTTTTTATGAACTAATAGAGTAGAATTACAGAGCCACTAGACAAGTAAGAAGGAGAAAGAGGAAATAGACAGAAAAGGGGACAAGAGATAGACGGATACAGAGGGATAAAAGCAGAAATATAGAGCAAGGAGGGGAGATAGGAGAGGGTAAGGGTTTACAACATCATAGATAATTTTCCCTTCTACTATTCCATTGCTATTTAATTATTTGTCTAACCCGGGTCCCATAAGCAATTTGCTAACTTCCCAATGTACCCAAGGATATTTGCATTCATAACATAGTCATTGTGTGTTTGAAGAAGGATGGTAAGCAATGGTAAGATTCCAAATTGGAGGTTGTCTTAGCCAAAATATTGAAAAGAAAATGATGTTAGAATCTCAATCAAAGCAGTTACGGAAGCTTGAAAACAATTGAGAGAGACACAAGTTTGGGAAAGGTCAAGGGCTTGACTGCTGTCACATGGGAAGAGAATTAGAACCAGATTGGTAGGTAAATAAGGTTATTTTCGGACAGCCCCACGAGTCTTGTTCGACATACCTAAGCATATGATATTCACTGAATTGCTTCTCACCTTACTCTTTCGATTGGATTGTTGCCTGCCTCCCACCTTCCTTCTCTAGCCATAATTCGTATCATCTCATCAATAACTCTATTAGCCTATATGTGTGTGTGCACGTGTTAAAAAATCTTGGAAGTATATATAATTATACTAAGTCTAGGCTCCACGCAACAGATCAATAGTTAATGTGCAGCTTCAAATCTTGGATCCACCGTTAATGCTACTGTGGAAAAAAGACCAACCTAATTCCGCTTTCTAGCTAGTGCAAGGTTGAACACTACTGAAAGGACGAGAAAACATTAAATGATTGCAGGCCAGGTTAATAGAAATTTGGCAGCAATATTGATCATAATTGTTTGTACGTCTCTATCATTGAGCCAAGTTGCTAGATAGAAATATTGAGATGGGGTATGAGATGTAAGCATTTATAGGAATAGTAACAATTTGATAAAAAGCCGTACAAATTTGATGCGGTGGTGGATAAGCTTATTGGTAGGTTTGCATTTCTAATAAAAAGCCAAGTACGTGAGAGAATTAAATCCGAAACCTTGCTATTGTCCAACATCAAAAATAACAGAGAGGTAGGTAGCTATTTCATCGATCATCATGACAAAAATGTACAAAAGTTGAAAAAAGGTTGGTACAATACAATATACTCATGAACTTAAGAACAACATGAAGAAAAGGTGAATCAACCTTCCCATCCCTAAAGCTTCAACCACAAAGTTTGAATTTGTTGTTAATGTTAAATAGAGTGATTTTTATTTATTCACGTTCCTCAACACTAACTTATTTTTTTGGGTCAAGTACATTATTTTTACTTTAAATGAATGTATGGCGATGAGACTTGAATTTCATACCTCGACATGTTCTAATAACATGTTAAATTGCAATCATCTCACAGGAGTATTGCTTACTTTGAAAACCATTCATACATTCACTTTGCAAGAGGATATTTTAATTGTTAAAAACACTTTTTATATAAATTTTTAAATATCAATAATTAATCAAGTTAAATCATCATCAAGATTTTCAAATTTTCTTCTGAACAACAATTAAGTAGAGCTGAACCAAATGGTGCCTTCATTTCTTTTAAGAATTCGTAAATCACAATTTCAGATAAATGAGTGCCAAACAAATTTATTGATATACTTTGTTCATTTAAGTAGTTTTAGAATTGTAAATGACGGCATGCAAAAGATATAAGTACACTTAGTTATTTTTTCAGAAATAGCGTCCAACAATAATCATACAAAAGTGATGGAGATATGAGTATTATATAAATAAATAAAAAGCTTAAAATGGATAAATGTGTTTAAAATTTGGGTACTAGGTGAGTTGAATTTTTTTATGATTTGTGTACATCTTTTTGTATTGAAAATTATTTTTATATAAAAAGTGGGTAATATGTAGTTTCTGCTACTATAACATGGTAGAGTTTAGGTACTTCATCCGTTTAAAAAAGGAGGAATCTTTTCACTTTTTAAAAGTCAATTTGATTAATCTTGCAACCTAAATTAGACTATATTAAATTAATATTTTCAAATAAAAATTTGCATATTCAAAAACTATACCAAAAATATTATAACATGCAACTCTTCGCATATCAATATGATGAAAAGAATCATCTTAAATTAACCTCTCATTTGTTCGACTACTCGCAGGGCCGACTGAGTTTAGGTAATTGTTGGTCAAAGTTCATCCAATTTGACTCTCGAAAAGCGAAAAGGTTCATCCATTCTGAAACAGAGAGAGTATATTTTAACAACCAAATTTACAGTCTTTCACCAAAGGAAACTATAGAAAACCAAAAAAAAAGAAAAAGAAAAAAAAGGGAGCTAAAAAGTGGAAGGTAAACCAAAGGCTACACACAACTACAACCACACTAGCACTAACTTTTCCTCATTGCCTATGCACTCCCTTTTCCCATCAACTTTTAATACTATATCCCAACTTACCTGTCTTCTAGAAACCCTAACAACATATTATAAACTCGATATCTAGATCTCCACTATTTCTTGCATGCTAGACTACCAGTTATAGAATGAAGAACAATTCTTTCCCAACCTCTTCATCGAGTCTTACTTGTATAAGCAAGAATATCGTGTTATGTGTAAGCCAAAACTTTGCACTGTTGCACAATTCTTCACCAAATGCCCACTACAACTAACTCACCAAAAAAAGTACTACCAAACTAAATATAAAATAAAGTTCCTCCATCAAAAAAAGTACTACCAAACTAAATATTAAATAAAGTCCCTCCATCAAACAATTCATTTTTCTTTTATAAAGTAATGGAAACCCAAGAAAAAGGGTACAAAATTAGGCTAAGAGCCTGTTAGGCCAAGCTTCTGGTGAGCTAAAAATGCTTATTTTCTCAAAAAGTGTTTATTTCAAAATTTTGGGGTGTTTGGCCAAACTTCTATGAAAAACTAAGTGAGTTTGAGTGGCACCAGAAGCTGTTTAAGTTGAAAAAAGTAGCTTCTTGAAAAAATAAGTGTTTTTGATTATTTGGGACAAGAATACCCATTTCAAACTTCCATATTTACTCAAATTAATATTATTACATATCCATTTTTGCAATTTGGTAATTTTTTTAAATATTGGTCAAACACAAATTAATAACAAAAATACTTCTCTAAAATTTGGCCAAACACAAATTACTTATCTCGCAAAACACTTTTTTGAAAAATACTTTTGATAAAAAACACTTTTCAAAATAAGCAGATTTTGATGCCAAACATGCTCTAAAGTCGAGTAGTCGACTAATTATTATTAATGATATTTCCTTTGTAATTGAAAAAATAAAAGTTTTCGGGTTCATCCAAATCACCATAAATAAATAGAGATGTTAGTTCAAACCATAATACAATGATTAAATCGATATCATTTTATTAGCAAGTTCGATAGAAACTTATTCTGGTACCTGTCGTTCTTATGGTTGGGAAAAATTTGGAGGGTTTCGGTTTAGATGGTCATCATGTAGCTAAATTATTAATAAGAGTTTGGTCAAAGTTTAGAAACACACAAAAGGAAAAAGAAAAAGATAAGTACATTAACAAATTAGAAAAAGATGAACTGATCACACTATCTTTTGTCCTAACTAGAACTGTAATACCTTACTTTACACCTACCTGAAAGTACTATATCAGTTATAAATATATATGGTGATAATGAAGATGCTAATATCATAAAAAAAGAAAGAATGGACATCAGCCACTCCCTCAAACCTGTTTTACCAACTCGCATCTAGAAGCAATACTAGGTCACTAGTTCCCCCCCCCCCCCCCCCCTCTCCCACCCCTACACTATTATTTTTTTTTTCAATTTAATCATACAATATTGAAATTCATTATTGATTTGATTAATTCTGATTTACATGATTTACATTTGGTAGATCTATTAAATCAATTCCAAACTTGCTGACAAAACTAGTTTCGATTTACGCGTGGTAGACCCATTTATTAAATACCATAAAGTATCTTACCAAAGATTTTCACTCAAAATATATTGAGCGATCACAATTATCCTACCACACCTATATATCAATTCCCTCCTTTACATAGTCAAAAGGTTATAAAACCCCATCCCAAAGTCCTGAAAAGCCGGCCTTGACGCTTAAGCACCACATCAAGGCTAAACTGCATCTTCTAGCTCTTCTCTTTTACTTGTACTTGAACAACAACCCTTCCAAGAACTTCCAAGAAGGGAAAAAACAGAAACCAAAGAACAAAGAGGAAGAAAAGAATATACAAGGAACAGGATCATGGGAAGGTCACCATGTTGTGAGAAAGCACATACAAATAAAGGAGCATGGACTAAAGAAGAAGATGAAAGACTTATAGCTTATATTAAAGCTCATGGTGAAGGTTGTTGGAGGTCACTTCCTAAGGCTGCTGGGCTTTTGCGTTGTGGCAAAAGTTGTCGTCTCCGATGGATTAATTACTTGAGGCCTGATCTCAAACGTGGTAATTTTACTGAAGATGAAGATGAGCTCATTATCAAACTCCACAGCCTCCTCGGTAACAAGTAAGTTATCATTCTTTTTGTATATATTCTTTTAAACAGTCAGTGTATACAAATTAAATTCTTTGAAACCGTATATTTAAAAACTACATAACGATACTCCCTTAAGGATTTAACATATATACGTAGATAACATAGAAGTTTAGAACAATAGCCTGTAAATATACGATGTGATAGTGTAAATATTTCTTACAAAATCTATATTAACAAGTTAAACCGTCCCTTAATATAGTGTCATTCTTTTTTGAACTGTACTAATTTTTCCGCTATTTTTGCTTGATAGGTGGTCACTTATAGCTGGAAGACTACCGGGAAGAACAGATAATGAGATAAAGAATTATTGGAATACTCATATACGAAGGAAACTACTGAGTCGTGGTATTGATCCTTCTACACACAGGATCATGAACGAGCCTAGCACACAAAAAGTCACAACAATTTCTTTTGCTGCTGGAAATGAAGATATTAAAGATCAGAAGATCAACATTAAAACAGAACTTGGAACCATCAAGGACGATGAAATTATTAGCAAACCAATTAAAGAACAGTGTCCTGATTTGAATCTTGAGCTCAAAATTAGCCCTCCTTACCAACAACATAGTGACAGGGCATTTCAACAGAGTACTACTGGTTCAGGGGGGGCTAGTACTATATGTTTTACATGCAGTTTGGGTTTAAAAAACAATAAAGGTTGCAGTTGTAGCAGGAATAGAAGTATGAATGTTGCTGGTTATGACTTTCTAGGATTAAAGACTAACGGTTTGGACTACAGAACATTGGAAACTAGGACTAAGTGACTCTCTTTGTTTTACCTTACTTTTCTCCTCGAGTATTTTTCCAAAAAAAAAAAATAATTGCACGAGAGATGTGAGAATGAGATTTAAACTTTATCAAGTTCTCTTGTATGTAAAATAGACAATATAATTACATTAATTAGTCAAAAGCAGTATATAACTGTACCTTCATAGCATAGATGTGGTACCATTTGCTTAATTCATCGTAAGAAGTAAAATCAGAAGGTTGTGTTCATAATTCTCCACTGCTATTCTTACTATTGTCCAATTTCTTCGATACTTTTTGGTTGTCCAGAGTCAAACATTTTTTTTACCGCAATATTTACTATTTAAGTACTTTGAATTGTTAATTATTGTGATTAACAATATTTTGTTTATGCAATTTCTAAATATGTAGCTTTTATTTGAAAAAAAAAAGTAAAGATTCTGTATACAAATTCATGATCAAAGTTAAGAAATTTGCCTATCGAAATCTGAACTGTGTCGACCAAACTAGGACAAAGGGAATATAAATGTTTGAAGGTTGTATTATTTCTCTTATAAATAAAAGATATTATTGTTCCCTAGTATTTTAGCTAGCGTTTGGACATACATATGGTTGAAACTTGAAGTTGGTTTGGATAAACATTTGACATGAATAAAAGTTGAAATTTTGTTAGTGAAAAAATATTTTTTCCCAAAAGCTAGTCTCAAGCAGTTTTTGGAAATTTAAAATTTGAATTTCAAATTTTATAAACTAAAATATTATTTGAATAAAAGCTCTCAAATTTTATAAATAAACGGAGCATATATTTGTCTTCCGTCGTCTCTTATGGGTGTTCCTCTGATGAACCTTTGATACGTGTGAGGATATGACTGGATGCTGGTTAATTCATGTGATATGAGAATTTTGAAGGCTCACTTGCACCAATTATCTGTTCATTACTATGTTTCTTCTTTTTTTTTTTTGGGGGGGGGGGGGGGAGGGGTGGGTTCAAAGTTTAGACTAGATTATGTAAAAGATTTTGTCCTCTTTAAAGGTAAAATATTCCTTTTTTGTCGTGTAGAATTATTTTGGGGAGGGGAGAGGCATGCAAATGGATAAGCAGTGAGAGGATGAGAAAGAAAAGAAAATGAAAGAGGTAGGTAACCTATATCTCTCTTCCATTTATATAAATTGTACAATAAATAAAGTGCCTTAAAACTAAGTGCAAATGCGTGAAGAAACTAACAACTTTGTCTTTATTGCTATTCCTCTACCTACCTAACAATTATTATACCAGCCGTGAGCTAACCAACTAAACACCCCCCCCCCCCCCACTCCCCTCTTCTTCTTTTTTTCCGCCTATTGTTCGGTACTCTCATTGGAGCCCCGACTAATTCGAATTCGCGCTGCCTAGGACCCCATTCGGGGGAAAGCGCTCCTTACCAATGATTTTTCCATACCCAGGGTTCGAACCCGAGACCTCTGATTAAGAGAAGAGTAGCCCATCCGTTAAACCACATCACTTGGTGGTCCCACCCCCTCCTTCATTATTGGATTTCCTATTTTTTTGATGTAATCGTTTCTTCTTTCTTCTTACTCTTTTCCTGTTTTATTATGAATTTAGCTTACGTATTGGCAATACAAAAAAACTTTTACATTATCAAAGATAATATGAAAGATAGTAAGAAGTACTGTCTATTATTATTTTGTTACTCAACAAATGAAGTAATCACATTCACAGTGCAAGAAACAATTTATTCTTGTAGTTCTGCTGGATGTTTGTAATGGCATATGAAATATATTCTCAACTGCGGATAAAGAAAAATGGAAGTTGTGCATTGCTTCTGCAGTAATAAGTCTACTTAAGTAATATAATAACAGTAGTACATGAGTATAAATTAATCCTTCAAGTTTCCTTCTGACGTGTGGTTTCTCAATTTTGAAATCCTTATCCTCAAGACATAGTTTGAGATAATCAGGATTTGCTAAAGAAGTATGCACACAACCTATCTTTTTCATACATCAGTAACGAATTTAATACCATATATGTGTCCATAAGTACATGGACGGTGGATCTAGTTCTAGCTCGTTATGATAATATCAAGATTTATATAAGTATTTGTATAGCTCTAAAGTTCAACACTCTCGGCGTTTTTCAACCATGGTCTTTGTCAAAGAACCAAAATATAGAGGTGGCAGTTGAAGGGCTACTTAATTCCAAGGGAATCGACATTATATATGTAATTTGTTTAGGTTCGTTTGTCCTATCATCCAAATAATTACAATCCATTTAAACCTTCTACAGTTTCAGTCGTCATTTTGTAGTACTTCCGTTGTCCTGTGAATATTATAGCGCATATATATTCGTGTTTTTTCCGACTTGGATCATAACATGTCGCAAAGCCTTAACGTGGTGTTTAAAAGTTTAGTAAAAGCTTCAAACACATTATAAGGCACGTGTGACTAAAAGAATACGAGTATCATATTCATAGTCCACTAAAGAGAATATAAACACCAGAAGAAAAGCAAAAGAATGGCCCTATCCCGCACAACTAATTAAATGGTGTGATCACAGCAATCAATATTACATTTCTCCCTTACCCTTTCTTTTTTCTCACTAAAAAAATGTGGTAGGTAGAGAGATATTTTCCCTAGTACTCATTATTGTATCTTGCTCAAATAGTTCAAAGTTTCAACTACTGGTAAGTATAACAATAACTCACTACTAGAAATAGAAATTGAGAAAAAAGCTACAGAAAGGTTGGAGACGGAATTCCCTCTCCAATTACTGACACCTTTTCTGCTTTTTGGTTGGAGACGGAATTCCGTCTCCAACTCTAAACATATACACAGCCGCTCCCACATTTCTTTCAGATCGTCACCCCCCCAAAATTTCAAAACCCTCCCTCCCCGGCGAAAATTCACCTCGGCATACCCAAACCATCCGAACAACTTATTCAAGTAAGTTATTCAAGTAACTTTTCTTCATCTTCCCAATTATTTTTAGCTATAATTCAAATTATTTTCCCCTCCCCATTTTAGTAGGGAATTGTTTGCTCATTTCCTGAATTACTAGAGTCAACATGTCGACATCATCCATTTCCTTCAGCTACTCAACAGCAAAGTTTTAATACGGTGTAAGATAAGGTATTCTTCACAAATCCAATACGCAGAGAGGGGAACCCCATGAAAAATTATGCAAGGGACCCTACCATCTTGTTCAGATCTTCTGGCTTTGGTAAAAGTAATGCTTGGAACAGTAAGGAGAATAAGAATTTTGTTTTGTGCCAAAGCGGCATTAACGCCCATGTTCTTCGCAATGTTATCTGTTCACGAAGTTGGTAAAATTTTGAAGGTTAATAAACAAACAGAACTGCATAATTTGAGTCATTACATGGTTGTAGCATAAGACAAGACAAAGACAAAGATTAACAAGAACAGAGATCTACTTAATATTACAACAAAAAAAGAAATTAATTATTTTACTAGAGAGAGAATTCCGTCTCTAAACAACAAAAATAATTTTTAAATTTTTTACTAGAGAGGGAATTCCGTCTCTAAACAATAAAAATAATATATACATTTCATGTTGGAGAGGAAATTCCCTCTCCAAGCATGTGTCAGTGCGCCAGTGACTTTTTCATTTGGAGACGGAATTCCGTCTCCAAATTGGCCAACGACGCGCTTTTTGGCAAAGGACGCGCAGAGACGGAATTCCGTCTCCAAACACCTTTTAGAGAGGGAATTCCGTCTCCAAACTGTGACGCAAAACTGATAATTTCTAATAGTGACTCTATAACCCAGTAAAGCCCCATAAATAGAGTTCGGGGAGAGTGAGGTGTGCACAAATTTTACCCTGAAAGGTTGGAGGTTGTTTCCAATAAATCTTCTACGAAAATACTAGAATAGCTCAAATATTATTATTAGAACCACTGGTAATATAACATCACCCTATCCACACCTTCAACTTGCAAAACTATGTGGAGCACTCATATTGCCTCTCTTGGGGCCAAATCAGCTTCAACCAAGCTTATTTGGTGTCAATTTCCATGAATCATCCTCCTACCTAACAATTGGATATAAGTCTTCATATCGTTAAAGAAATGTAATTCCATTACTATTTTAATATGAAATTGGTAGTAGAACTGCATGGATGTGTCTAATACAGATTCATGCTGCAATTAAAATGTAAATGTTCCTTTCACAACATGTAATTGGGGTTGGAATGTAGGGTGTAGGGTAAAAACTTGACGGAGAGGAGAGTTGTTATAGTCCAAATAGAAGAATCCAACCCAAAAAATTAGTCTAGTAGGTGGGAGAGGCCATTTATCCTATTATTAATGTGGGAGAGGTGCTCACAAAAATCGTTCCTGCTTGAGGACCAACGACCTCATTGGTCACGTGTGGTTTGCACACCTCTTGGGTCCAAGCCACCACTTTGAGTTGCTGGCCCCAAGCGTGGACTTTCAAGCACCAATGTTATAGACCAAATAGGATAGCCCAATCCAAAACACTAGTCTAGTAGGTGGGTGAGCCTATTTAACCTATAAATTTATTAGCATCTCTCTTTTTAATCAAATGTATGAGAAGTGCTAACAACAAGAGTGTATTGGGTAAAATCCACCGTCACCAAAGTTGATGACAAGGCATCCACATAGGACGGCACACAGACGACACGTGGCTGCGAATAGATATGAAGGCAGTGGATAAGATCGAAGATAAACAGTTGCAACGGACAGATGAACAGTCACTACGGCCAGGAAAGTCGCAGCCCATCAATCAAGACAATTCAAAGTAGGAACCTTATCCACAAGCAACACAACTGCTCGTCTAAGGAGTTACAACTGCTTGCGAACGGGCACATGAGTTGCCTATATATTGTAATTTAAGTCACAAGCATACAATCGAATGCTTCTCTGAAATCTATACTTGTATTCAAAATATTTACTAGCATTCAATACTTTATCTCCAGCGAACATTTATTACTATTGCTGATCGAAAGATCTTCTCTACTGTTTCATTAATTGAATCTCAAAAAGAGTACGAGGAAAGGAATTTAATCAAGTCTGAACGGCCTGAGCACGGTTCCTTTTTCGTTTGATTATTTATTCATTATATCGCATTAATTGCCTCTTTACTCTTCCGCATTTATTACCGTCATTTATATTTATTTCGTTAAAAGCGTTTTAATCTCGATTATTGACCGTGACCCCGCTCTACAAATTTAATTGTGAATTAACCTAATAAAGCGAAATTACGGTTAAACAATTTGGCGACCACAGTGGGAGCCGGTCAATAACGTCCGTAGGTTAAAATCGCTCATCGTATTTTATTGTCTATTCGTTTTTCCTTCGATCGCTGGTTCTCCCCGTTTTCTCTTTGTTGAAATGGCAGATAACAACTCGCACAACAACGTTCTTATTGAAGAGCAACAAGACCTCAACGCTGCGGAGCAGATAAACCAGAATCTGGCCGGAGACGGGCAGCAAGATGTTCCCCTTGCAGACGACGACGTGATCCCCATTGCAGAAGACGAGAACGTGCTTCCAGCGGAACAGGAGAACGAGCACAGCCAGCAAGGCAGCAGAAATAGTCGCAACCCTAGCCGAGTGAATGTCGATCAGGAAGCTGGAGGATCTAGAAGACCCAACGGCCCAAGGAATTCGAGGAACTCTCAGGATGCTATCCTCGAATTCATACGGCAACAGGCCGAGATCAACAGGCAGATACGGGAAGCTATCGACAGCCTGCGAGGACAGAACACGCCAAACACGGGAAATCCACCCATGGGACGTCCGAGGGATGCTTCACCATCTCGTGCGTCGAGGCGAGCAGAGAATCAGAATGCGGGTTCAGCGGTGCCCACTGAGATGAGCGAAGTCATGGAGGCTCTCACCAAGCAGTTCAAGGAGAGTCAAGAGGCTTTGCAACACTCCCTTCACGAAAGGATCGACCAGATCCCAGGCGCACCACCCACTCTGAAGAAAGTTGACGTTCAGCGGTATACTCAAAGGCCTTGGAAGAAAGAAGCAGCACCAAAGACCATCCCCAAGACATTCAAAATGCCAAACATACCAAGATATCGGGGAACAACTGACCCCAATGGTCACTTGATGATGTTTAGCAACTTCATAAAAGCAAGCGACCTGACCGACGAGGAAATCGAGTCGGTGCAATTAAAGAAATTCGTGGAAACATTGGCGGACGGAGCTCTACGGTGGTATTCCATGCTGCCACCAAATTCAATAGGGTCTTTTGCTGAGATGGCGGAGTTATTCGTCAAAGCGCAGACAGGCGCCCAGAAGACAGAGACAAGAGTTGAAGATATCTTTGAAATCAAGCAGCTGCCTGGGGAGTCCCTCCGAAAGTATGTAGATCGCTTTCAGCGAGAGCGTATGTTGCTACCCAAGGTTCCAGATCGATGGGCGGCAATTGCATTCACTAACAGCTTGGACGTCAAGAGCTCCGAAGCGACCAGACGGCTGTACGAATCCCTGCGAGAATATCCTGCGGCAAACTGGTCGGATGTCTACAACCGCTACAATTCCAAGGTACGTATAGATGAAGATAAATTAATTGGCACAGGTACCCGAGGACGGAGCCAAACACGCACCAACGGCGCTGGGGGGAAGATCGAGACGGACAGGCCAGATGCACGGCACGAGCCGTACCCTAGCCGATCACGCAACAACTCCAACGGACGCGGTCGCAACAACAGAGGCCTGGCGAGGAACACTGATTCTGCCTCAACCTCTAGTGGAATCCCAGCCCTGCCCGTCTTCAGCATCGGGGCAGTCGAGCTTGTAGCAGTTCTCGAGCAGATGAGCGAAAAGGTCAAATGGCCCAAGGACATGAAGGGTGACCCCAGCCAACGCAACAAGAACTTGTGGTGCGAGTTCCATCGCGATCACGGCCACACAACGGATGACTGCAAGGCTTTAAGGTATGAAGTTGCTAACTTGTTGAAACAGGGCTATCTCAAGGAGTACTTGACAGAAAAAGGGAAGCAGACTCATGCGAAGGCCCAGCAAAACAAGTCAGGACCTCCCCGAGTATCTTCTCCAAAAATGACGGTCAACGTCATCTCTGGCGGAATTGAAGTTGACGCAGTCACATACACAGCAAAGAAGTATGCTAAAGTCTCTATTACGAAGACCAAGCGACCGCGACTTGAGGATGTGATGACTTTTGAAGAAGCAGATGCAGATGGCTTGCAGTTTCCTCACATGGACGCTTTGGTGATAACGCTACGAGTGGAAGAGTTCGATGTCAAGAGGGTGCTCGTTGATCCAGGAAGCTCAGCAAACATCATATTATCTCGGGTCGTGCAGCAGTTGAAATTATACGATGGGATTGTACCAATTTCTCGCGTTCTCTCAGGATTTAACAACTCCAGTGAGAAAACGTTGGGAGAAATTACGCTAACGACCCTGGTCGAAGGTGTCATGAGACGGACAACGTTTCATGTCATTGATGGAGACATGGCCTACAACATAATCCTTGGAAGGCCATGGATACACGACATGCAGGCAGTTCCGTCAACCTATCACCAAGTGATGAAATTCCCTTCAGAATGGGGAATACGGGAAGTTCGGGGAGAGCAGCGTTGCGCTAGAGATTGCTACTCAGTCGCAGTCAAGCTCCCCGAGGAAGCAAAATAGCAATTAACAAATCCGGGATTAGAATCAAGCAGCGGAACTTCAGACTACCAAATCCCGGAATTCATATCAAAATTAGATGCACGAGAAGAGTACGCGCCAACCATTGAAGCTCTGGAACCAGAAGAACTTTTCGACAACATGCCTGAAAGGAAGGTATACTTGGGGGCAGAGCTGAACAAAGATTTACGGAGAGACATCTTGCATTTCCTCAAGGGACGGCACGCCACCTTTGCGTGGTCGCATGAGGACATGACGGGGATCTCCCCGAAGATTATCTTTCACAGGTTGAATGTGGATCCATACTTCCGCCCGGTGAAGCAAAAGAAACGCCAGCAAGGAGCATTCAGGAACCAAATCATAAACGACGAAGTTGACCGCTTGCTCAAGATCGGCTCTGTCCGAGAAGTCAAATATCCCGATTGGTTGGCCAACGTGGTCGTAGTGGCGAAGAAGAACGGCAAGTGGAGGGTTTGCATCGACTTCACTGATCTGAACAAAGCCTGCCCGAAAGATTCTTATCCGCTACCTCAAATTGACCAACTAATCGACGCAACAGCCGGGCATGAGGTGCTTACATTCCTTGACGCATACTCAGGCTACAACCAAATCCTGATGAATCCCGACGACCAGGAGAAGACCTCTTTCATTACTTTCCGAGGTACGTATTGCTACAAAGTAATGCCTTTTGGACTTAAAAATGCAGGTGCAACCTACCAACGGTTAGTCAACCGGATGTTTCACGATCACATTGGCAAAACCATGGAGGTTTACATCGACGACATGCTGATCAAATCCAAGCGAGCAGAGGATCACTTAGCTCATTTGGAGGAAGCCTTTCGGATCCTTGACCAATATAACATGAAGCTCAACCCGGAGAAATGCGCGTTTGGAGTGGGCTGAGGAAAGTTCCTTGGTTTCATCGTCTCCCAACGAGGGATCGAGGTAAACCCTGCCCAGATAAAAGCAATAGAAGCCATCCCCGACGTACTTCACAACAGAAAAGATGTGATGCGGCTAACCGGGAGAGTAGCGGCGCTGAGGAGATTCATCTCCCGCTCGTCTGATCGGTGCAAAAGCTTCTTCGACGTGCTGAAACAAAACAAAGAGTTCGAGTGGACCCCCGAATGTCAGCAAGCACTTAAGGACTTGAAGCGGTACTTGTCGAGCCCGCCCTTACTTTCAACGCCACAACCAGGTGAACAGCTATTACTCTACCTGGCCGTGTCTGAGTCAGCGGTAAGTGCAGTCTTGGTGCGAGAAGACAAAGGTAAGCAACTACCAATTTATTACATCAGTAAATCTCTATTAGATGCTGAAACACGCTATCAACCTTTGGAAAAACTGGCACTAGCTTTGGTAATCGCTGCCCGCAAATTAAGGCCTTATTTCCAAAGTCATTCAATAGCTGTAGTTACTACTTTCCCCCTACGTAATATCTTGCACAAACCTGAATTTTCGGGCAGACTAGTAAAATGGGCAGTAGAATTAAGTGAATTTGACATATCTTATCAACCGCGAGTAGCAATAAAATCTCAAGCTCTGGCAGATTTTATCGCAGATTTTAGCGCCACCATGTACCCTGATGCTCAGCGTGAGGCGGTTCTCTTCGCCGGATCCGATCCGGGGACTTGGACCTTGCACACTGATGGATCCTCGAGCGTGAAAGGGTCGGGGCTGGGTTTAGTCCTCACCACTCCCTCGAGAGAAACCATCAGGCATGCTATAAAATGTCCTTTCATTACTAACAATGAGGCCGAGTATGAGGCCGTAATTGCAGGATTAAAACTAGCTCGAGATTATGGGGCAGACAGGATTCACCTCAAAAGTGATTCCGCCCTGGTCATCAACCAGATAAATGGAGGTTTCGTTGCAAGGGAATCTCGTATGCAGAGGTATCTTGCCCGAGTCACTGGTTTACTGGCACAATTCAGCAATTGGGAAGCTACGCAGATCCCGCGAGAGGAGAATCATGAGGCCGATGCCTTGGCCAATTTGGGTTCAGTCGCAGAAATTGGAGCAGCAGGTTCAATGGCCGTAGCTCATCTCCTGTGCACAACAATCGATAAGGACGCGATGGAGGTCAACGCGACCAGCCTAACTTGGGATTGGAGGAATGAGATAATCAACTATATATTGCATGGAACCCTGCCATCAGACGTTAAGGCCGCTCGAAAATTGAGGATAAAGGCCGCCAGATATACAATTATAGATGGCACCCTCTATCGAAAGACTTTTGCAGGTCCACTCGCTAAATGCCTAGGCCCCAGCCAAACAGAGTATGTGATGAGAGAAGTCCATGAGGGGTGTTGTGGAAATCACTTGGGAGGAAAGGCGCTTGCGCGGAAACTCATACGAGCAGGTTATTATTGGGACAAGATGGAGAAAGATACCAACGAGTTTGTCAAAAAATGTGATAAGTGCCAAAGGTTTGCGCATCTCCTCCATCAACCGGCGGAGCCCTTGCATTCGATCATTTCCCCGTGGCCGTTTATGAAGTGGGGGATGGACATCGTTGGACCACTACCAACTGCGCCTAGGGGGGTGCGTTTCTTATTAATAATTACTGATTATTTTACAAAGTGGGTTGAGGCCGCAGCATATTCGAAGATACGTCAAACGGAAGTAATTGATTTCCTGTGGCGTTATGTCATTTGTCGGTTTGGAGCACCCAAAGAAATTGTTATGGACAACGGCCCCCAGTTCGTTGGTCAGAGGGTCACGAAGTTCCTTGAGGATCTGCATATTAAAAGGATTACTTCCTCCCCATATCACCCAGTGGCAAACGGGCAGGCGGAATCAACCAACAAAATAATAGTGGATTCACTCAAGAAGCGCCTCGAGCAGGCCAAAGGATGTTGGGTGGAAGAACTCCCCGGGGTTCTTTGGGCATATAGAACAACCACGAAAATGAGCACCGGGGAGACACCTTACTCGTTAGTGTATGGTTCCGATGCATTAATCCCAGTTGAAATTGGCGAGCCAAGTCTAAGATATGCCCATGCAACCGTAGAATCTAATTCAGTCAACCTCTCTGAGGAATTGGATTTTCTGGAAGAACGCAGGGAGTTAGCATTGGTACGAGTAGCGGCTCAGAAAGAAAGAATAGAGCAATATTACAATCGGGGACTAAGGCTACGCAACTTCGAAGTCGGGGACTTTGTATTGCGCAAAGTCTCCCAGAGCACGCAAGAGGTGAACGCCGGCAAACTTGGTCCAAACTGGGAAGGTCCATACAAGGTGGTTGCATCAGCTGGTAAAGGTTCATACCGTTTGGCACGACCAGATGGATCGCTTCTACCCAGCAGTTGGAACGTGGCTCACTTGAAAAAGTACCACTTCTAAGTGGTACAGGGGTTAGTGTTTCTATCCATTTTTACATTGCTTACATGCCTTCGTTTTCTTTTTAAGTTGCTCTGTTTTCTTATCTTTGTCTAAATGGTACTAACGGTCTTCGAAAGGCCAGATCCGTTTAGCTCAACTGGTAGAGCTCGAAGTCTTCGTGCTTCGCGGCTGTGGGTTCAAATCCCGCAACGGACACACTCCTCTTTTGGTTATATGTGTTCTCAGACTCAGCGCTTTACCCATTGTCTTTTCATGTCTGAAATTACGAAATTTCAACATAAAAACAAGGGGGGTGGCGAGGGCCCCAGTAGGCCAAAATCCCGGCTAACACAGGTGATCTTCGAGTAGAGCAAGGTCATTCGTTGAAAGCACGGCTAAGCAAAATCAAGTAAGTTCAATAGAACTATTTTACTTGGGCTATATTGTTTTCTACATCTTTGCGGCCAGCACCCGCCTAAGTCCAACAACTTTACGGCCAGAGAATCTTGTATTTTGACTTACGACCAAAACAATCCTACATTCTGGTCATTGGGTTGCTTGCCCTTTTTCAATAGAAATAACGGGGAAGTCTCAACCAAACCAAATCAAATTTTTTCCATTTCCCTGCGAAAACTTTCAACTATCAAATATGATAAGCAAAGTTTATCGCAAAACCGTCTTACACGGTCGAATTTCAGTCAGCCTGAAAGACCCGATTTCGTTCAGCCCAGAAGGGCCTGGCTTCAGTTATCCTACCTAAGGATAACTTAACCTGGCCACGATCAGATTTTATTTCAAAACATCTGCGCAGATTAAACCAAAAAAGGGAACTCAGACACTAAGGTTTGAAATACAACCTTGACCTCTGAAAACTCCACTAAGCAGCAATCAACATTCATATGAATAAGACTTGAAAGACTAAAAATGGTCGTCAAGCCTCGACCAGACAGACAAAAGAAGGAAATAGCCGAAAACATACATTCATAAAGTTAACAAATATTCAAAGTTAACAACATCCAACAAATTAACAGAGGAACGAGACAAGTATCAATCGTCATGTTGACCAGGATCCCGACCTGATGCACTAGCTCCATCAGTCGGATCCCCGCCTAAGTCTTCATCTTCTTCATCTTCGTTGTCCTCGCTACCCTCATCGTCCCCTTCGACCCCATCGTCATCAGCTCCCACTTCCATGCCCAGGACTTGCTTGACACTGATGATGGCTGCAATGGTCTGATCGAGGACTAAATCAACATTAATCTGGCCGCGCTGCATTTGGATGAGCAATTTCTTTTTGGCCTCCAGAGCTTCTAACTTGGATTCGATCGTATAACGATCTCGCAAGTTAGCCAAATCCTTCGTCAGTAGCTCTTGAACCTTTGCAGACTCCGCAACCCGATGTCTAGCCTCTTGCAGTTCTCCTCGAGCAGCCTGGGATTCAGCCTCAGCTTTGTTCATATTCCTCAGCATCAGGTCAGAAGCGTCGCGGATACTTGCCAAAGCAATCTCCTTCATATTGAGCTCATGGGCAAGTTGGGAGATCTGACGGCCTTGTTCATCCATCTTTGCTTTTAGATCTTCGAAGGACAATACAAACCTGTCCTTCTCATCTAAAAAACGGTCCTTTTCCTCGAGGATCGCGCTTATCTTGTCGCTGGCTTCAGCGTTGGATTTCTCCAACCTTTCTATCTTATCCTCGAAGAAGTCGCACCTCCCCTCCAGCACCCGCTTCTCCCCGATCAGAACCTTTTTCTCCTCTTCCAAGGCATGATTTGCCTGGAGAACCTCCAAAAGATCTTTTTTCAAACCAAGGACTTGGTCTTGGTTGTTCAACCTGGAGCGAAGCATGAGCTCGGTAGCCATCATACTCGCCTGGCAACAAGTAGAAACACGTAGATAGTCAGGACTAAGGGTTTTTGACAGATATAAGGAAAGTGAAGGAAGAAGACATTACCCGAGCAGTATCCTCAGCAATCGCATAAGCCAACTGCTCATCGTTCATGCTGCGCATGTTCCATTCTTCACGAGGGCCGATCAGGTTGGACGTTACCTTGACTAAGTGGCCAGGCTTCGTCAAAAAATCCGTGTCTGGGGGGATGATGAAGTCACATTCCCTCATGCACGGCCTAGGCTCTCTCACCTGCTCCGAGGGGTAGTCAGGGCCAAATTTATGGCGAATACCTTTAACAGAGTACGCACCAATCGTACCTCCCAAAGATACTCGCCTGGTGAGCCTAGTCCGGGAAACTTCAACGTCACCTGACTCGCCGAGGCCTAGGGTGTCGCACTCCTGTAAATAAACTGGCGCCACCCCGTCAGCAGCCAAGTTTATCATATCTTTGTAGCAGAAGACCTGGGGTTCAGCCTCCCCCCCAGCCTTCTTCCCGCCGTCAACCTCCTCGCCTGTCTCACCTTTCTCTTCACCTCCCTTCTCCCCTTCTCCTCGTCATCTTCCATCATCGGCTCCTTGCCTGGACGCCTACTGCTAGCCTGCTCAGGCTCGCTTTGTTGGCTTCGAGGCCGTTCAGGCTCGCTCGGCTCTGAAGCCTCAGGAAAAAATGCAAAACTCCCTTGCATTCTTTCCTCCCCCATTTCTTCAGCTTTCTCCTCCTCCCCGTCACCAACTCGGGGACTTTGCTCGAAGGCATAAGAGGAAGTTTCTGCAGCTCTCCTCTTGTCACTCCGAAGATATGCTCTCCTCCTCTGATTCAAGCCCTCATCAGGGACCTCTGAATTTGACAAAACAACCACCACGGGCTCAGCCGATTCAGGGGCAGCCGCCAAACTCTTTATACTTTCTTGCCCAGACTTAGGAGTTTCGGCAGCCCCCACGGTGGCCTCAACTGTCTTCTCAGAAGACTGAGGGGTCTTGCGAGCTGTCCTTTTCTTCTTCTTAGGCTTACTCTTTTCGGAGTCTGTTTGTTTTCTCTTCAGGCTCGCAAGAACCTCCTCGCCACCCTCTCTAGCTTTAATAGCCGCAGCAGTTTGAAGGATAGCAGCCGCCTCCTCGTTGACATCGGCCACGGGATCGACAACCACCTCCTCGGGAGGAGGGGCAGGAAAGTAACTACCGCCAGTGCCCAGACCTGAAATTAGAAGCGCATTTATATCATAATAAGTTCTGCATAAGTCAAGAGAAGGATGCGAGTAGGGATCCTACCATGGGTGCTGGGGTTAGACAAATGCATCAAGGAAGCATAGTGAGGCCATTGCCTCTGCTCGTGGGTGAACTCCGTCAAAATTGGTTCGACCCAGGCAGACAACTCCTCCTCAGTAATCAGGCCATCATAAGGAATCTTGTCAGCTAACCAACAAAGAATAGAAATTAGAAACTGCAGAATACATAATTCAAAGAATATCCAACACAAGTACTCGGGGACTTACGAGTCTTGTTCCAGGCCTCGCGGAGGTTAGTTTTGTCGCCGCGTGTAAGGAGTCTGGACTGCACGTAAACGTACCGGTGCATCCAACCCCTATCCCCTGAGTCTTCAGACTTGCTCACTATAGCCTTTCTCCCCCTCACGCGGGCGTTTATGTACCCATCCCTGGCAACCTGAAGGCTATACAGAGCAATGAAATGTTTAAACTCAAAATCCTGCTCGGTCTCATCGGCGAACCACTGCAGCAGGGTAACGATCCTATAAACGCTAGGGCACAATTGCCCTGGGCAGATCAAGTAGTATTTGCAAATATCTTCTATGACGGGATGCAGCGGGAACGTATAGCCTATCGTAAATGGGTATGTAGATATAGCCGTCCAACCAGGCCTCACCGAAGTAATATTTTCCGTTGGGAGAGGGCAAGAAATCATAAGGTCATCATCCCACCCGCAATCTGTCCTAACCTTAGGCAGAAGGTCAGGGGTGATTGAACTCTTGAAACGGCTTGAAGGCCATAACCTTATGTTGCCGTAATGGCTAAACGAGTTGACTGAACAGTCGTTCTCAAGATTTCCCCAAATTTTTGGAATCACGTCGGCAACTGAAGTTGGAGAACTCGTAGGTTGTCCAGCCGCTGCCGAAGAAGAACTAGCTGCAGCATCCATATTCAGAACCCTCTTAGCTTTTGGAGACATTTTTAAAGCGAAATTTGTCACGTTTTGAGTTTTTGCTGGAAAATGGTGTAAAGCTCTGAAGGATAGTATGAAATTTGAAGCAAAGTAAAAGACTTTCAGCTGGGAAAAATTATATTTATAGGGTTCACAAAACCTACACGTGGCAAACATCCGCATAAAAGGTGAATCGATCTAGCCGTTGAAGAAAATAATGAAATAAAAGTCGGAATGACGGTTTTTTCATCTTGTGCAAGACATGAGTAGGCGCAGTTCAATCATCACGCCTGCAGTCTCGGAACACGCAACAGTCACTTCTTCAGGGAAAAGTGGAGCGGAATAGACAGCTCGCACGTCCTATCTCCAACAGAGCATTTAATGCGTACACTAAAAGGACGCCAATCAGTCAAAACTTTTGAGGAAACATTTAATACTTGTACTAAAGGGATAACGATCAGTCCAACGAGCAGAACCCTGTGGAAACTCGCGCTTACTATGAAAGGAAAGATCAAAAAGTTCATTTCCACTCGTAGTTGGTTCTCCACTCCTCGACCAGATCCTCTGCCCGAGAAGTGCGGGGACTATCTGTATTGGGTAAAATCCACCGTCACCAAAGTTGATGACAAGGCATCCACATAGGACGGCACACAGACGACACGTGGCTGCGAATAGATATGAAGGCAGTGGATAAGATCGAAGATAAACAGTTGCAACGGACAGATGAACAGTCACTACGGCCAGAAAAGTCGCAGCCCATCAATCAAGACAATTCAAAGTAGGAACCTTATCCACAAGCAACACAACTGCTCGTCTAAGGAGTTACAACTGCTTGCGAACGGGCACATGAGTTGCCTATATATTGTAATTTAAGTCACAAGCATACAATCGAATGCTTCTCTGAAATCTATACTTGTATTCAAAATATTTACTAGCATTCAATACTTTATCTCCAGCGAACATTTATTACTATTGCTGATCGAAAGATCTTCTCTACTGTTTCATTAATTGAATCTCAAAAAGAGTACGAGGAAAGGAATTTAATCAAGTCTGAACGGCCTGAGCACGGTTCCTTTTTCGTTTGATTATTTATTCATTATATCGCATTAATTGCCTCTTTACTCTTCCGCATTTATTACCGTCATTTATATTTATTTCGTTAAAAGCGTTTTAATCTCGATTATTGACCGTGACCCCGCTCTACAAATTTAATTGTGAATTAACCTAATAAAGCGAAATTACGGTTAAACAAAGAGTTTTGTCTCTTGATCAGAAATTTCCAGCAAAAGAACCACACGTACCGCCCTTCATTAAAAAAAGAAGATACAATTACTTCTTTTTTAGTAGTTCAGACATTTAAGCAGATCCTTTTTTTGCATGTTTTTATAAACTTAAGATATTATGTGGATGGGTAAGAACTGAGAGATTGATCGTGTATAGTTGATCATGTATGGTTGAAAAAATAATTATGAAGAACCATATAAATAATTCAACTGGAGTATAGTATCTTTTTTTCTACCTTCTTTGTAGCAACAATAAAGTGACATTAATTTGGTTTGGTAGGCCAAAATGATGGGTTTTTTTTTCTTTTACTTGCCATTTGTGCAGTTGATATCTTGCGCAGAATTCAAGGCTGGAGAGCATTTCTGATGCGATTGGAGATAATCAAAAGCAGCAAAATATAAATAACAAAAAAATTAAACATAAAAGTGAAGATAGATTTCGACTTAAAGTAATCGAAGCTGTTTGAATACCAACGAGAAGAAGAAATCTAAAACCCTTGATGAACACATTACGCAATGAAGAATAAACTACCCAATCACCTCTTAAGGACGACGAAATAGAGCACAAAGTAAAAAGATTAAGAAAAAGATTACCTTCAAGAATTCAATTTTTAAACAGGTCATTCAAGTTTGATCTGAACCACAAAGATGGTAATCTCACACAATAGTTCTTTTATTAGCAAAAAAATGATGAGTTGGGGGCATAGAAGAAGAAAAAGAGCCTTTTGTACTAAGTAGAGTTTAGGCCAAGTGTTTTACGCGATGGCCATGCAATGACAGCTCATTGAGTGAATTAAATTTTGCCTTCTGGCAGGATTCACTATAGTACTCATGCCTTGGGCAAATATTATGTCATTCCGTCGTGGGAAAATCTGGACATACTCCTCCTTCATTTCGTAGCTATGAACATACTCCAAACACGTGAAAATATCACCTACTATCTGTCTTTGCATACTAATTGGACATCACCACCATATCTTATATCTTATTTTCCATTTTTTCTATGCAAGGAACTACCCGTAGCTAGGTTCATCTCTTTATATTTCCTTTTAAGTTGCAGGTGAGTTGGACTGGTTCAATTCCTGCTGATGATTCGACTAACTCTCACTAAATCAGTATTTTATCTACATAAATTATAGTAAATCAATAATCAATTAATGACTTTGAGGTTTTTCTTTCATGTTCTGAATAATAAACCATCCTATATATATTGCATAATCATATTTTCAATTTGATCTTCTAAGGGAACTAATTATAACTAACCAAAAGATAAAATCTACTTTTCTTGGACAAAGTTTGTGCATCCAATAGAAGAAGAACATGCAGGCAGGAAGGTTAGTTTAAGGAAAAATTACTAAAAAAATCTAGTAAACAATTCGTTTTAACTAAAATCACAGGGAGTAGTTCAGTGGATGTCATATTCTTCCGTGCCGCAGGTACTATACAAGTGATTGATTCCAAATATGTTGTCTTTGGTTTTTATAAGTGGATATCAAACTTTCCGTGCAACAATACTACAACATATGCATGTGTCGCATATGCTATTTTGGTAGTGTTTCTGGTCAATTCAATGGAGAGACAGAAACTGAATTTTGCGTAATAGGTTTGGTCAAATATCATTGAAGAGAAAGAAATTGTGTACTACTAATAAGCTTGGTTGGTGGTGGTCAAGTGAGGATGGGAAGAGAAGTTAATTTAGAAAAGACTTATTTTTTAATCAACTGATCCTAAGTACAGTAATATTTAACCACGTGAGTATTGCATAACCGATCACAAAAAGGAGCAAAAAAAAGAAAGGAAAAAAAAAAGGAAGCTAATTGAGGTGTCATGAAAGTATCCCGAATTGAGCAAAGCAAAATTAAATAGTGGAGTACTACACTAGTACTATTAAAAAACTCTTAATACTATTACTTCGGAATTGTGGTGTAGTTGATTTATGGATTGAATTAACAAAAGAGTAGAGACTTTTCAGCAAACAGTAGTGGCCACCATTAGGACTCGAGCTCTTGTTATTATGGTTTGCATTGTAACCTTTTTTTCTTATAGTAATGGTTATATATTATTAAGATTACTGAGGAATTAGTCCAACTTTGATATGTATCTCTTGAATAAATAAATCCACCCTAACTTTGGACCCAGATGGTCAAACAGATATCTCCAGAAATCTGGAAGATAAGCAAAAGGACAGGCACGACCCAATTTGTGTGTCGTCTCAAAATTTTGTATATACAAAGACCAAACAAGCAGTTACCAATCTTCATTCTGTTGACTTTTGAGAACCTAATTAAGGATAATTATCATCCCCCATTGGGTCCACATTCCATAATGCAATTTGTTAGGCCATGAGTGGGAGCCTAGCAATTACTACATACTCCCTCCGTCCCATTTTAGTTGTGTTTTAAGCTTTTTCACGCCCATTAAGAAAGTCATTAAATAGGGTGTTTATTTTACTATCTTATCCCTATTTAATGCTTTACCATTAACTTTTTTTTGAGAATTTTTTTAATTATTAGAGGTATAGTTGGAAAGAACTAATCAATTTAGCCTTGAAATCCTAAAGTGACAACTAATTTGGGACAAACACATTTTGCTAAAGTGACAACTAATTTGGGACGGAGGGAGTAGTACATATCATGCAGTTTCGTTTACATTCATTTAGCACACTGAAGTTTAACACCCATCTGCACCTTCATTTACTCCTCATTTTATTGTATCTATGAGTCAACCACGACAAGATAATTAGTTGATTGTGATTTGTGATTAACACCAACTTAAAACTCATTTTTCTATTATATTAAAAATTAAATCAATCAAAAGTACTTTTGGTAACAGCAAGAAACATGGAATCTATCTCAACTCTCAAGCTATTGTAACGGCGGGACTATTTTATTTATGATAATTATAAGGTTAGGTCCTATAGATATGATGCAAGTTATCCATATATAGTAATTAAGTTAGTAACTGTTCAACAAAAAGACCTTTTAATCAACCAAGCCAAGCAAGGCAAATAAGAAAACTCTTACACACTTTAACACGGGGACAGCTAACTAAGCATATCAAATTTTATATATAGCATACCATCTTTTATAGTCGGATTGTTTTTGCGTTTTGTGGACGATCCATAGATGGTATGAATAACTGATGCATGTCAAATATGCACATCCGTCGTTACAAACTAGTATCGAAATATGTGAGTTGTGATCATCTCATTTAAAAATGTAAACACTTAGAAAAATTACACTTTAATTTATTTAACTATTTTCTTAACACTTCGAACATTTTAATCAATATACAACAAATTATTCTTAATTCTTTTCTAGATTTATCAAGATATTATTTGCAGATGCATATGAGTCCCCAAACAAATGAATTTACAGTGACGTGATTTATATTGTTTTCTTCTACATTTGTAGTGATAAGGTGGGCCGGGGTGGGTGCTAAAAGGGCAGGATAGCAAAAGCATAGCAGGTGAAGGAAATTAGAAAAAGAGCTTGGTGAGATATGATTGCGACAAAAGCCCACCTAAGTAGATTCTGTGACCAATTAAAGCGTAAGGACTGGGCCATGAGGAAACTGTTGGGGCAACTCATAATAAACACCTGCTGTACCAATAAGTCTTCCTTTTACATGGATAAGATTACGGGATTTCCACATAAATAGTCCTTTTCTTTTGGGGCGTCAACTTTGTAAACCTATATATATCAACTTTCAGTCTAGCCCTTCATTTATAGATTATGGACCCTCCAAGAAACCCAAAAAAAAAAAGGAAAACAGAGTTTGTAATCTTTAATAATCATACATGATACAAGTCATACAACCACCGAACATTTTTCTATAATAATTTTGTATGAGCAACTTTAAAATATTCTAACAAACTAGAAGATCTACGTCTTATTCTGTGAAATAAATTCTAAACCTGTACTATTGGCTCTACTGATCCCTTCATCTAATGCATTCTATTATTGATTATACCCACCAAGTGGCCAAACTTTTTAGCATTACCTCGAGAAAATTGTGTAGTTGTGCAAAAAATAGTTGACTTCATCGGTGGCGGACCTATGTGGTGAATTCGGGTGCACCGGCACCGGTGATTTCGGCAAAAATTCTATATGTGTAGGTATAAATACCTTAAAAATTAGATATTTATAATACTTGGCACCCGAAGAAATTGACATATCTACATTAAATTCAGTAGTGCCCCCGTCATACTCAAATTCTGGGTCCGCCTCTGGACTTCATACTTCCTTTTGTTAAATTGATTAGTATGTGTATGGGAATGGATTAACAATTACGTAGAAATATATACATGCATGCATGTGGATATCAAATTGAACAATCACAATCATAATTAGTGTGAGATGCTGAGGGTTGCAACTTGCGAATTGTAACATCTTCTCGCTCTCCCCCTTCCTGTCACAGTCAACTTCACCTAACACTATACTCGGTGTTAATGTAACCAAGCTCCTTTGGGAAAGAGAACTGAGAGTAAATGCAGTTCAGACCATAAGGCCGTTCTCATCTGTTTACTAATAAAGTATTTGTTGGTACGTAAGTTGTGGCCTGCACATTTGGAATAGACTAAAGCAGGATTAATGATTATGGTTAAGGACAAAATCTAAAGCAGAGCCGTCAAAATAGGTTATATACGTGAAGCTAAGCCTAAGCCAGCCCTTTAGTTGGCTGGGGTTGCAGTGAAATTTTGATGTGTAGTCATTTTTGGACGAGCTCAATGAGTTTTATCTACCATTTCAAAATTAATTGAAAAATAGTTAAAAATTCGCGCGTACACTTACGCTCTATTAGCGTTGGAAAACACCCCAGACTAGCATCGATATTTTATACTGGGACTTTGAACTAACATATTCAAAGGTCTCATTATTTTATACTGGACTGAAGCTTTATATATAAAGTCCCATAACAAAATAATGGGACTTTGAACTATCATGTTCAAAGGTCCCATATGATAGTTCAAGGTCCCATTATTTTATACTGGACTGAAGCTTTATACTCCCTCTGTCTCACTTTGTTTGTCATACTTTCCTTATTAGTCTGTCCCAAAAAGATTGTCATACTTCTAAATTTGGTAATAATTCAACTCTAAAGTTACTTTTTGACTCATTTATAACCACACAAATATTCATGGCTTATTTTAGACCACAAATCTCAAAAAAGTCTTCCTTACTTTATTAAACTTTGTGCCAAGTCAAACTATGACAAACAAATAGGGACGGAAGGAGTATATAAAGTCCCATAACAAAATAATGGAACTTTGAACTATCATTGTTCAAAGGTCCCATTATTTTATACTGGTGTTAATTTACTGAAGCTTTATATAAAGTCCCATAATAAAATACTGGGATTTTGAATATAACTTCCATAATCAAATATTGGGATTTTGAATATAACATGTTCAAAATCCCATAATAAGATACTGAAATTTGTACGAAGGTGGCTGTTTCTCAACAAATCTATTTTTGACGGCTACGGATCAATTAGCACACCAAACAGGCCCTACTCGAAAATTTTACGGGGTTGCACTTGGAAATGTTCAGCCTGTTTAATGCCAAAGCCCATTGACCTCAAGGACTGGGTCAAGTTTTTCCATAGAATTAAAACCAATTGTTTTGTCAAAGCTTGCATCAGAATTCAGAGCTGGTACCGTACCTGGTGTTCTGTTATTCACTAGGCAATATGTTGTTCATGCTCTAGATGTCTAGGCCTGGGCAAACAGATGCGGAGGATATTAAAATCCCCAAATTGGTTGAGGTTGCAAGTTGGCATCGCTTTATACAATTTTATACCACTCTCGCCTCCTGAGCTAGCTGTGGAATCGAGTTAGATCCATACATTTAATCAAGCTAAGCGAGCTCTCCCCTCGTTTTTGTGCAACGATTTTCTAATCAATGTAAGTGATAAAAACTACTGCACTGTAGGGAGAGGTTCGTTTTCAAAGAAAGTCGGAAGAAATGCACAAAGTTTAGAAGACTATGAGTCTTTGTTTAAAATAAAAGAGACTCGGAACTAGGAGTGTATATCTAGAAAATGGAGCTGTGACTAGGAAGTAGGAAGGTAGATCCAGAAATTGGAGCCTACAATAGAATTCAGATGGAGCCAGCCTACGGTGAAGGAGACAAAATACATTATATCACATGAACAGCCCCATCAACAAAGACAATCTATTTAGTGCCTTTAAAGGAGAAAAGGGAATAAAAAAAGAATGAGAAGCAAAACTGGAGGCAGCATTGAAGTACATATCTTCCATCAAGGTTATTACAACACCTTCTGGCACTCATGTTTCAATAGTTGCGACATTCCATTTTCTATACAAGTATAACCTTAAGCTCCACATCCTACATTATTAAAACTATAGATTGCATCAAATTCATTCAAAAAAATGAAATAAAACAAAATACTAACGGAACCACTACATTCCATGCTTCATATATCAAGCACCGTGAAAAAGAGACCATGGCTTAAGCAACATTTGTTGAACATTATAATCAATGGTAGAAGATCATAGACTTTCTTTTTACTCTATAGAAAGAGATTTAGCACGATGCAGGTCTTTCAGGAGAACAAGATTAGTCTTGCGAAGTAGAATAGTGAGCAACAAATTAAAATTCAAGGAAGATAGTCAAATAAGAATTCGGCGAAACTAGGTTTCTTTCGCAGGAGCCTTTTTTGCAGCTTCTGCAGCTGCTTTCTCTGCCTCAATCTCGGCAACAATGGCATCAATCTCGGCTTCCTCGAGTTGCCTAAGCCCACCCTCTTTTGTCATGACAGCAACTTCTATATTCTTTCCGCCGCTCTCAACAACCTGGTGCAGGGAAAACAAATTAACTTTCAATATAGTCCAAAAAGAAAAAAACACATCCCAAGGAAAGAACTGCTGAAACGATATGTATATTATTCCGTCACACTAACTCATACTTGTAAACTACTTGAATGGAAGTTTGATCACAGCTCTGAAGTGTGGATACTTATACTAGAAAAATGCAACCTAAATGCTGATCTAGTTCACATCTTAAGTCGAAGAGTAACTACTACTAATTCTAGTAAACAACCTCGTTCAGTATTCTTATTTTCAAGCAGCAGTCAGCTCCCTACCAAATGCTGTCCAGTATTCCATTAACATGGTGGGAAATCCCAAAAGCATAAATGTATATCAATACCACAGCAGTGGCAAAAGACGGTCTCCTAATTTCATCTGCATCCTTTTTCTCCTTGCCTTCAATTTGATGTTTACATCAGAAAAGAGTAGGGGGCAGGGGCTTACAAAATCGGTAACCCTTTTATCCTTTGAGGATTTTATGTTGATTGACATAAAGGAAGACAGCTTTATACTCACATGTTTTAACTTTTAAGAGACATAGTTAGGTGCCAAACAAGACAAAATAGAACTTTAACACATTAAAAATTTATTGTTGAATAAGTAAAACACTAGATTCAGTGAACCAATATCAGTGGGAACATGTACAAAGACTACTGCTCCATAACAGATTGAGATCTGTCTATTGACAAAAAATGGCAGAAAACAAAAAAAGAAAGGTATCAGTCAACAAAACCAAAAAAAGAGAAGACTTACTTCAAGCAAAGCACGTATTGCTAGTTTCACAGTTTCCTGACCAGATGTTTCTTTGTAATTCTTCTCCAAGAATTCCCTAATAGAGTTGGAGTTTCTCCCAGTTGCATTGGCTTTCCATGCTGAGAATGTTCCAGATGGATCTGTTTGATAAAGCGAAGGGACACCTGTATAGGGATCAAAACCAATGATCAAGGTTGAAAGACCAAATGGCCTGACACCACCACTTTGAGTGTACTTTTGCTGAAGACCAGCAATGTAACGTGTAATGTACTCAACGGTAACTGGATCTTCAACCGTAAGTCTATGACTCTGACACTCGATACGTGCCCGATTAACGAGGACTCGAGCATCTGCTTTCAGTCCAGCACAGGCCAAGGCAATATGATCATCTAGATTTACTATCTTTCTTACTGACCTGTAAAATGAGATTAATCAGCATTGAATTTCAAAGCAAGTGCAGAAACCAAATTAAATGCGAGTCATTTCCAAAAGAATACATCTTTTCCAAACACGTTTTCAAAATGATTTTCTTGAGCTGAGGGTCTATCGGAAACAGCCTCGCTACCTCACTCAGAGGTAGGTAAGGTCTGCATACATCTCACCCTCCCCAGATCCCACTTGTGGGAACAGACTGGGTTTGTTGTTGCTGTAGTGGTGTTGTTGTTGTTGTCGTTTCCAAAATAATAGAGGCAAAACACCAATAAAATCAAAAGTGACCCTATGCCAACATATACTGGCCCACCTCAATTACAGAAGTAGTGAATGAAAACCAGCACGGTGTACACACGGTGTACACATGCCGGATATGACGAGCAACTGCCCTGACACCTAATTTCAACTACCGGCCTATATAGAGCCCTTTTCCCGCTCTGTATAAACCTCATGGGTGTTGTGCCTTGTAAATTCACTTGGTTCATCTCTTTATAAGTCAAACAGCACATATAAGCTACTCTTAGGAGCCTTAGTTGTGTATTCAGCACTCTAGATTGATTTAATCAATTTCTTTTTCCTTCCTTACGTTGCAAAAAAAGAACGAAAAAGACATTGATATCACAAAATAAAACAAGCATTCTTTTTTTTACATATAAGCCTGTCATAAATTCTATTGGTTCCCAACTGCTACACGTATTTTATTCTTGTGTATATATGCTGGAAGCTATTATGCGGAACTAAAAGGAAAGGAAAATAGATCACCAAATACCCAACGCTTTACTGACAAATTAAAGCCTGATAAGCTTCTCCGTGATCAATTTTGCTATGCACTAACGAAAAACGTTATACCATGACGCTCACTTAAACCACATCAATGGCGTGCACTCATGTCAATCGTCAATGAGAACACAAATGTATGCAATAAAAATAAACAATTAAACTTATTGCAGCCTTGGCCCAATTATTTGGCCCTTCTTGGCTAGATGAAGCACTTGATCTAAATTTTCATAACATATTAAACGCAGCGCGATAATGAGCTAAACAATGCAGCCTTCGCCATACTTTTGGCAGGACAATAAGCCTAAACCTCGCACATTCATAAACTAAATCAGAGTAACTGCAATTAGATCTTAAAACTAGATACAAAATCAAAAACTCGCACATATAAAATAAATTAATTTAAATTAAGTTCCAGCGCACTGCAACAAAACTATAAATAATTATTAATGAATGATATTAATTTACCTGGAGTCCTGAAGCTTAGGAGTAGATTTTTTTTCAACGCCAAGTACAACGGTGTCAGTTCCACGGACTCCGACGACGGCGTTACCTTTACGTACGGCTTCAAGTGCGTATTCTACTTGGAATAAATGGCCGTCTGGAGAGAAAACAGTGATTGCTCTATCATATCTAGCCATTTTTTGTGGTTATTTTTGTAAATTGTGTAGTTAGGGTTTTGAGGTTCCTCTGATCAGACTGATGGAGAGATCTTGGGGGACAAGCTAGAGAAGGGAATTGGACGAGAAAGGGAAAAAAGGTTCAAACGACGCCGTAAACTATGTTTCTTATTAGAGTACTAAGAAATTTATTTTCTTATAAATATGTTTTCCTTTGTCCTTAATTGCTATAATTGAGAAAATAATAATTATTGTACCGAATGAATATTTCATTGTATATTGCCGGTATATATATATACTTTGGACCAAACACAATTCTATTGGATTTCTACTGATTGTTATAAATCCTACTAGTATTCTACTAACTATTATAACTAATTGTATTGGATAAAAACTGATGTCACCTAAAAAGTAATACGTGTCTGCCACGTGGCACGGGCAGAGGTTTCACCAGACAGACATCTAACGGACAGATAACTAACCAGGCGGTTACCACGAGCAGACCCAGAGCAGTATCGTAACGCTTCCCAGATCAGCACAATCTGAATGAGCAGTTACCAACCTAATCATGCGCGATTGCTTAATGAACGGTCATAAAGGCAACGATTGCACAATCCAGCGGTTACGTATCCAACGGATATGTGCCCAGTGGTTACAAACCCAACGGACGCCTATCAGGCCTATAAATAGCACTCGTACCGAATCATTGTATAACAATTTTATTCTCTGTCTACATCATCAATCGGGTATATATTGATAATCTAGTAATCAGTGTCATTCCGTATTAAACTTGATTAAACTCTTAATCTAAACTATTGATCGTGACCCCGCAAATACAAATTTAATTGCTAATTGGCCTAAAATCATATCTAGGTTAAACACTAATATAAATATAATTATAAAGAAATAAAAAAAATAATTACAAAGAATAAAAACTACTACAACATAAGAATAAAATTAACACAAGTGTCTTCTAGAAGGAAGAGTACAAGTCATCACAATTGAAATCCAACTATAGACATTTGGAAATTCAAGGTCCCATATATATTTTATTTCCAAAGTATTTTGTCTTTCTAAAAATCAAAGAACCAATTATCTCTCAAAGTGCAACTCCTTTCTCGTCCTTATCAACTAAGCCTCCATTTATTTATAGTTTTCGAGAACATTTTTTGGGAACTTTTTCTGAAAAAGTGTTTGTTTATACCAAATTGCCAAGTTTGAAATCAAAAAAAATTCAAAAATTCAAAAAGTGCTCAAAGACTGTTTTTGAGAAATTTGAAAAACCACTCACATAACTTCGACTTTTTTTCAAATAAAATGTATGTCCAAACATAACTTCAAGTTTCAGAAATTATTTTTCAACCCAACCTCAAAAACCCAAATTCTCAAGTTTCAATCAAATCTATATCCAAACGCTAGCTAACAGCGCAAACTGATCTTGAATGTAAAATATACTGCCAACATCCCCTTAAGCAGGAGGTTGAAGAAGTGACCCCCAACTTGGAGACAATCTGTTGATGTTGAGGGCCAGAAAGTGGTTTAGTAAAGATATCTGCTACCTGAGAAATAGAGGGAAAAAAGCTGAGCGAAATAATTCCGCCTATGAACTGTTGACGAACAAAGTGACAATCCAAGTCAACATGCTTCGTTCGCTCAGAGATGCCCAAAGTCCCTTTTGACGGTCCTCCGTTTGAATAATCTCTAGGAGTTGGAGTAGATTGGTAAATCTTAAAAAATAAAAACTGAAAACGATTGCAGTTGATCGGGCAATAAGAGAAAGAAAACCTGAATGCTCTGATACCATGCTAGAACTAAAAAATAATGATTGTATTGAATGAATGTTTCATTATACATTGCCGATATATATACATGACTTTAGGACCAAACTCAATCCTATTGGTTTCTACTAATTGCTATAAATCCTACTAGGATTCTACTAACTATTATAGGGTAATTACTAACTAATATTGAAATAATTACAAAGAATAAAAAGAGATAAGTACAAAGGATAAAAAAATAATATAAGAATAAAATTAACACAAATTTCTTCTAGAAGAAAGACTAAGTCATCACAATTGAAATCCGACATTTGAAAATTCAAGGCCCCGCATCTAATTTGTTTTCAAAGTGATTTCTCTTTCTAAAAAAACAAAGAACCAACTATCTTTCCAAGTGCTAACTCATTTCTCGTCCTTATCAGCTGAGAGTGCAAATTGATCTTGAATGGAGAATCTACGGTCAACATTAATAGTCGAGCGATCCCAATGACAGTGCTGCTACACAGTTCACTAGTACATTACTTGATGCGATCTTACCGCAATTTTAAGCATGGGCTTATATAAGTACACTTTATTTAAGAAAATTACTTTCTAGATCGTCTTATTATGTATTTTTGATAGGAGAGAGTGCGAAAATTGTGCTTTTGTTATGATATTAGTTAGTACTAAAGTTTGAAAATGATCTATTAATCTAATTTAACACAATTGAAAATGATTGTTAATAATATAATATAACACAATTGATATAGAGCATCAGTTAACATATTTTTCAGGGAAAACTGTGCATCTGCATAGAAATAATTAAAGTCATATTTTCATTTTCTGGTGAAAGTAATTTTTTGTTTTTGGAGAATATTTCTAGCAATTCAAGTGGACTAAAATACTATACCAATTAAATATGTCTCTCCATTTAAAAAAAAAAAAAATTGTACCACCTTTATTCAAGCACATAATTATTTATTTTCATTAAAATAACTTAACCCAACAACAATAATTAACAACAATAACAATATCCTCACTGTAATTCTATTAGTGAAGTCTGAAGAAGCTGAAATGTACACAAACCTTACCAAGATTCTTTTCGATTGACCCTCGTCTAACTCAACGTTCATAGTGTGATTTAAAGTAGTTTCTCATCCTTGAGATAGCACGATTTTTATATGATTCAATTTATAGGGTGTGATACAAATAATGATTGTTAATTTGTGAAACAATAGCTCCAAAACACGTGAAATAGTATAAGTTTATAATCACTTGCGTGTAAACCAATCCAATAAGTTTTGTGAAACACAATAATAAATGTAGTACGTACTACAACTTTAATGGGCTGCTCAAGATCCGATCCATCTGAGCCGCTTTCACAATCGGTAATAAGTTCTTTTTGTTGTTGTTGCTTGAGCTCTGTCAATGCCCTCTCCGCTTAATTCATACCAGTTTGAAAAGCGAAACCAAAAGTTTATGGGTCGCAAAAACTTGTAGTTTGAGCAGTTACATTTTCCTTTATTTGAGCTGCATGTCTCAACCAAATTCTCCATTCATATCAAACATTATTGTATTTTGTACTACTCAATGACTGGTTATCTCAACATTGTCATGATAATAATGATTGAATTTCATACAATGCCACATTGGCATTTTCATTAACATCTGCTGGAGATGAACTTATTCTTTCTTAAGATATCCAATACTATTGTTTCTGGCTTTCGAGCTGGTTAATGACCATTAGAATCTGGTATTTAGTGCCTCAGCCATTTTAGCTAACCTACAATTTGCTCATTTCTTCTAATCAACTATCTTACTTTTTAATTTTGTGTTGCACATATACTGGGGATTATTTTCACACTCTGGATAGTTGAAAATGATTTATTGTCCATCAAAAAAATTCCCAAAATGAACCTTTTTTTGGAACAAATGGACGCCCCCAATTGAGCTCGCTGAAGTCGCTCGTTGAGGGAGGAAAAATTCTGCCTCACTGCAGTGTTGAGCTAGCCTAGCTGCTCGTTGAGCAAGCAAAGTTTCTACCTACCATATACATGAGCCACTTTTCTATACAACTTAACCAAAAATAGCACGAAGATGAACAAACATGTCATCAAAATTCAAACATGATCTTATGAGCCATCAAAAGGATTTGTACTTAGCCTGATAAAGGAGGCAAAAGTAAGTCTGTTTGGTCATAAAAATTTTGAAAAACCTGTTTAGCCATTAAATGTTTGGACTTTTTTCCAAAAATATAGAAAATGGTTTTTTTAAGAACCATTAGCCTGTTTTGACTAGTACTCCTAGTTTTTAGTGGAAACTTTTTTCCAACTCACCAAACTTTTTCTAGTGAATTGTATATTCAAATACAATTTCAACTTTACTCTAACTACTCTCTTTCAAAATTTCGGCCAAACGCAAGTACTCATAATAATAGAAGTGACCTTAACTACTGTGTAAGGTTTCCCGCCACACGTGGTCTCGGACACAAAAGAAACTGTCAGGTAAATTGGAATCCCAATGTACTTGTGATTTAAGACCGAATCTAGGATTTTCTTTTACGCATACATAGGACGCTTTGCTTGTTCTCTTCTCTCCTCAGACTAGAATTTTTCTTTCTATACACACGCACGTATAGGACCAGTTGGCTTGCTGGTTAATCAATTGATTCAATGGCGCAAGAGATTCCTGATTGGTCGGGATTTCAACATGATCTGCTGGTTGTTATAGCTAAACATTTAAATTTGATTGAAGACTACCTTAATTTCGGTACTGTCTGCAAATCCTGGCACTATGCAGCCACCAAGAACAATTTTAACAGTGACTTGCCTCGAGTTCCCTGGCTGATGTTAGCCGAAGATGAGAATAATAGTAGTTCATGTCGCCAGTTTTTCAGTCTAATGAATGGCATGATTTTGAATAAGACGATTCCAGGTGCTACAGGAAAGCGCTGTATGGAGTCTATGGGATGGCTTATCACTGTTGGGAAAGACGAGGGTGAAATCAGTCTGTTACATCCGTTCTCCGGGTTTAAAATTGAGTTGCCCCATCCAAATACCACGCAAGATTATGAATTCCACCAGACTCCAGATCCTTGGACCTTTTTCCAGAAAGGTGTTTTATCAGCTAGTCCTTCTCATACATCCGACTACGTTCTCATGGTCATTGAAGGAGACATTGGCTTTCTTAGTTTTTGGAGACCAGGAGATTTGTGGTGGACCAGGCTTTGGTGGGAACGAGCCTCTCACTCTCCACATTGTGATGTGGTATATTTTAATGGCAAATTTTATGCAGTGGATTTTATGGGACGTGTTGTCGTTTGTGATGTTGCTGGTCGTGAACCGACTAGAAGTCATATTGTAGCACAGGTACCATTAGGTCCTGGATTAGAAGTCATATTGTAGCACAGGTACCAGGTTGTACATATTAGAATCACTAGGATCATTATTTGTACTTGTACGAGATGGTGTTGGAGCAAGGACAGTTAAACATGATTCCGAAAGGATCCCACTAACTCTCCTCCCTGATGAAGATGAGGACGTGGAGGCAACATATGGAACAACAAATATTCAAGTTTTCCAGGTCGATTTAGCTGCGGGCAAAATGACGCAAACCAGAGAATTAGGGGACCGAGCTTTTTTCATCGGTCATAGTGGTTCTATTTCCGTCCAAGCTTCTCAATTTCCAGGAATCAAGCCTAATCATATTTATTTCACAGACGATCATTGGGAATCATACCTCTCGTACGTAGAAGGAGGTGGCTTGGACATGGGGGTGTTCAACTTAGCAGATGGCAGCATCCATCTGCATTACAAGGGTGGTGTTTCCCTCAGTCGTGTTTCTCCTCCAACTTGGGTCACACCAACTCTGTGTTGAGTCGAAGTTATTTTTTTATTTGCTCAATTTGTTACTATGTTAGTGCAATACCATCAGTTTGGCCTTATTCTCAAAGTTCTTGCTGGAAGCTGTTTAGGATCTAATATTGGGGTTCTGTCACCTTTGCTTCTAAGCATGTTGTGTTTTATATGTTGATCAAATTAGATTTTAGATTTTCCCTTTTGGTAAAATCAATCTTTTAGTGGAATCTGGAATGTGTTTGGCTAACATGGTTCATTTTAAGACTTTGATGCATGATATTGAGGTTTAATTGGTTCTCATTCTGCCGAAATTTATCACCTTTGCCCTTGTTGTTTTTGGAAGTAATTTGGAACACTTTCGCAAATTAGTTTTACAGTCTATCAAGTGCCCCATTTTGACAACAAAGTATATTGAGATCCAATACAACAGAACATAGGCATTGCTAGATGGGATGGTCAAGTATGAGTTGTGATACCTAAGGTTCAGACGTTCAGTGTAACTCCAATTAATAGTGGTTCTTGGGGACGATTTCAAAAGGCCATTTTTCGTGGCTATGCGACTGATATAGAGGAAATGTGGGTGGGTATATTTGAGGAAAGTAGGAGAGATTGGAGCTTTACAAAGGAGGCATTGAGGGGGTTAGTTGAGAGGTTGAGTGGAGAAGAGGGAAAGAGTTAGGAGAGGTTTGAAAGCAGCAGGGCTTTTTCATAAACAAGTCGGAGTTAATTGTTGTTAGGACAGTTCCATTAGAGGAAATATTTGGAGAGCTTAACAATGATGAGAGAGTGTCTCTATATATTATGCATTAGGTGAACATGTGACAGCAGAGAAGGTAAGGGAGAGAGTTTTGGTTTCTTCACGATCTATAGACAATGAGCTCGATCTACTCTTCCGAAACAAGATCAGCAACTCATATGTACCCTACCTCTACGTAGCTTCCTTTTTCAGTAATTTTCATTTACTCATATCATTAATGTATGCTACGTAAACATTTTAATCTTGTTTAAAATTTATTGTAATTGTTGTCTCTGACAATTATTGTTCCAGCGAACTCCAGCTAATTTTGAACATCTTGCGCCACTAGGCTAGCGTTATTAGTTGTTTCTAAGGATGTTCAAAACATAATATTTAGTCATAAATAGTTACATTTTGTTATTCACACGGTATAGTTTTCCAACGAAGGATGCTCGCCTGACTATCCTTCCACCAAGGTGGCTCCACCACTGGAAATGTACTAGTACTATGTGTAAATATTTGAATTTTCTTAACAAAAAAAACAACCTAAATAAATCATCTCCAAATAGAATAAATACTACACATGCCTAAAGGAGTAAAGGGCATATATAACGCTTACGTGCTCAGTGAACACAAAATAGCTCTCTATATATTAGCACTAATCGTAAACAATATATCATGCGAGGACAATAAGCTGTGGTTATAATTAGCTGAAGAGGACATGATAATTTTAGCACCAATTAGTTGGCTGGATCAACCTTGCTTTAGTCATACAGATTGAGATTGATATTACCAAAGGTGAGTAACCACAATGGCTCTAAATAAGTAGAGTTTACTAAATTAAAACCAGTAAAAAAAGATGCCAAAAACATTGATTTGATTTCCTTCCTTAAAAAAGGACATCTTATTTGGCTCTACCCTTAATAACATCGATTCCCATCTCCGTTGGATCTGTTGCTTGAACTTCATAGTGAATTCCATCTAGAACCCTCCTCACCCCATCTTTTGAAGTTGCATACAGCATTTTTGCTCTGATTCTTGATTCTGCTGGAGCCCTGAGTTCATCATTACCATCAGTATTGTAAGAAACGGAACTATGAATATAAAGAACCATCTATATGAATAATGCTCCATCATATTGAACGATAATAAAAAAATTGTTACGTGGTCTAAGAAATTTGCAATTGAGACTAGTTTGAAAATGAACTAATGAGAACGGGAAAGAGTACCATGCAATAAAAAAGATCTTGCTTTTGCGGCAATTATCAACAGTGACAAAATCGAAGTCATAGACAGCATATCGACAGTCATCTTTAGGGAGAGACGCAGCTAAATCATCATAGCTTTCGCCAGGTCCGCCAACTTTGTCCACAGTCACTAACTTGGACTTTTCATCAATCTTGAAAACTATGTACCTATGAACTTTCTTCCATTTCATCTCCATGAATGAATTCTTGCATTCATCAGTCACCCACATGCCAGTGGTTGCCTGTAATATAATCACAAAATTAACATCAGTCAATTCGATATGTACTAGTATTACTAATGCACGATCGTGAAAAGTAAAAGGATCAAGAAAATATGAACTAAATAGAGAGAGTTTAATTTAACTAAATACCATCTTAAAAGCCATAGCCATGGTGACTTATTTTGCTGAAAGAAAATACTCCACAACAACTAGTTTTGGTGATCGTTTTTCTCTTTCTTATTGGCTAAGGTTAAAGTGACGAGGATACTAGAATATTTTTGGTATATATAATGATGCAAGGGTTGGGGTGTTAAATAAGGTGTGGTTATTCAAAATACGACTAAATTTATGGGTTATATTACGAGTTTAGCCCATCCTAGATCTATGCAATTTGCTGCACATGTGCATGACAAAAATGGGCTGGCCTCTATTGGGATGTCTGCTTTGCCTTGGAATGTTTTTACCAGCCTCAGCTGAAAACCCCGAGGATACTAATGTGGAAAATGCCTAGTGGGGATCATGTGCAGCTTCGACCTACCAAATTAGATAATCCTCAAAAGACTTATACGCCGCTTAGAAACAAAATTAACAATTTACAAGATCACACTCGATGTTTACATCAAATAAATAATAACGTGATATACCGACTAGCTCGATGTTTATATCAAATCAATAACTACGTGATATACCGACTAACGGATAGTATCCGACATTTAGTCTCACATTTGGTTCTTCTACTGTTTAATCTCTCATATCATGATCTCCATAGTATGAGATCTGATCGGAAATAATCAGGGTGCATACATTTCAACAATGAAAATCCCGAAGTTTGAGTTTACCCATAACTTTGTCTAGGAATTGTAGTGCATTACAACCTTCCATGACGCTACAAGATTAGATGTTGCATCTACTAATTATATGCATCAGGTACATGAATAACATGCCATGAGTTTGCAATAGGACATCTGAGAAAAGAAAGAATCAAGAAGAAAAATAGACTATACAAAGTACAAACACTAAAATCTAAGAATGGCTATCACAGCGAGAACATTTGGATGTAGATGAGGAGACATATCTTGCATCAACTGGCCCTACCCTTGGTTTCTGAGAACCTAAATCCTTTCAGCCCACAACCCCCATCATCTCCTTTGACTAAACATTCTTTCGAAAAATTTCAGTTACTAATCATGATTTACAGAAAATTAGCTATACATGCTACTCCTAAACTTTTAGCTTGTAACGCATACCTCTTTGTCTAAGATTTTATAAACTTAAGAAACATAGAACACTAATAGTTGCATTAAGGCCTAGGACCATCTTTTCTTTTTCTTTTTTTTGGGTGAAAAATGTGATTAAACCTAATGTAGTTGCCGGTAAGGGAAGAGGGATAAGCTTCTTCCTGCTGGAAGTACTCAACTTAGTGACACATCATATTTGTTCTAATTGTAGATGTGACTAGTCTATGCTAGGTAGCTGGATTATCTTTTTATCATAACAAGAATTTGACATATAAATATGACATATGATACATACAACCTCTCCGGGATTGGACACTTCTGGCTTTTCCTACTTTGTCATTTGCTATTTGAGATCAACCAAAGGGAGACTGATTGCTACTGTATTTGTTAGCCCAAAGATTTCCAACAGAGACTGCCAAACAAAATCTACGACTAATCCTAGTTCACATATCATAAATAGTGACTCCAAATCTCCAATTACAACCTTAACCAATGAACCAAAACTGAGGATACCACAATCGCTAATGAAATGCACAAGCAGAAACAAACTTTTGTTCACACCTCAAAGTCTATCAAAGGGTAAATAACAGAGGAGAGTGTAGCCGAAGAAATTGCATTCTTGGAATGTTGTAAAACTGAACTTAATCACCTTGACACTCATGGCTTTGCATAATTCATAAATAACTCAATCACAAGACGTAGTGGCTACGCCAGTGGTTTAGAGCAGATATAGTATCAGCACAGGCGCAGAGCGGTGGCGGACACGTCCACTGCTCCAGACTTGAACCTATTCATTATTGAATATATTTTTTGTAGTTATACTAACTTCATAACGATTGTAAATCTGCCACAAAGTAGCAGTTGCTCTAATGATACTACCATAAATAGTAAATTTGCATTCACTTCAGTCTCTCTACAACATTTTGGGAGTACACATATTCCAATCAGTTATTGGAAAAATAATTAGCATCATGGAGTTTCGTGATAAAAAACAAAATGACGGTCGAAATATACAGGGGAGATTAGTGAGTTCATACTTTGCTCAAACTATCCTTTAAGATGTTGCGTTCTGGTTATCTTCGTTCCACTCACTCTTTGGTATTTCCCCAGAATCTCCAATGATCACCTTTTTCCTAGGTTTCCCACTGTATGTTCCTGCTCCGCCTTCTATTGCATATACCGTATCCATACCTTCGATAACTTTGCCAAATACAACATGCTCTCCGTCCAACCTGCTCACAGTTTTGGTGTAAGTATGTGGTATATCTGCACAACCAAGGGAATATGGTGCTAGATGCATAAACTAGCACTATTATAAGTTCTACGATGATTGAACAATGTTCATGCTACAACCTGACCGGATACTACAGAGTAATTTAGACAAATAATAATACAGATGATTTGTCCTGCATACCTGAAACATACAATTGTACTCAACAATTATAGATTGGTAAAAATAGTATCTTTATGAAAGTAGCGATAAGAAAAATAGATCAAACCAGGCTACTTGGATAAGTGGTCCTTAGATGAAAAGGTATGTCCAATTGAAAAGCACTGAAGCAGATATCTACTCGGCTACAGTTAAAACCTTTACAAAGGGGGCCCAAAAGCAATATGGATTTAACAGCAGCAAGTTACTCTTTAATATACTGCTACTACATTCTAGAACCTACCAGCTTGTCTTCACTGTGGGTATAAAGAACTGACAGCCATTGGAGTTGGGTCCTGAGTTTGCCATGGAAACAACACCTGCAAAGGTCAATTTTTGAAAGCTTATGGTTTGTATAAAATATGTATGTAACTTATAAAAAGAGGCATAAGTAAACTCTCATTTTATTTTCCTCAGGAGAGAGTGCAAGAAAGTAGTTCTTCAAGACCTGCGTGGGCATGCTTTATCGTGAAATTCTCATCAGGAAAGGGACCACCATATATGGAAGCATTTCCCCTTCCATCTGCAGACATAATATCTCCACCTTGAATCATGAACCCAGGTATTACCCGATGAAATAGTTTTCCCTTGTAGTGGAGAGCTACCCCATCAGCTGTTTTGCCCATTTCTCCTGAATCAAACAACAATACATGCAGCAATTAGCAGTCAAATATGCACTCCCATTTTTTGTGCTCTCCCAAAAGAAAAGAAGAGGAGACATTTTAAAGAAGGTACCAAGACTGCAAATTATAATCACAGAAGTACCTGTGCACAAAGCCCTGAAATTCTCTGCACTTGAATGAAGACGTAGACATTAGGCTTCAAGGATAAAAGTGAAAACTACTGCAAAGGAAGGCTAATATGGTAACAGAGAAGAACAAAGACATACCGACAGTTTTTGGTACAACCTGCCCATATAATCCAATCACAATTCTCCCTGCAGACATGAAGTTTGGGATCATCAAATGATAGATCGAGTATAGGTAAAAGAATTCCACCGTGACCTTCTATTACCCCATATGAATCCTTAGGATATCTATAAATCATCAACCTTGGGAGATTTTCTGTAGCATACAATGCTTATTAGTTACTGTTATTTTGCCAAATACTTAAATGCAGCAAAAGAGCACAGGTATTATAATTATCCCATAAAGAAGCATATGATAGCTTTCTTAATCATCGATATCAAGTAAAAATAAAGACATTAGAAGACATCTAACAAGTCATTCTCCCCAAGGGAAGAGGTAGAACAACCATTACACCTTCCTAAGGCTATTACCAGCAGGAGCAACCAAAGCAAGACAAATTAAAGAACTACTATAAAATAAACGCATCAGATACAAACATCTATACCTACACGTTGTTTGTCTATATCAACATCCAAGAACACTCTGTTGGTAATCTCATAAAGCTTTTCTGTCTTTTCCTCTCCCTGAGAAAGTAAAGAGGAAACCACCATCAAGGCATAGCAAACCATTAGAGTTGGAAAACATACAGTAGTTAAAAAGAGAGTTCTCTTAGAAGTATTACAGGAATTTTTTTTTTTTTTAAACAACTAGTAAATGAGACTCATGAGTGAAAATGGCAATCTTTGACCACCAGAATTTCAACTCCTGGTATGGGTTTGAAATTCATAGATATGATGAGGTTATATAACATCAACTTCTAAGTCATTGATAAGAAAATTAAGAAGTTCTAAATTGTGGTTCAGGTTTGAAAATACTAGCTTTCTCTCGTAAGCTCATAAACCTCTTAAATGTGAGTCATCTAATGCAGTCCTCCAAATAACCAATCAAATTATACTGAAGATCAAAACCAATTCAATACTGAGGAAAACGAGGTTAGCCAAATGAAATTAAATAGCAGAAAATCCTGTCAAAGACCATAAGCTGCAGGACCAAACTTCAGTTCTATTAATTGAAGCTTATATTCATATTATCATCTTTTTAATATATTACAAAGTTATAGGACTTCTCAAATGAGAATACTTTCTAAGTGTCACCATTTGCTTATTCCAAAGAACCACCACTATTCTTCCTCTTGCTCCTCATTTAGTTTTCAGTTCTCAGAGCTGCCCTAATCTGAGATATTTGCAACTTTGTGATAAATAACTACATCTGAATCCTCCTTGCTTTTCAGATTCTTAAAACACCTTTACCTAGCCCAACAAGCCCTTGGACTGATTATCCAGACTCTAACTATGAAATCACTCATTATGTTGTTCTCAATATACAGCTCACAGCTCATCCAAAAAACTTCCAAACTAATCCTGTCCCTTTCAATGCTGGCAACACTCCCATCGTCATATCTTTGCTACTCTTTCTCATCCAAAACCCACTTGCTTCATAAAGAATATGATCTGTTGATTACCCACCCATCATTTAGGAGAACAGGTTTCCAAGTATTGGTAATTCCAACATGATTAGGGCCCATTTATGTATAAATCATTATTTGCAAATACAGAAGCTCAGTATTATTAGCTTTGTTTAGTATCATTGAAATGAAATATTGGTTTCCACTCACAAATCTTCAACTTTCACAAGTTTCTTTCTTAGGTGAAGTTCAGGTCTAAACAAAACTTCAACTTCCACAATTTTCCTTTTCCAGCTTTAACTTCAAATACTCTTTTTCCAACTTCAACTCAAGTGCTCATCAAGACACCTACTTAGTTTCATACAAGAAGAATAACATAATTTTCTCTATAAGGTACTCCTCCAACCATGTTTCTAGTTGGAAAGTCACTTAGAAACCCATCTTGGTCCTCAAAGACAAAAAGATCATGACTTTGAACCTGTTCAGATTTTCGGCGAGGTATAATCAAAGGCTCTAAATATTTATACTTTCACGTGACAAGAGAAAGACCAAAATAAATGCATTTTCTCTAAGAAACTAGGATAATGCTTAGTCAAAGAGCACTAGACGCCTTCAAAAGGATAATCGTCTAATAGCTGATTGTGCACAAACTTGTATTCTGCATAAAAAAGAAGGGGAGCCTCTTGTATGACTCATTTTGCTGCTGAATCATGATTTAGGTACAACAGAACAGATTCAAAGGGAAAATATGAAGATGATCTTCGCTTCATGACCAGCTTAAGAGCTAAAGCTTTCCATACACAAGCTAGAATTATAAATGGTAATTTACATAAATAGCCGCTATAGTCACTATGCATAAATTATGCACATCGTATGCAACATTATGCATAAAATATGCATCAATTATGTAAAAAGCTGCCTACTTTTTGTTAAATTGATCTAGCATTGTTCATGCCGCATAATTTTTCCTTCATATAAAAACCCGTAGATATAACTTAAACTCTTCTAATTGGCCCACTCACCCAAGCAACTAAAAGAAAATTGAAATGTAGCATAATAATAATAATAAAATAACATATTCACAGACCCAGAAAGAGATCTAAAAGCATCATTATACAAACGAAATATAGAGAGTATTCTTGGAATTGTCCAACTGGGCTACAACGTAAAGAGAGTACCTTTTGCCAGATAGAAGATGCAAGAAAGATGAGAACTAAAGCCACAAAGATGATCACTATGAATCGTGGCTGTAATAGAACCGAGAATGATGATTTACCCATTTGTTTCTTTTCTCCTAATAATAAATACACATTCGTAAGATTGTTTCAGTTATGTTCTTTGGTGGCAGCATATACTATATCTGTAAAATGTAAATCCAGTGGGAATTTATGTAAGAGAGAATAGTATATGTTGCTTTTTAATGCAGTTCCTAGTACAGAAACAACAGTGTATCGTGCTGTCAGTGCACTCTCATAGCATTAAATTGTTATTCCTGCTTGTCCAGTAAATTTTAGTAAATGATTAATTAAGGTAAAATTAGATTGTAGTTTTTGATATCAAAAGTCCCCAAGAGGAGTTAAAAGTTGAATAGTGACACTGAAATAGCCTATTGCTGTAAATTACTCCAAACTATAGTTCGCTTCTTTTAGCCGCCAACAATATAAAAACAGTCTAAAGGGGTCAAAGTTAAATGTTGTTACTTGTTACAGGAATAGTCTTTTCTATAAATCACCTAAAGGGTTCGATTCATTTTATCTGCGAACCATAAAACCAAATTTTGTAAAGGATATAAAAATGAAATAGTGGTTATTTAAATAAAACAAAGTTAAATAGTGGCACTGAAACAGCTTATTACTGTAAATCACCCAAAGCTTCACTACTTTTATTTGGAACCATATATATTAGGGATTTTTACACTCTATACCCATAAAATTTAAAGTATTTACAAGTCATACCCATTAAAAATTATACTATCTATAAAACTAAAAGTATTTACCCAACCTACCCATTTATTATTGTATACCTTTGTTATGCCTTATAGGTGTATACCTTTAAGGTATACTGCATAAATTATGGTATACAAGTTTGGAGGGCCATTTATTACTGTATACCTTTGTTATGTCTTATAGGTGTATACCTTTATGGTATACTGCATAAACTATGCTATACAATTCTGGATGGGTAGAGTGAGTAAATAATTTAATGGGTAGGTCTGGTAATATTTGAAAGTAGTGGATATTGGCTGTAATTATTTTAGGTTTTATGGGTATTTTTGTAAGTGTCCCTATATATTTTTGGGAAATTTTCAAAAATAGGTAGCTCCAAAATTTACAACGAGCAGGCAATATTTTTTTTTTCTTGCATGCATAGCACGCTCCCTAAATTATAAATTTAGGTACTATTTCAAAATAAAAACCTAACTACTGATTCCCCCCTCCTTTGCCATACTCAACAGACACCCTCCCCGCTAGCGGTGACGTTACTTTTTTTGTATTTTCACTGAAGATTATATTGTTGATTTTAGCTATATAATTGCTTTGGACAAGTTTATATACACAAATCTCCCCCAAAAAAATAAACTATATATCAATATATATAGGTAAATGCGTAAGCAAGGAGATAAATACAAAAATATACACAAAAAGATTGAAAATTCATATAACCATCATGGAGAAATTTGAAAATTTATACACATTTATTCATTTTCACATGCACATTTATAGAGATTTATACAATTTTATACACGTACATAAGTGTATAAACTTGTAGGGGCCGCTATTTCACGTAAAGAGTGATACTTTGGGTATGATTCACAAATAGAGCCCGTTTTTTTTATAGTTTTTTGTGTGTTGGTTGTCTTTTAGATTTTGGCTTTATTACATAACTAAACAATCCCTTGCCAACCCCCAGTCGCCCCCAATAACCACCCTTCTAGCGCCGGAAAACTTTTTTATTTTTTTGTATATTTTTGTATGGTATTTGTATTTATTGTGTACGTTTAATGTATCTACATTGTACGTAAGTTCAATACATCAGACATACACAATATATACAATGAAAATACAATTTGGTAAATTATAAAAGACTGCAGGATATATACACGAGATATACAATGGGTATACACTTGACATTCATTCCAACACCTTTACAACCACAAAAAAACGTACCATAACCACCATAGATTTGCTGTAGCAATCATATAAGCATTTAAAAAAAAAAAAAAAGAAAGCGAAGCACCGACGCCAAAAAAAAGGAGCAACACCGGCAACTATCACTCCCTCCGCCTGTTCTAGAACAGCAGTGACTAAGCAATACCAGGGGCTCCGACGCAGCAGTCGCCGGAGCTCCTCGCACCGACGAGCGACAGGGTTGGTGGAAGGACATGCAGCACTCGATTGAGATCTGTTGCTCCCGTTGTGGTCGACGGGATTGTGGCGCGATGGTGGCACAATAGAAGGGAGTAGGGGGAGGACGACAGGCGAAAAATAGTAAGGGGGAGGGGGGGGGGGGGAAGAGAAGAAAGATAAGGAGTATGAGGGTTTCAATAATATTGTTTTTGATTTTTTGCTATGTTTGGTAGCATTTTTCAAAACATTGGTATGTTTGGTATACTAGTGAAAATGTCTTTATATTTTTAAAAATAAATTCTCTAGAATGACACCTAGTGTAATTTACTCAAATGTTTTTCAAAGGGGGTAAAGTTATAGAGGAACACAGAAATGGCTTATTTAAGTAAATCAAATAGCCTATTATTGTTAGTCACCGAAGTTATAGTCACTGTTTACGAACCATATATATATATATATATATAATTATATATATATATATATATTATTTATAAAGGTTAAAAAGCTAAACAGTGACATTGAAATAACCTAATTTTGTAAATCACCCAAAGCTACAGCGACACTGCATAGTTTGGCATGCTTAAATCCCATACCATTTGGTGGGCAACATTTTGTTGAAATTCATTACAAGCCTAAACTCTGTCGAAGTGTCCTCTCTGAAGGGAAACGTAGGACGCACACTGCAGGAAGTACTCAAGAGAGTGTGCAGTTTTAGCAGTCTATTGGAAACATGGTCCCGTGCCTCTTTCTCATATATATGTCCCCTTCTTCTATCCTTCCATAATTTAACTATGTCAAGGCGAGAAGGCATGCAAGAATCAAATCATGAATACTCTCCACCCTATATATACCCTTTAATTTGGACCAAGCGTCATCCAACAATATATGCAAATATTACTAGTATTTTTTAAGAAAACTAGCGTCATATATTTATAATATTTCAATATAGTGTGAAAATATTATACAAAGTAATAGGAGTAACAATCATACAATTCTAAACTTAAAATTACTTACAAGTTGAATTGTAATAATGACATTAGTTGCGAGAAAATCATGCGTGCGTCACTAGCTCCACCTCTCCTCCCTCAAAAGCATAACACTTAGCTACCCCACTCAAATGAGTGCATAAAAATGAGTTTAGCAAAACTTAATCCATCCAAAATATTGGGCAGAAAAAATAACCCAATCTCAGTAGTGCGAGGTATATATTTCTGTGTTTTTCATTTTCTTTTGTTTTGTTATTTTGATAAAGGAAGATACCACTCGGTTGAAAATAGGTCTTTCATCTAAAATCAGGGTTATATTAACTCGCTAGTAAAATGTTCAACTTACTCATGACACGAATTATGAATAAGAAGGATCATGACTCCCTTTTTTTCTTAAACTTAATAATCTGTTTTGGCCTACTTAAAATTAATCAAATCTTTAAATTTTGACATATCTAATCTAGTGAATCTGTTTGTAGCAAAGCATGTCCATTGTATATACCTAGCCGGGTTCATCGGAAGCCAATCACGTGAAACTAGTACTTTCATACTACCACTAATTAGTCCCTCTAGCTACGATACAAGAAAATTACATCTGATTGACTAATTAGCAGCATTTCCATCTTGCAGTTGGTTGTTGTAATTACTCTCCTACACTTACCTAACCAAGTCAATGTAGTGGCTGTAATGTATGAGGGAAATTAATTTGCATTTGCTGCTAAAGAAAATCATATATACCGTCCTCCAGGACAAGGACCTCCACCATTTCAAGATGACATGTTTGAGGGAGTATTTATTGATGCGTAGTGGTGTCTAAGTAAGATGTCACATTAGTACAAAATTAATATAATTTGACCTATAATACTTGGACAGATTCGCCACTATTAGCTGATTAGCTCTTTGCCATGGTACAATCAATTATATAGTTCTAGTTCTCCGTCCTATATAACTCTTCTTAGCTTGTACAGTAATTACCAAGAAAACAAAAGTAAAAGGAGGACAATCAAGAAAACTCTCTCTGGAGAGATCCTTTTGCTTTTATCTTTAATACATTGATTTATTTGTGCTATTTCTAAGCCAACGGTTTGTATATTGGTCTCTCTGAATAAAGGAAGAAAACAAATTAAAAGAAAGATCCACGAGTAATTAGCTATCAATAAGTTATGTCACACAGCTAGGCTATCTAAATTATGTTCATTAAACGAAAGGGTCACATTCACATTCACATTCACATTCACATTCACTATCACTCCCTCTAACCTCTACTTAATTTATTGCTTGTGAAGTGGTCATAACAACCCCTTCTATAGATTGTTATCTCCACTAAGTGGTCACAAGAATGTGCAGAGCAGCCCCATTACGTCGGAGTATATAATTCATTGCATTATGCTCTCACAAGTGGAATGTGAAAGTGAAACACAACAAAATTTGCAAGAGTTATGTGCGAGGCAGCACTGTATGGATAAACACTTGGGAAATGCGCATTTTTCTGCTAATGCCCGACTCCTCAAACTAATATATATACATATGGGAAATGGATGTCATAGTATTTTGGTGAGAATAAGGCTATAGTGTCAAATTGCGGTAGGTAATTCAGTGGACCTTTCTTTCTGGCCTCTGCCCATCACGTGTACTGAGATACTAGCTAGAAACCAACACATTATGATTCATAAATTCCTAAGCATGACGCCAAAATAGCATCAATATAATACCCGCTCCTAGAAGAAGTATCTATGCTTATCATATGTTTGTACTTTTTTTGTTTCAAACGCAATATTCATTCTTTCCATTTAGTAGACAAGAATTCCTTTTTAGGAGTATACCCGAGACATTCTTCTAATAAAATAGAGCTATAATTTGCTCTTCACCTTTATCTCGTCTCATCTTCCACTAAAATGTACTATAGACAAGCTATGTTGCATGGACTTTACTATATGTAACTGATCATTCCGTGCAATTTTTCTATTTTTGGTGTATTTTTGAAGAATTCTTACAAATTATCCTTGCTCGAATTACTATTGACATGAGTACATTAAGGCAAATATAGGTTCATACCATATACGGAGTACTAACATAACAGGCAACACAATCCGAATGAGGGGAAAAGTGTAAAGTATATTTGAAATGGTGTAATATTTCGTTTTATTTCATGCATCATCACTATTCATTATGAAAAGCTTTAACTAGTACAGTAGTTGTATTTATTAGCTTCTTGCTTTTACATAGCATGTGAACAAAGCACGGACTTAGGAGTTGGGAGCCAAAAACCTATTCATACTATTCCTCTTGTGATTCTGCTTCTTAGCAAGTTGGTATCCATAAATATTTATTACTGTACTTGCTACTCTTTCTCCTCCATCCACTTCTTTTTTTGTATAATATTCTCAATTCTTGAACTGTTTCCATATAGTATCTAACATTGTTTGTTTTAAACAGATGAAAAGAATGAGGCCGAGGGGTTATTCCATCTTGTGCCTCTTCTTTTATGGGGCCGCCTTTGTTTCTTTTCTTTCCCTTGTTTCACCTTATGGTAATCTCTCTTTTATCTTTCTTTCTTTCTCTCAGGCTTTACATTATACTATTTGAATAAACAGTAGTAATAGTTATAGTGGCATAAATGGCTTCTTGTTGCTACTTGCTACTAGTTAATTAAGACTATTAACAGTTGCGAATTCTACATTTCATTGCAGATGGGCCACTATATGATTCTTCAGCTTACACCGAGGTAACAACATAGCTGATACATCACTGGCATTTTATTTTTCAGTGATTTATTAATACCAATACTTCACAAACGAAAAGTTTTTGGTCTCGTAAATAACTTTGTTACGCAGATGCAACCGCATGAATAAATTTCAGTAGGATCAAAGTGGTACAACTTACTATATGCATAATGCATCAGTTTTTCTTTCTTTTTTCATGAGGAATCATGTAGGCTATAGCCAACACAAACTTGTTTTGACTGAGGTAGCTGTTCTTTTCTGTATGTGTGTGTGTGTGTGTGTATATATATATATATATATATATATATATATATATATATATATATATATATATATATATATATATATATATGTATATATAAATAGTCTTAAGCTTAAGCCAGTCGTTGCAACTACACACAGGCTAATAAGATGCTCATTTGACAAGTTCCTATGGTGTACATCTAACGTGGATGAACTCCAAATGCATTAGTAGTATTGTCATTTCGAGTCTAACAGATTGTATTGAGGTGTTAACAATATCTACAAGGCAATGACTCGTTCTAATTTTGATCTTTATGTATTTACTTCTTGTGTAGTGCAAACTTTACCCGGAGAAGGCACTTTATGATGGCGGAGTTTTAAAGAATAAGTTGCCTGAGTTTCAGGGGATTACAGGGGTGGATGGAAAAACTGTCCATGTACCTATTCTCACATTGCAAGATATCACCCCTGGCTCCATTTATTCCTTTTCCAGTTGAGTTACTTCTTACTAGTATTAGTGAAATGTCTTTTTCCAGCTTTATTCCAATTATGATATGAAGATTGATGCAAGGTTTTAATCTCATCGTATATTTGTTTTGACAGCTTGGATTAAGATAAAAAATGTAGATTCTGCTCTTGTGACAGTAAGCTTGGGTGACAAAGACACAGAAGAAATGTGTGTAGGCACTGTAGATGCTAAGAATGGATGCTGGTCCTTCCTTAAGGGTGGATTTGTAGCTTCTACACTTAATTTATCTACCATATATTTTAAGGTGCTGATATTTTAAGTATCTGTCATGAGTAATACATATAGTTATCTTATACATTTGTCGAATAAGTGGTGGAAAAACTGAGGAACTATATTTCTAAGTTTTTCTTTCCTATTGCAGAGTTCAGGATCTTCAGATCAAGAAGATATAGAAATAGAGATTGCTAGTGCTTCATTGCAGCCTTTCACTGAGCAGCAATGGATGTTAAATCAGCAAACAAAAATTAACATGGTAAATATTGAGTAGTGCTTTCTGTGACCTCATAGGATTGAAAATTAGTTTGAAACCAAATGATTTGTGAAACAAACATTGATTCAGGCAAGGAAGCGCGCTGTTACTATCCACGTGTCAGATAAACAAGGAGTTAGACTTGAAGGTGCATCACTGACTATAGAACAAGTTTCCAAAGATTTCCTCTTTGGATCTGCTATTGCATATACCTTTATTGGTAATACCCCCTATCAGGTTTGTCTAAACAGTCCATCACATTGCAGTAGAGATGGATCCAACATTAGGCAGTAGGTGCATGGTTTAAACTATTTTACTTGTTTAATATTTCTATACACTAAGAGGTGGTGCACGTATGTTTTTAAATCTTGGATTCGCCTCTGCTCAACAGAACTGTGGTTTCATTTCTATCTGACTCTAAATATATGAGCTTTATTCCTGTTTCAGAACTGGTTTCTTAAGCGATTCAATGCTGCAGTTTTTGAAGATGAAATCAAGTGGTACACCACAGAGCCCAAACGGGGGCAACTTAACTATACCTTAGCAGACCAATTGCTGGAATTTGTCCGAAGAAACCAGATCACAGTTAGAGGTCATAATATTTTCTGGGATGACCCAAAATATACACCAGGCTGGGTGCAAAATCTGACAGATTCTGACCTGAAATCAGCTGTAACCTCCAGGATTCAGAGTCTTATGTCCAAATACAAAGATGAATTTGTTCACTGGGATGTTAATAATGAACTGCTTCATTTTGATTTCTATGAGCAAAGGCTGGGACCAAATGCTACACTGGAATTTTACAGGACAGTGCACCAACAAGACCCTTTGGCAACCTTGTTCCTCAATGAATTCAACGTGGTAGAAAATTGTGATTCTAAGTCCACTGTTGACAAATATATCTCAAAAATCAGGGAGCTAAAACAAGAGGGCATGGCAATGAATGGTATTGGCCTCGAGGGTCATTTTGGAGCCCCCAACCCACCTCGAATAAGAGCTATTTTGGATAAATTAGCAACATTAGGGCTTCCCATTTGGCTCACAGAAGTTGATATCGATGATGTATTTAGCAAGGAAACACAGGTGAGACAGCTCTTATATTGCTTGATTCCTCCAATATTCCTATAGTTCTCTAAAAATATAATATTACAATGGTTATGCAAAATAGCGCGCATGGTGATATTAATATATCATACCAATAATCTTAATATCCAGATCAGTCTCTGATTAAATATTGATGAGCAGGCTATTTACTTGGAAAAAGTATTAAGGGAGGCCTTCTCACATCCAGCAGTGGATGGGATAATGCTGTGGACTGCCATTAGGAGAAACAAATGCTACAGAATGTGCCTTACAGATCCAGACTTAAAAAATCTGCCAACTGGAGATGTAGTGGACAAGCTTCTGAAGGAGTGGGAAACTGGTGTTCTGAAAGGCCAAACAGATGAGCATGGTTCTTACAGCTTCTATGGGTTCCTTGGTGATTACAAAGTCACTGCTAGTAATGGAGGTAAAGTTGTGGATGCAGCATTCTCACTTAGCCGCAGCGAAGAGACTAAGCATTTTAGCATTCAGCTGTGACTAGTGGTAATACTCATGCAACTGTGATAATATGTGCAACCACAGCTCAAAGCAAAGAATTAACACTAATCAGAGCACTAGCATACTGCTATTCCTTTTCTTCTCAAGTTCAGAGGAGAAAAGAATATACAAGATGTATTGATCCAATGGCAAGTTTAACCAAGAGAAATATCGTTATTAATTCTAGCATTAAGTACTACATACTCCTCCTGGATCTTTCAAGTTCAAACTTATCTTTTTAGGCTGAAGCCACAAACCAGCTTAGTTCCTTTTGAGTAAACAATGCAGACTCAGCAACACTTGGAAATAATAATTATTTCTCTCTACCATTTTATCCACTTTTCCCCTCTATAAAGAAAATAAAAGTTGTTTTCTTGTTTTGATTTAGTAATTACTAACAAACTACTATTAAAAAACAAACAAAAAATGAAAAATAAGTTTATTAGTTGGCCAGGTTGGGTTACAACTCATTGTATAACGCAAATTGACCCAAACTCATGTTCATTCCAGCAGACACTGGGCGGGTTCACAACTCATGTATTGGCTCAACCTGTTTTGACTCATCTAAATTTGATCCAAGCCGCTCATGTAACATCGTCTGATACAAATCGCTGGCCACACCAAAAAATTGAAACTAGTACAGCATTATGGTTTGGCATTCTGACCTAAGCCATGACACATACTTCCACATGTTTTATATCAAACAGTGAAGGTAAATGTAAGAAGCAGATTTCATAATCCAAATTAAGATTTCAGGACTAGCAGAATGATAATTCAAAGTTGGGGCATATGTTTGGTTGTAAGGATCACGGAATTTGAAAGACTGGCTTCAACTACCTTCTTCTATTATACTGACAAGTAGAAGTGTATTTAAGATTCCAAGTTAGTACGTATAGTTATCATTGAACACACAATTCCTTTCTGGCAACTGGTTCGAACTTATTAAAAAAGAGTTCAACATTGATCACAGGACAGTATAGAGAAATTTTATAATTTCGTATTACTTGTGCTAATTATAGGTAATTTTTGGTAGCACACAATACACGTTAACTTATACGTTAACTCATTTGGTGATGACAGTGCTGGCATCTGTAATCACCAAATGAGTTTGCAAGCTATTCAGCACTAGAAGCAGATTAAAATGTAATCCTGATACACTCATGAGTGCAAGAAGCCAAAGAAGAGTAGTCTGAATGTTCTGTCAAATAGACAAGGCTGGTGGCTTGAAGGGGGTGCTTGTTATAATATACAGAAGAAGCTAATCTATGTACACTCCACGATTAAGAGAACATACTAATAGAAAACTAAAAATACCAAAATTTTGACATACCCAAGTAAGAATTACAAAATTTTGATAAGATTAGTGCCTGGATTGATAAAGTTCCATACTTTCTCTGCCTCTGTTTACTAGATCGTCAACTATGGGATCTTGCATTAGGTGCCCCTGCTTCATAGCCCACTCCAACACCATGTATACATTATCCTCACCTAATGCCTCACTATCAGGAACATGCATTGCGATGTAACTCAAGAGAATCAGAGAAGGAACCTGAACCTTTTTTTCCCCAAAGTAAATCAGTGGAACTAGGTGCTTGGTGCCTCCTGCCTCAATTATAGCCTTGCAGTGATTGACTCTAAGGAAATTGTCCGTGCAAGCAAATTTGTTAAGAGCATCTGCTGCTTCACATGTTACATCCGGTTCCCTATCATCTAGTAGTTTCACCAATGGAGTAATGATTCTTGACTCAGTTGCTCGGAAAGTCCTAGCGAGGTGCCCTATTGATCGGATGCTGGGACCGAGCAGCTCTGGGTCTTCCTTGTCGATGATTCTCAAGAACTGCTCTACCACAGCTTTTGCAGCCGGTGCAGTTGGCTTGAAAGCATTGCGTCGCAAGTCTGAGTTTTGCTCAGCTACTGCTGTGATCTCCATTAGTGCCATGGCCGAATGAAATTGTACTTCATCAGGTCCCTTCTCCAGCAAAACTGCTAAGCATAAGAGTGCTCTTGATTCTGTGATACTGCTGCAAATCGCAACATTTCCTGCGCAAAGGTACCTAAGTGCTCTGGCAGCCATCGCCTTCATTTCAGCCTTCGTAGCAGGATCTTCATTCTCCCTCTTCCCCTTAATGCTAGTCCCTGACAAAGCAACTTGCTGGTGGTTCTTCTGCTGATTCTGATGTTGTTGCTGTTGCACTTGGATGTGTTGTTGGTTAGGCTTGGGTATATTGTTGGTCATCATAGAATTTTCGCTCGACTTCATGGCCAACATATTTGCTACCAAACTATGCATTTGGCTTGTTGTTTTTTGATCACCCATAGGGTGTGAAATAAGACTATCACCCATTGGGTGTGGAGTATGACTACCATCTACATCACTAGTTTTGATTAATGTACTAGTAGTAGGATTAGTATTGGCCATCACAATGTTGTGAATGGATATGTTTTGTTTGGTAGTAATAGCGTACTTACTATGTTCTTGAATAGTTTCAAAGGCAAGATGACTAACCAATAACCTAATAGTATTAGTCTGAGCAAAATGATCTTGACATTTGGGATGATGTGCAGCCAATTCTGAGATAGCCCAGGCCACCACAATCTGGACCTTCATGTTCCCATCTTTGAGGATTTTCGCAAACACTGAGCACACACCAGCATTCACAATGTGTTCGACACTTTCTGGATCACGGCCAAGTAGGCCAATGGCCCTTGATGCATTTTCTTGACCTTCCATTCTACCTTCTTTTGCCAATTTCAACAGTGGTCCAACACCACCTTCTTCAATAATCAACCTTCCATATCGATCATTGTCACGAGCCAATGAGACAAGCGAAGCAGCTGCATCGGATCGTTCATCTATCGATCCTGAACACAAAATAGCTATCTGTTCCCATATAAGACACAAAATTGGCTCATTTGCAGCAATAGGAGGAAGCCCGAGATACTCATCATCCCTATCATCAGCCGGGGTCGAAACACGAAGGAGCCAAGAAATATCACCAATAGAATTCTCAAGCTGCTGTGCAGTTTTCTTTAGAGCAGCAGTAGGGATGATAGTAAACACACGTCTCAAACCATTAGCACGGCATTTGAAAACGAGAGTAAGGGCCTTATCAAGAACTTGTTCCGTGTCATCGATGATTCGACGTGTTGGACGTTCATATAAATCGTTGCTTGAACGTGCAGCCTGTCGAAGAAGCGCTGCAAGCCTCTCTGTTTTTGCTTTGATATCCTGACAATCTTGTTGAAAACTATTAACATCGACAGCGGCCTTTGTTACTTGATCAGCTAATTGTATTGGCCTTGCTAGAATTTGTTTCACTATGTCCGCCATCACATTAATAGCGGACCTTTTAACTTATGTCCAAAAAAAAAAAAAAAAAAAAAATCAAGAACCTTATCTTGCAGAATAATGAAAATGAAATATTGGTTGAATGCAGGTATTATGATGATCCTGAAAAGGGTATTTGAATCTCACCCTCAGCCAAAGAGCTGCCATGAACGGAGGGCGAGAAGGAGGGGTGGTGATAGGGGGTGGCGGGGGGGTGGTGGTGCTAGTGATCAGTTATGGAATATGGGGTTTCGTTATGGTTAAACGCAAATGTCTCTTTAGCTGTCTACTTTCCATAAAATGAAGACTCGTACTTCGACTGTTACAACCTTATTTATAGGAAAAATGCATTTGGTTGGTTCCAAACTGTAATGTGGCACTTCTCTAAGATTTAAGTGGCCTCAACCAATAAGCTATTAATTATGGATTTAAATTATGGGTGTATTTGGTATAATGGTATTTTTTGGAAAATGTTTCTGAAAAATACTTAGCTTTTTTTTGGTTGTTTGTTTGCCAGAACAAAAGGAGAAAATGTTCACTTATATGGACTTTTGCAATTATCTCTAACTCTTAATTTCACATTACTACTTTAACTAATACTTAGATATTCTTTTCAATTTTATTTAAAATTCAAAAAAAAATTCATCAAAACACCATGCGGTTTATTATTATTATTATTATTATTATTATTATTATTATTAATTATATGTTTTTGTTCTAATTTTTTCTCCAACCAAATACCGAAAGATATTTTCAAGAAACTTTTGCCAAACAAAAGTCATTTCATAAGAAATATTTTTTGAAAAATGACGTCCACCATATCAAATACATTCTACGAAATTAACTTGGTACGCCAACATTATGAAGTTGTTTAACACCATCAAATTAAAGTAACCTACAAGAAGTAAATGTCTATCTTAAGTTTATAAATATGGTAATTTAAGAAGTGAAATTAATTAACCTATTCTATCAGGTTATTATACACTGATGTCTCTGTATTGGTCGATTTCTTTTCGATCACGATAGATGTGTTCGATTGTGCGACAAGGCCATGATTGGTTCCGAAGGCATATCTTGAGAAGATCGATGTGGAATGACTTCGATGAAATGGTGTGATCGTTTATGTCATGGCGCGATCGGAAAATTCAAAGACAGTTGTTCTCATAGATAGCGCTAACTGGTCTTATCCCACTTTTATCGGAACGGAACCAGCGTATTCCATGGGATGTGGAGAACTGTTGAAGAAACATGAGAAGTCAGAATTCTTTTAGGGTTGGTCACCTCCACTTCAAACTATAAATAGACCTCATTTCTCCAATTTGAGGAAACGTTCAGCAGAACAAAAGAACAACACTATTTCTACCCACCAACTATATTATTGTTCACTATACCATTGTTAATTTATTGTCATTATCAAAGCAACCAACGTATTATTAAACATCAATCGTGGTTTGGTTCACACGTGGAAGAAGATTCATCTCTTTCATCGAAGCACCAACCTCCGATTCTTCAATACAATAAGCTTTAATCGCTTTATTTATTTATTCACTATTATTCCGTTGTTTGCATGCTATTTCCATTATTCGGTACTTTAATTCATCACAGTCGATCTCATTAATCTGTTATCGTTACCTTGGTCGTATAGTTAGTCCATTATTTAATTTGCTTATTAATATCGAACACATCAATTGAATCGCTGCTATTGCTTTCTGATCGTATTGTTATCTGATTGAGTGCATTTCCATTAATCGCATTTATTTATCGTTATATCTAAATTTGTCATCGAATCTGGTTAAAATCAAATATTCGGCATCGAACGAAATTAACACATAATTCATCTTCGATAGAAATTCGTCCTAAATCAGATCATCGTAAATTGCTAATTCATTATTTGCCTTAATTCGTCTGTTTACGTCTGCCTTCGAATTGTTCATTCTGATTATAACATCGGATTCTCATATTTATGCCTTCGAAACTGATATCTGCATTGTCTTCGAATTAGAGCCTTGAAAATCGACTACTTGTCAACGTAAACCGCCCATCAATCGATCGAATTGAGATATAAATGGTCGCCTTAAACTCAACTAAATATAAATTTAATTGTAAAATCTGAAACACATTTTTAGGAAATACAGTCTCTTATCAAAACTATATGAGATACTATTAAGTTTTCAAGTTTTATCAAGAGTATGTGTAATACTAACAGCAGTGCTATTCTATGCAAAGCCATCTAGACAGATTGAACTCTTGACAAATATTCATGTACGATCATGTCAAAGATTAATCGGCAACTGAAAGAATGGAGTAACATACGTTAAGACGATCACTTTTATTCTTTTACAACGGTTTGGATTATCTTGTTACTTGTATCCACTATTTATGATTCTTTTTACCTCCAATTTCTTATATTGGAGATATATATGGCGAAAAGCTTTCATGCAAAAGTATGACCCCATAACATATTTTCTTCAGCGTGTGGTCATCCTCAATTATTATAATCTGCAACTAACAAGAAAAAACCGTTTTGCAGCATCACCTGTCATCGATCAAGCGAAGTACATGTTATGCACTACTTCTCTTTTGTTGTTGTGTCAACTGTGATTACTGACGCAGCACACAAAAGGTCCTGGCGGCAGGACAAAATTTAAACGTACTAGGCTACGTAGTCAGTATTTGTCAAGTTAACATAGTCAAACATCATTTAATGCTGTAATCAATTGTTCATATTGAGCGTGTGTTTTTACTTCCGGAACCGAGCATGCAAACATTGGTAGATTCAGAATTTGACCTTATTCACGATTTTAGGATAGCCACTAATTAGGTTCTAAATTTAATTTCTGCACAATTTAATAAATTTCTTAATAGTATATATATAGATGATTTAGACCAAAGTTATCGAATTCTGCTGAATTGTATTCATGCAAGCCTACCTCCCCATGCATGCACAAGTAGGCTCTCTTGTTGCGCCAGTTCGGTCTTCCATTGGGCTATCTCTTTGATCCAGATTGAGAAGTAAGCGCCTCTAAAATTGACTATGTGTTAGTTTTGAGTTTAGGAGTAAAGCAATTCTAATTAGGAAATTTTCACATTTTGGAGCATTACATATAAAAATTCTTTACCTTACTGAATATATGTTCAACCCCTAATTAATGGCCCTTGTCTCATCATGCATTCGTTGTTAACGTACCCGAAGAAAATTTAAATGGAATCACTAATGCTCTATTTTATCTCATTAAGCACCCTATAAATTAGTCTCGAGGAACAATCAAAAGCAGCGATCTTTTTTTTTTTTTTTGGGCTTCGCGTCAATATTGTTTGATTGTGTTGGGGACTATAAGACACTTGTCCTACATCAGTTATGTAAGGCCCAAAGAGGTCTATAAAATCCTTGGCCACTCCACGTACCCATTGTCTTAAGATTTTAGGTTGGATGTTCAGATTCTTTCACATGGTATCAGAGCTCCCTTGCACACGACACAACCGTTAATTATTTCATATTCTACTTCTCTGTCTTTCTCTCTCAAATCAATCATCGAGCCGCTCCAGGTCCACTCATTAGCTTGTAGAGCCTATACTTTCTCCTCCTTTTACTCAAAACTCAATCCTGTTGGGCCTTCTTTCTTCTCAAAAATACTCATTCCTGTTGGGCCTCTTTGTCCCCCATGGAATGTGTAAGAGCTACCAAAGGAGTTTATAAAGTCCTGGGTCGCTCCACTGTTGCCTTAAGATTTTGGGTTGGATGCTAAGATTCTTTCGCAAATTGTATATATTGTTTTCACCTAAGATATCCCGCAAAATGAAGGCCCTTCTGATGATTTTTCTCCACAAATTGTACATACGGTTTTCACCTGAGATACCCCGCAAAATAAAGGCACTTCTGATGATTTTTCTCCCTTGATAACTTTCCAGAAATGTTACCACTAATTACAATATCCTTACAACTTGATCTACAATAACCCTAGACATGAATTTAGTTAGGATCCAATATTGGCTCTTCGCTAATGAATTGTGTATGGGTTTTCTTTCTTTGCCGTTGAAAGCAATACGTTTGAGGTTTGACCAAGGAAGCAAGGATAAAAATCAATTTATCATGATTAATAATAGGATGGGGAATGGCCCATACACACGTTTCCGTCACTGGCTTCTTACTTTAATTTTAAGCCATGTAAATACTTGGAATCGAAAGCTCTCAATAACTTTACTAGCGCATGCCATGGATGCTACTACCATTTTGGTAACAAAAATAGAAGAAGATATATATTGATAAGCTTCCAAATACCGAAAAGTCCACTCGCGAGGACAGTCTCGACATGTCATGGAAAGCTTCGCCATGTCCTTTGGAAGGAAATGATTTGAATGGTTATGGCTTGCTATTCATTTCCAGGAAAAGAACAAATTACCATATTTATTCTCGTAGTGGTTTCTTTCAAGCGACGAGGCAATTTTCCTAATTGCTGCTTTTACATTTTCTTTTTTCATCAAACTATATACGCAGTATTATAAAATTCCAAATCAGCCAATTGAGCAAAAATTACATGACTCAATCACATCCATGTAGAACCAAATTAAAGCATATAGTATTCGTCATCAGCATCTCATTTTCATCTATTTTGCTGCTGAACCAAAATCTTCTCTCGTCTCATATTGGATATATGTAAAACTGAGTGGTTATTCTAGAAAGATTTGGGAGAAAGAAAGAGTTGTTCTCAGGTAACGTGGGGAGGGAGATTAGTTTGCCACTGTTAACATCTTTTTGGTTAATCAAACAAAACTGGTTCATTAGATTATTAAGAGTGCATATGCATGTCAAGGTTGTAAATGGAAATCTCATGTGCTGGAGGAGCCAGATCCCACATTGATAAACAAAATCAGTAGTTTCTAATTATGTAAATAAGTTGCTGAGTGATTCCAGTAATAAAATAATCTTACTTCTAAAAGGAGTATCATTTCTACAATCTACATTATCTGGAATAAGTTGAGCACATAGCTGATAAGTTGGTATTTTACCAACTTAAATACTACTTTAAGCTTTTGTTCTTGAATCCAAAAACAATAATATGTGCTATTGATGCCGTGAATTGCTTAATTTCAGGTTATGACGAGTGTAAACGAGTCGTTGATTGAAAATGAAGTAAAAGAGCAAGGATTAGAGTCAAGAGATCAAGATCGGAGTCACAGAGCCAGGCGCCCCGCCTAGCTCGGGCGCCCGCCTGAAGAAGCCACTGCCTAAGAAGAGAAAAATGTCACAGGCGCCCCAGCTGGCTAGGCGCCCCGCCTGAATTGCAAGGCCACTAGGCGCCCCGCCTGGAATGGAAGAGGTTCAGGCGCCCAGCCTAGAGCAGGCGCCCCTCCTAGCTGGCACACTGTCTAAAAGAAGAAGAAATGGCTCAGGCGCCCCACCTAGCCAGGCGCCCCGCCTAAAATACGGGTTCCTGATCTTCTATAAATACTAAAAGCTAGGGTTTTAGCAGGGGCCAATTATTTACATATACTCTAAAGGTTTTGGGCGATTTTGGGAGCCAAGTTGGAGACTTAACATTATTTTTGTAAGCTTCTAAACTTGTATCTTTGAATATTGATTAATATATCAATCCAAAGTCTATGTTTGATTTCAATCCATCATTTTATTACATGTTGGTTGTTTTGATTCAAACCCTAGTTATGAGTAGCTAAATCCATAACTAGGGGTGTAAATATGTTATAGTGATAGAAAATCAATGGGTGTTGTTCCATTTCACCAACTATAACACAAGTAACAATTATCCAACTCCCCATTACAATAACATCAAAATTCCAAAATCCATGATATTTGGGATTTCTTGTCTACATTGCTAGTTAAAGACTCGGAAGAGATTAACTAGTGTAGAATAGTGGAGTTGGCGAGGATTTGAGTTGATAGGATATTTGTGTAGACTAACTCATCTAAAAGGAGTTACGCTCGGAAGAGGTCTCCTTTCCTCGGGTCATTGAGTAGTGCTTTAAGCATTCAACTAAGGCTTTGACAAGCGGGTTGTGAAAGATCTCTCTTAGGCCGGAAGGATTATAGAGATCACGATTGGAATGCTCGACCATAATTATACTTGTGTTGGGGAAGTGAAGTAAAGACACCCATTAGTTGGAAATCACTATTAGTTGGTTGCACCCCTAGTCTAGTAATATCGAACAACTTACTCGTTAAATTGCTTACACTTTAGAATTAATCATAGTTTTCATGAAACAAATCATACTTCTAGGACTCAACACTAAACCTCATTTGAATATCTATTTACAACTCTCTCACTTAACGTGCTAGTTCCCTTGGGAAATCGACCCCGACTCACATCGGGTATTATACTTTGACGACCGCCCTTCACCATTAATGTTGTAAGATTGAGCGTGGATCAAATTTTGGCGCCGTTGCCGGGGAACTACGGTTTTAATATTGAGTTGCATTAGTTAATCAAAGTTGTTTAGTTCGCTAGTCCTAGCATTTTACTTTTGGTTTTGGTTTTCCCTTGTGTAGGTAAAACATGGCTTATCGGAGAAATCCTAATCGGAACTTGCGGAACCCCAATTACAACCATTATTACAATCAACAACATGGGGATCCGCAAGGTTATGAAGAGCAATATGATGAAGAGTTCCATGTAGAACTCAACCAAGAGGGCTATCCATTCCATGTTGAACAAGTGGATGAAGACGAGATACAAGAGGAAGCTAATGATCCTCAAGTGGAGAATGCGAACCCTCATGATGACAACCCTTTTGGCCAAGCAAATGCGGGAGTCCAAGCAAATGAAGAAGAAAATCTTGGAGGAAATGAAGGTGTTGCGGGTAATGCTAATCGGGGTGGCAACAATGCAAACCGAGGCGGCCGAGGTGTGAACCAAGGGGGTCGAGGTGTAAACCATGAAGGTAGAGCAAATGTCAACCGAGGGGGCAATGCCAATAGAGTTAATGCTCGCAATGTCAACCGGAACCAAGAGTATGGTAGAGATGCTCGAGACTATCAACAAGAGTATGCTAGAGGTGCTCGGAACTATCAACAAGAGATGAGAGACTATGAAGATGAGGAGGAGGTTGAGGAAGAAATTGATATGAATTGTTTTGCAAGTGCCATAGTTCCTCCCCCTATTCATGGCAATGCTAGCTTTAGCATCCCAAATGTAATTCTTCAAGGTCTTGAACAACATGGGTGCTTTGGTGGTAGTAAGAATGAAGATGCAAATGATCACTTGAGGAATTTTGTGCAAACTTGTAACCTCTACAAGTCGGCAAGAGTGTCGGAAGAATCATTGAGGTTGAGAGTGTTCCCTTACTCTCTCACCGGAAAAGCTAAAGAGTGGTTGAACAAGTTGCCGAGAAATTCCATCTTCACTTGGCAAGAGTTGGTAAAACAATTCCTTGGGAAGTTTTCACCAAAAGGGAAGCAAGCGGCGTTGAGAGATAAAATCTACATGTTTGAACAAGAGGCATCCGACTCTTTGACCGAGGCTTGGGAGGCTTTCCAAGATGGGTTGCTCCGGTGTCCCAATCATGGTTTCAATGGGAACATGTTGTTGCAAAGCTTCTACCAAGGTTTGAACAAGATGAACCAATCCGCCTTGGACACCTTGTGTGATGGTGTCACCATGGACAAGAGGTACGAAGAAGTAAAAGATATCCTAGACAAGGTGACCAAGCGCTCTCAAGAATGGCAATCAAGAGCTAAGAACCCGGGAAGAGAAGTTGGGATTAGTCCAATGATGCTAGAAAGACTTGAAGCCCAAGATGAGAAGATGGCAAGAATATTGACGTCGGTGGACCTTATGAACAAGAACTCAAAGGCCGATAGGGAGGCCAATGAAAAGAGAGTGCACAAGGTGGAAAATATCCACACTACAAATGCCGGGCATCAAGTGGCCCCAATGGGTTATGTTACTCCCGGAGGTGTTCCTATGACCCTTCTCCAACATGGGCAAGAAGGATACTATCCGGAACAATGCTATCAAATGCAAGAAGGAGAAGAGGTAAATTATGTGAGCAATTACCAAGGGCAAAGAGGGTATGATCAAGGTGGTTATCAAAGACCTTATCAACAACCCTACCAACAACCATATCAACAAGCCTATCAACAACAAGGGCAATGGAGGCCAAGTCAAGGAAGAGGTAGTTGGAGTAACAACCAAGAGGGGAGAGGAGCCGGTTCTTCTCAACAATATGCTCCAAGACCTCCGTCTAAGCAAAATGATCAAGAAGCAAAGACTACCACAAAATTGGAAGAAATGATGAGTCAAATGCTTCAAAATCAACAAGGCATAAAGGAAACCATAACATCCCATACAACATCAATCAAGGAGCTTGAATCACGAATGAGTCAATTGGCTCACCAAGTCAACCAAAGGCCGCATGGTACGCTACCAAGTGACACGGTAGTAAATCCCAAGAAGAGCGGAAAAGATCAAGTCATGGCAATAAAGACTCGAAGCGGCAATGAATATGATTATCAAAAGGCCAAGAATGATGATAATGAAAGGTGGAACATGCAAGGCAATGATGAGGGTGCCGAGGAACATTCTAATGATGCTATTGGGGATGAAGTGTTGCAAGAAGAAGAAGGGCAAGGTGAGGTGTTTGTACAAGACAATGATGATGATGTTCAAGAAATTCCCAAGCCTACACCCCAAAACACCACTACCCAAAAAGCTAAACCAAAGAAAACTCCACCACCCAAAGAAAGCCTTTCCATTCCAAGCTCCTTTCCAAAAATTCCCCTTCCATTCCCACAAAAGAATAACAAGCAAAGAGAAATCACACATGCCAAAAAGATATGGGAGAAAATTGCAAGCACTTCAATCAATATTCCATTGGTTGATGCATTGGGACAAATGCCCAACATTGCTAAATTCATGAAAGATTTGGTGACCAAGAAGATGTATGGAGATTTCGAGACAATCAAGGTGACGCATCAAGTGAGTGCAATTGTGTCAAAACATATAGCTCCAAAGATGGAAGATCCCGGGGCTTTTACCATCCCATGCACAATTGGTGGAAGACACTTTGAAAAAGCTTTGTGTGACCTAGGTGCAAGTATCAACTTAATGCCATATGCGGTGTATAAAACACTGGACACCAAGGCACCTAGACCAACAACCGTGAACTTACAAATGGCCGATCGCTCAATGAAGAGTCCGATTGGAATTATTGACAATGTGTTGGTGAAGGTGGACAAATTCGTCTTCCCGGCGGATTTTGTGATTCTTGATTGCCCCGTGGATTTTGAAGTACCCATCATTCTTGGGAGACCATTCTTGGCAACCGGGAGAGCTCTTTGCGATGTGGAGAGAGGTGAACTTACTTTTAGGTTCAATGGAGAGAAGGCCGTTTTTCATATTTGCAAGGCCTTGAAACAACCAATGGATAATGACGCGACTTGTTCTTATGTTGATGTTGTGGTTGATGCCCTAGTAGAAAAGGAGAGTGTCTTAGCTAGTCAAGAAGACACGTTGGCGGCGGTGATATGGAACATGGATATAGAAAATAAAGAGAGTGTAGCGGAGGTAGTGAAGGCATTGGAAGGCCTTGGATCAAAACCCTATGTACCTAAAAAGCTATCCCTAGACCTTGAGAACCGAGAAACACCACCAACAAAACCATCCATCGAAGAACCACCGAAACTTGAATTGAAAGTCTTGCCATCCCTTTTGAGATACACCTTCCTTGGTCCCAACTCCACTCTACCCATAATCATCTCATCTCATTTGACCAAAACTCAAGAATCCCAACTTGTTGAAGTAGTGAAGAGGAGGATTAAGGCTATAGGATGGACCTTGGCGGATATAAGGGGCATTGATCCGGGGGTATGCACTCATAAAATCTTGCTTGAAGAAGGGTGTCGGCCAAGTGTAGAACACCAAAAGAGATTGAATCCTCCTATGCAAGAGGTAGTGAAGAAAGAAATCATCAAATGGCTAGATGCGGGTGTGATAGTTCCATTGTCCGATAGCAAGTGGGTGTCACCCGTGCAATGTGTGCCCAAGAAGGGGGGTATGACGGTGATTCTAAATGACAAGGGTGAGTCCATTGCAACTAGACCCGTAACCGGGTGGAGAGTGTGTATGGATTATCGAAAGCTCAACACCGCTACAAGGAAGGACCATTTCCCCTTGCCATTCATTGATCAAATGCTTGATCGGTTGGCGGGTCGTGCTTACTATTGTTTCTTGGATGGGTACTCCGGCTATAACCAAATATCCATTGAGGCCGAGGATCAAGACAAGACCACTTTCACTTGTCCCTATGGCACCTTTGCATTCCGCAAAATGCCATTTGGTCTTTGTAATGCCCCCGCCACATTCCAAAGGTGCATGCTAGCTCTTTTTCATGATATGGTGGAGAATTTTCTTGAGGTTTTCATGGATGACTTCTCGGTAGTTGGAGATTCATTCGATGATTGCTTGTCAAACTTGGAAAGGGTGCTAGAGAGATGCGAAGAAACAAGGCTTGTGCTCAATTGGGAGAAATGTCATTTCTTAGTGCAAGAAGGTATAGTGTTGGGACACAAAGTTTCTAAAAGAGGCATCGAAGTAGATCAAGCGAAAATTGAGGTGATTTCCAAACTCCCACCTCCAATGACCGTGAAGGGTGTCCGAAGTTTCTTGGGGCATGCGGGATTTTATCGCCGCTTTATCAAGGACTTCTCCAAAGTTGTGAATCCTATGTGCAAACTTTTGGAGAAGGATGCCAAATTCGTGTTTGACAAAGCTTGCTTAGAGGCTTTTGAAGAAGTGAAGAAGAGGTTGACAACCGCACCGGTAATCGTGAGTCCTAATTGGGAGCTTCCATTTGAGCTCATGTGTGACGCTAGTGATGTGGCTTTGGGAGCCGTGCTAGGTCAAAGAGTGGAGAAGATGTTTCATCCTATCTACTACGCAAGTAAAACAATGAATGGAGCTCAAATGAATTACACGGTGACGGAGAAAGAGCTTCTAGCAATAGTGTTTGCCTTTGAAAAATTCCGGGCATACTTAGTGGGGTCGAAAACAATTGTCCATACCGACCACTCCGCTATCCGGTACTTAATGGCAAAGAAGGATTCCAAGGCAAGACTCATTCGTTGGGTGTTACTTCTTCAAGAGTTTGACATTGAGGTGATAGATAGAAAGGGGACCGAGAACCAAGTTGCGGATCATTTGTCACGGCTAGAGGAAGAAGGTCGCCCGAAGGAAGAAGTGGAGATAAATGATACATTTCCGGATGAAAGGATCTTGGCCGTGTCTTGGGAACCAATCCCTTGGTATGGCGACTTAGCCAATTTCATAGTTGGGGGAGTCTACCCCGAAGACTTCACATTTTATCAAAAGAAGAAGTTGGCAAAAGATGCAAGGTTCTATTATTGGGATGAGCCCTATCTCTTTAGGGTATGTGTTGATGGAATCATCCGACGGTGTGTTGCCGAGTCCGAGCAAGAGGCCATTATGAATGGGTGTCATTCTTCGCCTTACGGCGGACATCATGGTGGAGTTAGGACGGCGGCTAAGGTGCTACAATGTGGCTTCTTTTGGCCAACCTTGCACAAGGATGCCCATGCTTGGGTCAAGAATTGTGATCAATGCCAACGGATGGGAGGAATTTCGAGAAAGCATGAAATGCCAATGAATCCCATTGTAGAAGTTGAGTTGTTTGATGTATGGGGGATTGACTTCATGGGACCCTTTGTGAGCTCTTATGGTAACAAATACATCTTGGTGGCGGTTGATTATGTGTCCAAGTGGGTGGAAGCGGTTGCGCTCCCCAACAATGAAGCCAAGAGTGTATTGAATTTCTTGAAAAAGAACATCTTTACAAGATTTGGGACTCTAAGGGCAATCATTAGTGACGGTGGGAGTCACTTTTGCAACCGTGCCTTCTCAAACCTCCTTCAAAAATATGGAGTGAAACACAAGGTTGCAACTCCCTATCACCCCCAAACAAGTGGCCAAGTCGAGGTTTCAAACCGGGAAGTAAAGAATATTCTTGCCAAGACGGTTAATGCAAATAGAACCGATTGGGCAAGGAAGCTTGATGAAGCTCTATGGGCTTACCGAACCGCATACAAAACCCCAATTGGGATGTCTCCATTCAAGTTGGTGTTCGGAAAAGCTTGCCATCTACCGGTGGAACTTGAACACAAAGCCCTATGGGCATTGAAGAAATTGAACATGGATTGGAATGATGCCGCCAATGCAAGAATCTCAAATTTGCACGAGCTTGATGAATTCCGGTTCCTAGCCTATGAGAATGCACTGATCTACAAGGAGAAAATGAAAATGCTCCATGATTCTAGGATTTGGAACCGGACATTCAAAGAAGGAGATGTCGTGTTGTTGTTCGACACCCGGTTGAAGTTATTCCCGGGCAAGCTCAGGTCAAAGTGGAAGGGGCCTTTTAAGGTGGTAGGAGTTACCCCTTATGGTTCCGTCGATTTGCAATCAAGAGAAGGCGGAAGAACTTTCCGGGTTAATGGGCATAGAGTGAAGCACTATTTGGGATGCGACGCCGAGGTTGGTGAAGTGGCGTGCATCTACCTTGATGAACCTTGAAAGGAAAAGCCAAAACCGTCGTGCCGCGACGTTAAACGAGGCGCTTCTTGGGAGGCAACCCATGCTTTTAGTATAATTAGTTGTTAGTGGTGCAGGTGTTCGAGTGTTCGTGAACTCGGGAGTTGAAAAGTGAAGATAGACAACCAAGGGAATCTCGGCTCAGGTCTAGGCGGACCTCCTTAAATGCTAGGAGGGCCGCCCAGGTAAGTACCAATGTAAAAAAAAAAAAAAAAAAAAAAAAAAAACAAAAAATATATATATAGGCAGGCGCCCCGCCCCGGCCCATTAAGCTAAAACCCGGCGGGTGAGGGGTAAAAAACACCTAAAACTCACCCATTTTTCATTCTTTCACAAATCTAACAAAAGAGCAACACCCCTTGGCCGAAAATCCCATCCCCAATCCATATTTGTCACTTCCAATCATCACCAACACACACAAATCACTTTCACTCTTCAAAGTTTACTTGAAATCGGGTATGTGCACTATAATTTTCTTTATTTTTGCTTTTAAAAGTATCTTAGAGTCCATTTAATTTTGTAGTATAATGTTCTTAGACCTAGAGTAGTTGATAATAGTTGAAATTTGTAAGAACTTGTCCCTTGTGCTTGAATGCTCCATTGGGAAGATGAATAGTTAGGAAAGTTAGGGTTGATAATGTAAAAAGTTGGAATTTTAGTGCAAGTTTGGACCCATGGCTTGACTTCCCTAGCAATTGATGTTTTACATCATTGGGAATGTGGGGAAGGTCATCTTAATGCATTGAAAGCTTATAATTGTCAAGCCATTAGTTGGGGGAAGCAAGACCTCGTGCCTAGATGTTTGAAATTGAACTTGCGCTTGAAGTTGGAGCTTGTATGCTTGATTGTATAACTTGGGCTTGTGCCGCACTTGATAATATGGTATTCTTGCGCTTGTTGATTGTGTAGCATTGTTAGGCATTCTTGAGGTAGGTTGAGTATTTGGAATTGTCCGGAATGAATTCATGTTTGGATTAAATGGGACTCTTGAAAGTGGATAGTTGCGCTTGAACTCATGTGTTAAAATCATGTCTTTTAATGCCTAGTTTTAATTGATTGAGGTGGTTTTGAAACTTGAAACTTTGCGTGCATCTTGAGTGGAAAAGTCCGGATTGCATCTTGGCTAAACACTCCCCCTGATTGCACCAGGCCCTGCGCCTAAAGCAGGCGCCTCGCCCAGCTCTGAAACTGCCTAAGCAGTGAACTGGTGTAGGCGCCCCGCCCGGGTACTTAGGCGCCCCGCCAGGCACTGTTACAGTATATAAAAAAAAAAAAAATTTCTTTTGTGTTCTTTGTTTTCCTTGTGTCATATATTTCTCCACATCTAACAAAGCTTTGTATGTGCTTTAGGTACAATGGGACAACCAGAAAAGAGAAAACAAGTCTCCTCCACCCCCTCCGAGGACGGTGCACGGGACGATGTACCCTTAGCAAACCTACCAAAGCAAGTAAGAGGAGAAAACAGATCAAAAAGGAAGCAAGATGCTTCTTCATCTCAAGCTAGAACAACAATGCCAAGGGCAACTGAGGCGACTCACATGGAAGGGGGGGGTGCCACAGAGGAATCACGGATCCAAGACAGCGGGGAGTCACCCAATGAGGAGAACTGGAGGGAATCGTTCACAAAGAAGAAAGCTTTCTGGTTGTATCTAAGGAAATACTTGGACCGGGAAGCAAACAATGAGCGGGTAATCAAGTTCAACAGTCTTGAAAAGAAGAACCCGAACATGTATAAAAGGGTTCAACAGCATGCCAATTGGGTACAAGTCCTGAGTCGACCACTTCCAAAGTCTAATGATGCATTGACTCGTGAATTTTATGCTAACTTGGCTACCAACGAGGAAGGAGACACACGAGTGTTCTGTCGAGGCAAGTATGTGGACATGACTGCAGCTGCGTTCAATGACTTCTTACATCTTGAAAACTTCAAGACGCCCGGGTTCCAAAAGAAGCTAGACTTGACTGAAAAGCAACAACGGGCATGGCTTGTACCCATCATTGGGAAAGAGTCCAAACCAAAGTGGAAACAGGTCGGTGTGCAAATCTTTAGAGGTGACCTTAATTTTGAAGCAAAGTGCTGGCATTCCATCTTGATTTCCAGGGTAAGACCGACTAGTCAGGATCACAAAGTCACTGTCTATCAAGCCGTGATGATTGCATGCCTTATGCGTGGGATAAAGATCAACTTGGGAGTAGAGATGGCAAAAGAAATAATGGAGGTAGTACATTTAGACAGGAAGAGATTTGCCTATCCACAGACATTGACAGAGTATCTCATGCATCATGGAGTGGAAGAATTCCCTGGAGATTTCTTCAGCCCAGTAAGGAAGCCGTTCGATTGGTATTCAGTTAAGGACGATTCTGCAGCCCCTTTGGCCTCTCGTGCCCCTGCTTTACCTGCCTCTCCACTGCCTTCTAGTTCACGGGCGGACATTCCACTTGATTCCGACCCTATTGCAGCTGATGACACTGTTATGAGTGATGAGCCCGAGGTCCCACCACCACCTCCTCCACCTCCAGCAGCCCCGACAGACCAGTCCATTGAGATGATCCAAACGATGAGGGCACATACTCTTGCCATCGAGGCTAACACAGCAGCCCTTGCACAACATACAGCAGCTATTCAGGCGCATACTCAGGCACTTCAGCAGACCAGGCTGTCCGTTGATCAGATGTCCGCAGTTGTCACTGGGTTATCTCGGCACTTTAATGTGCCCATGGGTCTCATTGATCCTTCCACAGCTGCTTCCACTGTGCACACTGTCCATGCTCCTCCGGCTCCTACTCAGCCTTCGCCAGCTCCGGGTCCTATCACTTATAGGCGCAAAAACAAGAACCTGGCTTGAGCACCACCAGGGAGTCCCTTTGTTACCCCCCCTTTGTCTTTCCTTTATCTACTTAGCATGCGGGACGATGCTAGAGTTTTTAGTTGAGGGAGGGGTTCGAATGTATATGTGCATTTTGGATTAGGTTGCACTTGTGGTTATATGCTATCCATGTATACATTCGAACCACTTTTGGTGTACATACATTTTATGTTGCTAGTCTAGCTTAATTTTTAGTTATGTTCCAAAGATGCTTTAGTTATTTTCTTTTTAAATAAGCCTCCGGTTTTCTTCACTTGGTTCTTTCCGGAGGTTCTTTTTGAACCAAGCATGTACATTGAACTCCTTTTGAAATGCAGTAGTGATTCATGTGATACCGTCTTATGTTTCTTCATTTTCATGGCAAATGACAAGCGAATTTGTGTTCTGATTGATATAGCTAGAGTTGTAGACTGTGAAGTTCTTTTGTTGGCTTATTGAGTTGTTGGCGTGGTCCAATTGGACCATTGCATGCTTTGCGAGTAAATGTCCATCTTGTGTGTCTGAAAAATGTACTTGAGAAATCACTTGCTTGTGTGGTGAGGCATTTTGTTCAATAAATTGTGTGGGTGACTTGAGAGTTTAAAGCTTGCCTTTAGTGTACTTTGAGACGAAATCCTAGGTGAACTTGACTTGAAACATGATTTTAGGCTTTTCCTTGGACCGCTACTATCCTAAATGGCCTACCTGTACATATTCACCCCAGCTAGCCCCTCTGAGCCTTAACCTTTCATTTGGCAGTCACTAAATTGAAACCCGAGCCAATTCTTGTGTGCTAAGGCACCAACCCTCTTTTTGGCCCTAACCTCCATGTGTGCATTGAAAAACGTGCAACTTAGGCTAAAACCTAAGTTTGGGGGAGACGGTAAAAGCTTGGAATTCCATGGTGAATGTCAAAGTGAAATATATAAAAGAAAGAAGAAAAGTGAAACAAAAGAAAGAAAAAGAGAAACGAAGTATGTATATAAAAAAAAATAAATAAAAAAAAAAAAAAAAAAGGAGAGGGAGTAAAGAAGAAGAAAAGAGAAGTATTGGATAAAGGAGGGACTAAATTGGCACCATCTCCAAAAGAAGAGTAGGATGAGCCTAAAGAAAAGAAAGAAAAGTTGCACAAAAGAGAATGAAATGATGTAGTGCTATGGAGGTGTTAGTCACTAATTAGCCAAATCTACCACACCTTAAACCAAAAGCCTACGTTACAACCTGTCAAGTCCTAATTGATTTTGAGTCAAGTGAGCCTACATTAGTGGAGAAGTACAAGAAGGGCAAGTCTTTGAGTTCTCGAGAAGCGTGCATGAAATTTCCTTGCGAGAGTGAGAGCTCAATTTGTTAAGAGTCCCAAAAGAATTTTTGTGAAAATATTTTTGGTGAGTGAGGGACTCTAATCTTTTTGGTGAGAATAGCAAGTGAGTCTTGAGCACAAGTTCAGGTGCATGACAAGGAGCATAAGCAAGTGAAGCGAGCCGACGACCTTAAGGCAAGCCTTGAAAGTCATGTGTTTCCTCTAGCCGTAGTTGATTAGACATGAGCAGTGCTTGTCAAAAGTCCATGGAAGTGATTGAGACTAGTTAGTATCAACTGACTCATTAATGCAAAATGATGTTCGTGACTTTGAATCGAGGAACATAACTGAGTCTTGAGCTTTAACTGGAACATGATTTGATCTCTTTGATTTTGAATTGCTTGAGGACAAGCAAGGACTTAAGTTTGGGGGAGTTGATAAGTTGGTATTTTACCAACTTAAATACTACTTTAAGCTTTTGTTCTTGAATCCAAAAACAATAATATGTGCTATTGATGCCGTGAATTGCTTAATTTCAGGTTATGACAAGTGTAAACGAGTCGTTGATTGAAAATGAAGTAAAAGAGCAAGGATTAGAGTCAAGAGATCAAGATCGGAGTCACAGAGCCAGGCGCCCCGCCTAGCTCGGGCGCCCGCCTGAAGAAGCCACTGCCTAAGAAGAGAAAAATGTCACAGGCGCCCCAGCTGGCTAGGCGCCCCGCCTGAATTGCAAGGCCACTAGGCGCCCCGCCTGGAATGGAAGAGGTTCAGGCGCCCAGCCTAGAGCAGGCGCCCCTCCTAGCTGGCACACTGTCTAAAAGAAGAAGAAATGGCTCAGGCGCCCCACCTAGCCAGGCGCCCCGCCTAAAATACGGGTTCCTGATCTTCTATAAATACTAAAAGCTAGGGTTTTAGCAGGGGCCAATTATTTACATATACTCTAAAGGTTTTGGGCGATTTTGGGAGCCAAGTTGGAGACTTAACATTATTTTTGTAAGCTTCTAAACTTGTATCTTTGAATATTGATTAATATATCAATCCAAAGTCTATGTTTGATTTCAATCCATCATTTTATTACATGTTGGTTGTTTTGATTCAAACCCTAGTTATGAGTAGCTAAATCCATAACTAGGGGTGTAAATATGTTATAGTGATAGAAAATCAATGGGTGTTGTTCCATTTCACCAACTATAACACAAGTAACAATTATCCAACTCCCCATTACAATAACATCAAAATTCCAAAATCCATGATATTTGGGATTTCTTGTCTACATTGCTAGTTAAAGACTCGGAAGAGATTAACTAGTGTAGAATAGTGGAGTTGGCGAGGATTTGAGTTGATAGGATATTTGTGTAGACTAACTCATCTAAAAGGAGTTACGCTCGGAAGAGGTCTCCTTTCCTCGGGTCATTGAGTAGTGCTTTAAGCATTCAACTAAGGCTTTGACAAGCGGGTTGTGAAAGATCTCTCTTAGGCCGGAAGGATTATAGAGATCACGATTGGAATGCTCGACCATAATTATACTTGTGTTGGGGAAGTGAAGTAAAGACACCCATTAGTTGGAAATCACTATTAGTTGGTTGCACCCCTAGTCTAGTAATATCGAACAACTTACTCGTTAAATTGCTTACACTTTAGAATTAATCATAGTTTTCATGAAACAAATCATACTTCTAGGACTCAACACTAAACCTCATTTGAATATCTATTTACAACTCTCTCACTTAACGTGCTAGTTCCCTTGGGAAATCGACCCCGACTCACATCGGGTATTATACTTTGACGACCGCCCTTCACCATTAATGGTGTAAGATTGAGCGTGGATCAATAGCATTGGACCAAACTGAGAAACTTGATCAGTTTCGTTAAACATGCAATGATTAACTTCCCTTTTCAGTTGTTTCTTTCAGCGGAAAAAAAATTGCTTCTTTCAGCAATATTTATGATACCATGTTTTATTTAACAGTGAATGAAAATAAATAGAAAATGGAAAAGTGCTCTCATACTGCATCGACCTATTTTAAACATTGCTTTAAATTGCAAAGTGGGTAATGCGTGGAAATTAAGAAATAGGTATCGTTGTATGATCGATACCCCACATACTGAATTTCTAATTCCCACGCCAAACGAATTTAATTATTATAAGCTTGTTAACTGGTACTCTCTCCTGGAATTGAACTTCTTGTTATTCTTTTAGTAGTGTTTAAGAGGGCAGATGCATCGTGCATATGGTGATCACGCAGTATTTTGGAAATGGTTGCACCCCATAAAGATGCAAGGTAGACAGTCTATCCTAATACAAGTATAAGTAGATGATTCTATTACTTGAATCTGTGACCAATAGTATGTGTTTTAATTTATATATGTGTAGTGTAAAGTTTATTTTACTTATCACCGTATTTTAACTTGTGGTATCAGTAACATGATTTTAACTTGTGACAGCAGTAGCATGTGATTTACTATATTTTAGATGAAGAATTTAATACTCGATCCGAAAATTGCTGATAAAGTTATATAAGTAGTTGGACTGTTAGAGCTACCTCTCTCAATTTGTGTGCGTTGTGTCTGCATATATATAGAGGTGTAGAAGAAATGGAACAGCGTCACAGTTGCTTTATCATCCCTTGTCGCACTTTCCAAAAATTCCTACAAAAAGACGAGACAGAAATGGGGAAACCAAATGTCATTAGCTTAATATGCTTGTCAATGATACTAATAGTGACAGTCATGCCACTGGTTCATGCTCTTGACAAAAGCCCAAAATCAGTGGTACACTGGTTCAAAAAACTAAATCCCCATGCAAAACAAAAGACAACCAAACTTCACTTCTATTTTCATGACATTGCTACTGGTCAAAACGCAACAGCTCCTACAATTGCTCAGGCCAACATCACATCTAATTCACCCGTTGTGTTTGGCTTGCTTAGGATGATAGATGATCCATTGACAGTAGGACCAGAGATGACTTCCAAAAGAATTGGTTCAGCTCAGGGAATATATGGTTCAGCAGCAATGGATCAAATTAGTTTTTTTATGAATATTAACTTTGTGTTCACTGATGGAATCTACAATGGTAGCACTCTGAGTTTGCTTGGCCAAAATCCCATTATGCATGAATATAGAGAGATGTCAATTGCTGGAGGCTCTGGAGTGTTCAGGCTAGCTCGGGGAATCGCTACTGCCAAGAGCTATTTCGTTAATAGTACTGTTGGTATTGTTGAGTATAATGTCATTGTGCTTCATTACTAAATCAGGATGCTTTCCCTGATTAGTTTTATCTTTCTTTGCTTTTATTTCGTACGTGTGTAAACAAGAGTGATGCATGACTTCAAAAGTATATCTGGTTAATAATTCATTGGTCATGCTGCGGGTTTACGAGCAAGCCATGTTATGTCATAAAATAAACATGATCTTTTGTGTACTTTGAGGTAACTTTGTTTAGTTATGGTCTTATGGAGTACCAAATATTTGGATTCTTTCTCATTTAATTTGAATTTCAATAAAATGATTCAGAAATTTCTCGGAGTATATTATTACCCAAACTCGGCCAGTTTAGTATGTACCACGCACTTCACAGTCTGGCAATATAACGTACAGGAAAGGCCGAAAGGGGATATCAAAGAGCAACCATGATTTACCTTTTGTACATTCAAGATTTGAATTTTGGAGGTCCTCTTTTGTATAGGTTGGATACTTCAAAGCATTTACCTCATCTCAAATATAAAAAAATAGCGGCAACTATCTTTCAAGATGGAATAAGGAGGTTGTAAAGTTGGTTATACTCCGTTAGCTCAATGTAAATTTTTTTGGGAGATGAATATAATGCTTGGTTTTTGTGGTAAAAAAAGAAAAAGAAAAAGAAAAAAGGTGAATGAAATGAATGAGTCAATAGTGAACCAGTGCCTGAGTCCAATTATTGAAAGAAATGAATGGCCAAATATTACATAACCACAATAGCCAAAATAATCCATTAACTTGAAATGGGTGATTTACAAAAATATCATTAAATTATAAGGGTGGACTGGTGGTCTTGAACATTTGCCCATCGTGTATACGTTGTAATTTATTAGTCTATGAGGAAGAAGTTCTAGGACGTTTTATAGAGACGGTGCAAATAGTATAATAGGCGAATTTGCAAAAATATGACAGCATAAGCAATGGTTTGCCTTTTTGCCTGTGCTAACAAATATTTTAGAAAAATACCCCCATTAAAATTTAATGAAAAAATTCGGACGGAAATACCTCCGTTAAAATTTTAGATCGGGAACAAGACTTGCCTTTATATCTCTCTGTTTTTCAACACTTATCCCTTCAAGTGTTGGCAAAAGGTAATACTTGCCGCACTTGGTCGCCAAGACTTACCATTGACCCCTCTCTATTTGCCAACACTTATCCTTAAAAGTGTTGGCAAAAGGCAACACTTGCCGCACTTGATCGTAAGCCTTGGCAATTGCCAAAACTTGTCCGTTCCAGTCTTTCCCTGCATTCTCGCCATATTACTTGAAGTATTGGCAAAACAGTACTTGCCTTTGAAGTTTTAGCAATTGCCAAGACTTACAAGATTTTTGCCTTGAAGTCTTGGCTTCGGGCGAAAAATGGTATTTTGGTATGATATTTCTTAGCGCAGGCATAATTGCAAAGCCTCTCCTTATGGAGGGCACGCGGTGAAATTTTTTGAGTATAATATGTGTAAACCTAGTCAAGTAGCCACTTCTTAGGATTCCATTGAGAAAGTGCATGAATAACTACTTTTGCCACTAGTATTTGGTTTCAGGATTTTTTTCTTAGTTGTATAAAAGTAGCCATTTTTTGAAACATCAACCATTGTAGGCTGAACTTCATGACTAAGGTATGAAGTCCAACTTCATCATGTAAAAGGCTGAACTTTTAGGCATAAAATGCGTAAACTTCAACCTTTGTGGGCTAAAGTTGAACTTCAACCCTTGTGATATCAGGTTCAGCCCACAAGGATTGAAATTCCAAAAAGTAGCTACTTTTTCACAATCAAGGAAAGAGTGAGTCTGAAACCAAATAGCAGTGATAAAAGTGGCCTCTAGACGAAAATTTTTACAATTCCAAAGGAGGAATCCCCAACACATGCGAAATTTTATAAAACTAGCCATAACTTATAAAAACTATATTTTATAAATAGCCACTGAAAGTCCATGATTTTTTCCTTGAAATTTGACCTTAGTCTTAAGAAATTTTTTGAAATTTCCTTGAGATTAGTTCAAAGTACATGAATATCTCGTGGGAAAGCAAAGTATGATTTCCTAGAAAATTTTTGGAACTTTAAACTATATGTTTGTAAATTTTTCTAGAGGTCTCAAAATTCCATAATAAAATTTTAAGCTTTTAGTGGCTATTGTCAAAAAATCTTCCGTATTTTTAAGTTGCAGCTATTTTATTAAAATTTTATAACTACTGGTTGTTTTTATTTTAGTGAAAAGTTATGAGGGAACGTGTCACGTTAGAGGTGAACGGTCCGAGGTGTCCTCTAATCACCACGACGAGGCTGGTCCCTCTTTTGGTAGACTTAGCTATGAATATTCATGAAGAAATGAAAAATAATTATCATGAATACATGCTATATGAGCAAATAAGGCTATTTTTTATTTTTTGTTTAGTGGGACCAAAATTTCAAGACTACCCCATATGGTGCATTTTCTTAAATTCTTAAGTCTGCACATGGCCCAAAATATTCTTTGGCCCACCTGCTAGAACAGGATAAAAGTTAGGGAGATTTACGAAAATACCCATCAAAATTAAAATATTTACCCACATCTATCCATAAGTTTCATATTTATAAGTTCTACCCATAAACTATTTACATGCCCTACTCATCTAGACTTGTATACTATTATTTATGCAGTATACCTTAAAGGTATACACCCATATCCCGACTTGTATACTATTATTTATATAATATGCCTTAAAGGTGTACACTCATGAGGTATAGCAGTTGTATACAATAATAAATAGGTAGACTGAGTAAATACTTTTAATTTCATGAGCAGTGTAATTTTTACTGGGTAGGGCTTGTAAATACTTTTAATTTTATATGTATATAGTGTAAAAACCCCCGAAAGTTAACCATATATGTCTGATTTTTATCCTTCTCATTTCATACATGTGATGTGAAGAAAGCAAAGCAATTCACTTTGTTTACTTCACCAACACACTGACCACTACACATTGTCAAGTTTCAGGTTCCAAAATGTATGTTAGTTCTTGAAACTTACACGTCCAAGTTTGTGTTGGAGCCTGGTTGATAAACAGAAACTCAGTCAATTTACTTTTGTATATTTGATTTGGCTTCCAATGTCGTTTGTATTTATCGTTTTCATTATTGTTTTTTCAACTTTTATTTTTTCTATACTCGGTCGCTCTAGAGAAGCAGTTATCTTTCTCAGACTCAAAGTATATACCCAAAGAAACTAAGAATGATTTAAAAAAAAAAAATAGACTTTAAGTCTAATTAATCAAAAATGCTAGGTCAAGAACAAGAAGTCGGAATTTTAAATAATTAATGGGACAACACTAATCAATTCCTCCACCAATATTTTGAGAGCAGCTGCAGCATTGCTTCAATTCTCTGAGAATATCGTTGACCAGAGATCTGCCAGTTTTGCATGCACCACGCACTTCACGAGACACAATAATAAACACATCGCTAATTATCTAAATGTATTGCTAAATGGCTAGTAATAAAAATTCGTAATTCTTAAAGGAGTATCATGTCAACATTTTATGGAATTTGTTGAGCACATGACATTGGACCAAACAGGGCAATATGCTAACTTTTCAGTTATAAAATGTTTTATTTATATAACTTAAATGAAATACTTGGAAAAAGCTGTCCTTAAGAATTAAGATTATATACTCCACACCGACCTATTTCGAACAATTGTTTAAATTGCAAAGTAGCTAACGCGTGGGAATAAAGAAATAGCCATGTATATATTCCCTTCATCCAGACGTTTTAACAAAAAAAGGTATATACCAAATTAGTTGTCTCTTTATGATTTCAAAACAAAATATGTTAGTTCTTTCCGACTATACTCTTAATAATTACAAAAATTCTAAAAAAAAAAGTGAATAGTCAAACGTTAAATAGGTGTAACATAGTAAAATATATATTATATTTAATGAATTTCTTAATGAACGTGAAAAAGCTAAAGACAACAACTAAAATGGGACGAATGGAGTACTTATTTAATTAAATCCTTGTTCCCACCAAAAAAGTTCAATTATAAGCCGTTGACTCGGCTCTTTTCCTGGAACTTCTTGCGATTCTGTTTGAAAAATATAATCAACTGAAATGTGGCAATAAATATGTTGTAGATTAATTGATTTTTATTATACTCTATATTAGTATTAGCTAGCTAAAGATGGTAGTTGTGTGACTCGATCTATATATATATATGGCAATATCAAAAAATGGAACAGCGTCTCAGTTCTCTTAATTATATCCATCTGACCACTACCAAATTCCTACAAGCTGAACCAAGTGAGAAAAATGGAGAAGCCAATAGTCATTAGCCTAATAAGCTTGTCAATGATACTAATGGTAACAATAGTACCTATGGTTCATGCAGCTCTTGACAAAAGTCCAAAAGCAGTGGAACGATGGTTCAAAAAACTTCCCTATGCAAAGCAAAAAATAACCAAAATTCATTATTACTTTCATGACATAGCTGATGTTCCAAATGAAACAGCTCCTATGATTGCTCAAGCCAACATAACATCAACGTCACCAGTCTTGTTTGGTATACTCAGGATGATAGATGATCCATTGACAGAAGGACCAGAGCTGAGTTCCAAAAGAATTGGTTCAGCTCAGGGAATATATGGTTCAGCAGATATGAATAATTTGGGTCTACTTATGACTTATAACATTGTGTTCACTGATGGACCTTACAATGGTAGCACACTGAGTTTGCTTGGTCGAAATCCCATTATGGATCAATACAGAGAGATGTCAATTGTTGGAGGCTCTGGAGTTTTCAGGTTAGCTCAGGGCATTGCTACTGCCAAGACCTATTTTGTAAACAGAACTGTTGGTATTGTTGAGTATAATCTTGTTGTACTTCATTACTAAATTATCACAAGGCTTTCCTTAACATTTATTTGTATTTCTATTTCTTTCCTTCTTGTTTTTCTGTGGAAACAGTAAGATGTATGACCTCAAGATCACTATCTGAAAGATGCATGTTCCTACTATATTAGTCATATCTGTATGCAATTATGATCAAGCCAGACTTGTACATTAGAAGTTTTTATTATGTTCGTTTTGTAAGCTTCTTTTTTGAGTTTTCCAAACAAATGAATGAAAGAAGCAAGTCTTTATGAACTTATTTTACTTGTCTAATTGTGGTTATTATCATTTTGCTTGTGGCTTATCCTGTAACTTGGTCTTTTCTCTTTTGGGATTTTCGCCTAGTTTCAAGAGAGGTGACTGGCATATAACATAATATGAGTAAAACTGTGTATATATATAACTTACTTTTATGGGTGTTCATATTATTTTGGTTACTCGTTTTCCTTTTTGTTTTCTTTAGGAATTTGCATTGGCCTTTTATAACTATTTAATCTTGGGTGAAACTTATTTTCCTCCACTAAGTTTACTTTAAAAATCAAACACATTCTTTAATAATGAGGTAAAGAATGAAGTGCCTTACAGTAACTCCCTATCCCTTGTTTCACTTCCAAATTCCTACAAAAAACAAGAGGCAAAATGGGGAAGCGACTGGTGACTATGAACTATCCTTGTAATCTTTTCAATAATAAGTACTTAGTACTAACTTTGACAACCATACATGTGAGTCGTGCACTTTAGGAATGTCCAAAAGCAGTGGAATGTTGGTTCAAAAAGCTTCCCAATCAAAGCTAAAAACAACTATAAATTTCATTTTTACTTTCATGACATAGTAAGTGGTAACAACCAAACAGCTCCTATTTTTGCCCAGGCCAAAATCACATCTCAGTCACCTATCTTATTCTTCAGTATACTCAGGATGATAGATGACCCTTTGACTGTAGGGCCAGAGCTAAGTTGTAAAAGAGTCGGCACAGCTCAAGGTATATATGGTTTAGCAGCAATGGATGAATTTGGTTTTCTTATGACACTCAACTTTGTGTTTAAAGACGCACTCTACGATGGTAGCAGGGATGAATACAGGGAGATGCCTATTGTCGGAGGCACAGGAGTTTTCAGACTAGCTCGGAGCATAGCCACTGCACTGCCAAGAGTTATTTCGCTAACATTGCGAACGTCTCTTTATTTTAATGATGACAATATAAACTCTATGGTTTATGTGACTCACTTGTAAGTTCCTAGGCAGGATCTGGAAATTAATGTATGAAGGAAAGATATCTATTTATAGTTGGAATTCAAATATGAGGTTCAGAATGATGTGTGGCTAAAATGCCACACATTACATACTTATGCTTGAGCTTTTGTTGTGTTAAATTGATGAAATAAGTGCATTTATCATAGTTTAATTGCATATTGTAGGTGGATTGAGTTTTGGAAGAAATTGGAAAGAAAACAAGTCAAAAAGAAGTCAAGTTGAAGAAAAAGAAGAAAACTGGCTAGTTTGTCAAAAACGCAGCAGAGGAGTGGCTATGCGTGAAACAGTGACTAAGTTGAGCAGCGAAAAACTGGCTAGCGGGTCAACTTCAGTACCAGGGTGGCTACTCGACAGAAAATCATTTGTTTCTTCATTTTAACTTAGGGATATTTATGGGAAGTGATGGTATTTCATTTTGGCAACATATAAATAGTTGGTATCTCCCATTTGTACAGATCTTTGGCTACTTTTCCAAACTTTGGGAGAAACTTTGGGAGCAAGAATCATCAACACACCTTGGAGATTAAAGATTGGGTGTACTTCAAATGAGCAATTCTTTATCCCTTTCTTTATTTCTTTGATTTGTATGCTACATTTGGTTAGTTGATGTTATTAATGAACATGATTTTATAAATATATTTCATGGCTAGGATTTTATATATGTGGGTTTTGATTATCTAGCTTCTATTGTTTTGGTTGCTTAACTTTAATGCTCATGACGCTAAAGTTACATGTCTACTTTGCTAATTAAAGACTCGGGAGAGATTAGTTAGCGTAGAATAGTGAAGCTAGCGAGGATTTGGGTTGATAGGCTATTTCATAGACTAACTCATCTAAAAGAAGTTACGCTCGGAAGAGGTCTTCTTTCCTCGGGTAATGGGTAGTGCGTTATAGGCTCAACCATGGCTTTGACGAGCGCCGTTGAGGTAAATCCCTTCTAGGCCGGAAGGATTCTAGGGATTACATTAGAACGACTCGGCCATAATATATAAACCCCATGCTATAATTGCATCCTAGGCTCAAAACTTGTCTTCCTTGGTGGTGAGAAGGCCATAGATCACCTTTACTTGCTTTCCTAGTGTAGTTTGTAGTTGTTAATATCGTTCCATCACCTCGTTATCCTAGTTTGGCTTTGTCAAATAGGTTTAGTTCCTCCACTACTTTGATCGCATCACTTTGTTCCTTGTGGATTCGACCCCCACTCCTAGTTGGGTAAATTGTATTGCGATGACCGTTCATACCTCAAGCCGAGGTGTGTGTTGAGCGTTGTCAAAATTGGCGCCGTTGCCGGGGAACAATTGGCGTATTAGAGTAGTTTGAGGAGTTGAGCTAGTTGGCTTAGTTCCAAACTTTGTGAACCGTTATCGTGTAAATTGTGAATAGTAGTAATGTTCTTTGTAAAGTGTAAATATTTGTTTGTGTGTAGTGTTTACTTGCATTAGTTAGTTAGTTTAGCTTAGTGATAATTATCTTGAAATGGCATCATGGAACCAAAATTGGTCAAATATTGAAAATCCATACATGAGTGATCCTTGTCCTTATTGTGGCGGACCTCACCATTGGCAAGATTGTCAAATTGTTTCCGGGGGCGAGTTGTGTGCACCTTCTCAACCCTTTGAGTGGGACATATGTCATGAGTGTGGGGGTCAAAATGGCCATTGGGACGGTTGTCCTAATATTCCTTATTTTTCTCCCAATGATTTTTATAATGATGCTAATGATTCTTATGAGTTTGATAGGGCAAATGTTAACATGAACATGGAGCTTGAACCCGAGTGGCAAGGCATCCAAGAGAGGTTTCAAGAAGAGATGGACCTATCGACTTCACAAGATGAATGCAACGAAAATGCAAGGTTGGAACATTTGATGGAGCGGATAATTGAACAACATTGTGAGAATGCCAAAGCCCTCAAAGAAACAATCCATCAAAATGGCTTGGCAATTCACAACTTGAAAACTCAATTGAGCCAATTGGTTGACACCTTCAATGATCAACAAACTAAGGGTGTTGCCAAAATTCAACAAAGGTGTTATATGGAAGATGAGGTTGAGTTCCAAGAAGAATCCTCCGTTGAAGATGTGCTTGAATATCAAGAAAGAATTATTGAAGAAAAGCACAATTGGGATGAAGAAGAAATTGTGAGTCGAGCTTGGCTCCGAGATCAAGCTCGAAAAATGAAAGTCCATGAAGCATGCCTTCATGACTTAAATGTGGATGGTTGGGATCTCGAACATGAAAGAGAAGAACTAAGAGAAAAGGTGAACCAAATTGATCTTGAAGCTCGATTCTTGAAAATTCTAATGCATGAGATGGTTGAAGCTTCCGAGGCTCAACATAATGAAATTGTGAATGATATGCTAGAAATGGGCGAATTTGTGGAAGAGAGCACAAGTCAAATCATGGAAACTCATGGAAGTGATCATATCTTCAAGATATTTGGTGATGATGCCGTGAACAAGAAATGTGTGTTGGAGTCTAGAGCGGAAATGAAGAACTTTTGTGATGAAGACTCTAGCATATTTGAAGAGGAGTATGTCATGCGTGGTGCTCCATTGGTGTTAAAACAATTGGGACCTCATTCACCTCATTTTTCAACTCTATGTGTGGATGAGGCAATGGAAATGGAAGAACAAACACCTTTGGATGATTTTGGTGTTGATGGGCAAAATGGGTACATTGTTGAATTTGCCACGGCAAGAAGACAAAACGACATCCCTCACTTGAAGGCCAAGAAGTGCAAAATGAAGTATTCGGCCTTTGCAACTTTGAAATTCGTACCACCACCCCGGAAGCACAATGAAAAACTTGATTCAAAATTGGGGAGGCAATTCACATTTACAAAATGGAGAGAAAAGTGTGATTTTGGTACTCGTCTTGCCAAGACGTTAAATGCGGCGCTTCTTGGGACGCAACCCAAGCGTTTTTAAATTTTGTTTAATTTTTATATTTTAAATCCAAATTTTTTTTTTTATGTTATTGTTTTTGATCAATCTAACAAGTTTCAGGATTTTTGAATGCTGCTTGGACTGAATTTGGAAAGTTTGAGAGTAACAACTCTGTAAAATAAGCTTCAGGATCTGCTCTCTGTATTTTGAAAGGGAGGTCCGCCTCTCACAATAGGCGGCCCGCCTCTTAATTGTTCATTACATGTGCATTTTTGAAGTCAAATACTAAAGAGGAAGTAAGGAACAATAGATACAAAACTCAGCCCTCACCAGTCACCACTCGCCCGATCCCCTCACATCAGCGATCTTCTCCGATCACCCACCAGCACTCCACCGCCGGCCATCAGGTAAGGATCACTCTCTCTCTCATCACCACCAAATTCTCTCCCCCTGCTATCAATTACCCCCACCACTGTACCTCCTTTCAACTGATCCACCATCGTTGAATCACCACGGCTGCGACACCTCCGTCGACACAGTCACAGTTCACCTCACAACTCAGGTATGAATTTCTCCTCTCAGTTCTGCTCATCCCCTTCCCAATCCCCGTCAATTTTTGCCTATCACCTCTACCACCGTTGATACTGTTTCACCACCACCCTTCGCCCGCTGCTGTATCATCGCAGCCCCACCATTCGCATTGTCGCTTAGGTAAATCGCTTTCTCTTATCTCTCCTCCTCGCTCGATTATTCTGCCCCTGTCATCAAATCCCATTCCCCGCAATCCCCCGTGCCCCTCTGTTAATTTAATCATGGTGAGGAATTGGTTGAGAGTTTATCTATGAGTGGCTGAATGCTGGTTGTCTGTATTTGTTGATGAAAAATTGGGGAAGTCTGAATGTTCCCAAGTTGTTAGATATCAAGAAGTTCTTATTGTGCTCGTGAACTGTTCAAAGAAATACCTAAATGACTTTCTTCATTGTTTTTGGTTTGTGTTGATAAGTTGTTGAATTGCTGGGGTTTGAACAATGTGTGATGTTAGGATGGTTCAAATTCAATAGTTAACAATTGTTGATCGAATGTGTTAATGCTCTAATTCTCTTTGTGTTGAATACATCCTTTGCAACTGTGAATGCAATATTTGTATGTGTACTTGAAGAAAATGGCAACATCATGAGTGTGCTTCGGATGGAAGTGAGCAAGTGGTACTTAAAGCAATTCTTGTGCAGTACCTAAATTTTTGAAATAATCTTGGAAAGTTATGTGTGTGATTCCATTGGTTAGGATAAAAGATCTGTTTTCCAGCTCCATACCCCCTCCCATGTTAAGTTTCTTTGTCCAATGTCACCATTGATATCCTAAGTGTGAACTAATGCATAAGGAATTGGTTGATAGGGACTCAATATCTATTCTCAATATGATCCCTGCTAGTGCTTATGTGATGTTAAAGTGAATCTTTGTCAAGGTGACAGTTTGTTAAATATATATTTGAGTTTGAGTCATCTATTGAGTGGTAAATTGGAGAGGTCTGAATGTAATTAGTGGGTGAGGAGGAGGCGCAGTAAAGTAGAAGGTGTTATAGAGAATTAGAATGTATTCATGTCCCTAATGAGTTCCAAAATATTTTTGTATTCGGCTTGGGCATGTACTGCTTGTTCTTGGTCTTTATTAATGTTAGTTGAGGACTACTTTGGATGATATTTATTCTGGTACAGTTATGAGTGAAGCTTGATTATTGAAAAAAAAAAAAAAAATATATATATATATATATATAAAGGGATGAGCTGAATGAATTAAACTGTTTTTTCTGTGGGACAGTATTGTTGTGTATCTGCTGCTATGAAAACAGTCTCCTTGATTGGATAAGATGAAGAAATTTTTTATTCGAAATGTGGTTGTTCATTTGCCTTAAATGCTTTCTCTTCTTGTGTTACCTTCTCTGTAAGTTTACACCGATATGGTTATGAGCTGCTTGCGTACACTGCTAAAATGGAGGAAATCGTGTTATAACCTCATACCATCTGTGACTGTGTTGAATTCCAGTTTTTTGTGAAACATATTTTTAGTTAGTTTGTGTATCCTAGACTGAAGTGATTGGAGCTTAACATGTTGATTTGCATTGGTGTCACTGTGGGAATTTGATAGTGCTTAGAGGAGCTTAGTTGTTGCATATTATTTGTTGGTGCTACTGTTAATCAAGAGTTTGTGTCACTGATTTGGTTCTATATGTTTCGAGTGTAAATGATGTTTTAACTTGAATGTTATTTGTGTCAATCTGTTGACACTTGAATATAAATAAGGCTGAATGGTTCTGTTACTTCTTGATGTTCCCTTCCAATGTTTAGTGGAAAGATCTGTGTGATTGAGTGTTTCAATGGAGTTGATGTGCATAAATTTTAAAATGTTCTTCGGATGCATGACTTATTTGCTAGTTGGGCTACAACTGTTTTAGTGAATGAAGGGATCAAGCTACTTAAAAAAAAAAAAAAAGAAGAAGATCCTTTGGTAATTATGCCTGCGAAAATTAATGAATGTTTTAAGTCCTTTAAGGTGAAGTCTGAGTATCCTTGGATTCTTTTGGTAAGTCTGCGTACCCTCATTTTTTAATTTTGTTCACCTTTACTGGTACCTTAATGTGGTATTTGTGCTGCTATGATAATGATCTACTGTACAGGGGGAAGTCTGATTACCCCTAAGCTACTTGCTTCTTTCTTAGCATGTTTCTAAGTTCTAGACTGGTGGCACTGTGACTCTACCTTTTTGTTGGATACTGAAATGGAAAGCACTACAGATGAATCAGAAGTTGAAAGGAGAAGAATCAAAGAAAAAGAAAAGGAGAGATTTTACCAGGAAGAGAATTAATCTATTGGAACTCTCAAATTCCTCAAGCAAATAGAGAATTGGATAGTCATCTGAAAGGGCAAGGCGGAGCCAAAGCAAGACACTACTCAGAGACACATTTTCAGGGAGCATTCAAACTTTGTCTTTAATGTTTAGTTCCCTTGAGGGCAAGGCAACATTTTAAGTTTGGGGGAGGAGCTTATTTGTTTAGGAAAATATGACTTCTTGATTGTGATAATTAGATTACTCTAACTTGAGGAATTTTGTAGAATTGATCTTTCCTTTGAGCAGTTTTCATTCTATATTAGTATGTTTTTTATAGTAACCTTTCATTCTTGTTTATTAGTTTAAATTTGTGTTCTTAGATAGTATTCTATTATTTTTATAAAAAAAAAAATTGAAAAAAAAATGAAAAGCTTCAAAAACAAAAAGTACTTCCATGAACTACGCTTGGGATGTTGCTTCTTTTTATCTGATTCACCTTTGTGTGATACGTAGGCATCCCACTTGGGTGCGAAAGCCTCATTTGGGTCCGAACAACCCTTTTCATTGTAAATACCATTTTTGTACAAAAATTTTGAAATAACCTCCTTGGTTTTTCTTTGCCATGGTTCTTTTCCAAGGAAGTAATTATGTTGAATCGGGCATCTTTAGGATTTAATTAGTAGTAATAGTAGTATAGTAGTAGTTGTGGATTTTTGCCCCTTGGCCAATTTTTGGCATGTTTGGTTCCACCATTATTTAATCCTTGTCATGTGAGCTTGTTTTGAAAAATGGATAGAAAAATTTTGTTGGTGAATTGTGTTATGATCTTTAAATTCAACTTTTGGCTCTTGTGTTCACTAATTAGTTCTCATTAGACTATGAGTGAGCTTTAGAGTTCAATTGCTTCTAATTGGGACTCGAATATAATTGTCTTCCTCTCTTTACTTGTGCCATGTGTAGTGAGGTGTTGGTGTGTTCATTTGTGCGCTTTAGATCTAGAACTTGCCCTAAGTGTGCTTCGAGACGAAATCCTAGGTGGTGCTTGACTTGAAAAATGATTTTAGGCTTTCTTTGGCCCGCTAGTAACCTAAAAAGCCTACCATTGCATTATAACCTTAGTCAACCCCTTTGAGCTTAATATCCTTTCTTTTGGAAACCACATTATTAACCCGGACCAATTCTAAGTGCTTAAAACACTAACCCTCTTTTTGGCCCGACCTCCTTGAGTGCATTGAAAGACGTGCAACTTAGGCAAAAGCCTAAGTTTGGGGGTGGCATGAGTTATGGTGAAAGTGTGGAAGTTAATGAAAATCAAAAGAAAAGAAAAGAAAGAGCAACAAAAGTAAGTTGAATAGAAAAAGAAAAAGAGAAAAAGAAAGGAAAGAGAAAAGAAACAAAAAGAAGTAAGTGAAAGAAAAAAAAAAATGGAATTGATGAATAAAGAGGGGAAGACTAGTGTATAATTCCCAATTTAGCAAGGTGTAAGTGCAAGAAAATGAAGCGTGCTTTCAATTTTTGTACGGTGTAGTGCTCAAGGAGGTGTGTAGTCACTATTTGCCCAAATTTTACCCCACCTTTGACCAAAAGCCTACATTACAACCCTTACAAAGTCCTAATTGATTTCGGGTCAAGCATTCTTACATTAGTGGAGATGTACATGAAGGGCAAACTTATGGTATCTCTAGTGTGCAAGTTGAACTTCTTTTGAGAGAGTGAGTGAATTCTTCTATCATATATCCCATTTGTGTTTAATATTGCATTTTTGCGTGTTTGGGATACTCTCTTGTGTGGTGAGGGCACTTGTGAAGTTGAGTTGAGGACTTTGTTTCATTTTCCAATTGAGGTAAGAAAGCAAAGAAGTGAGCTCTTGTGACAAAGAGGCAAACTTTGAAAGTCTAGTGTCATGACTTGATTGCCTTTTGATTTGTACCATTGATGAGCACTTGGTTTGAAAATATAGTGGTTTGAAAAAGAAAGTGTAGTTCACATGGCTTGGCTTAATTGTTGGTACCAACCGATGCCATTTGTTGTTGAACTTAAAAGTGTTTTTGACTCGTTGTGGCTTTAGTAAAAAGGTGCATGAATAGGTTGAAATGCAATTTTGAAGTTAGTTGTGTGTGCTTTGCTTGAGGACAAGCAATAGTTTAAGTTTGGGGGTGTGATGTGTGGCTAAAATGCCACACATTACATACTTATGCTTGAGCTTTTGTTGTGTTAAATTGATGAAATAAGTGCATTTATCATAGTTTAATTGCATATTGTAGGTGGATTGAGTTTTGGAAGAAATTGGAAAGAAAACAAGTCAAAAAGAAGTCAAGTTGAAGAAAAAGAAGAAAACTGGCTAGTTTGTCAAAAACGCAGCAGAGGAGTGGCTATGCGTGAAACAGTGACTAAGTTGAGCAGCGAAAAACTGGCTAGCGGGTCAACTTCAGTACCAGGGTGGCTACTCGACAGAAAATCATTTGTTTCTTCATTTTAACTTAGGGATATTTATGGGAAGTGATGGTATTTCATTTTGGCAACATATAAATAGTTGGTATCTCCCATTTGTACAGATCTTTGGCTACTTTTCCAAACTTTGGGAGAAACTTTGGGAGCAAGAATCATCAACACACCTTGGAGATTAAAGATTGGGTGTACTTCAAATGAGCAATTCTTTATCCCTTTCTTTATTTCTTTGATTTGTATGCTACATTTGGTTAGTTGATGTTATTAATGAACATGATTTTATAAATATATTTCATGGCTAGGATTTTATATATGTGGGTTTTGATTATCTAGCTTCTATTGTTTTGGTTGCTTAACTTTAATGCTCATGACGCTAAAGTTACATGTCTACTTTGCTAATTAAAGACTCGGGAGAGATTAGTTAGCGTAGAATAGTGAAGCTAGCGAGGATTTGGGTTGATAGGCTATTTCATAGACTAACTCATCTAAAAGAAGTTACGCTCGGAAGAGGTCTTCTTTCCTCGGGTAATGGGTAGTGCGTTATAGGCTCAACCATGGCTTTGACGAGCGCCGTTGAGGTAAATCCCTTCTAGGCCGGAAGGATTCTAGGGATTACATTAGAACGACTCGGCCATAATATATAAACCCCATGCTATAATTGCATCCTAGGCTCAAAACTTGTCTTCCTTGGTGGTGAGAAGGCCATAGATCACCTTTACTTGCTTTCCTAGTGTAGTTTGTAGTTGTTAATATCGTTCCATCACCTCGTTATCCTAGTTTGGCTTTGTCAAATAGGTTTAGTTCCTCCACTACTTTGATCGCATCACTTTGTTCCTTGTGGATTCGACCCCCACTCCTAGTTGGGTAAATTGTATTGCGATGACCGTTCATACCTCAAGCCGAGGTGTGTGTTGAGCGTTGTCACAGAACCTTGCAAGGAAAAAAGAAGATATGATTTAGTACAAGCAAAAGGAAAAGAAGTCTGCAAGCTAGCATTCAAATCTACAAAAGGAAGGAAGATATCAAAATAAATGCCAAGGCACAAAGGAAAGAAAATAAGTCAGTACACAAGGAAAGAAAATTCTCCAAGAATCTTGTTGTGAAAGATTGAAGTTTGAAGGCACTTATGTGTGACCTCAAAGCTATCAGAAAATATTCAGCTCCTACTATCAAGAATCATAAAGATCCAATTTCAGTATTATAGTATCAACCTTTTTTTTTTCCTTTTAATTTCAATCGATCACATGTATCCTATACATATGATGTTCATTGACTTAGAAAAGGCTTATGACAAGGTCCCTAGGAAGGTTTTATGGAGATGTTTGGAATCTAAAGGCGTTCCGGTGATGTACATCAAGGTGATCAAAGATATGTACGAGGGAGTCAAGACCCAAGTGAGGCGGTGGGAGGAGACTCAGAGCAATTTCCGGTCGAGATGGAGTTACATCATGGATCAACGCTTAGCCCATTTTTATTCGCGCTGGTGATGGATGAATTGACTCGGAGTATTTAGAGAGAGGCGCTGTGGTGTATGTTGTTTGCAGATGATATAGTTTTGGTAGATGAGACGCCTATAGGCGTCAATGAGGAGCTGGAGGTGTGGAGGCAGACTTTAGAGTCTAAAGGTTTCAGACTCAGCGGGACGAAAACAGAGTACATGGAATGTAAGTTTGGCGACACATCTAATGAGTCGGATGTGGAAGTGAGGCTAGATTCTCAAGTCATTCCCAAAAAAGAAAGTTTCAAATATATTGGCTCAATCCTCCAAGGGAATGGAGAAATTAACAATGATAGCAGTAGGATGAATGAAGTGGAGGCTCGCCTCCGGTATTTTATATGATAAGAGTGTGCCAGCTAGGCTCAAAGACAAATTTTATAGAGTGGTCGTTAGACCAGCTATGTTGTATGGGGCTGAGTATTTGTCATTCAAGAACTCACATATTCAGAAGATTGGCGTGACAGAAATGAGAATGTCTAGATGGATGTGTGGGCATACTAGGATAGATAAGATTAGGAATGAAGTCATTCGAGACAAGGTGGGCGCGACTCCAGTGGCAGAAAAGATGGGAGAAACAAGGCTGAGATGGTTCGGACACGTAAAAAGGAGAAGTCCAGATGCTCCGATAGGAGGTGTGAGAGGATGGCAGTGTTGGGTCTACAGAGAGGTAGAGGTAGATCAAAGAAGAACTGGCCCGAGATGATTAGACAGGACATGGCCAGATCCAGATCGCCGAGGACATGAACTTTGATAGAAAAGCACGGAGGTCGAGGATTAGAGTTGAATATTAGATAGTGGATGAGTGTCTTCTCTCTTATTAGTTGTATGTTATGCCTAAATAGATTATTTTCATCTTAGTCATTGCATTTATATCTACTGTTATTATATGTTTATTATGGATATACTTTAGTTTTATCATTTACTTTAGCGTGTTATTTTTTTCTTATTTTTCAAACGTGTTCTCTAAAATATTTTCTCTAGCCGATGGTCTACTGAAAACAGCCTCTCCACCTTGGTAGGGGTAATGTCTACGTACATCTCACTCTATACTGAGTATATTGTTGTTGTAATTGATCACATGTATTTTATGAAATGTGTCTTATTTCAATAAAAGGTACCAACAATTGCTATACTTCTTTAAAGACATCCGGAGACATTGGAACATATATAGTAGTAGTAAATATACAAAGCATCAAATTGAAATTCAATTCATCGCGAATACTCTCATAGAAACTTATAAATAATAAAAATTGGAAATGAGGAATTAGCTCTTTACCAACATATAAGGATGGATGAGATGCATTCCCCTTAATGGGCTTAACATGGCCGAATTTAGATTATTCTGCCCCACTGAATAGGAAACACAACAAAACTATATACTACTACTATGATAGAACTGGACTTCAACTGAGAGTCCAACGAGATATCCACTGGTGCTGTAGAGATGTTTATGTAATTCGGGTTCTAAATATTCTTGAAATCAACTCCATCATAGCTCTTATTGTTTCTAAAAGAAAAAAGGAAATTAAGAAAGCATCACAAGCTAATAATGAAGTAGAATGACATGATACTCAATAATAGCGACAGTAGAGTTAACAAAATAGGACTTGGCGGTGGCAATTCCCCGAGCAAGCCTGAAAAAGCCAGAGCCACCAATTATTGGCATTTCCCTGTATTTGTTTGCTACAGCATTTCTACCAAGCAAACTGAAGGTGCTACCATTGTAAGGTCCATCAGTAAAAATAAAGTTGTAGTTCATAAGCAGACCAAATTCATTCATTGCTGCTACACCATACATTCCTTGAGCAGAACCTATTCTTTTTGAACTGAACTCTGGTCCTACTGTCAATGGATCATCAGTCATCCTGAGTAGGCCAAATAAGAATGGTGACTTAGACGTGATGTTGGCTTGAGCAATCATGAAAGCTGTTTGGTCTTTACCAGTACTAGCTATGTCATGAAAGTAGAAATGAAGTTTGGTTGTTTTTTGCTTTGCATGTGGAAGCTCCTTGAACCATTGTTCCACTGCTTTTGGACTTTTGTCAAGAGCATGAATCACAGGCATGACTGTGATCACCATTACTATCATTGCCAAGCTTATGAGGCTAATGACTATTGGCTTCCCCATTCGCTCTGAGAATTAATTTGGAAGTACTGAAACTTTATGAGATAGTGTAGGGAAAATGTAAAGCATGTTCTCTTCTTTTACACTACCCTATATATATACATACACAATAAGAAGCGAGAGCCATCATAAGTCAAATCCCAAATGAGCTTACAATTTAATAAATGGTAGCTCAATAGACGTGACACAAAGTGTTGGGTTGACGGAATATATATTAATCCTATCTGATTCGTGTACTAAATTAAAATAACAAGTGTATGCTTATGGTCTATCAGATTCAAATTTACTTAATAAATGCGTTCCCCTTAATTTAACACTTAACTAGATAGATTAATATGGTTTAATACATCTTCTGTCTAGGCAAATTTTTTCCGTGTATTCGAATTATTTTTTCTTCCACAGAAGTAATTGTCATCAATTATTTTCTTTCGTTCTTTCCAGTAATTCCAACAAATTATTGCGTGCAGTTTTCTTTTATATCCTTAAAGGAATTTGTCGTAGAATATTGGCTCAACATTAGTAAATATTTAGACTTTACATTGTCACTTATCTATACTTTTTCTGACTATAAGTTTTAAGTTATACCAAGTAAGATGCATAGATGGTCTTTGCTCATGTATTGATTTTTCATTCTTGATAAAAATCGACAATTCTTCTGAAAAGATAGGAATATGATTGTACAATGCCTAATATAGGAGTATATTTTTTATAATAATTAGGGACCACATGCTAGCACGTACGTAGGAACTATTAAACTTAAATAAATTAATGTGCGATATATGCAATAACATATACTCATTCCATTTCAGAAAGGATGAACTTTTTCGTTTTCGAAAGTCAAACTAGATAAATTTTGACCAATAATTTAAGATAATTTTTTTCATCATATTGATAAGGGAAGAGTTGCATGTTATAGTACTTTTCGTATAGTTTTTTAATATACAAATTTTTGTTTAAAAATATTAATTTAATATAGTCTAATTTACATTCAAAGATTAGTCAAATTGATTTTCAAAAAGTAAAAAGATTATCTTTTTAAAACGGATGAAGTATATGTCTAAGTAGAAAACAATAGATGTTGCAGTACCTAGCCTAGCTCTATGTCCATCACCGTGTAGACCAAATTAAAACAACCATCTTTCAACTTTTTTTAGAATTATGTCATGAAATGCAAGAGAATTATATTTTTGTAGAATTAAGTGTATGCACGCGCCTTTGTTGTTCTCCTTTCTGGTTTTGAATTCCGCAAATGCATCATTCGTTCCATTTATTTGTCATAATTCGAATTTTGAGGGTAAAACAAGATATTCTTTGAACGCAATTATATTTAAATATTTTGAGTTGTACATATGTAATTTTATTTAAAAAATTAAAAAGTTTCAATTCAAATGTATGGTCAAATTTAAAAGTTAGACTCTCGAAATAATAAATATGACAAAAAAAAGAGTGTATCTCACAAACAACTTATTGCAATTGAAAACAAAGGAAAAGAGAGAAAACAGGATATCTGACATTTTTTCGGCACTCGCTAGCTGCCCATTTGGCATACAGTAATATTTATCTAATTTACTAATAAGTACATCATTCTTTAAAGTCACCGGTTATATTTAACCCAAAAAGAAAAAGTCACCGGTTTTATCACTTGCACTACAAATCGTTCTAATAAACCAACATTATAATTTTTAAACATCAGGTTAATCAATCATATGAAAATAAACCCTCACGTGTCCTTTTTTACTCTTAAGCTTTCTCAATTAAGCGAAAATCGCCTGGTATGCTTAGAAACATATATTTCCAAATGTTTTAAAGTTTCTATTTTCCTCGTATCCCTTTATCATATTTTAATATGTGCAAATTGATCAAATAAATTCACAAAATATGTGAAATAGTTTATAACTATCATCCATTTGAGTATCCATCTATATCTTACATCACCCGTTATGCTATTGTCCAAATTTATCCTATCATTAATGAAGGGAATACGTGGTAGGCCAAAAACAAAAACCTACCCCTTAATTTAATTCATTAACTGACCTATTTTTTTTTTTTTTTGATACAATTACCCTACCGATTGACCTCCGCTTAAATGTACTACGTACTCTTATTCACCATCATTAAATCGGATCCCTGTTGCAATATTAGGATTCCCCATATTTGGGGTCTTTCGATTCAGTCCTTGACTTTGGAACTTGAATGAGTCCCATGCAAGCTAAGCACGATAACTTGGAGCAATTTATGCTGATGACAGCGCTTTAACAACTAAGGAGGTATTTGGTTGAAAGATAATTTATATGGGTGTTAATAATACAAATAAATGTGCAAAACTATAATTTTAGAATATTTATTTATTATGTATCAATTTTGAAAATGTTCTTACTTTTATGAGTGTTAATTTTATCATTTAAAATTTCAATACATGTATTGGTAATACTAACATTATTAATTTCATATACTATTCCGTAAAAAATAATATATAGATTCTCGCTTAACTTAAGAATACATTGATCATGCGGAATATATAAAAACACAATTAAACATTGTATTAAACGTTTGCAAAATTTTAAGATGGAAAAACTTCAAACCAAAAGTGATATTAATTTACCACTTTTTATGCGGGTACTAACTCCATTACTCACACTGCCCAACGACCCCTCAACATAGCAGCTACAGAACACGTTGGAAGACAAAATTGTGTTGATACAGCACTACCATAATGAAATAACAATTCAATATATTTTTTTAGATCCCTGAAAAAATCTGCATTCCCTTTACAATAATGTTGTTTACCAAGCTGGATATCAAAAATGTCAACATCTAATTAACTACGTTTGGCTAGCGTCAATGACTTAACTATTCATGATGGGTTCGTTAGAAGTTCATGAAGCAGTCAAGCCAATAGCAAATGCCAATAAAAAATAACATAACGAAAAACTTTGAATATTTTAGGGTTATCAAGACTTTTTCTCTTCTTTTTGTTCTTCCTTTTGATTAACAATGCTGCAACATATGTATTTTTGTTATTTAGGTAGAAATTAAAGAAGCTTATATGGTTTAAACCTTATTACAGAAAAAACAATATAAGGTAATATCATTATTTGAGACATTTTTTCAGACCAACAAAAAAGGAAAATTGTAGCAGTTTCTATCTACTTCTTAAGGGCTTTGCAAACATAGAGTCACAGGACACTCCAAATTGTCTGGCATTTTATTATTTGTTGTATTGGCCTAAATCTAATTAGAACAACAAATTAAATTTATTTTGAGTTAACTAGCAATTATTTCTATCAAGACCGTAAAAAGACAAGAAATTTGATAGAGAATGCAAACAAAAGATTGAAGACCAAAAGATAAGTGTATTTGATATACTTATGGATGTATTTACATAATCTTTTCATGACTATTTATAGTCTATAAGAGTGAGAATAGCAATTACTGCGTTTAATGGTCATTACTCCACATTCAATCGTGGTCTGACCATGATCTCCATATTGAATACGTGGGCAACGGTTGACGGTTATAGAGGTGAGAGCTCGTTCATTGAAGAGCGGATTTCCACAGAGGGGTAAGATACACCCCTCGTGATAGTTGTCTTCCAATCGCCTCGTGGGATAGCTTGTGGCATTAATTCACTTCGTGCCCGAGGCTACCGAGGCACCTAGCCTCGGGGGTTAATTGCGCGACTTCGAGAGATCGTTTCTAAAATATTCAATCAAACCATGTATCGATCCCTGTCGTCAAGACCTCGGAAAATTTTCACCCAATACAGATAATCCTCACCCCCGGATAATAGTCAGGATTGTCCAAGGGGTGGAACAAATTCGGCGGGAGATTGACGTGGCAAATCCTCCACCAAGGAATTTGAAATTTGTCGTCTCTTTAACGTCTCATCCACTGCACGCGGCATTTTCTGAACTGTTGTAACCCTTCGTTTTACCTTCCCAATGTAAAAATAATGATGGCGACTTTTCGAAGCGCTTAAATGTTAATTTTCCTATAAAATCACCAACTTGTTCACCATTTGCACCGTTTCTGTCACGACCCATTTTCTAAACGAGCTGCGACCGGCACTCGGTATCTGAACTTGACCGAGCGAACCCTTTAAACTTGACTATGACATTTTAATTTGTCATGCCATGAAAATGATGTAATTTTTAAAACAAAACTTTAATAAATGAATTATGAGATAAAACTCATCTTGAAATGTATTAATAAAATAAATAACTTTATTAAGTATTGTGCAACATCGCAAAATGGACAACCACACCCAACTGCTAGACTGTCTATGAAACCTCTAAGAATATTACACCTGACGCTATGGCTAATAATAAGAAAGACTGAAACACAGAGAATCTCCACGAACAACTGTGGAGCTCACCAATCAACTGGATAGTGGGGGAATACCCTAGCTCGTAGCCTGCTTGCCTGCAAAACCTGTGCCTACATTGACATAAGTCAATGCAGGTTCCTATGAAGAGAACGTCAGTACACCACGGAGGTACTCAGTGAGTCTCAACGATCCCCACTAAATCGAGAACGAGACATTTAAAAGAAACATGATATGCAACATAATTCTTTAAAACCATGAAAATATAAAACATTTAAAACAATTGATTAACTTGAACAATAAATTGATCAACTGACATAACATGATTCCATAAAGTCACCGCGTGATCGGCACGGGTTCGATCCCCGCCTGATCGAATAGGCCCTTTCATTGTGGCGCCACATAGTTCCAGCTGATAGCATACTGCGCGTTTTGTGTCTTGGCCGTGTCAGGCAAATTTTACTATAAACTCCTACACTATCACGAGTAGTTTAGAGGTCAATATTAACCACTGAAGGTCACGAAGCCCTTCTCAGAATCTCAAGCTAACTCCCAAAATATTTCTATAAATCTTTACTTAACCACTTTAAGCTCCAATAAATTCCTTGAACATAATCCATGAAAATAAACATAATTTCTTGAGTAAAACATGACATGAATATATGAAGGGGTTACTCAATATAATTCAAGTAATTCTTTAATCCATGAAAATTTGACATATAATATCACGTAAATTAACTTAACAAAATATGGAAATCAATGTGTATAACTCAAGGATAAATTCTTGAACGATAACTTGAATGAGGCTTAGCTAATATGCAACCTCTCGTTCCAATTAAGCACATATTAACTCTTCAAGACATTTTATCAAACACTTTCTAGGCGGAATTCAGTGAGTAAAACCTCTTTAGTAAAGGATTATATCAACTCACCTCAATTACTCCTTGAGCCTAAATGTAAGCTCCAATCCACACACTTTACATCATCGAACAACTACGGCAATCAACAATTCATTTAATCAAACTTTCGATTCTCATATTGCTCTCAATTCAGAAATTCTCTTAGTTTAAAATCTTGATTTATTGTTCCTGCAGTACTTTCTATCCAGCTACACTATCAACAATCATATTCTAAAATAATATCTGAAGTTAAGGTAATGAATTTACCTCTTTAAAGGAAGCCTAAAAATCTCATCTTAGGTTCTTGAGAGATTCTTGAATAAGGATTAACAATTGCTAAATACTTGCACCTTGAACTTCTTGAGTTGGCAGCAAAATCCTCCAATCCCACCAATTATTAACGTTGCGCTATACTTTGCTGCGTCCTGCATTAGCTTATAGAGAAGGAGCAAAATTTTGGTCTCCTAACCCTCATAGGTAGGCACTGCCTTCAGAAGTTTGTAGCCAGGAAAAAGCCTCAAGCCTTGGATTTTAATATGCCACTTTAAATATGTAGCCATTTTATATATCTATGGGCTGATACAATAGCAAATACTATTATTAGTCAACTAATCTCTTGTGCCCAGCATAAGGGTTCGACATAGTGGATCCAACTTAAATGAATCTCATTCTTGACTTACTTCTTTGTGACTTATGTTCCAACAACAAGCCATCTAAGCATTTTATCTTAAAATTATAAATTATGTACCATATTTTTACGATGTATTTCATACTCGAGCCCCGTTATAAACAAAACAAGTTTATTCAGAACATATTCCGTTCTAATAGTATCTAGAAACTTAGGCCATTTTGAGGATCGCTACATTCTTCCCCGTTAAAACATTCGCCCTCGAATGCTAGTTGGACCTTATCCTTGGACCCTTTTGACTATCTTTACCATATTTAATGGGACCAAGAGGTTAATTAATTTTTTTTTTCCAGATCACTACAGTTTCTCAAATCCTTGATCAACAGTAATAAATTTTTCTGCAACTCTTCCTTCTGCCAAAATCTTGCTATCATGTCCTCTTCCAAAAATTCTTTAGGATCACTAAAAGTAAGAAAAATGGATGATAACACCACGGTAATGAGTGGTGATTTGGCTGATGTACTAGTGCCATTAAGGGTTAATTTCACTGGAGGAAGATGACAAATGAACCTCTTCCGACCATCGCAATACCACTAACTAGGAAGAGGCATCAATCGGTGATGACGGAACCGTGGTTGAGGAAACCACCAATGTTAATAATAATGAAGCGGAAGCCGCTGAAGCTTCACAACCCATAAAGAAAACTTTTACCGGAGAGCTCAAACCCCATCAGGTGATCCCCTCAAAGTTTGACCACAGTAAAGACTTCAAAATGAAAAAACAAACGGCTTCCGACCTTGAGAAAAAGAAAAAAGTGCCCGTTCAACAATCGCCGAGCCTGATTACAGAAGCTCAAATAGATCAAGTTCGAGAGGATTACAATTGGGGCTCCGAGGTTCAGATCGTGGTCCCTGCCCCGGAGCACCGCACCTGTGACAGAGTCCCCGGGCTCTCATTCGTTTACACCTATCCTTTTACGATAGGTTTTTCACTCCCTATTCACCACATAGCCGGCACTTTCTTCCGAACATACAACATATGCTTGGCTCAGCTCGCTCCTGGCATTTGGATGGTCATTCAGTGCCTAGACTTTCTGCACCAACGAGCCAAAGTTCCTTTTACTTTTGGCCATTTCATTTCCCTTTTTTGCCCCACCATGCATAAAGACGGGGTTGTCCAATTGAGCAAACGGGGCAATTTTTCTATAATCACAAAAGGTGACGATACCGAGGACCGTGGTTGGTGCGATCGGTTCGTTCTTATTCCCACCACTCTTCTTTCTTCCGAGGTTGGGTTCTTCGAAGTGTGGTACAGAACTCGTAAGTTACCAAACCATTACTTCTTCTTTATCTGCTTAACTCCTCAAGCTTTAACTGACTCCTTGTATTTTTTAGCGGAGAAGCTTTAAATCAATTCCTCGGATGGTTTAACTGCCTGGGTTCAAGCTCTCATCGACGCCAAGCCAAGGCATGAGAAATCGTGGATGGTCTTGGCAGTGCTAAAAGAGAACCAGTGGTCGTGCAAATGGCATGGTAAGTGTGAGTTACGCCTTCTTCTTAGTTCAAAGACTTGTTCTTATTCTTACTTCCTCTTTTGCAGGTTTCCCCAATAGAGCGGCTACGGAGCGGGAAGATGAAGAGATGGAAGAAAAGAAAAATGAGAAGAAAAAGAAGATAAGAAAGAAGATGAAGTCCCCGAGGCTAGGGAGAGTTTAAAAGATTTGGAGGACTCGGTAGGGGTCCTCAAAGCCAAAGCTTCGAAGAAGTTATCCAGCCGCAAGACTTCAAAAGGTTTGAGCCCTTAGCTTAACTGATTTCCTCATTTTTTTCTCACTTTCTCTTACTGAGCCTTTCATCTGTTTAGATTCAAGGAAAAGGAAGGGCGCAACAGTTAACCCTCCCGAAGCTAAGCTCCCTCGGACTGAATCATCTGAAGTTCCTCATCGTGACCAGGTTGACGAGCCTTCTGATGGCGAGGCCCATAATGAAGTGGTGGTTAACTCTGAAGAACACCGAGCCACGGAGAAAGCTACGGCCAAGGCCATAGTGACTGAAAGTCTTCCCGCCAAAGAGAAGGTGTTGATGACCCTGTTCGTGACGAAGAGAGAGCGGATGACGACTTTGCTAGGGCTGACCACCCTTCGTCTTCTGACGTGATTGCTGAGGTGATAAACATTCCTCCCGATCTATGTATGCTGGATGACACAGTGGTTGTTCCCATCAGTCTCAAGGATTTACTCGGCCCAGCGGAGAATGAGCACATCGAGGGTTTACCAATTGACGACTTGATGTCTTATGCATCTCAGCAAGAAAATTCCTTCTTTTGCTTCAAATTTTTTCATTCTTATTTTCATTTGCATTTCCATAACCCCTTCTTTTTGCAAAGTGGCGGCTGAAATAGAAGCTAACCCAGCAGCTGAACTGAGGAAGATTGGGGATTGATGGGATCAAATGAATTCTTTCCAAAAGTTGGCATTGCTGTTTTTGCACAATAGCCACAACTAAAGTCACTATTGACATTAGCAATTTGGCAGTAATATATGCGTTAAAAATGATTCTAATTGTGGCTATTCAAAGCTGGCATCACTTTTTTGCATAATATCCGTAACTAGAGTCATTTTTTACATATTAGCAGCTTGGGAAATAAATGCCAAATTGATAATTGTAAAAAATGACTCTAGTTGTAGCTGTTTTTGAAAGGTCAGCGATTCTGATCAATTTTTCAAGGGAAGAAAGTTAGCGCAAGCTCTTCAAGCCGGTGCTTTCTTCAACCACGGAAACATTCTAAATTTTGTTGTCCTCAAAGGCTACCATGAATGAAATAGCAAAATTCTTGGATCATCTCAATAGATTCAAAAACAATATGTTAAAGCATTGTGAGAGCAACATTGAAAATGAAGAATAAAAATAAACACACAAACAAAAAGTTTTATTAAGCAATGAATATAGGGAATATGCAGTGAATTAATAAGTACTATGTTGTTGTTTACACTAGTGAAACGATCAAATGTAAGTAACAAGGGTAACATTGTAGCCAACAACAGCATCACCAGTAGAAGCATCAAATGAATAAGTTTGTGCAATTGCATAGCCACGAGCCAATCTGAAAAGACCAGTTCCACCAACAACAGCCATTTCACGGACAGGATTAAATGCTGGATTTATACTTAACAGGCTAAAAGAACTTCCTTGATAAATACCCTCTGTGAAACCATAGTTAAAAACCATAAGAAGTCCAAGATCAGTCTGACCTGCAGAACCATACATACCACGGGCTCGTCCTACTATTTTTGATTTTGGATCAGGTCCAATTGTGAGTGGATCATCAGCCATCAGTAAAGCTCCAAAAAGGTTGCCTGAATTGTTTGTACTTGCAGCTTGTGCTATTCTGATTGCACTAGGATTTGAACCACTGAGTATGTCATGAAAGTAGAATTCAAGAGTTGTTACAACTTCACTGCCTGCTTCTACTCTCTTGGCCCATGATTCTTGGTCTTGTCCATTTGCCAAAGCTAAGCTTGTTGCAAACAACACGACTAGCACAGTGAGTCTCTGCATTGCTTGAAAGATAAAATGAAAAGGTTGTGCTGTAGAAAGGAGGTTTTTATGAGCAGAAGCTGTAGACTTTTTCTTTAAAACTTGTTGGTACCACTTGAAAGCAGAGAAGTTTTAGTTTATCAGGTAATATATGTAAGGTCGTGACTCCTACCAAATCCATTATTTTCTTTCCTCTCATATTATTGTACTTAAGAGTATACAGACGAAAACGTATCATTATAATCTTCCTATATTACTAGCAACACTATTATAAAGAAATTACAACTTATTACTTTAATTCTGCCTCCTAATGAAAGCAACACTATATATTATCTTTACTAGCTAGTTGGTACTACATAGCTGGATTTTCATGTTGTTTATTCTCTTCGTATATCATATCCTTGTGTAATGATCGTTTTATAATTTGCAGTATACCCAAAAATACTACTAATATTTGATTTGTCTTAGCTTCAACTAACTTTGATTCTTCTCCTAGGTGGGTGCTTGGTTGTTTTGGTTCCAATATTTGACCTAGGATTTTTCATTTGTCTCCTTTTAGTTTACAAATTTCACCTGCCCCAACAATATTCGAAGTGTGGATGTATTGAGAACGAGTCTAAATTCAACAGTGTATATAATTAATCCTTATAACACACCTACCACAATAATATGCTGTCGAGAATTATCATCTCTAGTAGTTAGCGCATAAAGTACATATTTCAGTTGACAAAATGGCCAAACCAGTCACCGGCTCCTCTTGACTTTATTCAATTTTTTTCTTTCAATTTCACAAATTAACTCATCTTTAAAAAGGTTAAGCGTGAAGCTTTTACCTTGTGCATGAAAATTCTTATGGATTTACTCTGTGGTTGTTTACATTTTAATTGTCGTCTAATTTATAAGAGAATAGAAAATTATCCCAAATCCGCCTACGTCTGCATACTGCATGCAAAAGAAAACGTTCCAATAAGTTGTAGGAGTAAGTAGTAATATCAATTAACTAATCAGAAGATTACCTATATATTTAAATTAACCTATTTCACCCCCTTTCTAATTTCTCTAGTGCTTGAAACAGAGATATCACGGTAGACATTAGAGATGAATCACAAGGCATCGAGAAAGAATTAGTTTGCTCTTGAATTTATATTGAAGTATTATTTCTGAAGTAAGTATATATTACGTTACAGACAATGCATGATCATTATTTAGTTTACATATCATTCTTTTTCCTGGATAAAATACTGTTTGTTAACTTTAATTATCATTACAAAATCTTCAAACCAGTTGATATCAATATCATAGTTCTTGTTGGTTCAAGGAAGAAATGTTGGAGGCTTCCTAACTTTAGTTGCTTGCTCAAAGCTATATGCAATTTCTATCAATTTTGGTTCAGAGCCTTTCAGTCCACTGAAACATATGCCAACAGGCACTCCCCTTCTATTATATGTGGCAGGGACACTTATTCCTGGAAAACCTCCAATAGCAAGAACTGGAGAAATCCCTGAGACAGCAGTCACCAATGCATCCAAGTTATTCAATTTCATCAACTTCTCAAATCCATTTCTTGTTAATTTGTCCATCTTTCTTAGAGCTGCCTTTTCTGTATCTCCAATTCCATTTGTAGCATCAGCAGCTAGAAAAATATCTTGGTTATAATCATTAAGCATCTCCTGAAGAGATCATTCAAGTTTAGTCAGCACTCAAAACTCTCATTTGTGAAATTAACACGTGAAAGTTCAGTATATATGATCACTTACCAGATCAGAATTGTTTTTGTTGAATTCTATCACTTCAGTTAACGACCGAACAGGGGAGTCGATTAGATCTCTCAGGTAACTGTTCAATGCGATCTTGAATTCAGCTAACATTGCAGTTGATTCGCCACTTATACTGGCATTCAAAATTGTGTCGATGTTGTCTATTTCCAGATGATCTACCAAGACTGCACCTTTTCTCCTGCATATAGACAACATTATTTTTGCACATTATAATATTCGGACAGTTTGGTATCAGGACATGCGGATTTCCTCGTACGAGTTTCACCATCCACCACTTATCAGAAAGAATTTCTATGTGTTCGTTCCATGAAGAAGAGTCAAGCCCTCACGTGATGGGTGTGTAGAATACATATTTTAAGTAAAGAAAAAGTATACTCTATCTAACAATTTAAGCTTTTAGATGAGGTCTTCACACAATTCAACATCCAAAAAGGCCAATAAATGACTCGAAGGAACAGGAATTTGGCTAGGAGTTTTACCTCATTGTTTGGAAATGATTCTCAAAAGCTTTGGCTAAAAGTGAATCTTGACTGAAATTGAAGAAGGGGTTTCTAACTATACCCAATCTCTTGCCCCTAAGGCCTTCAACTTTCAGAAATTCTGAGTAGCCGCCATGAGGGATGAATTCCAGGGCTTCTTTAGTTGCTTCAGCATCAAAATAGTCGAAGCCAACAATAGCATCAAGAACATGAACAGCATCTGATACGCTTCTCCCAAATGGCCTGTCCTAATTAAACTTGCTAGAATCAGTATAACATGACCACGTTTGAGAAGAAATAGTGTAATAAGTATATGGTTTAGGATTGAACCTACCCTACAGTATCTTGTCTAGGAGTAATTGGAATAACCCCAGCTCGGCTTGTGAGACCTACTGTTGGTTTGATGCCTACTACAGAATTGAAACTAGCAGGACACAAAATGGAACCATCAGTTTCTGTCCCAATTGACACAGTCACCATGTTTGCAGCTACTGATATTGCTGATCCACTACTTGAACCACAAGGTGTTGCAAAGAGATTGTAAGGGTTCTGTAAGCAACAAATTTTTTACAATAAATCCATCTTTCCAATTTTATCGTCTAAATCAATCAATCAATCAATCAGTAATGTCTGAACTCAAAGTTCAAAGTAGCTGGGGCCAGCATGTATACTAAAGTTGTGATGGTTTTCAACTCTTCACTATCAAAATGATGAATGACTATGAAAGAGCAGAACAAATATGGAGAATTTATATAGCTGACTTCAACTAATCTGTTATTGAGACATGCATAGTCGGAATGATTTTGAGTTTCAAAGGACCAAATACTAGTAAGAATTGTAATTTTCACCTTTCCTTGTCCACCTCTAGCACTCCATCCATTAGGCTCATCGTTGGCTCGAAAACTAGACCATTCAGTAAGGCTAGCTTTTCCAAGTATAATAGCTCCAGCTTTCCTTAGCTTCATCACCACCCCTGCATCACGCGGCACCAAAGATCCTAACAGTGCAAATGATCCTGCTGTAGTGTTAAGCTTATCTTTGGTTGCAATATTATCCTTGACAAGGATTGGAATACCATGCAATGGAGACAGTGAACCATGATTCTTGGCCATGTTCCTCTCATGATCGGCTTTTTCAGCTTGCAATAATGCATCAGGGTTAACTTCTATGACCCCTTTGAGAAACAGGTTAAGTCTTTTGATTTCTTCCAAGTAAAAGTTCACCAATTGCCTCGAGGTGAGCTTGTTTTCCCTGAAAGCTTTTTGAAGGTCATCAACTGTGGCTTCCTTGATTGAAAACAGACTAACATGGCTTGTGTTCTTTGTCTTTGACCACCCCGTACAGGGTAGGGACAAGACCACTAGAGTTAGGAGGACTAAGGTGTAGAATTTCATGCTGTTCTGAGTTGACACTTGCCTTAGAGACAGCAAAATGACTTCATTTATACGAGTAATGTGACGATCGAGGATTCTTTAAAAGGAAAATCTAGAATGAATATTTGTGTAGTCAACAAGCAATTAATATTCTATTTGGAGGATTATGAAATACTAAGTTAATTAAGTAAATTCCACCCAGCTGACTGTTTCCTCTGCTTATGAAATGATCAGGGATAGGAAGAAGTAGAGAGGACCTTCCTGATCTACGAAATAGTCTTACAAAAACACTGTCAACGTGAGTATAATATTTAATGAATGTGACTATGTAACTAAAAATGTCTGTTAAATTACGGATTTCAAGTTTTAGTAAATGACTTAGCCAAAGTATGCAGATAAATATACAGTGCACATAGCCATGACCAATTCAATGGTGCTACTATTTTCTATTAAAAGGTAGTTTTCTATGACTGAGCAACACAACCACGAGTTTAAGCATGTGGTAAAATCCAAGGTGATACCCTGCCAAAATCTATCATCTGTAAGATATTTGCCACTCTGGCAACTGAACTGAAATAACATAGTTACACAGAGTTTTAACCATACATATCAAGTAATTATGTTTAGGCAATGTAATAAACTTATGTCAAATGCTATATATACATTATAAATGAACATTATAGATGCCAAAGCGGTCAAAGGTACTAACACTCTGATCTCATGTTAAAATCTATCTGCAATCCTAATTCTTGCACCAACTCCCAAAGAGAATAAGCTTCTTGTTACCAAGTGCATGATCTTCAAACCACTGGTTGGAAGAGGCATACTTTGTTGACTATGCAGTAGAAAAGGACACAAATAATCTGCTCTCTCTCTCTCTCTCTCTCTCTTTTTTTTTTTTTTTTGTTTAACGGTGTGATCGGGCCAGGTAGTGTGTATGCCTTGTCTATTCTACGGGATACCTGCTATGTTCCAGAACTGGTACCGGATAGTCACTTTTGGCACTTCAAGGTTGACCTCCAAAAAGCCAAAAACTAATATCTTGAATCTAAAAGAGAAGCTTTCAAAATGTCGGACTAACAGACTTGGAGAAAGGAGGCTTGCGGAACATGGTGGCTTGTTCAAAAGCATAAGCAATCTCAATCAGCTTTGGTTCACTTCCTTTTACCCCTCCAAAACATATACTAAAAGGCATACCATTAGTACTATTATAACCTGCAGGAACTATAATTGCTGGATATCCTCCAATAGCCAACACTGTGGAAACAGCTGAACCTAAAGTCACTAAGGCATCCAGTTCATTCTCTATCATCAGTTTCTCAAATCCATCTTGTGAAAGGTTCTCCATCATCACTATCGCCTTTCGCTCTTTCTCTCCAATCCCTTCTGTTGCTTCTGCAGCCGTGAAAACTTCTTGACCAAAGCTTCTACTTCTTTCCTGTATAGACATTTGCAACGATTAATATAGTTTGGTTTAACTTCTGACCACTACAGTGCATAGATTTTTTTTATACTATCAGTTTGTACAAGTTATATCCATAGTTTAATTGATCTAAGTGCATGCAGTCTTCCTTGGAAAAAAGTTATATTCCTAAATGACAGTAAACATGTTAAAAGCACATGATTAGAGAAGGGTCATACCAATTTTGGGTTATTCTGGTTGAAGGCTATTATCTCAGCTAGTGATCTAACCGGGGAAGTGACTAGCTCTTCTAGATAATTGTTAAGGGAAAGCTTGAACTCTGCTAGTAATGCCACTGCTTCACCACTTTGATTGGGGTCTAAAACCACATCAATATTCGGTATTTCAAGATTATCTAATACAATAGCACCTCTTTGCCTGCATTTTTCCAAAAAGAAGTCAAATGTGTTGCTAAGAGTATAAACTTTGTACAAAAGGTAAAAAGATGATGAAATGTTAAACTCCTAAACTTATACGTAGTTTACAATGTTTCTATTTATACCTTAGTGTCTGGAGATGATTATTCAATACTGTATCAGCTAAAGCCACATTGGAAAGGGCCGAAAAGGGGTGTCTTACCACACCCAGTCTCTTTCCCTCGAGTCCATCTTCATTGAGATATTGTTTGTAACCATTGGCTGGGATGAACTTTGCTGCTGCCATTGTTGCTTCAAGGTCTCTTGTATCAAAACCAACAATGGAATCAAGAACATACACAGCATCTGAAACCGTTCTGCATATGGGCCTGCAAATTAGATCAATCAATTAATCAACTCTCCCTCAATGTCAAACAAGTTGGAGTTGGTTATATTAAACAAGATACTTTGTTTGCCTACACTATATTCTAAGTTTAGATAAACCAATTAAGCCACATTAGCAGATTACTTGCCTTATTCTCCAAATTACTAAGTTAACTTATTATCAGCAGTTATCTATAGTTATTTACTCCCTCCGTCCCAATTTATGTGGCACCATTTGACCGGGCACGGAGTTTAAGAAAATAGAGGTTGACCTTGTTAAGTCTCAATTTTACCCTTGAAAAAGTAAGAGAGAGAAGATTTGAGTAATAAAAAAGTTGTTGATAGGTTTAAAAGTATGTAGGACCCAATAAGGGTAAAATAGAGATGATACATTAAATAGTTGTCAAATAAGGAAAGGTGCCACTTATTTTGGGACAAATAAAAAAGGAAATGGTGCCACATAAATTGGGACGGAGGGAGTATTTATTTTTTGGTTGACCTGATAGCGTAAGAACATTCACACTGCCAATGTAAAGAGGTTAAGCACTAGAGAAATTACCCAATCGTGTCCTGCCGAGGAGACAGGGGAATAACACCAGCACGGCTAGTGAGTCCAACAGTAGGTTTGAGGCCTACAACAGCATTGTTTTCAGCAGGACATAGAATTGAACCATCAGTCTCAGTTCCCAGTGACACTGCCACCATATTTGCTGCCACTGATATTGCTGATCCACTGCTTGAACCGCTTGGACTTCCTCCTTCAACATACGGATTCTGCAATTTTCCACAACACTTAAAATCAGTCCCTTTACCAAAGAAATTCTTCTAATCAACGAAGTTATTCAGTTGACACCTAAGTTGCTCGGACACCGGTACGGGTGTCCGACACTGGTGCGGATCTAGAGGTCGGATCCTTCAAGATCTAAATTCTAAGATTCGGGGATACGGATCCTATTATGGATACGGGTGCGGGGATTCGGCTAAAAATAATTCAAAAAATTAAAAATAGAGTTTTAATCCGATCCTACACTTTTTGTTGGCCTTAAGAAACATTTTCCCTTTTGATTTTTTGTTGAGGTACTGTAGGAAGACATCATTAGAGGTAATTACTACAAAATTACCCTAGCTTTGGTTTTACTTTCGGGAATCAAATTGTATCTTGTCTAGAACTTTTCCGCCGCCCGTGGTCAAAGTACCCAAAACGTTTGACCATATCCGACACGGATCCCACACCCACACCCATACTAGTGTCGTGTCGACATGGGTGCGGCACCAAAAGTGCCGTGTCCGAGCAACTTAGGTTGACACATTTTATAAAGTTGTCCTTGACAGTGTTATCTTAATCCAAGTTTTTGTAAATATCTAGAACTGACAGTGTCGATTCAAGATTTTAAAGTAGTGAATGTAACAATAGGTATCTATCCTTACTGTTCCAATAAATGACACATTTAGTGAGAGATAAGGTTAGTTCAGACAAATATGATTCATGGGGATGGTTGCCCAAGACCATACAAGTACACCAAATTCTCATCCCATCACCAATGTAAGAACTTGACACCCCCTCGCAAACACTATGGGGCCCAACATTGGGTAAACTGATGGATCTGCCTCTGATATCATGATAACAAATGAACCTTGGACCTAACTCAATCCAAAACCTAGCTCATGAGGATTTAATTGCCCAAAGACCATATAGGGAGACCAAATTCCCTTCGGCCACCGATATCAGAACTTTAACACTATTAAATGTCTTTCTTAAGGGGCATCAAAAACACTTAAAATGACATATACTGTGGACACGAAGAAGTAATAAATTACATTATCTTGAAGTAAAAGCAACATTATAGTATGCAGAATACTTACCACACCTTGGCCACTTCTAGCAGACCATCCATCAGGAATACTAAAAGACCTGAAATGATACCACTCACTCATACTTGCCTTTCCCAATATCAAAGCACCAGCATTCCTTAACCTCTCCACAACTGTAGCATCTCGAGGCACCTTTGATCCAAGCAAAGCATATGATCCTGCAGTAGTATTTAGCTCATCTTTTGTTGCTATACTATCTTTAAGTAGAACAGGAATACCATGCAAATTGCTCATCCCTTTATACTCTTTCATCATCTTCTTGTTTGTTTCTCTTTGTTTATCAATTTCATCAGCTTGTTTTTGCACATCTGGATTAACTTCAATTACTCCATGAAGTTCAGGATTAAGGGTCTCAATTTTGTTTAAGTAAAAGTCAACTAGTTGTCTTGATGTCAACTTGTTTTCAGTAAAAGCCAATTGTATGTCTTTTATGGTAGCTTCTTCAATCTTGAAATTAAAGTCATGTTGCCAATTTCCATTTGTGGTATTGAAACCTGTGAAGCAAAGCAACAATATGAGCCATGAGAAAAACATAAGAGAATACTTCATTGATGTTATGTGAAAAGCAATGTTTACAAACATCAAGATTGAATCTGGGAACCTTTATATATTTAAAGATACAGTTACGTTTGACTTTTTAAGTCACGAATCTTTTACAACTACTGAAATTTATAAGTGGATGGACCAAACGCACGCAATATTATGAATTAAAATATACTCCCTCCGTCCATTTTTACTTGTCATTTTTTAGCTTTTCACACCACCAAAAAATTATAAATAAATTGATGATTGTACTAACTTACCTCGTTAATTATGCTTTGAAAATTTAAATTTAACTATTATTTGAAAAATAATTATTTAATGGTATGGGTAAAAATTGGAAAAATATCATTAAATAGCTCTTGATTTATTAAAAATGACAAGTAAAAATAGAAAAAAAAATTCTTCTAAATTGGACAAGTAAAAATGGACAGAGGGAGTAGATATTCTTAATTGAATGTAAAGATAATTAGATTTAGAATTTGTCAATTATCCACGATTACCTTATATATCAGCCATTCGGAGAAGAGTGGAGTTGCGCTGAGATACTTACGATTACGCGAGCTCACCTAACGGCCTTAATAAGTCAGGTCGAGGAATCGTACGAATCAAAACAATTCTCCGGGTAACTGGATCGCCCCGGCGGGGGAAGGGGGCAAGTACATCCTTTTGTTCTCAGATGAATAACCGTAAAGTTTGACAATTTTTTGAGGGAGGGGAGTCGACGTACCGACAAAAAACTGACAGAAGGGAAAAAGAGGAGTGAAGCCATTCGAATATGTTGTTGAGACTTCCCACAAATTATTGATTTTATTTGATAGGGTGACTGCAACATGCGTCACTAAAGTAACACAATAGAGATACTAATAAGGTAATAAAAGATACAATTACCTGAAAAAAATAATTCACTCATAGTCTCGTAAATTTCAATTCAAAAATAAAAGTACTGTCAGTCATATTAATAATAGTACAAAATTTATGCAGAACAAAAAATAGAAAACCTATTTCTATATGAATTACTACAAACCTATTTAGTCATGAATTAGTTACCAAATCCTAAACAATTTAAATTTCCTACATTAGCATTAACTTAGATTCAACAGCAAATTTATAATTTCAATACATAATATCAGAATTATACCAAGTACAGATGAAATCCGGGTAAAACGCAATATTCCACATTTAAATAAACATATTTATGATAAACTGCCAAAAAACTCTTACTATATATGACTCTTACTATATACGGAAAAAATGATCAAAAATACTCTTAACCTATTAGAAAGGTTTAAAAATATTATTCGTTAACCTTTAGGACAAGATATACTCGTTAACTTTTAGTCCCAAATATACCCTCAACATTTTATTTAGGCTCAAAAATACCCTAAAAACTAACGGACTTTTAAAAAAAATAATTAAAAAATAAAATATTAGGGGATATATTTTGCCTATAATATTAACAAAGGACATTTCAAAACTATTACCAATAGTTTAGGACAAGTTTTGGTCCTTTTCCGTTTAAAATTTATAGGAAGATTTGAAAATTAGCTATTGATTTATTATTTGTTTAAAATAAGCTTTTGATAAAAGGCATTTACATCTCACCAATATATATACACAATATAAAATAAAATAGAGAGTACAACTTAAACAATAACATACCCAATATAATCCCACAAGTGGGGTTTGGAGAAAAATGTAAGCAGACCTTACCCCCACCAAAGTGGAGAGATTGTTTTCGATAGACCGTCGACTAAAAAAACTAGAATCATATTTGGAATAATAAAGTACAACTTAAACACATATTAATGTATAATATCGAGAAATCATAGAAAAAAATATTACTGTTATATATATTATTGGAAAATCATCAATTGATTTTTATGATAGGTAGATATTGCATACATTACATATGCACTTAGTCGTACTCTCTATATTATTTTATATTATCTATATATATCTGCAACTAGTAAATACCTTTGTCAAAAGTTTATTTTAAACAAATGATAAGACAAGAGCTAATTTTTAAAATTTACCTATGATTTTTAAACTGAAAAGGGCTAAAACTTCTCTTTATCTATTGGCAATGCGTTTGAAATGCTCTTCTTTAATATTACGGGCAAGAAATATCCCCTACTATTTTATTTTTTAATTATTTTTTCTTCTTTTAAAAGTCCGTTGGTTTTTAGGGTATTTTTGAGCCTAATGTTGAGGGTATATTTGAGCCTAAAGGTTAACCGCAGGGATATATGTGGTCTTAAAGGTTAACGAAGGGTATTTTTAAACCCTTTCTAATAGGTTAAGGATATTTTTGACCCTTTTCATGCTTATGGTCTATCTCTTTACTCCAAATCTAATATGTTCATTCTCAGGTTCTATCAGAAACGGCCTCTCCATCTTGATGGGGGTAAGGTCTGCGTACATCTCACCCTCCCCAGACCCCACTTTTGTGGGATATACTGGGTATGTTGTTGTTCTGTTTAACTTTCAAATCATTAACTCCAGATCTTTACCGAGCGTAAATAAATTATTAAATATTTGCATCTTTTTCAGATTAATATGCCAATATATTCTCAACTTTTCAGCAAATGATACTCCCATTAAAACTTATTATCCACTTTTACTCGTTGAAATTATAAGCAAGCAAGAGAAATTCCCGTTAGAACTGAGAAAAAGACGCCTACTTTATGCTTATTTCTAAGACAAATATGAAAGTAAAATTTAAACAAGTATCAGTCAAATATTGTCTATGAGCAACATTAATTACTGTAACAGAGAATAATTCAAGCAGGTAAAATTAGATACAAGGAGAGATGAGCACTACTGACAAATGACTAAAACAATGACGAAAACTATTTGCATCCATCAGCACTAGGTTCAATAGAAGCTAAAGAAACCAAACAATGTGAAGAATTTACATGAACTAGTTTCTTCAGCACTTTCCTGTCTTGCCGTTCTCTCTGACTGAGGACTTGAATTGCTGGATATTATATAATAGCTGTCTGCTGCAGACAATATGATCTTCGAGGTGTTTGGAGGGTTTGGGGAGGATGTGTTGATACTACCGCATCTTAGATTCGAGATCCCCTTTTTTGGGAGGATCTTGCATTTTCCCGATACTTGTTTTGAATGGGTTTCAGCCTCTCAAGTATCAAACTGATATCATAGGCCGACCCCTTCATCACCGTCAATCACGACCTACACCAGAACTCCCCCTCCCCCCCCCCCCCCCCCCCCTCAATAACCATTTTCCGGACGAAAGGCTTCACAGCTGCAGAGACATAATATGAAGCAGGAGGCGCATGAATAGGCAGCAAAAACAATTCCTTTTTGCTATAATTACTCATCAAGAGTACTGTCAGATGGCACCTAACAGACAACATGAATGTCAAAGTACTTCTGCCTGCAGTAATTCAGGATACACGAAAGGCACCATTTGTTTTAAGGAGTTCACAGATTCTTTCAAAAATGCATGCCCTTCTGTTGCTGCAAGCACCAAAGAGTAACAGATTAATGTCATGAAAGATAGCAAATACATTAAAACCCCATGCAGAAAGAACCAATCGACTACTACCTTTAGTCAGTGATTGGAATTCTCTGGAGAAGTCCTCAACACGTCCATGGACAGGTCTCATTCCACATATCTGGATTACACAAAATTCCAGGTGCAATGCCATTACTGTTATTTGCAACAGTAAAATACAGACACCTTGCATTTCAGAAGTAACCTGCTTCAACTTGTTGGCTTCACACAATTCAGTGATGATAGATATTCCTTGATCCTACAAACCAAGTGTGAAACATAACCGAGTGTCATAAGACTAAAAATATCTAGAAAGGACACATTGCAGTTGTTAAAAAATCACATTTACAGATATTCTGTTAAACGCAAGTTGTACAGTTTATCTCCTTTTTACATCCTACAGTACAAAGCTTGTATTCCTCATGTTTTCTCCTTAACTCTAAAGTGCAGTGACTAAAATGGCTTATAATACCAAATGAAAGACACGGGTTGTAGTAAACAAACAAAAACTGAGGAACATATACATTGAGCAAAACAGGCTGAATGCTGCAGAAACAATTACGAAAACCAAACTATTTATTAGCTCCACTAGTTTTTCCTTTAAGCAAGACAGGTGGTTAGGATCAGACTGCCAGGAGAGGTCAAACTGCAATTTTAAGCCTCAGTATGGTCAGGCACATAGAAACCACTACATTAGATCCTGACATGCACTTAATCTCAATGCATAAGCCATGCAAAAATCAATTCTTGAAAGGGAGTTACAAGGGACCAAAATAAGTTGGATGTTTCACCTGCAACCAGTGAAGGATATCAGGCATTGGTAGCTCGGGGAAACGTGCCAGATCGACAAAACCCACTTCTTCAGCCCTTTCAGCAGCATCTTCTGCTTGAAGACACAAAAACTTCAAAAGTAGAAAGGCAATTCTGTACATTTGAATGGCCATTGCATCTGAAAAATGTGTGGGCACAGTCGGATAAGCATGCTCATTCGATTGATCTTTGATCACAATAGCAGTTCTTGATGAAAAAGATGAATATTTGGGATTTAGGCCGCAGCAAAGAGCAGAAAGAGAAAACCATCCGTTTCTGCTATTGATAGATGATGGCTTTTTGTGCCATTCGTACTCCTCCCGGAGGGTTGGATGACAAAAGATGGGGGGAACTCTTCCCAGCGATTCCCCATGACGTTGTGTACCGCAGCTGATGAAGGCCAACAAATGGATGCATCTCTCCCTTAACTGTGACTCTGTTTCTTTCATGCCCTTTGACCAGGCATTCTTATGCCTTGCCAGAGCACAGATTAGCATAACCGTATTTTCACTCTCTCTAAGAGCACTCAATGAGGTATGTGGTTTGAGAGCCCGAGGTCTTTTCTTATCGTGATCATCTGACGGAAAATCTGGAGCGCTAAGATAATATGAAACTAGATCAGCCTTCTCCTGAAAGAAATATGTCACTATGCAATCCATATTAAAAGTCGAACTTTCTCCTAAAGAGCTAATAATTGCTGTAACCACAGCCAAGCTAAGTCCCCAAATGGGTTGAGGCTTCTCATTATTCTCAAAAACGTTTACCAGATTTCTCTCCCTCTCAACTAGTGAGAGAGGTCTACCATTAGATAGGTCAGCCAACAACACTCTTAATGATGCAAAGAAACCAGCATTTACAAGCATCTCAGCACCTTCCTTCACATGTGCAATAGTCAAAAGAAATTTCAATATTATGTCAATGTTTGTGTAGGAGCTCTTATCTTGAAGCTTGAGAACAATATGATGCATTGGGAGATGTTTTTGAATGATGGGGAACCAAGTAGCAGGCGTTGAAAAACTTTTAAGTACTTGATCGATAATAGTCATAGAGATGGAGAAATGGTCAGTAAGTTCTATACAGTTGCAAAGCACCGGTAGTAGCCCCAAGCTCACATTTCCTGCCTCAGGTAAGGCTTCACTATGCTCAACTTCTCCTTGCACAGCATGGTGAGAATCTTTCCAACTTGATTTTAGTGAAAAGAGAATCAGCATCAAAACTATCCTCATTGTATTAATGACACTAGTAACCAAAGGCCTACAGCTACTAAATGCCTTGAGGCTATAACCTGAAGTTTTTAATATCACAAGGCATGTAGAAGAAGACAAACTTGTACTCAGAGACCTGGTAAAGTGGAAAAGTAACTCTGCTTGAGCATCAAGAATTTCAAGTATCCCTTCACTGACATCAGGGACAGGAGCTAATAGCTCAATCGTCTGGTGGAGAGACTGGCATATATTATCAACGATAGAAGAGAACAAATTTTCAGGAATGAATGTGCCAATTTTAACCTCGTTCTTCATTGACTGCATTAACCGGGAAACCATGTCAATGATAGAGATCAAAATATATATACATATCTAGGAGGCATTATTAGAAGTCAAATGCGACTGACGGCAGAACTCACATCATTATTGTCCGATACAGAGAGCATTGTTGTCAAAGATATTAAAGCTGAAAGCTTGGATCTTGTGAGCAACACCATGGAATTCACATTCTGCAAAGAGAGCAACAGCATTTCTGCAACTGGTTTAGATGATTTCCAATCCGAAAGATCCCACAAATCAAGTGCCATGTCCCCTTGCAGACGGTCAGTGTCATATAAGAAGACGCCATCGGTTTGAAGAAAAATATCCTCATCGTGTTTACAATGATATGTTTGCAAGAAACTTGACTCTAGCAGATATTGTGAAAGCTCCTTGAATGGTCTGCGGGCAATCTGTCTACCTTCGAACTCTCCTTGCAGATGATAGAATAGATCATTGAGAATTAACTCCTCTAGTTCATTCCCAGTGCTGGATGAAAATGGAATAGAATGAAGAAAGAATAAGTCTGGAGTTCATGTAAAAATTATAAGTGAACTTATTGAACCGCTTGATCCATGGAATAGATAAGGTGCTTTTGCATTTCAACTGCATCTACTTAATATGTATGTTCTATAATCACATACATGTGACAAATTTGCTACTTTTTTTTTTTATAACCGAGAAATTCGTAAGGGAAATGGCACACGGTTCAAAACTTGGTAGATAATGGGCCCACTGCTCTACCCTTTTGCATTTAAATACCAGACTTTCGTTAGTGGCAGGAGAAGAACCTACGATGTGCGCTTAACCCACACATCACAAGTTGAGCTCTTACCACTAGACCAAAACCCAGGGGGCATTACTACACGACCAATAAGTCATAAAGATTGGTCCATTCTATCTCAACTCTTTGAGTAACGATTTTGCTATAAATACCCAACTATAACCAGGTCACTTCAAACAAATGCCGATGAACAGCATATCACTTCAAGATATTAAACTGATTATAAATAAAAAAAGAAATCGGTCCCGGGAACAGTCTCAGTTCAACAAGGCATGAAAATACCAAGAACTTACCTGTAACCACGCTCCGCATAATAAGCCATCAACTCCGAAAAGGCAGGCAAGTTTCTCAACTGTAGAAGGGAAAGCAACATAAGTCAAAAAGTAAGTCCGTCTGACTAAGATATACTTTTAACAAATGACAAAGGCAAGAGAAACTGCAGTTCACAGGTTAATAAAATTCAGGATACATCGGTTATGTTAATGTTTTTTTTTTTTTTTTTGACAAGGTAAAATTACATCGGTTAAGTTTATGTGTCAGTTCTGTGATTGGAGAAAATGGAATAAAGGGAGAATGGCAAGGTTTCAATAAAGAATAAACCTTTTGCAACAAGTTAGCGACGTTATCAACTAGCGAAACAGACAAGCTTCCTCTATCACCGCTTTTTACTTTACACATCACACGCACAGCAAACAAACCAGCAGCAACCTGCAAGCACCATCAGAAAATTAAGCAAAGGTATCTCCTCTGACGTATATACAAGGGGCAAAATAAGAAGCATTCCAAATATACTTGAGAGGTCTCATACTGGTTTAAAAAAGACAAGCTGTGTTAGAGCCCCTTTTCACTCTGAATGTGTTCTTAGAACAAAAACACAATAATAAAATCAGGAAAACAGTATGCAGTGGTTACATGAGAAATCTGAATAAGTCCTAGAGAATGAAAAAGAATCTCACAATAAAGTGTTTATCTTGCCAAATAAATAAATAGAGAGAGGTGCAGAATGGAGATCCAAAGTAAACTGAACTCGAAAAGGAGAACTAAACCAGGCCTCTAAGAACACTTATAAGCCTGGATTCCTCTTATTTACAACTCAGTCTGTCACATCATGGATCCTTCAGAGACCCACTGTACATAATATTTATTTTTCCTTCTTTTCGATAGGTCACTTGTAGAAGTGTTCTGACAACGCAAAGAAAAAGAACAAGAATCACAATAGTGACATCAACAATAATGCTTTTGAATTATCACCAATACTATGGATAAACTTATTTTACACAGAACATTCGATAGCATATAAAACCTGATTTGAATAAAAGATTTACATCTCTCTTAAACCCATATCAGTTTTAGCATGGCTCCTTACAGAAGTACCTAAAAGAAATGTACAATTTACCATAAAGCAGCAAGTCTCTCGAATGCACTATAATCATACTCTTTCAGTTCTATAAAAGCTAGAGGCTCAGGGAAGATTTTGGAGAGAGGTCAGCTTCAAGAGTTTGGTGAAGCTGAGAAGAAGAGCAGTTCTCAAGAACAAAGAATACATACAACAAATCTAGACGGTTACACCATGGGCGAAACAAAACCATCAGGTTCTCTGTTCAGCCCAAAAGACCAAGTCTGTGGAGCCTGGGCTCAACCAGATAAGCGAGAATGCAAAGCAAGCCTCTCATGTAAGCACTTCATTGAACAACTCAAGCACACTGTCACATTTCCCAAAATCAAAATGAAACAGAGAAATACACATAATCAAGCACAAGATTCATGTTCTTACTCATCCATTTTTGCACATTCCTTCTTTCCAGGGTTAACTTCGCCACCTTTGTTAGTACATTATTTCAGTTAATCCAATCAATCACTTTCCAATTGGTGAAATCGAAGATTGGCAATCATGATGAGATTGTGACAATTTAGTGCTTGAAATTTCTATTAAGTGGGTCGTCCCATTGAATAATTGGCATTAGTTGTTAGCACTTAGCATTAACTCATCGTCTTGGATGGAATATCACGGGATACTGTCAACGAATGCTTTATCATAGCAGTTTGTTGATAGAGCTGTATTTACGAGCTGCCGAGTGGATCTATTTTATTATTTCCGGTCCAGTCGAATGCAGCAGCTTTCAACTCTATATTTGTGTTAATTAATCAACTAGACAGGTATGGATAATTTTTTATCAAGAAAAGTATTGATTAATGACAGGTATGGATAATAAAATTTTAAAATTTAGTAAATCAAATGGGTCGTCCAAGAATGTCATACTCGAACTTGAGGGTTTATGGAGGGTTTATGGATCACCCAAACGAGCCTTTCTAGCCGCATCTGAATCGGCATCCCTATCCATATGAACTACGATATGAGAGTTATGAACTACGATATGAGAGTTTCTATTGAAGCAATAATGTGTCGATCTAGTCGCCACCGTAGCCACAAAAGACGAAGCATTAAATTGAGGTTTATCGGGACCTATCGTTCTCTTGGGATAGATTTATTCTGATCCTGTATAATTGGTCTGTTTTCTTGGAAGACAGGTAAAAGCAAGGGGCAGGGGTGAATATGATTTCAGGTTTCTGGGTAGGCAGCTGCTAGACTTAAGCTTAGACTGGGGAAAAACAGAAAGTGACAGTTACCAGTAAAGAGAAGAGGTGATGACAAGACAAAGGACTCGGGGAATTTAGAAACAGAAGGGTGAAGGCTGCCACTGATAAGCTGGGAGAATATATAAACTGTTAGCAGAATACCAACACATTCTGTCAGACTCTTAATCTCTTTCACAATCAAAATTTCTAATACTAAAAGCACCAATTCTGACATCTACCACCACCTTAATATTGCACGCGCGTTCGAATTCAGGGTGAAACAGCCATTTTCTTATTGTATAAAAGCATATAATAAACAGCTACCTAAATACAGAACAGTCACTAGAAGATCATCAAAATAGTGCAATCAGAACTATAAACGATTGCCAAAAACCGAAAAAGTTGTTCTAAGAATCTGGATGGGTAAGATTTGGTCATCAAAACGTCGCCGAAAATGACGGAGAATAACCGCCCGAAAATTCACCAGGTAACAAGTATGTATCCCCAGAACAGTCACCGAAAAAAGATGCAGTGCCTAAAATGTTCAAAAGGAAAAGGAGAGGCACCTCGTACACAGCCACCAGAAAAGACGAAGAGCCCCCAAAACATTCACACGACTCTTGGTGTCATGTGAGAAAATAAGAGGAGAAAATTGTATTATTGACTTGATAATTTGATGAACACCAAAAAAGAACATCTATTTATAGTTGTTAAACCAAACACATTTTATCCAATGCAGAATAATATTTAAGAAATGACACCTCATACGTTCCAACTCGGCCATTCTAGCACTTAAAGTTAATTTGTTGTCAAGTAATCAGTATACTAGTTCATTTCACCTCCTCAAGCCTCTATTCGGTAAATTACAACCTGTCCAAGAGTTCAAAAATCTACAAAGTTTGCATCAGTTTAAATCTGAAGGTACAAATAGCAAAGTGAAATAGAATGTTTTTGCCCTGATTCTCATTCACTATCAAAATGAAGCTGAAAATCAGAACTAGCAATGAGGTAAAGCTTACATAAACCAATGTAGAAACTTAGTTTATACGTAAAATCAGATCCAGAAAACAAGAGTACCAGGAAATACAACTCACCCTTGCGCGCAGATTTATGGCGTCATCATACTCAAATGAAACAAATGTCTTGACCGTCTCCGCATCCAATGAGCTCTCACACCAAACACCAAAAATATCCTTCAGATTACATGAAGTTTCAGCTGCTGCTCCTTTAGAGCCATCAGACCCATTATGTAACGATTTGGAAGTTTCTCTTGGGACCAACTCAGAATGTAAAACCTTTTTCTGCAGGAACATCTCACAGGCCATCACATCCAATACATGATGTTGACACTGATATCTGTATGCCAGGTTCTGAAGCCCCAGTTCAGTTGCACTTTCAGATTGGAGACTTTTCTTGCTAATAGAAAGCACAACAGAATTCAATAGCTTTTTCCAGAAGTCTGATTTTCTCAGCTGCTGCAAAAGATTTGTATAATGACCAGCTCCTTGCCATAATGCTTTTAAGAAGTTTAACATATTACACAGTATATGTGATTTTCTGAGAAACCAAAAGAAATTTATTAAAATAAATGAAGTAGCACCTCAACATTAGAGCATTGCAAGGATTACTGAAACGAGCATAATAAGAATCACTCCTTCCCTTTCAGTTTATGTGAACCTTTTCGTTTTCGAGAGTCAAACTGAATGAACTTTGACCAACGATTTAAGATGCATTTTTTCATCATATTGATATGAGAAGACATGCAACTTATAATACTTTTCATATAGTTGTTGAATATCTAAAATTTTATTTTAAAAATAAAATTAAAATTATGCAATTTAGCTTCAAAGATTAGTCAAATTGACTCTCGAAAAGCGAAAAGGTTCACATAAACTGAAACTGAGGGAGTAAGAAAGACCAGGAACTTACGTCATCACAAGATCATCAGATCTTTTAACATAATTCCAAATGGAATCTAATATATTTGCATCATTGGACTGAAACGTATCTTTGTCGGCTGGTTGATTGCCACCATTGCATGATTCAGAAATTGGATTTTCTCCCAAAGCGATCACAGCGGTAAGAAAAGAAGCCTGCAACATAATGATTTCAAATTTAAATAAAACATGGGACCAAAAATTAGTGGCTACTTCATATCCAATTCAGCAACTAAAACGAAAATTATTAAAGGACAAGAAACTAGATGCCAGCAGTAACAAAAGAACAAAGTAACACATTAGTGACATCTAAACTAATATTAACACTTTTGTGTGAGTTGTCTTCGGCTAAAACTGAAAAAGTGGCTTTTCATAAGATGTCGCACAACATATTATAAATAGACTAGTCTCATATTTGAAGGTCCCTATATCAAACCACCCCCACTCCCCCCCCCCCCCCCCCCAAAAAAAAAAGAAAGAAAGTTAAACTTTTGACACTACAACGATACAAAATAGTGAATATGTTGAAATACAAAAGTTTAAATGGAAAAATACAAAGACGACTCAATAGTAAATTAATGACAACATCCTAAACATATATGGTGAGGGACTTCAGTTATTTACGATAGAATTTCATTCAGATTTAAGCTTTGATAGACAACCCATTAGTACAGCTCTTGACAAGGGGCAAATAAAGCAATGACATGACTATTGGTTTGTATAAACACTGCAGCTGGGCGCGGGAAGAAGATTACATTCTCCACAAGGTTGCCTAAGGTCAAGAGGAGTGGGTATAAGAGCTATTTATTGACTTTCACCCAATTAGGACAAAATGTTTGTTATACGACTCATGATCACCCGAGCAAGTGTTCGAGAAGCATCTGAATGAAAATGTATTATATACTCTAACCCTAAACAACCAGCTATATAACATATTTTTATGTCCATCAAAAGACTTTAGAGGCAAGATAGACACTAGATTTTTTATGACCTTCAGATTGAATTAAGAAGCATCTATTGGTGTCATATGTTTATCTTGGGTATGCTTTAGTTTTATTATTCTCTTTATCATTGATATTTCCATCTTGTTTTTCAAACATGTTTTCTAAAAATGTTTTTCCCCAGCGGAGGGTCTATCGGATATAGCCTCTCCACTTAGATGAGGGTAAGGTCTGCGTACATCTCACCCTCCCCAGACCCCTCTTGTGAGATAGCACTGGGTATGTTGTTGTTGTAGATTGAATTAAGAGGAAACACGAATCGTAAAATGGCAAGTTGTCCTTCACTCATCCCTACAAATAGTTGGTAGATGTTCCTCTTTGAGATATGAGTTGCGACACAACTAATACAACACATTCCATCTTCATAGCTACTTAACCCATGTCCATGAAAACAATCTGTCAACTTGGATCAAGCTTGAGGTTATAGGGCTCAAATGCTCTAGGCATAATATAGTTTGAAATGTTCCCGGATTGTAGGTCATCCAGATATACCATGGTGAGGCAGTAATGCAGCTGACTATGAGCTAAAAAGGAAAGCAACAAGTGGCAAGTCACCTGATAACTTGCAGCAGAAGTGAGCATCTTGAAAGTAGCAATTACAAGATCCTCGTTTTCTACCTTCTCTTGACGAAGAATGCTACAGATGGTACTTTTAAAATTGTAGATCTGCCACGTGCATTTGTCAGGATCAGTTAAAACAGCTTACTTCCATCCCCAAATATTCAAACTAAGAAGAAAAAATAATACCAATATGTTAAAGCTAAACCTGTTTGTCATCTAGACCAAAGTATGCATTGCTAAGTGCATATGATTGTGAGTCATCTCCAATAAGAAACAACCTGGAGAGCAGTCTTGCCGCGCCCACCTGTATCTTCTGCATAGGCAGCGGAAGACGTTTGTCAGAACTCAGCACAGTATCAATCTATATTAGACCTTGGAATGGACATAAATGGATTTTATTTTGGCTTCATTTGGAATGACTAGAACACCAGAAAATCTAATTTGAGCAATGGAAAGATTGTTTCTTGTAATTATTAATACAACCAGATAAAAAGTGAAAAAAAGAGGATTGCTGCAACAATAAAAATGCTAGGACCTTTAATTAAAAGAAGAGGGCATAGAAAAGAGCCAGATGTCCAACAAAATAACAGCACATAAATGGTTTAGATTTTGGGCATCATCAGACGCATGTTTATCCTTTTTTTTCCTCTCTTATTTTTTTCTTTTTCCAACTCACCAAAGATGCAACACATATCTCTTCTTCTTGAAACACCTAAGATGCAAGTCATGTTCTTTCTTGCATTCGCCATCAGACAAGAAAAAAAGACAAATTTAATTTTATAAAATATAGTAACAAAACCCATTTCATTTTTCCTTGTAACCAGTATTTAGGCTTCATAAGAATCGTTTCACGTTTCATTGCATAATGTAGTTTTGTTAAATACCCACATGAGGCGTGTTTACATGACGTCCCGCTTAGAGATGCTTTCATCAAAAGAGCTAAGTCATGTGCCTCATGGATTCTGTCGTTAAGAGGGTTTCAGTAGACAATAAGCATAGTTGGCAAATTGATATTGATTACCGGCAAAACCTTAAGAATGAATTTTTTAGAAATGATATGTACCAAAACTAAATTTAAAAAAAAAAAAAAAAACTATTTTCTGAATCCTTATAAAAAAGATAAAGAATTAGGCATGCACATGAGAAGACATGTTGCAGGCCCAAAATAAAAAATTAAAGTGTCCTCACTAACAGATTAGTTTTCAGTTTATAGATGAGGGGGTTAGTCAATTCAATAATTACCACTCAGATACAACTTGGACAGGTTGAGGAAACTTGATAGCTGACTGAATGAAAACCCCATCCAAAGTTAAACTAGACTAAAACAGCTATCGGGCCTAGAAAAGAGACAGCAGCGGAGAAACATGACTTCAGTAGTCTTAAAAAAAATTGAAACTGTATGATTACAGCAATCGCAAGTGTGATATCTAAGTGAATGCACTAATGCTCTAGTTACAGAGAATTCCTTAGTTCTGAAAAAATGAAGCAAAACTAGAAACCAAGTGCTTTTAACTAAATAGTGATGACAACATACAGGATTTTGGAAGAATGAGGTCAATGATATCGCTGAAGTAACCACGGGCACTGGTTTTGTCATTGGTGACAACATTGCCTGATGAAAGACAGTGAGACTGGGCACATCCTGAAATGAAGCACAAGCAGGGGTAAGGTTCTCTTGTCAACATTTTCACAAAGTCAAACAAGATCATGGATAATAAAGGTCATCAGTCTCTTCAAACTAAACTTCAGTTAGCCTATGTGCTGTGAAATTTTAATACGCCTCTTTTATGATAATTAATAAAATTTTACTAATGAAGGGCAAAAACACACATACACAAGAAGTATACCAAAAGTAGAAAACCTTACAGAGTTTTAATGCATTGATCTCCAGCAGCAAAGGAGAGCATAATATAGCATTCTGAATTAGTTCTATAAATACCACAGATGAGAGAAAGAACTAAACATCTCAATCAGGGTGCATATATGAAAAAAAATCAGGCAAAGATCATAATGTCCCAGTTGGGATCTTTTCACTTGATTAAAGGTTAGAATACTTGGATCTCCCAAAAACCTACAGCAGCTTCCAGTTTTATTGACAGAAAACTCAATTTAGAAATAAACTCTGAAGAATTGGACTGAGCTAATCTTCTCTGTATCATTCCAATTTAATCGCGGGTGTCCGAAGGAACAAGAATAAACTCTGAAGAATTTACCCAAAAAGAAGGCATAATATTACTCTCATCCTCCCACAGAAAAGCAGTAGCCCCAGGATAAATTCCTAACACATTTCTGTTCCTATAGAAGTAAGCTAGTTGAAAAAACATGGATGATCACGTCTCTATTAAATCAGACGTTGAAAAGATTCAGGGGTGCAGGATAGAAGAAAAGCGAACTTTCTTTCAATTGTGTGCAATCCTTGAAGAAGTTTCAAAAGAAGAGATGCTAGTTGCAAACAAAAAGTTTATGAAGCATACCCTTGAGAGATCAGCCAGCATAGTGGAAAGGATATCCAATCCCAAGATAATAGCCTGCTGTAATCCTTCGATTTCTGCCAACCCATAAAGCCGGCTAAAATAGAGCTTCTGTTGGGGAAAAAACAGAAACGGAAGAAGAAGAAGAAACATAAAACAACAGTAGCAAATGCAGAATCTACATGCTAGCTGAGGATTCAAAGCACATTAGATAGCAAGATTCACCTCAAGAGTCTCCGAAGTTGTACAAACAAGTCGAAAGAGCGCATTATGGATTGAAGAATCACCAAGTAAATTATCCCTGACAACCTCACCAAGTCTCTGGATATAAGATATTGACAGAATGCATTTCTTCAAGACTTCAAGCACCTAAAAGCAAATAAAATAACTAAGTCCATCTTACTTGGCATTCAGACAGAGATTCTAAACACACACACACACACACACACACACACACACACACACACACAGAGCCACATCTCATTCAATAAACTTTACACTTATGAAACCAATTGCCTTTAAAGTAAGAGGCTCAGCGGGTAAAATGTTGATGCATAAGAGACCAATATATGACAAGTTGGTATGTGAGTCCGCAACTAAAACATGATTGAATAAAATTTCTTTTTCTCCAAGAGATTAACAATCACACTACATAATCCAAAATGCAAGACTAACTTCCAAAAAATAAACCTCCAATATGTCTGAGAAAAAATTCAGTAGAACTACATTACTCATGATTGAAGAAAATTCTTTTGGCTACCAGAGAATTACAATCACAATATGTAATCCGCAGTGGATGACTAACTTTGAAATGATAAACCTCCAATGCATCTGAGAAATAATTCAATAGCACTAAATTACTCCTTAAGTCTATAATCTCACTATCCACTTAGTGAGAGTTAGCACCAAACTTCGACTATGATTTGTTTAAACTTTTAGTTACTTTAAGACAGAATGTCTTCCAAGTACTTTGATCTATGTGTGTATTGATGTCGACATATGAATCCTCACTGTCCATGTAGCTCCTGGCTCCTCTTAACTCATATCAGTCTAATATTTTATAGAATAAAATTAAAATTAGATTTTTTGGTATATGATGTACACACATCCTACATACAATTGGGGATTTGCACAACCTGTAATCAAGTTTTCATGTACCAAAGGCTTAGTGCATGTTTTCTCTTCTGTAAAAACCTCAGTACTTATTCACAAAAAATAAAAAACATATATAAATATGTGTGTCTGTGTGTGTATATATACAGTATGAGACATTCTCCACATTTTCTATTGTTGTATAAATCTCTTGCATGCCTAACATACTCCTAGAAAACATTGGACCTAAAGTAAACATAATAACAAGATTAAAACTCAATTCCAACAAACTGATATCGTCTTTATAGATTTTGTTTTTCCCTTATACCTTATTTTCCGCTGGCTCTACATGTATTTCAACAGATTGTAGATCTTCTATGCCAACTTCCTTACATGAGATGTTTGGAACCTACTTTTGAAATCTCTAAAAATACTACCAAAGGGCTAAGTTGCTCGGACACGGCACTTTTGGTGCCGCACGACACCCATGTCGACACGACACTAGTATGGGTGTGGGTGTGGGTGTGGGATTCGTGTCGGATACGGTCAAAGGTTTATGGGTACTTTGACCACGGGCGGCGGAAAAGTTCTAGACAAGATACAATTTGATTCCCCAATGTGAAACCAAAGCTAGGGTAATTTTGTAGTAATTACCTCTCTAATGATGTCTTCCTACAGTACCTCAACAGAAAATCAAAAGCGGAAATGTTTCTTAAGGCCAACAAAAAGCGTAGGATCGGATTAAAACTCTATTTTTAATTTTTTGAATTATTTTTAGCCGAATCCCCGCACCCGTATCCGTAATAGGATCCGTATCCCCGAATCTTAGAATTTAGATCTTGAAGGATCCGACCTCTAGATCCGCACCCGTATCGGACACCCGTACCGGTGTCCGAGCAACTTAGCCCAAGGGTGTGGCCTAATGGTCAATGAAGTGCAATGAGAACCATGAGATCTCAGGTTCAAATTCCAACAGAGACAAAAAAAAAAAAAAAAAAAAAAAAGAAAAGAAAAAAACTAGGTCTTGCTTCCAAGCTATCCAAGCCTTGGTGGATAGAGTCACCCGGTACCTGTTGTTGGCGAGAGGTGGCAGGTATCTAATGGAATGAATCGAGATGCTCGCAAGTTGACCCGGAGACCACCGTCATCAAAAGAAAAACATTATCCAACAGGTTCTCTCTGCGAATTAGTGACATTTCACTCTTGAGAAGCAAAAAGTGACGGACAATTTTGAGAGGAAGGGGTATTTTTTGGATATAAGTAAATGATTAATAATGGAGAGAAAGCTCGTCTACAAGCCGTATATAAAAGGAAAAGACCCTACACCAAACATAGCTTACTACAAAAGAAAATCAATCATCTATATACATCAAACCTTATGGGTACACCAAAAAGAAACTAGAAACAAAATTATTTTGCAAATTTGAGAAATCTTTAAGAGGAGATGAGGAAGGAGCAATAAATAGAAAGAAGGTTGTCCTTCCTCAAATTTCCTCAATACAGTAATAATAATAATAATAATAATAATAATAATAATAATACTTTTACTTGAGCTTCTGTAGACCTCGAATTCTATGTCTTCCCCAAAAAGGAGACAAACGAAGACCACACCCAAAAAGATTCTTAAAGAACAAGGCTTCACTTTCCTCCAAACTAGGTCAATTTAAAGCAGAAAACTACACTACCGTTTAAGCAAGCTTAGCTGTTTAATTATAGAATATACAAGGAATACCTTCACCGTCACCTTCCAGCGAGCATGTTTGACTTTATAATTCCAGAATTCATGATTCACAAGGACATACTGAATGGAGAAAATGACAAGTGCAAGGACAACATCATTTTCCATTCCAGCATCCACAAGTTGCATGGTGAGGTCAAGCACTGAAGATCACAAAATAACGTGTAAGAAGACCTATAGAAAACGTTCTAAAGGATCTAATTGCACGGCAGAAGAAAATGGGTTGCCATAATTAATGGCAAGGTCAATGAGAATCCCAACACATTGGATCAGGAAAAGGAAACAATAATGTATGTTATCAGCAACAGAACTCCCTCAATATAACAGCAGTAGAACAACAATGACATTTAGAGTACAAACATGAAGAAAATCAATACAGCTAAATAACATGCCTGAAAGGGTCAATTGACAATCATTCTGCTCACAGTCGATCAAAAGCATTTTCGCGAGCCGACCAGAAAGCAACCACGATCCACTAAAGTAGCCAAGAAAACGCAGAATAAACTGTCAAACTAAGGCTTTTATGTAGTAGAGAAGTTTCTTGAGGCAGTTAAAGACAGCAAACTATAGGAAGGAGCTATGATCTCCATGGCATATTACACACAAGCCTTTTCGCAGGTTGCAGGAAACTAACACATCTGATTGAATATTCAATCATGAATGAAAACAACAGTAACGCAAAAGGAAAAGAAGAATAAAAAAGAGCAAAACTAAGCCACACAAAAAGAAAGATAATGATTTAAGGGAAGCTCATTATCACACATTGATTTAAAAAAAAAAAAAACAGAAACTAATTTACAGAACAAAAACCAACAAATTCTGTTCAAAAAACTTCAATTTTGCTCTGGTTGGGATGCTTTTACATAATTATAAGATGGGGATCATGCCCATCGTAACATGAAGTTTTTAATACTTTTGAGACAGCAGAATGGTTGAATTCAAGCTTTTGGGGATCCTCTCCATATAGAAATGAGAAAAATCAGTTCACGAGTCGGGAAACAACTTCATATTCAAGGTATCCTGCACTATAGCCTTGAGCGCCCTGGATGAAAGGGGTTAGCTTTGCAAGCCTTGCCATAGATAGTCAACCCATTCCGATAGAGTGCAAGAAGGGAAGCTCAAAAAATAGAACCCAGAAATCACTTCGGAGTATATGACTAGTTAAAAGGTTATCGTTATAATAGTAAGCAGTCAGAAGCCACTAGCACAATTGCAGATCGTTCCACAAATTATCCAAAAGGTTGCGATTAAAAGTGTATAGCAATAACATAGAACCTGACAATATTGACCAGATTATGTACACAATATTCACTAACGTTAACTAGGACCAGAAATTCTGTATGAAGCAGGAGCATAGGTGGATCCATTTCACCTTGACAAGCCATTGGAGCCAATTTTGAAGGGATTTGTTTTAAAAGCAACATCAAAAATATTTGTCTGAACTATCAATCTGGAAACATTATATGGTGAACTGCAAGAAGGAAAAGCCAGAATTAGAAAATGAAGCGAGTAAAATAACAACAAAATAAAGAAAAACTGACTCATGCTAGATTCCAATATTTATCCACAGTGAAATATAACACAAATTAATAGCTGTATAGGAGACCTCAAATCACACGATGCTCATTTATTAACCCAACATAAACCTAATAGCAGAAAATGAGAGAGTAATATAACAGGCTGATCCTCAAAATTTTAGATTCAGTAGACCTTTTATTTTGATTACACCAAAACCCGTATACAAGAGGTATACCGGATTCGGTGGCATTAAAAGGAGTCAGAGAACAGGCACGGTAAAAGCGAATACCTAAGAGACAAAAAGACTTACCATTTTAACATCTTTGCCAAAATGTTAACACCCAATGACATCAACACCACACCAGAGCAATTAGGAGACAATTTCTTGATGCAAGAACAAATGATTTCAGCCACATTAACACTGCAGTCGAAGAAGGTAAGCTATTTCAATGAAAAGGCAAGATATTTTGCATTTAAGAATCTTTTCAAGTACCTGCATGTAGGATAAATTTTAATTTAAACCAGAGGGGGTTAATTGATGAATCCTATAGGCATACCGCATGTGTTCCCCTTGGTAGCCTGTTGGAGAGTTCACTTCATCATGGTTACAGCCACCAAGGTCCAGAAGAGCAGAACAAACACCCTAACAACATAGCATTACAAGCATAAGAACATCAATAGCAAAAAAGAGATTGTTGCAATGCCAAGAAAATAGACAGCAAATAGATGTAACAGTCTCATCACAGCAGTCCTCCCTTCATTTACAACAAAATTCTCACACAAAGGAATCAAAAAAATTCCATTACTTGGAGACTTCAACATTAATGGGCATAATTTTTTTAATAAGGTAAGATTTTATTAAAGAGCAGTATATGGAAATACTGCAGAATATACAAAAGAGCTAGACTTGATTACAACAGATCTCTAAAAAGTTTAACAAGTCATGTGAACTAAAAAGAGAGTTTCCATTCTTCCATACTAGTTATGTTTTTGATTTGTGCAATGGTCTTGCCAGAAAATTCAAGCAAATATAGGTCTCACCTCTAAGGGTCAACTAAGGCTTCACCACTCTTATTCCAGCCTCACTAACTCAAGCTCAATCAATTTAAAGGATGAAGAAAGTAGAATATGAAAAGAACAAGAAGCACTTCCAATTGCAGAAAGCACGGGGATTATACTGTAAATCAGGAAGGATATAGTCAGAAACCATGATTAAAAAAACACTCGCATGTGTCAAATGGTTTATAAATCTGACTTATGGGGAGACAGTTGATATTGTTCTCGTTTTCGAATCCATAAGACAGCCTCTCTTTTAATTGTAGGAAACTAATTATATCTGCCAATTTCTCATGTCCTCTTTTCTTTTAACACCTAGAACAACAAATAGTTGGATGTAAAAAGTTGGTTCTGAAAAAAAAAAAAAAAGGTCAATGCGCCTCTTTAAAAGCAAATAAGTTTCCACTCTGCTACACTGTTGACTAAAATAAATGTTACTTGGGAAACATGTGCATAGCCTTCTAGTTAAACATAGTGTACATGCATAGCATTCCATACTTCAACACACATGAACTTAGCGACTAAATAAAACTGAGAATGCCTCCTGCAAAGTGAAATTGAACAAACTTAAACTTAACATAGACTTGAAAAGGCCTTTGACATTACGGGGCTTGTCTTTCAAAAACATTATATTCGACTAAGCAAATGGAATCATTGCTGTTTTCTTGGACGAATGGTAGAAGTGAGGCATTTAAAGAACGAGAGCAGCCATTCTTACAACCCTTGTTGCAACTGGCAGACGACTATATCAATCACAGAAAGATCTAGACAGCAGAAACTACAGCATTAAGAGAACTAAGATTTCAAAAGAAGCATATAAAGCATGAGGTCTGTCATGGGCGGCCTCTCAGCCGTGCCCCATGACTCCTTAGGCGCACCCCGTGGTGCCCTGGCAAGCCTCAAGATGCCTAGCGCCACGGTTGTGGCCGCGCCAAGATCTATATGCGCATCTGCGCATGTCGCCCCACCGGTTGAGCGTGCCCGCGCGCAGCAAGCAGACAGCGCCCTCAAAGCCTGCCCGCAGCCAGCGCCCGCGCGCCCCGCACTTGAGTGCGCCAACGCCATGCGACCTGCGCATGCGCGCCACAATGCTGCCCATCCCGCACTAGAGTGCGCCTATGCCATGCGACCAACGCATGCGCACCTCAACGCAGATTGCCCCGCGCCTGCGCGCGCCAAAGCCTTGCGCCCTGTGCGCAGGCCATGAACACGCAGACAAGGATGCAGCCCCTCAAAGTGCCGCACATCATGTAAATATAGTTAGGTTTATCTTTCTGTATTTTTCTAGTATGATTGTCTAGCCCTGTTGTGTTTGTTGCTATGACATGGGTTTATTTTTTAAGAACATATATAGGGGGTATAAGGATTCGAACAATTTGTAAGCTGCTTTCATATTTCTGCTCAGGTGTCTCACCCCCTCGACACCATGTTGGCTTTCTTGTAATCGGTTGGCTTTTGATTAATACAAGCTAGTGCAACGACTTTCATCTTCAATTACTCTTTTTATACACACTGTGATTGACGTCGGTTTTCCCGCACGGCACTGACGCTCTAGTCTAGCGTGCGGAGGGGACCATTGGCCGGCATACGTTGCCCTTCTAAGCAAACTCAAGAAGGCGCCGCGTAACAGTTGGTATCAGAGCTTAGGCTCGACAACGGACCAAGGAGTAGGTTGACAAACAATACGGAACATGGCTAGTGGGCAGAAAACGAACGGTGAAAGGATTGGTGCGCTCGAAGAAACAGTCGAGGCACTAAAAGGGATCGTAGGGACGGTCCCGGATCTCAAAGCTAGTCTCGAGGAGAGACTGGACGATCTCAGTCGTCTTGTGCATCGGAGCGAAGTTGACATCGCTAACATGAGCCAAGACATGGAGAATGACCGCGTTGAGCTTGCTGCGGTCAAGAATAAGCTTGATGCGAGCGAGGAAAGGAATGCTACTATACAACAACAGTTGGATGAGAATTCAGCGTCGCACGCGGCGTTGCAAAACACTGTAAATAACTTGATGGCTCAAGTCATGCAGGGCCTCCTCAGAGGAGGCGGAGGAAACGGAGGTGGGGTTGCAATGAATTTTGCTCCCAAGCAAAAGATGAAGTTCCAGAGCCCAAGCATTACAATGGTGCTCGGAGTGCTAAGGAGGTCAAAAATTTCTTGTTCGACATGGAACAATATTTCAAGGCAGTCGGCGGGTTAGATGATGATCAGAAGATCACAACTACGGTCATGTACCTTGAGGGTGACGCCAAACTATGGTGGCGTGGGAAAGTTGAGGCCGCGGGTAATGGTGAACCAGAACTGGCAACGTGGGATGAGTTGAAAGCGGCTATCCGTGGACAATTCTTTCCAGAAAATGTTGAGTACAGTGCTCGACGAAAGCTCGGGAACTAAGGCAGACAAGGTCTATGCGGGAATATGTTCGTGAATTCACAGCCCTATTGCTAAGCATTCGCGACATGGGTGAGAAGGATAAGCTCTTTACTTTCATGGAGGGACTTAAACCTTACGCCCGTGCCGAGTTACAGAGGCAAAGGGTGGACACGTTGGCAAGGGCTATTCAGGCTGCTGAGTACATTGCGGACTATCAAGTGGATACTCGAAATGATAGACAGCAGACGACTCCACGTTCTGCCGGTGGTAACAACTACAAAGGGGGCCAATCCAATAAAAGTGGTCCTAGCAAAGGTGGGGGAGAGCGGAGTAATAATTATTCCAAGACCTCTTCCTCGAGCAGTAGCAACACAGTAGCTCAAAACAAAGGAAAGGGAGCCGCCTTTGTTCCTAAAGGTGGATGCTTCGAATGTGGGGGTCCTCACAGGGTTGCGGGTTGCTGATTGCCCTGAGAAGAGGAAGCAACTGAATGCCCATGAAACTCTTGATGAAAAAGAAGTAGACGAAGAGGATGATGAGGATGGTGAGGCTCCGATTGGTGCGTTCTCGCACACGTTCTACTCAATCTCTCAAGAAGTGGGTGAATCAAGCAATGCAGGTCTTCGGCTGAAGAAGGAAGCTGATCATGCTGGTCAGAAGAAGAATTCTGAAGCCGATGCCAAACTTCGGGTTGGCAAAAGTAAGGGACTTATGTACATCGACGTTCGGGTTAATGGCAAGCCTGTTCGTGCGATGATAGACACAGGTGCTACTCATAATTATTTGGCTGCTACAGAGGTGGAGCGGCTAGGACTCGTCGTGGAGAAGGGTCGTGGTCGAGTGAAAGCTATTAATTCTCCAGCTCAACCTGTTGGAGGCGTGGCGAAGGGAGTCCCAATCAAACTGGGCCCTTATGAAGGGAAGACTACGTTATCTGTAGTCACGATGGATGATTTCAAATTGATTCTTGGTTTGGAATTTTTGCGGGAAACTCAGACCGCAGTCTTGCCGCATGGTGATGCCCTACTTATCATGGGGGCAAAACCATGCACGGTTTCAACTTTGTCTGGGAAGTTGAACGAGAAGAGCATCTCGGCCATGCAACTGAAGAAGGGTGTCAAGAGACAAGAGCCAACGTTCTTGGCCACCTTATGCTTGGACGAGATTGAGCGGGCATCTGGCCCTATTCCTTCTGCTGTGAAGGATATGTTGGTGGACTTTGAAGATGTGATGCCGCCAGAAATGCCTAGGCGACTGCCGCCTAAGCGAGATGTGGATCATCAGATTGAATTGGTGCCGGGCGCAAGGCCTCCTGCCCGTGCGCCGTATCGAATGTCACAGCCCGAACTCACCGAGCTTCGGAGACAATTGACGGAAATGCTGGATGCTGGAATTATTGTGCCCTCTAAGTCCCCTTATGAGTCGCCTGTGCTGTTTCAAAAGAAGCACGACGGCTCCCTAAGTCTCTGTGTGGACTATAGAGCATTGAATAAAATTACTGTGAAAAACAAATATCCTATTCCCTTGATGGCGGACTTATTTGACAGGCTGGGTGGTGCTAAGGTGTTCACAAAAATAGACCTGAGATCAGGTTATTGGCAGGTGCGTATTGCTGAAGGAGATGAGCACAAAACAACTTGTGTCACAAGATATGGATCTTTTGATTTCCTAGTTATGCCGTTCGGCCTAACTAACGCTCCAGCAACGTTCTGTACGCTGATGAATCAAGTTTTCCGGGAGTTTATAGATGAATTTGTGGTTGTCTATCTGGATGACATTGTGATTTATAGCAAAAGCATGGAGGAGCATATGATGCATTTGAAGAAGGTCTTGACAAGACTAAGGGAGCACGAGCTATATGCCAAGCCATCGAAATGCGTTTTTGCCCAAAAGCAGATCGATTTCCTTGGGCATATAGTCGAAGAGGGACGAATCAAGATGGATGGCGGGAAAATTCAGGCCATTACTGATTGGCAACCACCAACGGATATTCATGCCCTAAGATCTTTCTTGGGCCTATGTAATTTCTATCGGCGGTTCGTGAAAGATTATTCTCTTATTGCTTTGCCCCTGACTGAACTTTTGAAGAAGACCACGCCATGGGAGTGGTGTCCTAGGCGTGAGAAGGCCTTTGCTACTTTGAAGAGGGCTATGTCAAGCAGCCCGGTCTTGGCCCTTCCTGATATGGCCAAGCCGTTTGAAGTACAGACTGATGCATCAGACTTTGCGCATGGCGGAGTTTTGATGCAAGAAGGGCACCCGGTTGCGTATGAGAGCCGGAAACTTAAGGATGCGGAGCGACGTTATGCAGCCCATGAAAAAGAGTTGTTGGCTGTGGTCCATTGCTTGCACTTATGGCGCCATTACTTGTTGGGAGCACCCTTTGTTGTTAAGACTGACAACACTGCTACCGCCAAAACTGAATGGGAGACAAGCAAGATGGCAAGAACTTCTTGCCGAGTTTAATTTCCACTTGGAATACAAGAGTGGGAAGTTAAACCAAGTTGCTGATGCGCTAAGTCGGAGGGCCGACTTAGCCGAGGTGTGTACGCTCGCCGCCCTTAGGGGAAGCGAGGTAACCACCAATATTAAGGATCAGATCAAGGATCTTCTTGTTCGTGACCCTGCTGCTCAAGATTTGATCAGCCTTATAGAGCAAGGGAAGACGCGTCAGTTCTATATGGATGATGGCTTTCTCAAGACAAAAGGCAAGCGGATTTATGTGCCTAAGGGAGGTGATTTGGGGAAGACCCTGTTGAAAGAATGCCATGATACCCTATGGGCTGGCCATCCTGGAATGGATAGGACCCTAGCGCTGCTTCAACGCGCATACTATTGGCCCCAGATGGCGGATGATGTAGATCAATATGTGCGAACCTGTTTGGTTTGCCATAAGGACAAGCCCGACCGTTTGACACAAGCGGGACTATTGCAGCCGCTACCTGTTCCAAAAAGGCCTTGGGAGAGTGTCTCTCTGGATTTTATCACCGGATTGCCCAAGGTCGGAGATTTAACTACTATTCTAGTGGTTGTTGATCGGTTTTCTAAATATGCAACTTTTATAGCAGCCCCAAAATACATAGCAGCTGAAGAGACGGCCAGGCTCTTCTTTGCTCATGTGGTGAAGTATTGGGGTCTGCCAAGAGATATTGTTAGTGATCGCGACTCGCGATTCACTAGTAACTTTTGGACCGAGCTCTTCAAGTGTCTCGGGTCGAAGTTAAGCCACAGCTCCAGCTTTCATCCACAATCTGATGGCCAGACGGAGCGGTTTAATGGGATGCTTGAAGAATATTTTAGGCATTTTGTGACTGGATCGCAGAAGAATTGGGTGAAGTTACTGGATTCTGCCCAGTTGTGCTTCAATGCCCAAAAATGCTCAAGTACCAACAGGAGCGCTTTTGAAATTATCATGGGACAACAACCTCTTCTTCCGCATACTGTTGATGCACCAAATGTGTCGAAGTCACCTCAAACTGCGAGTTTCTCAAGAGAGTGGAAGAGAAATCTAGAGATAGTGCGGAGCTATCTTGAAAAAGCACAGAGGAGGATGAAAAAGTACGCAGATCAAAACCGACGTTTTGTGGAGTATAAGTTGGGGATAAGGTGATGGTAAAGATCCCCAAGATATATCTGTTTGCGGGAGCTCATGACCCGCGTCTTTTGCAAAAATACATTGGACCTCTGTCCATTGTGAAATGTGTTGGTAAAGTTGCCTATCGAGTTGAATTACCAACTTGGTGGAAAATACATCCTGTTTTCCATATCAGCCTGCTGAAGCCTTTCCAAGAAGACAAGGATGATCCTTCCAGAAGCCAGCTCACCATGCCGAGCATCAGGAAGAACAAGTGGTCAGGGAAGAAAGTAGCAGAAGCTATCCTAGATGACCGTGCTATTCATGCCTCAAGGAAAGATCACCAGGAATTTTGGGTGAAATGGAGCGGATGTGATGCAGAGGAGAACACCTGGGAGAGGGGAACAGACCTCAAAGCCTTCAAGGACCTGATAGCTGATTATCTTGCAAGGAAGGCGCCGAGGACGTCGCCAACTCAGGTGGGGGAGAATGTCATGGGCGGCCTCTCAGCCGTGCCCCATGACTCCTTAGGCGCACCCCGTGGTGCCCTGGCAAGCCTCAAGATGCCTAGCGCCACAGTTGTGGCCGCGCCAAGATCTATATGCGCATCTGCGCATGTCGCCCCACCGGTTGAGCGTGCCCGCGCGCAGCAAGCAGACAGCGCCCTCAAAGCCTACCCGCAGCCAGCGCCCGCGCGCCCCGCGCTTGAGTGCGCCAACGCCATGCGACCTGCGCATGCGCGCCACAATGCTGCCCATCCCGCACTAGAGTGCGCCTATGCCATGCGACCAACGCATGCGCACCTCAACGCAGATTGCCCCGCGCCTGCGCGCGCCAAAGCCTTGCGCCCTGTGCGCAGGCCATGAACACGCAGACAAGGATGCGGCCCCTCAAAGTGCCGCACATCATGTAAATATAGTTAGGTTTATCTTTCTGTATTTTTCTAGTATGATTGTCTAGCCCTGTTGCGTTTGTTGCTATGACATGGGTTTATTTTTTAAGAAAATATATAGGGGGTATAAGGATTCGAACAATTTGTAAGCTGCTTTCATATTTCTGCTCAGGTGTCTCACCCCCTCGACACCACGTTGGCTTTCTTGTAATCGGTTGGCTTTTGATTAATACAAGCTAGTGCAACGACTTTCATCTTCAATTACTCTTTTTATACACACTGTGATTGACGTCGATTTTCCCGCACGGCACTGACGTCGCTCTAGTCTAGCGTGCGGAGGGGACCATTGGCCGGCATACGTTGCCCTTCTAAGCAAACTCAAGAAGGCGCCGCGTAACAGGTCTCATGTTCAAATCTCAGCAGAGGCAAAACAACTAGGTGATTTCTTCCCATATGACCAAGCCTTGGTGGACAGAGTTATCTGGTACCCCTGCTGGTGGAGGTACCTCTGCTGGTGGGAGGTAGCAGGCAACCCATGGGATTAGTCGAGGAGCCGCTGGCCGGACACCAAGTTTATTAAAAAAGAAGTACCATACAAAGCATCATTTGTGACCAGCAGTGCAAGTGTGAACAACACCAACAACAACAACAACAACATTACCCAACAGGTGGGGTCTGGGAAGGGTGAGATGTACGCAGACCTTAACCCCACCAAGGTGGAGAGGCTGTTTCCGATAGACCCTCGGCACAAATGTGAATAACTTTATTACAAATCATCAACCAACCTAAACTCAACCAAAAAAATCAGTGCAAATGCAGTTATGTGGATGCACTGACATGAAGGAAAGAGACTAGCCTGATTGGATGGATGCAATAGATATATCAAAATCACCGCATAAGAAAAAATTAACTTTGCAGAGATTACCATATTAAATGTCACAAGTCGACTGAGCAACCCAAGAGCCAGAAGGACCTCACTTTCTTTCTCCAAGTACAGCCCTTGGGCCAAACGCAAAAGCAGCACAAAAACCCCCGATTGTGAGAACTACAAAGTAGCAAGTTACCAATATTGAAGCTTTATAATTAATAATAATAAAAATGGTTTTAGTTTCAGATTCCTAACATTAGATCACAACAGTTTCCATCAGGAAGAAGAAACACTAAACTGAGACAGCTGCAGAGAGAGATAGAATGTGCAGTTTACATAAGAATCCCAAAAGTAAATTCAAAGATCATGTATGGTAGTGGTAGATGGTGGTGGGTGCCAATGGAGCTTGTTGTGCGTCGGAGACTAGTGGTAGCGATTGTACAGTGGGGTTGGTGCTAGAGGTGGTTTGTAGTAATGACTAAAGTGGCTCGAGGTGAATGTTGTTCATGGTGGTGGCCAGTAGAGGTGGTTGGAGGTAGTTAGTTACCGAAGCTGGTGCTGAGGTGGTTGTCGGTGATGGTTGATGGTCGATAGTTGGTTGTGGCCGGTGGAGGTGGTGGCAGGTGGTTATGTTGAGGGTTGTTGTGCGGTGAGGCTAGTGCTCAGCTAAGTCAGCAATAGAATTTCACAAAAGCAAAGTAAAATGAATTGTATCGAAGAAAAGAAGCAACTGAGAAACTGATAGCAAGATATGCATGAAAAAGAAGATGACTGCAGCATATTCAAAAGTACAACTTCAAAACATTGAGATATATAGCTTGCTGCCATAGCTTGTGGCAGAAAGAACTCAACAGTAAATGAAGCTAATAAAAATAATAGTGAAATTGGAACAAACACCAGTAACAGTTACCTCCCATCTCACTAGAGCAATATTCCTATCAATCATTTTTAACAGATGACCAGGAGTGCCACTAGGGATGACAAGACCCTCAACACCAGGAACATGTAATGGTTGGACTGCCTTAACAATCTGAGAAGCATCATCCACCATCGAACAGCTACGGATATCAACAGGAGATGATAATCCAGTGGACTTGTCAAGAAAGTTAAATCTGTTCAAGACACATATCAATATAATTTCTCATAGCACCTCCAACAAGCCTCATAAATGGAAGGATCCTTAGGTTCCCCCGAGGAAAAGAAAAGTGACTCACACACATTCTGCAGGCCATGCTCCTTCACAAAATGCTGACAACAACTGCAGAAATTCAGCAGTTCTAAATGGAAATTCACCCTCCAAGCTGTAAAGAAGGCACCTGATAGGACCATCAACAAAACTATCCCTATCCCAAAACTGAATACAGAGGGACTCCTGCACCATATAAAGCAATAGTCTCCATGAATTAATGAAAAACATATGCTTTGGAAGATTCAGTTGGAGAGTCTCTCCAATTTCAAAAGGCAAAATCATCCAAACCTCTCCTTGATAAATTTTGCAAAGAATGTCCAGTATCAACTTCAGGTAACCATCCTCCAACTGCAACACGGAAAAGGCATTATAATAGAGAAGGCGTGTATTCCTTCACAAATTGAATAATTCTTTTAAAAGAAATAACCTGGAGATTGATCTCGTAAGATGCTATAAATGCAGATATAAATGTCCGTAAAACACTTCTAAAACCAGCAATCGGAGCCTGAAAATACTAATAAGCATCAAAGTAAAGAAAAATGATGCAACGCACCACACAAATATGAAAGGTAAGATGGGTAAAAAGATAATATGCATATAATGGAAAAACGAGCTACTCACTCACATCAGAATCCCTCAGTATATCAATTTCAATTATTTCAAGTAAAAAATTCAAAGATCCAGCTTCAAAGGCTTGACGAACATAACCAATATGATCGATCTCCTGAAACAGAATTAAGACATTCAAATTATTGTCAAAACTTACCGCTTCCAGAGAAAGTACAAGCAAGTCAATTACTCAATATGAAGTGCAACATACCATCAGCAAACTATTTTCTTCTTTTTCTGGAAGAGATGAAATTAAACAGAGAAACACTGCCCATGCCAAAACTAATGGTCCCGATTCTTTATTCTCAAAAACATCAAAGCTAGATACCATAGCATCAATTTCTTGCACCTCGGACAATGAAAAAGTAACATGGCCTTGCCTGGGTAAAAAAATAGTAACTGTCAAGTCAATAAGGAAATTGAAAAGAAGCACCTAAGCAACAACGCTAAACTGTGTAAGGAAAATCTTGAGAGAAATTGAAAAACCCATAAGAAAGTGAGACATTGAAACAGAAAGGAGGGAATCTGTTTGATCGTTAGAAGGTTGACTCTTGAAAGCTACTAAGCACAACATGATTTTCTCTCCAAAGGGGTCAAACACCTAGCAGAAAACCCCATAGAATTGCCCTCTATGATTTTAAGGCGATAATCATGCAATTCGCAACATGACCCAAAGAACGCTCTTTCTACACTAAAGGAACAGCACTAGTATACAGTTCACACGAGACCATGATTATGATAATGATACATCAGTGCATGCAATGCAACCAAGACGCCTTGTGGTTTGATTGATTACTACTATGAAAAGTTGTATTACCAATTAGCAGAAGTGCCTATAATGAGAATTTCAGGTCTAATTTTTCTGTGCATTCCAGTGTGATTAAAAAATAGTTAATGCTCAAAATTTGTAAAAAGCATATCCCAAACATAACGAACACAAACAAAAAACATAAAAATATTTAACCGCTCCACAGACATAGCACCAAAGCTGAGGCGAGTCCTGCTATCAAGCAATGAACCCAGATAATTGAATTGACTAATCTACTCCTGGCAGAATCAATTGCCCTCATCTGAAGCAATAAGCGTACATAATTGACTAGACTAATCTAGTCTAGGCAAAAGAACGAAGTTGTGTAGCTCCACAATATTTCACCAAATTCAATTGTTTAAATAGTGATCCCATGTTTGTTGGTTAACATTTAAAGATTAAAAATCAAAGTTCCTTAACATTTTAATCCAAAAACAATGCATGTACATCTAAATAATATAAAATGTGATCTTATAAGAAAATATATTGTTAAAATGTCAAACATTTCCGTTTAAGTACAACAACTAATGGTAAGCAAGGAATCTAAAGAACTGTTAACAACCTGAATGGTGTTTCATCATGAACCATCTGCAAAAGATTTTCCAAATCCAAAGTTTCTATGAGGATAAGAAGCAGCTGCACTTTCGCATGATAAATAGAGGAAACTGCTTCGACTGATACAGCCAATTTCCCAAAATTATAAGAATTCGAAATGAATCCCTGAAACAGTTGAGCTAGAATCAGTTAATAATGCAAGTCTAAGAGAAAATAACTGCAGGTGAAGCAGTAATGAAGTACCTCATAAAGTGAGCACAACTGTTTCCACAGTGCACCAGTGCAGGGACAGAACTCGTCAAAAATGAGGAAAAGAACATCCAACATCAGATTGTCTTCAGTTACTATCTCCTCAGCCCACAACGTATAAAGGTCAACATCCTATTTTCGATGACAAAGCAGGCAAAATCAATAAATGATCAACGAGTAGCATCTAGGCAACAATAGGGTCTACCTGAAACACCTGAAACCACTCAGCCTACCTAATTCAGCCATAACTGTAATGAACACCAATCTATCTAAGACGCAACCAGTAATGAATATGGGTTTATCTACGATAAAACCAGCAAATTTCTTACTAAAGAACAAGAGAGTGGCTTATGTGGGAGTCAAGGTATAAAAGTGTTTCGACATGGTTTCCAATTTGACTGGATACTCATGTTTCCCTTGGTTTCCTTGACCAAGTAGTTCTCCTAGTGAAAATTTTAGGGAGTCATAGAAATCTAGATCTCAAATTGGCTTCCAAGTTTCTTCTAATTCTCATTTTCTGCTTGTCACGTCAGAAGTTCTTTGTCTCCATGGGGAGCTCAGGGTTGCTCCAGTAGTGAGCATCCCAACTTCCACCTTGCTGGTGGGGGTTCATCCCCATTCCCCTCCCCTCCCTTCCCCAATCCCCCATGTTCATCAGTTCAAGCATCTAATCCAAAAGTGGAACTTTCTTTTTACCTTTTTCTCTTTGATAAGTAAAAAGGTATTCCTTTCTAAACATGAGTCTTTAAATTAATAGTTAGAAGAAAAATGATCATGAAAATTGGATGGTGCGTACAGTAAGTCGCCATTGAAGGTGAAATTCACCCTCCTTTTCCTTCCTTTGATAAAGAACATATACTTTGTGGATAACAGGCTAAGAAAACACTCTTACAGTTACTGGTTGTCATACATCACTTCTATATATCCTTAAATTAGCCAGTTCAAACACTCGTCAAATTATTCCCAAATTGAGGTCAAACAACCTCAATTCCGAACACCGAATACACAACATAGTTTTACCATGTTCTCAGGAAAGTTGGAGGACAGATTCTCCTGCAGGACAGAAAGCAGTTTCCTGTCTAGTCCATCAGAAATCAATTTTTGTGCCTCATTCACAATCGACGCATCTTCAGATTTTGTTCCAATATATACTGCATTAGAAGGAGGCCTATAAAGATAATATTTAAACATGCATCGAGATAATGCATAAAGAAGTCTGGTGGAAACAATCTTACAGAAACAAAACGGTAATAAAAGAAAATCAATGTAATTATCGAATAAATTCCTATATGCACGTAGATTAGAAATTAGACAAGCATATCAAAGAGTTACAGAAGACCAAGTCTCCAAGAACAATCAAACGGATCAGTTATTAAGACTTTCAGCTCTATCTTGGATTCTTGGTGTTAAAACTTGACGATATCAAACTATGACAACAGCTTTTTCCCCAAAATATGACAACTCAATCAAATGTAATTTCAGTAAACATGAGTTCAATGAGAGTGTTTCAGTTTGTTGTACTTCAATTTAAAATATTAAATAATTTCATACAATAGAAACAGGTATCAATTCTCGTACTTAACATCGTAGAAAGCTGTTTCTTTAATGGAAACTTCACTATGAATCCTGAAATAATCTGCTAACTAATAAAAATAACGTAGCAGCAAGATGAACAAAGAACTTCAGTCAAAATGACACGTATATCTAGCTTTAACTGATATACGAAATTTGGAGCTTAAATTTCACTTTGTCAAAAAAAAAAAAAAAAAAAGAGCTTAAATTAAAACTCTGAACTATTACAGGCCATGAAAATTACTAGTAATGCTTAACAGTAATATTAAAGTTTACTAAAATAAGAACTACTACAGAAACTCTACAAGGACTGTGCACTCATAATACAGCCGTTCCATAATAAAAGTAACAGTAAAACAGAAGGAAGACTCACAAGCTTGAGAAATTATCAGCCATGTGCACTTCAATAGACACTGCCGTTCCATATAATACTGAAGGGTAACCTTAAAAACAACAATAAACAAAATAATAAGAAAACGACAGGCTACACAGTTTCCAACAATGAATGAGACAATACTACGTTTTCAAATATATATTGCAAGTAAACTACATTTTTCTGATTAGCACAGCTGGATTAAGAACTGTTGAAGTACCATCTGTCACTTTTAGTTTACCTGAAATTTTTTATGCTGTAAGTGTTGAGTGAGGGTGGGGGTGGACGCAAGGGTGAGATATAGACATGTTTCCTATTAATTCCTTGACGAGCTAGAAGTTTACTCAACATAATATCAATAAAAACTGTGTTCTTCAAAATACCAATGAGTAGCGTTAGAGAATGAAAGAGCAAGGAGAATTCAGTTACTAACCAAATGAAGAAGCTCGTGAAACACAACATCAGCAGCAGCAATACTTTTTTGATTAATCGTTCTATGAACAAGTATATACGACTGCACCTCATCTAAACACTGGAAGAAATATGAGAGTCAACTCCTTTCAACAATAAACTAAATAAGTCAAGAAGTAGAATAACTGTAATGGTCTTTCATGTCAGGCAGAAATTAAATAGAGAAACCCTTTCCGCATCGAAAAACCACTACAGGCCATCCATGCAACACTATCTGTACCATTGCATTCTAACTGTTGGACATGCAACGCTTTCACTTTTTCAAGAAATATTTCCAATTCATCGTTTGTTCCTTAAATTTGGTGAATTTTTGGGCTTTTCTTGAAGATGGTTTTTGAAAATGCACATCCAAACGCAAATTCAACTTCCAGATGCAATTTTCAACATGACTTCAAAACTCATTTTTTCAAGTTTCGACCAAATCTATGACCAAACGACTACTATGAATACAGTATCAAGATTCAAACAAGGTCCAGGAAAAGTAAATCTATACCAGAACAGAACTAATTTTCAAGGCAGCTTCTTTTTGGTCAGTTTCTATAGTAATCTGATGTGAACCAATCTTTAATTGGCTCGCGTCTAGCGCGTCCCTTGATTTCTGATTCGGTGGCTTAAATAGTGAAATTGTGTCCAAAAACCACACATGATTGTCCTCTATCTTCTTCTCCTGAAAGGAAAAAAAAAATATTAACTTTCCGCATTTGTAATGACTACAACATCGAACTCATAAGAGAAATTACCAGAAGAGGAGGGAGGTGGGAGGAGAGAGAAATAGATTCGAGTTGAGTGAGCAAGTCACTGAATGGGTCCCACCAAAGCAATGCATCAACAGAAGATTCAGCTTTGGCAGTGGTCGCCATTGGAACCCTAGAAGAGCAATTTCTTGGAACCCGCGCTTTTCTTGGTTCGAATTTGAGAATTAATAGTCGTGAATTAGTGAAGTATGGAATGTGGGAAGAGGCGCAGGGTTTAACAACCCGAGCCAAGGAAAGACTGGGTTTTACTTTATAGTACAACCCAATAAAGCAAAAAACTAGCTGCAGTTTATTTAATAAGAAGAAAAATTTTAACCAAAAATAAAATAAAATAAATAAGCTTAAACCAATATCTTTTCATAAAGCCAAAATGTTGATTGTTGAGTATGCATTTAACTTGTTGAGTTTGTCCCACAAAGGTGGGAATGTATTTCTTCGGCCTCTTTATATGGAGTTTTGGGCAATCTTCACCTCATATACCACATACCAGATGGAATGCTGGAAAAAAAATAAATAAATAAATAAAAACTCAATATCTAAATATTACTTTTCGCTTTAGTTTGTATCACTCCTCATATTTTTGTATGAAGATTTCATTAGGAGATATTAGTATATTACTAGTTAGTAATGTCTCAAATTGTGACAAGTCATTACTCTTATGAATCGTTTGGTTGAGATAGACTTTATGTGGGTATTAGTAATGCAGGTATTAACTATGCAGGTATTATATCTTGATTAATGAATGATTTATTGTATTAAAAAATTTATTATACATTTCATAATTTGAATTATGTGTTTTAATATTTAATCTTCAATAGATTTAGCTTGAATGATACAAAGCGTTTAATATAAGAGAGGTGAGGACATATTTGTCCTTTTAATATTTTAATACATGCATAACTAATACTCGTGCAGGTTTCTAAATCCAAACCAAACTGCATTATTAGTGCAGATTTTTATACCTTCTTACAAAACAAACCAGCTACAACATAAACTTTGTGAGAAATTTAGTGCAAGTATTAACTTTTAACGCGGCGTACCAAACGACTCCTTATTGTTTAATTGACTTGATTTGGTGTAAACACCACACACATGAATCAAGTATTTGTTTCAGTAAAAAGAATCCACTTTGAAAGATAATATTCTTTTACTTAAAGAATGCAATTTTGGTTCCAGTGAAAACAGTTATGATCATGGCAGAAGCGAAGAAAACCAAATGTAACAACTGTTAATACCAAAAGACAAACATAAGATGAGGCTAAACAACAAATTCAGGAACACCCATTCGAAATTCCTATAGCTTATGCCCCCACATATGCGTCCCCAATAATTTCTTATACATAAACTGATACAAAATCCAGGCTTAAAGCCTAACAAGCATCCCAATCATTACAATTCAAATGAGAATTTTCACCATAGCTTCATGTTGTATCCCCTTAATTGATATGTAAATATGGATGGCAACTCTATCTAAAGATCAGCAAGGAGTTTCCCAAGTCAAAAGTACCAGAAGATGTAAATCTTCGTCTGCTACGAAAGTTTATCAACCAAGAGATGAAATAAATTTGCTAAAACGGAAAGAATCATATTTGACAAAATTGTTTTTTTGCTACCTCTATTCCCAGTCAATTTGGGACTAAAACAATAAGGCTTACTAGCTTTTCTCATGCTACAACAGTGAAGCAGTCTAACAATTCTAATTCTTGAAACCTATTTCACGTTTCTTACTGTTGATAAAATCCAGTCCAACTCCTGTATTTAGCCTCATTGTACAGCTTGATACAGCTAAAGTTAGGTCAAATCATTCATTTCTTCTTCTTCGACTTGTTGGAGAGCGACTGAGTGTACGCAGTTCCCTGTATAAAAAGACAAAAGCAAAATCAATACAAACTCCATCTACAGAAATAATTTTCCATGTTTAACACACAAACTGCTAAAATATATCCTGAAGTATGCTCCTAAATTAAAGAAAACACAAACCTGAAGCCATTCATCCATGGATGCATCAGTTGTACCAGTTCCAACCTCAACCTTTGCTTTTGGTGCTCTCTTAGTTTTCTATATGTATCAAAAACAAAGAAAAACTTAGAAGGAGGGAAGCAAGAGTCTGCACTTAACCTCACCATGTATAAACTCAGTAAAGGACCTATTTAGAGACTCAAGGTAGACACAACTAAATCCGTGGCTGTCTTGAACCACAAAAAACATATACAAATATTTTATTAGCTCAGCTGCTCAACATATCACGTTGTGCTAACTGTTATTCCTTTTGCATGTCTAAGTACCTCTCATTATCAAGCATCCTAGGAGGTTAGTTGTGCAAGAGTTAAACGCGTCGAAATCCTAAATACAAGCAAACTCTAGAGGCCAGCCCTTCAACCAATTCCACACTAAAGGAATTTATAGTCCATACCCCTATTCCAGCAAGGAACGTATGATGAGTATGAGCAATTACCTTTGATAGGTTTTGTATCTGACCGCGAATCCAGAATCCGAAAAGGCCAAGGAGAGCAACTCCAAGGGAGACCAAGAAAACAGTTTCAACACTGAGAACGCCACTAGGCTCAGTCACTTCAATAGTGCCATTATGGAATGTATTTTGGTAAGGGTTCTGATCAATCTCATAAATAATTGTGCCAACAAGATCATAACTTCCTGCCTGCATCATAAAGAAAGAGTTTGCTCGGCCCATTAAAGAAACGGTTGCATTCAAGTGTAAGCAAATAAACATGAAAATAAGCAGATGGTCTAAGAGAGAGAAAATGGTAATGATGTTGCCAAACAAGCCTACCTGCAAGAATCTGCTAACTGCAAATATATATGGAAAAGTGGCCTGAGCTGAAGGATGAACTGTTGCATTGCTAAACGCCTGGGAAATGGACAGAGATACACAGATAACAAAGTATCCAACTTAATATATAGTATAAAAAAACAAGATTACAAGAGTATTTATCCAACCAAAGAGATATAACACCAAGTACCACAAATGTTATGCCTCTAGCTCGACCAACTATGCTACAATTCTAAATCAGTCAATATTGGTACATTACACTAGCAGTCATTCAACCCGTATTGACCGCGAAAAACTTTTGAAGGCTGGGAATTTCCCGTAAATTTACCAAACCTGTTTTTATCTACCCAGATTAGAACTGTCGACCCGTTTGACACCCATAATCAATAATACCAGCAATCTATAGAAACTCCAGAAAGTATTAGGTTGTTATCTTTTTTATTGAAGTTGTAGATTTTGAACCTGAGTCCCTTCACAAGTCAAGTCAAGCTGGTTAATTTAGTTGGAATGGCAGCCTAATGGTTAACTCTACCCTGCAGTGCTAGGTATAAGATACCAATCCAACCAAACTTCAAAGACCCTCCAATCACCCACCCATCCTAAAAGACCATTAAAAAAATGGGGCCTGTAAATTTCCTACTTAGTTTTGAGATATTTGTTTTTAAAAACGAAATTACTTGGATCAGCTTACAGAATATACAAACATTTTTAATTCATCATAATTCATTAGAGATTGTTTAAATGTTCTGAAAATTATGAAGCAAAAGTAATCTGAGGTGTAACCTCCAACAACAAAGCTGAGGTTCGATAATTTCTTTCTCAGAAGAAAAAAGAAAAGCAGGAGACATTTCATTCCCTTATCTTTGAATCAATGTCCTTTAAAATCAAAATAGAATAAGCCTCAGTAATTCATCAATGCTCTAACTGCCTACTAGGTAAAAGGAGAAAAAGAATTGAAGATCTTGAAATTCTCATCAAGCTTAGCTTGCTGCTAGGAAGTGCAATGAAACTTTTAACTGAATAGAAGAAAAACGATGTGTACCAGCAGTCAATGACATGGAAAACTTTCTAGTAAGATTAAAATGTTATACCAAATATTTTAAAACTAGGTAGCTCCAGAATAAAGAAAGTAAATAACAACTGAACATACTTGAGAGACTAACACCATTTTGCCAGCTTAATCAACATGTCTTAAAACACATCTTAAGGCACAAGTAGAGCACCGTATGATTGCTAGAAATGAGAAAAACCTGAATAATTACCTGAGTAGAAAGATTTTGAACCAAGTAACGATGATCAAAAGGAAGATGAATGCTAGCCTGGATTGCGATGATATTCAGACTTGATTCCCCTGTTTACCCGAAGTTGAGAGAGAATCATTAGAATAAATGCAAGCAAACACGCAAACATGAAAATTTCATCAAACCAAGCACATGGAGGGGGACGAGAAAACTGCCGAAAGAAACACAGAGGGTTACCATCATTTCTCATTCCAACCAAAAGTTCGTTCTCTTCACCAGCTGTCACCGCTGCAATTATTGAGAAACTTGATGTAAGACATGCAATCTTAATAATGTAACTATTCCACAAGTCAAGAAAAGGGAAAAGACTGCTGAATAGAACACTGACATACTTACATTTAAAAGGGTTTTTAGGGAATACACAAACTGTTTCAACCCCAGCTGCAGCGCTAAAACTCTCACTGCCAAAATCTTGGACATCGTCACTAACAGTTCCAAGTTTTCCTCCTTCCTCAGTACCTTCAGCCACTTCTGCATCAGGGCTAGATTGACATCTAGCAACTACCAGTAAATATGAACACGGTAAGAAACCAAAATGAATTACTAGCAAATAAGTAATAGTCTTAACTCCTCGAGTACACCACTTTACAATCAACAGCCTAAAAGACTATTAGGTATTGAATTATATTCGCGAAGGTCTGACTCGAACCAGAAATCAAGTGAACAAACCATCCTTATGGTGGAACAAAGGAGAATCAATGCATGCCCAACAGTTCTTTTCCAAGGCATTTCATCAGACGAAAAATTCAACTAATAGACAGTTTTAATTCAACTACTACTAAACAGTTTGACTAACCAGTGACAGAAAACAATTCCAATATTTTCACGACTATATGAATAAAATGCTATACAAATGACTTCCATCTTGAGGTGGGTAAAAATCATCGAGAACTCAATTGTAAGGTCAAAACATTTAACATCTCAGCACCAAGTACCTTCAAATACAAACAGCATCGATTTTCTAAAAACTCAAATCAAATCCGACCCAACATCACTCGGACAATAACATAACAATAACAATTACACCATAGGCGTAATCCCAAACTAGCTGGGATCAACTATGAATCATCTATATCTGATCGGTGTTCTTTCAGCACATTTCATTCCAATCTTAATAATTAAGACAATCCAAAGAACTACCCAATATCAGACAAACGGATGATAAACTAAAGCATAATTCGTCACATTGTTGTGCATGAGAATGTGCATGCAGCAGGGATGTTATGTATCTACATAAGGGTTCAACAGAACCAGTAACTTTGGCGCGGACTCTGTATTTATGTTAAAAAATAATTTCACTTAATATGTATAAATAATCTAACCAGATCAATAGTGCATAACCCATAAATATAAAATCCTGGAACCACCTCTGTACAGGAACTATATTCAGATACAAAAACATAGTTTAAGCTAGCGTTTGGACATAAATTTGGTTGAAACTTGAGTATTTGAAGTTGAGTGTTTGGACATACATTTCACTTGAAAAAAGTTAGTTTTATGAGTGGCTCTCAACCAGAATTTGGGAATTTAAAGTTTTGACTTTCAAATTTTGCACAAATCTTATGAACAAACAAAAATTTGAAGTAATATTTCAAATACTACTCCCAAATTTTATGAACAAACGGCGGGGCATAAGTCATGGGTACTGGTAATCATCTTGGAAAGAGCCACTAATGCTTGCACCTATCCTGTGTACACCACATCCCTCAGGATGCAGCTCTTTCCAAACCCTAACATAAACGCGAGATGCTTTGTGCATTGGTTGCCCTTTATAAACATTTTAAGTCAATGAAGACTATTCTATTGTGATCACAATAGATGTGGATTTGAATTCCACAGAAAAATTATTAAAGCTACATGTACCATTGATTTACATTAACATGCAAAGGTAATGTATATATGTAAAGTTAGAGCAATTGACTATGACCAAAAAAAAAAGATGTGAATCTGAAGTGTGACAAAGAGATGTGGGATCTAAGGAGCGAACCTTGAAGGAACGATGAAGAAAATAAGAGAAGCGCTATGATAAAGAAATGCCTAATTGCCATTGTGAACACTAGAGACCAAAGTGAGAAAAAGGCAAATTAATGAAAGAGAAACAGTCCAGCTGATGAACAACCACTGCTAGAGTTTGTTTTTATCCTGGTGTGTACAGTGACACAATTTCAAATAAACATGGAATGTAAATCTACTAATGTTTGTGTGCAGATATAAATTATAATAGGCCATTATATTATTTCCTTTTAATTTTTCGTGTTACTTCGTTTTAAGGAATTCATTCAATAATTATATGTACCATGTATAATTCTATTTCTATATTATCAATGTGAATTGTAACCTGAATAATTATAGTAATAATTTAATAATTTATTATTTATTATGTTTTAGCTTTACAATTATAGTGAACGTGTTAATTAAGACGCTTTGGAAATTGCAACAACAATTATTCCGATACTACAAATTTTATTTGTCGAACTTTCTCGTAGTTAAGAAAACTTGCGTGCATAATGTAACTTGAACCAGAGATAATTTGTTTGTTTCCCGTCTGTTATTCGGTATCCTCATTGGAGCCTCGACTAATCGGAATTCGCGTCGCGTAGGGCCCCATTCGGGGAGAGCGCTCTTTGCCAAGAATTTTTCTATACCCAATGCTCGAACCCAAGACATCTGGTTAAGGGATGAGCAATCTCATCTACTGCACCACATCACTTGATGGTAAGAGATAATTTTTCACATGGTTGACATGAAAATCAAATGACATATTACTACTGAATTATCGAGATTGTTAAGTTAAACATGTGTATAATTCAGTTTTTCAATGAGGAGAAAAAATATTTCCAACCAAATACCATCTCTATTGAAAATAATGCCTATTGAGAGTGGAATTTCTGTGAAGAAATGTTATAATTGATTCAATATTCAAGTAATTGACTCATTACAAAATATTCTTGTGTCTGTTTGTACTTTTGTATGTTAAGGAATTTAACATATAGGACAATTTAAATCTATTGCCTCTACTTGCCCATAAAACAAAGAGAAACTAACTTAGCATTGGACATGAGCTAAATGTTGATCAAATTCGGGGTTGTAAAATATGGCAAAGGAAGACTGACGTGGGTTTTGAAGCTTCAAAGGTATACATATACATATTATTGTTAATTATATTTCTCAACCATATTGTTTGCATTAGGATGATGTGAGTATTTATCTCATGTCTCGCTCTAAATGCATATTTACAAGTTCAAGTTAAATTCGGCTTCTTCATTTGTAATCTTGTTTGATGAGAATCTCGTGCGAATATATATAGTTCTCCTGATTTATACATGAAAGTTGCCGAATTTCTTAGCTCTTTCTTTTGATTTTCATTCTAGGATTTGATATGCATAATAAACAAATTGCATATTACATGACGTTTTATTTTTTGAGATTTTAGGTCTTAATTTATTTTCTTTGTACCGATTTCTAGTTTAAGTGAAGTTCTTAACTAATTTTTAATTTATAGATGATACTATTCAAAAATTTCTAATCTTTACTTTAAGAACAACGATCACAGGTAATATTCAAATTTCGTTCTCAATTTCACAAACTTTGCATGGTAAACAAGAAAAAAATCTTGCAAAATCCAAGAACAAATTAAATTAATTTATCTTTATATTGATTTAGTGTTAATTCTTTAGAAGTACAATCGTTGAAAATCGTTTATGTTTTTTCTTGTTTTTAGTTTAATCTTTTACTTGTATGTTAAAATCATTCTTATGAATCGATAAGTCTATTTTTGTCAGATCTATTCATGTTCATGATCATTGTATGGATGCAGATGTTACTCATCACTCTTTCATGACAAGAAGTAACTTATTTTTTTAAAAGGAAAAATTATGCTCCATGAACAATGTTAGATCAATTTAACAAAATATGACTATCTTTTTGCATAATCGATGCATATTTTATGTATGGTATTGTATTCTATATGCTTAATATGTGCATAGTTTATGCACATATGTAGAGCGGCTATTTATGTAAAAATTTTGCGGGGACTGAATGAATGAATGAATAGATGCAATTTTTTCATGTTTAGATTCTTTAAGAAACCGAGTGGATAAAAGGAATAGGTATAGTTATTACTTTAAACGAGCTTGTGGTTGTTCATTGAATTGGTGTCACTTTTCTCTTTTGATGACTTATATTGATAAATAACTATAATTCTTTATCTATAAAAATAATGCTTTACTAACTTTTTAGTAAAAAGAAGCTATGGTATTAAGTACTCAACCGTTCACTATATTTTCGCGCATTTTTTTGAAAACAATATAAAGCCACAATGACAATCTCAATGGTAAGATAGAGGAAAGCGACATATTCGATGAGCTTATTATGTATTTTAACTTTTTCAATTTCATCTTTTAGGTTTTGTTGTGTTACTTCTTTTGTGCTTATACCAAATTCTTGGAAAGCACACTTTCAAAGCATGTCTAAGTTCGTGTTTGTACACGAGTCTTGTGTGGATAAGTGATCCATTTATAAGCCTTTAAGAAGTAGGATTGATTGATGATACAAAGACTTCGTTAGGATTTCTTAGTAGAGTCAATTTGAGAGGAAGAAGAATTGTAAGCTTTTCATTGTCAAAGTCGAACAGACGGGTTGAATTATGAGAGATTTGAGGAAATAGGTTGTGGGTTACTCTTACTAGGAGATAGGGTCAACTTTTAAAGCGGGTCAAGTCATTAATTCATCATCTGAATGTATTGTGTGTTATATGATGTGTCCAATTATTACACGTGACATAATATAAATGGGTCATTTATGCACGTAAAACTCGTGTGCAAACATGTGCATGAGGTTTTCAACAAAGTGGGTGGAAAAACGTCTAGATGGATAGTTATAAAAAAAGGTTCGAGTGCTCAACTGAAAAGGGTCTTATAGTGTCTAAGTGAATATAGTGTCAAGTTCAAGGGGCTAATTATATATAATAATAAAGACATCAAACTGAAATTATGCATAACTGACGGACTAAAATTATTATTTTCCCCAAAAATAAAGTCAAGGTGTAGAGAAGGGGTGCAAAATGGGGCTAATATAGAGATTCCTTTCATATTTAATTTTGCAAAGATAAGTTAGGATATAAAATATTGGTAGAATCTTGCAGCGCAACAATATAGTGCGTGTGCCTTACACAAGTTATATTGGTAGGATATCTCAGTTCTTTGTCATCATCTAATTCAACAGCAAAGTAGAGTAGTATAGAAGAATGGATGAATTAAAGTGCAAGACTTGGTATCAATCAGATCCATCCTTAGCTGACTCGACTCAGCTTCCTTCTGATTCCAGGTTTCTTTCACTCCCCAATTTCTTCTTTGTTTATGCGTATCCACTCCCTTCGACTCAAGCTTTATGGCACAAAGACTTTTTGAAAATTAATTTATTGATTTAATTGGTTTCTGGTCTTGAGCCAAGTGTCTCTCGGAAACAGTCTTTCTACCTTAGTTAATGTAAGTCAGACCCCACTCGTGGAATTATACTGGGTATGTTGTTGTTATAATTGGTTTCCCGGCTAGCGTCGGAGGCAGTCAAGCAGAGCCATGATTTGAAGGTGGCCGGTGCCTTATGTCTGCGTCCTGCTAGTTATGTACTAGTACGGTAGGAGTGCGTAGTTTGTTTTATTCCATTTCGTTTGGGTTAATTTGGTTAAATTTACTTAGTTCCCGATGTAAATATGGAGGATGTACTGTTTTTTAATTGATGACAAGTTAAAACAACATTTTCAATGAGCTAAAAAAAATAACAGCAAATTTACACTAGTAAAAGCAAACACTTGCAATAGAAAAATCTCACTAGTTTGTTTAAGCAAAAATAATATTTTCCAACCACTCAAGCAAAAGAAAAGAGCAAGCTTGCACTTGGGATAGACGAAAAGGGGAGAAAGAAGAAATGGTAAAGAAAAAGAAATAAGAGGGAGCTGAGAAGAGATACATAAAAAAACAAAAAGAGGAACCAAAAAGAGATAAAGAAAATAAAGAAAGTCGAAGTTTTGCAGGTTCGAGCTCTGTCCCTCTGAATAAGTGAAATCCTAACACATGCTCTAGACCAGTGCACATTTTTTTGTTTTGTAATTCAGGTGCCACCTTCAACTGTTATATGAAATTTAGCTAATATCAATGTACTCAATCAAAAGTAATCCTCCCTGCCACGGTTAGAGCAAGCGGACTCACACCAATTGTTGTAGCTTAGATTCTAATTTCAGACCCTTAACCACTAGGCCACCCCCCTCAGGTGAATGTTCCAATAAAGTAGCATCAACTTTTGCCAACCAACTTCTAGTGCTAATTTCCGCTGTTCTTCTTACTCATAGCACCAAACAAAAGCCAGAAGCAGAGCTGAAGGATTCTGTTGCTGCAAGAAAAGTGCAGAAGGCCGATCGGGAGAAATTGAGAAGGGATCGCCTGAATGAACAGTTCACTGAATTAGGAAATACTCTTGGTAAATGAACACTTTTCTGTTTGTTCTTGAAAGCTCCTATCCTAGTTGTGCTTTTCTTCCTCTCCCCGCCCCCCTCCCCCCCCCACACACACACCCACAAGCTCATATGCCCGTTTTACTACTGGTCCTTGTTTGTGAACCCATAAATCTGATTCTCCTGGAAATGATCTTTTAGAATATATATAGTTTCTGCAGATCATATAGGTCAGGTCTTAACTTCACACTCCTTTTTGGATCAATATTCCCGTTTGGGTGGTTGCTTTTCTTCGCTTGCGGTCTTACTATTTCTCACTCAAGTATATTGAGGCTCATTGCGGATGGTCATATTAGAGCTTGATGAACCTTAATGCAGCCCTTGAACATTGTATCCTGAACTTTGAAGAGGCAATCTGTGTTCTTGTTGTACTTCTAGTGCTAGTTCTGTTGCACTACCTGACTAAACATCCATTAATGCTTAAAATGTAAGGCTTTAAGGGAAAAAAACAAGAATAAAGCAGAAAAATCCTAATTTATATCGGGCAACTTCAAATGCAGATCCTGATAGGCCTAAAAATGACAAGGCATCTATTCTCAGCGATACCATTCAAGTGCTGAAGGATTTGACTGCTCAAGTTGGTAGACTAAAATCTGAGTATGCTGCACTCACGGACGAATCTCGGGAGGTGATATATTGACACTTCTCGAGACCATATATTTTATTCACTTATGTTCAGTTTGGTGCAAGTTTCATGCCTAATTTTGTTTTAGAGCAGTTGACTCTGGAGAAAACCGATATCAGAGAAGAGAAGGCATCTCTTAAATCTGACATTGAGAGCCTTAATGCCCAATATCAACAGAGACTGAGGACCATGTATCCATGGGCAGGGATGGATCATTCCATGGTCATGCATCCACCTTCATATTCATACCCAGTGCCTGTTCCAATACCGACTGGACCAATTCCGATGCATCCATCTCTGCAGCACTATCCTTTTTTTGGGAATCAGAATCCTGCGGCTGTCCCGAACCCATGTCCACCTTTCGTTCCATACATGGCTCCCAGTACACTAGGGGAACAGCAACCGACACAGCAGATGTCTCCTGTTATGCAACCAAGCAGTAGAATCCACGGTTCTGGCGGACAAGACTCCAGAAAGAAGTTGTCTGATCAAGGAGAGAGCAGGACCGAAAAAAGTGAAGGTTCCAATGAAGTCGCAACAGATTTAGAGCTGAAGACACCTGGATCTGCATCCGAGCAGGTTATTTCTGCTCAACTCCATTTATTTGACCTACTTCTCCTTCTAGAATGTCCAAGTTAATACGTCCCTTTTCTTAAATGGCCATATCTACAATCTCCAAAAATTTTAACTCTAAACTACTACTATTATAGATTAGTCTTGATGTCACATCTTTTCGACAAACTACTCCACTTTTGTGTATTGCTACTAATGTATGTGTTAAACATACCAGTGCATATTGCTAACTGTTCCAACATTCTTTTAATTTATTGCTTGTGAATGGGGTATGAAATAAAATTGGAATTAGCTGTATGATTCTGACATTAAATTGTGCAGGATGTTTCTCCTGGACAGACCTCCAGAAAATTGTCAAGGAAGGATAACAGCCTCACGGATGGAAGTTCGTCAAGTAGATGTTCATCATCCCATAGTGTACATGCTATTTCTTCAAATAGTGTTGTTAGGGGAACAAAAGACAGGTGATTGACAAATGGAAGAGAGCAGGGACCTGGTTGTTTCTGTTTTTATTTCTTATACTAAGGTCGTTAGTATCAGGTCACACATTTGTTGTACATAAACTAACTTCAAGGTCAGGATGGTGTTGCTGGTGTAAAAGGTAGCTGACTTCGCATCTTTCTCGCAGCAGTACTTTGTGGACACTTCTAAGAGGGTTGGCACAGGCTAGAGCTGGCGTCCCTTAAACACGATATTGAAAAAGAGAGTTCAGCCTTCTTGTACCGTAAGGATAAATAGTTACACCTATATAATCATAGTTTGTTAGTCTTTGCCTCTTAAACCTGATCTTTAGTGCTTCTCTTCTAACTTGTATACTTTCAGAGAGTTGATTTCATAAAATTCACTTTTTTGGCGGAGTAAGTTAGGTTCTTCTAGTATCCAAGTATAAAGTGACATCAACTGGGATGGCAAGAGGTGAAAGCCAGAGGATTTTGTGTTGGAAGTGATTAATTGGGCCATTTCTGATACCTGATACCTAAAGCAGAAAAAGAAAGAAAATCCCTGCAGTGTCGGCTGCTTGAGTGTGCCTTAGTTCACAAGTTAAAGTAGCTGGTTTAGGTGGAAGCAATACTCCAAGAATATATTCCAAAGCAACTCTTGTGCTCGTATATTGTAAAGTGACCCAATCTTTGCGAGCTCTTAACATAAATAAATCCATGCAGCACCACTCAAGAGCAAAACAAAAACTTGAGAACCAGAGAAAAACTAGACTATGGATTGGTTGTATCCCAGAAGAAGAGGTCCAGAATGGAAACAAGGGTGGACAAACCAGACTCTAGCCTCAGTTTCTGCTCCACCCCTTCCATTGCTAGCCATATTTGCCATTGTTATTTTCTTTCTGACATTGTCTCAATACACAAACTATAAAGAACAGATGGAGCAAACTAGGATCAATATCCAGCTGTTTTTCTATCTAGTACCAGTCTTTTTAATCTTCTTCATGCGTTCAAGCTTGCTAAACGGGAGATTCAACTTCTCGCGACCTCGACAAAACAACTCAGTTCATAAAAGAAGCAGCGCAGAATTTCCATGGGGTGTCGCAATGTTGGTGGTGGTGCTTATAGTACTGGTTTCTTATCAGTCCTCATTTCAGTCCAAGTGGTTTCCCTTTAGGGGATCAGATTAGTTGAAGTCTTCCCCAATTTGCTTAATCAATTTATGATATTTTCATTTTCAGAATCAGACTCAAAATGCTTTCTGATTCAATGTATTCCGAAATACTTTATATCAATTATTTGGCAAAAGTTTGAATTGTACTTGATCATGGCTGGTGTCAAATATCATTAGATCTGTGAAAGATTGGACGTTAATTAGAGCCTACCACAATATTTTTACAATTGAGTTGTTTGTCTCATCCATGCACAATATTTCAGTGGGGTCCTTTTTCGTAGTGAGGTAGTTGGGGGAAAAAACAGTCACACTCTGTGTTTGTGTTAATTGATCAATGTAAACATGTTTGTTATACATAATGACTACTCCTATAATGTAATCACGGTTAAGTGATAAGTACATACTATCACTTCATTCAATTCCTAAAGTTAAAATGTTTAATTTAGTGCAAATGTCCAGTAGGGACACCAACTTTTGTATATCCTGTAATGTCTGGTACATAAAGAAAACAAAAGATATAGGTATATAGCTCACTTTGTTTCCTTACTTTCAAGATTAACCGTCCACAATTCATTATTCATGAACCCCTTTGTGGATCTTCCTTTATCCTATTTTGGATCTCATGTTCCTACTCATATCCTCAAGCACTAGGTGACAAGCTACTAATTTCCATAATTGCAAAACTAAAATAATATTACTGTAGCTGCTACGTGCATTATTTGTTTCCTATTTATATATCCACCATCACGGATGGTAGATCTATAATTTTTTCTTTATTGGGTTTAAGAACGAATTACAGAATATCCGTTCATAAATTCTGACCACAAATCTTTATTAACAGTACATGACATCTTATGCTGTATAGTACTTGGCAATTGGCATAGCATTATTTTAAAATACGTACACTTGGTAGAATGACATATACATTGAGAGATGAGGAAATGTTCTGATGTACTTCCAAATTGTATATAGCCCAAAGTAAAAAATTGATGACATAAAAATAAGTTAACTTAATATTTTGCCTCAATCTTCTTTGGAGCTAAGCGAGACTTATTGTAACTTCATTAATCAAACCATTACAACTATCAAATGTGGCAAGACTTATGCCGTTTATATGTTATGTACTGGAAGTGTAAAATATTTTTTACACATTTATTATTGTAATATGTATCTATCACTATATGTAACTCATCAAGTAATCCATATCCAATGTAGGCTTATACCTACTACAATAGTTTTAAGTGATTTAGTTGTGCAAGAAACTTTCTTTTACATCATCATTACATTATGCTTTGACATAAATTAGTTTTTCTTTATACCTTTACATATGTGCTGTCCAATTAAAAAAAAAAAAAAAATACTCTCACTTAAACTTGCATACTGATTGATGTTGCATGATTCATTCATTCAATAAGAGAGGGTGCAGAAAGTAGTACAAAGTACAAGTCATATATAGCACAACAACACTCCATAGTCCCACTTGTGATTTCACCTTAGATTATTTACTGACCATCCCCCACATATGATATACGTACATTCACCAAGATTCCAAATTTATACCACCTAACCACTTAAATCTTTTTTTCTTGTTTGTCCTACATGATTCCACACCATGAAAAAATTGCTGGCACAGTAATAAAAAACAAGAAAACATTAGTTGCCATGCCAGAATTTGGCAGTACTATCATATTTGTCATCATTCTCCTCTAAACAATAATTTCTCACACATAGTGATCTAAGTTTTCTTCTTCTTTATTTCACTTAAGTGGCTGCTCTTTCTTGCTTACACTAGAGGACTTCATATACGTAAGTGCCAATGTCTGTTAAACAAGATTCTTTTGTTTTCTTGATTTCTTGTTCCATTTTCCACTTTTTAAGCACTAGTTACTACATGCATGAATAGTTTTCAGTACCACTTAATGTCTTGAATATATGGGATTTTAGTTTTTTTTCTTGTTTCTATCGAATTTACATGATATTATATGTTTCTTTACCCTGTTTAGTCCAGAATACAAGAAAACAAAAGAAATGAAAAAAGGGCAATTGAGATTCTTGAATTTAAGTAACCTTACACTTCAATTAAGTAGACTGAGTGATTTTTTCACATCTGTCCAACCGCGGACAAAGTTATCCGGTACCTGTGCTAGTGGGAGGTAGTAGGTATCCTGGAACTAGTCGAGGTGTGCGCAAATTGGCGCACACACCATGGTTATAAAAAAAATGCTTTTCTTTGAGCATTCGTATGTAACACTCTGTTTCTTGATCTGTTACATTGTGTTACTGCTTTTCTTGATCAAGTATGCATGTGGTTAAATTCTTGTTGATTTGAATGCAGATTGTTGAGCCTTTAAATCCTCTATAAACTGTACTCATAGAGGCTTTCAAGGATGTCTATAGCCTCTGTGGATGTATCTCAAAATGGTACTATAAAGAACAATGATTCTTGTAGTAGTGTGGCAGAGTTGGATGATATTGATTTCTCAAGGTTACCTAGGCCAAGAAACTTGAATATGGAGAGGAAGGGGTCACTTGATGAGAGGTCTTTTAGTGAAGCAGCTCAGATGGGGTTGTCTCCCCCTTCTAGAGCAGAATATAGTTATTTCCGCGGTTTGGACCACTTTGATGCTGTCCATTCACCAGCAAAACTCTCTGGGTTTACCACTCCAAGGTCACCTTTTGCATCTGACCCACATCCGATGATTGCTGAGGCTTGGGAAGCGTTGAGGCGTTCCTTGGTGCACTTCCGCGGTCGGCCTGTTGGGACAATTGCTGCGTTAGATAATTCAGATGAAAAGCTTAACTACGATCAGGTGAAGCCCTGATAATATCTTGTGCTGTGCACTAGATTTTTCGTTTCAACTTGCATACTTGTCTTGTCATTGCACATTCTCGATTTGTGGGAGGTGCATTATTTCTTGATCGGTTTAATCTGTGCATGGCAGTTTCGGAATGAAATGGATCCAAAATCCAAATAGAGCATAATGGATGTAGATGCTTCATATAGCCTACCTCAACAAATTTAAGACTGAGACATAGTTGATTAATTGGCTTGTGCACGGCTAATTTTTTAGTGGTCTAAGGAAGAATTGTCGGTTACTTTTAGATTCACAAAATTGGCATTAGTGGTCTACGGACTGAAACATTTTCTGCAGAACTGCAGTTGTTCACGTATGTTGATTTACAGTTTGATAAGTTGCCTTGTAGAAATTGTCTGATAATTACTTTGATCTAATAATTTTGTGTGTTTCAAATAGTAGGAAAAGCCTTAGGACCTTCTAATGGGATGTTTATACTCTGCATTATAAGTAGTGAAGTTTGATCAATTTACATTTGGGAACCATATGCAAGAGTTTCTGTGGAGGGATATCTATTCTAATGTTGGGCTGCTGAAGAACACTGATGCATTGTATTAAAATCTTCTATTCGTAGGGGAATGTTTGGTTTGCTACAAGCTGGGCTCAGGGACTGCAGCCAGCTGCATCCTTATAGTTCATGACAAATCAGGACCATTATATTCCTCTGACCACAGTCTCTAGTATGATAAGTTTTCATCTCCTTTTTCGAGTAGCCAATATAATCTCAAACCTCAGAATGAGGGCAGAGTTTCTCCTCCTCCAATTAAAAAGGATCAATGTTTCTATTAGGTGTTCTGGAACTAACTGCTTCTTACTGTTTACATCTTTTGTGGCACTGCGTCCCCTCATGTGAACTGCCAATTATTTTGGGATAGAAATAATCTCCAATCTAGCTGTCATCCAGTTGCATGATACACGAGGGAATCTCCTATATGCACTTTCTGATCCAATAAGTTGTTTAGACATCTGATTATGCTCTTCTGGGATATCCCTTTATCGAGATGATCTAAATACTTTTGAAGTGCTTAAATAAAATAGCTTGATCTCATTTTGTATTATAAGACATTCTGAATTCTGAAAGGTAGTCCTACGGCCAGTTTATTTATACCTGAAGGTTGAATGGTCACAATCCTTCATGTTTTAGGGTGTTTAATGGCATTCATCTGTATCTCCAGGTGTTTGTCAGAGACTTTGTTCCAAGTGCATTGGCTTTCTTAATGAATGGGGAACCTGAAATTGTGAAAAATTTCATCCTGAAGACTCTTCGTCTTCAATCATGGGAGAAAAAGATAGATCGGTTCCAATTGGGAGAGGGTGTAATGCCAGCTAGTTTCAAAGTGCTCCATGATCCAGTCAGGAATACAGAGACATTAATGGCAGATTTTGGTGAGAGTGCGATAGGAAGGGTGGCTCCTATTGATTCTGGGTTCTGGTGGATTATATTACTTCGTGCATACACGAAATCTACAGGGGATACTTCCTTGTCTGAGATGCCTGAATGCCAGAAGGGTATGCGCCTGATACTTAGTTTATGTCTTTCAGAAGGGTTTGACACATTTCCAACTCTTCTTTGTGCTGATGGATGCTGTATGATCGATCGTCGAATGGTAACTTATCCTCCTGCTCGTACTAAAATCCTGTGAAATGATTTGCACGTGCTGACATTGGGTTTATGAGCTTGGTATATTAAAATGTTATGGAGGTTTATGTAAATTCTCATGCACTGCTCTTAGATATAATTCACATGCTCTCCTCTTAGATATTGACACGATCTCATGTTTTTCAGACTCGTGATTTTTGGTATCACTATGACTTTAATGCATGCCGTTTTTAGTTCCTGGACTTGCTACCTAAGTTGGATTTTCATTTTCCATTTCTACCTAGTATTATTTCTACTTAAATTATTTATTATCAGAATTTGTGATTTTTTGTGCTCGGACAGAGCCTTGTGGCCTCTTTCCGGACTTAACATTGAAGGAAGACTGTACCCTGTGAAACTCCTAGGTCCGTTCAAAGATAGGTTTCATACAGCTGTAGTAATGTCTGTTAATGCAGCATGAAATCTTGAGGTTATGCGAAAAGAAACTTAAGAAAAAACTGCTATTTTAGTGGGTGCAGAATTCATAGATAATATCATTGTTTCTTTGTGTAATATGTCTATTTATTGGGCTAAATTCCTGTTTTGCATGAATTTCTCCAAAAGGCACAAGCTTCATCTGTGTGGTTACTTTCTGTATTTGGGTAGACATGTTGCTTAAGCTCACTCCACCTTGTTGCTTGATTGGTGATATCAAATGCCTTCTGAAATATACCATTTGGAAGTGGTTATTTGAGAATTAAGATGCAAAGCTATCTGTTTTTAGAATTGGTTCTTTGTGTCAAAATTGAGAAATGAGTCATCATTTGAACCAAGTGTTCTTTTAAAGGAATTAATTGCTAGTTCCCTCCAAAACTTTGCCACTCAGATGTTAGTGCTTTTTGCAAATAGAAACCAATTAACAGTACTTATAACTTAAGCTTGCCTACTACTCTGTAAACTTTAATTAGGTCAGTGTAAGAGCTACACTGATGATGTCTGAGGACACCATTTTGCATACTTGACAAAGGTGTCAGTTTCCTGATGTTCTGTACAGAAAGGGTGTTCCCCTCCGGATTCTCCTTACAGCTTTGGGTTGGAAGTAGATCTTGTTCCTTTTCTCCCTATTTCTCATATAAAACTGGCATCTACAGAGCAGAACAAACCACCACACATTTATTGCAACTAAAACAACTTGCTCTTTGTGCTTATGTTTAGTACACATCTTATGTTTCAGTTTCACTGACTATTTTTTGGTGCATGAACATTTTCAGGGTGTTTATGGATACCCAATAGAGATACAAGCACTATTTTTCATGGCCTTAAGATGTGCACTTCTCTTACTCAAGCATGACGCTGAAGGGAAAGAGTTCATAGAACGAATTGTAAAGAGACTGCATGCATTGAGCTATCACATGAGAACCTACTTTTGGCTTGATTTTAAGCAACTTAACGACATATATAGATATAAAACTGAAGAATATTCCCACACGGCAGTCAACAAGTTCAATGTCATCCCTGATTCTCTTCCAGAATGGGTTTTTGATTTCATGCCAGTTCACGGTGGCTATTTTATTGGAAATGTCGGCCCTTCAAACATGGATTTCCGATGGTTCTGCTTGGGAAATTGTATTGCAATCTTATCTTGCTTAGCAACCCCTGAACAGGAAACCAAGATCATGGATCTTATTGAGTCACGTTGGCATGAATTGGTTGGCGAAATGCCTGTGAAGGTTTGTTATCCAGCTATAGAGGGTCACGAATGGCGGATTGTAACAGGGTGCGATCCAAAAAATACTAGATGGAGCTACCATAATGGAGGTTCATGGCCAGGTATCATTGCATTATTAGTGTTCCTTAATGGACGCTGTTTAATCTAATCCTGTTGTTTGGAGACCTGATGTACATAGCTAAAAAACTGAACTATTCTTTACACTAGTGTTTTTCTGAACTGTTGCTTACTGCTCTGCTTATACTTATTTGTGTTTGGCGGCAGTGCTTTTATGGCTACTCACAGCAGCATGTATCAAGACGGGACGTCCTCAGATCGCAAGGCGTGCCATTGAACTTGCTGAAACAAGGTTGTCCAAGGATGGGTGGCCTGAGTATTATGATGGAAAACTTGGCCGGTTTATTGGGAAGCAAGCTCGTAAACACCAAACATGGTCAATTGCTGGCTACTTGGTAGCCAAGATGATGCTTGAAGATCCATCCCATGTGGGAATGGTTGCACTTGAGGAAGACAAGCAGCTGAAGCCTGTCTTGAAAAGATCAAATTCATTCTGATTGTTAATTCACACCTCTTTCAGAAGTTTCCTCTTAGCTTTTTGATCTCATGATCAAATTCCAGAATAGGGATTCTAATGAAGCTCCATTTATCAAGCAGAAAGAACAAACGGAAAAGAATGGAAAGATCTTGTAGGGAAGTTACAAGTAAGAAATTTGTAGAACGCCACCAGTTTAGTTTACTCTGATTCTTTCCTGGACACCCTGCAATTCTTCTATTGTTCCTGTTAGTTAAATTTCTGGAGCTTAGTTTAGAAGCATGTTCAACAGTCTATTTCTTCTGATAAGATTGCAAATGCTAATTGACATGTAGCTCTTAACATGGTTTACTTTGCAGTGGTGTATTAATTTCTAAATCATCAACACCGGTTAATGATGCTGATTGTTCCAACATATATACTCTTGGGTGCAGGTTTAATTAGTGGTATTTTGAAATATTTAATGCATCTTTTTCCTTTTCCCCTCCTTTCTGGATTGTCATATTACTCCAACATTTCTCCCTTGAGGATCAGTATAGAGACCTGTAACACAAAAATATAAATAATATAGAGCACTTGCTTTCAAGATTTTTGGATTCTCCCAAGTCCTTTCCATGTATAGCATAACCTCGATCATTTCCAAATTACAGTTACAAGTAATGCTTAGCTTTCTTTAGTAAACATATCCATCTTCATCAGCTTTACTAGGTCATATATATGCCTTTTCTTCCAACTTTTTCACTTGATAGCTGTAGTAGTAACTTCATGGATCATTTCCATGTTTCAGTTACAATTATACTTGCTATATTGTATTAACCAATTTCAGTTAAGCTTAGTTTTCTTGTCTTTTTCTTTTTGAACCTGCATATTTTCAGTGAAAATAGTGAGTGAAACCCAAAATTATGTAGTAGAAAAGAGAGCTAGAGAATTCTTCAATGTTGCTAATCGTATATTTTGATATTTAATTGCATAATGCAATTTGCATTCGAGAAGAGTTTTCTCATCAACTCATTATCAACTTAATGTGGATGAAAATAACTGATTCTGTCATCTTCACTTCTTTAATTTCTATCAAATCATTTGGCCCAAAATCATTTAATTGTCCAACCGAAGCTTCTGCATGTTGCTTCCTTCAAAACAAGGCATCCAATTGTCTGTAGAAAATTACTCGTCCATTTTCCTAGACTTTGAATTGATCTTGTCAAAATTTAGTCCTCTTATTAGCTGGCTTTAATTTCCATATGCAACCAACCTTATCATTAATATATATCCCAATATATTTTTAGTAGATATATGGCTGCCAGATAGGATATATCACGAAATTTATTAAAGATTTAAGGAAGCATTTCAAAACAACTAAACTTTTGAGACGTATCTCCTTATATAAAAAGATAACATATTGTGTAAACATTCTCATTTCTTTAGATAAAAGGTACTCTAGGCCGACTGAAAGATATCAAAATACAGATGTATGCTAAAATTACTGTCGCAAATAAATATAAAAAAAAACTGCAATATCCTAACATTTTACTGTAAAAAGTACTACTTATGGAGTAGTATCTGTTTATGTAATCAAATTTGAAATGTATAAATTTTACTTTTTTAGAATGTAAAACAGTTGATGTAATAATTGACACTGAAATAGATGTATTAAATTACTACTATTAATCTTCATATTCCGAACAATGCTACTGTCCTTTGAGACTCTTTATAGGCATGTACTATATGTGGAAAAAGTGTGGAGAGTTTTTTTTTCCACATATAGTAAATGTATAAATTAGTCTCAAAGGACAGTTTTTTTTTTTGTTCAAATATGTTGAAAGTTGTTAATGCAACCAAAGTAATTTGTTACATCATGATTCCCTGATGAGATTTTACAATAGGCAACGTCTAGTATTTTCTTTTTAAACTTGTGTTTCCCCCCTTCTAAACCAGTAAATGCCGTGGGGCTTCTCATTTTAACTAATTAAAGCATTTACTTGCTTGTTTAACTTGGCATTGCCACATGATCAGGTGGTAAAAGTGTACCATAAGAACTAAAAAGCAATTGGTCGATCAGTTTAGGGTTGGTGTTTTACTTTGGTTCTTCAATAATTGGCAACAAGTCATTAACTACCACTACTAAAAAAACCGGGATATCCGACCACTATCAGGCGACCGAAAATCGGTCTCCACAGCTGTGCGACCGATTTTCGGTCGCACATACAACGAAAAAAAGTGGCGACCGACAATCGGTTGCATACCGGTCTTTGAAAAATTGACTTTTTTAGTCAAAGCTAGACGACCGAAAATCGGTCGCCTGTCGGTCGCCTAGCTGTGACTAAAAACGGGGCAGAACCCCTTTCTCCCCCATTTCAACATACCCATTTTACTTCCAATCCCTAAAAACCGAACCCCCCACCCCATAACCAACTATCCACCATTACATACCCCATATAACTTTAAATTACTACTCTATAACCTCCAAGGTAAATTTACTACTCTACTCTATAACACAATCTACACCTACTAATTCAAGGTAAATTTCATTTTTTTGTAATTTTTGTTATTTTTTAAAAACTCATATAATGACTTTTTAATTCACTTTTTTTGTAGTTATTGGGTGGATAGCACATTGGTAACTCATAGTTACATACCATTGGATCCCATACAAAGTTGAGGTAATTTTTTTTTTTTGGTTTAATAATCCGAATTTAATTATATATATATTTTTAAATAATGGAGTGCCTATATATGTTGTTTACATGTTAGTTGTTAGTTATAATTGGTTTATTCTATATAATGTGATGTCGAGTAAGTTGTTTTGGGTTGATGAACTTTAAATATAGGGTTGTGATGTTTGGGATTAATTATGGTAATTGGGATTAATTATGCCTAAATGGGATAAATTGTATGCGTTTTGTATTGCATTGCTAATAGTAATTAATATGGAATTCAAATGGACCACCGGATATCAAAAAAAGGCTAGGATTATTAAAAATCGTTCCTATTAGATTGTTCTCAATTTTTCATTTTTTGCGTAGATATGGACTTTAATGCACGTCGTTTGTGGATGGACAATCGACTTTTCCCCGGTCGGCGGGGGATAAGGCCTGAATTTGAAGAGGGTCTTAAGGAATTTGTTGCTTTAGCAAAAACAACCGAACCTTTTATCAAAAAGCTCGTTGCCAAAAAAGAGAAGAAGAAAGCGAGAAGAAAGCATAAGAGCAAGCATCGACGCAACTCCTCTTCCTCTTCCGAGTCCGGGTCTAGCTCTGCCTCGACCGAGTAGTCTTCTGTGATTGTGGATAACTGCCTGTGAAGATTTATGTTAACAATTTCAAGACATAATTAACTAATGTTGTTGGATGTTTTTGAAATGTTAGGTTTTGTTGTGTTGTGTTTGAATTAGTGTTTTTATTGTTTTCGAATGCATTTTTCTATTGAAAACAGGTTTTTGCTACTGGTTTTTGTTGTTGCTACTGCCTGAAAACAGATTTTTTATTGCAGGTTTTTTCCAGTTTGGCGACCGACTTTCAGTACTTTCAGTCGCCAAGTCAGTGGCAAATATTGACCAAGTAGGCGACCGATATCGGTCGCCTAGCTTATGCGACCGACTTTCGGTCGCCTACTTGGTCAATATTTCTATCCTACTATGCGACTGAATGTCGGTCGCATGGTGGTCAAAGTGTCGACCAATTTTCGGTCGCAGGGCTTTTTGTTACCATTAATTCTCCGACCACCCATATCGGTCGACTGGGCGACCATTAGGCGACCGATCGGGCGGTCGGAGATCCCGGTTTTTTTAGTAGTGTACAGTAAGATTTTAGTCTATATAAACTGATACACTAGTTTATAACTAAAGAAAGGAATTGGTGTGGTAGAAGTACGTATGTGACAGCTCTCACCTCATTTTCTGAATCATTAATGCATTCTTACTATAAAATGCAAGCTTTCAAAGCTTGTGATATATAGAGGACTACTACTGACTGACTCCAAGTCTACGCCCCCAAATCTGATCCATTAAAACATCTCCCACTTTATCGCTTCTCATTTAATAGCACCATGCTGCTGACTTTTTTGACTTTCATTGAATAATATTCAACCAAATTTAAATACTTTTCCACAGATCAATGCAAATAACAGTATTTATCCTCTAAGTATTTGAATGTGTCATCTGGAAAAGTCGATACATGAAGGTCAGTCCGGTGTATAACGGGAAATGACGTACTATAAGGAGTATGATATACACATTTTATTTTAATGCAAGTATTAGTGGTTGTTTTTACGGTTTGAACTCACATCTTCATGACTTATTGAAATTGGTTACCATTGATTATGTAAATATTCGGTACATCGTTAGTTGATAATAATTCATCTTTAAATATAATTTTGTAGTTTTTTGGATTAAAATATTTTCGAGGGCAAGTATTCCAAATTGGCCATGAAAGTAAATCGACCATAGTTCATTTCTCTCTCTCTCCTTCTCTTTATCACGAAAATATTAGACACTCAAAGGCCAAAACTATATGCATTTACAATATAGGATTTTAATTCAACATTATCAAGAGAAATTAACTTAAATGTAGTTTAACTTGTAATGGTTACGTCTTCTTGTTACGCCATTTCTGCACTAATTTGAAGTTCTTGGTGCTATTACCCTTTATGGTGACATGATTCTTTTTAGTTCAGATCCTTTTTGTGCCTTTTAGTGAGTAATCGGAATAATGAGAAGGAAATTTATAGTTGGAAGTCGACATAAAACAAACAATCAGACACTCTAGCTTTTGTACGTATATATCATTATTGCATTTATAAAATATTAATTGGATACAACTACATGATAATTGACCTGTTCAATTATTTAACGAAAACAGAATGAATTTTTTTCCTGACCCCCTCTACTAAGCCCCCGTTTGTTTATAGTTTTTGGGAATATTTTTTGAGACTTTTTGGGAGAAAAACTGTTTATTTATGCGATTTGAGCAAAACTTTTCCCAAAAACTCTCAAAAATGCTCTCTTTGAGCCAAAAACTAACATTTACACATCAAATTTCATTTTCATAAGAGCTCAAAGGCTTTTTTGAGTCCAAAAATATGTCCAAACACTTTTTCATTTTCATATCAAACTTCACCCAAATAATATTTCCCAAAATTATTTGGGAATCTATATCCAAACGCTAGCTAAATGACTTGAACCCTGATATTTCCCAATATCTAATTTCTTTAAGCTACAACAAGACTGCTGCAAGAAAAAGATTGCGCAACCCCCTTTTGTTGAAAAAATACAGAACTTTTCATTTTCTCCATCATTTTATTTTTTCGGGGAAAGTAAACAAAATACATTTAAGGAAACAAACAGATAAAAAAGAAAGAAAGCACAACGTACACTTCATTTGCTTGCATTTCTTAATATGCATTCGAAAGCCCAGAAGTACGCAGCAAAAAAAGCAAGAAGCTACAGTTTTCGAAAATAACTTTAATTAACCATGGTTTCATTAATTATTACTTTCTCACACACAAATGGAGCTTATTATAATGTGAAGCCACAACTGGGAATCCCTAATCTTCCGGTTTACGGAGTATTATGAAACACAACACTATCAAGTTCTATATATGTCAAGCATACACGACTGAAAAACACTCACATTTATGCTGGTCATTCTATCATTCAGTCAATGTTACAAAAATTCCGTTAATTAAGTGCTATCTTATGAAAAATAGTTATACAATCGTGTGATCACTTGTGAAGTAATTCTTGATATATCTCTATGATATACAAGTAACTGCTAATATGTACCTCTCTAGCTAGAGTCAATTTATATAATGCAAATAAATCTTGAAGTCAAGGTTATACAGCTGAATTAAATCCATTTGCCATCCATATGTTCGTATTTGATGCAACATGACGATGACTTGCAAAATACGTACTTGACAGTAATAGCTGAATAAAAAACAGTTACATGTGATTTAAATGGTTAAAAATTAATATTTGCCGGACTTACAAAACTTCATTTAAAATACCAAAAAGGGAAAAAGAAAACAAGTCGTTACTCAGTAGTATACGTAGTGCTATATATAACCCCATCATGCACACACATATTTCGAATGAAGACATTAATAACTAAAGCAAATTAACTAAGTCTTCTTATACTTGCTGGAATCAATGGCTGCCAATGCTAGAGATGTTTTGGGTGATGAAGAAAGCCAGTTTCAACGTCTCTCCTCTACAAAAAAGCAAGTGTACTTTCAATGCAATTTTAATTTCATTGTGATCTTAATTATTGTGTTTGCTTTCACTTTTTTTCTCTTAATTTTTATTTTATCTAAAGGTATACTCATCTTAATTAGCAGGAGAGATGAAGAAAACAAGAAACAAGCTCCTCTCACAGTGTCACAAAGGCTGGGCTTCTCTGACTTCGTTTCTTTAGATGTCAGTATATTCATCTCTAAGTCAACCTTTAATTCAATGATTACTAAAAAGTAAATGGGTACATGATGCTTCTATATATATATATGATAATATGAGTATATTTCTGCTAACTAGAACATGTTAGCTGTTAGTGGTACTTGGTAGATATTATTATTAATTAGTAAATCTAACAATCATCAATCAATAAAATATGCTCATAATAGTGATATTAATACTTGTTATATTTGTGATGGAAGAAGCTGCAGCTCCAAATATGAGTCTATAAATATTTGAAGTAGCTAAAGTTATAACTGTGTAAAGAAGTTAAATTGTGACAAAATCACAAAAGTATATACTAGTACTAATTTACTAGTAGTCTTATTATTGCTTTATTTTTTCTTTTTAAATTTTAAATTTGGATATTTGATGTAGGTATGGCGAGCATCGGTGGCAGAGGTTCTGGGCACGGCAGTTCTGGTTTTTATGATAGACACTATAGTTATTTCTACCCTCCAAAGTGATGTGAAAATGCCAACTTTGATCATGTCAATTCTCATAGCAATTGTGATCACAATTCTACTCCTAGCCGTGTTCCCGGTGTCCGGAGGCCACATGAATCCGATCATATCCTTCTCCGCCGCCCTCGTTGGACTTATCTCCATGTCAAGAGCCATAATTTACATTCTGGCGCAGTGTCTTGGTGCTGTTTTAGGTGCATTAGCGCTCAAAGCAGTGGTCAGCAGTAGTATAGAACAAGCTTTCTCACTTGGTGGCTGCACTCTCACAGTAATTTCACAAGGCCCAAATGGCCCAATCACTATGGGCCTAGAAACATCCCAAGCCTTTTGGTTAGAGATCTTTTGTACATTTGCTTTTCTCTTTGCTTCAATTTGGATGGCCTATGATCCTCGCCAAGCCCAGGCCCTTGGGCTTGTCAAGGTCATGACCATTGTTGGGCTGTTGTTAGGCCTGCTTGTGTTCATCTCGACCACAGTAACCGGAGTAAAGGGGTATGCCGGAGCCGGGATGAATCCGGCTAGGTGTTTTGGGCCAGCTCTTGTTAGAGGAGGCCATCTTTGGGATGGACATTGGATCTTTTGGGTAGGGCCTGCTATTGGTTGTTGGGCCTTCTATTTGTACACAAAGATCATCCCATCACAGCATTTCCATGCAGATGGATACAAGCACGATTTTTTTGGCGTTATCAAGGCTATGTTTTGATCAGAAGAGTGATCCCAATTTACCTTATGAAAAACTGTGTAAAGCAACATAGTAATGAGGACAAGATGTACGAAGATTACTAAATACTACTAGTTTGTTACAATTTACGAATTGCAATATATGTATTAACTTGCTCGGAATATTAGATACATTAGTTGTTATCTAAAACTGTCTCAATATCATATCAAAATTTGAGATATTAATTATAGCATATGACTCCAAAATACCATTCTTATGAGCGGGGGCGTACCTACCTACATGGTACCGGTGTCGTCCGGCACCACTCGACTAAATTTTTTTGTTAAATATATATATTATATTAATAAGAAAAAACAGAAAATTTCCTATAAAAGTATAAAATGACACCACTAAAACAAGAGATGCCGCAACTAAGTTGGCTGAAGCGTGAGTTATAATCTTTAGTGTTGATAGATTGAATCCCGCTAGCAGCTCTAAAGTCTAGATTTTTATGTTTTTGACATCACTTATTAAAAATTCTGCGTACGCCACTGCTTATGAGTTGGACAGGTTATAGAATGTGAAATGTACCATTAGAGATAAGTATGATGACTATATAATGCATGCTGTTTTTGACATCACTTATTAAAAATTCTGCGTACGCCACTGTTTATGAGATTGGACAGGTTATAGAATATGAAACGTACCATTAGAGATAAGTATGATGACTATATAATGCATGCTAATTAACTCATAAAAGAAGAACGAATAACCTGAAAAGCAACTCAGACATGCATTCCTCAAAAACTATATACAAGTTTCATATATTCCTCATTTCGTGGAATAAAAACAAGAGCATATTAATAGTACGAATGTTGCTACAGAAAAAAGGGACATGACATAAAATTCCTCATAATGACGTGTATATGTAGGAACATCCTTGCGGCCTAAGTTCAAGGATATGAGGATTAATTAATGAGTTTTTTATACAAATAAACGAACTTTTACTCGTAATTACAAAAAAATAGCAATATTTTTTAATTACAATGCATAGCATTATTTTTCTAATATATTTAACAATAATTTAACACATTTCACTTTCACTTCCCATTTTCTCCAAATTAAAAATTCTCACTTACTCTCTCTTTCTCCCATCACCCCACACCCACCCCCACCACCCCAATGCCATAACCCCTCTAACACCATCACCATCACCCCACCACCATTACCCCCCACCAACCAGCGCCATCACTCCCCCATTTCTAGAAAAATGAAGTCAGGATACAAACAAATAATTGAATAAATAACAAAAAAAGCGTCACATGTTCCTTCGAATTCACCGCCATTATTTTTACAAACGAAACACAGATTTCAAGTGTTTTAATTCCCTTTACTTCATTCTGTTGTGTGTGTGTGTGTTTATTTAGAGTTGCTGAGTTAAAGAATAGGAAGATTCAAATAACTTTTTTGGCTAGCAATTAGAGTTTTGTTGTGCGGTTGACTGCATACGAATCATCAGGTGCATATAAAAATTTTCAGAAAGGAAAAGGAGCGAGAACTTTTGATATGAAGAGATGCAAGTGAACTAAAGGGTCGTTCGGTTGCTCCCTCCATAAGTTAATACCCGCACAAAACTCCGCGCTAATTTAGCGCAGCGTTCGGTTGGTTTTCTGTGAAATTTTAATACCCACATAAAATTAGTGCAATATTTGATTACGTTTTTGTATATTCCGCATTATTAATACCCCCACTATTAATGCGGGAATCTATGTTCGTATTATTTTATGCAGGGTAGAAGGTGGTGTTAATAATGTGGATATTAATAATGCAGGTATTAAAATTTAAAATGACAAAATTAACCCTCATAATAATAAAAATAGTTTAAAATTTTATTTAAGGAGTAAATAAATATTTTAAATAATAATATTTTTTGTTAATTGTAATATATCAGTGATTCAACAAATAATCCCTATGTTATAACATATGCATGGCTGATATCCACATTATTAAACCCCATGTAACTAATACCCGCATTATTAATACCCACATTATTAATACATACATTACTAATACCCGCATTAATAGTTAATACCCGCGTAAAATACTCCTACAGCCGAACGACTCCTAAGTGCACATACGATCTGAGCTGCTGTAATTTGTTACTATTATCATTTTGACAGTGACCTGCTATGATTACATCGATAATTCAGACTGTATCATACTGTGTTTTATGTCACTGCTACTGGAAATGATTTGGCAAAGACGTGAAAATGGAGTTGGAGAACAAGAAAGAAAATAAATTGACGTAATACAGAAAATACCCACTAAAGTTTGGACACTCACACACTTTATTTTCACTGGTGATTTTTTGCACACAAAAATTTGTAAAAGTGTGGCTAATATACACCACTTTTATGTTAACCATTTCTTCCTTTTTTTAATTTTTGCGGTGATACAGTCCTGAACACAGCATGAAACGGTGCAAAATTAGTTAGATACAGTGCTGCAAAAACAGTTGAAACGGTACAGAAACAGTTGGGATACGGTGCTGCAGAAACAGTTGAAATAGGCAGAAACAGTTAGATACGGTGCTGCAAAAACAGTTAGAAACATTTGAAACGGTGCAGAAACAGTTGGATACGGTGCTGAAGAAACAGTTGAAACGGTGTAGAAACAGTTAGATACGGTGCTGCAAAAACAATTGAAACAGTGCAGAAAAAGTTAGATACGGTGCTGCAGAAACAGTTGAAACGGAAACAGTTGAAACGGTGCAGAAACAGTTAAATTTGGTGCTGCAAAAACAGTTGAAACGGTGCAGAAACATTTAGATACGGTGAGAAAATAGTTGATACAGTGCAGAAATAGTGAGATTCAACGAGATACATTGAGGATGGATGAGGACAGGTGAAATTGGGGAAGATAAGAGGAGTAAAAGTGCAATTGGGGGGGAAATTGTGGGAGGAAAAGTGAAACAGGGGAAATGGGAAGAGCAAAAGTGATAGTGGGGGAAATAGAAAGAAGAATGTAAGGGTTTGGTATGTTATGAGAAAATATTGCTAAAGTTTTTGCTATGTTTGTAATTATCTTGTGTTTTCCTCTATATATGGTAATTTTACTAAAATGTTGCTATGTTTGGTAATTAAGCTCTAAAACTAGTATTTTTATGTAAAAATTCTTAATGAAAACAATTTAGAGGGAAATTTTGATCACTAGCCATTTTTGGACGCGCTCAATGGGGACTATCCACCGTTTCAAAATTCATTGAAGAATAGCCAAAAATTTGCGCGCACACTTAAGCTCCATTAGCGTTGGAAAAACACCCCAGGCTAGCCCCATAACAAAAAACTGGGGCTTTGAAGCCCAAGTATTTTGTTATGAGACTTTATATATAAAGCTGAGTCCTATAACAAAATGATGGGGCTTTGAACAAGTTTTGTTCACAGCCCCAGCATTTTGTTATGGGTTATGAGACTTTATATATAAAGCTTCAGTCCCATAATAATGCTGGGGCTTTGAACAAGTTTTGTTCACAGCCCCAGCATTTTGTTATGGGACTGAAGCTTTATACATAGTCTCATAACAAAATGCTGGGGCCTTGAACAAAACTTGTTCAAAGCCCCAGTATTTATACTGGGGTTAGTTTACTGAAGCTTCCCCAGTACAAATACTGGGGTCTTGAACAAGTTTTGTTCAAAGTCCCAGTATTTATACTGGGATTTGTCCGGAGGTGGCTATTTCTCAGCGAATTTGTTTTTGACGGCTACAAATCAATTAACGCGCGCCAGGCCCCTACACTAAATTTTTACCAATTTAGACGGAAATATTTGTAAAAATTTCGTGTAGGGCCTGTTTGGCGCGCGCTAATTGATACGTAGCCATCAAAAATAAATTTGCTGAGAAATAGCCATTTTCGAACATGTTCTAGTATTTTATACTGGGACTTTGAACAGTATAAAATACTTGGATCACTCAAACACCAATCCCAGTATAAAATACCGGGACTTTGAACATATTAGTTCAAAGTTCCTAGGACTTTATATATATAAAACACCAGAGAGAGTATAAACATGAATCCATTATAAAATAATGAGACTTTGAACGTGTGTAGTTCAAAGCCCCAGTATAAGAATCTAAGACTAGTCCGGGCTGTTTGCCAACACTAATGGAGTGTATGTGCGCGCGATAGCTATTCCTCAATTAATTCTGAAACGATGGATAATTCTCATTTAGCGCGTCTAAAAATAGCTACGCATCAAAATCACACGAAATATTTTGGAAAAATTTCCCTATAAGCACACTAACAAGACTTATTTACTGTTCATAAACACATTTTGGATTTCTTTCTTTCTCTAGCCATCCAAATTGATATACATATTACCTGCAAATATCCAACATATAATTGCGTTTATTCACTTTATATTTAACGTATTGTGTATTTAATATTTATTCACTTAACATACTGTGTTTTCAATATTTATTTATTATTTTAACGCAATATGTCAGTCTTTATATGTATAGTCAATTCAATATTTATTCATTTTAATATTTTAACATATTGTATATTCAATATTTATTTATTATTTCACATAATATATCACTCTTTATATGTATTGAGTATATATCTCTTATTATTTATCATGAATTCATCTATTATTCACGACTTATTATTGTGTGTTTCATAAATTATAAATATGATATCTACTTTGTATTATTTAGTATCCTACATATTTTTCATATCGTTACCTAAATATTTTAGCATATACTATTAACTAATTATTTACTATGTGAAAAACTTTAAATTTTGCAACCAATAGGTATTAAAAAAAAGTTGTAAATGATATACTAGCTCTTTCTCTCTCCTATTTAAATTTGTTACTTATAATATCCCAATGTATGTATCCTTAAAATTATGATAGAGTTATTATACTAATAATAGAAGAGTTTATTTAGGCTTATAATTAAGCGTGTCTCTTGACCCTTGGCATCTGCCTTTATTACCTACTTTATTTTAGGAAAATAATATTGGTTAACTATTAATACTATTTTTTTATTCTTAATATTAGTCACGTATTGTGGCTACAAAAAGTAAGTGTTATATGAAAGTTAATAAGTTCACATGGCTGCCATTTATGTAATCAACCCGATTAGATTAAGAGACATATATTTGAGAACTGTTTGTGTTGTAAAGAATGCACAACCAATAAATTCTAGCTGTATCACAAAACCATCAAAATCTCTTCAAGAATTCTATTTCAAGATCATCTGTATAGTTTCCATAAGGCCCATAACCAATTACTTCGATCTGAAGAATAATGAACTGTTCTAATTTTATCTAAACGGATCATAACATAACTAAAAAAGCATTCTGAAAAATGCATTTATGAAGATGTATATGTGATCAGTCCACAATACAAAATTGAGAGGCTGAGTTAGTCCTCCATTCTGCCATTTTCACATTGAAAAAGCAGCAAAAATGAAAAGGAAAAAAATCACTAAACCTAAGAGGTGAACCATGGAAAAAGTTAGAATTTTCTGTAACATCTATTGTGACTTTAATAGGTTAGTGAAACTAATGAAGTAATCTTCACTACATGGAATGGTGAGACCTCCCATGGGGTGATTGTATTCAAACTCTTCTTCAGCCCAATGTAGCAAATCTTGAAATAAAGGATGGTCCAAGTAAGATATTGGAACAACAAATCTCCTGTACGTTTCACTAACATAGACAACACAATGGCCCTTTGGAACATTATCAGTAGTATTTGAGATGCTACCATTTCTTGGTGAAAGCGTTCGTCGAAGCTTGTCTGTGGCATGAGCGATTCCAATACCTCTACCCATCTTTAGGCAAAGAAATGAAGTTATAATGATTTGAGGTGTATTGAAATGTATGTAATAACTTATGTTTGGAATGGCAGCTATTGAAACCAGTGTGTGTATATATAGAGGGACAATTGATTCCTCAAATTTTGTAAAAATAAGAAAAACGTATGAATTAAGTTGGCAAACATATCAGGTGAAGTTGATTGGCAAAGGATCACATGGTTTTGCCTATTCTAGTTCGACACATCAGGTCCTACCACTTAAAGAGTACAAGAGTAATAATAATCAGATAGCACTATTATATTAATATATGCTTATCTATACCTGGTTTCTACAAACACTTGACTCGTACACTTCAAAATGAACAATTGTTTATTGATATTGAAAGGCATTTTTTTTCGATACAAGAAGAGCTCTTCTTCCTTTTGTAGGGTCATTGAAATTGACCATCATTATTTAGTGGATCATCGGTGCCAATTTATCAGCTAAGTGCTTGGATAGTAATTCAGGTTCTTAAAAATTGAGTCTCAACTTTAATATCTTCTCATTAAGAGGGAATGAATGTTTTCACTATGAATTTAAGAAGAATGAATGTTTCTTTAGAAAGAAGAATTTTCTTTATTAACCTCTCTTTTCTATTTTATGGTCTGTAATTGGTAGTCCATGTTGAGTAGTGGCATAGTCTAAGCTATAATTTGACTTGAACCTCATAAAGTTTGAGTAGACAAATTAACATGACTTATGCAGTGGTATCCCCTTTAATAATTTCCAATTTTCAATATTTTCTATCAAATCCTGTCATTTTGAAAGATAGCTCACTTACCTGAGAGAGCTCTTTCATCAACTGCTCTGCAATAATCAGCATTCATAATGGCATAAATTTGACCCTTCCATTAGTTTGGAACTTTGTCAACCCTTTTAGATGATGCCATAAAACAAGTTTAACAAATCATTAAGTAAGCAGAAGTTATCATGTTCAAACATTAGTCGATGTCCTAAGATTTTGCCAAATTCCTAAGTAATTGATCTCTTAGTCAATTCAAATTGTCCTTGGATCATTGTATAAGAAACTATATCCATTGTATTGATTTTGTCTTGAGTCTTAAAGAGGGACCATTGTCCTTTGTTATGAGAAGAAGTAGGACCTGCTGTCTTCCTCAACAACTGATCATGCTCCGAGTACTTTGAGTCTTTGACAATGAGTTGGAAAGAAAAGCCATGCAATTTATGATTCATGTGCTGTTGTCTCTCACCAGCACCAACCAAATCCTCTCTGCAACTAATCATCTGGATATGTATCACCTAAGAGATTGTTAACAGTTTCTTTGCCAGACTAACTTCAAATTTGTGTAGTGAACAACATTTCACCAAGAGAGCAGCACTTATTCCTGTAAGGATCATAAATGTTTGGTCCTAAACTTTCCATAGTTTATGTGTTGTTCAAGGTCTAATTGTAACATATTTCGTCAAGTTATGACATTTCTCAATATATCAGTTGTTCATTCCTTTGACTAACAAAATAGCCTGGACTGTTTTCTAGACAACTACTTAGCATTTATCTAAAGTCTCATTAAACTTCAATTCAAACAGTAGGGCCTGCTGTTTTTCAAAAAAATGCTTAAAGTATGAATACTTGAGAAAAAGTTAGAAGGCAAAACAATTCAATGCTGTCTCACTTCACTGCCCACTAAAGGCCTCTTCACCACCAAACATCTCTGAATATGAAGTAGTTTTTTTTCTTGCATTATATATATAAACCAGGAGTTTCTAGCTAAACAAAACTTTCCAGCAAAAGCTTCCCTTGTGCCACAAGTTTTTGCAGTTCTTACTCACTGTTCGAAAGAAAATCATGTGATGGATTTGTTTTATAGTTATTGTTTTGTCACTTATCACAAATTTAACCTTTGTGATGATGTGACCACAGCTTTTAGCAAAGACAGTAAATTTGTCTGTATACAGAAATAAAATCTTAGATAGCTACGAAAGAGTGTCATGAAAAATGAAATGCGGACATCTCCTAATCGAACCTTGTATAATTTGATTGGTCAAAGTTCCATTATGAAGCCTTTTGGAAGACATGAAACACATGACGTGATTATATAATTTATATTACCTTGTCGTTCATAATACTCGAGAAGAACTATCCCAAAAGTACTTGACCAATAGTCTTTCATTTGAATATATGTGATAACTTATATGTTGTGGTTGTAGACCAACTGAGGCACTTGGAGCATGCCACTTTCTATTGTTCTTTTGGAATATGATGCTTACAACAAACCATATTTTTAAAATCAACAGAAGCTAAATACATGTAATATGCCTATGTGGTCCACATATAACAACAACCAGACTTATCTGTTCTTAGCAATCTTGTTCTGCAGGGATTTTTTCTTGTTTTATCAGATAGAATGTAGGGCCTGATGTTCTTGTAATAATGAAGCTTACAATAATTAATACTACCATATAATGAGTTGGAAAGGAAAACCATGTGATAGTTCAGGTGACATTGTCTTCTGCTGGTGCCCACAAAATGCCTTCTAAACCAATAATCAACTGGTCTCTGTGAGTTGCCTTTGGTCTAAATAAGCGCATTCAAAGAAAAGTTACCATGCACCACTACTCTCAGCAAAATTTGAAAACTATTAACATTTTTTCTCTAAATTCAAAGTCCTGACAAATACTTCACTTCCATCTTTGGTCATCTATACTAGACAAAAAGATTATGGCTATTCGTGTACCTCATATAATGAAGAAGTCTTCTACTACTGGAGATATTCCCAAGGGTCATTTTGCTGTGTACGTTGGGGATAAACAGAAGAAAAGATTTATGATCCCTATATTATTCTTGAGCCAACCTTTATTTCAAGACTTGCTCAGTCATGTTGAGGAAGAATACGGCTTCGATCATCCAATGGGTGGTGTTACAATTCCATGCAGAGAAGATGTCTTCGTCAATCTCACTTCTCGCTTGAATAGTACTTGACAGATTTAACTTTCACAAATTTGTCTGGAACTAACCAGGATTTCCAGCTTGTACAAATAGAAGAGTACGTAAATACATACGAGTACTAGAAAATCTATAGGATATACAATTCTCCTGAAGAGTTGAAGTAGAATTTAGTCATTTAGGAAGGTTGTTGTCAGCAAATATATAATCAGAATGAATCTAATTCCAATGGCTGGTGTCAAATAAACAGCTCATTTATCTAATCAAATATATTTAGAAGAATTGGTTTTCAAAAGTGTTAAAGCAACTCTACCATTGCACTAAGACTCTGCATCAACTCATACAAGTGCGGCTTAATAGAATCGGAGACGTAAAACTAAAATTTAATAAGGTAACCAGATTTTTTTTATTTATGTTTTTATTTAATGCTCACTCTTCTAATTTTTTAAATGCAAGTATACAAATTAATCTTTTCTAGGAATACTCCTTTATATATTTTATTGATGGACAAATAAACAAGATTGATTCGAACAACTGCATTCATGAAGTAAATCTTCTTTAGTTTAAATTTTTAGTTTTAGTTTTTAAAAAATATTTATTTTTTCTTGAAAGTACTTTGTCTAACACTTAAAAAAAATTAATTAAACTACACAATTTTTATATCTATCAATAAAAATTCTAAACAACTAAAATATATGTAGTGTATTAATAGAAATGACTAACGATTTGATAACTTTAAAGATTCTTAAGCTATATATATTAACTAGTTCTCTGTACGCACGTTGCGCGTGTATTCATACTAAGGAATACTAAAAATTTTAAAAGTAAAAAAAAAAATTATTGTTGTATTAAAAATATGTTATTTACTGATTGTGTTTACCACTAACTGATGTATTAATTTATCATATTTCTAAATTTTGAAAGGTGAATTTCAAGACTGCTTGTGATTGTTTAGTAAACTTTAGTATTAAGTGAAAACGAAAAAGAAGAAAAACACATACAATTGAATCTGACAAAATCTTCACACAGTTAAGAGTTAAGACTCAGTACATTACCCAGGTTATTAATATATACAAATACCACATATTCGATAAGGTGTTAGGATGTAATTTATTATAACACATTTTAGTCTATATATTCAATTTGTCCATCCTCCATGAATGAATTTAGGTTGATCGCTATTCGTTATTAGCTATCTACCTCATCTTTAAATCATGTTGTATATATTATTAATTAAATTCTTTTCTTTCCGGACAAAGACAAATAAAGTATTAATTTTCAAAATATAACAAAGTAGCAATGCAACATTAGCATCTTCACTGCCTCATATTTTCTTCACTGCCTTCTCCTTCACCACCATAGAGGGAATTTTACAAATCAAGTCATGATTTCATTGTGGTATAAATCGAATACGATTTATAAAATTCAACTTTTGATGATAATAAAACGAAAAAAAAAATATCACAAAAAAAGCAAAAATATAATTGTTGTTGACAAAATAGTGGGATGAAGTTGTCCCAACATATATACTTATCAGATGGTCAAGCAGAGGTACTTCAGAACATAGTAGGGGCTTTACGCATATTAAGCTGTATACGCAAAATAGATATGATATATCAAACATGTAAAATGAATAAATAAACTGAATGTAAAATAACCATTATGAGATATACTCACAGCCAACAATTCCATGTCTTTCACTATTCAGTAATTACGGGCTGATCATCGTGTTGTAAAGATTAAAATGTCCAAAGGAATGTATGAATATTACAGGTATGTATCGAATCACATAATTCTGATAAAAATCCATTTAAAACAGTAAGTGAATTAATGAATAGATATCACGGAAATGGGCCAAATGACCCTCTAAGTAGCAATTGCATTTCAGATATGGTACCTTTATATGTATTATCAATTGCAACTATTCAAATTCTTCATTTAACTACAGTTAAGAGATAGTATTTGGTTAATGTACCCATTTAAGAAGGAATAATTATTTATGCAACTCTTCAAAGTCTGCACTTTCAGATTCACGAGAAATGTTATATACCCATTTATGGAAAATACTATTTTTGTACCAAATAATTCATGACTTTTTATTTAAATTTAAATTAACTTTTTAGTGCAAAATCCATAGGTAGTAGTTTTTAATTGAAGGGCAAAATGGTCACTTACTTTTTAATTAAGGGATTGACTCTTTTAGAATAGTACGATAACTAGTAATACAAATTTTTAGAGCATTTAGCCTCTTGAGGGCCTAATGCAGAAGCAGTAGTAACCTTACCTCCGAGTAGATCTAAGAACTAAAAAGTTTTCCCTACGTCACCGTGAAAGTCCTCCGACAATGTCATAGCCTTTACCAGAATTCAATCCAAATGTCATTCTATATATTGTTGTGGTGGTTTACACGGTAGCCTACAAGGTGTTCCGTCGTGACCCAACTATGTGGAGTTAAAGATCTTGCAAAAGTTAATCATTTTAAGCCCTGATCATAGGGCGAGCTTCCACCTCAGGATATATTAGGAATACATCCTTGTAGTTGTCACGACCCTTTTTCAACTTAAAAAAGAAAAACTTAATATAGTTTTAAAAGGTCTGTGACGGTGTTCAAAGGTATACAAATATTTAGAGATTTTCGGAGTCGCCACTTGACAAGTTAAAGGTGTGCCAAGTCACCAAAGTGGTGTACCTAGAACACCTATGACTCGTAAATGGTCTGCGTCAGAGTTCCGGATAAGGATCTCGGTTGACTCTCGGGAAGGTGTTAGGCACCCTCGAGTCCTGTGCCGATCACAGTTGCTTTTATTGACGCATTTCGACTCTTTGAAATTGTTTGTTGTAATTTGCCTTGATTGTTACGCTTCAATTTATTATTAAATTTTTACTGTTTTGATAGTTTAAACTCAAATCGAATATAATCGCGCGAGAACTTCACTCGTTCGAAATCTTCCGATTAAAATCAATTAAATCGCGCAGGCACTTCACCCGTTCGAAATCTCTTGACTTATTGAGTTTCAAATGAACAATTTATCATTTATTAGCTTCAGCCTAAAAAAATTTGCCTAACTGCGTGTCGTTGCCCTGATCGCACTTGTGTTTCTGCCTAACCATGTGAGTCTCTTTGTCATTAGTTGTCTCTGTTCAAAAGTTTTAGTGACGTTCAAATATATTTGCCTACCCGCATCTTTCTTAATTTACTTTTAAGTAGTAATTCTTTGCCATTGTCATCTCACGCTATCAACCTTACTCATTTATGTGAAGTATAATAATAAATGTATCTTTATTTCAGCCTATTTATGGTGTATCAGATAACTAAATGTGCATCTATCTAGCTAAAATAATGGGGGTTCTCTTTTGTTTTACCAAATCAAACTATATATATATCATAACAGGTTTGAACTTTCAAAGGTTCTGTTTATGCCTTTTTTCCTCCACCTGAGACTAAATTTGCCTTGTACAGTTCCAGACTTGCAAAAATGTACGAATTTTACATTCCATGCTCAAAGGTAATTGTAAGGTTTGCCTATCATAGCAACCTATTACAGAAATATGTGGCCCTCTTTTAAACAAGTTGAATATCTCATTTTATATAAGGTAACAAAAGTAGATCTTTACTAAGCCATAAGTGAATACAAAACAAAGTTTAAAAGGGGGCTGATCATACTATTTCTGTAAAAAAAAAATACTATTTTCATACATATGAGCATACATTTTACGAAAATACAAAGAGTGGTAACATAGTTACCTAATAGCCAAATTCCAAGCGCAAAATTGTGAAATCTACATGAAGCTAACTCCCAAAGTCAAAAGTGCAGCAACACCCACAGCAGCAACGAACAAACAAAAGAAACAGCCCCTTAAACACTCGATCTTTGAACTTCACTCACTATTAACTCACTTGTTCCTCTCTTTTATCAAGCTTCTTGCAAGGCACTTGCAAGGCGTTCTCTCTGTTTTTTTTTTTTTAACTATATTGCTCTCAACCCTCTATAATGGAGAGTATTTTTTTTCAGATCTGTTTTTCTTCCAAAGAGTGAAGAAGAAAAAATGTTTCACCTGTGAAGTGTTTTTTCCAGATGTCTAGTGTGTCCAGATCTGTGTGTAGAGAGAAGTGAAAGTATTCTTTTTTCAACTCTTCTCCTTTCAGATTGTTTTTTTTTTTTCTAAAGAGAGTGATGTTACTCTCTTAAATAGACAAAGATTAAAGTGAAAAGTTCAAGTAAAAAGGACAAACCCATGTGACCAATTTTTCACTTTTCAGAGAAGTACAATTTCAGCATGCATTAGCTTGTACCAAAACTACAAAAGCCTTCAAAAGTGCTGCATATTTTTTGTCTTCTTATTTGACTTTTGACTCCCATAAAGTTCCCATGTGACTCCTTTTTTGACTCTTTCAATTCTCAAAATTTCAGATTTTAACACATACCCCCTAAACTTACTTATTTCTAAACCAAACTAACTCTTAAGTAATTCAACAAGTAAGCTCCTAAACAAGTTCACACACACAAACCGCCTGCTACCTTATACAGATTCCACGCTCCTTTTAAACCGAGATCACACTTAGTCTAAAATTATCAAGGGAAAGTTTGTGCTACACAAACAAGTTTATGCAAACCACAGACACTTTAAACCTATATAACAGGGAATGTGCAATCTTAATCTTAAGCTTAAGCAAATGAGACAAGCCACGTTTCCTACTTCAATTCAAAAACTCAAACCAATTACATTAACAGTGAATCGAGTAAAGAATCCTTCAACTTGTCATAATCAAACTAACTTTTACAAAGCAGCCACTGGTTCAATTTCAAGCTAATGAACGTTTATACTTTACATGTTTTCTCACAAAGCAAACCAATGAAGACTGAAATGGACGCTTAATTTCAACCAATACTTGAACAAGTCATGCTTTACATCATGCTTCCAGTAACATAGCAACAAAACTATCTCAGAATACTACCATAGGATTGATAAAGAGAACTAACATGTATATTCAATGGTTTACATGATACACGACTAAAGCAAGGCAGTTATACCAAACAGAAACACTATATATGATGCCTAATTAACAAGGGAAACAAAGGGAAGGAACTTAGAGTTTCTGCCTAACCCGTCAAACTGCTATACGCCATCACAACATCGCTACCACTGCCATTGAATTGAGCTTTCACTTTGCTTGGCTGCCTCAAATCGCCACCTCGAGCTACCATAGTTGCTGCAACTCCGTCCGCTATCACCACTGCCCTAGCCATTTCGGTTTCATCGACGCACTATGATCATCAACAAACGATAATCACAAACCCATCAAAACAATTTATCGCAACAGCCCCTAAAACCACATCATCAATGCCTCGGCATCACTGTCGCATTCGTCACACGCTGAGCAGCTTCACCACGACATCATAAGAATGTGCCCCGACGCCTATCACACATACGAGACATACGCAGCCACAACATCACTACACCCTCGCCATCGCTGCCTAAAACGGTCCACACACAGCCTAGTCTCCATCAGCACAGCCTCCAAGCAAACAAACAGACGCCTAAACAACCCGAGCTAGAACTCATCACCCTGCTGTTTTAAGAAACAAGCATCATCGCATCGCTATCCCATCCCACAGAACCAACCCGAGACCTCAGTTCATCCCCACAAGAAAATGCCCCACTGTGTTCAAACAACAAAATCAGACGCTAGCAGCCTCACTAGCAACATCATACCGACCACCACTGTTTTGTCTCACCCGCAACGAAAACACCCTTGAAACACCTCTCCCGCCACCAAACAAATAGAAAACATCCCTCCCAAAGCCACCACAAACCACCATCTCAGTCAATAGGTCGCCTTAACTCAACAAATACAACCACCATAACAACGACTTAAATAGAAACGAAGCAGCGAAGGTGACGAGGAAATGGGGGATTTCAGGAGAAATTACCTTAGAACGGGGTGGAGTAGAATCTAATGGTGTAATTTTGGCCGTAGGAGATGGACGTTGTCACCGGAGGAGCTCAGGAGGAGGTGGAGATTCGGCCATGTTTCCCTTTGGTCTGATCGTTTTTGTGTAGGAGGGGAATTAGGGAAAATCGTGGGTTAAAGGGGAAGATGGGCCGGGTCGGTTGTGTGGACTGGGCTAACCTTTTGGGCTGATTTCTTTTTTAACAATAGCCATTAACCCATATTGTCAATTACACAAAAATCAACATAAAATAATAATCAATTACTAAATTAAAGCATGCTAACACATAAAATGTCACATTGACACTAACCACACATGATTCTATTTTTTAAGTAATTTTCTAATATTTTTATCTAACAAATTAAATTAACACGGCTAAATAAAGGATAGAATCTAACAAAAAAAATCACATAATAATTAAAACAACTATTTTATGTAATTTTATATTTTTTTTTTTGTGCCAAAATTAGGTGATTACAGTAGTATCTCTCTTGGGCAAAATACATGAGAATCTTTGTTTCAATCTCAGCCGTGTCGACCCTATTTGATGCTTTTAAGTTCGCACCGGAACGTATTCGTTCTTGGTATCTTACTAGATAAATGTAAATCAAAAACTGAATTCTTTTCTCTCACCAAATGTCTTGCATAGTACCTGCCATGATTTTAAAAGGCATTGGAATTGGACCCTCAAAAAGGATTTAATCTAGTTCTGCATTAGAATGGTACGGTGGATGACATAAAACAGAATAGATAAAAGAAGATATTGAAGGTAGTTTGACAAATATAACTGGACGAGATAAATATATGAATTTGCAAAGAGCCTCATTTTCTCTTGGAACTTTGTTGCTTCAAAGACTTAATTTTTTATGAAACCATCCAATACATCTACTACGTAGATTGAATTAGTCTCCTCAAATGTCAATATAAAATAATCTTAAACATAGATGACTGTCACTTGTCAAGATTGCATATACCAATTAAAAATAAATTCAGAGCCCATTCGGGGTAGTTGATTTAAATTTTAAAGGGTCTTAATAAGCATGAAAAACTCTTGTAGATACTGAAGCTGATTTTTAAATAAACAGTTACATGTTTGGATGAAAGTGATGAATTTGGTAAGAGGGACTTGGTGTGTTTGATAATTATTACGTGTTGATAAGCACTTTTTTTTTTTTTAAATGACTAAAATATCCTTTAAGCAATTTAAAAAATATATAGATTTAAGAATATTTTACATTGAAAATGTCAAATGTACGAATATAAGATGAAGGAGGAGTTGAAAAATATCTCATGAATTAAAAAATAATTTAGGAGTAAAATAGTAAAATACTTTGTCAAATTAAAAGTGTTTATAAGCTAAAATGCCATAAGTTGGGAGCTTGTTTGGGTGGCCTAAAAAGTTGGTCTTTAGCTTGTTTTGGTGGTTGGCAATTTTTTAAAAAAAGTACTTTTGAGTAAAAAAAAAAAAAACTTCAAAATCAGCGCAAGTTAAAAAAAGCCAAAAACAATAAGCCGGGTAATTCTAACTTATTATTTTTTGCTTAAAAATTGTTATGGTTTGATCAATTATTTTATCGTTGATATGGGGCAAATCGAGCCAAGACTCCAATCAACGAGTGTCAAGCTTGAAGGATGCAAAGGACGGGGAGCCAAGGGCTTTAGGAGCGATCCGGAGAAGTATCAAGAAGATAAGCCCTTAGGCGCGCCACCCAGGCACCCAGGTGGTTCGCCCAAAGCGTAGGCGGTCCGACCAAACCCATGAACAACTGGGCGCTCCGCCCAAGAGGCTGCCCAACTGGGCGCTCGTCCACCAGTGGGGCGCTCCGCCTCCCCCAGGAGGCTGCCAAAGAATGCCCATTGTCAGGCGCTCCGCCCACAACGATGAAGAGGCTAGTTTTTGTTGTGAACTTCCTATTTTGCCCTCAAGTGTTGTATAATGTTCTAACTTAGTTGAGGACTATTTTAGTCATTTCACTTTAGTCTTAGAAAGTTCTATAAATAGAACACTTAGCCATTTCATTTGGTAGCTAGAAAACCTTGAATGTAGAATGATGATTTCTTTGAGTGAATCTCAATGAAGAACCCGTTAGCGGGCATTATTTCACTTGGTGGATTCCAAGTTGAACATCGAAACCTCTTTGATCATTCTATTTGCAAGAGCCGAGTGCCTCTGGAGGGTAGTTGCTTAGCGTTGGTGATTCTTGCCAATCGTTCGGAGTGTAGCGAAACATCGTTCTTTGTGCTACTTGGACCTTCGTGTGAGTTTCGTCTCGTTCCTTGGCGTAGGTGATTCTTGATATTCACCCGGGGTGTATCGAGACAAGTTCCTCGGTGCTACTTAGGTAATCGTTTCAAGCTTCGTCTTGCTTTTTATCTCGATATCTTTATCGATATCGCCTATCTTGTTTTAGCTTCCGCATTTTCATATCGTCTTTAGCTTCCGCGTATTTTACCCCGTATCAATCGTTTTATCCTTTATAATTTTTTCTAAATCTACTAATAACCTTATTAACAAAGGCCCTAGATTATCCTTTCGTTTTTATTTTTTTATTTTAATCATTTAATATTAAAAAGTTATGTTTGTATCAAACATCCTTGCAATTTTTTTTTCAGTTTCAACACTTCTATCCAAACATGTACACTACTGATTTATAAAACAAGCTTGTGCTTAATAAGCTAGTACATTTTTTCAGCTAACCTAAATGGGCTTTGGGAGTGAGTAACTTATGCTTTATAGCTTACAGGCGCTTGGCTAATAAAAAATTTTGGTACTTACCAAGCGCGTAAATAAGCGGGAAAATGCTTACAAGCTAGTTTGTAAGCTTAGTCAAACAATCTCTTAACGAAAGCAAGTGTAATATTGGAAGTTACAACAAAGGTCTATTATGTACTCTTCTTATAAGGAAGTCTACAAAATTATCCAAAAGAACTCGGATGGTTGTAAAAATTACTCTCTCCATCAGGGGTGGATCTTGCACAAGGTTGGCGGTGCCACGACACCCAATCGAATCGGTGGAAATTGTATGTATTCTCGTATGTGTGTATTGGAAAATGACTAATTATTAGCTCTGGCACCCGATAGGTTGAAGGCACGGATGGAGTTAGTGGCGAATTGTGTTTGCTTGACGCCAATGGATGAGGGATTGAAACTAAGCTGGAGCACTTTTTAACACTTAATATAGAATACTGCATTATAGGAGTTAATGAAATGATGATAGTTCATCCTCATTAGGTTTTAGTGTAGTACTAACTATCGTTTCTTTGGAGATTCATTTCTTTGAAGATCATAAGTTCTTATATTACTGCATCTTTTGGTTTAACTATCTTGAAAAGTTCTTTTATTATGCAGCTTTTTGACCTCTTTTCTTTTCCTAATTATGGCTGATTTTTTAAGCCATGCCGTTCTCCAGCGTATCCCATAATTAAGAAGTATTTATTTCCTTTAGTCCTTTTTTTTTTCTAGCCGAGGATGTATCGGAAACAGCCTCTTCATCTAGATGCGATAAGGTCTCCGTACATCTCATCCTCTTATAACCCACTTATAGAATACACTGGATATATTGTTGTTTTGTCTATATAACTTTGAAAAAACAAATAATTTGAATTGAAACTCAAAGTTGATCACACCGACCAATCTTTTATATATTTGGACAATATAAGTAGTGATACGTCTACATTTAACTAGCGTGTCACTCGTACTTCTAAATTCTGGATACGCCTCTTTTCTCCGTCTCAATTTATATGACACACTTTTCCTTTTAGTATGTCTCTAAAAATGACACATGTACTTATTTGACAAACAATCTATAACACATTCTATTTTAATCTTTATTTCTTAAACTACTGCAAAATCAAATTACAATAACTAAATTGGGATTAACACACCATCAATTGACTAAACCACCCTTACACCAGTTCTCAGAGATTCATTTTCCAACCTTTACTCCTTTTTGTTGATTGTCCAATCAGAAACCCTAATTTCCCAAATTAGACCAATCGGAGAATGCCTCAAACTTCATCTCAACGCACCAATTTGGTTAAATCTTCCGATGACTCCGATAAAAAGGTTTCTTTTTATTAAAGCTCCCACCTTTATTTTCTTGATTTTTTTTTATAATAATGTCTCAGTGAAAAAAAGAAAAAAAAAATTGCCCAGCTGAATTTTATGATGTTTAAAAGATATTTAGTGGAGTTTCTGTTATTTTACTTAAAAGGTTTATTTTTTTCTTAATTAGTAGCTTCCCAGCTTTATTTCTAGAAGATATTAGTGGGGTTGCTGTTTGTAATGTTAAAAAGATTTCCCTGCTTAATTTTCTTATCTTCGAGAAGGTATTCTTCCCCGGACTGTGTGTGAATGCAGGATGTTGTGTTCATCAGGCTGCCCCTTTTTTTAATTTTCTAGAAGATATATTAATGGATTTTCTTTTTTTCTTTTTTGTGTGCAGAGTTTAGGTAAGAGTGTGAAAGAGCTTGAAGTTAGCGTTCCAATCGTATATGGGAATATAGCATTTTGGCTTGGTAAGAAGGCAAGCGAGTGAGTACTCTGGAAAAAAGTTGATAGCTTTATTGCCTAAATGAAGTTTTGAAAATGGTGATAGCTTTACTCTGTCTGTTAAATGTCCAAGGAAGTGCCTGAAAGAAGTTTTGGGTTCTGGAGCAGGTTCCAGTCTCATAGGTGGACTGTTTATGTACGTGGTGCGACGAATGAGGATCTAAGTGTGGTGGTGAAGCGTGTGATTTTCCAATTGCATTCGAGTTTTAACAATCCTACTAGGATTGTGGATGCGCCACCTTTTGAGTTATCAGAATGTGGGTGGGGTGAATTTGAAATTGTCATTACCCTTCAATTCCACACTGATGTTTGTGATAAGCCATTGCACTTGTGAGTTTGCTTTGCTCTTATATTTTTATACAGCTTTGTCGTTCACTCACTGGAAATGATTAAGAAACACGCACTTGTTGTAAGCAACTTATTAGCTTTGTCAATATATTTTCTTTAGGTTAAATCACATGGAATGGAATTGCCTCCAAAAGTTCTACGATCTTTCAAATTTTATGTTGAGTCAGCTCAGAACAGAACAAGATGGAAGCAATCCGTAGGTGTGATCAACTAGTGGGAATTAATGCTTGGACGTTGTTTGTTCAGTTAAATTAGACCCAGTGTCTGGCAGGATTCTTTTAGTTTGCAGAGAGATTTATATGCATGTATAGAAACTACAGGTCTTAGCGAACCCCTAATTTATTGAATATTAGAATAACATGAGCCCAAATAAAGAAAAATTGATAGATGATTCATATAGGGACCCCCAACTAGTTGTACCCTTGTTCTTGTTGCTTTATTTTCTTTCATGTTGGTCTTTGAACTATCTGACTACCTATTGCTTTTTTCCGCTTTTATTCATGTAAGCTGTTAGGACTTGATGAAGTTTTTCTTCACTTGCAGATATCACCACTTGAAACTATATCCAGAGGATGAATCTGGGGCTCTATCGACTAAGAAACCTGTTGTAGTAGAGTCATATGATGAAGTTGTATTTGCGGAGCCTTCAGAGGCTTTTTTTGCCCGTGTACAGAACCATCCAGTGGTCAATGTGCCCAGACTACCACCTGGCCTAAATTTACCTCCTCCCGGTGTGTTTTCAACTGCTTAATGAGGCCAGCACAAATTTACTGTATTTATCTAGGTTACTTATTTTGATGTCTCTGTCTTTAGTACCAATAGAAGATGTTGATCGAAAGAAACGTGGTGACACCAAAGATCATCCTCATAGTCAATGGTTCACAAATTTCTCTGAAGCAGATGAGCTGTTAAAACTTACAGCAGCTCGCCAGCAGGTTATTATTTAAATGCTCTTTCTTCTTTTTGTTGTCACTGATATGAGTTACAGAGGCTGATTTTGCTACGGCTCTCTTTCAGAAAGTTGCACAAATACGTGTAATATAAAACAAGAGACAGTGAATTGCAAAGCTATCCGAGCAACCTAGAGCTTCATTTAATATCCAAGAAAACATTTTGCTGCTGCTTTTTTATGCTAACGAGATGGACTGTTTGCTTGGGTCTCCACTGACTTATGTTAATGCAGAATGTGTGGGAGATTTACTACCCTAGAATTAGGCAGTGGAGAATTGCAATTTAGGATTGATTTTGATAAGATTCTGCAATTGAAAATATTGTTGGAGTGAGCTTCTTGATAGTTCAAGTAAAGGAAATCAAAGAGCTTTTTGACTGATTTATGAAGTTGAGAGCTTGTGTAAGTTGAGTTCTGCTGTGATGAAAAATGATCGAATTGTATCTGAACTAAGCAGAAGGAAAATCCTAAAGATTCAACCAAAAAATCTGTGGAGATAGCAGCCCCAGCGAAGCATGAAGCACAGAACTGACCAGAATGAACTTATAGCAAGGAATAACTTATCAAACAAAGGGAAAAAAGTAAAAAGAATGAGGTTATATCAATAAGTATCTTTATAAACTTTCTTCATTTCTTGTTCAATGAGTGCAAGTGAGCTTAGGGGAATTAATTATTGCTCAACTGTTATGAATCAGGACTCAAATGAATTAGTTCTAACTAGAGAGACAATGAAAGATACTGGACATATAAACTAATTCTTCTTATTGTGTATTAACATATATTTGCAAACTTTGAAATGACTAGATGGTTGCTGTGTAACAGCGAAGAAAACCTGGTGTTTTTATTTTTGTATGAAGTAATCCTTCCTTATGGTTCACTTGGACAAGCTTCCTGCCATATGGTTCACTTGGACAAGCTCAACTCTCATGACCTAGAAAAAGCATATTTCATGACATGTGCCAGGATGATCTTCTATAAGCATTTATCTCTTTGGAATATGCGTTATGTCGATCATAATGATCTCCAAGTTCTTATATTCTCAAGCAACACGAATATTTCATTTAGATTATAGTGTATACTTTAAAAATTCTCACTAAACAGTATTTTTAATCTATATTAGAGGAATCAAAATTAGAAACCATTTGTTTATGGTCTGTTTCAATATTGTAGGTGCAAGGTCATATCGCAAGATTGAGAAGACAGTTGAGCTTGATAGATGGCCAGCAACAACAGTTGAAACCTGCCTCTGAACTGTGAATGTGTATCATCAAAAATATCTGCAGTCAGCCATCTTACTTTACTCTGCGGAGTCGTGGTGAAAGTGTTCTTTCCTGTTTTCTGCACCCCTTTTTCTTTTTTGTGGTTATCTTTGACATGATCAGGAGAAAGATTACAAATGTACCATCTACAAAAAGAAGAGTTGCAATAGATTCATTTCTTATTAGATTGATAAAGGGATTAGTCTGGTGATGGTTTTCTGTGGGCACTATCAATGAAATTTTGTATTTTTTTTGAAATAATAGAAATTCATTACCTGCATTTGAAACAATATTATTTGATTCTTCCCTTCTGTTAGTATAATTGATTTACAACTGCCTGCACTGTTCTCTTGACAAAATTGCTTAGTGGAAATAATAATCCTAATAGTGTTTTGTGATGGTAGTTCAAGCCAACAGAAATATAAATGAGTATGATTTTTCGGCTGCTGTGAAATATTTGAATGGTAAATCAGTAGTGAATACTTGTATGGAGAACTAGATTTGACTGGTATACTTGGATATACCAAATCAAAGAATTCTCAACACTTGTATTCTCTTATTTAGCTAGTCCCTTTTTTTCCAGTAGTCCACACATAGGAATTTCACATTTAATCACCCATGTTTGCAATGATTGATCTGCCATGAACTTTTACTAATTAACTAGGTGATTGAACTGAACGATTGTGAGACTTTAGATATTTTTTATTGAGAATGATGTGAGACTTTTTAGATATATAAGATGTTCTTACTGTTTGTGAATATACATGGTCTGTTATATATGCAGTCTTAGTGATAGTGTGGTGAGAAAATCCCTCTTTTCTTAAATTTCCTTTTCTCGTTTTATCAAATAGCATGAAGGATCGGTGCAAATAAAGCAATCACCAATCAGTATAGCGTTGGCTTATGAGAAGCAATAAGTTTGTAGGGAAAAAAGATGATGCAACAAAAGCAACAAAAGCATGAAGGATCAGGTGCAAAAGCTACCAGTTTAGCATTGGCTCACGAAAGGCACTTGTAAAATATACTTTTCTTGCATCATCTCTCTATCTCTGCAAATTATCGATGGTGCACAGGAAAAGCTTGAGTCATTCTTGATATTACATCTCCAAGTCCTTTTGATCCATAAAGTATGGGTGGATGCGGCACTTTGGTTTTCTAAATTTCAGGTGACTCGTGCATGTTCTGTGTGGGGCCATTCTTTTTCTGCTTTTTAAATAAGTGATGTCCGGTCATGGTTGTGCGCACCTTCACTATTCTTTAACTGTTCTGCGAGTACGTGGTACCTCCCGCAAGCACATGTATCAGGTAATGTTGCTCATCAAAGTAGATAGATGGATGGAATCACCTAACATTTTTCGTCTTTGTTGAAATTTAAAAGTAGGTTCTTATGGCTCGGGCCTTTGCTCCATAGTACTGCTCCTTGGAACTCTTCCTTACTTCAGCATCCTCATAACTGCGGTCTCGCTCTCTGAGCCATCATTTTTTTAAAAAGTTTGTGTTAGAAATCCAAGCTTCTGGTACATAGGCCCATGTGGAAATATCTACTATCTTGAAACTCCCCAAGAACACAACCGTGCATGTTAAATAGTTTATCATGCAACAGTACATGACATCACCCCGCTTGGGTTTTGATTATATAGATCATGGTATCAACTATATGCTTACCATAGAAGCAATTGAAGGTTTTCTTACACCTTTTATGTAACTGGGAGGGTGGAGGAAGGGTTATATTTTATATATGTAAAATCTTGGTGACGTATTAGTAAATTGCGACCAGTTTCCACATCCTTTGCAGTAACTCGAGGATTCTTGATATTTAATGAGAGCAAACGCAAAATGCATGGTTCGGCTTTGATCTCAAAGTTGCTGCCTTTCTTTCAACTGAATTCAACTCCACCTCATTTTCTCTCATGTTAATCTGTAAAAATTCATGACCGGATCCATATCTTCTGCAGCGATGTGGTGCACCCATCATCTTTGACTCGCATATGTATATATTTAGTTGAATTGTTGTATAAAATATATAGTACTCCATTAAACAAACTATATATTTATGTATACTATGTTCAAGATCAAGAGTAATGAATGCATTAAACCATGCACTCAACACAACAACAATAATATAGGACTGAGCCTTAGTTCCAATCTATAAGAATTGTTACTGACTGTATGTGTTAATAAACTCAACAACATTAAACTCTGCACCCATCCTAGTTTAGTTTTGTTTCTCATAATATATCAAGAGATATGCGCTGGGAAGAGAGAGAGAGGGGCTTTGTGTCAAATCTATGAACTAGGTGAAAATCATGGGAATCACGGTTCAAATTTTAGCGGAGACAAAGTTCTTGGTGTTCTCCCTTATTTGCCTAAACAGAATTATCTGGTACCATTTACTATTGGAATGTAAATCTGCGCAATGTTGAGAATATAATTAAATAATAAAATTGTACTCTCTCTAACAGCTTAAGCTTTTAGATGAGATGGTTCTGGGATCGAATCTCACCGCCATCCAATATTAAAAAGAATTTTTACGTGTTTGGCTCATAAAAAAGAATCAAGCCGCACGTGAGGGGGCGTGATGCCCATATAAGCTCTGGGCAATTCTCCACCTTTTGAGTTAGTTTTTGGGGTGTGAGTTAGGTCCATGCTTATGTGGGTGCTCGTGTGATGGGCGATCGATTGTGTTAGTCCCTGGGTGATGAAATTTATTATGGTATCCGAGTCAGTAGATGGTTCCGGGTTGGAACCCCTTTGAGCACGTGGTCCACAGGCCACCCAGGTGGGTATGATTGGTCGTAGGGGGGAGGGGTGTTGGAATGTGTTGTGGTCCCACACCAACGGAAAATGTTGGGGAAGATGTATAGGTGCCCGGGTGATGAAATTTATTACGCAAATCGGTCCGCAAATACTTGGTGAAATAGGTAAGATTTGTGTAAAGTTGTCCGCAGATACTTGATGAAATAATTAAGATGTGTACAAATCAATTGGCAGATATTTGATGAAATATGTAAGGTGTGCACAAATTGATCTGCGGATACTTAGTGACATAAGTAAGATGTGTGCAACTGGTCCGGGCACTACCACAATCATAAAATAAAAATTTCAATTCTAGGGGCCGATATGAGCGCAGCTGGTAAAGCAATACTATCAATGATGAGTGAGGAGTGGAGAAGTGAAGTTAAGGTGGCAGTTTCAAGTAGTTGGTGCTGATATCAAAGGGCCTTACAGTATTGTCTTTACTAGTGAAACTGTTATGTTTAATTTGGAAGGTTGGGCTGCAAGAGTAACATGGCATTCATGTGCTATACGGAAGCCTGGGGCACCACCCATCAACTCCAATGACAAGAAAATTGCGATACATGATTAATTTCTTTCTACGCATCACCTCATTTTGGTGAGTCCAAAGGGACCACCCCTCTTTATTCATTCTTCTATTATTCCTTTTCCTCTTTTTTCTTCGTCTAGTCCAGTTATTTACCAACAAATATCATTCTTGATCAGTCTCTTTTTCAGTACTATACTTTAATTTCCATTTTCAGCAATACCCTATTTGATCCTCTCTCTCCTTCTTGCATGTGCCTTTAGTTCCTTCTTGTAGAGTGTGATTCTACAACTGAAAAAAAAATGTTGGTCATCCAATTAAAGTAGTAGTAGTATTTTATTTGGGCTAGCTGATGATAAAATGGGTGTTACGTTAGAGGGCATTACAGTTTTCTTGATAAGTAAATGCTTGGTTGGGAAATTTTCTTGGTTCACTTTCATAGGCCATATTATGAAAGTGGAAAGGACATAAAATGTACTACTACATCTGAGTGAAACAAAAAGAAGACAACAGTAGTAATGCAGGACGTATTCCGTATTAAGGCATTAAAAATGAGACGTATAGTTTTTTCTGGATTGCTTTCTAAGCCTTAGAACATGCAGTTAGATACTAGACTACCAAACTTTCTTTTCACCTTTAATGGAGCCAATTAATGGATTTCTTTGAGAGATATCCGTGATTCCGTGGTGCTCATTGTCTCATAACTAGTGCTCTGCAAATGCTGCAGCTGGTCCTGTTATGGAGGACCACTTCCAATACCCAATCTCCTCCTATTTCCAGTAACCAACACCTTTGATCAACTCGAAACGCCAAAAGGCGGAGCTATGGAATACTATATAAGGGAAGTATCAACCATCTCATTTAAAAGCTTAAAATTGATAAAAAATATACAGTTTAGTATTTTTGTTTATTGTATCATTACACGACTTTCAAACGTATGGACTTGATATTTTTTTCTTGACGCAAATACGGGTTTGAATTCTTTTTAATTTGATAATACTGATGAAAGTGAGACTTGAATTTGGAATATGTGCATGCTCCAGTATCATATCGTAATGTGTAACTATCTCACTTCAAAAGTTAAGCGAAAGAGTTCAGATTTGTTATATTTAATACATCATCCACAAATATCACTTCTCATGGCATAACAACTAACGTTGATTTTGCGGACCACAACTCAGCTGGGGAGTTGCCATTTGCCAAGGGAAGTCTGTTTTCTTGATTCTCGGAATTGTGCAGTTTAAAGAGTTACATTTACAATACATTTATAGATTATCACCAAACTCAAAGATTCGACTCAGCAATAAACAACACGTAGCACTTTGCAATTCGCAAATGCTGAACGGTGAAAAACTAAGCAGTTTGTTTGACGAGATACTTGACATTAAGTAACTTATACTTGCAGATCGTTTGTAAGATTCAAAATGTTGTCCAATCAAAATCATTCAAATACCAATCTTCAATCCGAATTCAACGATCCAAAAGCCTAGGACATAGTTGTTGGAAACCATGAATAACGTTGTTGTAACGCCTATGTACACTACGTGTCAAACCTGCAAGTGCAAAGGGTGTCTTTGCAAGAGTTACATTAGACTTGTTAAAGTTTTTTTTTCTGATTTTGGTGCAGTCTGATCTTACAATAAAGAACTTCACAGAATCACAAAAAACCAAACCGCTTTTAAAACAGAGGAACAGTTATCGTACTTCGTTCTTCTCAAAGTCGTCCGTGATTTCTCCGAACCATTTAATGGCGGTCAAAATTATTTTTTTAACTAGCCAGAAACTGTTTAATAGCCACAATTATTTGTAGTACTTCAATTAAGCAGCGACTAAGGTTCCATATACCCTATTCAATTTATGTTTGTGTCGAAACAACTTCTCTCAGTTTTATGCAAGCTCGTAAATGGTAATCACCTTCAGTTGATGCACTAAAATAATCCAAATTAATCTTCCATCCAAAAATACCGAAATGTATCCTATGGTCTAAAATAAAGCCATCTTTTCAGTTTTTAAATTATACTTCATTGTCCCAAATTAGTTAACGCTTTAGCAAGATTCGTTTGTCCCAAATTAGTTGACGCTTTAGGATTTCAAGATATTTTTTGCTCATTCTTTCCAAGTGTACCCTTAATTATTAAAGGTATTCTCAAAAAAAAATTTAATAATCATATATTAAATATGGGTAACATAGTAAAATGTATACTCTATTTATTGATTTTCTTAATGGGCGTGCAAAAGCTGAAAGTGACAACTAAAATAAATAATTTCTCTGGCTTTGGTTAATTATGTGCTTCCGACTATGACCAGAGGTACTAATTATCATTATTTCAGTAATGTGCATGTACTTTTTTTCCATTTACTAAGTTAACACTAGATAGTAAACTAGTTAGAGCCTAACTTATTTTGTCATTTTAAAAAGTATTTGCAAGCTGTTTGTGATGATCATTTTCTTAATATCGTTTTCTTTGTTTTAAAACCTTTGAAAATTTTTAAAAAAATGAAGAAAGAAATATTACTTGCAATAGTTTGAGCATTTTATTCTTTTGAAACAAAACTACATGATGTACATAATAAAAAATTTCAATGATATTTTATTACCATCGTTTTTTAAAATGTATTAGTCCTACTATTTTAGTTTTTCAATTAAGAATTTAAAAAGCAATAAATGTAGATTAAAAGTTACCATTTTTAGTCTATTTTCTTTGAGAAAAATAGGACCCATGAGTCCACTTGCCAACTCATTAAGAGCCTCACACGAATATGACGTGACGTGTGAGACATATAATAAAATTTCTCTATTAATTGTCCAACTATTTAATATTTAAAAAAGGAGTAGTTGTTTTTAATATTTCTCAGCCTCAAAAAATATTTAATAGGTGGTAACTCATTAAACTATATCTTATTCTATTTTTTTTAAATGGGCGTCAAACAACAACTAATATGGAATGGATGGAGTAATTGGTCACATGTTGGAATTAGTCCAATTACACATTTACGCTACATATATGCAAGTTATAGGGACAAAAAAACTGTAAGTGAAACTTGAGAAAATTGGGAGAAGGCTGGAAAAGCAGGAGCCACAAAATTAGATTTGAAGCAAGAACTGAACCTCAATGCTCTAGCAGAAAGGAAGAGGAGACATAATGTTGGAAATGGAAACAAGTTTCATTAAAGCCTTGATATTGAAACCTGCTGCCATTCTTACTTCTTAGGCCGTGATTGCAATATTTCTCGGCTAAGGGGTGTCAAAATTGATCCAGAAAAGCTTGACTCGTCCAACCTGCCCAGGTTTTGGCGGGTCATAACGCGCTCATTTATTGGCTTAGCCCATTTTGACCCGTCCAATTTAACATATTTGAATGGTGGGTTGATTTGGGTCAAAAAATGACCCGCTAGAGAAATTGTCAAAATATTTATAAAAAACTTATTTTCTTTGTTTGATATCAAATATAGACATAATAAAGAGAAAAAAATATATATTCTTAATTTTTTTAGATAACTAGACAAATTTTAAAAATAAAAATACATAAAATAAAGCTTGATAAGTGTTGGACGGGTTGGGTTTTGATTTTGACCCAACACATCTCAACCCAATTAATATTTGAGCGGGTCAATAACCAGCTCAATCAATTACTTAACCAATTTTGACCCGACTCATTTCAATATTAACACGACACCATCTCTTTAGCTAAATATAGCCAAACACAACATAGAATAACCCTAATATAGATGAAATCCGTAGTACAAATGTATTTCAGGAGGACACTGCATAATAGAATATATATAGCAGGGTCAAGCGAGATTTTCCTGATTGATGGTGTGAATAAATATTACGAATGTCAACAAAATCACATTAAAACTTCAAATACTATAATAATTCTACTAATTAACAGGAAGTGTTTATATTTATTTTTCATAGCCTAGATAGATAATGACTGGTAACGTGTTGGAGTTAGTCCAATACTCCAATTACACTACATAGCGAGTTGTAGGAAAGGAGAAAAGAGAAAAAGAAAAAACTTGATCAGTGAAACTTCAATTAAATTGGGAGAAGGCTGAAAAGGCGGGGAGCCACAAAAGTAGATATGGAGCAAGAACTGAACCTCAAGGTAAGAGGAGACAGAATGTTGGAAATGGAAACAAGTTCCATTAAAGCATTGATATTGAAACCTGCTACCCTTCTTAGGCAGTGATAGCATTGTTTCTCGATCGGCTTTAGCTAAATATAGCCAGACACAACATAGAAATTACAATATTCTAGCTAAAACCTTATGAATAACTTTAATATAGATGAAATCAAAGTACTAATGTATTTCAGTAAGGCACTTCATAATTGAATCTAGAGGTCAAGCGACAAGTATAAATCAAAGGAGCAAAGTATAGTTTATCAATACGACCATTTGTTTTATAATCTTTTCACTATAAGTGTATATATACCTTGTAATTAGTATATTGTATCAGCAACAATATTAGAATATCCAATTATACTATTACAAGTAGGGTCTGAAGGGCATGAGATATACACAAATCTTAATTCTATTTTGAAATAGGAGGTTGTTTATGATAAATCTTTAATTCAAGAAAAGCACTTTAAAAAACATATTTGAAAAACTTGTTTCAAGTCGAGAGCAGTAATTTTATTTATATTCGCCACCGAATAAGTAGATTTATAATGTCAATGATGTCACAGAGAAAATGGGCCACCTTGCCATTAGGAGGGCAACATACAAGTACAAAACCAATGGACTTCAAGACTTCAACCCCCACCTTGTCCTTCCTCTTGTACTCATATACCCCAATACACCTTTGCTATATGCTCTGTCCTTTGCACCCACCCCTATCCCACATGACCCTTTGTCCTCCACCCCCCCCCTCCCCCCTCCCCCTCCCCCTCCTTTCAAAATTTTTATATACCAAATTAAAACAGAGCTTTTTCGTTATAAATACATTCACATCTTCCAATTCCTCAACACTACCACTTTTTTACAACACTAGCTATACTTTCTCTCAAGCAAGAAGTGTTGTGTTGGTCTTCTCTTCTTGTTACTAAAGCCCTCAACTATTATTTTTTTCCATACACCATACTTCAAAATTTAAGTAAAACAAACAAACATGGCCATTAGAAAATCAAACAAACTAACACAAGCTGCACTTCTAAAGCAAATCTTGAAAAGGTGTTCAAGTTTAGGAAAGAAAAATGGCTATAATGATGAAGATGGTCTTCCCGTTGATGTTCCTAAAGGCCATTTTGCTGTTTACGTTGGAGAAAATCGAACTCGATACATCGTGCCAATTTCTTATTTAACTCACCCTGAGTTTCAGTGTTTACTTCGCCGTGCTGAAGAAGAATTTGGGTTTGATCATGACATGGGTATCACTATTCCTTGTGAAGAAGTTGTTTTTCGATCACTAACTTCTATGCTTCGGTAGAAAAAAGATTGAAGCAAAAAATGAAAGTGAAAGCAAGAAATTGAATATAGTAGGCTATGTAGGTGATAGGTTTAATTATGTGAAGAAAGATGTGTTCAAGATGAAGCATTTCTGGTGAATTGTTTCTCTTTTTTCAACGTCTTTTTCTTCAGTGTAGGCTTTAATTATTTGTATTTCCTCATGCTTAGTAACATCCTCTAACACGACCAAAATGGCCATGAATTTATTTGGTTCTTTTTTGTGGGTCAGATTTGTAAAGAAGAGATGGTTGGAGATTTTTCCTTGCAGAGGTGTTTTTCATACACCCTGTAAGAGAAGTTAATGTTAAACAAAGACCAATTTGCCTCGTTAATTTAGTCATTCTCAAATCTTGTTTTAATTATTTGTTTTTTTTTTTAGGGATTTTTACACTCTATACCTATAAAATTTAAAGTATTTACAAACCATACCCATTACAAATTATACTACCCATAAAACTAAAAGTATTTACCCATCCTACCCATTTATTATTGTATACCTTTGTTATGCCTTATAGGTGTATACCTTTAAAGTATACTGCATAAATTATGGTATACAAGTCTGGAGGGACATTTATTACTGTATACCTTTGTTATGCCTTATAGGTATATACCTTTATGGTATACTGCATAAACTATGGTATATAAGTTTGGGTGGGTAGAGTGGGTAAATAATTTAGTGGGTAGGTCGGGTAATATTTGAAAGTAGTGGGTAGTGACTGTAATTATTTTATGTTTTATGGGTATTTTTGTAAGTGTCCCTTTTTTTTATCCTGCTGGAATCACCATCTTTACTGCATGCATCTTTACTACTACCCCTGTCCCATTTTTAATTTTTCACCTCCATTTAAAAAATATTAAATATTATACTATATACTTTACCTTATTATCTTTATATAGTATATATATATACTACTCTCGAATCTCGATAATCAAAATTAAATACAACTAATTATCTTTTACCTATTTAATTGCAAACAAAAAAATTATTAATGTTATATTGAATTCTAAAAGAACACTTATTTTGAGAGGGAAAAAGGGACATTATGGGACGGAGTGTACTAGTCTAAACCGATTTAGGATAAGAAATCGAATTTGGAATGGGCTTCCAAGCAATGCTAAGTAACAACGTCGAAATAATAGCTACGAAATTGAGCAAACTAATGAACAAAAATAGAATAAGATTTCAATATATGCTTTGAGTACAAATTTTGGCAGAGTTTCTGTATATATCTATCAATACCTAATACATTAGATGAATTGCTATTTATAGACAAATAATTATATCCCATTTTCCCCATGTTTTCCACGTCTTTGCCCACATTCCACATTTCTGAAGGTGGATTTGATGATGTGAGATCGTGGGGCTGCTTTCTCGTTGAAAGTGAGACGGTTCACCGAGGCTAAGGTCTTCCGCCTCGGGGCTGTCAGCTCTCTTACTATCCGAGGTTAAGATCTACCGTAGCGTGACTCAATCATACCCTCGGTTGCTGATTTCAGCGACCTTACTGTCTTCTCCAAGCCTTGGCCTATGAATGTCTGTTCGGTAGACCTCGGGTCATACATTCGAGGTGCCACTTAGCACGAGCCAATTTTTACCCAATACACAAATACAGTAGTATATGTTGTACTTTTAGCTTAGTTCTTTTGAACCTACATAATTGAAGTCACAGTAAATGAATAATTTATCATCTTTGTTTATATCGATAGACAGAGTAAATGCAACAGTAAGGGGCTGTAATGGAGTCAATTATGACCGAAACTGATCTACCATCTGCTAGCATTTACTATTCAATTTGGTTGACATGCTATAATTGCAAATTTAAGAGTAGTTGTATTTATAAGTTATTATTAATATAACTTGGAAAACCTACTAGAATAATAAAGTATAATGATGGTGTGAACCTATCTGATGGTGTAAATTAAAGAGTTAATTTTCTACATATTTATAACTAATTCTCCATAAAAAAGTGATATTTATACTTTTAAAAATAAGACAGATTTCATGCTACTAACGCATAGTAATAATAAGACAAGACATATGCTGCAAACTTTTGGTGTAAAAGGAGTTGATTGGTCCAAATCCATATTCAGTGCAATAAGTGTTAGCGTGTACGAATAAAGTTCCATAGGAAGTTGGCAAGGAAAATAAACTACATATAAAATGTAGGAATTTCTTAATAGTGTGAGACTTTTTGGAAAAATCGTGCAGCCTCAGCCTAAATTATATGGACATTTCACCATGTTAAGAGCACTTTAGGTTGTTTTAGCGCAATAACTGGTATTAGAGCAAATCGTAGTAAGACGAGTATGCAGCGGCGTGATTGCGTAGGGCCCGACTTAGAGGGTCCGATAAATGTCTTGCTCGTCTGTCGGTTTGTTTACTACCTTTGTCGTAGCCTCAAAGACACATACAAAAGTACTTGGTTAGGAATCTCTTAATAGTGTGAGGTCTTTTGGGAAAACTATCATGACTCTGCTCAAAACAGACTGTATCACACCACGTTAAGAGCACATTGGGCTATTTTAGTCTTGTTGGTCTATATGTACTGTAGATTTCTTCGGTGGCTTATTCCTAGTTCCGATAACTATATACTGTAAAAATAAATAAAGTGTTACAGAAAATATTGAGTAGTTGAAAAACAGAAATAAAGAAAGAAAATAGTGTATTTATTTTACAAGCTAGTACCAGTGTGCCAGAGGCTGATCCAAGATTTGAACCTTATGGATTCTAAATTTTAGAATAATGATATTTGGCGTTAGTTACTGGGCTCTCAACTTAATTTTTGTTTATATTTAGTAATTTTTTAACACAAATACAATATCTGCGTCAAACCTATTGGGTTTCACCAAAACCGCACCGTACTCTTTAAATCCGCTCATGAGAGTGCCATGATGGCTTCTAATCCAAGAATTTTGTAATTGATGTCCAACAAAAAGATAGGAAAAAAATCCAAGCTCCAGCTATGATTAATCAGTGGATACGAAATCATTATTTATATATTATAATTAAGGTGCCGTTTTGTATTAGTACTACTACTATTTATATTTGGTGTTTTTCTTTTTTCTAATTTCATAAATCCGATTTCATTAGGTGTGTGTGTTAATCAAGCTCGTTCTATCAAATGCAAGTGAAAGATACTTTTATAACATAATTCATGTCATGCATCTTAACAAATTTGTTTTATTCATTCTTTGGTGAATATAGAATATATACATTACACGACTGCTGGTACTACAATACCCAAAAAAGCTTCTCATCTTGCTTTATTAGTCATGAACATACAATTAACCACATGCAACCAGATACTACAATTTATCATGCATGAATGTAATACTCTTGAAGGACTAATGATATGAGCTAGCTAGCTTTTCTAAATGTTTGGGACCAGCTGAAAAAGCAATGGACGCACAATAGTTAGCAACTTACATAGCATGCATGCTGGTCCTCTGTACTCTCCTCACTTATAACCACGAAAAACATTGTCTGTATCTAATACTTAAATGTATCAAAAATTACCATGCATAGTTAGTAGTTACTCCAGTACTCAAAGCATTCCTAAAATAATATCTAGCACTCCTATTACTTACATTATCCGTGGCACACTTTCTTCTTTATCCCTCATTAATTCTTTTCATGCCTTCATACGAAAATGCAATGATATGTTGATATGACTATATATATTTGACTAAGTCTAGCTTGAGTACTTGTGATTCATCGAATATCAAACGTGGCCATCAGCTAGTTTGATTTTAATTTGGGTGGTAAATGGTGAGGCACGGAAAAAACTATTCTAAAATTAATTTTCACAACACACATTGAGTTTTGTCTATCACATGCATCTGCTTATCTTGTGTTATTTCTTCTTTGCCATAATCACAATTCACAAGAATGGGTGTTTTGTGCATATATAACACACTAGCATTGATAGTGTACTATAGTGTAGTTATATACTCCGTACAACATTAGTATATGTTTTTATATATAGTAACTAAAAGTCTGACTGTAATTACACCGAAGCACTGTACTTGCAGCCAGATATAGTATCATCCCTTGTCGAATGATGTTTTCGAATTCCATATAACCAATGTACAGATCGAAGGGACCGAATCATCGACGTACCACTAATAATGATCTTTATCTCATCTAGCTCTCAAATCCTTTAGATCAAGATCACAGGATTCCATAATTATTAACCACATAGTACAGTGACTTGTCTGTAAGTTCAGACAGTTGGCTGCATGTTACTTCTCTGAGTGTTGTCTCCGACGTCCCTTTCCTTTAGAATCCCTTTAAATCTACCAAAGACGGAAATAATTAGAGTTATGCTAGTAACTATCCTAAGTTGTAATAATAGTTACCTTCATGACACGCACTATATTATAAGTACCAAATTATATGCTGAAATGATTCAAAGTCTACAAAGGAAGATCGAAAACGGATTATAAGAAGAGAAGTCATTGATTATTAAACCATGCATGCATGGAAACAAATTATTACTAATATGACCTCTTCTGGTTCACTTTATTATACTCATGACCCCTTGGTTAATGTAGCAACATCTTTTTCTTAGTTTGTGCCAAAAACAGTGACAGTTTTCTAAAGCTTATAATGATTTAACTCAAAAAACACGATTTTATTCTAAATAAAATTATTTACAACCGCACAAATATTATACTTTGCTTATTTTAGATCATAAATTTTAAAAAATTTTATTTTTTTAAATTACGTGTCAATTCAAATTATGACACATAAAATACCTAGAATGGTGAGAGTATGACGCAGGAGCTAGACAATTACATCTTTTACTTTTCATAAACTTTAAATATAGTTTAAGTAATAAAATTTTTATTTTTAGTATTTTTATACTTGTTTGGTATGTCCAAATAAGAATGTCTGTCCATACAAATTTTTTGCTTTTTTTCACAATTTTTTGCCAAAAACTTATTTGTCCATGAAAAAATGAATTTTTTTAGAAATTTTTTGAAAATGAGTTTTTGAAAAATCAAAGTGGTTTTTAGCACTTTTTCAAAAATTACTTTTTTTCCACTTACAAAAGAGCAACTCTTTTCAAGTAAAATATATGTGCAAACACAATTTCAACTTTCAAATACAATTTTTCAACTCAAGTTTAAAAACTATTTTTCAAATTTTTTTTGATATTTATGGCCAAACGGCTACTAAGAAATCGATATCCGAATTGACACTAAGAAGTTATTAGTACTTGAAGTTTCACGTACCTCTCTCTAAACAGAGAAAACGAAGAACTAGTTATTAGTACTTGCAAGGGGAAGACATGTTGGGCTTCAAACATTTAGTTTTGATGAAACACTGTCAGAAACTCTTGTTGGACTAGTTGTCGGCTACTGTACTCATCTTTTGTCTATCAATGCTCTCCACACATGACAGATCATTCTTTTATTACGTAAAATATCCAAACACCTACTACTACTAATTGAAATAGTCCTGTACCAACCTCCAACCTCAGGATGGAATTAATTAAACTCTCTGTTGCATTATACAAATAGTACTTAATAAACAAGATACCTAAACTTTTGCAGGATGAACTGCACACCAGAAGTTGATAAGTATGATTTGCTACAAACAGGAAACTAGCTAGGAGATGAAGGAGTACATTACCGGCCTCCTGTCCCCACTTATTTCGTTAATTATATTACTAGTACAGGCGAATTCCAGATTTAAATTTTATGAGTGTGATTTTAAAATTTTGTTATAGTAATTTGATTTGATGGGTTTCAAATATATTATATTCTCGTATTTTGTGGATTTTTTAACAAGATTTAAGTGAAAAGCTATTTGGTTCGGTTAAAACCATAATATCTGTCCCTGCCTCTGGGATCTAGTTTAACTGCCTTCATTAGTACTAATATGCAGCGGATATAACCTTTCACAATGAATGCAAACGGATCAAATTTTAGTGTTTGGACATGATGGCGTCCGTAATATGGAACACTGCAGTAAATCAAAGAGGCAAATAATAGTACAACGAGTGGGACAAACCAAAGAGTAATTAAATGTTTAATCCTATTACCTAGCTATGAAAGTGAAATATATAGAGGGGGGTACGCATCTGTACGGCTAATTAGTCAATGGTGTTTTGCCGCCCTCTTCAATACACTATCAGTACTGCCCCTTAATTTATTCCACGAGGCTTGTAAATTCAATAGTACGTACCACTACATCCGTTACTATACTTTTGTGATAATATGTACAAAATTAGCCTGTATGTATACATGTATATAGGTAATAGTAGGTGTGTATATATTCGACTAATATATATGGAGTTTAAATCAAGAATAATGGATGCAGACACATTTGTCAAGTATATAGGAAATTTCCAAATCCTTTGAAGTCAAGTTCACTATTTTGCATATGTGATTATGTATCAATAGGCAGTGTAGATTCCCAAGCAAGTTGGAAGGGGTAAAGGGCCACAATTAGAACTATATGTGAAGTTAGTGTCCCGTCTAATATAGCTGGCCAGGTCTATTCAGCTAGTTTCAAATCCAACAGATAACATCAAGAACAGCAAGTCCCACAGATAACCTCATTCCCTCACAGTCACCAGTTGCATTAATTTGATCTCTCAATTATTGAGAAACAAAAATTAAAAGAAAACAAGAATGGAGGAAGAGAAGGAGCCGAGGATTTTTTAAGAAAAGATAGTTAATGGTAATACTTTCTTTGCTCCACTTATTATGACATCATTATTTGGAGAATTAATAATGTTTTTCATTTGACTACAACATTAATATTTTAAAACATAATTAGGCTTGTAATATTTTAATATAGCTTTTTTATAGTTAATTTCGGATGAATAACAGAATATGTCTAAATTTGCATTCCAAACTCCATCATCCTTCTCCAAAAGGACAAATTAAAGCAGTGCACCTTCTGTTTTAAATTCAATGACCAACTACATTGTCCTAGTCACTGGCATAAGTAAAAGCTTTTCTTCAAAAGCTATATAATTTGCCAATTATGTTATCATCTTTAGTTGATGATCATTTGATACCTTTGCTTTCTTGACTCTTTGTGGTTGGGAATTCTTTTGGGTCTCTTTGCACACTATATTTGATATTTTGATTCGCTCTTTTTTTTTTGACCGAATGGACGGAGCTACGCCTCCCAATTCAACTCCAACTAACTAAATCATGAGTAGTTGATGACCAAATTTCGGTTTTAGAATCACAAAATGGTCTCCATAAGCAAAATAAAGAGTTTCCACTTTCAACCGCATAATGAAGGTTTTAATAATACTATCGAGTAATGTGGTGTAGTGGATGAGACTGCTCCTCCATTAACCAGAGGTCTCGGATTCTAATCTTGAGTATGGAAAAATCCTTAGCATGGAGCGCTTCCCCTTGAATAGACCCTACACAACGCGAATTCGGATTAGTCGGGACTTCAATAAAAATAACGGACACCGGATGAGAAACAAAAAAAACGTTTAGAACAGTACAAAAACTTCTTTTGGTGAATTGTCGCTTTTGGAGTTGAATACTTATTGATTAGTTTAAACAGTCGTGACCTCAATGACTTGTAAAAAAGAGTTGCTCTCTTTAAATTATTATATTGTTCTATTTAACTCAACAGTATAACCAAATCATTCTCTCTGTACGTACCATTTCATAACTATTTAGGAGTATTAAGGATCTGTGAGTATCTTCGTAGAACTGGAAGTGACAAAAATGGTCCAAATAGAACAAAAATATTTCACATGCTGAACCCAATTATTTACGAATCAAAGCATACTTGATTGACGATTTCCTTGGCTGAAAATTATACTGCCAAAATAGAAAAAAAAATAATATGAACTTTCTGTATAAATCACTTATACAGCGTAGTGGGTAAAAATTAAAGGTCAAAAAATAGTACTAGTTAAGGTTCAAATCCCAAGTAGACATCCTATCAGTTGAGAAAAAATTTGTGAATATTTCACAAAATAAGTAAAAGGAATATTGCATCAAAGCTTGCTTATTAGACAGAACTCGTGACAATTTTACTAAGATATAATGATATAATAAAACTTGTAAATAGTTGAGCAAGATTCACCCGTACGAAAAAACTCCTGATCAATTTGATATTACCGTCTATCTAATCTTTGTCAACAACTAAGTATTCTTCTAATTTTGTAGTACCCGTGGGTGGCCTAAGCTTGAGGTCCCAAAATAAAGTCTCAATTTTTTTTAGTAATAGTATATAATTTATACAATTATTTTCTAGAATTATGTATTTTGTTATTGAAACTTTATGTAGGTTGTTCAAATGAATGAGCAAATTAGAATAAATTTTTACCTCTTCCTATTTAATATATTTATCTTCCTTTGGTTTTGATTTTTTCCTCCTTCACATAGATTCATCCTCTTTTTAAATAAGACGATTTCATGTCTCAATTTTAATGCAATATATCTAAATAAGCTATAAGAACAAAATGTAAATAAAAACACATATGAATTATAAGTACATAGGATATATTATGATTTCATTTTCACCTTAAAAGGCTAGAATAACGAATTGTAATGTAAATACTACTAATACATTTGAATTTCATTTTATGAAATTTAAGGCCTCACAAGAAAATGACCTTTAGGCCACCAAACATTATTGGGCTGAAACTGATAGCACCAAGTCTTTCTTTACAAAACTCAATAAAACAAAGATAAAACATAGACAATGGCTTAAAGTCGGAATCATATTTGTGCAAATCACTAGCAACAGAGCTAAACTTTAACTCGTAGCTATTTTATGTGTCATTGAAACAGAAACAACCATCATTTACAAACTTTTAGGAAAATATCCACAACTTAAAAAAACAGTGATTTTTCTATAAGTACCATTGAGTGTACATGAAATCTTCCTGAAACATTGAATTAAACACCCCCAAAATTTTCTCGGATTCAATTCAATGTTCCAGGAATATTTCCTGTAACTGCAAAATATCAAGATTCATGAAATTTTCTTAGATTTTTTTTGAAATAAACCTATGGAATTTTTTTTGGATTTAGTCAAGTACTCAGCAAAATTTCCGGAGGTTTTACTGGCTATTTTTCAAAAAAATCATATGTTTTTAAGATATGATTGTTTTTCTAAAACTTTGTAGGGCAATTCACAAAACTATACAAACTAACATTTTTTCTTACACTAAAATATTAACATTTTCTCATTTTTAAAACATAGCAATATTTTTTTCAAAACATAACAAAAATGCATAAAAGGGTGCTAAAAACCCTAGATCTTGCTTCTACCACCCCAGCCACCACCCCCATCACTGCTGCCGCCTCTCAGCCGGCGGCCACCGGCTGCCTCCGCCGCCAGGTCGCCGAAAAATTCATTTTTTATTTATTTTTTTTGTATGTCTTGTGTATTTTCAGTGTATAAACATGTATATTTTGTGTATGGCTAGTGTGTGAATATACATACACAAGCCATACACAACATATACAAAAGAAGAAACACAAATATACACTTATACTTATTGTATGTGAGGTGTATATCTAGTGTATGGATGGTGACATACATTGGATATACACATGAAAAACAGTTTTTTTTGCCTCCACCACCACCAACAACCACCGTGCACCGCCTGAAAACCAACAAACAAACATACATGTATATGTGTTATGTGTTAAGTGTATACCCAGTGTATATCCGGTGACATTCATCGGATATACAATGGGTATACAATTGACATACACATTTTTAACCTTCCAACCACCACCACCAACCACCGTAGCCACCAGAGAACAAAAAAAAACACTCCATTTTAGCAGATCCGCCATAGCGAACAGAACCAGATGTCGCCGGAGTCAACCAACGGCGCAGAGCTTATACACAACGGAAACACCCTACTGTAGCAGATCCACAATGGAAAAACTCTGTCGTAGCAGATTCGCCAACACCACGACGGCGCAGATCAGACAAGACCCAAAAACATATCGCCGGCGACGGGGAAGGGGTTGGGGACGGTGGGTGACGACGAGACGCCGCCGGCGACGGGGGAGGGGTAGCAGCAGCGTAAACAGTAGGGTGTGAGGGTGGGAGAGAGAAGAGAGAGGGAAGAGAGAAAGAGAATTAGGGTTTTTAGAAAATGTTATGTTTGGTAGCATTTTAAAAAGTATTGCTACGTTTGGTAAATGTGTAAAATATTGCTATGTTTTTTTAAAAAAAAGGTCCCTAAATTGACATACAATGTAATTTGCCCAACTTTGTAACTGATGATTGTTTTTTTTTTAGCCGACTTAAAAACTTGATAAATCAATATTATCCGCAATCGAGGTTTCTCCGATTAGCCAAGCTAGTATACCAACTCAACACAAAAAATTTAACTACATGCCCTTTATAGTGAGTGAATTTTGAGAGTTTACTCCTGTTTAACAATATTTTAGCAAAATATTCCTATGTTGGCATGGGATTAAGACTTTAAGTTATCAATTTGTAAATGTTTGTCTTTTAGGTAAGGGTCAAGTGCTGCCTTTTGCCAATACTTACGACCAAGTGTTGTGCACAGAAGTAAGATGTTATATTAGCCTGGGGCAAAAAAGTCTTTTCCTATATTTAAATATTGGAGGCCATTTTGCTAAAATCATGGTAAATTGGGACAAAACACACCTGTCAAATGCAAGGGACAGTGGGTGAAATTTTTGCACGTAACAGTAGTTTAACAAAAATACCCTAAATAGGAGACAAAGGCAAGTGTTGGCCCCGTACCAAGAGATTTTCAGGAGTATTTTTATCAATGATTAATTTATTAAACTTAATAGGGCCTTTTGGAAAACCACTGTTAAGTGCGGGCCAAAAAGCAAATTATTACTAATGATGTCATATTTCTGTAAAAATTTCGCCCAGATGCCACTTTTGATACCGCTATTTAGTTTGAGGCCACTATTTTTTGTTGGTCTGACACTAGAGGCCACTTTTAGGCCTTTACTAAATACATTGACTTAAGTTCTGATCATTGACTGAAGTTCAGTCCATACGGCCCTGGACTGAAGTTCCATCTTTAAGGACTGAACTTCAGTCTATATGGCCTTGGACTGAAGTTCCATCTTGAAGGACTGAACTTCAGTCCATATGGCCTTGGACTGAAGTTCCATCTTTAAGGACTGAACTTCAGTCCCATATAGCCCTAGACTGAAGTTCTATCTTTAAGGATTGGACTGAACTTCAGTCAACATAGCCCTGGACTGAAGTTCTATTTTTAAGGACTGAACTTCAATCCATATGACCCTGGACTGAAGTTCTATCTGTAAGGACTGAACTTCAATCCAGGGCCCTAGACTGAAGTTCTATCTTTAAGGACTTAACTTCAATTTAGGGCCCTGGACTGAAGTTATATCTATTAAGCGAAAGTGGCCACAAACTAAATATTTTGATATTAGTGGCCTGTGCCCAAAGACCAGCGGCAAAGGTGGCCTTTCGTGCACTTACCCGCAAATGAAGTTCAGCAAAACCCATCACCCCGCCGAAAGTTTTTTTCTAAGTCCTTGATGATCGCTAGTGTTTATTTTTAGTCTCAACCAAAGAAGTATTTAATTTTTAGTTTTACAGCAATTCATCAAAAATTGTTTATAAGATTAAAAGACAATTAAAAATAATAATCATCACACCAAATTTGAAAAAAATATCGATACTTTACCACTTTATACAACATAACAAAAATTTCTTGGATATTCAAAACAGAACATATAAAAAAAGACACATATATACATTGAAGCTTTTAAAAATTAACGTTTTGAAACTACATATAACCCCAATATACGCACACATACAAAAAACTGCACAAACATACAAAATTATACCCAAAAAAATATAAACAAATATTTTTCTACTCTAGACATACATATATGTGTTTGCCTAAATCGGATTATGGTAATAATTTAATTTGTTATGGGATTTACAAGCAATTGGATGTATCAAGGTTTGTAAGGTGCAAAGAATCAGTGAAAATAGATGAACAATAGGAATACAAAATTTCAATATGAAGTCTTCAGATTACAATTGGACGGAGTTTTGTCTATGTATTTGTGAATACCTTTGCAGATAAATGATTGTTATTTATAGACAATGTAGGTAATTTAGGGCATTAACTAGCCCACTCTCCTAATGCTGATCGTGGTTTGCCCATGTTCTTCTCAATTTAAAGTTGAGATCGTGGGTGGAGATCATGGGGTGCTTTTTGCACTTAAGCTGAACCGCTCGCCCGAGACTTAGATCATTTTGCCTTGGGGCGACGAGCTAATTGTTTCCCGAGGCGACCTTACCCCGTTGCTCACGGTTGATCTTGACCCCTGAGGCTTCGCTTTGGGAATCATGTCGCCAACAAGCCAACTTATGAATCTTGCATGAAATATCCCGAACCCTGCGCTTGGATTGCCATGTGTGTAAGCTATATTTTTTCCAATACAATATACACAATCATACAACATATATACATACAGACACACATATACACATACAAAAGAATAAAGGTTGACATTCATATACAAAAAATATAAAAAATATACATATTTATATCCAGGATATACTAACACACACACACACACACAAAAAAAAAAAAAAGAAGAAAAACAAATCAGAACAAAGCAAACCTGCCGGAAAAATGCATAAATCGAAGTAGCCGTTGTTGCAGCGCAACAACGGGTCGCCACTGCACAGCAACAGGAACGATTTCTGCCAGCGCCGGTCTGGTCTGGTACAATAGCAGCAACAGAGAAATGCAACGGTGTCGTGAGTGGACAACGGTTCTGGTTCTTCGGCAATGAGGAAGAACGACGGCGGGTGGGTGTAGGAGGGGCGAGAAATAAAGAGGTAGATTAGGTTTTTTTTGTGTGTGGGATAGTGGGAAATGAAAAATAGTATGTTTTGTAGATATTAGTAAAAGTATCAATATATTTTGTAAATGTATAAAAAATTATTATATTTTTTATAATTTAGCTATTAGGGAGTGTAAATTTTACATTAAAAATCTGGTGATCCGACATGACTAGCATTCAAGTTGTGGTATTGAGGCTAAAAGCTAACCACATTTTTTAATGGGGTGGGATAAAAGTTAAACACCTACGTGGAAGTATCCAATTTCCATACATATTTCTCTCAAAACCCGATCGACCAGCACGTGCATCACCTGAATTAATTTATCCACCACTCCTCAATAACGTGCTTCCACATCCACACCCCAACATCCATACACACCTCTGAGAGGAAGGAGAAAAAAAGAAAAAACAGATCCAAATTAATTCTCTCTCAGATCCAAAATCCGATCCAAAAAATGTCAACATTCAGCGGAGATGAAACTGCTCCATTTTTCGGGTTCCTCGGGGCGGCTGCTGCTCTAGTATTTTCATGTATGGGAGCAGCTTATGGAACAGCAAAGAGTGGGGTAGGGGTAGCCTCAATGGGAGTAATGAGACCTGAACTGGTTATGAAATCAATTGTACCAGTTGTTATGGCTGGTGTGTTGGGTATTTATGGGTTAATTATAGCTGTGATTATTAGTACTGGAATTAACCCTAAAACGAAGTCGTATTACTTGTTTGATGGGTATGCTCATCTTTCATCGGGTCTTGCTTGTGGTCTTGCTGGTCTTTCTGCTGGTATGGCTATTGGTATTGTTGGTGATGCCGGTGTTAGGTAATTCTTTTCTTACTTGTTTATCGTCTTTGGTCTGACGTACCCCACACCCTCCCGAGATCCACTTGTGGGATCACTAGTATGTTGTTGTTTTTGTATCGTCTTTGGTCTCTTTCGAAGCTAATGCCTGTTGAATAAATTAGATCTTAAGAAGGTTGAATGTATGAAAGTTTATAATTTTAGAGAACTAAGTGGAATTGACGGTTACTTTGCTTTACCTGTTAGAATTACTATAGATGCGGCGCTCTCGTTAAACTGTTGATATTGGTGTCAACAGTCAATCATAATCTTAAACTAAGTGAGTTTGGATTAATGAATCCTTTGGCGATATTTAGAGGATTTATATAGATAGATTATTTTATTGTGACTGTTAACATACATGTGACTCTCTTCGGGATTTTTTGACTGGTTCTACTCTGCGAAACTCAAGCTAGGTGGACTGGTTGATTTCAAAAGTACGTTGAAAAATATAGGTCTCTTTAGGAGTGATTCTTAGCAGTACGAAATATTGTGCATCCTTACGGAGATTAATTGGTATTTACTTTCACAAGGTTATGATTCCATGGAAATTATGCAAAGTCTTAGCTTTTGGAAGATTTTGGTAGTTTTGCGATATATCTTATGAATGTTTCCTGCTCTGGTTATCAACAAGTAACTTGTTTACTTTCTATTTTGAGTTGTCCCAAGATTGTTCCACTTTCCTAAAACTGAAACTTACTGTTCACTAATTTACTTATCAGAAAATAATTATATTCAATATCAGTATGTCCCCGTAATTTTCTCCAACACTTTAACCCAAGCTGGTTGAAACGTCCCCTAACCTGGTACTGTTAGTCAGATTAGTATCATGAAACAAAGCAGGAATCATGGTTTTTGAATAATCAAAAATTTGAAGCATAGCGCATTCCCTCCAACTTATAAAATAGGTTTCATATCTTCCAGAAATTTATAACTCTCTTCTTTAGCTCATACAGTGTTCCATACCACCCATATCACTTAGCGCTTCTTGTTTTCTATCTACCCATGGCTAGAGAATAGAACTCCGGGTTGAAAGATGATCTGAGATAGCAAAGCCAACTGAAATGGTGTTCGCTACTTTTCTGCCACTTAGGTATTGGTCGCGATATGGTATCTATATGCTGGGAATGGAAGATGAATATCTTCTAGAGGATAAATGAACTGGGGTTGGGAATGGTCCGTCTTACTGGAATTGGAAAAAGGCAAACTGTTGTATTTGCCTATTTTGCGTTTTGAGTGTGAACGAAATTTGAAATTCCTGGATTTGACATTATTAAAATTAGTTGTACTGTCAGAACTAACTTACGTCCACACAACTTATAGAAATACCGGGCACTATGTTTTTAACTGCTGAAACTAAAGTTCATAAAGGAACTGGACATTGCTTCCAAATACATTCTATGCCCTTTTCCTTACGACTTGTTCAAAACAGACTGCCATAGTTCGCTGCGCAAAAGTTCAAAAAGGAGCAATTTGTTCTAATTAGCACCATCTATCCTGCTTGTGAACAAAAGTTGCCATTGACCTACTTAGGAGTTTAAGATGATGATGAATCCTTCTTTTCTTGGGGAAGATAGCGGATGCACGTGCAATAATATGGTGGAATGAATTAGACTGGTTTCATGAACTATTATTAAAACAACAGGAACCCTATTTTTTTTAATTAGATCTGCTCTTCTCCAGTGTTTTAAAAGGCGAGAGAGGCGAGCCTCTCCCGCCATTTGAGTCTGAGGCGATTAAGGTTCTAAAAGGCGACAGAGGCGAGGCGACAGAGGCAAAAGGGCGCTGATTTTTTTTTTTCTCTAAATTTTTTAACAATTAAAACCCAAAATTAGGGTTTTGTTAAAACAAAAGCAAAAAGCTGCCTGCTCTTCTTCTTTCTCCAGACCAGAGAACAGCTGAACAGGTACGTTTCTTTCTTCTTTCTTCTTTCTTTCTTCTTCTTAATCTTCTTTCTTTCTTCATCTTTCTTCTTCTTAATCTTCTTTCTTCTTCTCCAGAATCAAGGGCTGATTTTTTCTTTTTTTTTTCTTTTTCATTCTTCCTCTTCTTAAGTCTTAACAGCCTTGTTCTTAAGTCTTAACAGTCACAGCTTCTATCTATTTTTAGTTTTTTGAATTGAAATATTTACTATTATTATGCTATTTCTATTGAGATTTTGGTTATTTCTATATGCATTACAATATTTTTATTTTTTGGCATTATTTGGCGCCTCACTTTAAAAAGGCGAGCGCCTCGCCTTTCGCCTCTTGCCTCGGTGAAATTTGCCCTTGTCGCCTTACGCCGTCCAAAACACTGCTCTTCTCTGTGATGTTATCAATATGGTGGTTGTGTAATGCTCTACTTATATTTGTGTAATGCAGTCGTGATGGCTGGACATGTGGAGGCTTTTTAGTTTTTAAGTGTTGCTTTCCCTCTTATGGCTTTACTTGCTTTTTGATTAGTCTTGAGGCTGTTCTTGGTTCTTTCCTTTTTCCTTTTCAATTCCAAACCAGTGCACCCACTCTGACCCAAAAGAAAAGAACAAAAGAATTTTAGAAAGATCATCTGCTTGTCCTACATCAATGCGGAAGAGATAGCTTACTATCTGATCTTTTTGAGCCATCACCTGGAAATGAAATTATGTAATTTAAGGACACAATTTGAATTCCATGAAAGTGCTGGGAGGTGATAAAAAAAGAAATACATTCTTGCTCCTAAATTCAGCAGACAGTTAGGTCTCTTTGGTTTCCTTCAAAATGTTGCATTTTTAGCCACAATTTTGCTATCATGTGAGATGGGTAGTATAGAAGATGGATCCTAACAAATATATTACGCACTCGTTAAAGTTGCTATATGTTGGATTACAGCATTTTGGTTGACTAAGTCTTCCATCCATTTCTTCCATCTCATTCTGTGATTGATCCTCTGTATTGCTTTAACCACTTGTCGAGGTCTATGTTACCCTTCCTTTTTCAATCTGTTTTTCTTTATCCTCGCTTGGTAATGTCACTTTTAGGAGTTGCTGACTAAATATTCTCTTTCTAACCTTAGGACTGTAATCTTCTGATTCCTTTGATTAGGTGTTTTATTTGTTATCTTGGCATGCTGATTATATATGACACTCAGTGTACTGAACCACAATTATTTTCTAGGGCTAATGCACAGCAGCCTAAGCTTTTCGTTGGGATGATCCTCATTCTCATTTTTGCCGAAGCTTTGGCTCTTTATGGTCTGATTGTTGGCATTATCTTGTCTTCACGAGCTGGACAGTCCAGGGCTGAGTGAAGTTGGTTCATGAGCTGTATCCGTCCTGTATGTCAGACTTCAGAAACAAAAGCAAAAGTTTGATCCTTGCTTTAGTAAAGGAGATATTTATCATCTGCATTATTGTTCATGATGGCACAGTTTGGCTTCATTTATGGTTTGTGCTATTTCTAGAAAGTGGATGGAGTTTTTTTTTCCTGCTTAATAAGAGCTTAAAGAGCTGTCGAATATGGACCTGTTTTGAGTATCATACACTAATTATATCATTATTTGAACATCAACACCAATTATGTATAATATTTTCATGTAGTTTATCGTGGATTCATGACTCTTGTTGCTCATGTTTGATGTGAGTTCGAATGTTTAATTGATTACAAGCTATATTTGGTGCCGCTACTTGAAGGTGCATGCGTTGATGCTCATATCTAGTTAAGTTTACGTGTCAAACCGGAGCTGGACAAATTTATTTATGCAGTCTGGTTTTCTGGTTGAAGGATCCAATCCTTTTGATTTAACATCAACGAAGGTGCCATCTTAGTTGAAAAGTTGCATTACCGTCGAAGCAACTTCATAATCAAATTGTTTGTAAAAGCGATCACAAGAGTCACATAATAGGACAGCCTTTAGTTGTCTGATATACACAACTCCCTGTAAAGTTAAAAGACCACTCAAAGACACCTTGAACAGGTCCTCATACCAACCATGAATCGCGTTCGATAAGTGGAACGCATTAGTCATGCTCTCACTGTTAGTTGGGAGTGGAACCGTTGTGCGGGTAAACTTATAAGGTAAAATTTTGACATCATAGTCACTTCACTTTGTAGGGTGCTGAAAGAGAAACAGTCTAGAAAAAAATGTTTTACAAAGATGAGAACACTTAAAAAAAAAAACGTAAAATTTGAATACTAGCCACCAAAACACTAAAAAAAATAAAATTTGAATACTAGCCACCAAAAATCCAGGAAATTTTCCTAGGACTTAGAATTGAGCACATAATTGTTTTCTAAGATTTTAGTCCAAAGTTGCAGGATTTTTTCCGGGGACAGCAAAAGATGAACCTCTAAGAAAATTTTCTAGAAATTTGAACTAACTTGAAGGAAAATTGCTAGAATTTAATTGAAATTCTCATATTTTTTCATGTGGCTAGTCTTAACATTTAAAATAAATTTATTTTTTAAAATTTTTAAAATTAATGGTTGTTTCTTGTTTAGCATCCTAAAAACTGGCTAGTCATCAAAATTATCCAAACCTCTTGAAAAAGGTAAAAATTTAGCCTGGTGATCGGTTTTGCCTTCACTATATACTCCCTCCGTTTCAATTTATGTGACACCATTTGACCGGACACGGAGTTTAAAAAAATAGAGATTGACTTTGTTAAGTATCAATTTTACCCTTGAAAAAGTAAGAGAGAGAAAATTTGAGTAATAAAAAAGTTGTTGGTAGGCTTAAAAGTATGTAGGCCTAACAATACATTAAATAGTTGGCAAGTTGAATGTTGTGCCAACTTTAAACCTGAATGTTTAATGTTGTAAGTTACGTATGCCTAGCTTCAAAACTTGGAAGTCACCTATGCCCTTGAAGTTGAACTCAAACCTTTAGGATTGAAGTTAACAACGGGAGGAGTTAAGAATCAAAAGTTTGAAGTTCATCCTAGTGGCTAAAATTTAAAGTTTGAAAAACGTACTCAAACATAAGAGCCTAAAAAAGGCTATTTGTGCACTCCCCCGTGAAAAAAGGCCAAGGAAAGTAAGCCCGAAAAGCAGCTGGCGTGCGTAACAAGCACAGAAGCGCATCTTAGCCCTTTCTTCTCCTTTTCCAATTCCAATTTATTTAAATTCTCCTAATCTCCTTACTCTTCATTCCGTACACTCGATCAATCTCCACCGTCTATTCCGATCAAAGTGCGTTCCTTCAATTTCTAAGATCTTCTACAATAAATTAAAACATATAAAATTAATTTCATATAATCCTTTTTTTTTTTTTGCTGTATCTTTGGAATTTTCAATCTAGGGATATTATAAATTGTCTGTTAATTCTATTTTCTTTTTTAATTTTGATTAGGTGAGCTGAAACAGTTAAGTCCAGGTTATTTGGACTTCACATATACTAGCAATTATGGTAACTCTTCTATTACTATTTTATAGAGTTATTTAGTTTGTTTTTAAATGTATAATTCATGTGATTCTGCTACATTCTTATTTATTTGGTTTAAATTAAGTTGATGCTGTTCTAGTGGTAAGAGCTCAACTTAGTGTGTGTCGGTTAGGGGTATGTTGCAGGTTTGAACCCTGAAAGAGTTTGGCATTTAAGAGGGGCAGACCCATTATCCACCGAGTTTTGAACCGTGCGCTAGTGCGCCATTGATCCTACGGGATTTCTCGGGCATAAAAAAAAGGGCTAACAAACTGAAGTTTGTAATTTTGAGTTGTTAATATTGATGATGTATGCGGTGGGCAAATAGATTTTGAAGAGTCAGTTGGATTGTAGATTCTAGTTCACGTATAGGTGAGTGAAGTAGTACTGTGTAGTTGCACCATCTTCCAGAATCGATCCTAAGGAAGTAAGAAAAATCAAGTCTTTATGGATGGTTTATTTTAGTTCTGTAGTTTATGAGTTCCGTGTTTTTTTAATACAAAGTTTTGAGGTACGAGATCTTCTGTTCGTATTGTCTACTCCCTCTGTTCCACTTTATGTGTCATAATTTGAATCAACACGGAGTTTAAGAAAGAAGTGAAGAGTTGAGATTTGTGGTCTAAAATAAACGGTATATATGTGTGTGGTTATAATTATTTCAGTAAGGGTAAAGTAGTAAGTTTGAAGTTAAATTCTTTCCAAATTTAGAAAGTTGCAATTCTTTTTGGAATAGACCAATAAAGAAATGCTGCCACATAAACTGGAATAGAGAGAGTGATTTTTCTGATGTAGTTACATAGGTTAACTAACACGGACTTCTTTTACGAGTAGTCTGGCTCCCAATTTGTGGTTGGTGGTCACTGTCTGTGCTTGTCGAAACCATTTCAAACCTATGATGGCAGCATAATTTGTTAATAGAAACATACTAAATTAAGAATACACATCTTTCAATAGGAACTGTTTAAATGACCTAGGTTTCCTTTTTTATGTTATGTTTTGCGTATCGTGGAATTGGTTAAGATCCATCATTGCCTATTTGAAATTTTTGGTTCAGCAGTAGCTTCAATTTTTGTTATTATTGTATTTATGAATTGGTTGTGATATTTCAGTTTTTTGACGGATATGGATATCATGGAACATCATTTGAGCAAACATACCGCTGTTACCCTGCTTCCTTCATTGATAAGGTTAGAAGACTATAGAAGAATGAATTTCTTTCCTATTGTAATGTTCTATTGTCATTGTCCGTCAAATTTTCAGACTGAATTTTATCTTTCTTAAAAATTATGCTTCTACTTTTATTTTTTTCTCAATGATTTATTTTGAATGACTATCAGGAATGCATATCATTTTTTTTTTGTTTGTGGGGGAGGGGGGATAACACCCAGCCATCTGCTCATCTCCGATGACGATATCGTTGTCGAGGAGAGTGTAGCACGTAATGTCGTAAGGGCCAGGTTGGGTCTGCACGGTTAACATAGGTCCTGGGTTAGCCTGTATGTATAAAGGTAGTGAATATGTGACCTTATATGCATATTATGTATGTTTTACCATACAAATGTAGTGTTTCTTAATGCATTAGTTTGCGTTGATTATTTATTTCTATTCACCTTTCTTCATATCTGATTCTGTTTATTTCCAACTGTGCAGCCACAGTTAGAGAATGGTGACAAAAGTAAGTAATGTTTGAATAGTTTTAACTCTACCTACACATATGTTAGCTGAATTATATGCCTTATGTTGCTCTTTGCTTATCCATTACAGTTATAATGCCCCCCTCTGCCCTGGATCGTCTAGGTCAGTGTCTTTGATTATCTTGGCTTCTATTTATCTCCATGGGTTGACTAATTTTATTTCACTTCAACAATCCGAAGCTCGCTTATCATGTCATTCCTTAGTTTTATTAAAAAGTGAACATTACTTTTGCAGCATCACTTCATATTGATTACCCAATGTTGTTTGAGCTTCGAAACACTTCAACTGACCGTGGTTCTCACTGTGGGGTTCTGGAGTTTATTGCAGAAGAGGGCATGATATACATGCCTTACTGGGTAGATACCATTTGTGTAATTTAAACTTTTGGTTTCACTTAAACTGTTATGCAATGTGGATCAACTCATTTTGTTTCTGGTTTTATAGATGATGGAAAATTTGTTGCTACAAGAAGGTGATATTGTAAGGGTGAAAAATGTAACTCTTCCGAAGGGAAAATATGTGAAGTTGCAACCTCATACAACAGATTTCTTGGATATATCCAATCCCAAGGCCATGTGAGTTTCGGGAAGTTATATTTGCTCTTTTTGGCTATGCAAGGTTTTCAGTTTTATACTAGTCCTCGCGGAGCCTGATGGCTCTCCTTAATTTCAAGTACTCTATTAGAATTGAGATTAAGAGATGTTCTGCCAAACTTTCTTCACATCTATCCAAGTCTTGGTAGATAGAGTTACCTGGTACCTATTGTTGGTGGGATGTGGCAGGTATCCGGTGGAATTAGTCGAGGTGCGCGTAAGCTGGCCCGGACACCACCTTTATCCCAAAAAAAAAAGAAGATGTTCTGCCAAACTACATTAGTTACTTTTCTTCACCAGTGCGAAGCTGACCCATTATCAAAAAGTTATGTTGCTCAGTAAATTAGTATATAACAGTTAATGTTAACTAATTCCACATCTTCTATGTTGTTGTACTAAGCTTCTTATAAGATGCTTTAGCGATCATAAGTATGTTGTTCTAGAAGTATATGCTTACCGAAGGAGTTTCTCATCTATCCTTTTGGTACCATGGGAAAACATTTTGAGCAGAGCCTAAGAGTATAATATAAGTATCTAATATGCAGCAAGGTAATTTGGGTTGGAAGGGACCTTAGAGATCCAAAACGAGGACTGTCTGTTTATGGTACTCTACTTCATCAATCAAAAAAAAAAAAAGGACTGTTTATGGTTTTACTATGACTGCATCTTTTGTTAGATATGCTTTTCCATATGTGAGATAATGGTGTTTGTGGTTGGAAGTTTCTTTGGCATGAATAAAAATTAGAAATGAAATGTAAGTTTACGAGAAATAAAGCATGAGTTTTCTATTCCTTTGATGTGTTAGGAGAACACATAATGTCATCCTACATGCCCTGTTGTCTCGACACACACTGTCAGAAGTGTGTGCCGCTAGTAAGCTTTTTCCAAGTGTTACGATTGATGCTACAACTACTCTTGTAGACAATTTTGTATGTTTCCAGCTTGAATATTATGTGTCTCAAAATAAATTATTGAAAAGACCAATTTATTTCTTTAGACTTATCAAAATAGAAGTTTAAGTTATTTCATTTGTCTCCGTTAAATGCATTACCTGTGCTACAAGCACTGTTCATTCAGGTGCTTATTTGTTTCTTGTCTTTTGCGAAATACCCACACACTGATCTAGGCTTCCAAGCTTGACACCTTCTTTCTTTGCTAATGCAGCCTGGAGACGACATTGAGGAATTTTTCTTGCTTAACCACAGGAGACAGTATTATGGTGGCTTACAACAACAAAAAGTATTACATAGACATAGTCGAGACAAAACCCTCTAATGCAATAAGTATTATTGAGACAGACTGCGAGGTAGACTTTGCACCTCCTCTTGATTATAAAGAACCTGAAAGACCAGTTGCATCTCTTCCAAGCAAAACTCCAGCTGAAGGTGCACATTGCAATTATATTCATGCGTCTTTATTCTTTCCATACTATAGAACAGTCTAAGCATGTAATCTTTTATTAGGCGGTGAAGGGTCATTTGGAATGTTCACTATTTCTCCCTCGAACTATTTTTTACAGTGGTATAGGGAGTAATATTATGTTGTGTTAGTTCTACCTTTGATGAGGCTTTATAAAGACTTTTTTGGAAAAATTTGTCAAGTCAAATGGGATCATCTATGTTGAGGACGAATGTCTTCCATGATTATTAGAGACCAGTTTATTAAATCTGGGGTAGTAATGTTAGCATTCTCAAAAAAAAAAAAAAAAAAAAAAAAAGCTGGGGTAGTGATATCTCCCAAGTAGGTATGGCTTAGTTTAATAAATGGGGAACTATCTTCACTGCAAGTTTGTTTGATCTGTACAAATTATGTCTATCACTCTATAATTTTAACTGATCTGGAAAACCATGTTCATGAACATGCTCTTGTTATATTACTTGCCTGATTGCTTTGGTGGATGTTACAAGGCTAAGTTTGCCTTTCAACCCTCTGAAGAATGGTTAGCTCGTTTGTTCGTACGATTTCTGTAGAATATCAATATCTCTTGAGCTTCGTGTTTTTTGGTTCATGCAGGTCAAGAGACTCCAACTGAGGAGGAGCCAAAATTCAACCCTTTTACTGGTCCAGCAAGACGTTTGGATGGGAAACCTCTGAAACAGCAACCTCCACCTGTTTCCTCATCTGGGTCTAAAGATAAACGACCTGAGATGGCAAATGCTACTGGACAGTCAGCTGCTGGTTCAAGCTCGCAAAGCTCCAATCGTCAGACGCAGGGGAAGCTTGTATTTGGATCAAATGCAAATCGGAACCCGGATAAACAGAAGGTTTCTCTTTCTCCACCTATTTTTCATTATTACATGTTTATCTTTTTGTTATTATTGCCAAAGTACTAACTACCTGATTAGCTTGTCATTCCAATTTCTAACCTGTTAATGCTCCTCTATAACTGCAGGAACCCGTGAAGGAGGAACCTCCAAAGAAGGAAGAGCCAAAGTTTCAGGCTTTTACTGGGAAAAAGTACTCCTTGAGGGGTTAACTGTAATATATTCATGTGATTTATCCTGTGCTTTCACAATATCTATCAGTCAAGTACCTGAACTATGTGAATCTTGAATGTATAATCGATCAACATAGTTTATGTTGCAAAGACGAATAATATGCAGCTTCCATCTAAATTCCGAAGTTCAGGGTTCCTAATCGCTTAGATGTTTTTGCTTACCAAGTGTTTGTATTTGGTAAAGATTTATCTCAATTATATACGCAGTTCTTGATAATAATGTTATGGTATGCTTCCGACTCAAATAGTCAAACTCCAAAAACTTGTATTTGCACCGTGAAAAGACAATTTTTGTAGGGTGGGGTTATAGTTATTCACCTTGTAAGGCGGCCAGGAGAAAGGTTTTTGGGTGGTGGGGGTTGGGGGCGCACCATGTATGAAATTCTTTAGTGGTTTTCTCAAATGGTTTACACAATATTTGTTGGTTAAATCTACTTTAGCCATGTTTAGCCTATGTGCATTTGATAACCCAAAATTGCTTTATAAGCTAACACAGTTTATGAGCAACTTTTGTCTAATCAAACTTATACTAATTTATTCCCCGATTTCTTAAATCTTTGAAACATTTATCGAAACAAAACCTCATGATCCCATTTCATTTGTGCCGTTCGTCCTTTTTAAAGAGACTGATAAATGAATTCGCTATAAACGCCCCTGATAAACGACTCTTTTAATTTATCTGAAGCTGATAAATGAATTCAAAGAGATCAATAGGCATATCGAAGAAAATCGCTACGTTCATTTGCACTGAATCCGACTCTTGTCTTCGCTATCTACACCCAACTAATTCGAGTGAGCACAATATTACCCCCAGTACTAATCTGTCTAAAAACTCAGATAACCAAAAGTTAGTTTCACTTTTGCATATTGCATGGTGGGTCGTTTGGTAGCAAAGAGGTTTATCAATAATCCCGGGATTGTTAATCCCACCTTCTATATGGGATAACTAATCCCATATTTTTGGCATAAAAATTGTACTAGTACCAATTAGTACTTCCTATCAAACATGGGATAATATAATTCCGGGATTAAATTCGGAATTATAATCCCTTATCCTTCCTACCAAACAACCCCGATGAGGGTTCACAAAGTACCAGCCCGCACAAGCAAATTATTGATAACATTTGAATCTATCACTTTTCTTCCTTAATGTCTTTTCTGATTAATCATTTTTTCCAAGACACTTGCAATAACTCAAAAAGAGACTTCTAACTAGCTATTGACGAGAGCCACATGCAAATCGTTAAATAAGGGCGTCTTATGTTCAACGGGTTCAACTTTATCCAATAATTACAGAGATAATTTATAAAAAGTCAATAAAACTTCAACAAATACTAAATCTTAGACCCATATAGTCAAAGGTACAACGAGTTCAGTGTTAACAAAAACCATAACAACTGAACTCATCTGAGTTAAAATACTAGATTTTCCTATACGTCACAAAATACTGCACCAATTCATGGGCTCTTCTCTGATGACATGATCCATGACGTAGGGTTGATATGGGTACGACGACGATGACGATTCATACCTAGCATAAGGAGAAGAATTGCAGTAGGTTGAATCATAATAAGGTTGTTCAACCAAGTCTCTTCTTGTGGAATAGTAAGAGCTTGGCTCAGGCAATGCATTGGAATGATGGTAGTCATAAGGTCCTTCTAGTGCCCTGTAGTAGTTATTATTATAGCCATGGCCATAAGATCCATCGTTGCGCTCATATTGATTTCTTGAAGTGAGAGCAGGATGCTTCACTTTCGCCCATACTAATTCTGCATGTTGTCCTGACCTTGACAATGCTCTCAACAATATTCTTGGATCCACTTCACCACAGACTTTTACTATTCCTTCTTGTGCTTCTATTGTCAAAGAATACACTCCTTCAATTCACATAGACGAATCAAAGATCAAGAGTCAGCTGCACGTACATTAATTTACTTTACATATACTAGTAGTATAACTTAACTAGTGACGTAGGTAGAAGTTGTGCATGTGATGTTTGACCTATTATCATAATTTGGCAGGTAAGTACAACTTCAATTTTGGGGGTTGCGAAATTATATGAGGCTTTAGTTCCTATATCAAATTGACATTTTACCTTTTTATTTATTATCCAAATTTATCTATTTTATATAGGAGGACGAGACTTAACTTTATGGGGTAAAGATGTCATTGAACTGCTGAGCATTTGAAATTCAATATTTGTACATATTTAGTAGATATCATATATATACACGAGTTTGATCTCAAAACTATAGATTCCACGAACCCGTAATTTCTATTTTGCATACACCTCTTCTATATATCCACTTTATATATTTCAAAAAATCATATATCATCGGCATATATGTATATACAAATTACAATACTTATAGAATGAGGGGATAAATTATTACCGCGTACAGACTGCAACACTTGCATCATTTTCATCTTGCAGGAATCGCAGTGGACATTAACTTTCAAAATGCAATTCTACAAAAAATAAAAAACAAAAAGCAATTGAAAAGAAATGCAGAAAATTTTGTAAAACCATACAGAGCCCTTGTAAATATATATACAATCGCCACGAAAAAAGAATCGACGTTGCACCTCAAATTGTGGCGTCACGCTTTCAAGTTTTAATCGCCACAAAAAGTTTCGTTTTTTTAGTGCACCTTACCATAGGAGTTCTCGTGCAATTAACTACAAATATACAACTAGTATATGTAAAGTTTCCTCACTTACCGCGTCTGCAAAAGGCTCCATGGAATTTAATTCTTGGTGTCTCTAAACAACTGCAAATATAAAATCGGATAAGTGAGAACAAGATGTATATATTAGTATGTACTGTAGTAGTTTTTAACATGAAAGATCATCAGTCCAATACCATATTGGTGGTAGACCCAAAAATTTGGACCTATGAATTCTAAATTTAAAAAGTGAGTTCTATAGTATACATTTAATTCATGTGTGTATATACCTATATTTTGACTCTGAACAGCTAGATTTTTTTGAACTCGTTAAAGCATTATATCTGCCACTGCTTGATAAGATCATGAATTTCTAATAAAAAAGCATTTTAGCTACCACTTATTCTTGGGGTGCTTACATAAACTTTTCTAGGGGTGCATGCACAACGTTGATTAATTGTGTAAAATGCGTTGATGACGAAATAACTAAACCATTAGAGAACATGGGATGATATGGAGAGAAAACCAACCTCGGAGTATAATGAAACTGTCAATTGGGAAGAAAGGAACAAAGAGAAATAATTATGATGGAAGTGCTAGGGTTTTAATAATGAGATTAAGCAAAGCTATGAGTATTATATAAGATTTAATCCGTGTTTAAAAGGTAAGTGAAGATTTGGTTCTTTGGGAGATCATCTCAGAATAGAAAGTTCATTAATGCGAAGCTTAAAAGAAGAAATCAAATATATTACTGTAGTATACTAAGTATTTATTTATCATGCTACTTAAAAACTTTACACAGTTGATGTATATGGAGTAGTTAAAACTCATTAAATTATACTATCTAGAGATATTGGGCTCCCCTCCATTACACCTTCTCTCCATTTCCTCAAGTGCATGTTTAGATGATTGACACTTGTTTTTTTCAAAATATAAAGGATGAGATTAAAATTAACTTAACTAATATTCTAACTATAGTTTTTGTTCAGAAAAAATACGCTTTAGTAGCCTATGTTTCAATAAATGGAAATAAAGTACTAACATATTCACTTCTTGGAGGGAGAGGCAACAAAGGTAGCAAATATACTGTAGCTTACATAAGGTAAACATCTTTCCATATGGCTTGATAGTGCAAATATCGTTTTAAATTCTCTCATACTTAGAACATTAGTTAATAAATGTCATGCCTAGACTTTCAAGTAACAAGCATGGAAAAGCTATGACGATGGGAGCCATACATTGTTCAACCGCACTAAAGACTTATGAATATTTAAAGGGATTTCCACATAAATAGCCCACAATATTTCATATTAACAAGTCATTTAGCACTAACATAATATAGCCACAATATTTATATTTAAAATTTAATTTATAATTAAAATATCAAATATAATAGATTAATATTTTGTATATATATCTTCTATACACATACATATTTGTCCTATATTTTTTAAATATTTATATCATCAAATTATATTTAATAAATATGCTAGGAAAAGAAAGAAATGACAAAATATGGTTACAAAAAGTGGACAAGGGTTGAAAATGGCTATGTGGGTTAAAAAACTCATATTTTTAAATAAGCAATTCTTTTACTACCACAGGAAAAATTACCTGTGAAAATATATCTACTTATTAACCATATTTCAAAAGAATTTGGCTCACCCCTTTTTCTTTGGAACTTTTCTTAAAAAATGCAATCCACCGAAGCAGTTTACACCCAGGCAGACATAATTTCAGTTTACACCCGCATAACCAATATTACAGAGCTCGAGTTGAAAATAATGAATTCACCTACATATGACATATTATGTGACAGAAAAGATACGTATAGATGACTCGGATTGAGTGATTTATGGGCTCACATACTTACCAACTCGATGTTTAGTTATGAAGAATTTCAACTTATCAAAGAACAAAAGTAAAGAAGGCTATGCCAAGACAAGTAGGAGAAGTTTTGCATTCCTTTCCCCAGGCCATTATAATGAATGTACTCAATTTCTCTTTGTGATCCTATGTAGTTGCAACTCCAAAAAGATGCTCCTATATACGCAGAGCTGAATATGTTTGCTTGATGGTCTCATGTCATGATTGCTTTTAGAGCGTCTTTGATATATCGATATTTGAATGGGAAACCCAACTCCTTGGCCCTTGTTGGAACCACCTTCTGCCCATCCAACACCTGAAATACACATTTCAAAATACACATTTCAGTTACTCTTAACAAGAAAGATCCTTGTGTACTCTGAAAGACCGGTCACAATTATTATATTCATATTAAGAGCAGTGAACATTCAGATAATTAGGTAAAAGAACTGTGGTTACAAATATCTTACCACTGATGCACCCTCTCCAAGGACAGCTTTTAGTGCAAAATCTGGCACTGGTAGCCATGAAGGCCTCCCTAAAACAGATCCCAGGTGTTCGCACATCTCTGCCAGCCTTACTGGATTTGGTGCAGTTCCATTAATCACCCCTGCCATTGGCCAACCATAGTTAGTTGAGTCGGCTATGTGAATTCTCGTATCCGTTCTTTGTAATTCAGTATTAAGAGGATTCATCATGGTTAGATTATCTTTAGGCTAGCAGTCATTCGAAAAATACAATATAGAGAAGTACTACAGCAGGAAACAACTAAGAACTCAAGAGTTTCACAAAGGGCAAATGATTGAAATGCAAATTATAGTTGTCAAGCATTTACCTTTGTAAGATGGATTGCGTAAAGCTTCATATATTAGATCCACAAGGTCGTCCAGATGAATCCATGAAAACCTGTGTAGAGCCAGCAGAAGTGTATAAATCAAGAAGGGAAATTTAGGACTAATTCAAACATTCCTGCAGACTTTCATAGATAACATATGTCCGATCAACATTAATGGAAAATACTTATAATAAAAACAAATTAATGGCAGTACCATTGCTTTCCAGAGCCTAGAGGTCCCCCCGCGAACATCATGAAGATAGGGATCATTTTAGCTGCAGACACCAAGACAATGAAAATATAAAAGATTTGAAATGATACTAAAGCATATAAAGATTACAGATATGCTTTTTTCTGTCACAGGTAGCTGAGGGTGGGCAATGCTCTATCCCAAAACTTCAAAAACCTTGTCAATGCTCTTCCCAAAAGCTAATAACGATTACCAAACTTGCATATGCCCCACCACCTCAAATAAAAATCAAGGGGAATGTTGTAAAAAGAGGTTTCACACACTAAACATCATAATCTAAATGAGCCGGCCACATAGCTATATGTAGTACCTTGGTTTTATCAATTTGCAAAGAATTCTGGTAAACTACTGAAGGTAAAAAGTTAGGAGATGTGGTAGGTGCATTGAAATGATGTTTTTTATGATATAAGAGAGTCGTCGGATTCCAAAGATTAACAGGAATTGCGATCAAATTTAACCTAGTTCATTCACATGTTTTGTGGTGTGGTCCGCTCCAACAATAATGAATGTTTGCTTCCATGTCCAAAACCGAGCTAGTGTTTGTTCACATTCACATGCATTGTTACCTTTGATTGCTACTAACTAGACTGCGCTGCCATACGTGGGAACCTTTTATGTAAAGAGGAACAAAACTTTCATGAGACTTGTCTACAACTACAATTATAATGGTCCAGAAGCAACAATGTGGAAATGGGATATAAATAGGAAAGCAAACCTAAGTTATGAAAAACAATAAACGAGAAAGCATACCTAAAGCACCGCCATCTTTTCCAAGGACAACACCTATGCGAATTAGAGCAAGCCTGACATCTTTATTGACTTTGAGAGCGGCTCCCTCCCATTCTCTACAAACCTGAAATAGATCTTGATGTCTGAAATTAGTTTCTAAATAGAACATGAAAACTAAAAAGAAATAACATACTCTATATGTATGGCAACTGTTAACCCTAGCATGTGTACCTCAGCCAGGTAATCATTCCCAGAAGGACTTTGCTCATCAAACACTTGATTCTCACTGGTTCCTGAGCAAGGAAACAGTGAAATTATCACGGAGATGGCATGCACATATTAAGATGCTGTGAGCACACTAGCATTCTTCCAAGTCCTTTAAGAGCCAATAACATAACACAACAATATATGAACAGCATAACAGGGTGATACGTCAATTTGGTCTCCGTACCGTAATAACCAACTGCTGTTGCACTTATTAAAACTTTGGGACGGCTATCATCCTGTGAATTATTGATTAAGTCTACAACCTACAGGATCAACAGAGATTTCTCAGATTCCTGTCCATATCATCTGTTGTTACAGATAAATCCTTAAAAAGTTTAACCTCTTTCACTATGCTATTTCATATGAAACTAACAGAGAAGAAGTAACCTTGGAGGTAGCTCTAATCCTGCTTTGCTTGATCTCTTTCTTGATCTGCAGCATTACATTGAAAAGTTAATATATGCATCTCAGTGCAGGATGGAACATATAATACAAAAAGGTCAAAATCTTAAACATCCAAGTGAAAATTTAAAACAGCAATGCATCTATACATAGGGGTAAATAGGTCTTTCTGCTGCCTCTTGAAAAAGGAAAACCGAAAGAATTGGAGAGACAGATAAAAAACAAAGCCGTCGAATGATCCTAATACCTCGGGGGACCATCTAGTACTAATGGGCAATCCAGCCAAATTTACAACAGCTGTTGAACCTTCAATGCAGTTTCTCCATTCCGGCTCCTCAGCAATTACAATTCCTGGAAAATCTTTAACTGCACATTTCAACAAGAATGTGAAGAGGTGAAATGTCAATAATTGGAAACACAATCAGTAAAAACATAATAGAGATACAGTTTCAACATCTGCTGAGTATATTGGTTCCTTCATAAAATAAAAGAAGGTAGTAGGAGGAGAAGAGTAGCGAAAACGCCTAACGCCTAACGCCTTTAAGAATAAACCGTCAAAATCAGGCGAGATCGTGACATCTCTCCAGGATGGAATGATTCTACTTATAAAACTTTCTCAGCTTTGTAACATGATCCTAGAAAGAAAGAGTGTAATGCTAAAGTACAGTGGGTGAATCAAAACAATCATTACCTTCTTACCCGGAAATATTGATTGTGCATTGGATCTTGACCTTGTCAACACTCGAATTTGATGCTTATCTGAATTTACGAAAACAAGTAAGGACCAGTTAAGTTTAATTAACAACCAGCATATTCTACAATAGCAGTTATGCGAGACATCCTTGGGAAAATTCACATATTATTGTACATTGAAATTCAGAACAACTGCATGTCTGACAATGTCTTAAATACAAGTCTTAATTCAGGATGAACCCGAGAATCAAAACGTTGACAAAGATTGTTTATCAGCTTCAGTTATTCTTCAGACACACTTAAATCAGTTTATCAACAAATTAATGGACATGACTAGACTTGTGAGCCTGCAAACAGTAGTGCAAGTCTAATAGAAATGAACACGCCTTTCTACTCAAAACATTCTCACTCTGTATTGAGTGCAGGCTCACGATCAAGTTCTAAACTCATGCTCAAAAACTATACAAATTGGACAGAAATGTGGAAGGACCTATAACGAAGGAAGCACGAGTGCACATCCACATCCTACGGCTTGAGGAATATACATAATTGAAAAAAAATAGTTATAAATACTCCCTCTATTTCAATTTGTTGGCTACTTTCTTGTTTCATTTTTTCCTAAAAAGACTGGTACATATCTACATATGTAAACTAGTCAATTTTATGATCTCATTTTGTAGTTGACATGACTTATTGTAGGTCCAACTTGATACAGAAGCAAATAGTTTCGTATTGATTGGTACTTAGGGCCTATGCATATTGGACTAGGGAGTATATATTTATACTAAGTCCAAATCCATTGTCACAAAGAAGTGTAGCAGGTTACCTGCATGCAATCTTTGCACCAGTCTTTTCCCAACAAATCCAGTAGCTCCAGTAATTGATACAACCATCTTATTTTCCTGAACCAAAGAAGACTAATGTCATCTCCTAGCCTAAGCACTGCAACTTAAGTACTAACTAGGTAGATAATTTGACAGCAGAAATCTTCAGAAGTACCAAAAAAATGTCAACTTTATAAATTATAATGCATTGTGCAAAAATTCCAATTTCAGCTTTCACAGGCCCAACAACAACATACCCAAGTAGGGTGTAGGGAGGATGACATGTACGCAGACCAAGAAAGATAGAGAGGCCGTTTCCGATAGACTGCTTGAAAAGATTAAAATTTGGAGTAATGTAGACTGAACAATAAATACCTTCTGAGCTGAAGCAGACTCAATGTTTCCATTCACACACCAAACTCTGAATCTTTTAGACCCACCTACCTGTTCTCAATGAAAAAAATAAATAAATAGATGAATGATTATGCTTGTGTTTGTGCTACTACAAATTTTGTTATATTAAAATGAGAAAGGTGGGGGATGCATACAAAGAGAGTTTGTGGGACTTGAAAGTTAGAGGAAATGGAATTTGTCCATGCAAATGTAGTAGTTGCAGTTGGTAGTCTATATAGCTCCATTGCCATCACTTTTCAACTAACTGTTAGTCCCAATTTTGGGTATGAGGAAAAACGAATTCTTGATTTTTGCTAGCCTTATTGGTTTACCCTTTTGAAAATTGCAAATCTTGGTAGAGGATGTTGATCGTGTTCAAATTAGAGCCACAGCAAAAGGGTAGTTCTTACACGTCCACATCCATCACTCATTGTATTTGTTAATATTCTCTTATCTTCAAACATAGTTATTAAAATCTTTTCCCTAGGTAATAGGTAGATGGGTTAAAAAAGTGAGTTGAGTTTGATTTTCTTTTTAAAAAAAGAAAAGAAAATAACAAGTTGTGTATTTTGTATGAAGTTGAAATTTTTATATGACAAAAAATGTAGGTTTGTATTTTCCGTTATATAAAGGTAAAGTTCAGGGATATTATTGATACAAATTATAGTTCACCCCATGTTACTGCAGCAAGTTTAAAGCACTAGCATAGATTAGAAGGGTCTGTGACTCAGTAAGATGCTTGTTAACAAAGAAAAGCAAATATGATACAATGGGATAACGACAAAAGTTTCTTACTAAGCAAAATCTAACAGAGGACACAGTTGAGCAATGTCAATATTTAAGGAGTAAATTTGGACATTTTTTCTAGAAAGAAATGACAGGAGCTGCAAACCGCCAATTTGTTAAGTAACTACAGGTTTGCCGAAAATCTAGATATGATTGCTGATCACAGTTTGTTAAATGTAGTGTGGTAATGTATCTTATGTTAAGAACGGGCTGCAGATTGTACTTTGTAGTAGCCTTTGGACGGGAAAAATGGGAGAAAAGTAAAGGGGGCGAAATATCTAATGGTTACAAGGACACAATCAAGAAATTTTGGGCCCTCCCACTCAAGTGTGAGTGAAGCAACAATAGTACTAATACACTAATATCACCTACTGTTTCCTACAACACTTCCAGAAGCAGCTCACAATAGAGATGCCATACTGTTCTTCCAGCCTAAGGACCTCCTTAACATGCGTGGATGAGGTGTTATGCTTAGCCCAAACATCTCCTTGAGAGCCGGAGCCTCCTCAGAGAACTTAATCAGCTTTGCAACAATGGCAGCACTCTCCATCACGTGATTCATATCTATGTCACTCCACAGACGATGAACCAGCTGGTGTCTCCTCCTTTTGGAACTCAACTCTATGCCCCATTTTTGGTAGATCTCATTTCTCTCATCTCCTGGGAACCTTTTGTATATGAGCCTGCTTAGCATGGCCCTCTCACGACGAAGAGCTTTGAGGCTGTTAATTGGAGAAAAAGATCATTTGATTCATGTTAGTAGATGATGCAGAGATGCTAGTCAAACTTGTAAGCTACTAATCTACCAGCCTAATTGGTTCATACACATTAAAGTGGTATCAACAATTAAAGCTCTGATTTAATGTTACATGAATACATGAGGGGCGATACATATACCTTAACGCAAGACTGACTGTCTGACCGCCTTGCATGGCTGAACTTCCCTTCGAAAATGTTTCCTCGAGGAATGAAAGCCTTCTTACCTCTACCTCCATGTAAATAGAATCCAAAGGGTCACCTTTAAACAGCAGGAAGAAATATGTCCTGTGGATCAATGAAATATGGCAAGTCTGCCAAAGTTCAATAATTCTTTTTTGCAGCCTCCCGAATTCCAGAGGCCAATCTGAAGGAACTTCCAATGAGCCTTGCATAGGATCCAATCCGACATTTTTTATATTCCTTTTTGCCTTCCCAGCCTGCTGAACAGTACAGATATCAGGATGCATCTAATGAGGACAAAGTTCTGCAAAAAGATCAGTTTCTTCCAAGTGATTGAACTCCAGTCTATGCTCTCGTTTATTCAAATTGAGTTTCTCCAGTAAAGAAATTATAGAGAGCGAAAACATTCTAATGGTTTGACAAAAGGGGAAGGCATGGCACATGCAAATTTAAACTTCAACGCTTGCTAAAATAAAATTGCCAGAAACAGAAAGCAAACTAACAAGACAGTCTACTTTTTTATCTTTGTATGTACTGTGCTAACTGAATAAATATTATCTGTCACTACTGGCAATAACCACAAACATGGAAGAGTAGGAAGTGGCCAAGCAAGCATAATCTGCCATTAAATTGACCCAAATAATATGGCACGCACAAACCAAGTTCCGCAAAATCTAACTGTAAAGAAATGCAACCATAACTAACTGGAAGAAAGCAAGCTTAGGTAGGAAGGAAGATAGTTCATATACCTGATTATGCAGTTGATTATCATATTCAAGCTTAGCCATCTCCTTTAGACCTGCCACAAAAGTGCCTACGCTTGGGATATCCTCATCTCCAGGGGTATTGCTTCCACGTTTAAGTTCATTCATGGAAGCACTATAATTGGAGGACTGTGAATTGTTTCTCGACAATTTAGGTGTGTTTTCACCATAAATCAATGGATAAAGTTTCCAGTGCTTCCTTTGGAAGCCTTCGGGTCTTCCTGGAAAATCTCTCTCTTGCTCATCAGGAGGGGTAGTCTCTCTTTGTTCTACTGTCTCAGATTCTAGTGAAAGTGACCTAATCATTACATTAGCTCTAGAGCTCCTGCTTCTGGTTAATTTCCCGTTGCTAGAGCCTGATATACTTGTTGCAAGGGCACATGGAGATGAATCGCGAGGGTGAAGTCTGACAAGAGAATCAGTACTTTTCTGCATGTCTTGCATTTTCTGCCCAAAATCCCCCGGACAGGAGCAATTTCTACTGCTGCTCGCTTGTTCATCGGAGGTTGGTGATAGCTCCAAATGGTCAACATGTCTGTTGCTGGAAGGAGGAGATGTTCTTTCTTCATTTTCATTGTTTGATAAGCTAAAGGATTCAGAGGTTCTATTTCCACCAGACTCATCCACCACAATACATCGAACTTCCCTGCAAAGGTCATCAGAATCTTCTCCAGTAACAAAAGTGAAACTCTTGCTCCTCTGATGTTGAGCAGGTACACCATAGAATGTAGCATCACTTTCATTGTTATAGGACTCAGCTTCAGCTATTGGGCCAGATACTGAGCATTCGTCTTTAAGCATGTTTCCTTCTAGTGATTTAGAAGGTAGATTTGATGCACCCTGAAAAAGTTGAGAAATAAGCAACAGATGGACAGATGCAATCTAATTCAATTATAAGACACAATACAAACCCTTTCGCTGGGATTTTTATCATTTTCAATCACCCGCATCAAATCCAAAACCCGCAATTGAGCAAGATTACGTTGCTTAGTTAGATCCCTCACTTCATTCAGTAACTGCAGATGGAACAACATAAACCATGTGAGCATTCTACAATCAAAACTGTACCAGATCCAATTGAGCTTCACTTGATAGATGGTGATAAGTATCCAGTAATTTGCGATAAGTAACTGCCAAAGGGACCAACTTTCCTCCAGATTGGACAGTAAATATCTGCAGTTTTGATACTTCAGTTTACGTAACCATTTGCATCTCTAGCTAAAACATTAAATAAGGATGATTTAATTTGAGCGTATGTAAAGTATCGACATAAAGAGAAGAAGATGAACAACTCAGAATGAATGGCAAAGCTAACAAGTTAACAACCGGTAGAATTTTAGACGACGTTTTGACGTACTCCTGTGGTTCCTTGTCCCAATTTAAATGATACTCTTTCTATTTGGGACGTCAAAATTTATGTTTGACATTCTCTTTGTATAATTAAGTCACAATTTTCGAGAATTTGAATTAATCATCTTTCATAAAAATCAAATTCATTAAACTACTCAAATTTGAAATATCCTTTGATGTTTTCTCTTTTGAACTAACTTTTCAATCATTATTTAATATTTTATTTGACCATCACTGGTAGAATATAAATATCAAATTGACACGTGAACTTCAAGTCAAGTACTGTCATATCAACTGATATATAGGGAGTACTTTTTTATTAACTCGAGAAGTGATTTTAGCCTTTGTCAAGAGCATGAGATATGCAGAGAAGCATTTTATAAAAAGCATTGGGATATGCAGAAAACAAAAATGCTGTTAGAGATATCGTCCAACTGTTGTTGGTTGCCTATTCACAATCTATGGATCTACATCTACTAACCAATTTCGATCAAATACAAGCACAAAAGAACAAGACCAGCGCACCTTTTCAATCTGCTGATCTTTCTTCTTCAGCAATGCCACATGATCACAAGAAGTTATCGGAGTTCTTAGTTCACTTTCTAATCTAGCCAACTCTTTCTGTAAATGCTTCACCAAGGCCTTGTCGGACATGACTACATTGACTTTCGCTTTAGTGGTCACTTCCTTGGCGCAGCTAGCAAATAAAAGAGTGTTTCGAGATTGTTCAACATGACTTCGTGCAGGGCTCAGGGTACAGATAATAGCAGTTCTGGCATTGCCTCCTAAGGCAGGTTGAAGAATGCGCGTTAGCTTAGAATCCCTGTAGTTCACATGGCCTTGTCTTCCCTTGCTGCAATTTATTAACATAGATACACAACACGATGCTTCAATACTAGCGAAGCAGAAAACAAACCATGAATCAAATGCACATAGACTGCATCTATAAAGGCAATAGAGAATGAGAGAAGAAATGGCTCATCCATAATTTCAATCAATTCGTCGACGTACACTAATATTTACACAACACAAAGTAATTCTAAGATATTGGTGGCATAAAAAGCTTAACATTACTAGTCTGAGGAATATCCAAAGGTAAGATCCCCAACTTGAAGTTTGGAGTTATGACCACAGAAGTCAAATACACAGTAAAGATCATTTATATATAGTTTCATCAACTAATAACAGTGCAGCCGCGCAGATCAGGAATGTGATTTCAGAAAGAAGCGGTCACCTTAGCTTGCGAATGACAGTTCCTAGGGTCAATAAACTACGATTAATATGACAGCCTTCTTTCAGTCTTTGCCCAACTGACAGCGCCTGAGACGCACGTTCACTTCCAGCTAGATCAACAAAATTCTGCATTTAAGGATCGTAAATATTCCATCTGCAGGTCATGTATGTTCATGCCCAAATAAAATTCTAACGGTAACTATTGATAATTACCACACTCGCAGAAAGAGTTGTTTTGTTGTCCTTCCCGATAAACTCACGAGCTGAACTTTCAATTGTCTGAAGAAAGCAAAACCAAAGGATTCCAGCTCACAAGTCTTTCCTCCAGGATAATGTATCACAGTTCACAGGAAAATATTCAAGACATAAGGTTGGGAAAGGGGGTATACCAATCTAAGAATTTGATGAGACCTGGAACTAGCTTTGTTAAGATAAGTCTCCCCGATTTGTCTTTGAGCTGCAAAGGGCCATAAAACTTGTGATACACGGAGAAATGACTTTGGTACTGCTTACTAGACATTGATAGGATCTGAAAGAGATGGGGCAATACACCTACTTTCGCAGATGGATAAAAGCTCTTTGAGGTGATCCCAGTCCCTTAAAATTTCTTCAGTGAGTTTCTCAACAATGGTCCCTTTCTGCAGAATTCGAAATTATTAGAAAGTATTACCTTCTGTGAGTTTCTCAGTAACAGTCCTTTCTGCAGAACCCGACATTATTAGAAATTATTGAGTGCTTACAGGCTGCAAACTCAGATACAGAAACCCACCTCAGGATCATCAAGCATTCTTAGTGGGGCATTGTCTGAACTGAGGAGATCTCTAACAACTTCATTGTAGATCTCTATGGCAGAAAATTTCAAAACAAAAGCTCTTTCTTCATGCTGGAGAAGAAAAGGAAATATTACTTTTGTTAAAACTGAAGGAACAAGCAAATAAAGAGATGCAATCTCCTATTTACAGTTTAACATAACCACAAAGCAAATATAATGCCATGTAATAGAGAGATGCAACTCATGAACTTTGATCATAGTTGGCATTTAATTTATCCTTTACATCGGTTCAAATGGACTTACCTTTTTCATGTAGTCGTATATATCTGCCACTGTATACTCAGTAATTCCATTCATGGTGTACGTCTTTCCGCTGCTTGTTTGTCCATACGCAAAGATAGTTGCTGGATTAATATATTCAGATATTGGTAACGGATGAGACTCGTTTCAGCTTATTAAGGAGATAACAATAAGAATATGAGGGCATAAAAACAGAACACTTACAGTTAATTCCCTTGACGACAGAAAGGGCAATGTCCTGTGCTCCTCCCTCATAAACTTCCCTTGTTGAACAGTCACCCCTAAATACTTTGTCTATTTTCACGAGAAAAAAAATAAGATAAGAGGAAAAATAATGCATATTACATCGGAAAATCACTTTTAAATGGTACTGGAGCTACCAAAAATATCTGCAACTAGAGAATGGTTCCCCAGACTAGAAATGCCAAACTCAGGAAGTGATTCATGACACAATGGGTAAGTTCAATAATCACATTCTACATTGTCAATGAAGAAGATCAAGTCTAATTTCAAAGGCTTGAAATGAGGAGTTTTCTTACCAAAATTATAAGCAGTTGGAAATCCAGACCGCTCCTGGAGACTGTTCCTATAGAAAATTGTGGTTTCATTGATACACTCCCAATCAGAAACTTCATTCCTTGAAATTTCCTTTTCATTCAAAGGCCTCAACCTCACCAAAACCAGAATCTTCTCTTCGCCATTCAGTGCCGTCCCTTGCATTTTATCCATGTTCATCAACTCTTCACAACCAATAGCCCCCATGTCTACTTTTTTCAGTTCCTCTCGTTCTAACAACCCATTATCACACCAATAACAACAAATTCATGAATCAGGGAAACACTCAGGAAATGCAGAACATGTCCAGCTCTCATGTCTCATATTGCTGCCAACAGGAAAGGAATGTTAGTTAGCATGCTGGGATATTTCATCAACTTTACTAATATATTATTAAGCCCCAAAAGATCTATACATGGAAAGTACTAAGCAACTATTACATTTACAAAGGGAGGAATAAAAAGGTGGTGGATGCACCTCATACATACATATTTCAAATAATTTGTTTAAATTTTCTATTTATGTATAGACAAATAGAGTCCGACCTACACTCACTGCTTATATGTTGGATCCCCGCTTAGGTTATTTGTAACTGAGCACTGTGCAAAAACTTTAGTGTCAAGTTTTTCAAGTTAAACGTAAATAACATGAAACTCATCCACAAGACATGGTAACTTTGCTTGATGGGGACCAATATTGGGATTTGGACAAAAAAAAAAAAAAATGCTTACAGACCAAGTAAGAGCATCATTATATGGGGTTCCACAGTGCCTATGAAGCTTGGAAAGTTTCAGATATTGGTGGACCCGAACAAGTCAACAACAATATATCTAGTATAATCCCACAAATGGGGTCTCGGAAGGGCGAGATGTACAGAGACATTACCCCACCAAAATGGAGAGGCTGTTCCGATAGACCATCGGCTAGAGAAATTCGGACAAGGCAACAATACAAAAATATATACTATCAAACATTTACGAGGAGTAATATACAAAGAGAGTTATTAAATCCTCGTAAAAAAGAAGAAAAGGAGAATATAAATAAAAACACATGTGATGTTAACCACAAAATTAATAAATCCTTGTAAAATAAACATACAAAAATTTTAATATTGCAAAAGTGAGGAAACCACAAACTTCATTTTCAATAGTAACATTCAACAACAACAAAGACAACTACGCCTCAACTCTAAACGACTCACATGTGGTGAAGAATCTGATCTATGTGGCCAACTTCATTCTAAACCTCAATAATTTTATATTTTCATATTACTTAGTACTTTTTTTTTGTAAGTCACACATAAATATTTTAATCAAAGTACAAAAAATTACTAACATTCCCCGCATAATGTATCTGTGCTAACATGTTCTGTTTCAGCTAAATGTGTATAAAAGATTGTAGGTTTTCAATTTGTTTAAATATATCGTTTGTTTAAGTAAAAATAAAAATCAGCTGAGATAATAAAGCATGAATGTGAAGCTTCTAGAATACTGAAGCTTGTTCATTATGAAGCATTACGAGCACCGAAAAAAATATTAGACTGAACAGTCAATCGGCGAAACTTCACCACAATTTTGAACTTATCAAGAGAAAAACACATAGAATTCTTCTTATTGTTAATAATATAACTAAATGAATAAAGTGTACTCTTGATTCAAGCCGTAAAAGTGTACTAAATGAATAAATGAATAATATAACTAAATGAATAAACTGTAAAAGTTGTGACCTTAAGGTCACGAGTTCAAGCCGTGAAAATAGCATTGAGCCGGCTATGTAAATACCGGATACTTTGTGCATCATTTTTAAAAGTGCACTCTCTCTAAATTCAACACGGATAAGCGTACACACAGATACTTAAAAACAAAATACATAATCTGTTCAACTGTAAATTTGAAATACATTGAACGCGTCACATGTTAACATAAAAACGAAACGAACAAAACAGAATGTAGCAAAAGAAACTATGCAAAAACTAAGTAAGAGATTGAATAGTAAATTAGCTGAACTTTACCTCAATTATTCAAATTCAAGTACACAGAAATTCTCTGAAATTGTCACACACTTTTTCTCTCTCACACACACACACACAGTGCACAACTTATGTGTGAACTGCATTGAAGTGAAGTGGAGCAGTTAATATTTGGATTTTATCGGAGCTCAACGTCTTTTTTACGTGTGTGACGAGGTACGTATTATGTTAAAATGACGAAATTATCCTTGCTTTAATTTAAAAAGTAGTTCGACGTGGCCCAGAAATATCGGTCTAGACATTCCATGCTTTTTTAAGTAGTCGATGAATTGTGACTTTTTTGACAGTTTGAAAATTGGACTAGGGGCCACTTGTGATCTTTTTATTTGTTTCTTTTGAAAATCAGAACTAGTAATAAATAAACTGCTCAACTGTTTATTTTATATGATTATAGATTCATCGTTGAGTAAAAGCTGCGATTTATTATTCTTTTCAATGGAGTATATGTTTTGTATAGAAGAAAAGCTGCAATGATTCACATGTTTAATTATGACTTTTAAGATGCTCGCTAGTGGCTTTGGGTCATTATTCATGTAAAGTAATTTTTTCATTTTTCATAAACAAAATGTACAAAGAAAATTTGCTTAGTCTTTTGGCAACACTCATTCGCTTTCAATTTGCTTCAGTTTCAAATGCTATTACTAATTCTTTTCTCAATCATGGCTACTTATTAGTAATCAAACTAGCCTTCTTTTTCATAGTGAATTGTAGGCCCCACTAAGAAAGATTAAAGGCCTTTATCTTCTTTTCCTTTTCCACCTCATAATCATTCTTATTAACAATGCCAACTTCTTTTGAAATGTCAAACGGCGCTTTAAAGTTAAAAGAAAAAGAAATTATAACTTGGTGAAGTCTGCTATGCTCGCTGTACCTAGTGAGGATGATTAACATGGAATGGAATTACCACCTAGTAAACTGAATTTTGCAAGTACATGAAAGAAAAAAATGAATATTTCCGTTGCCCGGACTTGAACCCGGGTCTCTCGGGTGAGAGCCGAGTATCCTAACCACCTAGACTACAACGGAATTTGTGTTAACAAGCAATACAAGTTTTAATAAATACTGCATCCCAGCATAACTAGAAACCATATTATAGTCGAGCTAAAACAACTGAGGTGTACAACACGACTTAATGATTATAGCTTTAGTATTCGCATTGCTTGCACAAATAAAGACTATCATGGTCAAAATCATGTAGTTTGACTTCTAAAACTATTATCGAGTATATAAGTGGAGAGTCGATGAGTATAGGCATGATTTTACAAAACTTCATGATTTATACTTGACTGCTTGAAAAAATAATTATTCCAATGCATATATTTTGGGTGAGAACAGTATTTGGCATCAAATAGTTTTTTCTAAAAATCTTATGGACTGCTTGATTTGTTAACTAAAGTTCACATTCCTAATACTCTTGAAAAATAGCAAGCTCACCACAGCAATTTCACCAATTGGTTGCCATGCCGCATATTCCCAGCACAATAGACTGTTTCTAGTACATTTGTACTGCTAATCTGAAATGACATGCAGATATGCACTCAGAATTTATGTAATTTTGACCAAAAATTCAAATCTCTATCAGAGATCACAAACAGCACAAATACCACAAAAATCTGTATAACGATCCATCTGGTTATCAGCTGGCATCAGAACCACCAAATAAAAAGCATACACCTCAATACAATTCATATTCAAAGAAAAAGTACTTGAAAAGCATAAGAACAGTCTACGCAAGCTGTGATACCTTGTTCCAGAATCCAAATTATTCTAAACTAATGACGAACTCACTTCAAACTAAATGCAGTCTCATCACTTGGGCTCTCAGCCTATCAATATGGCAGGTCTTTCATCTGTTAATACCTCCTAGGAAAACGGTCCATGAACCTTCCGGAGGGGCACTCAAATGCTTGGTGTCCTCTTCCCCCACAGTTGTGACAAATTATCAGGGCCATGCAATCGCGACTCATATGGCCTACCTGCTGACATGTCCGACAAACAATGTCCCGGAATCCGTCCCGGAATCCTCCAATGTCCCGGAACCCTCCAGGACCTCCTCCACCGCCAAACGCACGAGCTCCAGCACGTCTCTCTTCAATAAGACCGCCCTTGGGGCAATCCCTGGCCATATGACCAGATATATTACATAAATTGCAAACAGGATCATTTTGACAATCACGTGCAAGGTGACCAGTCTTCCTACAATTTTTGCACGCCTTCTCATTTGTGCAGTCAGCTGCAAAATGCCCTTGCTTGAAGCAGTTATTGCACAGCTTCAGGTCCCCAGGTGGAGGTGGAGGAGCTGTGCATTCTCTCGCACGGTGTCCTGCCTTTCCACAGGTGTGGCAAATTCCTTCATTAGGACAATTTCCAGCCATGTGGCCTGGTTCTCGGCAATTCCAGCAAAGAGATTTTGTGGAGCACTCGGATGCAATATGCCTGTTACATTTTCGAAGTGAGCAAGAATAACATGTTATCAGATACCAATTGTTTAACAAAAAAACTAGCCCAGTTTTCATGCCCACAGGCATGGTGAGAAAGACGCACGCAAGAAGTATCCAGACGAACAAACAAACCCCCAAGAAAGAGGGTAGGATAAGTGCCATTCAGTCAAGTGAATTGTAAAAACTAAAAGTATAAAGCATATAGATCATTTAGGCTTTCGTGTGCGTGTACATGCCCCTAACATGTGGCTAGTGTTGATTCAAGAGTAAATTTTGCAATAACACAAAAAAGAAATAATTTAAGCATTTCATATTTATACACAGCAAGTATACAAGTATAGTGATATTTTTAAGAATTTAGCATGTTATTTTGCTGAATTTTCGTTTGGGTACTCATTTAAGCTAAAGTACTAAAACTGACATAATTAATCTAATTTGAGAATGTCACGACTTAACAGTGTTTTTCCCTCATTCTCAAAAAGGCATGCCCACCTCTGTGCAGCAGGGCATCGTTTAGTTAGGCTGTGAGCGTACTATAGTAAGCTCCCACACCCTATCTCCCCCCACAACCACCCCCCCAAAGAAAAAGGCTGTACTGTGAAGATTTGAAAAGTTCCGAACGGCTCCAAAGATTTATTCTTGCATTCACAAGGCTGAAGAATTCAACCATTTTTCTTAGTTTTCATTTTTGATAGTATCTGCCTCCTGGATCAATTATCAAGTTCCTAACTGTTGTATAAGGGGAGAGAATATTGCCCAAAAAAAAAAAATTGTAGAAGAGAGTGACATTGGCAGCTCCTAATTCCTATGCTTCATGTATAACTTTTCTTTGACAAGTTCTATGCTTCATGTATAATCCAACAGGTTAACCAAGAATGTACTGTTAATTAATTTAAGAGTTACGCTGAGGTTTTCAAAGTTTGGGGGATCGGAGAAGAAACTCGTAAGTGGTTTATTGGCACAAAACAGTTGTAGATACTTACCCAGGAAGTCCGCAATTGTGACATATTGCCACATTAGAGCATTCCCTAGCAAAATGACCAGGCTGTTTGCAATTCTTGCACAGATTGTTCGGGCTGTAAACAGGATAATCAATTAGTTGGAAAGTTTAGAAAAAAATAAAAAAAGGTAAAGCCCACATCAATCTTCCCTAAGAAGAGCAAAACAATGAAAAACTGTCCCCCCCCCCCGGGGGGGGGGGGGGGGGGGACACTCCATGAAATGGTCTTGTTCTTGTTATGACATTTTTCATTCTACTCTTGAACTCATTAGGGACAAGTGGAAGTAGAAAACAATGTGAAAAACAATGCCAAATACATTCGTCAACTTAGCTTAGCCTCTGACTGCACAAGATCTATAACTCTGCTAGTAAGAAGGAATAGTGATTTTGGTTTAAATTAGTTTACCCTCTGACTTCAGAAGAGTCTATGACTCTAGTAAGAAAAGAAGGGAATAGTGTGACTACCACACAATGCTAGGAGAGTTCCCTTCTGATGAAAGGCTGGTAGAAAAATAAATCACCTCACTTCAGCAAAACAATTTGAAATATTAAATCTATGCAGCAATAGTACAAGAAGTCCACAACATGAAGACAGGAAATTTTGTGATTATAGTGAAGGCTCGCAAGTAGTCACACTATTCCCTTCTTTTCTTACTAGAGTCATAGAAATTTTGCGATTATAGTGAAGGCTCGCAAGTAGACTGCACAATAAGCATATATGGGGACCACATCAGACACCCGTTACCTAGTCAAAGACTATTTTGACAACTAGTGCGTCCATAAAATCACAAACCTTACAGAGCACTGTTATCAATTAAGAGAGACTGGTTGTGACAACTTCACAACTGAGCATCGGTTTAATGGAAGATGTAATATTAGGGTGGAAATATCTGCTTCGAAGTTCGAATTGTCATTCTCAGCTTAGTTCACTTAATAGTCTTAAACTGCAAAACAGCTCTAGTTTAGTAGTGACCACAGAGATAGATCTTGAAACCAAGTAGTAGGTACAATTCAACCTATCCACACATTCATATCAAAGAAAGCAAGAAGCATCCTCCAGCTCCATGTCTAACAGACACGACTCCCTTAGTTCCAGCCAACAGTAGTTGCTCAGGAATGAGAATAGTTAAGCAACATACAAATGATATAAAACCAGAGAACCTGAAACCCCGACGTGACTCCCGTCTATATGGTGCATCACGGTAGGAATACCGCTCTGTACGGAATTTACGATCTCTTGGGCTCCTGCTTCTGCTCCTGCTCCTGCTTCGGCTTCTGCTGTCGGATCCCATTTCCAAAACTATCACAGATAAACCACCAACAAAACCACCTGCAGAAATATCACCACACCACCACCTAGCTGCTGCCTCCTCCTGTCCACCACAACCACACATCCAAGACCACATCACAAATCCATATAAAACCTTTATTCCCCATCATTTAAGTACCAAATCCCCAAACCTCTAAAAAGACACTATTCAATAGCAAAACCACTTAGATATCAAGGTTATATGCACTAAAAGACTGTTGATACAGGAAACCTCATCTCCAGCCACATCCTACATATTGCACACATCTCGTGACAAACAGATACCAACACATAACATTAGCATGCTACTCACTGCAGATGATCTCATAATGATTCTCAACTTCAAAAGTATATGGAGATAGCTTCTATAGCCGACAGAAAGCTGATATGAATGTTGGTGGAAGCCAAACCTTTTCAAACAACAGCTACTAATTTGGAATATAAACAACTCAAAACAGAGAAAATAACATATAAGTTAAGTGTTAAAAAACCAGGTTTGTGTTTTCTCATACAATATTACTTTCCTTCTTCTCAAACCGCAATGATTACATATTGGCTACTCACAGAAAAAACAGAAGCATCAGTGTTGACTTCATCCCCATTGTTTATTGATTGTTCACTCGTTTTATTAGGCGGAGATGAAGGTGACATCACTGGGGTAGCTTCAACTAGGAGCTGATGTCCAATGACGAAGAAACTGCTCAAGAGCAAGCCATTATGAATATGATTCCAGTGAGGCTTCATGTCTATTGAATATGCACTATCTCTTTAGTAGGAAAGGACCTCATTTCTTCATTAAAAGTTAATGCATTAAGCACAAGGTCCTTTTTCCCCCATTTAATCACTGACCACACCCCCACATCGTCTTGCAGTTCTTCCATACCAACAAATCCACTCCTCAACCCCCCATCAGTCCTACCAAGTCCCAAGTAACGCAGCCCACTGATATGCAAGATCACTAAACTACATATAGAAGCATTATGCAATATCACATCATTAAATAACTAGCTACAACAACCACCCCCAGTAGCACCAAGGGATTATCTTAGGTCCTGCCTTTCTAACCTATTATCACCTTCCCACCTGTGTTGAATGGCGTCACCATCCTAGACGCATCAATACACCCTGTCCCTTCCCCTTATTAACAAGTACTCCCTCCTCACCATTTTATGCAGCGGGCTTCAGAGAACTGAGTGTCAAACTTTTTCACTATGAATACTGACATAGAATCTTCAAGTATATTGGGGAAAATTTACATGTTTAGAAAATACATAAGTACTATAAGTAACAATTGTTAATAATTTAGAATTATTAAAAAAATGTTTGAACAAAACCGTGGTCAAAGAAAAACACCTTTGACTCTCCAAATAACAACAGTACGGCATTCAGTGGAGCAAAGGAAGTACCAAATAGAACCCCTAGTTGCAGCACAAGGGCTACCCCTAGTTCACATATTCAGAAATTCCTGACGCACCACAGCTCTAGGCAGCTCCATCTTAACTTAGATTAAAAGGGCCTATTGCAGCAATTACACACCCGTCTATTCATTTCCTTTTCTATATTTGGCAATTGACAGGTTTTTTCGTTCTCAATTTATACACCAATCTATTAAATGCAATGAATTTGAATACAGAACATCAGACATCGGACACAAGAATTCTCCTCAACTTCCCGTTCCATCAACCAATCTCTACCTAATCAAGGAATACAGAATGGCAGCCTAATTTGCTAAAGAAAATAAACTGCAATGAATTTGAACTTATAAGCCCAGGTTCAGGCACATTGTGATTTCTATTCGAATCAAAATAAACAATAAATATTAAAAACCTTAGCTTGGAATTTCAATATACCAAATTCTATCTTCCCGTCCTCCACTATTTGAATTTTATCCCACCCATCCCCTTCCCCCTCCCCCAGAGAAGAAAGAGGAAAGAGCTCATACACCACAAATTTACCAATTAAGCTGAAATTAATCTTTCAAGTGCCAATAAATCCGAAAACCTAGCTAACATTTTAAGATGCAACTCGCCATAAAATTTAAAACGATGAGAAAAACCCTAATGACCAAAGTTCAAATCCCTAGGCAACAAAAACTAAGTAATTTCTTTCCATGTGCCTAAAAGCTTTTGGTAGACAGAGTTATCCGGTACCTCTCTTTAGTGAATTAAGCCGAAGCTGGTCCAAACACCACCGTTATCAAAAAAAACCCTAAGCAGAGTATACACAAAAACAAGCTGTAGTTTGTACATTAACGAGCACGAATTAAACCCAATATTTTTTCAATAAATTGGAAACAAAGGAATTAAAATAAAATAAATAGAGAAAAAAAAGGAAGATAAATGAACCTGCAAGTAAGCTTGGGATATGCAACAATGAATTTGAGAAATGAGCTGCCCGTTCTCGGTTAAATGGGTGCCAAGCAAGGGCTGCCTTGTTTAGTATAGGAAATTCCCTAAATACCCTTCCCATAAAGTAGTGTATAATACTCCCCATTTGACTTTGCACGGAGTTTAATAAAGAGAGAAGATATTTGTGTGGCTACAAATCATCTAGGGATAAGTAAAAGCGGATATTTCTTTCTACATTTAGAAAGAGATCATTCTTTTTTAAAGAGACTAAAAAGTAAATAGGTTCATCTTTTTTAAACGGATGGAGTAATTTATATTATTATTTGATGTATGAGAAATTCATACATTACTATTGTTAGTAACGATTCAGACATTTATTATTCATGTATAGTTAGTATGTGAACGAGAACAAAATCAACTTTAATCGGAGGCATAGTGAGAAAAATTTAGATATTTTTACACTAATTGACATACTAAATCACTTAATTAAAGAAAAAATCGATATTTTTAAATAATTACCCTACATACTAACATTTTTTCACATTTTACAAAATATACAATTTTTCATTTCCTTTCTACCCAAAACTCTAACTTCTCCCTCTCTCTTTCTCTCCTCTCCTCCACCCACCCTACCCTCCCGTTGTTCCCCACCCCCTCGCCAGTCGACGCCGCTGCATTGCTCCAGCGCGGCGAATTGGAGCAGATCTGCTCCTCTCTTTTCCGATCCTCCTCTTTTTTTCTTTTTTTTAATTTTGTACGTGTATATGTGCGTATTTTTATGTATACATGTGTATTTTGTAAATACAAATTCAGATCTGTTTCTCCTTCTTCTTTTTTACATTTGAATATACATATTCAAATATAAGTGTATGTATTTGTATGTTCGTGTATATACATGTAATAATTTTCAACACACAAATGTATGTATGTGTATATCACTGTATGAACGTGTATATCCGAGCATCTATTTGTATTTTGTGTATGTATTTTTGTGTGTATGTCAAGTAATAAATGTTACACACATAAATTTGTATGTTTCATTTGTAGATCTGTAGATACGTGTATGTATGTGTGTGTTTAGTGTATGTATAACACAATTTTTTTTGTATTTACATGTATTTTTGTTTATATATATTTTCCAACTTTAATTTCAAAGAAAAATCAATGTTTATATGTGTATTTCATTTTTTAGATTCAAAGACAGAAAAAAAAAATCGGTGGTGAATGGCAGCGGCAGCCGGCGGTAACTAGGCGGCGGCGGCTCCTGGGGTGGTAGCGGGGGGGGGGGGGGGGGGGAGGGGGACAGTAGGAAGAAGGAGGAAACATAATTTGTTAGTTTTGTTGATTTTGTATATAATGTGTAAAAAAATATTGGTATTTTTTGTAAAGTGGAATAATATTGGTATTTTTTTGTAAAGTGGAATAATATTAGTCTTTTTTGTAATTTTGGTGTTAGAGTTGTATATATTTGTAAATAGCCCAAAAATTTGTCTAAAGTATATACAAATCAATGATACACGATATATGTAATTCTTTTATATCACGGATTGATTTGTTTTTCCTTGGTTTGAGTTTCTTCTCCTTGTTTAGAACTCAATCTGTGCATATTAACATTAATGGCAATAGTTTATTGCTAAAACAATGTGTTTTAAGTATTTGTTTTGTCAATTTTTTATATTTGTATATAAACATTTGATATGATATAAAGGACCCACTTAATAATTTGAAATAAAAAGAGTCATATACTTTAAAGATGTTTACCCACTTTATATAGCTAAGCATTCTATTGTTGCACTAAATAAATAAAAAAAAGACAATTCACATGTCTTATAAACCTATGTTATGACATGTTTATAATTACGAATTTTCAATATTTTATTTATCTCTTGCGTCATATTTTTATTCAAACTTTGCAGCATGAATTGAAAAAAGATGATGACAACAAACTTTGACAAACTGGCCATACATTGCTAATGTCGATAAACCATAAGCCATATTTAAGGTGTGAAAAGCTTATTAGTCCTTACTTTTTGCAAAGGCATTATTAGTAATCTCATATTACTATAACTTATAAATTCTTAAATTAATGGTTGGCTGAAATGTTAGTTTGATCTTTTGACTTTGCATTTTTAAGAGGCTTTCCATTTATAGAATAGTACTACTAGTAGATTGGCGGTTAGAAAGCAATAAGCATGCTATCCCTATAATTAAACAAAATAAATACATAGTCGCCTAACTTGTTTTATTTAATTTGTAGGGGATAGGGGAGTGGAATACATTGCAAGGAATCAAACTCCACTTAGAAGGTGGAGGTTTGTACAGCAACACCATGGGAACTACCAAGTATCCCTACTCACCTAACTGAAGTTAAAAAACAATCTCGAAATTTAACAAAAACAATCTTTGTGAACAGGTCCCTTGTACGTGTATTTGCTATAACCAAAAACTTTACGACAATTAAGAAGTTGGTTTGGCAGCTTGCAAACAAACTTATGCCATAATGCATACAATCAGTAGGCTTTGCCATTGACTATCAGTAACACTAATACATTATATGATATAACAAAAATCATACTTAATACATAATACATTGTAATCACATACTGGCCAAGAGCATTTGCTATCTTTTATTACTAGATAAGCTCTAAAACCAGTAAGACTACAAGGAGTAGTATAATATAATGGTTCATATTCCGAATATCTGTAGAAATCTATTGGCAAAATCTATACCAGATACAAATGAGTATGGAACACATTTGCCATTTGGCAATGTTTATTGTGTTTGGGTTTCCAGGCATATGCCGTTGGAACAAATAAATATGTTACCATTTTCTAGTCAGATGTTGTATTTTCACCAGCACCCTTCATTGCCAACAATGCAGCTCCATAGGCAGCTTCAGTCTGATTTCCCCTGCACACAGGCAAACCAAGTACTCTCTCTCGTATCTTAATCCATTTTACGTTCTTTGAGCCTCCTCCAGATGTGATCACTTCTTCAACTGGGGTGGCTCCAAGATCCTTCAGCAAGTTATACCCCTTCGCCTAAATGTCACAATATCAGTAGTAACAAGTCCTGTTTCGTTGTGCAAAATAGAATCGCATAGATATATAGAAGCATGATGTTTGAATAGGATCACACACCAAACTTACCTCAATGCGAGCAATTGATTCCAGAATACCATGCAAATATTCAACATCATTTTCTGGACGTGGATGTAGCCTGCAGGTAAATGGTAATTAAGTGAGCAATGGATTGCGTTAAGAAAATGAGTATCGGATAGTTGGATTTTACTTTTTGCATTTTAGAACATAACACTGTAAGTATAACACCAGTAATATCTTCTAGGCATCCAATTCCATTTATTTGAGTAGCATAAAAAGTAGTCAATGTAACTTTTAAAACCTGTAAGCAACTTCTTTCCATCTAATTAAAAGTGTGTTTCACAGCATCTATTTAGTAAATCAATTAGCAATAGATAAAAAGGCTGCTTTGACATTTTTAACAGTATCACTATTTCTAGATAACATGAAATCAACCAGTCTGTCATTAACAGCTCCCAGCATTTAATTAGTGTTATTTCAGAATTTAAGTTAGTTTCAACTAGCTGGCCATTCACTTTTTAGCTAGAGGAATAGGCATAGTCAAATACCTCGGTTCCATCTTTGGATCTGCCACGGGGAATCTTTCACCAACTGCTTGAAGGGGATAGTAATCAAGAGGAGAAGCTTCTAGGGGATTTATCTGCTCACTTAGTTTCTCCAACTGCTCGTCTGTGAAGATTTGTCTAAGAACTGCTCCCCCTGTGTTTGAAGCACCTCCAACGAGCCATTTGTCATCAAGACGGTGGCTATATACTCCAAATCGAGCATCTTCTACCCTTCTGGTGCTAAGTAGTTTTATAGCAAGTGTTGAACCCAAAGACGTTACCTGAGTACAAGCACAAGCATGTGATTAACTACTTGAAAACTTACTACTCTAGATGGAGAACAGAGCTAATGAATTACACTTTCTTGTAAAAAACCTGTTAGCATAACAAGTATTGTAGTCCAATAGAGTTCCTATGACATATGGTCAGGAAACCCACACCACAATTGTAGTCAATTGTACTTGGTAGAATGGATGATAAAACCATTAGATACATCAACTCTGCAAATTCTGACTGACTATATCCGAAGCACTTAGCATCTGCTAGAACTAGCAACAACACCTCTCTTATTATATATGCTAAACCAAAAGAAATAAGCATGTAAAACATACAGCTTTGCCGGGTTGAGTAGCACGTGCTGCTAGAAATGCTGCTATACTGTCAGTGGTTCCGGTACAAATAACGCAATCCTTTGGATAACCTGATAAAATGATCACATTAGTAGCAGTCTCTGATCACCAAAACCACCACGTTTGTTGAGCTTCAAAATGTAAGTTATCCAATTCAAAGAATAGAAAGGCTTTTTTCGAACTAGAAATGGCCCAGCAGCAATTGCAAAGAACTCAATAACAAAGGATAAAATATGATATATTTCCAAAATCTATAAAAGAAACTACAGAATGTGAATCAGCAAACCTGCGGTACACCTAGAGGAAAAAAGCAATATGCACTAAAAATCGACAATAATCAGAGTTCAGAAAAATGTGCAGCCTCCCTCATTAGGATATGAAAAGTGTGGCAAAAGTCTTGTACCACATAATGAAGATCAATTGATTTTCTTATTTCCTTCACCCCCACTTGCTAGGTGTATGTCTTGCAACCCTAGTAAAAAATAGTGGACTAAACACTGGCCCAGTAAAACCTTGTATGAGAACATTATTCTTCAAACAATTTCGTCCATACCACATTAAGTGTTTACTAAGAATGATAAGCATTTTCTGTCAATGATAATGTAACCAGCTATAATTCAGTCATGACAAGAAGCTGAAGGAAATAAAAACATACCAAATTCAGTTCTTATATCCTCCTTTATACACCCAATTTTAGTACCAGGAGCTTGCACAGAAGGTAATAGATGAGAATATGGCTGTGATAGAAGCCAAGATGGATAGGAATCCATTTCAGGATCATAGCCAACCTGCAACATATCAAGTGGAAGCTGAGGTACTTATGGTACACTAGTACACATAAGGAAAAAGACATCTTTTTGTGTCTACAGTCACCTTCAAAGCATTATTATAGTCAGACACTCCCAGCTTGCCATGAAGTAGCCACAATAACCAATCTGCTTGATGTAACAATACCGCAGATTCCTTCCTTGAATCATAAGAGTTCCACCACGAGACAAGCTTGCAAAGAGTAGAAGATCCAGAGCAAACCGTATGTTTTGCAGGAGCAATAGACTTCACCAAGGGCAAAGCATCAGGGCAGCTCTCGTTGTACAGGAATGGTCTACATAATGGCTCTTCGCTCGTGCTATAGGAAAATCATGTGTTATTCAGGCTAGACTTGGTAATCAGAAAAGACAAGGAAAGTAGAAAAATAGACAACTACCAACCTATCTATGATGATAGTTGTTGCAGAGGTCCCATCGATGGCAATGGATGCAACAGCTGGGCGAAGACTAACTGGGACATCATCAAGTAGTAAAAAGAGAGTTTCTTTCCATGATTGTATCCAGTCCATTTTTTCCTCCCTCTTTCTAGTAAATAAAACAAGTTATGGAAGTTCATTTCTTTTGAAGGCATGCTTGATGTTTCGACCCATTTATTGGTAGCATGAAATAAATAAATACAACGATAACCGCAAATGTACATGGTCTAATTATATGTGCAAGTATAGATTTGTGGATTAAGTTAACTCCTCCAAATAGACCAAAACAATCATTGAGTTACATTCATAACTACTAGCTAATAAACAAAGATAGTAGTACTCAATTTGCAAGCGACCTCAAAGTACATACAAAATTTAGAACTTAAGTCGTAGCTTGATCACTACATGTCAGTTGCGGTTCTATTTTTTCATTCTCTAGCTTCAATACAAGGAAAATAAGGTTAATTAAAACCAAAGCAACTTTTTACAGAGTTTAAAGTAATTTTAGGAGTAAATGCATCAAACTAGTGAGTTTTGTGAATAATAAGCTTACCATATAGAGAGGGTACTCTCTCTTTCCTTCAGCATGAATGTTGCCTTCAGGGTCAATAAGTGCATACCGAGCTCCAGATGTTCCAAAGTCCATACCAAGATAAAGCTTCTTTCCAGTTTCAAAATCATCCTGTTTAGCATCAGCATTATAATTTGCAGAAATGAGCTTTCTTGGTTTGCAAAGAACATCAGAGTACTTGGACATTCTTGAACTTGAGTTTCTTGAATTGTACTGTTTTGCAGTAAAATGCTTAAAGAACAAGGATGAACATGCAGTGCTGAAAATAGTGCTCGCCATTATTTGAACAGTACTGTTAACGTTATCTCTTTTGTAGATAAAAGATTTTCCGCCAATTATTCAACTGGTAGTTTGAGCTAACTGCTACCCTTGAACTTGGGCCTTGTCCGGCCCAATTGAGTGAGTTATGTACAAGAATGCAACCCAAATCAATTCATCAAAATAAGTTAAGCTTGGATCTTGCATTACAAATTACAGTACTTGCTTATATCAATCCATATAAGAGCCTTTTGTCAAAAGCAAATCAAAAAGAAAAAATTGACTTGGATATAGTTTTACTTTATTGTGTATATTAAATAATAAAAGAAATTTTTACATAAAAGTACAATTTTAAAAGTTATTTACAAAATATAATAATATTTTAGCAAAATTACCCAATATAGAGGAAATGAAAAATTAATTACAAAACATAGCAAACTATAGCATAACATAGCAAAACTCTACCTTCTTCCTCCTATTTCCCCCAATTTCACTTTTTCCTCCTCACATCTAAATCATCTTATATCTCGTTGTATCTCGATGTTTCTCAACTACCAACCACCTCGTATCTCGTTGTATCTTGTTGTATCTCAACTACCAATCACCTCGTATCTAATTGTATCTCAGCTTACACCAGAAACCAACCACATCGTATCTTGTTGTATCTCGTTGTATCTCAGCTTAGACCATAAACTAACCACTTCGTATCTCGTTATATCTTGTTGTATCTATACTGTTTTTGCTCCGAATCTAACTATATCTCGATGTATCTGTGTTGTTTTAGACTGTTTCAGCGTGATTTCAAACTGTATCAGCATTGTTTCATACTGTTTCAGCAGTCGTTTCAAACTGCTTCTACACTGATCAGACTGTTGCAGCGATGTTCACACAATACTTATGAGAAAAAGTGATCAAATTACTAGGAAAAATTTCTTAATACAGTTAAATTCTTGAAGTAATGTAAGTCTAGAATAAGGATAATCATATACATGTTACATATGAACAAAGCTTGCAGTTATGTAGTAATAAAAGAAGAAAGCCCTCTCTCTAAACATGGTTGGAGATCCAAGAAACAACAGGTGACCCGCAAAACGAAAAATCAAAATGTTTAAATGGTCGTGGTAACATCGGAGGAGCAAAATGTGATTCCTCACTCCTCTCACATTTTTCTCTCTCTCAAAATCCTTTCAATTCAGCAATTGAACCCATAATTGTCATTGTCGGCTAAAATCAAAACGGAGGAGGGTCTATTTGGTGAAATTGACTCCATAACATGAAAGATAGAGAGTGAAATTGACCAATTGATGTAAAATTTGCCGGAATAAACTCACTGTCGCCGGAGTTAGAGTTCCGACGACCTTTTCGGCCTCGATCTAGGGCGAATGATTGGTTTTCTGAGGAAAAGAAGTTCAGATATGGATAGAGGGGGTTGAAACGAACTCAAATGTGTAAAATTTGGCCACATGTGGTCGCCGGCGGAGGAGGAGAAATCTGGTAGGATTTTTGGGGAACTATTGCTATGTGATAGGAAAAATATAGTTATGTCTTGTAATTTGTAAAATATTGTAATTTTTTTTTAATATAAGCGTGTAGGATTGTATATTTGTATAAAAATATTCCTAATAAAATCATTTTGTATCAACTTATGGTAGCTTGGATTCAGTATAAATTATATAAATACTGAGAAAGAATTTCTGAGTTGGGTAAGTTGTGATATCACTCGCTTTTCAATTTATCTTGATTGTTAGTTTTGACCTTACTTGGAGTAATTTTTAGACCAATGTGATCATGATTAATTTTTAGTATCATACCGGTTTTGTGCAAGTCCGAGGAGATAAATAAGATCCCATGATGACATAATGCATCAAAATTCTATTGTCTAATCAACCATAGATTAGATGACAATTTGTAGTCACATAATATAGTACATATTTTACGGTGAAACTATTGCTTTAATCATTGCAATGCTAATCTTTCCAATGAAATGGATAATGCTTAACATCTAGACAAAAATTAATGCTGCATGTGATACTTGCACATAGTACTAAATGGAAGTGCCAGTACCTTGAACTGTCCACTATCTCAAAATAGAAGTGAACTTCCCAATTGTACATTGCTTAGAAGGACCACGAGTTGGGAGGAAAAAAAAAGTGAACCACATGTAGTAATCAATTTCAAATAAACAATAGGGTCAATGATGGAAACTCAACATATCCAATCTTGGATTCTACTCTTTCACATAATATGATGTGTTTTAAGAGACGTCCTTTAATATCTTTCTTGACACCCATCCCTCCTTAGGTCCGACTATGGGGGTTTGCTGTGGTTTATTCCCCTTCTAATAGTATATAAAATTTAAAAATGGGACAGTAACACCTAATAAAGCACAGGGTTCAAATTTGTGGGATTTTTTGATATTATGATTTGATTTGCAATCTATGTAATTTGATTTTTGAATGTACACTTAGGGATAGTATTTGAGCGTAATTAGTTTAGACAATAGGAGATAGACCTTCACTACTCCATCATATTTTTGTTTTACAATTTGTTCTATGAATGCATATCCTCTTCGCAACAAAGAAAGAAAAAGAGAAGTGCTTAACGGACTTGTTTCCGTCCAAATGACCCAGCACAATATTCGTGTCTCCCTTTTTATTTAGGACTTTTGTGGAATATGCTTGCAATATTCATTTAATGAGAGCCTCGCATCCACCAATAATGTGCCATCATAATCTTTAACGCACCTCACTTAGTCTAGATCGCGTGACCGTCTCTTCTTTGCCTTGGCGAGCCTATACAACTTCTTTTCCCCACCTTTATCCGCTACTTACTTGTACAGACGTTCGAAAGATGCTATTTTAGGGTCTATAACTGCTAACTGTCCAGAAAAATTAATGCTCCGCCTAGTTAAAACTGGAAGACAACGTTTTCAAAGAAAAAAAATACGCTTTTAGAAAATTTTCGATATCAATCCAGCTTGAATAACCATTTTATGGAAAACTTTCACTAAATCAATAAATACCAAAGAACAAAAGGGATAACATCTTCCACAGTAGGTGCGAGATTGATGAGAAAACTTGTTCCATGATCATAGATAGTGGGAGCTGCATCAATGTAGTGAGTATAAACTTGGTGGAGAAGTTAGGCTTGAAGTGTATGCAACATCTTAAGCCTTACAAGCTGCAGTGGTTACGTGAGTGCGGAGATCTAAAGGTGAATAAGCAAGTTATGATCACCTTTAATGGAGAGACATGTTGATGAGGTGTTATGAGATGTGGTGGCTATGCAAGCTTGTCATGTGTTGCTTGAGCGTCCGTGGAAATATATTAGAGCTGTTACGCATAATGGAAAGCAAAATTGATACTCTTGAATTGAATGGCAAGAAGCACGCTATTGTGCCCTTACCTCATTCGCAAGTCTATTAATACTAAATAAGGCTTTAAGGAAACTATGAGGGAAGGTGTGTGCTGAAAAAAGAGAGCTACAGAGTCGAGTGGTAAAATTAAAGACTGAGGATCAGCTGATAGCGGAGTGGCATGGACAATAAACTATAATGAACGAAAGAACGAATTACGAAAGAAAGAAAGAAAGAAAGAAAGAACGATACTAGCAAGGAATTCAAGAAATCACAAGAACAACATGGATGGACACAATCATATTCTATGTTTCCTTTGACTTGCATTAATGATTCAAGAACTAACTAACAAAATTTGGTCAAGAACATCAAAACAAGATCAAGAAACACAAGAGGAACACAACCAGATTTAAGAAAACACAAAGGCAAGAGATGTTGGCCCTAAATTATGTAACTAATGAATGAATATATAGAAATACTATACATTCAATAGATTACTAACTCAGACACAAAGTAATTAATAAGAGAAATTCTGATTACCTCAAGGATCATCTCACTTGAATGGATAATTTAAGGAGTTTCCCAAGAACAATAATGATTTCTTGCCTAAAAAAGTATTATTCACGTTCTGAACTGATCACTTTTCTAAAAGAGATGCTATTTATACTAAAACTAATCCTAGTCCTTCCTAAATGAGTCTTACATGCCTATTAAAAAAGCCTCCCCTTAAAATTAATTAAATAAGGCTTAAACATACTAAAATCAATCATGTGGCATGTGCCTAAACACATTAAGCTCCAAATAAACTTGTTTAACTTTAATTTAATGAAAGAACTAAGTCATGAAGCTCCAAATAAGCTTGTTTAGTCGTGCTAAACACCACACCATCCAAGCTTGCTAGTCATGATGTGAAAATGCATTTACCGAGCTGTCAAACGCTATCCATTGCTTCACCATCTTCTATCTCCATAAGTTTCACTTATAAATATATTGTAGCTCTTGGAGGAGCCGAACTCATCTCCATCATCAAACACCTTTTAATCTTGATTTGGAGTCCATGAAGCTTTTCTTGAATTGCTTCAGTATGTGATTTGGTCAACGATCTTCTTTGTGTTTCAATGATAGCTTTTCCTTGATGTTGTGATGGTTAAACTTCCTTGGCTTTTCAAAGAAGAAAAGATGCTTTTAGAACATTTTCAAAACCATTTAGCTTGAGCAACCATTTTATGGAAAACTTTTGAAAATTTAACTACTGTATCTAGACTAAATCAATAAATTTCAAAGATAAAAAATCATAAGTAGAAACTCTTACTTTGGTAAAATATATCAATCAAACCCTCAAATTATTAACTACGTCCCCACATTAGTGAACACCATGCAAATATCCTAACAACAACATGCCTTGGATCAATACAAGTTTGTATTATAAAGCAGAATATATATAGAGTATAAAATAATAAAAAGGATAAATAGTAATCATACATCCTGAAAAAAATTTGTATATTATACAAGGTTTGTAAAATATTAAACATACAGTAGAAAGCAAAAACTAAAGTATAAAAATTAAGGGTCGAACTGATAAATTTAAAAGTTTACTAGCTGATGTGAAAATGTTTGTTTTGGTTTTAGGTTGATTAATTAGAGGGAGAACACCCTTTTGCACTTTGCTTTTCTCCCCTTCTTGGAAAATTTCCTCTAAACTTTGTGTTAAACAAACATATGGAGTAGTACAAATTTGTATGCAGTTACCGGGTAAAACAAATGCCAACCATATTGAATGAAGACAGCACAATATTGTTCTTTTCCTTACACTTGGAAGTTGAGGTTGACTTATGAATTAATGAATTGTAATTAGTAGTATTTATTGTACCTTATTTAGCAGCCATATTTGATGTGCAACCAGTTAGAAGAACATGCCATCGATGAGTAGCGCCTCACACGAGTACAGTAGTAATTGTTTTCGTTCCACAACCATATTTCAAAGTGAGCCTATTTCTTTTTAATTGTATATTTTAAGTGCATTTATTTATATTGAATGCGATAGCCATATACTCCTAGTATATTTATCTTGACATAAAAATGACAAGAGTATTTTATTTAATGGGACTGTGGTTCCATTTTGTATCAACGTTTAGTTCTTTTCTACTTAAAAAAATACTATATATAAATGAAACCTGGCATAATCTCTTATGGCATCAGCGTTCCCATATAAAATACAAATTTCTTGTATTGACAAGCAAAACAATGATAGAGTACATGATTTATATAAAACGTACATTATTTGCTTGCTTTCAAAATAAGTAAAGTTTTTCAATTTCTTGAGAGTAGAGAATAGACCGTTTAACAATGCCCATTCAGTTGTTCTCCAGCCAAAATCATACCACAAGGCTAATTTATTGTCGGTTCAATGGTAGAGCATTGGATACTGATAGTATTTGTAGTTTTCTATGTGCGATACTGAAATCACAGGGACTTAATTTAGAAAGTGTTTGTTGGACTGATTAAAATAATTAATGATTTGATAAGTTAGATACTACTGCTGTACTAATAGACAAATTTTACCATTATCTCGTTTTGTCAGAAGCTGTGGGGCCATGGTTATTCCCGCTCATATTTATTTTTATGCTAAGTTTTCAAATAAATACTTGTACCTCGAAAGAGAGCGGCCCCCGCCCACTTCTCCTCTCCACGTCCTCGCACCTTACGCACTCACCCAAAATTTCCACAAACTTTTCTTTACTACTCCTAGTACTAGAATTTAGAGGAACAACTTCAATTATTTTTAACCCCCATATAGATACAGTAATTAAAAAGTCTTCGCATTGAAAAGTTAGAAATATTAGGTGCAGGTCTTCAATTTCATCAGACAATCCTCAATTTGACAAGCCTATATTAGTATTAACACATCCAACCATATTACGCAGTAATACAAGTAAAAAATATTTTAGCTGCTCGGCTAGTAATTATAATAATTTAGCAAAATTTGGAAAAACACTAAGGGGTCGTTTGCTATCAATGTGACTTATCCCAGGATTATAATTCCGGAATTAATAATCCCGTCATCTATGTGGGATCGTTAATTCCACCTTTTTAGTATAAAGTTGGGACTAAAACTAACTAGTACTCCTAACCAAACATGGGATAAAGACAATCTCGAATTCTATCCCGGTTTATAAATAAAAAAAGTCAAGCTCTTGTATATATATAATTAAATCAATTATAACAAAGATTTAACTGCTTGTTACATATAGTACTTCAACAATTTTTTTTTCTATGCATCAACTCATACAATTATCTAACAAGAGATTGGAATATAACAATAAGATTTATTGAATAACTTTAGTTTACCATTTCCCAAGTATAATTTGCTATTTCTAACGGGATATACTTAACTTTCGTTTGCAAGTTATCAATTCAAGTGTGTGTTTCATAGTGATAAGTAATTCTTAATTTGTTCACATTAATAATTCATGTTTAATTACAAATATTCATCTACAACTAACTTTTATACACTCTGACAAGAAAATCTACATCATATTGCTTATATTAATTAATAGTAATTTACTAGTAGGGAGTATAACGTAAACCCACAAAATTATTGTTTTTTAGTAGTTTTAAAACCCATGAACTATACCCCTCCAATCTTCATGGATTCCTACTAGTCTCCCCCCACTCTCACGTGTTAACAAGTCTCCTCCACCTCTTTTCCCTGCACTTCTTCTCCTTTGTCGTAAAGTTGAAGAAATCAACAAGTTTTATACAGTTCAGCTTCTCATACACTAGCCATTTTACTCAAAAAAAGCCTGAAAAAGTAACAAATTTTAAAAACATATCCAACAATGTTCTTTCCTTTTTCCATGTGACACACTGACACATTCTTCTTCAAAAATTTCATCATATAACCAAAAAACAAACTCATTCATTTAGCTTGTCATTTTTCTTCAATAACAAGTCAACTTAAACATTTTACAAAGTTGTAGCCAGTCAATGGCTGCTTCTTCGTCCCGCGGACGAAGTAGCTCACCATTTAATAACAACTATCGTAATAAACCTTCTAGTCCATTTTCATCTTCATCATCTTCAAATTCATTTATGAATAGTAACAATAATAGGCTTATTCCTCGATCAAATTCATCTTCAAATACGACGTCGTTTTACGGGAGATCCATGACTCCGAACCGTAATACCCGACCCGATTCTGCTTATTCTAAAGGTTACAATGGGACCCGTTCCCCGGTTAATTATCCGTTAGCTGATGAATTGATTGGTGAACCGGTTGATATGTCTAGATCGGGTGAAAGTATTTCTGTTACTGTTAGATTTCGGCCTTTGAGGTAAAATGCTAGATCTAGTTTATTCGGTTCTGTTCGATTTTAGGAGCATTTTGAGGTTTTTTAAGGGGTTTGAATTGAATTTTGTGAAAATGTGGTTAAATTTTGGTGTGTTAATTGTGTGATGACAGTGATAGAGAATATTCGAAAGGCGATGAAATTGCGTGGTATGCTGATGGTGATAAAATTGTACGGAATGAGTATAATCCTGCTACAGCTTATGCATTTGGTATAGTTCTATGCACTTTCGCGTTAAAATTGTACGAAAAATTAGTGCATTTTGGTTAGAAATTGAAATTGCAATTTAAGATTGTTATTTGAAGTTTACATTGTTGTCGTGGTGATATTTTTGATTTGTATGATGGTAGATAGAGTATTTGGACCTGATACGATTACTCAGGACGTTTATGAAGTAGCTGCTCGACCTGTGGTCAAGGCTGCAATGGAAGGCATAAACGGTATGTGTGATAATTGATACTTGACGTGTAAGATCTCAACACTTTAGTTATTGAGATAAATGGAACATGTCCATGAGATATTTAGTTTTACATAGTTCAGTTCAAAGGCCATGCTGGGCTAAAACTAATCTCTGCAAACTGAATTCATGCATCATTGGTAATACTTGAGTATATCTGCACAATGTACTGAATAGAACTAGGCGATTGTCGAAGCTCCAACGGGTTAAGTTCTTGGGCTGAAATATTTTCATTTGGGTGGGACAGGTTGCAGTTTGTAATTAAGTTTCATTGACACAAGACCTGCTGATTGTGCAGGCACAGTTTTTGCTTATGGTGTGACAAGTAGTGGCAAGACACATACTATGCACGTAAGTCTATCCCTTTGGAATATCTCCTTTTTCCTTGATTCAGGAGAAGATTTACCGACTTCTGCTGGACAAATTATTTAGGAATGTTTAACTGCTAACTGCATGAAGTTTGTTTAAGCACACTTTCAGTATTTATATATCTATAACATTGTCAAATTTGGCGGTTAAGCTGAGTATTTGCTTCATTTTCATCCTCTGTATGCCAAGTCCAACCCTCCACTCCACAGACCTGGTTGGAAGTTGTTATTATCTAGATGTTAATTTTAAACTATTGGTTTCCACAGGGAGATCATAATTCTCCAGGTATAATTCCATTGGCGATAAAGGATGTTTTTAGCATCATTCAAGATGTAAGTCAGCTTACAAGTCTATGCTATTTTTAAATTTTGATGGCGCACTTCTCTTCAAGCTTTACGACAGTTCTTGTGTAAAATTTTACTCGATTGTCTTTTTGAAGTGTGACTTACTCTCATCTCAAAAAAACGTGACTAATTCTTAAAATTTGTCTTTCAGACTCCTGGACGTGAGTTCTTACTTCGCGTATCATATCTTGAAATCTATAATGAGGTTAGTCACAATCTACTTCTGCATATGATGATAGTGGCGTTGAACTAGAAAGATACACAAATAATTATGCTTATCTGCATGGTTCATCTCTTGAAGATCCATCTTTAGACTGTTAGTATGGTTTATGATTCCTGTACCAACAGCTGCTAGACAAAGTGAAATGATTTCTAACATAGATTTATTATCTTTTTTGATGCTCTTGTCCTTGCTAGACTTTTTAGTTTCTTGTACCAAATATATTAACTGAGTTGGTGTGCGTGCTAATCATGTTAATGATGCCAGGTTATTAACGACTTGCTGGATCCAACTGGGCAGAACTTGCGTGTCAGGGAAGATAATCAGGTGGCTGTTGCTAATAAAACTAGTTCTTGCTAATCCTGGAAATTGTAGGGTTATTGGACAACAGTTTTTTTATTTGTTTCTAACACCTGTTTATCCAGAAACTATATTTCTGCTAGTTTGATCTTTTCTTTGATATGTCTGTCTTTGAAGATGAGAATATTGTTTTGCTGAACAGAAAATAGTTTAGTACTCCTAGAGTTAATCATTTTGGAGAAATGATAAGATAATATAAAGAAACTTGTCTCCAAGCAACTTATATAAGATGTCTACTAAATTTTAATACCCTTTGAGACTTGTATATGATGTCTACTAAATATTATATGCTCTTTATTTATTAAAAGTAATTGATAAGAAGCAGAAGCTAGCAGATTAAGTTTGAAGTGCTTAAAAGTCGAGATCATTCATTTCCTCACTTGTTGTTTTTGAAATCTGCAAGTCCTATATCTGATAGCCACAGAAATATCCCTTATGTTTCCAGTGAAGTTGTTCTATCTACATAGGAGATATTCATGTGTCTCTCAAAGACCTTGATTTTAATCTTGCTATGTAATTCTTGAATCCTTGCCATCTATGTGCAGGGTACTTATGTTGAAGGTATTAAGGAGGAAGTTGTTTTATCACCTGGGCATGCACTTTCTTTCATTGCCGCAGGGGAAGGTAATTAGTGTAGCTATTAAGGTGCTGTCTTTGTTAACAGACAAGGTTCTTGTTATCTTTATTGATATTGATTACAAATTTATATTTCAGAGCATCGTCATGTTGGTTCAAACAATTTCAATTTGTTTAGTAGCCGTAGTCACACAATATTTACCTTGGTAAGTATAATATGATGGTTCATTGTGATACATTGCTTATTTTGACCTGAAACTTCTATATCATGCTCTTAATTTCCAATAGAATGCAAGCTGCTGTACCTACTGGAATCCTATCATGTTACTAATAAGTAGCTTTCATCTTGTTTGCACTTCCTTTTAAGGCATAATTTTTGACTTCCAAAAATAAGGTATAATTTTTATTTTCTGTTAAGGACTCCTCTGTACTATTCATACTGTACTTACGGATGATTTATCGGTAAGATAGGAGTATTTGACCTACCGGAGCATCGAGTTGCTCTTCCTAGTAAATTTCGGTTTCGTTCAATCATTTATTGAATATATACACTAGGTAAAAGCTGACATTTAGACTGAATGATACCTTAATTGCTAACAATGCATATGTGAATTGCCCACCTATAGAACAATTGCCAGGGCGAATTAACTCCAAGAACCCGTCCTTAGATCGGATTCTGGGCTGCAACTTCCCTGCATGAAGCTGGAATTGCTAGTACTAGGTTATGTTTTAGCGTGGTTTTATTGATTTGGCAGGCTGACTAATCTGTTAAGTGCTTGCCCACATTATCTATCTTGTTTCTACATAACCACAAAATGAGTTTTCTAAAATTTTATGATAATCAGGGAACTGCCTGTTCTAGGAAAATTGCATGAGAAACTGTTGATGAATAAATTTCTGGAGACTCTAAAACCATCTGATATATATGTAGAATTCTCTGTTTTGTCTTCTTTGTTTACAACATTAGATGAACTTGAATATCTATGAAGAACGAATGAGAATAACTTTTCTTATAAACATAAAATATCGTAACAGTCTTGCAGGTTCATTTACACTACCAGCACCCTTATAAATTGGGATGGCAGTATGCTGGAGCTGTAACGAAATGCTTTCTTTCTGTGAATATTTGGTGTGATAAACTGTCATTAACAAAAAAAACTGTCAATTATAGTAGGTCCACCTTTTCTTTAAAAAAAAAATAAAATAAAATAGATTTGGTGCATTCATTGTGACATTGCTTCCTCGAATGCATTCACGTGTTTCTTATCTTGATTTGTGATATATAATCTTCAATCAACTGCTTGATAAGAAATATTCTTCAATCTGTAACTGCTACTGCATTGGGGCCACATTTCCGAAATACTGTGGTGTTATTTCCCTAATAGCCTTGATTAATACCATGAAAAAAATTATTTTGGGGTGGTGATATTTGGTTCTGTGTTTTGTTAGTCATTTCTCATTGTCTACTTTGTTATACGTTGTGCAGATGATTGAAAGTAGTGCTCACGGCGATGAATATGATGGAGTGATCTTCTCACAGCTTGTATGACTGCCGGCACTATTTATGCAGTACTAAATAACAGTGCATCGTAGCATCTAACATTTTTGTTTTTTCCCCTTAGAATTTAATTGATTTAGCTGGATCTGAAAGCTCTAAAACTGAAACAACGGGATTGCGGAGAAAGGAAGGATCATATATCAACAAAAGTCTTCTGACTCTTGGAACTGTAAGTATTAACCATCTTTTTTTTTTTTGTGATAAGGAAGTAGTAACCATCATTAGTTGATAGTTTATATGTAGTTTAGTGTAACTGTTGGATATTAACGCAATTGTGATATTTCCATTATGTAAAACTTAGAGAAAAGAAGAGAGGAGACTTCTTGGTGAATTGGTTGTGAATATACAAGAGGGCTCGTTATATAGGAGTTTAGGCTGTGAATGTAGGCAAGGTTAGAGTATGAAACAAGGAAAGCTATAAATTACCTAAATATGAAGATTCCTAACTCTTACAGCAATAGAAAGAATATTCTATGCTACTAAGTAAACACATAAAATAAATAGAACGTTCTAACAATAACTAAATTAATTATCTTGGCTTAACAAATTAAATCAATGCTCGTGATCTATCAGCATTGTTAATTCTTTTCTAGGCTGGGATGAGTAGAGTAGTTTTTTTACTTCAGGTAGTTGTTACCGATTCCAAAAAGAAAAAGAAAAAAAAATTAGAGTTGACTTCTCTATATTTATTCATTTTCAATCTGACTCCTTGATTATTCTATCTTGTATTAAGGTCATTGGAAAATTAAGTGAAGGAAAGGCATCTCATGTTCCTTATCGGGATTCTAAACTTACTCGGCTACTCCAGACTTCGCTGAGTGGGCATGGACATGTGTCTGTGAGTATGATGAGCTTATACAACACATTTCCATTCTATTGATCCATCTTGTCCTTATACAGCTGTAGTGCCTTATTTAATTTGCATCTTTTCCCTTAGCCTCTCCTTTTCAGCTCTCAGCTGGTGTTCCTGTTGCTTGACACGAAATAAAGAGATTACATATAGGTTTTATTCACCCCTTTCTTGTTTTCCTGTAGCTCATATGTACTGTTACTCCTGCATCGAGCAATATGGAGGAGACACACAATACTTTAAAGTTTGCAAGCAGGGCTAAACGTGTGGAGATTTATGCATCACGCAACAAGGTTTGCCCTGTTCGCTGTTTCAGTTTTGTGGAATTGGAGTTGTGAAAGCTAAAGCTTGAAATATCTATCTTTCAGATTATTGATGAGAAATCCTTGATTAAGAAGTATCAAAAGGAAATATCATGTCTCAAAGAAGAGCTTGATCAGCTAAGAAGGGGGATGCTTGTAGGTGTCAATCCTGTAGAACTTATGACTTTGAAACAGCAGGTAAATTTCAAGTTAAATTATCTGGTAAAGTGTGTCTACAGCTAAAGGTGTACTTTGTCCTGTTCAACTAGCTGCTTCCTTAAAAACAACCGTTCTTTATTAGCTTTTGGGGATATGTTGATATAGTTGAGTTCTGATGCTATATAACTTGTTTATGATCTGATTACAGTTGGAAGAAGGTCAAGTGAAAATGCAATCAAGATTGGAAGAAGAGGAAGAAGCCAAGGCGGCCTTAATGAGCCGGATTCAGAGGCTAACTAAACTGATCCTTGTTTCTTCAAAGAATTCGATCCCTGGGTATTTGGGTGATGTTGCTGGAAATCAAAGGAGTCATTCGCCTTCTGAAGATGTAGGCTGCTCTCTCTTTCATCATGAGTACTGTTTCTTTATGCGATTCTTTGTCAACTCATGTACCTTGGTATACAGTCTCTGAATCTTATTCTCGGATTTGATTTAAACAATACATCATGCTTTTTGATTTTTACAAGACATTGACCCGGTATTTCAGCTGTCTTAGGTACTACACATATTTTTACATTACCTATTAATTGTCTTCTTTCATCTGTTATACCAGTTTAAAATTTCCATCTTTTTCAGGAAAGTAAACATACTCCTGTTTTGCTTCTTTTAATCTCCTGTTATTCTTCTTTCAATTTCAAAAGTATTTGTCATAGACTATGTACATTTCCTATTATTCTTTGCGTGCAGATTTCTATGATATGCCATCTAACCTAAAATATATTTTCTGTGTATTGATCTTCTTTTCTTTTTCTTTTTTCCTACACTCTTCCATCAGAAGATGGATAGTTCTATGCTTATAGATGGTGAGAATCAGAAAGACCCGTCAGCAGATACTTCTGATCTCAAACACAGAAGGTCTTCTAGCAAGTGGAATGATGATATATCTCAGGTTGGGAGTGTAATAACTGGATCGGCTCAGGTGGGTGAAAATATGATTGGTTTTTCCTGCAGTTCAAAGCTGCCCATAGTATGTTCTTACCTCTCTAATTTTCACATTCTTTAACCTTTAGTGGAGGAGGGTACCGCATTGATTCTTAAGAATGCATATGTTGATGCACTGAAAGACTTGAGATTAACACTTCATTAGTCCTGTTATTTAAGCTTCATATAGTTAAGTTTACTCTTAATGCTTTCTGGAGCCTTGCGTATGGCTCAGAATTTATGTGTCCGCATTTATATTCCTTAATGAAGAACTTACAATGCTGAAGTTACACTTCAGCCAACTCACCATTTTGTATCAGGAACATGAAGTAATTTGGATCCTGTAGCTACAGTACATTTATTCGGTCCTGCACATGTAGATTTACAGTGCTTGTAACTGTGATATTTGAACTTGGATTAGATACTAAAACTTCTAGTCAATTGTGTAGTGTTTTGAATATCTCTGAGAAGGTGCAGCTTTGTTGTCCTCCGCTCGTTTATCAGGTTTTGATTGCTTTTTCCTTTTTCAAATTTTAATTGTCTTTTTATGTGAATATAGGAAGGAATTTCAATGTCAGATCAGATGGACCTCCTAGTTGAGCAAGTCAAGATGCTTGCTGGAGAGATTGCATTCAGCACCAGTACATTGAAGCGCTTGGTTGAGCAGTCTGTAAATGACCCTGAGAGTACGAAAACTCAAGTATGGACTATTTTGTTTTTCTGGAGTCGATGTTTTATAGCGACGTGCTGGTCGAGCTGTAACTCTGTTTGAGACTGCTTTTCCTGCTGGGAGTTTTTATTGTTGAGTCACTTATAGAATCCATACTCACTAGGTTCTGCATTCAGTATCGCTCAAAAGGTTTATCTCCTTCAGTTTTCTGTTGCTTAAGGAAACTTGAATGAGTTTGTCATTTGATGCTATCCAGAAAGTGTTACTGCATTAGTGCTTTAGTTGTGGTACATATTCAATTCTTAAATCATCATAAACAATGGGGCATCTTTGATCATTGAAGTTCCTAGCGATGCTTGATAACCTACCACAAGATCTAACAAGTCATTCATTGCAACTGTTTTCGTTCTTTGTTACTTATGCAGTTGTGCCTGTCTGAAAAACATTGAAATAAAATTTTCAATTGATCTTGTGAGTAACTACGTCCCTTTGTGAGGATCCGGACTTATTGTAGTGCTGAACTCTCATGACAGATACAAAATCTAGAGCATGAAATTCAAGAGAAGAGAAAGCAAATGAGGATGTTGGAACAGCGTATTGTTGAAAGTGGTGAAGCATCAGTTGCCAATGCATCTTTAGTCGAAATGCAGCAGGTGATGTCACGTTAACCTATTCTACTGTTATGGGCTTTTCTCCCCCTCTTATGTGGTTTGCACTTTGTCTCATTTTTCTTTCTTTGCAGACTTTGATGAAACTGATGACACAATGTAGTGAGAACAGTTTTGAGCTTGAGGTTGGTTACCTTATAAAAGCTCCGCCGAGTACACTATATTTTTAAGTCGAAAATAAAACTTTCATAATTTCATTCTTGCTACAATTTTGTTAGCCTATTTGTTTATAGACAAAGTTGCTTACGATTTGCCCTCCTAAATGCAGATCAAATCTGCAGATAATCGGATTCTACAGGAACAGCTGCAGAACAAGGTCAAACAAGGCATTATTTATTTTTTGTTGTTGCTAATGAAGCGTAGCTGCTTATGTTGACCTTTCCCTTTCCCTTTTCATTTTATTATGAGTAGCTAATTTATTTCATAGGCATAATCTGACTCTGACCATTATCTTATGCTGTTTTCAGTGCTTAGAGAACAAGGAACTACAGGAAAAGATTTCTCATCTTGAACAGCAGCTAGCTGCAGTCAAGGTAGAACAATCGTATCCGACGTCAGAAAAATGTGCATCTGATGAATTTGTTGATGAGCTCAGAAGGAGAATTCAGTCCCAGGTGATTTTTAAAGCTTTCTGGTCACTGATTTATTTGGTGTGCATCTATTTTCGAGTTCGTGAGGTACGTAGTAACTTTTGGTAGTTAATCGTCGTATGAACAGAGAAGTTCTCTATTTTCTGCAATTATTTTTCTGCTGTGGCCTTCCTCCAGGAAGGGGGGTCTCAGGAGTAAGTGAAGCGCGATCACCTCCAAAGTTAAAATACACGTGCAGAATGCATCTCAACTTGCATTTTCAAGACAAGGGAAAATGAATGAGTTTAGGAAGGTTAAAAATATTCCTTTGCATGAATTTTCATCAAACAGACGAAGTAGACGAAGAAGAAGAAACCTGTGCTTTCCTAGTTGAGGATGCATTTTAGTATTTAAAGGAACTTGTTGTGTTATGTTCAGATGAATAAATAGTTTAAGGTTTCTTCAGTTAAGAAATTTACATGATTTGATTTATGGATCTGATGAGGTGCCATTTCTCTGCATATTTTTTTTTACCCTCAGTTAATGTTTCAATATTCACCTTATCTCTCTTCGACAAGTTAGCTGTTCTGAGACTCGAGTTTTCGTTTCAAATCAATCCAATTCATGTCTCCTAACCACACTATCTTTGTTGTGATTGATTTTCTATAGTCTTCTTTTTGCGATGAAATTTGTATTCACTTATTTATGTTGTCTGTATTTCATGAAAACAAAAGTTGTCCTTTATCCCAAATAAAAAGAAAAATGAAAATAAAAGTTGTCATGTATTGGCGGATTACCCCCTATTATCTGACCAAGTCTTGAGACCCCCCCCTTTTTTTTTTTTTTTTTTTTTGTGTAATGTTACAGAAACTGTCCTTCATGATTGTATAGGCATATCAATGTGTATGAATTCATATCATGGTTCTAATACGTTGTTTTGCAATTTGAGCAGGATATTGAAAATGACAAACTAAAGCTAGAACATATTCAGATTGCTGAGGAGAACAGTGGGTTACGTGTGCAGAACCAGAAATTGTCAGAGGAATCTTCATATGCAAAAGAATTAGCATCTGCTGCTGCTGTCGAACTGAAAAATTTAGCTGCTGAAGTTACAAAGCTCTCGTTACAGAATGCCAAACTAGAGAAAGAATTGTTGGCTGCTCGAGAGATGTCGAATTCTAGGAGTTCCATTTCACAAACTGGTAATGTTGGTAACAGAAGACCAGGGCGTAGAGGCCGGGTCTCTGGTCGAGGAAGTGAAGTGATTCATGACGAATTTGACACATGGGACCTAGATCCTGAAGATTTAAAGATGGAGTTGCAAGCTAGAAAACATCGTGAGGCAGTTCTTGAGGCTGCGTTAGTTGAGAAAGAAATTGTGGAAGATGAGTACAGGAAAAAAGTTGAGGAGGTAAAGAAACGGGAGGCTTCTTTGGAAAATGATCTGGCAAATATGTGGGTGCTTGTTGCTCAGCTAAAGAAAGAGAACAACACTAGGCAAGACATGAAGCTGGCAGAAGCCAATAACATGACTAGCCCAGAAATTAATGATGGTGACTACAAGGACCCCACTCATGATGTCAGCCAAGACCGGGATCATACAAATGCAACTGCTGAGATTCCAAAGGAAGAACCTCTTGTTGCTCGCTTGAAGGTAATTCAGCTTGTCCTTATCTGATCGTTATCTGCACTTTTGTCCGGACATATGTAGGTGTTTGACAGTTCCTTCTCATTCATCTGTATCTTTTGGTTCTATTTATCTTTTAGCCATCTTTCGCCATTTGACAGGGTGCTTCAGAAACCAACATATCCTCATAAAAGTGGTGCATAGGATCATAAGTACAATTTTAGTTATTTCCTTTACTCTGTGGTACAATCCCTGTGTGCTGTTCTATGGTAATTCCTTGCATAGTTGCACCTAATTTCACGAGAAGCATTTAACTGGGGTAGTTTATTGTGCTTTTTTTTTCTAACGGTGGTTGTGAAAGAAGTTACCAAAGTGGTGGTTTGAAAGTAAGTATCCTGGGGGTTTGGGGAGTACATCTTACTGTTCAGGTTTAGTAGAAGCTGCTGCTTACTATTGTTTAGTAGAAGCAATTATCCATGATGTTTTACATTTGCATTTCAGGCTCGAATGCAAGAAATGAAGGAGAAGGAACACAAGTACTTGGGTAATGGTGATGCAAACTCACATATATGTAAAGTATGTTTTGAGTCACCTACCGCTGCAATGCTTCTTCCTTGCCGACATTTTTGTCGTAAGTTAGCTTTTCGATCCTGTGCTTCCATTATTTATGCTCACAAGTTATAGGATGTCTTATGTGGGATTGATTATTGCAGTGTGCAAGTCTTGTTCCCTTGCCTGCGTTGAGTGTCCAATCTGTCGGACAAAAATTGCAGATAGGATTTTTGCTTTTACTTGAATTTGCAGTTCACCTGCTTGGAATGGTGCACAGAAGGTTAGAGTCCTCATGAATCATGCGACCTTTGTACACAATTGCATTCTGAAAGATATTTCTCACTTTCTGTCTTCTCTACTGCAGGAGATCGTTTATTCTCAACTTGCCATTTTCTATTCTTTAATTAGTTCAACTGTATGTATATTTCCCGCAAACACTATTCAAATGCTATATCATTTTTTTCTTGTGTACTTAACCAAGGAACAGTTAAATAAGAAACAAAGCAAAGAGAGAAAAGGACGGAAATTAGTAATTCTGAAGTTGTCAGGGAGTTGCCATATGATCTCCTTGATCTTCAAATGTAATGTATAGAACAACTGAGCAATACAAGATGCCCTGTTATTGTTGTATTGTTTGTAAATTTTGTTTTAACTCTTCTATAAAAGCTTCCCATGATTTGGATTTCTTTACTATGTCCTTTCTTCATCCATTTACTGGACGAGAAGAGTCAGATTCAGAAAATCTCTTCTCAGTAAGCTTCTAATATTCGTAATTTGGGAAGAAAATGGGAAGCACGTTTCAATATTGATGGTTGTCAAAAGTACCAGTTTTGTGGCACAGAAAATCCTGATGTGCATCAGTAAGTGCCTATTCTTAGAATGGAGGGGGTACTTCAACACCTTTGGAAATTGGAGGCAGGTCTTCCATGTGCAAGTTTTTTCTGCAAGAGTACAGTGTTAGAGCTGCTTGGGCCATGTCATATGCCAGGTGAGGGTTGTAATGACCTTGTGAATTTTCAGTTTAAGGTTGGTTAGTAAATTTTATGTTGTATACATTAGTAGAATGTAGTTGAGACATTTCCAACTTATTTTAAATGTTTAAAATTTAACATGATAAACGCTTAAAGTTTTTCGAACCTCTTAACGCATTGATGTCATCACTTTAAATTGTAGTTAAGTGTGCTTATGACATGTAAGTTGCCCCTTATCGTCTAAAGGGGTGCGTCGCCTCGACCATACTTTGTTGGTGTAGGCTTCTAACTGAAATTGATGGCCTCGCCGCTCCACTGTTAGGAGAAGCTAAGCTTAATAAACACACTAGAAGTGGTTGCTTTTTGTCTGTCTGGAATTAGAAAGGGCAACTTCTTTCCCCGTCGGGCTTCCCTCACCAAAAGTTTAAAAGGAAAAATGAAAGAGAAATAAGTAAAGAAGTTAAGATATCTTGGTCGTTAGCGTTGCTAATGGGAATGGGACCAGACGAGCACTAACATTGGTCCATGCATGATTCTTTCTGGTTCTGGTGGATGGCACGATTTACGATTTAATCTGGTCCTATGACAGTGCCTCTGTATTTCCTTTTTATGAACAACTGTGACATTTGACATTTCCAGAAACTGAATGGTCAAATGATTTCTGCCGTAATCAGAATCCAAACGGCCCACCCATCTGATCTCTACCCTTTTCTCGCAGCCACTTGAGAGTTTCCAGAATTTTAGAGCAAAATTTTAAATCAACACTACTTTTTCTTGTCTATGCCGAAAGGTGGACTGTGAAGCTAATCCATTCCAAAATTAAAATGGTTCAGTGGATGAAGATCCAAGGCTACATAAGGGCCTAAGGGTATAACACTTAACAATCGATTCTGTCAATAATCAATGTGGAACATCCTAACACCTTTTGCAGACCCGAACCAAAACATCGGCCTCCTAGTGATTTATTCGATTGACAAAAGGAGTTGAGGTGATTAATAATATAGGACTTAATCAACAAGCGGAAAGTCTGACTGTATATGTACTATGCTAATAAAATTGATGTTGGACCTAACTCAAATTCATGAGATTAGAATTGACTAGGCCGTGTAAGAAGACAGCAATACATTTTGTCAAGAGACACTTCAAGTCTTCAACCCTCTTAAACGTGATAACAATTTCTTGGAGTGATAATCAATGCTAAATATATACCTACATGTATATACACTGTAAGTGTATATTGTCAAAGCAATGACAGTGTGCGCACCCGCAAACAAGTTGGCTTGTCCTATCAAAAGTTTGCAGAAGCCCCATGCCGATGAATTATTGAGTAACGTCTTTATCTCCTAAACTTTCTTTTCTTAGAAGAAACAAAATTCATACTGTTCAGTTCTATTGGTTGAAAATTGAATGAAGTTATGAAAATCTTATTTTACTTGAGAACTCACAATTTTGAGTCAGTGGATGTAAAACACTATTACACTCATTTATTCTTTTTAGTGATTGAATCCTACTTCATAAAAATGTAGATATATTAAACATTAAATAGATAACATTTGAGTAAAAATGCTTCTTATGTGCTGTACACAAGCATCGAGCTACATGGTCCAAATGTAGCTTAATTAGATTTCCTTTATTAGAAATTTCTCTATTATAAAAATTGTTGATTCCTTTTTAAAATTTTTAGTAGTGGTAAAACTATTATTTTGTAATATCAAATCTCAGGTGTGACATTATTATTTTTGTTAAGTTACTCGTTAGAATTTGTGGCTTCGCCCAAGTACACAAAGTGAATCCATGAAAAGGACATGTTTCAACCGTTCAACGTAGGGTCAGGGCACATTCATTAATACTACTCCAGTAGTATGCATATTCTCCGGGCTCTCCCGTGACTTTAATTAGCAAGTCAACTCTATTTATTTTAGTAGCATATTCTTATAATCTTAGTACTACTTAACACTTCCCAGAAGCATATATATATATATGTGTGAGGGATGCTATAACAAAAATGGTATACGAACCATTAATACAGACAAAAATGAGTCATGGGCCAAGAACAAGTTTACTTGAGTGTTGGGTTCTTTTAGTTCTGGTTTTGACTCTAAATGCAGCCATTGTATGTAGAGGTGGAATTACAAGCAGTTTTGTTAGGAAAGTAGAGAAGGCCATTGATATGCCTATGGATAGTGATGTCTTTATTGTGCCTTCTGGTTATAATGCACCTCAACAGGTTACTTCAAAGTCTCCATCTTTTGCATTTTAGTTTTAACGTCTAATTTTCTGTTAGTGCTTGTGATGAATACTTTTTGTTCTTTCCCTTGATGTACGTGGAATGCTTTGTAGAGGTGGATTTATGATTGAGAATTAGTGAATACAGAATATAATTGTGTCTGCTCTTCATTGTAATCAATGGGTACCGACTTCACTTGGTGTGTATGTTCCATACTGAAGTTTTGTGGTTTTACGCACATTTATATGTGTCGTCGCGAGAATACTGAATTCAGATGAACCCACTGAATATGGCTGCATCTGCCTCTGTCATTGTGTGTTGTTGTTGTTGTTGTTTTTTTTTTTTTTTTTCTTTTTGTAGTTTATTTATTTTATATTGATTTTGTTGGGTTATTTTGACAAGGTTCACATAACACAAGGTGATCATGTGGGGAAGGCAATGATTGTCTCATGGGTGACAATGGATGAACCTGGTTCAAGTACAGTTTTATACTGGAGTGAGAACAGCAAGCAAAAAAATAAGGCTAAGGGAATTGTTACTACCTACAAATTCTACAATTATACTTCTGGTTACATCCACCACTGCACTATCAAACATTTGAAGGTAAACCTTCTGTCCACCTCCTTGTTATTCCCCTTTGGTGCGTCGTGCATTGTCATATAGTAGTATACCTCATATCTACCTTGTGTAATGGTGTAAACACATTGGTTACTATTTATGCAGTTCAATACCAAGTACTACTATGAGGTTGGGATCGGTCATAACCCAAGATCCTTCTGGTTTGTGACTCCTCCAGAAGTTGGCCCTGATGTCCCATATACTTTTGGACTTATAGGTAACCATTTCAACCAAACTATTGCTGTAGTATTACTAGTTCATTTTGAGCTAGTTATGTTGACGCTGCAATTTTGACTTCTTTTAATCCTTCACTGTATATTTTGCGAGTGCATCCAAATAGGAAAAGATTAAAAAAGAGGTTCAGCATAATCTGTAGCTTTTTGCTCACTCTTATGACCTGAACTTTTCTTGCAGGGGATCTTGGTCAGACATTTGATTCAAACAAGACACTCACACATTATGAATTAAATCCAATCAAGGGGAAAACAGTGTTGTTTGTTGGTGACCTATCTTATGCAGATAACTTTCCTAATCATGACAACACAAGATGGGATTCGTGGGCAAGATTTGTAGAGAGAAGTGTTGCTTATCAACCTTGGATTTGGACAGCAGGAAATCATGAGTTAGATTTTGCTCCTGAAATTGTAAGTGATGCAAAATCAGTTTTCTTTCTGCTGAAGTTGACTGCAGGTGTCTTTATCAAGTTTTAGCCTTAGCTTTCAGCAAGTAATGATATGTCACTGATAAGTAACTGCTTCTAAAAGCATATTGAGAAGTTTTTATGCATTTCTGGACCTTCAGCACGTTATAGTTCAAATGGACATGCATGAAAAATCATTAGTACCATGCGTTCAAAATTCTTCATAAATCACTATGTTATCTTAACCAGAGTAGTTCACACTTCTACTGCTAGTTTTGAGTACAAGAGCATTCTAAACCCAAAATTTACCCAGTTTTTTGAGGTATTTCACATCCGTCTTCGGCACTCCACAAAGACAAACTATTTAGGTGGCCAATGACAGACAGGAAGCCGTTCTTTCAAGGGAACAGAATATGACCAAATAGTCAAGGAAATGAACACAACAGAAAATGTGGTGGTGTTCTCTAATACTTCTAAAAACTCTAACTCCCTCCTGCGTTTAGATGGTTTACGGGGAAATGCTAACATACAAGTGCTGATTTTTCTGCAGGGGGAAACAAAACCCTTTAAGCCCTATACTCATCGATATCGTGTCCCTTATAAATCATCAAACAGTACAGCACCATTCTGGTATTCAATCAAGAGAGCTTCAGCATATATCATAGTTTTATCCTCATATTCAGCTTACGGTAAGAATATTGACATTGAAAGTCATGGCTTGTTCAGATTGTTGTAATACATACTTTTTGTGCAGGGCAGTATCTATCTACTTTATCGATTTAAGATTCTACTTTCGAGATCATTGGTATTGTCCCACTCTTTTAACGGCATCTTTTGTGGATCCTTGATTTATAGGCATGTACACTCCTCAGTATCAATGGCTTTACGAAGAGCTACCAAAAGTCAACAGGAGAGAGACACCATGGCTTATTGTTTTAATGCATTCTCCATGGTATAACAGCTACGAAACACATTTCATGGAAGGGGAGACCATGAGAGTAATGTATGAGCCATGGTTTGTGCAGTACAAAGTTGATGTTGTATTTGCAGGTCATGTTCATGCTTATGAGAGATCCGTAAGTCCAACCTCATGCAACCATAAGCAGCTAAGCTGGGAATCATAGTAATATCTGTCATACGAAAGTTTACTTCGTTTTGTGTTTCAGGAACGTATATCCAATGTGGCCTACAACATTGTTAATGGAAAATGCACACCTATTCGTGATCGGTCTGCCCCTATATACATAACAATTGGTGATGGAGGAAACAGTGAAGGCCTAGCCACCAAGTAAGAGCAATCCAACTCAATATCCCTTGCTATTTTTGTTTCCTTTTTTCTTTTGTTGTGAAATCTTAATGCGCTGTGATGTTCATGCAAAACCTAGCGATACACTGAACCCAAATCACATCGAAAAAAGAAAAGTTCTTGCAACTACAAAAACTATGAGCAACTAGTTAACTGTTCTAGTTGCATTAGTGACAGATTACTGATAGTCAAAACATTTTTTACACTTTCAGAATGACAGACCCACAGCCAGAGTACTCTGCTTTTCGAGAGGCTAGTTTTGGCCATGCCACCCTTGATATCAAGAATAGAACTCATGCTTATTATAGTTGGCATAGTAATCAAGAAGGATATGCTGTGGAAGCTGATAAGTTATGGTTTTACAATCGTTTTTGGCATCCAGTTGATGATTCTACAACAGCCAAATTATGATCCTACTAAACAGGAGTATTTTTGCAAACTTCGTTATTTTCATTTCCTGGCTGCCTTGTGTAATTGTGATCCAAGATTGTATTTCAAGCCCCCTTGCCAACAGCCTTCTCAGTTTGAGTCTGTCGCACAGGGCTTGCCTTGTGCGGTTTAACTCTCCTGTGTGGTTTGCAGGCTATTGCATCAGGAGCGGGGTTTACCCAGAGCGCACCCAAAGGGTAGCGGTTGCGGGTTCCTTGTCATGAAAAAAAAAAAGTCTTATTACCTATTTCAAGTAATCGTCTATGGAATTCAGCAATAACAGCAACTATTTAGCTTCAATCCCAGGTTGGGTTTTGATCACCTATAGCAAAATGATATAGTGGTGATCTCCACCCACATTGTCAACATAGGATAAGATAAATAATATGCAGCAAAAAGCAAGAGAATATTGTAAAAACAGCAGGCATGTTTCATAGACTACTATGTCAGAAAGTATATTTATAGACATAAGTAAGAACATATTTACACCGAGTATGGACTTAAAATCTGTTACTAATAAATAATTGTACAGATGTTGACATGTTACTGAATAAGCCCAAAAACCACTCTGCACTACTGCTGCTGCTGCTGCTGCTGGAGTACTGGAAAATAAGTAAAAGCACCATAAAGAGTATTCAATCCAATAGAAAGTAATTCTTGCTAACCTTCTATTCAAAGCAACCACAACTGCATTAAGACGTGGTGATTCCAAGAACAGATCATCACAGTTTTTGAAATCTACATATTCCATCTCAAAATTCTGGTGACCATAGTACTCACTCCAGTCTAACCACATTTCTGCAATAGACTCCTTTTTTAAGCAAGTTGCATGATCTGTCTCCTCAGGTGAACCAGTTGCCACCAATCTGTAATTGCATACTACTTTTCTTTCTTGACCTGGTCGGACCGTCTGAATGCACCCAAATGATTGACAAGTTATTGAGGGGTTTGAGATGTACATCCAAAATGATAATTTAAGATGGCACAACAAGTTATATTCAGTTGGTATTTGAAATGTACCAGAACATAACTAATAGCTTGGTTTGACTCTCTTGAAGATGATCAGTCTAACAGAGAAGAACTAGACCCTTTCAAGTCAAAAAGAAACTATAACTCCAATTAAATGGCTTACAGATCATAATGAGCTTGTTAATTATACCTATGCTTATTTTAAAGACATTTTTACTACTTCTCATACTTACACTGATTGGAAAGATATCACCAATAATTGTGTTAGCTATCATTCTATTGATTTATCTGACCTAGAAAAACCTTTATTAGATCAGGAAATCATTTCAGCCTTTTTTTCTTTCAAACTCTTTAAGGCTCCTGATCCAGATGCCTTCACCCACATTTTTTCCAAAAACAATGGACATTGGTTAATCATACTATTTTGCACTATTGCCATAATGTTTTTCGAACCTGAAAAATTGATGATTTCATTAATCAAACTTAGCTATGTTTGATTCCAAAATTCAAGAATGCTAATGATTTAAAAAAATTTCGACCTATTGGTTTATGCAATACTATTTATAAAGTTATCACCAAAATCATAGTCAATCGACTAATGCCTTTTCTAAATGACCTTATTGGTCCCTTTCAAAGTGCTTTCCTGTCAGGTCGTCGGACTTGTGATAATGCTATCATTATCCAGGAAATGGTAAATCACCTAAATAAGATAAAAGACCGTAAATGCAAGATGTTGTTGAAAATAGATTTAGAAAAAGCTTTCGACCGCTTGGAATGGTTTTTATTTATCGCACGCTTTTATATTTTAAATTTTCCCAAAATATTGTCAAGCTTATCCTGAATTGTGTTACCTCCAGTTCCATTGCAATTTTAGTTAATGGCACACGTACGTCTTTCTTTTCCCCTTCGAGAGGTATTAGACAAGGGGACCCTTGTCTCCATATTTGTTTATTCTCTGCATGGAAATGTTGTCCAATTATATTTCTCACCATGTGGATTTAGCTTTATAAGACCCTATTAAAATTAGTCAAACTAGACCTGAGCTGTCACATTTATTTTTCACGGATGATTTAACCTTAATGGCTAATATCAACCATAAAACTGCAAATTCCATTCGTCATTGTCTCGATTTGTTTTGCAAATTATTGGGCCAAAAAATAAAGATATTTTTACGCTAATTGACATACTAAACCACTTAATTACAGAAAATATCGTTACTTTTAAATAATTATCTTAAATACCAACACTTTTCACATTTTACAAAATATACAATTTTTTAATTTCCTTTCTTCCCTCTCTACCCTAAACCCTAACTTCTCCCTCTCTCTTTCTCCCCTCTCCTCCACCCACCCACCCACCCCACCCTCCCGCCGTTCCCCACCCCCTCGCCGGTCGCCGCCGCTGCGTTGCTCCACCGCGGCGAACTGAACCAGATCTGCTCCTCTCTTTTCCGATCTTCTCCTTTTTTATTTTTTTATTTTGTAAGTGTATATGTGTGTATTTTTAAATATACATATGTATTTTGTAAATACAAATTCAGATATGCTGATCACTCTTCTTTTTTGCTTTGAATATACACATTTAAATACAAGTGCATGTATCTGTATGTTCGTGTATATACATGTAATATTTTTCAGTACACAAGTGTATGCACGTGTATATCACTGTGTGAATGTGTATATCTGAGCATCTATTTATATTTTATGTATGTATTTTTGTGTGTATGTCAAGTAATAAATGGCACACACATAAATTTGTATGTTTCGTTTGTAGATCTGTAGATTCGTGTATGTATGTGTGTGTTTAGTGTATGTATAACACAATTTTTTTTGTATATTTACATGTATTTTTGTTTATATGTAGTTTCCAACTTTAATTTAAAAAAAATAAAAATAAAAAATCAATGTTTATATGTGTTTCATTTTTTAGATTAAAAAAAAAATCTGGTGGTGGGTGGCCGCCACCTGGGGGTGGTAGCAGAAGGGAGGGGGGAGGGCAGTAGGAAATTAAAGAACGAACCCTAATTTGTTAGTTTTGTTGATTTTGTATATAATGTGTAAAAAAATATTGGTATTTTTTGAAAAATGAAATAATGTTGGTATTTTTTGTAATTTTGGTGTTAGGGTTGTATATATTTATAAATAACCAAAATATAAATCACTCAAAGTCTAAAATTATATTTTCTCAAAGTTGTTCTCCTACTATCCAATAAGATATTCTTCAAATCCTAAACTTTGCCCCCACTGCATCTTTTGGCAAGTATTTAAGTTTTCCAATTTTAAATCATAAGCCCCGACCTCGTGCTTCTGCCTTCATTATTGATAATATGAATTCTAGATTAGTCTCTTGGAAAACTAAATTCCTATCTATGGCTGGTCACACTACTATTATTAAGGCTACCCTAAACTTTATTCCGTCTCATGCCATGCTATACTTTTCACTTCCTAAGAAAATCCTTAATACTATAGACAAAATTCAACGGGATTTCCTTCGGGGTCCACTCTTGACCACAGAAAATTTTATTATCTAAACTGAGCTACTATTACCACACCAAAGGCTCAAGGAGGTCTAGGTTTGCGCCAAGCAAAGCACAAAAACCTAGCTCATCTTACAAGCCTCTCTTGGCGCTTTCATACAAATCCTCCCAGTTTATGGGCTTCCCTCCTTTCTTGTAAGTACAAGAGCAAGGCCAACAATAAGTCTCATTCGTTCATCTGGTCTAACATTAAAAAAGGAAATGAAACATGCATGCAAAGCCTTGCTTGGTCTATTGGGAATGGTTCCTCAATTTCAGTTTGGTCTGATCGTTGGATTCCTAATACCCCCTATATGCAACCTCCTTCAAGGTCCCCTCTCTCTCTCTTAGATCAGACATTAAAGGTTAAAGATTTACGAGCTAGTAATACTTGAAACCTCCAAAAACTGTCTTATCACCTCTTTAGGACAATTTACTCTAATATTAAATCAATTACATGAGCCTAGTTTTCCCCATAATACTGATTCTCCCTATGGGGCTCTTTCGTCCAATGGCTTATTCACCTTTGCCTCCACTTATAATTTAATTTTCCCAGCCCAATCCCCCTCTTACTTCGACCAATGTCTTCATAACCGTATACCTTGTAGAGAATACTTAAAACACTTGGGCATCATAGAGGATGCATCTTGCTATTATTGCCCTAATCAAGTGGAATCTTCTTCTCATATTTTCTTGCATTGTCCTATAGCTCTATTCTTCTGGAATTCCATAGGATTAGATACATCCTTTTTTCAATCTACTACCCACTGGACTGTTGCTTTAAAGGAAACTGATCATCACATTCCTCACCCTAACCTCTCTTGGGATATTTTTGGCCATTTGCTCTTTGGCATCTTTGGCTTACTAGGAACAATAACATTCATAAAACTACTCGTGCTTACCCTTCTCCATCTGTAGTGTACATGTGATGTTCTGAATTTAAATTCTTAACTTCCTCCCCCACTAGCTCCCATGAATCCATTCCTATATCTATTAAATGGACTCCGCCTCGTTCAGGCTTTTATAAACTCAAAACTGATGGTTCTTTTAAGAATCAAAACTCGAATAATGGCATATGAGGTGTTTGTAGGGACAATTCTAGCAACTGGATCTTTGGTTTTTCTAAATATTCAAATGGTCTAAACCCTCTTCATCTTGAACTTCTTGCTCTACATCAAGGGCTGCAATTGGTTTTGGAGAAGAACCTTGTTCCTTTGGAAGTTGAGACTGATTCCATTGATCTGATCCATCTATTGATGAATTCTAAACCTTTATATCTTACTTTGGTTTATGACTTCAGGTAATTTTTGAGGAAACTAGGGAATTCAGTGGTACGACATAGCTTCAGGGATGGCAATCAAGTGGCAAATGCTTTGGCTTATGAAGGAGCTCTTAAGTCCACCAATCAAGACCTAACTGTTTTTGTTACTCCTCCTGTATCTTTAAGACTTCTAGTTAACATTTATGCAAGAGGATTAGTTTTAGCTACTAAGCGTATTTCTATTATGGTCTGTAATAAGTTACTTCAGCTAGGAAACCCCTCTATGGGTCACTCTGACTCATGTAATGTTCCTCTAATTACTTAATGAAGCTATTATCCTTATTACCAAAAAAAAATAAAGTTATTATGCAACTTGTTCAAAATGGTATAACACAAACTAAAAATAACCAGGGTGTATACATAATTAACTATAAAGTATCATTTCTTCCTACGCTCTACAATTGAAGAATGAGATAACGTACATTTTAACATAAAAGATAATGTTCAACAATAGCAAACTGTAAACGATTTAAAGCGACTACCATACGCAAAGTTCATATCTTGAGCCCAAAATCCAGAACGAGGAATTAAAAAAAGATCTAAATCAATCTTAGTAGATTATGAAACTTAACCGAATAGTACCCTAACGTACATTTCAGCAACAAGTTTGCGAAAAAGGGTCCAACATATATTACATAAATAAAAAGATAAAAACATTGCAGAATTATCGTCGCCAAACTAATTACTCCTGTAATTGTAAATAGTAAATGGGCTGGGCAGAAACAAATTAGGACTCTCAGGTTCAAAGACGTATAGCATGCTTTTGAAATATAGAGGATTCAACCTATAAATTCTTAGAAACTGATCTCGCTATAATTTTGAAATATCGGTTTAGATATAATATTTGTTCAAAACTTTGGTGAGTTATACATATATGTTTATGTTCCGCGTCGAAAATATTGGATTTTGATAAACTCGTTTCGAAAGATACATATTCAACAGTACTTGTGAGTTAATATACATCCGCCCCAAAAAGAATTGCGCAACTCTTTAAATTGTTAGAAATAAAATTTACATAAGTCACAGTAAATAACCAATTTGAGATATTTGAAAAACAACATGGTGAATGAAAAACTCATTTGATTCTCAAACCAATTGCTAACAAGTTATAAAATGTCTGGGAGCTAGCTTAAAGGGGGACAAAGTACATCAATAAGAATTAAGATGTTGCGCAGTGCAGATTGTGATTTGTGAGATCCTCTTATTCTACTTTGGAAGCTCAACATAGTAGCAACAAAGTTCTTTGCCTTTACCCACCGATAAATCCCATTTCTTTTTAAAATAATTCTCTTCTCCTTCAAAGATATAAGCTTTTTGCCTCACATAAGATTTTAACAAGGAATGAGATTTATAGGTGGCCAAAAAGCAAAGAATTTTGTTGGTACATTAATGTTGAGCATTCAAAGTGGAACCAGAGACGCTCACAATCTGCACAGTATTTTATTCATGTACTTTGTCCCCCTCTAAAGCTCCAAGACATATATAGGCATGCAGTGACAGAGATAAACTTGCAGACTATGCCAAGGATGGGAAATAATACTCCTACCCGCCCTATTTTCTTTTGAAAGAACTACAGTCATGTAATAACTAAACTCTTCTGTTTAATAAATTGGCTTGTCATCAGTACTATCGTATGAGTTACCCAAGTCCCCAACAAATCTGCATCTGTTGCGCCACCCATTAATTCTACGTGTTCAGTCAGTAATTTTTAATTCGTAATGACTATCGCGATTACGTACGTTAACTGGGATAATGTATACTTTTCCTTTCAACATTTAATTATTTTCTAGGAGCCGCTCACTTCAAATCAATGATTTGCAAGAACTCATCATATACTAGTAAGTAGTATTTGAATATTAAAAGGAGGAGACTGGAGAGTATTGGTGTGCTTCTCTTTATAATCCACTACTGCTATTCTCCTTTAAAAGTGGCATTTGGTAGGTAGTCTTTGTCGTCATGGATAATTGAAAGCACTACTGATGATCACCTCTAAAGCTATTTAATTCTTACCTAATTCGTTTAGTATAATACACCAGCTTAGAAGAAAAACATGACCTTAGTGTAGTCGAGCTTATTAACTTCTTATTCATGAGCTTGTGCAGTTATTGATTCAAGGAGGTTCCTCGATCTAAATTCTAATCCTCCTTTGTACTCATAAAAACTTAGTATTTACTAATAACGTAACTAAAAAGACCTACTATTATATCTGCATACTGCTAATATTTATATGCCTGTTACCTTGTTTCTTTTCATTTTTCGTATCCTAATGATAATATATATATATCTGCAAATTAGAATGTTGATGTAATGATATTGAGGACCAAATTGCAAGGAGATGTCGAAAATGTGAAGATAAGCTTGAGTACTAAAAACAAAGGGGGCATAGTGAAACTTATTGTTAGGGTCCATTTTGCTTAATTAAAAAATATATTAATCCACTAACGGACTAACTCTTTAGACTTAGTGCCCCAACAAAAGAAAAGTGGTGTCTCTCACCTTTACATTTACTATTTAAAATACATAAAGCATAACGATTGAATTTTTTACAGTAAAATATTGATATCACTTATCCCTAATAAGCATTCAACTTTACAACTTTAAAGCAAAAATATAGTACATATTTGAATGTTGTATGGTGCAATAGAGATTAGAGAGAATTAAAGGAAGGTATCATAATTGGTTCTATGATCTTTTCGGAGAAAGAGAAAGAGAGCCAGAAAAAGAGAATATCGCAGGCTAAAATTTTCTGAACATTATGGATGGTCTCATGCTACTCAAGAAGATTGGTCTTTTCTTCCTTCTCATTTCTATTTCTCTTTTGTCAACTTCACATGCAGGTAGGGTTTATTTCCAAGGCAATTAGTAGTAATTAATTATAATGGTACCTCAAATGCCTCCATGACCCATTCCATCTTTTGTTTGGTCTTCTTGCCTAGAATCAACAAGATAGTAATAACTCGTTCGTCTCTTTATTTTCAGTTGAAGGACTTAATTCTACTTTCAACTGAAAATAAGGCTTTCCTATATCCAAAGCCACCTTCTTTTATTTCCGTAGACACCTTCATCACTTCATGCAATCAATAAGTCTTGTCAAAATAATTACTACTACTACTACTACTTAACATACTAATTCAAGTACCAAAAATAAAAAATAAATCAAAGCAAAACTCCTGCATGCAGTGTTCTAAGTACTCAACTTTGGTCGTGTAAATCATACTATATAGCAGGAGTATTGTGTAGTGTTAACACATACTAGGTTTTTATACCATCTAAACTAGAGGCCTGGCTTAATTAATTCTTTTGGAATTGTCAGATTATCTTCTGAGTTGAGTTAATTTATTTTGTCAGTGCTAGCCATGTGCGTGTGCGTTTTCACAAGCCTGACAATGAACCTTTTCTTCTCATTCATATAACAAAAATGTAATTTTTAAAAAAAGCATGAAGTCAGTGTGGCAGATTTGATACAATTAGTTTTCGTTTTGAACTTTGATGCAGGTCGACAGTTAAAGTTTGTAACGGCCGACTTTCAGAAAGAAGAGCTGGGTGCAACTCATGAGGTTTGCTTTTAATTAGTATCGGTTTACTTGTCATTTTTTAACTATACCCTTGAGAAAAACAAGAATTCATGTGAAGTGATGAGCAGGATATTGAGTATAATATTTCAGTTAATCTTCATGATCAAACATGTATAAACTGATTATTGGGCGAAATATAACACTTCTACTAAGATTTTGATCATATTAACTAATGTTTATCATAGAATTTAACATGTGTTATAACTGACCATTGATTCTATATTACTATTCAATCTTATAAATTAGAGTTACCTACAATTACTTGTTTAAGTGACCTGATTGTATGTAAATATTTTGTAAACTATCCCAATTCATGGCAGGAAGTATTAGGAGGACAACAATTGCACCATCATGAAGAGATGAGTGAAATCCATGAAAGGCTTCTTAAGGCCAACACAAAGGATTATGGGAGATATGATCCAGCACCTGCCCTTTCTAAGCCTCGTTTCAAGCTTATTCCCAACTGATTTCCAAATATTATGATAATATGGGGAAACCCTAGTCCGAGTTAAATTGAACCCAGCTAGTACTATGTCTTAATATATGTTTATATACTAGTACTGTAAGATACTAATCCTTTTATGTTTGTATCTTCGCATGAACTGGATGTTACGTTTGTGTTATCTGTATAATTATATGAAAAAAAATAAAACCTATATATCTATAATTTCTTGCTTTGTGCATCAATTTAAAAGTTTTCATATGCAGTATTACAATTAGCTCATGTATGTTTTTTTGGCATGACGAGATTACTTCTTTTAAAATTAAATGGAATATGACTTTCAAAGATAAAATATACGCAAGGGCCGATCCCTTAACAATCTGCTTTTCCCCTTCCTTAAGTTTGATTTAACTCTTCTAGAGAGTTAATAATCAGTATCTGCACAAACCCAATAAATATGTGATCGAAGCTAGGAAACCGATTCGAAATTTTATGTCAGTAACTGCAAAATATAGAGTCTGTTTGGGTAAGCTTAAAAGTAACTTAAAAATACATATGTGCTTATAAGCTCATTAGTGTTTGGTGTAACTGAAAAAACAATGAGCTTATAAGCAGTTAGGAATCGTAACTTCTCAAGTGGCTTATAATCAACTTGTGGCTTAGGAGTATTTACTAAGTAACAATTAATTTGTTTCAATTAAGGTACGGTCTTAGGGTGTCACGACCCAGTTTTGGGGCAGTGACCGGCGCTTAGGAGCTAGTGCCCCAAGCAAGCCTTATCAAAATTCTACAGAAAATCGGGCAGAGTTTCCTCTGTTTTTAGGCCTATCCAAAATTTTTACCTGCTTTTAACAACCAGAAAACCAGCCAATAAACAATATCCTTACGCAATAATAATAAAAATACCACATTTATCTCTAAATACTACGAGAACAACCTAACAGGGTTGTAGTAGGTTCATAGACACTAAATACTCGCAAGAGTAACTTATTAATGAATAATCCAACTGGTTACTCAACTGACTAAACGAATGACTGACAAATGACTAAATAAATGACTAAGTGGAGCGACTCTAAGAGTTTCAAAGAAAGACAATAATGAATAAATAAAGCTCTTGCCCACGCGAACTAATGCGGGGCTTACCAGGATTGTCAACTCGCGACTCTAAGAATGAAGATCCTCGCCTACGGCACCTGCTGTATCTGGAAGGAAAAATATAGCGAGGAGTGAGTCGCAACTCAGTGAGTAATAACGCTTAACCACAACCGTTTTAAGTGGGGACAAGTCAAAACATGCCAGTATATCTTATGCAGAAATATACATATAATTTAATTGTCACTTCCAGAATAACAAACAGAAATCAGTATTTCCAAGTACTTCTTGTAAACAGTAATCCATATAAAATCAGTAGTAAATTCAATAATCACTATATCATATCAAGTGTATAGGTTAGGGAGATTTCCAAGAACAAACCATGTAATCAGTATAAATTCCTCTCTGAGGAAGTCAGTAACGGTAAGCTAGTTCTACCTTCCCACTAGCAAGGACTATAACGGTAATCTGGAAAATACAAGGTGCACCAGGTCTAACGTACCCGTCGTTAGCTACGGGGTCTGTCAAGGCTCATCCCAAAAATATATTTATTCACTATACCAAGTACAGGGCATTTCGAGTAATAATTCAATATTTCACATAGCGGTAAAACATGTCAAGTAGCAGTAAAAATCCAATCTTGTAACGGTAAAATACTTCAAATAATTATTTCAGTACATATCTTGTAAAAGGACTTGTCCCACATGCAGTTTAAACATTCAGTAACACATTTACTTCAAAATCAAGTAGAAACCATGCAGGTTGCGGAAAAACAAATTGTGGTAAGGTCATCACTCACAGTACAAACGCGCGTAGCTTAAGCGTATCTTCCACGGCAATCCAACACCTCGTCCAGTCAATCTATAATCACATTGTATTGGTCTCGTGTTAGTTCCCTTATTTAGGATAATTCATAACTAATTTAGAATCTCCTACCCTCGGAACTAAAGGAAAAGATAATAACTTGCTTTGCTTAGGAAGAGAACAAATCTGTTGCTTTACATACTACTGCCATATACCCAAATGGTCCATAAGCTTAAATGATTCATGGTTGTTCTATGTTTCAATTCTATTGAAACTCACTATAATCAGGTTTTTATATCACCAACTTATTTCCATTACGGTAGTATGTAATTATTGAAAATAATTGAGTAAAGGAAGAATTTAACCAAGGCAAAAAAAAAAATTTGTTTACCTTCCTTCTCGTGTTTCTCTGTATTGTCTTCCTTGTAAACGTTAAAGTATTTCAGCAGAAGCTTAAAGCTTCTTGGTTTTCTTTCCCCTAATCTTTTTCGTCCAAATTCCTCTTGTATTTGGGCTCTGAAGAGTCCCGTTTTTGTTTGCTTGTTTCTTTCTTCTTTTTTTTTTTTTTTTTTTAAAAATTAATTGATGAAATGACTCAATTGCCCTTATTTTATTTAAACAGGGTATTACAATCTCTCCCCCTTAAGAAATTCGGTCTCCGAATTTAAACTAAGAGCATACCTGTAGGGTGAAACAAGTGAGGATACTTGGCTCTCATATCATCTTCCATTTCCCAGGTAGCTTCCCTTGCAGTATGGTTTTTCCACAAAACTTTCACAAACACAATTTCTTTTCTCCGTAACTTCCTTATTTGATTCTCAACTATGGCTATTGGTTCCTCTTCATAAGATAATTTCTCATTAAGCTGTATAGTCGGTGTCTCCAGCACATGAGAATCGTCCGGTACATACTTTCGTAGCATAGACACGTGAAACACAGGATGAATGAAAGATAACTCTGGAGGAAGAGCCAAACTGTAAGCAACGGCTCCAACTCGTTCAAGTATCTCATAGGGTCCTATGAATCGCGGGCTCAACTTCCCTCTTTTCCCAAATCGTGTCACGCCTTTCATCGGGGAAACTCGTAAGAACACACGATCACCAACTGCAAACTCCAAGTCCCTTTTTCTTTTATCTGCATAAGACTTTTGTCTGCTTTGAGCTGTGATCAATCTCTGCCTAATCAACTGCACCTTATCAATAGCTTCTTGTATCAGGTCTGGTCCTAATACCTTAACTTCACCGGCTTCAAACCATCCAATTGGAGAACGACAACGCCTGCCATATAAAGCCTCGTAAGGAGCCATCTGAATGCTTGCCTGATAGCTGTTGTTATAAGCAAACTCAGCTAAAGGCAGGTAAGCATCCCAACTACCTCCAAAATCAATAATGCAAGCTCTCAACATGTCCTCCAATATCTGTATAGTACGTTCAGACTGACCGTCAGTCTGAGGATGGAATGCGGTGCTAAGGTCTACTCTAGTACCCAGTTCTCTTTGAAAGGACCTCCAAAAGTGAGAAGTGAATTGTGATCCTCTGTCAGAGATAATGGACAGTGGAACTCCATGGAGTCGGACAATTTCATTCATGTATAGCTGTGCATATCTCGCACCACTGTAAGTAGTTTTAACAGCCAAAAAGTGTGCTGACTTTGTAAGTCGATCAACAATCACCCATACTGAATCATAACCTTTAAGTGTACGAGGTAGCCCAGTCACAAAATCCATAGTAACTCTTTCCCACTTCCACTCTGGAATCTCAAGCCGCTGTAGTAGTCCTGCGGGTCGCTGGTGCTCAGCCTTAACCTGTTGACAAGTCAAACAACTAGTAACAAAGTTAGCAATATCTTTCTTCATACCTTCCCACCAGTACAATTGCTTCAGGTCACGGTACATTTTAGTGGATCCAGGATGTATAGTGTATCTAGAATGGTGAGCTTCCTCGAGAATAACTCGTCTTAGCCCATCAATTTCTGGTACACATAACCGTTTACCTAGTCGGAGAACCCCATTATCATCAACAATCATATTCTTGCTTTTACCAGCTAGGACTTCTTCTCGATATTTGCACAATCGTTCATCCTCGTACTGAGTGGCTTTAACATGTTCTACCAATGAAGACTTGGCTGGAACATAAGCCAATAATGCCCCTGATTTAGATAGACCGAATCTAATACCTGTACCTTCGACCCTGTGGATCTCCTTGGCCAACTGTCTCTTTACGGGAGTTACATGTGCCAAACTACCCATGGACTTCCTGCTCAATGCATCAGCCACCACATTGGCCTTCCCTGGATGATATAGAATAGTGCAATCATAGTCTTTGAGAAGTTCCATCCAGCGACGCTGCCGAATGTTCAGATCTCTCTGCTGAAAAATATACTTTAGGCTCTTGTGATCAGTATAAATTTCACATGTTTCTCCATACAAGTAGTGCCTCCAAATTTTCAATGCAAATACCACTGCAGCCATCTCCAGATCATGAGTGGGATAGTTCTGTTCATTCTTCTTCAATTGTCGCGAAGCATAAGCTATCACACGACCATTTTGCATGAGAACACACCCTAATCCCACTCTTGAAGCATCACAAAACACCGTGAATCCTCCCGAACCGGATGGTAAAGCTAGAACTGGTGCGGTGGTCAAACATGTCTTGAGCTTCTGGAAACTCTGCTCACATTCATCTGTCCACTGAAACTTTGCATTTTTCTGTGTTAGCTTGGTCAATGGTACTGCTATTCTGGAAAAATCCTGCACAAAACGCCTGTAGTAACCTGCTAATCCCAGAAAGCTACGAATCTCTGTAGGAGTGGTGGGTCTGGGCCATTTCTGCACTGCTTCTGTCTTTCTAGGATCTACCAGTATTCCATCCTTGGATACCACATGCCCAAGGAATGCTACGGAGTCTAGCCAAAATTCACACTTAGAGAACTTCGCATAAAGCTTATGTTCCCGCAATGTTTGCAGTACAACTCTCAGATGAGCCTCGTGTTCTTCTTGACTGCGAGAATACACCAAGATATCATCAATAAATACAATGACAAATCTGTCTAGAAACGGCTTGAACACCCTATTCATTAAATCCATGAATGCAGCTGGAGCATTAGTCAACCCGAAAGGCATCACAAGGAATTCATAATGCCCGTATCGAGTTCTGAAGGCTGTCTTAGGAATATCTTTGTCACTAACTCTGAGCTGATGATAACCAGATCGAAGATCAATCTTTGAGAAATGGGCAGCTCCCTGCAACTGATCAAACAGATCATCAATACGAGGTAAAGGGTATTTATTACGTACCGTTACCTTGTTCAGCTGTCTGTAGTCAATGCACATTCTTAGGGACCCATCTTTCTTCTTCACAAATAGCACTGGTGCACCCCAGGGTGATACACTTGGTCTGATAAATCCCTTGTTCAATAACTCCTGCAATTGTTCCTTTAGCTCCCTCAACTCCGCTGGTGCCATACGATATGGAGGAATCGATATGGGTTGCGTGTCAGGTGCTACATCAATGCTGAAATCTATGTCCCGCACTGGAGGTAGTCCCGGTAAATCCTCAGGAAATACATCGGTGAACTCTTGCACCACTGGAACCATTTCTAAGCTAGGAGTCACATCTCTTGTGTCTCTCACCATAGCTAAGAATGCCCAACAACCTTTCTTCACTAACTGGTGAGCTTTTACAAATGATATGACATTCCACATCTCTGGAATTTGATCCCCTTTCAGAATAAAACTAGGTTCATTAGGCATCTCGAACTTAACTACCTTCGCATGACAATCGAGGGTAGCGTGGCAAGAAGATAGCCAATCCATACCCATCAGTACGTCAAAATCAACCATATCAAGTACAATTAGATTAGCTAAGGTGTCTCTACCCTCAACTCGAATCTGACAAGCACGATACACATATTCAACAAGTAAAGAATCTCCCACAGGATTAGCAACTAGAAAAGGATCATGCAATATTTCTGGCTGTCTATCAAACCTCAAAGCAAAGAATGAGGACACATAGGAGTGGGTAGATCCTGGATCAAACAATGCAAGTGCATCAAGTGAGCAAACAGAAAGAATACCTGTAACCACAGCATTTGAGGCCTGAGCATCTTGCCTAGTAAGTGCAAAAACTCTCGACTGGCCTCTACCTGCAGTCCCCTGTCCTCGATTACCCATGACACGATCTCTGACACCTCTACCTCTGTTATCTCTACCGGCAGTACCTGTATTATTATGAGCAGTCTGCGTAGGTGCCGCTGCCTGCACAGAAGCCTGGCTAAACTCTCTCTGAGGATGAGGGCAATCCTGTATGTGATGTCCCAACTTGCCACACCGGAAGCACCCTCCAGTCAGAACACGGCACGGACCCCAATGTGATCTACCACAAGTCTGACATACTGAATCAGTAGCATATATCTGTCCAGAGCTATGATGTCCAGATGATAATGGTAGTCCCTTAGCATTATCTTTGTGAGGAGGTGCTCTAACGGATGGCTGGGAAACCACGTTTGTCCCTGTCTGAAAACCCTGTCGCTGTATCTGATTCCCTGCTCTACGGTCTGTGCTAACTCCCTCAGTGAAAGATCCCCCAGTCTTAGCCTTCTCATATGAATCTTTAGCCGCCCGTGATTCACGACCCCTGTTTTCAATCTTTCTGGCAAGGTCGAGTGCATCAGAGTAATTCAGATTCTTCATCTGCGGAGCAACTGCATTGAATAAACGATCAACCAACCCATCAACAAACCTTTGAACCCGAGATGTTTCATTTGGCACTAAGTTAGGTGCATATCTAGCCAGCTTAGTAAACTTAGTGTTATATGTCGATACATCCATATCTGGGGTCTGAACTAATCTCTCAAACTGCCTAGCGTATTCCTTCCTCAGACTTTCAGGGAGAAAGCGATCCATGAACAACTTAGTAAACTCATCCCATGTCAATCGTGCTGCTTCTGTGGGCCTTTCTAAAAGTACAGTTTCATACCAAGTATTAGCTGTATCCTCCAACTTGTAAGCCGCAAGTTACACGGATCTCTCACTAGAACATCCAAGAGCACGCAACGCCTTAAGTGTACCATCCAAGAAACTCTGAGGATCCTCTGTAGTGTCAGAACCCGTGAACCTTGGCGGTTTCAGTTTCAAGAACTCTGGTAAGGACACTTCTCTGTTACCAAAAATCTGAGTCTGTCTCTGAGCCTGAGTCTGTGGCTGAGCCTGAGTCTGTGTCTGAACCTGAGTCTGAGTCTGTGTCTGAGCCTGAGCCTGAGTAGTTACCTGAGGTTGCGTTGGAGCAACATTCTGTTGACTAGCCCTTTCCTGTCTATCCATTCTGGCATTCAAGAGTTCAATGGACCTTTGCATAGCATTAAGTGCCTCAATAGTAGCATTCTCATATGACGGTGGAGGTGGAATATCCTCAATTCCTGGAGTAGGCTCTCTGGTAGCTCTTGTAGTAACACCAGCCCTCGTAGCAGTAGCTTGGCCTCGTCCCTGAGTATTACCTCCTTTTCTAGCCGAGGTAGATGACGGCCCAGCAGTGGAGGAATTCGGAGCAGCTCGGGCCGCCTTTTTAGATCTTGTCTTACCAGCCATCTGAGTAATAGAATGACTAACGTTAGATTCATCTATTTAGCAGTAGTCATTTCACACGTACGGAAGGAACAAGAAAGAAAGAAAGACACGAAACATCCTATCACGCCCTCGCAGAATAACGATTATGGGAATGGCCGGCAACATAACCATAATAGAGATTCTACTACTGACATGTGCTCCATTAGTCACAGGAATAACCTAGGGCTCTGATACCAACTTTGTCACGACCCAGTTTTGGGGCAGTGACCGGCGCTTAGGAGCTAGTGCCCCAAGCAAGCCTTATCAAAATTCTACAGAAAATCGGGCAGAGTTTCCTCTGTTTTTAGGCCTATCCAAAATTTTTACCTGCTTTTAACAACCAGAAAACCAGCCAATAAACAATATCCTTACGCAATAATAATAAAAATACCACATTTATCTCTAAATACTACGAGAACAACCTAACAGGGTTGTAGTAGGTTCATAGACACTAAATACTCGCAAGAGTAACTTATTAATGAATAATCCAACTGGTTACTCAACTGACTAAACGAATGACTGACAAATGACTAAATAAATGACTAAGTGGAGCGACTCTAAGAGTTTCAAAGAAAGACAATAATGAATAAATAAAGCTCTTGCCCACGCGAACTAATGCGGGGCTTACCAGGATTGTCAACTCGCGACTCTAAGAATGAAGATCCTCGCCTACGGCACCTGCTGTATCTGGAAGGAAAAATATAGCGAGGAGTGAGTCGCAACTCAGTGAGTAATAACGCTTAACCACAACCGTTTTAAGTGGGGACAAGTCAAAACATGCCAGTATATCTTATGCAGAAATATACATATAATTTAATTGCCACTTCCAGAATAACAAACAGAAATCAGTATTTCCAAGTACTTCTTGTAAACAGTAATCCATATAAAATCAGTAGTAAATTCAATAATCACTATATCATATCAAGTGTATAGGTTAGGGAGATTTCCAAGAACAAACCATGTAATCAGTATAAATTCCTCTCTGAGGAAGTCAGTAACGGTAAGCTAGTTCTACCTTCCCACTAGCAAGGACTATAACGGTAATCCGGAAAATACAAGGTGCACCAGGTCTAACGTACCCGTCGTTAGCTACGGGGTCTGTCAAGGCTCATCCCAAAAATATATTTATTCACTATACCAAGTACAGGGCATTTCGAGTAATAATTCAATATTTCACATAGCGGTAAAACATGTCAAGTAGCAGTAAAAATCCAATCTTGTAACGGTAAAATACTTCAAATAATTATTTCAGTACATATCTTGTAAAAGGACTTGTCCCACATGCAGTTTAAACATTCAGTAACACATTTACTTCAAAATCAAGTAGAAACCATGCAGGTTGCGGAAAAACAAATTGTGGTAAGGTCATCACTCACAGTACAAACGCGCGTAGCTTAAGCGTATCTTCCACGGCAATCCAACACCTCGTCCAGTCAATCTATAATCACATTGTATTGGTCTCGTGTTAGTTCCCTTATTTAGGATAATTCATAACTAATTTAGAATCTCCTACCCTCGGAACTAAAGGAAAAGATAATAACTTGCTTTGCTTAGGAAGAGAACAAATCTGTTGCTTTACATACTACTGCCATATACCCAAATGGTCCATAAGCTTAAATGATTCATGGTTGTTCTATGTTTCAATTCTATTGAAACTCACTATAATCAGGTTTTTATATCACCAACTTATTTCCATTACGGTAGTATGTAATTATTGAAAATAATTGAGTAAAGGAAGAATTTAACCAAGGCAAAAAAAAAATTTTGTTTACCTTTCTTCTCGTGTTTCTCTGTATTGTCTTCCTTGTAAACGTTAAAGTGTTTCAGCAGAAGCTTAAAGCTTCTTGGTTTTCTTTCCCCTAATCTTTTTCGTCCAAATTCCTCTTGTATTTGGGCTCTGAAGAGTCCCGTTTTTGTTTGCTTGTTTCTTTCTTCTTTTTTTTTTTTTTTTTTTAAATTAATTGATGAAATGACTCAATTGCCCTTATTTTATTTAAACAGGGTATTACATAGGGTGAATCTTTATTGTCAGCTCCTAGTTTATGTTGATATTTTTGTATTTTAAAAGAATGACACATATGGTGGACACTTGTTAATATGATGTGATGGGTGGCATTTCATCTATTAGGTGGCTAATTTATGGTTAAGAGTGGCAATTGAATGAATTAGTGACAGCTCATGTGTCTATTTATTAGCTTAGTTGCAAGGATATTTTGACAAATAATCACACACTTGTCAATCTCTTAGCTAACCTTGCTATCTATAAATACCCATGGAAAAGTGGCCATTTCACTCATCCAAAATCATCTTCAGCCGTTCCTCTTCTTTTAGTAATATAACCTTATCTCTAAATATAATTTTATTTCTAGCCACTTTTAGCCACTATCCCAAATTATATAACCACTTAAAATATAGCCTACTTTTTTTTGTCACCTCTACCCTAGACTTGCTGAATCATTATTTATTTTGCTGATTCTTGCACCCTCTTATATATATAGAGGAAGGCTTGTTTAATTCTGGGGAAACATTTCATATTACCGAAATAGTTTCTTAGGACAGTGCCCGGCACAACTCAAGCTTTGTAATAATATTATCGGTTACTTTCTCATTTTTGTATCTACAATATTTTCATTATATTATATTATATTTTTTCCATTGCACCTACAGTTTAAACATCTACTGCTACTACTATACATCTGCTCACAGATGCAGATTTAGGGGCGATTTGCCTGTGTAACTAAACCAATTGCTTATTATAAAATCGAATTATTTAGAGATATGTAGAACAAATTAATTAAGTGTATACATATTATAAGTTAGATCATTCTCATTCTAAACCCGGTTACACTAAATCTTAGATTCGCATGTAGCAGTGGAGTAACGTAACCTTTGCCTAAGCTGGCATAGCAAGTTGTCATTTTCAAGTCAACCTGGAGGTGATGAGCACAATACGACCAACATCATATTTTGGAATCAAAAGAAGTGGTGGATATATATATATATATATATATGTACAATCACGGTTGGCTAGCGTGGGGATACTACATGAACATTGTGTTTTATTCAAACTATGTACACCATCTATATAGTTCATACCCCACTGGAACACTATCTGCTGACTTAAAATCTTAAATCGTTTTCATGTAGATATATAGACCCACATGTGTGGTATATATGTAGCTTTTCCAAAAGAAAGGCACATAACTAATTATTCCACTAAAATTCCTTAATACCTTCTGCAAACCACCAATAAGATGGGTAGTAGATATCTAAAATCATTGTCGTCCATACTGAATGTACTGTATATGATATGATCGAATAGAAAGTATTACTTATGACATATATTCTTTCTTGTACTTTCATTCGTTATAAAAAGACCAAGGTTTGTTCCGTTTTCTTTTACCTCTTTTGGCGCTGAAAGGCACTTGTAATTATATTCACGTAGGAACATGATCTTGAGAGGTGCTTTTCCTCTGTTGCAAGGCTCTTATATTTAGTACTCATAATTATCAATGATTAAACAGAATACTTATTATAGAAAGCTCATGTGAAGTCTTGAAGAGCAAGTCTGCCCAGCAATTGAACGGATGTAGCGCATGCTCAATTGCACGTTTTCTTAGGGGTTTAAATCATGTTACCTACATGCTGCTAAATTATATTAGAACACGGCAGAAAATCCCATAAAATAGCATCGTTCGCACCCCTTCTAAAATGATGGACCTAGCTTGTTGCAATGGTGGATCTAGAGTATACTTAGTTGGAGATTTACTAAATTTTCGTGGGAATTGAGCACTTTTAGACATGGACTTGAAATGCCGAGAGTTTTTTTCATGGTCTTGAAATTTTAAACACTTTTTTCATATATTGAAATTTTTAGAGATATATTCCTCGTTTCCACTATCCCCCTAACTTGATCAATCTCCACCCAGACATAGGGCTCTGACGACACTATCCCCCTAACTCCGATAGATCTTCATCGTCTGGTCCTAGGGTTTCGTCGTTTTGCTGGTGAACTCATCATCACCAGCGACATGGTGTTGGCACTTCTAGAAGGGACACTACTAGAAATCACGCGTTTAACGAGGGAGATCGGCGAGGGACTTCCTTCTCCAAACGCGTGATGGAGAGGGAAGTCCCTAGCAACACGCGCCTCGAAATTCGGCTCGTAGCAGAGCATTTTTGGCGAGGGAAATATTTTTACTGCAGTTTAGCTAGGGATTCTCTCTCCAAATATAAAAAATATATTTTCTACACACTGTTGGCTAAGGAATTCTCTAGGCAAATATAAAAATTATCTATTTTTAATTCACTTTGGCTAGGGAATTCCCTCTCCAAGTACAATAAAAATATTTTTATCGTTGCACTTAGCTAGGGAATTCCCTTGCCAAGCCTAGTGTACCTGAAACACAAAAATCAGTAACAATACAAAGCAGCACAACAACAACAACATATTATACCTGCGCAGATCAATTACAGCAGCACAAGTATTTTCAAATTATTTTCTAAAGCTAAATTAAGGCTAGAAGTATTTCTAAATTTTTTTCTAAGGCTAAACTAAGGCTCATCAAGTATTTTCAAATTATTTTCTAAGGCTTAACTAAGGTTAAACAAGTATTTTCAAATTTTTTTCTAAGGGATATCATTCAACTAAGGCTAAACAAGTATTTCAAAATTTGAGGATTAATAATAATAAAAAATATTCAATAATTTTTTAAGGCTAAACCAGTAATTTCAAATTGTTTTCTAAGGCTAAACTAAGGCTAAACAACTATTTTCAAATTATTTTCTAAGGCTAATCAAGTATTTTCAAATTTTTCTCTAATGCTAAACTAAGGCTCATCAAGTATTTCCAAATTATTTTCTAAGGCTAAACTAAGGCTAAACAAGTATTTTCAAATTTTTTTCTAATGGATATCATTCAACTAAGGCTAAATAAGTATTTCCAAATTTGTGGGTTAATAATAATAAAAATTATTCAATAATTTTTTAAGGCTAAACAAGTAATTCCAAATTATTTTCTAAGGCTAAACTAAGGCTAAACAAGTATTTCTAAATTATTTTCTAAGGCTAAACTAAGACTAACCAAGTATTTCCAAAATTTTTTTTAAGACTAAACTAAGGCTCATCAAGTATTTCCCAATTATTTTCTAAGGCTAAACAAGTATTTCCAATTTTTTTTTGTAATTACAATAATTTCCTAATTATACTTCTTCTTCAGATCAAAGTTAGGATAAACAATTACCAAGCATTGTACAATAAAATTTCATGATTATATGTTAAACCTAATTTATTTGTGGAATAATAATAATAATAAAAATCATAAGGTATAAGAGAATATTTAGTGGAGATATTTACCTTAATGGGGAGAACCTTGCGATGGGTTTCCGGAGAAAATAAAATGGAGTCGCCAGATAAAAATGGAGTCGCTGCAAAAAAATGCACGAGGCAGTGATGAGGGAGAGAATTGTTTTTGTTTTGTTTGAGGATGTGTGCGATTTGTTTGTGGCTTACAGTGAAGGAGTGTATACTTTTTATTTACTGAATGGCTAAGGAATTCCCTTGCCAAGCACTCGACAGATCTACAGTGTTTTATTGGCTAGGGAATTCCCAAGCCAATCAGGAAAGAGAATATTTTCTTTTTTTGCTTGGCGAGGGAACTCCAAAGCCGGTTTTTTTTATTTATTTATTTTTGGCGAGGGAATTCCCAAGCAGTGTAGGAGAGAGAAATTTAAAATTTTTTTGGACTGGTTAGGGAATTCCCTCTCCAATGTCTTTTTTTTTTTTTACTATTGGCGAGAGAAAGTAGGTGTTTGGCGAGGGAAGTCCTTCTCCATTTTTTGGCTTGGGAACTCCCTCGCCAAACACTCCCTCGGAATTACCTCAATTTCTAGTAGTGGGAAGACTGGTGAGCTTCGTCACATAGTCACTTCGGACGAGCTGGTGATACCAACGATGACAAAGACGTTCATGACGAGCTGGTGGAAGGGAGAATGGTGAGCTTAGCCATGAGGTGACGTCAGCGACGAGCTGGACGAAGTGGAGACTAGTGAGCTTAGCCACTAACTGACGTCGAATACGAGCTGGTGGAAGGGGAGACTGGGCTTAGCCACAAAGTGACGCTGGTGACGACCTCGTGGAAGTGGTGATGTTGACGACGAGCTAGTGGTAGCATCGCTGGTTGCGTTAAAGCTAATCACGAGGTGGAAAATAACGACAAAGCGAGGAGACATTTTTTGCAAAGTAGTGACGAAGTGATGACAATTTGGCCTCAGTTATTTGTAGAATATGCATAGCATTTTGATCAATTATGAATAATTGCAGCCGGATTGTCGTGATTTTACATTTCCTTGGGATTTTATAGATGGCAAAATATGACGATTTGGTCTCATTTATTTGTAAATCAGACAGTATTTTGGTCTCACTTAGCATAAATAGATGTGGCCAGATTTGCTTACCTTTATGTCTTCATATGTATTTTGTGGATGAATAATGTGAGGACAATTTGGCCTAATTATTTATTTATAAAAAACTCATAATATTTTTCTCATTGTATGAATAAGTACGGTCAGATTACTAATATTAGCACTTCGAAGTACCGTTTTTGTGGATGTGCGAAATAGAGCCATTTTGGCCTCATTTATTTAGAAAATAGTCATAAATTTTGATTCACTATATAAATAAATACGGACATATTGGCCATATTTTCTCTTTTGTAGGGAGCAAAGGCATATTTGAAATCACGGATTCACTAACTACAAAAAGTGTGGTGACTTTTTTATATTTACGAATTCATCAAACTTAAAAGGTGCAGTGACATTTTCGTAATTACGACTTAATGTAGAAGATTACAGTGACATTTTTATAATTATGAAAAGTGCTAATAAAGAAAATATTTAAATTGCTTAGTACTTTAAGACAATAATCATTTTTACCTATTTGTGTAAATTAGCCTAGATTTAAGGGTGATTTACAAAATTAAGACTTTTCTTGTTTTTTAAAGTCATTGATCTCATATCTATAAGCAGGGGATCTGTGTTCATTATTAATCCTACGCCCGTCCATTCCTTTCAAGCTTGAAAGCGCTCAAGAGAAGGATATAGGGCGTTGAGCAGGGGCTAGTCAGCACCCCGAAGTGCACAGGCCCCTTGCTCACACATTAGCCGGATTCAAAACCAAAAGCCATTGCGCCTTTAACCGACTGGGAGGACTACCCAGAAATCTCGTTAGAAATCAGATCCCTATATGGAAAATCTTACAAAAATAATCATCGTAAGAAATTTGTTGGACCATATTTCTCTATTATCAAACACCTGAAAATTTTCAGGAGCTTTCCTCTAGCATTTACCAGCAATTTCTTCTGACATGAGCTATTTTTGTTAGACTTTTCTTACAGGAGTTAAAACTGTAACAACAATGCCGGATCAATTTATTTTGCGCAAAAACTTCAAGATTTACATAACTATGAGACCGACAGTGGTTAGCCCAATTTTTTTCCTTCCGATGAAGATGTTTTACCAAAAATGACCCCCATAATGTTTGGATGAAAATACCCCTTAACACTTAATCGATGACACACGTTCTCCCCTCGCCCTCTCCTTTTCTACGTAACTAAATTGTCTTGAAATCTTGGCAAATAGACAAGTTTTGATGTCTTGGCAGGACAATAATTGCCCTCGACCCCATCCCCAATCTTCAACTAAATTGCCTTGAAATCTTGACAAATAGGTAATATCTGCACTCGACCCCTTCCACCCCTCCCCTTTAACTAAATTGCTGCTCGATCCCTTCATCCCTTACTCCTAACTAAATTACTTGGAAATTTTAGAAAATAGACAATATTTGCCCTAGATTCCTTCATGCACTCTCCCAGTTAAATACTTTGAAGTCTTTGCAACACTTGCCAAATTGGAGATCATTTATGTAAAATCATGGAAAATCCTCAAAATCAATCAAATTTGTGGACACTCAATAGATACTTTTGGCTCTTATATTGGATCCCATAATAGAACTCTTTGTCTTTTAGTCCCAATCTCCAGGAAATTTGCTGACACGCATAAAACTTTAGTTAAAACAATTTGATGATCGGAAGGACCCCAAAATTGTTTGAACTGAAGTCTGGCGATTGAGACTTGAAATGTTCTGATGATTTTAAATTCAAGCTTCTGAGAATGAAGACTTCTTGGTAATAAGTATTTCACCTGTAGCACAAAAATGAATTAATCTAAGTTACTTTCAAATGCTGAATGACCGGTGGTTTATTGTTGAAAAGCTTCATCACTTAATTTTCTGTGATAAAAGAAGTTATCTTAACAAAGATAAAATTGTGAAAACACCTTAGTGGGTGCTCCGTTATTTAAATCTTCACAAATACTAATTGATAAAAGGATGTTCAAAGTCTCAACTTATAAATTTGATGAGGCTATATTCCAAACCATGCCCTGCTGCTGCTTACTTTATTTCATTTCCATGTTTACCTATATCATTTCTTTATTTCGATATTACGTTTTTCTTCTTTTCAATTTTTTTTAAGGCTCGTAGAAGTATTTCTCTATTTAACCCTACAAATATATTTTTCTCTTTTTATGTAGGAAAAAATTCCTTTGCAAACGAATCTTTTCCATTGACATCTATTTTCAATTCACACCACACACATCAAACCCAACCGATATTTTCATGGTCTTGTATAGATGCTAGTCTAATTAATTTGCTAGAAAATTTCGTATTTTGTTTTTATCTATATGAAAAAGTGACATAAATAAGGAAATTAGAATAAAAGGACATTAGTTATTTGGTAGTAGAATGACTAAGTTGATAGTTTAAACAAGTTAGGTTCTACTAGGTTTATTTGTTCGAAAATAAAGACCTCCAAAGCTTTCGAAGTCAGTCAACATGGAAAGAAATCAAGAATTATTCAACAGTTAAGATAAGGTCCTGCATTGTAAATAATCAAATTAATGGTGATCCTTTTATTCTTAACATAATCTTACTCGAGCTTTTGAAAATAAAAAACTCTAAAGAAACTTTACTTAAGCCTACTCAAAGTGAAAACCTATAAAGCGAAAAAAAAGAATACCTCAAACTAAAGAATTAATTTAACTTATAATTACTAAGTTCTTGTTTAAACTAAGGACTCTTGTGTAAATATTTTTCTTGTACGTCATAGAAAGACATAAATCTATTTAACTTATATTTTAGTTTAACTCTTGAACGTCACTTGCTTTGTTAAATAAAGTAATTGACATTTTTAGTCTTTAATACTCAATTTATCCGAAGCACCGGCCATCTCGTGTCTCACATATTCTAACATTAGCATAAATTACCTAGCTTAATAAGTACCAAACAGGAGAAGACACCAAAAATGACCTGAATACTCCATAATGTAAAACATTTACCAAAATATATAGATTCCATATAACACACTCCTTGAAGATATGAATACTGGAAACACGTGGTAATTAGAATGCACAGACAAAGGAATATATATTCCGGTACAATTGCAGAAGTTCTTGAAAAGGACTCTCCCTTTCTTTAGACCTTCATATTCAAAATTAACTAGCTCGACTAAAACATATTTGCACCGAGTAGGTCTCCTAAAGAATTAACCTTTCTACAAAAAAGATAATCATATTTAATTTCGAACTTAAGACCTCTAATTCCAATAACCCACTGTACCCTTAGGTGTGACACTTGAAACTCTCTTGCTACAACCTACAAGTATTTTACAAGATTGCTCTGTCTCTCACCCTAAAATCACAAGTATCATGTTAAAAACAGTGTTGAATTTTGACGGGTTGAGATGATGAAAATCAATACTGCAAGATGTCTGAGGTCATGATGGGCTGGTTGACATAGACATTATTCCAAGAATTGTTCATGGTTAACCCATCAGCCAAAGACACATTTTGAGCAATATTGAAGTTATAATTATTCTCCTCATGATGTCCATTGTCATTAACATTCAAGAAAGTGATGATTTCATTCAGTGATTCAAGTCTTTGTCTAAGTTCCACAACTTGAGCTCTCATGATTGAATTTTCAGCCTCAACATTGAGATAATGCTGAGTAGTGACATTCATGTTGGTCAAAATCTGACAATTTTCTTTCTTGAGAATAGTCACTTGGACCATTAGTTCATCCAAATGCTTCTGTTTCTTCATTCGTGATCGTCGAGCCGATTCGCGGTTTGATAACATTCTTTTCCTTTTCCTCTGATCCATAATTTGCTTAAGATCTTCTGATGAACCTGAGTTCTGTAATATAGATGAACTAGTTGATGTTCCACTTGAGGAAGCCATGACTAAAAAGACCAATGTGACACTTATATTTATGGTATGAAATTGCAAAACTAATACTCTAGTGAAAAATTACTGAAAATTAGCAGGACACATATAGTAAATTGAATAAGATAAAAGAGTACTATGATTACATTACGTTTTAATTATATTTTCATTTATTGGTATAATAAGACTACTTATTTAAGGGTAATGAGCATAATTATGAAATGCAGTAGAACCAATAGAGGAAGACAACTGAAAAGGATTGAACTAAATGTGTCCTGCGCCTATATGTTGAACTTATTATTGCACCAGAAAGGAAGAGTTCACTCAGAATTGCAGACATGAATTTCAAAGATGAGAAAAATTAAATGAAACAAATTATAAGCCCATTATTAAAAGAGGTGGTTAATTAGGACTTAGGAGGTTCTTGAAACCAAAAACAGGATTGGCAGAGATCTAGACAAGAACAGAGACCAAGAAATGAGAGCCTTTTGGCTAAAAATTGTAAAGAGAGAAAAAGAGGGGGGTGTTTGAAGGTGTTTTGGTTGGGTCTTTATAGCAGAAAAAAGTAGGTGACAGCAGCTGAAAATTTGTTTAGAATAATGGAAAAACGTGGGAATAAAAGAGAAAATATTTGAAAGGGAAAGATAAAGTAAATATTTAAAAAAAAGTCTGGCATCTAGTGTGAGAAAAGGAGGGGTGGGAGAGGGGTGATGGGACATGTAGGGTGATAGTAGAAACCTCCACAACCGTATAGATCACCAGTCGGTCTTCACAGTGAAGAATTATTCTCGTTCCTCACTACTTGCGCGGATTCAGAATTTGAGTACGTTGGGAGCACCACTAAATTTAATATAGATATGTCAATTAATTGAGGGTGTCAAGTAGTATTATATATATCTGATTTTTAAAGTATTTGTACCTATATATATAAATTTTTTACCGACGTCAACATGTTCCGGCTACACACTCACCCGTTTTTCCATAATCTTTTTTCTACTTCTTATCAAAAACTTTTTGGAAAAATGTTTGTTCATAATTTTTTTTTGATTTTTTCAACTTTTTCTGAAAAATAGTTTAAAACACTTTTTTAGGTTTTTAAAATATTCTCTCACAAAATTCTACTACCTTTTTTTTCGAAATATTATTTTTCAACTCAACTCAAAAAATTCTTTTTCAATATTTTTTGGAATTTATGGTCAAACGGCCACTAAGTCAGCCTCTGCCTCACAAGTCACAACTGCTCTGATCTTGCCCAATTTTTTTTATCCTGCATGATCATCTAAGACACAGTAAGCTAGACTCGCTAAAGGAAACTGCTCTTTACCAAAGTTGATGGAAACTGCTGTTTAAGATAAAAGAATCTCATTCATACAATTACATTTAAAAGTTTTTTCATTCATGAAATTCGAAGGTAGATACAATTTCAATATTTAAGCACAAAAAGTTCTACTATATGTTATATAAGTCTGTTCTTAATGTGAAAAAGAGGTACAGTATTGCAATCTTTCCATGTATAAAGATAGCTTATAAGAGTATCTACATGTTTTAACCAAACTGATAAGGTTAGAATAACGAGAATAATATACTAAATAATTAGCAACCTTATGAATTACGTTCAAACAAAGTATTTGAAGTATTAGAAGAGGGAGGTGACTGTTATTTCCCACGATTACACCACTTTACTGTTTTAAGGATCAGTTCCTTAAAATATGTTCCTTTACTCTACGATAAACGGAATTAAAACTGTAAGTAATTGAACACCAGATATTAGCGTGGAAAAACTCCTTGACTCGGGATCAAAAAACCACGACCTACTTCTCAAGTAGGATTTCAACTTCACTATGTAAAAAGACCCGCTTGGTTACAAAACTCACTCTTACTAACCTAGGACTAACTCTAATCCTTTAGTGATCTTTCTCACGATCAGTGAAGTTGTGTCAAGTCCACGACTTGAACCAGAAAGTTTACAACTCGATTTTACTACACTTGAACTAAGACTTGAACTTTTACAAGATTCAATCTAAGGAACAGGTTCTAACTTAGTTCTACTGTAGCTAACTGATTACACAAATAAGCTAATAACTCTTCTCAACTTACACAAATAAGCTAATAACTCTTCTCAACTTTTGCTCGATGCTCTCTGTATTTGTGTACACTTCTATGGCTGATATGCTCCACGTTTTATAGCCCAGCAGCCAAGAAGTCTTGAGCAATTAGAACTCCAAAGCTCCCTTGAGTTTGAGTCCTAATTGGATTCTACTCTTTAGAATCCGGATCTTCTATCCTTATCTTTTAGTTTATGCAATCTTTTTCATATCCATTTAGACCTGCATAATTATCAAGATAAACATTAGTTTTAGGATAATTAATAATATTTCAACTTAAACGATTTTGCATGAATTATCTATTCTGCTGCAGTGTTTCAAAGGAACAGGTTCTTTTAATCCGTTCCTCAGTCATCAGTCAAAACTCCAAGCTTATCCAAGCTAATAGTGACTATTTTTATTATACTATAAAGCTAGAAAGCAAGCGAAACGAGTGGAGCAAAGAAATGAATTACCCTCTTATCTCTGTTTGATATAAACATAACTAAATAATCATTAAGAAAATGAAAACATGTGTACTGATAACGTTGGTTTAGTGATAAGAAATATTGTAGACCCATATGTGGGTGAACGAGAACAGGTGCCCCTGTATTGTTGGCTCGTGCTGGGTGGTTAAAAGGTCTAATTCCGTGCATCGTGTATTGTACAATACTTAACAAACAACCAAGCATGAAACTTTTTTATCTTTTCTTCTTTTTTCTTTTTTCTTTGTTAGGTTGCCTTTCAGATGTGACCTTTGCATCATGTCACAAAATCAAGAGTTTACTCCCCCTTGTTGCTTCATTACATATCATTGGAATGTACTATGTGTAGGTTGGCGTTAATAATTACTTTGGGTCTTACAATAGCGAATGATTTTACTTAGATATAGATAGCGTTAGTATCTTTAGACTGCAATTCGAAAGTAGATACAAGTTCAATATTTAAGCACAAAAATGAACGTTCTACTATATGTTACTATATAACAACAATATACTAAATAATATTCCACAAGTGTAATCGGGAGGAGGTCAAGCTTTGCTCCATTAAAATTTGCTCCTTCTCTATATATATATCCTAACTTCTCAAAAGTAAGCTTACAAGCTACACCGAAATGGGCTCCATGAAAGGTTGAGATTTCATTTGAATTATTCTGTATTATTATGATTAAATTTTCATTAATGATAAATTGAAAGAACAAAATAAATTAAAATCTACATGGGATTGATCTCTTTTCGTTACTTATGCGAGATATCTCAAGTAGCTCATGTACCATAAAAATATTTTATTGTCTAAAATTAGATTAAATAATCATGTTTTATTAAAATAAAGATATCCAGCGAATGGATTTTGCTTTCTTTGGAAGTGCGAACAGGATGTTGAATTACAATCAACTCTGAAATCTCAGCCTTTTATATTCAACAAAGACACATGTCGATAATATAAGCATGTATTGATAAATAATGGAGCAAGTTTCAATAGAGCAAAGCGGCTCTCGATCTGGAGATGGTGAGATGTATGTGGACTTTACCTCCACTAAAGCAAAAATGCGGTTTTCAAGAGACCCTCGGCTAATGAATTTGTAATGAAAACATGTCTGACTACTGTATAAGTCTGCTCTTAATGTGAAAATTATACTAAGATGGAGTTATCTAATTGATCACTACTTAGATATGACTTTGGTTATTTCTTTTAAATCTTTTGCAAAGCACATAGACGGAGTCTGTCAATCAATTACTGGTCAGCCATCCAAAACAAAGACGGGTTCAGTTGAACTCGAAATTTTTTAAGTCTTTTTAGGAGTATAGTGAAAAATTACAAGGTGAGGTGCAAACAGCAAACAGCAAACAGCAAATTGCAACATGGTGCTTGCGCTGGTTGACAACAGCACAGTCCCCTTCAAAATTGACCATCACTATGTGGACGTTTTCAAGTTTATCACTCCTCTACCAAAAAGGAGAAGAAAGAAAAAAAGAAAGAAAAGAGCAAAAGATATATTATCACACTCACTTAAAAATGTAGGGCACAATGTATATTTGGTTCTTTGAATGTCCTTGTCAAGGGAGATTATACCTTCATTGTGAAGTAAACAATGACAAAAGATATTTGGGTTTGTCATTTCCTAATCTGGCTAACTGAGAGGAAATTTTTAATTTAAGAACTTGGTTTTTAGTTATTGTCATGATTATCTTAAAAAAACAGAGATGAACTCAAGTGATGATTCTCAAAGGTTAAGGCCAATTTACTAACAAGACTAGACTGTCAATTATTTATGTAATTAGGAGTAACTTCTGGTTGAGGCTCTGTTATTGTTGATTCAAGAAGTAATATAGCTACTTTTCTTACGAATAGGGCAAGGGACTCTAGAAGCTGGAAAGTATATGTGGACTCAATCCATGATAAGCACTCCAATTTTTCATTACAAAACATTCCTGTAATAAAGGTTCTTTAAATAAAAAGTGACTTTATTTGGTCATATCCTAACTTTCTTTTGACCTCCTCTCATCCTGTCACTTAAAGTCACCTCATTAGCCAAGTAAAAGGGTATGGGTTGGCTAGTTTGGGACTATACTTGTGAGATAAAAAATTCTGTTTTATTAGCATGAGTGCTACTCTGCTTGCAACTTGTGGTTAATGAAAATAATTGTGCTAATATGGATCCTTTTACTATACAATATTTAGTGTGTCCATCTCTGGGCAGGATTATCTAACAAATATGTTTGCATGTTGTAAATTACACTTATAGTGTAAAAATTCCTTACACGTCAATGTATATAAACTAAAAAATGTGTACGATGGATTTAAAAGAAAAACATTATTTTTGTCACAGGAGAAGCAACATGTAGACCATCTTAAACAACAAAGGAAGCTCTACCTTGCAAGGCAACAATTAGAACTAATGCAAACTGCTAATATCCCTTATATACAGAAAACTAACAACCAAAAATGCAAGCTGCTGAATGTGTAATATACAGAGTTTGTATATTACTGTTAGAGCTCACAGAGAAGTTGCTGATGAATGAAAATCCCACCGAAGAGGACTAGAACAAAGCCACTACACGGGTGTTCAGCAATAGCTGATCAGATCATATACAATAGCTTATATTGAAGTATAAACATGCAGGTTGAACTTAAATAAGCTCGGAGTGGCATTCAAACAGCTATTCTTGTTGTGGCTTTCGCGCTTAGAAACCAAAGATATTCTTCTTTTTCTTCTTCTTCTCAATGTAGGCTAGGAGCTCTTCTTGACGAGCAAGGGCTTGCTCAAGAGCCTGCAAATAAAAATATGAAAAATGAATAAATATTACTCCTATTATGTCAGTCAAGCTAATGAAATAAAAATCAAGAGAAGCAGATGATACCATCTTGGTTGCACAAAGCTCTTGCTCCAGTTTATCAACATGACTCATGACGTTGTTAAGCATTTCCTCTTTCTCAGGTGGTAAGGAACTTGGCTTGTTGCTAAGAGAAATGAACTTCTCCTCGAGCTCTCCCATGCGTTTCATCATGCTGAAGTACTCATTATTCGAGATTGCAGGTCCATTCACCCGATATTCTTGAGCTTGTGGTTTAACCATGTGATCAGCACCTTTTATGGAACCTGACAAGAGGGTGGAATCCGTAAGCTTTCTTGGCATGTTGCGTGTCATTCGGACCATTGTCACTACGCCCATCACGAATGTCATCACTCCAGTGAAAAGGTGGTTACTAAACCCATCGTGTGACTTAGAAATATCGTGCATGGGTAAGAAATCTGAAGCTGAAAACAGGGCAAGTAGAAAAGTTCATGCCACAATGAACCAGGATATTGAAAGCAAAAGCAGATTGTAAATTGAACTAGTAGTAATATATCTGCTATACAATGAGAGAATAACTGTGTACCTTTAGCAATGGCATAGTTGTCGGCTTTTGTAGCTTTAGGTTTACTTGCATCAATTACTTTGTCCACCATAGGGATGTACTTATCAGGATTATATGATCCAGGATGGTTTTTCTTTATGTCATCCTACAAACACATTCCCACTTTATTCAGTTTTGAGACATACTAACAGAACAAATGAAAAATCCGGGAAATAGCTCTGTGGTTGAAGAGTAGAGTAACAAAGCAGGATGAATTTCTGGTGTTAATAGGAGGAATAACCATCCGATGTACTTAGAAAAGTGCAGAAGACGGACAACCTCCCTGTTCCTGAAGGCAGAAATATAGGAAAGAAGCAAATGCATTAATTTGTTCTTATTTCTCTCATCTTACTTTGTTACAGATCTTAGTCAATCTTAAGCCCATTTCATGAGAAATTCAAGTATAAGTTTAGTCGCATTTCACATACGCGATGGATGAAGAAGCAACACTTACTTCCTCATGGACAGTAGAGAGCTGTGTATGAGAGACATGATCCCTTTGGACCTTGGAAGAGGCAGTTCTCATTTTAATGGAACTGCTCTTAATGGAATTGCTCTTGATGGAATGGCTTTTGATGGAATTACTCTTCTTTACATCCTGCAACATCGACGAAGTTATTGCTCATCCAACATTTAATCACTGTACTTCTATGAAGAATACAAAATACACAGAATAATAAAGTTTGGAGATCAGGTACCTTCGGATTGGCATTCCCGTCCTCCGAAATTGTTTTCTCATCAACTGCTGGAGCAGCACTTGTTTTCGTGCATTTATGCATACCACTGTGAACCATCTGGCATCAAATTAAATCACATATCTTAGGTGTGTCAATACAAAATACTACAACGTTTAGAGGTGTCTAACACTAGAACTTGAGAACTACAGGGATGGTACTAACCTTCATTATTTCTGGATCATTCCATGGCCCTTTATCAGAAAGCATACATCCTCCTTTGTCTTCACAAGTACATGTACCACCTAAGAACTCTGGCAATTCACTGATACAAGGCAATGAAAAGAAGTCGCTTTAGGCTCTATGCTGGAACTTTAGTCAGTGATGCATAATTAATACTATTAAACTCTCATATTATTTTTGGACTAGAAGCAGTGTCCACACTCTGAGGACATTTAGCTAGAGGTATGCTTGAAGCCCAGGAAGTGGAAGAGAATATTTAAGTTCACCTGTATTTACCTGGCATCAATTATTTCTAGCAACTTGCTCTGGTATTTGTTACCAAGAACCTAAAGAAAAGAGCCATGAATTTGTTAGTCCAATGATATTGGAGAAGACAGTCCATTTCGGATGCAAAGATGAATGTGGGCTTACATTGATCTTTGCAGTGGTCTTGGGGTCAAGGAATGACTTGACAGAATTCCACAAAAGCCTGAATCCAGAACCAGCATTGATGATATACATACGGCACAAGCTCTAAACAGTGAATAAAAATTTATGTAAGCAACGGAATGTGAAAACTCTCATAATAAAACTAACATCCAGAAAATGCGTGTGCAATAACTTCAGCTGAGCGAGAGAGGTGTTAGTACCTCAGGGTAATTGTTACCATCAACACCTTGGAGGCATTGAAGGAGATCCCTTGCTGACTTGTTAAAACTCTTAAGTCCCTGAGGAACAATTCATGTAACTTAAGTTACTGATTGATATTAACTCCCAATGGAAGAAAAGCATTTCCTTTCTCACTTTCACTTTTTACCAAAAAAATTATTTGAATGCTGCACCAATCACATTCTAAGACGAACCAGACAGATATTCTCACTTTATTTTAAAAGCGTTATAATCCCAACCTACCACTCCTTGCACGTCCAAAATGGTTGTGCTTGTATCAATATGCTTTTTGGCTGCAATGGAGCAAGCTGGCAATTTGTCATTGAAAGTTCTCTCGAACTCCTGAACGTGGTACTTGAGATATCGGTCCATTGTTGTGACTTGCAGGAGCTTGGTAGAATCTACTTGACCAATTCTTTCAATATAAACTGGTCTTCCATCTTTGTCAACTCCGTGATGTCCTTGAGGATAGTACTTGAGGACCTCTTCTCTTTCCTTGAACTCAAAGTCCTACCAAAGATGTACAAAATGCTGAATTAGATAGTAAGTAAATCTTTTGAATTACGTTTATTCTGTCAAGCTCGAACTGGCTCTTCCGAAAGTACCTCCATAATAGTGTCTGCACCAAATTCCTTCCTCCAATTAATCATATCAGACCACATCTGCTTTGTTTTCTCTAAATCAAATTTTCTGGCCTTCAAAAACCTGTATCATCATTCATCATATACTTGTCATCAGGCATTAAAACTAGGAAAAGTTCCTTAGCATCAACAACTTATAATCATGATTATAGAAGAAAATGACTTTTTGTTACCTTAGCATCATATGATAATCATCATGTTTAGCTGGAAGTAGTTCCTCCAAAATAAGTGCTTGACGAAAGGCATCAACCGCCTGTGCTTCCTCTGCATCATGCTCATCCTCGAAAACAACAGACATTACTCTACTGTTTCTCCGGCCAGTTTTTTTTAGAGACTGTCTAAATTTGTTGGAGGCATTAAGTGCCTTCTTCTTGAATGATCCAAGCCTTGGCTTCTTCTCCTCGTCGACGTTTTCAATATCAATCTTTTCCATACCTGTAAAAAAGAGTAAATAGACAATGGTTATGCAGGCCATAGATTTTACACATCCATAGGATAAAAAAATGCAGACTGAACGTAGAAAACCTTCCACTGGAAGGCGATCATGCTTTTCACCCGATTTTTTGTTACTAATCCCTTCCTATTATCACTTCTGGTACTGTCAGGGACAATTACCATGTTATTAACCGATCAAACTTTAATACAATCTTTCTGATCCCACTGCATGGGGTGTTATAGCAAGTTATAAACAATAGTTTCAAGTAATTCTTCTGGATCAACAACATTATGAGATAACTTTAAGGGAACAAATACAGCATATAGAGGATCAGAACTTACTCGGCCTGACTGGTCGTTCAAGAGGTCCTGACATTTTGCCACTCATGATTGCAGGTCAATAAAATTTGTGACAATTTATAGAATTTTTACTCTCTTGCTGAATGCCTACACCTATTAAGAAAAAATCAAGTCACAAAAGAATAAATTTAAGCACCAGCAGAATCAAAATGGAAACAACACAATGAATTCAAAACAATCTGCTCATATTTCAAGAAACTTTACATCATGGAATTCAAGAAATGGCGACGTTCAAATGAAACATAACAATTTAAAGCCCATATCACCAACACATAAAAAAGGTCTCAATTACACCTCTACATATTCTGCTCTATTCGAGTCCATATCATTTTAATATAAATAAGTAATACATTCATTACTATATGACGAATCATTATAGTTTAATTATTTATGCACGGATTGTCAACCTACCGCAACCTTTGTCTTTTATCTAGACGTGGAGCTCACCTTAGTGAGTTCAAATAGGTGATCATAGAGTTTTTTGGGAATCGATAATGGGCAAAACAAAAAGATTAATTTTTATGTGAATGATGAAGGTTTTTCATGAGAGATAGAGAGAGAAGTAGGGAGATTAAAATTACCAGTGACAATAAAAATGGCAGGGACAATAAGAAAATATGGAGGACTTTCTCTTAAATTTACATTAACAAATTTGCTCGAAATAAACGGAGGTCCTTATAACTAAGTGAATGGACATGCTACAAATTTGACTAATTTTTCATTTAGGAAAATCATAACCACCATTGATTAATCTGATGCTGGAGAATAAGACATGAGATTTGGAGTGATAAGTAAATTAATGGCCATCTCTTCTTTGGGACAACTACCTTAACCGTTTCTCATGCATATTAAAAATGTGTAATATAGACGCCATTGCAACTCTTTTGTAGTTGAACTTCTAATCCTGTACTTTCTCTCATCGGTTTAAAATTTAAAACAAAACCAAATATGTAAAGACTAACAAATACTGATATTTACACAAATTCACAACATATTTAACGTGATGCCTAAATTAAACTGGGAATAACAAATGCATATTCAATGATCACTTGTAACAAGGATTTTTTTTATCTATTACGACTTACAACCCTAAATCTTTTTTATAAATATACAAGTAATCGTAATTTTTAAATCTATAATATAAGGGCTTAAGGAGGTCAAGAAAATGGTGCTATCGAGAACAGATCGAGATTTTGTCTTTATTTTACTGAACACAATCACATCGAGATTCACTTCACAAGATGCTTAGTAAAAAAAATTTGAAATTTATGATCTAAAATAAATATGTATATTTGTATAGCTATAAATAAATAAGTAAAATAAAAAAATTGGTGTTAAATTACAACAATATAACCAGTAATATTCCATTAAGGTGGGTTTTGAGGAGGGTGAGATGTGCACAAACCCTCATTAAAATAAATTATTCAAAAAATATGCATGAACAAATCAAGATGACAAAAAAATAAAATACGAAGATAAAAACTCAAGCATGCCAAGACAAATAAGGAACACCAGTAGCAAATAAATAAGCTGGAAATATAATACAATATTGAAATAATACTACTGCTAATTCAGATAAAAAGGACCCGATTACTATCTATCCTCCAACCCTAATCCTTGACCTCCACGTTTTCCTATCTATGGTCGTGTCCTCGGTAATCTGAAGATGAGTCGTGTCCTATGTAATCACCTCGCCCCAACTCTTCTTTGGACTACCTCTACCTCTCTGAAGACTCATCACTGCTAACTCCTTGCACCCCTCACCAGCGCATCTGTGCTCCTCCTTTTTATATGTCCAAACCACCTCTGCCTCGTTTCTCGCAGCTTGTCCGCTACATCAGCCACTCCCACCTTGTCACAAATTGCCTCTCGTTTCAGATCTTATCCATCTTAGCAAGCCCACATATTCATCTAAGCATTCTCATATTTGCTACACTGATCTTCTGAACGTGCGCAGTATTAACTGGCCAACATTCCGCCTCATACAACAAAGTTGGTCTAACAACTGCTTTGTAGAACTTACCTTTATGCCTAGATGATATTTTTTATCGAAAATTGGTGTTAAATTATTTTTAAATTTAAAAATATAATAATATTTTTTTACATAAATTAATAATGAAAGTATGACAAATAAGTTACTTTCTTTTTCCCTGCTAAAATGACTTCTATTCTACAGAGACATTATTTACTTTTGTAAGTATATATATATAGAAAAAGGATATAATTTCTCAATCTACTACTCCACATGTTTATTTTTTTATTCCCCATTAAAACCTAAAGCCACGTTGACTAATTTTGTCTGTATGTAAAAGCCTTACAATTTATAGCCAAACTTAAGATGAAACTCAAATCATAAGCTTCCTGTCTGTTCCAACAATGGCGGCTTCACACCTCATTTCTCAATCTCCATCACTTCCAAATTCCCTAAAATACCCTTCAACCCTTGCACAAAAGCCCTCCTTTTTCAAACCCATTTTCCCATTAAAGCCCATTTCTTCAAGAAACCTAAGCATAAAGGCTATTATATCAACTTCTGAGCCAAAAACACAAACTTTTGAGCATTGTTTCAAGAAATCTGAAGACGGGTTTTTGTATTGTGAGGGTATTAAGGTACAAGATGTTATGGAAATAGTTGAAAGAAGGCCTTTTTATCTTTATAGTAAGCCTCAAATTACTAGGAATGTTGAAGCTTATAAAGATGCTTTGGTTGGTTTGAATTCAATAATTGGATATGCTATTAAGGCTAATAATAATCTCAAGATTTTGGAACATTTGAGGAAGTTGGGTTGTGGTGCTGTTTTGGTTAGTGGTAATGAACTTAAGTTGGCTCTTCATGCTGGATTCGATCCTACTAGGTAACTTAAACCATGCCATATTGCATAAAGACTCCTCTTTTATTTTCTTTGTTATTATTATCAGTACTAGAAATCAAATGGTTTTTTGGGCTAGTTTGTACTATCTCGACTAATTCCACGTGTTACATGTTACCTGTCACCTCCCACTAACACATTGGTAATTCTGTCCACCAAGGCTTGGACGGATGGAAAGAAATCACCTAGTATTTTTTTCTGCCTTCCTTGGATTTGAACCTGAGACCTCATGGTTCTTAGCTAACTTCATTGACCACTAGGCGATTGTTGTGTCTTTTTTATTCTGGTAAAAAGACTCATATGGCTGCGTAGGATAACCGTGAGTGAGAATATCTAGTTTCAAAGGACCCCATTTTGCCTTAAAAGATGAATTGGATGATACTTGGATTGAGGCATAGTTGATTGATAGTTCTTGAACTTGATCTCTTCTCAATCGTTAATGAATGAGCTCATTTTATTTCATTGGGCTAGTAGCAACTATATGTCAATCTTTTAATATTTATTTGCTAAGTGGAAGGTACTTTCTTCAGGTAGACTCCTGGTAGGCTTTCAAATAAGTGGTGCTATTTATACTTGTATAATTTATAGAGGATCCTCTAAGAATTATAAAACTTTGGAAGGAATTATGTTACACTTGAGCACAAACTTATTTTAAGTTTAGTACAATTGTTGTCATTACTCACGCTATCAGCATGTGGATACGGCAAATTATAGTATTAGAATGAAATGGGTCCAAATAGTGAGCTGAATACATAAGATTCATTAGCAGCCTGCAACTCCTCTTTGATTTAGGTGTGTGTGGTTGGTCGAACGGTTGGCGAGCCATTAGCAACTAACTGATACGCATAGAATCCTTCCAGCATTAAGGATAATATGATGACCTAATTCATTCACATTTAAATTACGGTGTCATCTGAAAGGCTATCAGCTCTAGTCATGGTAAGCTGATGCATCGGCTTTTATTGCAGGTGTATCTTTAATGGAAATGGGAAACTGTTGGAGGACCTAGTGCTAGCTGCCCAAGCAGGCGTTTTCATTAACATTGACAGTGAATTTGACTTGGATAACATAGTGGCAGCCGCGAAGATTGCCGGAAAGAAGGTTAATGTGCTACTCAGAATTAATCCTGATGTGGATCCCCAGGTATTCAAATGCAGCATCTCAGTCATTTACCAAATTTTGGGGACTTTTTCTGTGGATTATGGTTTCTTGTACTAACTTTGAGTGGGTTTAGGTTCACCCATATGTTGCCACTGGTAACAAGAGCTCCAAGTTTGGTATCAGAAATGAGAAGCTGCAATGGTTCCTGGATGCTGTCAAAGCACATCCTCAGGAACTGAAACTTGTCGGAGCTCATTGCCATCTGGGGTCAACAATCACCAAGGTATTATTGGGAGAGTCTACATTTTATTATTTAGAATGATATCATATGATGCAGTTATGATTCCTTGGTACCTTACTGGACATGAAGTTCTCTATCTTCTAGAAATTGGCATCTTTTTGCCTTTTCTGTCAATCTGTTGTTTGATACTACATTAGCAAGGCTTTTAAGTATCCATAGGCTGATACTATACCAACACAACATGAGTGTAACCTGCCATCTAATGCCAGAACTTGCTTTGTGGGTGTTATCTTTCAATGGAATCTGGTGTTATCATCCACTTTGGCACTTGGATATGAATCAAAATTAAGTTCCTGCCAAAAAGAATCATTTTTGCCTCCATTTCTCCAATTACCCTTGTTTCTCTCCTCTGTCTATTTCATTCCCAGTGGTTATGGTGGCTTTATTACTAGGAACTAGTTACTAAGCAGATGGAGAGTTACGTCCGGGCGTTTCTGAATTTGTATGGTTTAAAGAAAGACAATTTGAAGGGCTTGTGAGTCTGTTACACTTGGATCTTCTCCTTCCCTCTTCTGATTCCAACATATCAGACTGTCATAGTTCTACCAATTTCATTCTCTGCTAATCTACACTACGTGGGACTCTGGCAGCATCTTTAACAAGTTAGCTATGCAGGCGGAGCCCTAATTAATGTTCAATTGCAAAATTCACATTAGGCTCATGCAGCTTGCTCGTTGCATGGATTGTAATTGGAGGCACATGCAGCTGATGCTTTGAAGGATCTGTTCTGTCCTCTCCGTTGTGAATTTTTTAGGGTCCTTTAATGTATTATATCGATGTGGTGGCCTTACTTTCACTGTTCGGTAAAACTTTATTGCATTTTCCAGGTAGATATTTTCAGAGATGCAGCTGTCTTGATGGTGAACTTCATTGACGAAATTCGATCCCAAGGCTTTGAAATCGATTACTTGAACATTGGAGGTGGTTTAGGGATTGACTATCATCATTCTGGAGCTGTACTTCCTTCACCTAGAGATCTTATTAACACGGTAATGATTCTACCTAATTTAAGGCATTTATGGTAAAGTATTTTGCCCCTCGGTACTTACTAGTGGAGGACTTCGTTTCATGTACATGCTTAGTTTATATACCTAAAAGGCTTCATGGCATACTTCTGTGCAATTTTTGCTATATTGTTACAAGACTAGTGATGCATTGTTACACGACTGGCAAGTCTAAGTGAATCCATAATATGCTGACATCGTGTCTTTATAGTCGCGTGGTTATGTTAACTTTTGATGGGCTAATGGTCCACCTTAACCATTGTAGTGAGTGATATGTGTGGGAAAGAGACCTAGTATCTGGCCCTCCCGAGTTTATCAATTTATTTATTGGCGAGTCACTCCAGAGTTCAGTATTGCACTTATGACTACCAAATTTCTTGGCAACTGATGTAGTGCAAGGCTTTTTGATACATCAACGATGCTTGGGTGCATAGTGCAGAACTAAAATTAGTAGTGCTGAAACTCTGGGCCTCATCTATGGTTTTAGTGACATACTGATAAAAAAAAAGATGTATGGTTCTACTGACGTGGTTCTTGTTTATGTGTACTATAGGTTCGAGAATTGGTTCTTTCACGAAACCTCAATCTCATTATTGAACCCGGGAGATCACTGATTGCAAATACATGCTGCTTGGTCAACCGCGTTACTGGAGTTAAAACCAATGGGACCAAAAACTTTATTGTGATTGATGGTAGCATGGCGGAGCTTATACGGCCGAGCCTCTATGATGCTTATCAGGTAAGCTTGCCAATCACCAGGATACATTTTCTGGTTCAAATATTTCTCTTCTGTTGGGCTAAAACACTCTGTGATGCATTTGTTACCTTCTATAATAATACTCATGCAAGTTACAGAATAACGTCCTGTTGTTAACATTTCCTAGTTGTTCCTTTTTTCCCATGGCATGTTTTCTGGGATGTTCAAATATATATGTTATATTTAGTAGCTATCAGAAATATGATATTAAATGATTTCATAAAAACGGAATAGGAAAAAAAATTATGGCCTACCTACCTAGTCCCTGCCTCTTTTTCTTCTAAAATCCCCTTTTGTCTGGTGCAAGTTGGGTAGCTTCCTAAAATATGCGCATTCCAGAAAATGTGTGGCGTGCTTACTTCAGATATATGATTCTTCCTCTTGTTACTATTCATATTGGTCAACTTGTTAAAAAAGCAACACCTTTTAGTAAGTGCGATGTTCTAAATTACTCGTATTGTTCTATAAATTTGAAAAATGAGCTTCGTATTTGGACCTCATTCTTAATTCACTTTATACACATACGACTTAGACCTTCCATGGATTTTATTATCTTGTAACTGCTCTTACTAATTGATTTTACTTTTATTGCAGCACATAGAGCTTGTTTCCCCTACACCGCAAGAGGCTGAGACTTCCACATTTGATGTTGTTGGTCCAGTGTGTGAGTCTGCAGATTTCTTGGGGAAGGCCCGGGAACTTCCCACCCCTCCCAAGGTACTTTGTTTGACCTCTCATAGCCTACAGAAAATGAAAATGTTTGGCCTCTTGTAGAAGGATATCTGGATAATGTTAGGCAAACTAATTTTGAGTTTTGCTTTCAGGGCGCTGGTTTGGTAGTTCACGATGCAGGCGCTTACTGCATGAGTATGGCATCAACGTACAATCTCAAGATGCGCCCACCTGAATATTGGGTATATCATCTGACCCATGTAAAATGTTGTTGAAATTATCATCTCGAAAAGTTTCTTTAAGATGTTTACATCTGTTTATTTATCTTTCAACCCTTGGCCTGATAAGAATATCCTGGTAACCCCATTACACTTTGTACTCAAGTAAGAGAGCACATGGTTAACAATTTTCCAATGGCCTGTAATCATCCCAGTACTTGATGATTGAATTCTTCCTCCATTAGATCTAGTGGGTAATATGCATCTGCCTTACCATGATACTATGTAGCTAATGGTATTGGAGAATAACCTAGTGAGTCAAGGACTGCTAGCTAAGCAATTTAGTGACAAAATGCTATTAGCCTACGTGTCTTTTCTTCTCTCCCGGCGACTGCAAAGGAAGCGCTGAAATATGATTGATTCTAATTGTCAGACCCTGAAATATCTACCACCATTCTTCTCTATGTAAACTTTCTTTTTACCTTTTACTAAGCTAATGACGGTGAGCATTTTGGACTATTCATCTAACCCTGAAAGATCTAGCACCAGTGTTCTGTATTTTTTCTTTTTACCTTTTTTTTTTTTGGGGTAACTAACAAAATCTTATTATTCACCAATGTATCATTACAAGCCGCTTTTTTCTCAGCAGCTCTATCTTTAACTATAGCTACTTCTACCCATGCCTTTAATATCTACAATCAATTACATATCAAATTAACATTTGCAGTCCTTTAGCATGCTTCTGAGGTTGTCACTTTTTACCTTTTAGTGATCCAGTGATGGTGCTTTGCGTTTAGGACTATTCATCTATCATATTGTTGAGCCTTACTTTGATGATGTAGTCTTTACTTTGATGTAAATCACTTGAGATGCCTCATTATTGCAAGAATTCTATCATGGTTCAACAATTACTGCTTATAGATATTTATAATTTGATCAAATCCCTTAGTCTTATATCTGTTCTGAGATCAGGAGCATCATCGTCTCATTCTGCTTTTGTTGCATGTCTTTATCAAATTAACTTGGGATGCTGCACTTTTTGTAGGTACAAGAAGATGGATCTATCTCCAAAATCAGACATGCAGAGACATTCGAAGACCATTTGAGATTATTTGAGGGTCTGTAAAACTGTGGTCATTTTGAGCAAGGTTACACAGCATTTACATCAAGCTGGATGTGAATCTTGGGAAATCCCAATTGTAGTGTGTTGCAGTCCCTTCTACGTGGGCTTTTTGATCTGAAATTCTGTTTCTGGTTCTTCTCTTTTTTTCTCCTTTTGTGAACTAGATTCTGTTTTTCTTTTTTCCTTCTCTTTTTGATGTATTTGCCCAAGTACTAAATGCATGGCATATGGAACTTTTATTTTTGGTTGCCCTCCGAATATCGTATCCACTTTAAGGCAATTGATTTGGATCCGCATCTTAAATCCCACTTTGAGATAAAGCTGTACTTATAAAGATCCAATTCATTTTTGAATTCAAGACCTCGAATTAAGAATACATGAGTATTTAATGTTCCACTACGATCTTTGGTGGTATTATATAGGGTTTTTTACACAAATATACAAATTTTTACCCTTAATTACAAAAAAATAGCAAGATTTTTCAAATTACAAAGCATAGCAATACTTTTTTAGCACATTTTATAATAATCTAGGTAAATTAAAAAAAAAGAAAATCAAAGCTACCAAAACCCCAATTTCTCAACCCCACTACACCACAACTACCCTCCACCAATTCCCATCGTCCAAAACAGGCTATGCACTAGCGCCACCGTACACCACCAAATTCTCCGGCGAGATCCTAGATTATAGCAATAACCAGCACCATATCCGCTGTTCCAATATCAGTTAGTATAATCCCAACACCTTCACCCATGACCCTCTTTCTCCACCCTTCCACCACCATATCCGCTGTTCCAATATCATTATATCTCGTGCAACAGAGATTTTAGCCAGAAAATCAAAACGAAAAATAGCAGGTTGTGATACGACAATAGTGAAACAAGTGACTTGATTCCTTTTTCTTACTGTTTCTTTTCCTTTTTCTATTGAAACATTCTCTTGAGTATTTTTTACTTTTAAGTACTCTTATTCTTTGTTCTTGGTTCAGTTACTGCTCATATTCTCTTATCCCCAACCAAAACTTTGCACCTTCTTCTCTTACCTTCAAAAAAAAATTATGTTAGATCTGGTGCTCTTATTTAGATTGCAGCTATTCCTGAATACCTTATTGCTGAGGTATTTAAATTTCATAAAACCCATTAAATTTGGTCTAAATCTGTTGGACCGATTGCTCTGCTGTCCCGATCTCCCTCTGTTTCTGTATCACTAGTGGTCCTATCCCTCCGGCGAGTGGTGGTAGTAGATGGTAGTGGTGATGGTGGTAAAGAACGCACGATGATGAAGAGTGTATTGTAGAAATAATAACATAAAGTTTGAGTGCTTTTAAATTAGATCAGAGATTTAGTTATTAGAAAGTGGGATTTAGTTTTTGAAATGGTGCAGAAACAGTTAGATGCAACAGTTTGATACAGTTTGAAACGATGTTGAAACAGTATGATACGGTCTGAAACGACATTGACACAGTATGATACGGTCTGAGACGACATTGAAACAATCTGAAATAGTTGTAGAAACAGTCTGATACGGTCTAAAATGAGAGTAGATACAGTTTAAACGGTCTGAAACGGAGTTGATACAGTTTAAAATAGTCTGATACAGTCTAAAACGACATTAAAACACTATGATACAGTCTGAAATGGGGAGTTGATACAGTTTAAAACAGTTTGATACAGTCTAAAATGATGTTGAAACAGTATGATACGGTCTAAAACGGCGTTGAAACAATCTGAAACAACTATTGAAACAATCTGATACAGTCTAAAACGGCGTTGAAACAGTATGAAACGGTCTGAAACGGTGCTAAAATAATTTGAATTGAAATGCTGCTGTTTTTCTGCAGTTTTTTTGGTACTGAAACGCAGCTCAAACGCAGCTGCTTTGGTGCTGAAACGCAGCTGAAATGCTGCTGTTTTTCTGCAGTTTTTTTGGTGCTGAATTGCAGCAGTTTTGGTGCTGAAACGCTGCTGTTTTTCTGCAGTTTTTTTGGTGCTGAAACGCAGCTGAAACACTGCAGTTTTGGTGCTGAAACGCAGCTGAAACGCTGCTGTTTTTCTGCAGTTTTTTTGGTGCTGAATTGCAGCAGTTTTGTTGCTGAAACGCAGCTGAAATGCTGCTGTTTTTCTGCAGTTTTTTTGGTGCTGAAACGCTGCAGTTTTGGTGCTGAAACGCAGCTGAAACGCTGCTGTTTTTCTGCAGTTTTTTTGGTGCTGAATTGCAGCAGTTTTGTTGCTGAAACGCAGCTGAAACGCTGCTGTTTTTCTGCAGTTTTTTTGGTGCTGAAACGCTGCAGTTTTGGTGCTGAAACGCAGCTGAAACGCTGCTGTTTTTCTGCAGTTTTTTTGGTGCTGAATTGCAACAATTTTGTTGCTGAATGGTTCTGAAACGCTGCTGTTTTTCTGCAGTTTTTTTGGTGCTGAATTGCTTCAGTTTTGGTGCTGAAACGCTGCTGTTTTGAAACGATTCAGAAACAGTTAGATACGGTGCTGCAGAAACAGTTGAAACGGTGCAGAAACAGTTGAGATACGGTGCAGAAACAGTTGAAACGGTGCAGAAACAGTTAGATACGGTGCTGCATAAACAGTTGAAACGGTGCAGAAACAGTTGAGATACGGTGCAGAAACAGTTGAAATGGTGCAGAAACAGTTGAGATACGGTGCAGAACCAGTTGATACGGTGCAGAAACAGTGAGATTCAACGAGATACATTGAGGATGGATGAGGAAAAGTGAAATTGGGAAAAATGAGTGGAGTAAAAGTGAAATTGAGGGGAAATTGTGGGAGGAAAAGTGAAATAAGGGAAAATGGGAGGAGCAAAAGAGATAATGGAGGAAATAGAAGGAAGAATGTAAGGGTTTGATATGTTATGGGAAAATATTGCTATGTTTTTGCTATATTTGTAATTATCTTGTGTTTTCCTCTATATAGGGTAATTTTACTAAAATGTTGCTATGTTTGGTAATTAAGCTCTAAAACTTGTACTTTTATGTAAAAAATCCTATTATATATTCTTCTTGAATTGAAAAGAGTAATGTATATCATGGTAAGTGTTGGGTGTTTTTGGAGTATGAGCATAACCAACCATTGTTTCAATATTGTTTCACATTTTACTTGATTGAGCTATTCCATGGAAAAAAAGGAAGTAGTGAGCTCAGACGACTAATGTTTATCTCAAACAGCGATATGTAAAAACCTTCTATAGTATTATCCCACTAAGGTTGGGGTCTGAGGAGGGTGGGTGTATGCAGATCTTACCCTATTAAGGTGGAGAGGTTGTTTACAATAGATCCTCGGCTAGATGTAAAAACCTTATATGAAGAATAATTTTGAGAATATAGTTGTTTGATTTGGTTCTTAGATATTAGCCTTTGAAGATTAAATTGATAATTTTTTATGCGCATACATTTTTGGACACACTCAAGGAGTTTTATCCACCCTTTCAAAATTAATTGAAAAATAGCCAAAAATTTGCACGCACACTTACGCTCCATTAGCGTTGGAAAAACACCTAACAAAGGTCTCATCAAAGGGAGAAAATCCCATTATTTTGTTATGAGACTTTATATATAAAGCTTCATTCCCATAACAAAATACTAATGCTTTCTACAAGTTTTGTTCAAAGTCCCAATATTTTGTTATGGGACTGAAGCTTTATACAAAGTCCCATAACAAAAAAATAATGGTTTACTGAAGCTTCCTAGTATAAATACTGGAGCTTTGAACGAAGCCCCAGTATTTATACTGGGACTTGTCCGGAGGTGGCTATTTCTCAGCGAATTTGTTTTTAACGGCTATAAATCAATTAACACGCGCCAGACAAGCTCCTACGCGAAATTTTTACAATTAATTTAGAGAAGGAAAAAGGGTTTTTTACACAAATATACAAATTTTCACCCTTAATTACAAAAAAATAGCAAGATTTTTCAAATTACAAGGCATAGCAATACTTTTTTAGCACATTTCACAACCATGGAAGACAAATAGGGAAAATTAGAAAATTTTAGTCACTGATATCCCTCCACCCTACACCTTCACCCATGACCCTCTTTCTCCACCCTCCACCACCATATCCGCCGTCTTCTCTACATTTCTGTCGCGACCACTCCCTTCCCAGCGAAAAATAACGAGCAGACCAACGGAGAGTAACAGTACCAGTAAATATTGACCAAAATGCTACTAAAAGTACACCAGCCAATGAAATACTCCGGCATAGCATTTATGGACCCTTTATCCTAGGCTTTATTCCTACATGATAAAATGAAATTAAATCAATAATTAACATTTGAAATGTAAATTTCAAAATGGTAAACCAAAGTATAAATGGAAAGTACCAGGCAAGTAGCCGACAATGACGACGCCAGAAATATTAGTAAGCGGAAGGTAATCATGAGTGTTGAAATTAGCAATAATTTTAGTAAACTGGGTTTCGATCTATTATTGGGTATTCTAGTTTTGCCGATGCTTGTATGTCTGTGGTCATTTTTTATCTTCTTTGGTCACTTTATTCTCCTAATCTTCTTTGGTCTGTGTTTATCTTTGATCTTCTTTGGTCATTGATGAAATACTCCTGAGACACCAGGAACACTCAGGCGTAGCATGTATTTGAAGAAAACGACTGGTGTATTTGAAGAAACAACTGATTAAAGTATTATACAGTGTCTTTTGGAGGAGACGCAGTCAAGAAAAAATGATACAGGTGAGGGGAGGGTTGGGGGAGGTGGATAGGGGGCTGAGTGTAGTCTGTACATTAGCAGGGAGGGAAATGTTATTTTTTTTTTCTTGGTCCACAATATCAAATAATATAGTTTTTTTTGCCTGAATAGCGTTGGAAAAGTTTGAAACGGCGCTGAAACAATCTGAAATGGTGCTGAAATACGATGCAGAAACAGTTGAAACAGTGCAGAAACAGTTGAGATACGGTGCTGCAGAAACAGTAGAAATGGTGCAGAAACAGTTGAGATACGGTGCTGCAGAAACAGTTGAAACGGTGCAGAAACGTTGAGATACGGTGCTGCAGAAACAGTTGAAACGGTGCAGAAACAGTTGAGATACGGTGAGATACAACGAGATACATCGAGGATGGGATAAGGAAAAGTTAAATTAGGGGAAATGATAGGAATAAAAGTGAAATTGGGGGAAATAGTGGGAGAAAAAGTGAAATAGGGAGAAATGGGAGAAGCAAAAGTGATAGAGGGGGAAATAGGAGGAAGAATGTAAGGGTTTGGTATGTTATGGGAAAATATTGCTATGTTTTTGCTATATTAGTAATTAACTTGTGTTTTCCTCTATATATGGTTATTTTACTAAAATGTTGCTATGTTTGGTAATTAAGTTCTAAAACTTGTACTTTTATGTAAAAAATCCAAGGAAAAATTACAATACATGAACATCTATTAGACTCCTTAACATTAAATAAACACATTTCTTCTTTATTATGAGATATAAACTTTTAACAATATGCATCTCACACTTTCTAGCCAAATATTTAGATAGGTGTAAACCTTTAAACTAGCCTGCATTTTAGGAGAATAGATTACAGTTACCACTTTTATTTAAAAAATTATCCCTAATCTATCTCCTTAATCTAAGCGGACATTCAATTCCATGATGTAAAAGTTAAGAAGTCGTCTTCTCTCCCATAGGTAAAAGTAAATTCAAATCTATCTCTGTGCTGAACAAAAAGGAATCTCCTATCTCTCATACACCAATTTTCATCATATATGCATATTATATCACATGTATGTATATTGTCGACATATGAATTGAAAGTAACTCCATTTACACACTTGATAAACACTTAAAATGGCATAAGTAATATTTTGTATATACACTATGTATATTCTATGCTTTCACTTATTTCAAGGCATAATTATTTCCTGAAATCAATAATGACTTGTCTATTGGTTGTGTATCTAATGTATACCCATTCAGAATTATATTAGTTGTGTATTGACGTGTATTTATTGAATATTCAATGTGTAGTAGTTGTGACACTTTTTAATGTGAAATATGTAAACTTAAAAATAACATGTATATTAGATGTGTATCTAATGTATACTCGATCAGTTCAGAGTTATATTAGAGGTGTATTTGATGTGTATTTATAGTAACTTTTTCCTGATGTTATGTAATTAAGTTAAGAATAATATGTATATTGGTGTGTACCACTGTATATTAGTTGTGTATCTAATATATATCCAATCAAGTCAAATTTATATTTGTTGTGTATCTATTGTATATCCAATGTTTAGTAGTGTGATTCTTTTCGAATGTGAAATGTGAATTATATTGAAAAATAACATGTAAATATTATATGTATATTTAATGCATATTGATAATTTTGTAAATAAACAAACTACGTAAAAAGAATAACTTGATCCATCAAATAATTGTAATATCAGAGTGAATTATTTTTGGGGTGAACATTATTATTCATATAACATAAAATTTCAAAGAAATGGGTTTAAAAGTTGGAAAGACACAGTTTCCCCCCACATGAAAATCAGTATAATATACATAATGTAGTAATAAGTGATATATATACACTACAAGTAGCAGTAAATCGACATGGAGTAATTTTTTTCATAAAATTTGGCCTTTCTATAATTCTCTTCTGGATCCGCAGCTTTTGTTCAGCATATTGTCTTGTGGCTTGTGCAAGCTTTTCAAGTTTGGAAAGAATTTGGGGTAAAAAAATGATTTATACATTTTTGTGGATGGTAATTCATCAGCTCCTTAATTCTCTCCTTTTCTTAAGGCATGAAATCAACTCCTAAATGAAATCATCTTTATTTTGACACCTATTTTAAGGCTAGCCATTGTAGAAACGTTACAAAGGCTATTATGATGTAAGGCTATATAACTTAAAGGCTACTTATGTTTTTTTCTCTTTTGAGAAAATAGTAGCTTATTTACTCATTTGAAAATAGCCACAACTAGGGTTAATATTTATACAATAGCAACTTGGTGGAAATACTACCAAGTTACCACTGATTTGCTAATGTGTAAAGGATGAGTACTATTTTGGCTATTTTTCAAAACCCGCCCCTTGACCCCATTCCTTCCCGCTCTACTGCTATACCCAATCATTTTTCTGTATGTTTTTCCCGCCAGCAGAACCCTAATAAACGAAAATCCAATAGCAGTGCATTTTCAAGCTGTTCAAAATTCCGCTCTTCTCCCGCTTTCCCTTGCGATCGGTAATTTTTCCTCCATTTCTTTTCTGATTACTATTTTCATTAACTGATAATTTATATTTTGATGCATTTTATTTGAACTAGTAGTAGTAGTAGTAACATTTGGTGATTTATAATCTCAATTGTTTTTTTATTTCTTCTTTAACTTACTGAGAAATTTTGATGATCCGAAGACGTTATTGATCTTTTACAAATGTAAGGTTAAAGATAAGTGAGCTTAGAGAATTTTCTCCATTTTTTTTTTTTTGCGGTATCGTCCTGCTTTTTGACTGTGTTTAAGTGACTATTGATGATCTAATGGAATTAAGTTCGAAATAGTTAGGTTTGATGATGTTTAAATTTCCTACTGCATTTGCTTTATTCACTTCTCAAGACACTCTATCATTTTGTTGATTTTCTCATGCTCTATTAAACATTGAACGCCTTAGAATTTTATATAATTGAGGTTTAAAATAAGTGATTTAGTAATTATGTCACTCTATGCAATATAAAGTTAGAATTTATATGATTTAGCTCGTCCTAAGACCGAATACAGGAGAGGCTTGCGGTAAGTTGATGTTAGTTATAAATAGGATAATTATGTTAGTCCCTTTGAAAGAAAGGGACCTGAATAATACAGAGGATTCATGCAGCTGACTCCGACTATTTTGCATTGAAGCACATTTGATTATTTCGTTACATTTTCTGCTTTTCGAACGTGTTGTGTTGTCTAATTTCTTTGAGGGAACACAGGATCCACTCTAGTGATTAGTGTGCATTTAGGGTGTATTTCTGAAGCTTGGTAGTTTGATTCTCTATTTCATGCTAATTAAGTTGATGCAAATCACATAGCTTGTATGTCAGGCAAGTGCCTGAAACCATTATGTTACCCGGTTGGAAAGAGTAGTAATGATTCAGTGCTACCTAAGCTCATGCATTATTAATCTCTTTCCTATTTCTACATTTTTTTTTTGGTTCAATACATAAATAGATGAGCAGTTGCTGTATATTATTCAAGAGGTTGCTTTTTGTTATGTTCCCTTGCTTTGGGTTACTATTCTGTGACAGCACCCCTGGATTTGTCTGTTTACGGTTCTCCTTTTATTTACTTATTTACTTGTCATAGCATCTGCCAGCTATTGACTGAATCATGTTTATATCTATGAGCAGCTCACTGTATGTAAGAAATTTTTCTGTTTGCACATCATTGATAAATTTGTTTCCTTCTGTAATTTTCAGGCTTTATATCATTTTGGTAGAAGCCGATCATCTGATCTTAGGTGCAACTTATTGTCATTCAATCTCTTCCAAGCCTCTTACACAGTAATGGCAAGTGAAACCAGTACGGGTCTTCCCAACGGTAGCACCAATGATCATTCTTCTCCAGAAAGAACTTACCAAATTGTTGTAGCTGCAACTCGAGGTATGGGTATTGGTAAGGAGGGGAAGTTACCTTGGAGACTACCTTCAGATCTCAAGTTCTTCAAGGACATCACTGGCACTACATCAGATTCTACAAAAAAGAATGCTGTTATTATGGGCAGAAAGACTTGGGAAAGTATTCCTCTAAAAAATCGCCCTCTTCCTGGTCGCCTCAATGTTGTTCTTACGCGTTCAGGGAGTTTTGACATCGCTACTGCAGAAAATGTTATTATATGTGGAAGCTTAAATTCCGCCTTACAACTATTGGCAGTCTCTCCTTATTGTTTATCAATTGAGAAAGTGTTTGTTATAGGAGGTGGCGAGATTTTCAGGTTAGCAATTTTGATCCTTCTTTTACCTAGCCATCTGGCTGTGTTTACTTTAATTTGTAACTATGATCTTCTTGATGCAGGGATTCCCTTAATGGTCATGGATGTGACGCGATTCATATCACTGAAATTGAGACTGATGTTGAATGTGACACTTTTATTCCTGCAATTGATATCTCTTTATTTCAGCCCTGGTATTCATCATTTCCCTTGGTTGAAAACAATATTTGGTATTCTTTTACCACCTATGTTAGTGTGAAGAATTCTGGAGGAGAACCTATTAATCTGACCAATAGCGAGGTTCCTGATAATTGCTTATATTCTGCTCAGATTGAGGTTAAGACATTTTCTTTCTTGCCTAATATGATTTTTGAGAAACATGAAGAATACAAATATCTGAGGCTGGTTGAAGAAATCATTTCAAATGGGATGCCAAAGGATGACAGAACCGGGACAGGTACTTTGTCAAAATTTGGTTGCCAGGTAATCTCCCTGATCTTTGTTCTCCTTTTGTTGTGTGAAGAAGTCAATCCGTACTAAAATTTAGATGGAAGGTAGAAGCTGGTATTGAATTGGTGAGAGATGGGGTTATTTGTCAGAATTTAAAATACTAAAGAGGGAACGGAAAGGTAAAGAGTGTGAATTTGTAATTTTATCAAGCGATCCAGATTTGTACAGATATTGAATGTAGTTGCTTCACTTGTGTCTAGTCATACCAAACAACATTGAAGAATGCATATTAATCCCTATGCAAAAAAATTAACTTCTATGTAGTTTTAATTTAACATCTGACTGCTTCGTACCAACCAAAAAAGTATCTGACTGTCCTACCGTACTATTTAATTATGTTCGCAGATGAGGTTCAATTTGCGTAAATCCTTCCCGCTTCTGACAACCAAGGTATGATCCTTTTAATTTGTAGTTACTCTGATTTTGTTGTTCTGATGTCCAATCTTTCTATTATTGTGTTATGTATTACAGGCGTTGGGTATGTTGTAGCATATACAAGTATAATCACGTGAATCATTAGCACATTCTTCTGCAGATCACTTACCTTATTTTATTTGTTATTTTGGGCTTTTAGAAAGTCTTTTGGAGAGGTGTAGTTGAAGAGCTCTTGTGGTTCATCAGCGGATCAACAAGTGCTAAGGTATCCGTCTGTTGCTCAATAGTCTATATATTTTAGGCTCCAGTTCTTGACAGTAATTCTTTCTTCAAGAGCTATGGCCCCTTAGAGCTTGTTTCTATTAGTTAGTGATTTTTGGCCATTTAAGCTGGATAATAAAGGTGATTTATCTCTCAGGTCCTACAACAGAAGGGTATTCATATATGGGATGGGAATGCATCCCGAGATTACCTTGACGGGTAAGATCGTAGACTTTTTATTCTTGCCGCCTTTTACAAATCCACATGATCACAAGTTAAGCTTCCCATTTCAGTATTGGTTTGAAGGACAGGGAAGAGGGTGATTTGGGACCAGTATATGGGTTTCAGTGGAGACACTTTGGTGCCAGGTTGGTTTTTAACTTCTCTGGCATATAGTTGGTCCAAACTCATAGAATTTAATTGTAACTTGTCCGACTGCACTTTCTTTATACAGGTATATTGACATGCATACTGACTACACTGGGCAAGGGTTTGACCAATTGGCTGATGTTATCAACAAGATTAAAAACAATCCAGACGATAGACGTATTATTCTTTCAGCTTGGAATCCATCTGATCTTAAACTAATGGCACTCCCACCTTGTCATATGTTTGCTCAAGTTAGTGTTCTTCATGATGCTTATGAAGCTTAGCATATTGTCAATGTAATTAAGCTCTGTTACATCTAATGTTTGCAGTTTTATGTTGCCAATGGGGAGTTATCCTGTCAAATGTATCAGCGCTCCGCCGATATGGGTCTGGGAGTGCCATTTAACATCGCATCATATGCTCTGTTAACATGCATGATAGCTCACGTTACTGGTATGCTTTCCAGATGCTTGTTGCTAATTTCACATTTGTATTACGTGCAATTGTCAATATAATAGAGAGTGGGCTTATATCAATTTAGTTATTAGATTGTGGATGAAAGTAAGATAATAAGATCTTCCAGAACACATTATGAAGTAAAGATTTGGGAAAGGGGATTATGCTCCTCATTGATAAAACCATATCTTAATAGTTCAAATTCAAGGTTCTATATGTAATTTTACTGTTTTCAAGAGACGAAAATTCAGGAGTGGAAGGTTGAAGTTGTTAGACAACTATGGTCGAATAGATGGGTGGATTTCAGGGTACTAGAAGCAGTGGGTACCAGTGGTGGCATCATAATTTTGTGGGATAAGAGGTGTTTGGGCTGTAGAGGACTGTTTCAAGGGCAACTATTCTATCTCAGTTCAGTTTTCTAGTTTAACTCAGGACTTCAGATGGGCTCTTTCTGGCGTTTATGGTCCAAATGAGAAGGTACCAAGGCGTGTATTATGGGATGAGTTAGCAGCTCTAAATGGTCTATGACAAATACCTTGGGTAATTGCAGGGGATTTTAATGTCACAAGATTCCCTGGTGAGAGGAAAAATGACAACAGAAACACCTCAGGGATGAAAGAATTTTCAAACCTAATTCAAGAATTGGAGCTCTTTGGTCCTCCTCTTTGCGGAGGAATCTTCACATGGAAAAGAAGAGATAACTCGATGGAAGCTTCGAGGCTGGACAGATTTTTGTTTAATGCAGCCTGGGATGACGAATTTAGTTCGATAAAGCAATATGCTCTACCTAAAATTATCTCGGATCACAATCCAATAGAATTACAATGTGGTAACTGGGAGAAGAAAAAGTCTTACTTCAAATTCGAGTCATCTTGGCTCGAATCTGAAGGCTTTCTTGAAAGAGTTAAGGCTTGGTGGGACTCGTTTCAGTTCATGGGTTATCCGGACTTCGTACTAGCCTGCAAATTAAAAAATTTGAAGCAAAAGTTGAAAGAGTGGAACAACAATTCATTTTGCAATATGGAAAGAAGAAAGAATGACATTCTATGCAAGCTTAAATTTCTTGAAACCATTGAAGAAACTGGGCTATTGAACGATGATAAATTAACTGAGAGAGCTACGTTCATGATGGAATTACAAGAGTTGGCAAAATTAGAAGAGATCTCATGGCGGCAAAGGTCCAGATTTTTATGGATAAAGGCTGGGGATAAAAATACCAAATTTTTTCACAAGATCGCAAACGCTAATAGAAGATATAATGCGATTGAAAAACTGAAAATCAATGGAACAGTGGTGGAGGACCAGGACTCAATCAAAGGTGAAATTTTGAGCTTTTACAAAAACCTTTACAGGGAAAGTGAGAGCTGGAGACCAACATTCATTCCTGGCTGCCCTAGAATTTCAGAGAATGACAAAGAATGGTTACAAAGGTCTTTCTCAGTGGAAGAAGCGGAGAGTGTCCTAAAAAGTTGCAACGGGGAAAAGGCTCCAGGTCCGGACGGCTTCAACATGGCTTTCTACAAACATTGTTGGTCGGTAGTAAAAGATGATGTAATGGCTGCTGTTAATTTCTTCTATCAGACTGGAAAGTTCGAGAGAAGTTTTAATGCGTCATTCATAGCACTAATACCCAAGAAGGCAGGAGCAGATGAAATGAGGGACTTCAGACCTATCAGCTTAGTGGGGAGCTTTTACAAAATTATTTCCAAACTTCTGGCAGACAGATTAAAAAAGGTGATGAATCTTTTGGTTGCAGACACTCAAATGGCTTTTATTAAAGGAAGACAAATAACTGATGCAGTGCTTATTGCAAACGAATGTCTTGACAGTAAAAAGAGGCAAGGGGAAGCTGGTATTTTGTGTAAATTGGATATTGAGAAGGCATTCGATCACGTAAATTGGTTGTATTTGCTTAACCTTTTGAAAGATATGGGCTTTGGGGAGAAATGGATCGGGTGGATTAGCTGGTGCATCTCTACTGTGAAGTTCTCTGTGATTATAAATGGCTCACCAGAAGACTTTTTCTCTTCAAATAGGGGTTTAAGGCAGGGAGATCCTCTATCCCCGTTCTTATTCATCCTTGCAATGGAGGGACTTAGTCTAATGTTGAGCAAGGCCAAGTCCTTCAATTGGCTTAAAGGTTTCAGCGTGGGGGCAGCGAGCTCTATTCAAGTGCACGTTTCTCACATAATGTATGCTGATGATACTCTAATTCTTTGTGGGGCAGAGGAGAATCAATTGAGATATTTAAGAGTCATCTTACTGTTGTTTGAGGCTATGTCCGGACTGAAAATTAACTTGGTGAAGAGCACATTGTTTCCTGTTAATGAAGTTGAAGACTTGCAATCACTTGGAGACAGCTTGGGGTGTCAGATAGGCGAGCTTCTGACAACATACCTGGGAATGCCCCTAGGTGCTAGATTCAAGGCCAAGCAAGTTTGGCAAAAGATAGAGGAGAGATTTGAAAAGAAACTTGCCACTTGGAAAAGACAGTATTTATCCATAGGGGGTAGAGTCATACTCATCAATAGCGTCTTGGATTCTCTACCCATGTACTTAATGTCTTTGTTTCCTATGCCCGCAAGCATATTGAAGAGTCTGGACAAGATAAGAAGAAACTTCTTGTGGAGTGGTAACAAAGAGAAGAAAGCATTTCACTTGGTAAAGTGGGACGTGGTTGTGAGAGATAAACAAAAAGGTGGATTGGGACTGAGGAATTTGAAATCACACAACTGCAGCCTTTTAATCAAATGGTTGTGGAGATTTGGTAGGGAAGAAAGAAGTCTATGGAGAAGGGTCATCTCTTGCAAATATGGAGAACAAAGGGCTTGGTTTTCGCGGCAGTCACAATTATCGCATGGCTTGGGGTTATGGAAATATATCAGCAGCTTATGGCCTTTGTTTGAAGCTAATACGAGAATCAAAGTGGGAGATGGCACGAGAACTAAATTCTGGCAAGATGCATGGATCAGACACACTCCATTGATGACAAGTTTCACTGATCTTTATAGCTTTTCCTCCAATACTGAATGCCTTGTATCCCAAAGTTGGAATGGTAACAGTTGGTGTATTAACTTCAGAAGGTTATGCTTTGACTGGGAAGTGCCTAGATTGGCTCTCTTGTTACAAGAACTGGAAAAAATGGTTTTAACTCCAAATATTCCAGACCGACTTACCTGGATGAGGCGACAAGATGGGATCTTTGACGTAAACTCATGCTACAAAGAGCTCAACAAAGAATCAGGATGCAATCTCGGTTGGCCTTGGAAGAAGATATGGAAGACCAAAGCTCCTCACAAGGTGGCCTGTTTTATGTGGTTAGTGGCTCACGACTCTTGTCTTACTCAAGTCAACCTACAGCGAAGAGGGATGTCTATTTGCAGCAGATGCTACCATTGCAACAAGGCGGAGGAGTCTAGTAGTCACCTTTTTTTGCATTGTCCAGTTGCCAGGCAACTTTGGAACTTGTTCTTCTGTATTTTCAGCATGCCGTTTGTTATGCCTCTCAATGTGAAGAATCTGTTGAATGCTTGGGGAAATAGTGGGATTAGGAAGTCGATAAGAAGTTTGTGGAGTTCAGTCCCAGCTTGCATTTGTTGGGTTTTGTGGTGCGAAAGAAACTCCAGATGTTTCGAGGGGAAAGCCGTCTCAATTCAGCAACTAAAATACAGATGTCTCTGGTTTTTGGCTTTTTGGTGCAATCTTCAAGATGTAAAGGATGTACATAGTATGTTAGATTTTATTAACTCATTACAGGAGTAGCAATCTGTATAGGAAAGAACCCTTTTTTTTTTTTTGGATGGAGGGTTCTCTACCTCTGTAACTCCCAAGCAGCACTTTCTTAGTGCTTTGCTGTTTATATTTATGATATAATTACTTACCATCTTAAAAAAAAAATATATATATATATGTCGTTTCTTCTACTTGTCTGGAAGCGGGACTATCATCCTGCAATCTTTTGTCTTTGGATTGAAGTAAACTCTGCCATCGCATTAGTTCAAATTCAAGGTGATCGTGAAAACTTTTGGGAGGTTACAGAAAGGAACTGGAACTTCTAAAATTCTAAACCAGGAATGCTTGTGTGTTTTAGTTAGGGACACATCTTTAATACATGTTGAACTTAAACCAGACCCTTTCTGGATATTAGCAGATCCCCTTCTCCTTTTAGTAACTTCCCAACAATTTTTTCTCTTACATGATTTTCTCATTACCTTTTTTTCCCAGATCTGGTTCCTGGTGATTTTGTCCATGTTATTGGAGATGCTCATGTATATCGCACTCATGTCAGACCTCTGCAAGACCAGCTTCAAAAGATACCTAGGCCTTTCCCAGTAAGTATTACCACCTTAATTGCTTTGCTGTTTTAATCTCTCTCTCTCTCTCACTAATTTCTGTTGATCCTGAATTGGTGTAGATTCTGAAGATCAATCCCCAGAAAAAGGACATAGATTCTTTTGCTGCTACTGATTTCACACTTGTTGGTTATGATCCTCACCAGAAAATAGAAATGAAAATGGCAATATGAAATTCCATTAAAAGATACTGGAACTTGTCTGCTATCTAGACTTGGTCTTATTTTGACGCAAGTTATGTCATTTTTCCCTGTCTAGTTCTGTCTAGTTCCATCTTGATTACAATCAAGTTATACTTATTTTACCTAATCAAGTGTTCATGGTCCAAGTTGAATCAAGCCTGTACTTAACATTTAGACTTTTTCTGAGGGTAAATGGATGGGTGCTTTGTGTAAGATTTGTTACTTGATCCCTGAGTAGAGTGAAAAAATGTGAATATGCAAACTTTTCCCTTCCCTGGTGGCTGTGGCAATTTGAAAGAGGGAAGTTCCTGCTGATGGTTGTGAAACTATATGTTTAAAGAATTGTTGAAAGAACATCTCTATGTTTAGTTATTGCTTATCAATTAAGGAAGCTCAAATTGTTTATGAATCAAACTAATTGTACATTGCTATATCCAACACCATAGAGAAAATGCATTCCAATTATCGGTAAACAAAAAGATGTCCAGAAACTTAAAAAAAAATATACTTTGTTGATATATTTTACTCTTGAGAAAACTCGAGAACTAATTTTCCCTTGGTTTCTTCATTTTCACCTTTTGCCTTGATTTCATCTGCTTCTTTCTTTTTCTTGTGGATGAAATCAAGTAGAGTGCTCATCGCATTCTCGACTCCTTCGTTCCTCAGCAACTGCTCACCCACTTCAGCAGGAGTTACCATTGCCTCGTTCAAAAGATCAAGGATTTCAGGGAAAAGAGGATGATCCTCTATTCCAAGATAGTTCCAAGCCAATGTCTTGAAAGCACAAGGTGTGCAATAAGACATGTGGATGTGCACATCCATCCGTCCTGGCCTCAACAAGGCAGGATCTAATCTGTCTTTGTGATTTGTTGTAAACACTATTATCCTTTCATCTCCACAGCTTGACCACAGCCCGTCTATGAAGTTCAGCAACCCTGATAATGTTACCTAACAACATATCCATAAGAAAAAAAAAACATTAAAACAATGAAAAGTGTCATTGATTTTCTATCTAGTAAAAAAGATGTGGAAGGGATTCAGAATGCAGGAAACATGAATCTTACTTCCTGAGGTTTAGGCTTTCTAACTATATTTATAGTTTGAGCTTGGGTTATGTGAGATTTGAGAGCCTTCAAAGTCTGTTCTTCTGCTTTTCGGTCTTCGATATCGAGGCTGCAGTCAATGTCTTCCACAACTAGGATTGATTTGTTCCCTGTGGAAAGTAGGACTCTCCTAAGGTCTGAATTTGCACGTATATCTGTTAGCTCCAAATCATATATATCAAAGTTAAGGTAATTAGCCATGGCTGCTATCAAACTTGATTTCCCAGTCCCTGGAGGACCATATAACAAGTACCCACGTTTCCACGCCTTGCCAACATTCCTGTAGAAATCCCTTCTTTTCACAAACCTCTCCAAATCATCCATGATCATTTCCTTGAGCTCTCTGTCCATGGCTAATGTGTCAAAAGTTGCAGGATGATCTAGCTTGATGCAGTTCCATGTATAATCTCCCGAATTAGTATATGAGTATCTCCTCATGTGTTCATTATTCATGGTGTAAATTTGAAGGGTCTTCTTCTCTTCTTTCACCTTGTTTGACTCCTTGAGGATGAACGGGAAATATGAATCAAATACCATGTTCTTGTGTTTCTTGTCAAAGCATAGCTCAAAGTACCGAATTTCGGATTGTTGACTTGAAGATTGACCAGGGTAATTGTTCCTCTTGGATTCAACCTGCCTAGTAACTTGCCTCCATTTGAACTGAACACCATTGAACTTATCCAAGAGTTGTTGATCTTTGGCTACCAAAGTGGATATCTTAGTCTCTTTTTCTGGCAAGCTCACTCGGAAGCTACTAGCAGAAATGGAAACCTTGGCACCCAAATAGATTTCAGCAGCCTTGTAAATTTGGTTGCTGGCTAGGCCATCAAATTCTTCAATGATCAAAACTATTTCAGAGGAAAATGATTTGAAGAAGCCACGGATGCTCAAGTAAGCATAATGTTGGAGTTCATAGGGGATTAGGTCACGTGCTACTGACCGAACCACCATGGCCGTAGCAGCTATAGAAGCTGTGGAAGAAATAATTGTTTTGGCTGATGGCATGTTCATATCAGAAAGAAAACTAGAAATCATATTTGCTGGAAATGGTGTCACAGGATTGCTTTCTTTTCTTTTTGATGTTGAAAGATTAAATGTCAAGAATTTCCAGGTTTGTTCAGTGACTTCCTCTAATGAAACCAAGGTCTTCTTACAGTATTAAGTATCTGCATTGTCCACTTGAAAGATAATGTCGTTGAAAGCAATGCATTGGAATTAAAAAGTCATTGTATTTGGCCAATGAGTTTCATCGAACTTGGAATAGTAGTTTGCATGACTGACTTGTTCTTGGGTTGTTTTGTCTTGGAATTGCATGACTTTGTAGATCCCTCCAAATACCAACATTCATTTGCACAAAGAGTCAAATTCTAAAGCAATTATCAGTGAGCTTAACTGTAAAACAAATACTAGAGTAGTACTCCCTCCGTCCCAAATTAGTTGACGCTTTAGCAATATTCGTTTGTCCCAAATTAGTTGACGCTTTAGAATTTCAAGACATTTTTTGCTCATTCTTTCCAAGTATACCCTTAGTTATTAAAGGTATTCTCAAAAAATATTTAATAGTCATCTATTAAATAGGGGTAACATAGTAAAATATATACTTTATTTATTAATTTCTTAATGGGCGTGCAAAAGCTAAAAGCGACAACTAAAATGGGACGGATGGAGTATATATTATCAAGTCATCTAGAAGTAACTTTCATAATCATCCACAATAAGTAGAATTAGTTTTGTGAAAAATAATGTCACTTATTATATTTATTTACACTATTGGTGTATATTAATTCCCTCATGAATGCAGACTTAATAGTAAATTAAGGGTCACTTTCTTGCAGTGTCTTTCACGGTGGCAGGCCAAACCGGTCCAAGTCTTAAGTCATCGTTTACATCCAAATGTTGAGTTTTATTCCATTGTTTCTTTGGAATCAACAATTTCCACCGTCAAATTATGATATACCTAGAAATGCATTTAACGGTTATTCGCACGAGCTACTCTAATTCGTGCTGCTTTATTCCGGTTTCATATTTCTGGTAATCAATTTTGTAATTTGTAATTACACTACTTTAAAATTGGTTTAGAGAAATACTGGCGGTCTATTTAAATGTTTTATTTAAAAAATAAATTAACCCTTTCTTATTTCACCCAAACTCCCACATTGTTACTTCCAAGTTGTAGTAATTTAATTAACTATGAACATGAGGCTAATGAGTTAGTAACACTATCAACATAAAATAAGAATAAGAATGAACAAAGAAAGGTAAATGGTAAATGTACATTAAAAAGAATAGAAGTAGCGGAAATTTAAAAGAAAAAGTTGAAGCAAATAAGAGGAAAAAGTGAGAGCATAAAAGGAAAGGAACTATTTAGTGAAAAATAAATGTATAACCAGTAAACTTTTTCCTTGCCAAGAATCTCAAGTCAAAGGCCGAAACTTCTTGAGTCAACTATGGTTTACTCTTCCCACTAAAGTTATTTTATTAGAAATAGTCATAAAAGAGACAGTAATAAGAAAGCAACAGCTATTGAATTTTCAAAAAGATAAAAAGAGAAGGCAAATTCGGAAGAAAATGCAGTTGGTTGAATTTGCTATAACAGTGGGTTGGTGAAAAAAAGAAAGACTCTAGAATAAAGAAACAAAGACGTACGTGAGAGTTCATTTACTTACTATATCTAAAAGTGGTATAACCTATGAGCATACGACTACTGTTAAGTCCACGAACACAATCAGAGATGGTGGAACGGTTCAAAAGGTTATAACAATCCATCTAACTAAAAGCAGTAGTTAGGCACATAGTTTCAATTAGAAGCAATATTTCTCACTTTGTTGTTGTCTTACTATGGAAAAACACAAGAAAATAAAATGAGAAATATTTATTGCAATTACGATAGGATAATAATATTTCGATACGGTGTAACATAAAAATATGATGATGAAATTAGATTTATAAGACCAGTTAGGGGTATATATAGTCGTTATGCTTCATTTTCAATCCTTCTTGTCTTCTTGGAATATCCATCATAGTAGTCTACCTTGTTGAACTTTGATAATCACAATTAACTTTTTAAAAGACACCATAGATATTCTCTATTTACTTATAGTCTTGGCAAAATCGACCTAACCAAGATATTGAGAAAAGAGATCAAGTTTCGGAGAAAAGAAAACTAGTTTATGTATCTAAGTGCAAAAGTAGGCAAAGGTGATATGTTGAAAAGTGATTAAAGCTAGGTGCAAAGGATGGTAGAAATAATTTTACGAGAATTAAAAAATAAGTGGAAGAAAGAATGAAACGTGAAGAATAAGGAGCTTCTTTGGATATCAAATGGAAGATAAGGACTGGTACACCAAGTCAATTTTTTAACTTGCTTTTTTCGTCCTTCTTTATGTAAAAGAACAACTGGTTACATACTATTCGATACTGTAAGTTCAAATTACTAGTGCTACTAATACAGTAGCACAAAAGCATCCCGTTTTAGAACCAGAACTCAAATTATGTACCATTCCACCAAACAATATATTCCTTTTGGTTATTTTATCTTAAACAATGGCAAATAATAATAATAATATCAGTGGAAAATGTTATGGAAATACAGTATGAATGCATGAATGACTGGCCAATGGCCATAATCGCTTAGCACCTATTATCATTTATCCACACGTGACATGTCTATTTTCTTTGAAAAAGATATATGCTTTTGGGAATATTAAAACCATAATGACTCATCATCAGATTTTATATTGATGAAGATTTTCTGGGTTGGGTTACTTTCGTCGTGATATTAATTGAAAGTATGATACTATATTTTGTATAAATATGTAATACATATAATAAGATATGATTAGATGTTGAGAAAAAGTGGGAAAACAAATGATAAAATAAAGGGCCATTGCCCCAAACTGGCAAAAGAGTTGCAGTATTACTGAGTTCGAAATTCACTTAATATTTTTTATTCCATGTTTGAATGAAAACTTTTCAAGTGCCTCTGTGTCTTAAGAACAAGAAGAAAAGAAAAGCAAAAAAGTAGTTGGAGTATGTTTTCTCCTTTTTTACCTAAGAAAATACTAAACATTAAGCAAAAACTAGTACATGAACTATTAATAAGAATCATCAGCTGAAAACTCTTCTTCCCTCAAAAGTCTTTGTTGCCTGGCAATGAAACTCTCAACTGTTTGCCTGAACTCTTCGCTGCTCATCTCATTGCCGTTTTTTCGGCATACCACCGATGTTGATCGCCTCAATTCTCTACTAGGCTCCTCCTGCTGCTGAGACACACACAGAAAATTCTCTGAACGGCTCTTATGAATTTTCTTTCCAATTTCTGTATTTCCAAGAATACTCTGTTTCCCCTGTTTTACACTCTGCTTGCTATATTTGGTTATGCTCTGTTTCCCCTGTTTCACACTCTGTTCGCTGTAATTGTTAATGCTCTGTTTCCCCTGTTTCAGACTCTGTTCGCTGTAACTGTTTTTGCTCTGTTTCCCCTGTTTTATGCTCTGCTCACTGTAATTGTTGATGTTTTTCACACATTTTTCCATATAGTCATCGTGGAAATCAGTTATGGTGTTGGTTGATGAGTTGTCCTTAGCAGATGACTGTCCAGATTTCAACAACAGAACTATGACAATGGCATTTCCAAGCACGAATACGAATCGGGGACTAATGAGGGTAAGAGAAAGTTCCCTGAACTTCTCACCAGAAAGCTTGGAAACAAATGAAAACTGTGTGACAAATCTAGAGATTATGACCAAAAAAATGCAAATCTCCACGACACGGAAAAGGGTTGTGAAACTATGAAGCCTTTTGTACCTAAGAATTGCATTTGCTTTCTCTGCTTTGATGTTCTTGAAATTGAAAGATTCCATTTTAATTCACTCTTCTGATGAAAAATAACTGATACTTGTGGTTAAAAATTGAATTCGAGCAAAAGCAAATTCAACCTTAGCCGACCTGTTATCAGAAGAATTTCTTACACGATAAACTACATAAAAGAAAGCATCTCACACAAAGGGAAGAAGTGATTTTGGAGCAAAACCATAGTTTTGAACAAGGCAGAATTGTTCATAACAATGTTCATCTTAAAGATAGAAGAATATTTAAGGTGGATAAAGATGAAGAAAATAGAGTTAAGAGGAAAAAAGAAAGAGCTTTTGGTTAGTGAGGCTTACTTGTTGTTTACTGGATTTTGAATGACAAGAATAGAAATGTTCTGGTATATATATAGGCTATAAAAATAGAATTTTCTTCTTTTCATTTTTGAGTTTATGTTTAATTTCTTTAATTTTTGAGGTAGATTTTACTTTATCACTTTACTTGGGAGACTGTTGTAACATTTCGGTTATGTCTACAATAATGCTACTGCTTTCTATAAAGTCTTTTACCCATACAGAACTTGGCTGCTTCTGCGAGGTTGTGAATAGCTACTTAGTTTCAACAACTATGTTACAATAGGTTTATGCTACATTGATAATGTAAAAATCTTTAGATATATAAATACCCTCAACTATTGAAGAGCACTTCGAATCCTAATAAAGATTGTGTCAAGATATCTGCAACTCATTTATTTGGATAAGGAATGCTCTTTTAGTAGTTCTATATTTCTAATACAGATTAATACAGATTATAGATTTCATTGTGTCAAACGATCTTGATTCTTGAATAGAGTTACTGAAATGAAATGTGTATCTCTACTTTCAAAATTCTGGTACAACTAGATGCTGGGAAATACTTAATTCTTAACATGCTAATGTACACAAACAATGAAGAAATACATGGCAACTATGAGATTACAATCTGACACTATAACCTTACAAATATGTTGGAAACAAGTGCTAAATGTTGTTTATGGACTATTGTTGTTCGGTTCATATGATCACTCTATGTAATTTTCATTATATATTTTCTTTTAATAAGGTTTCCATTATATATGTACTAGCCTAGATAGTTTTTCTTCATTGCATGGTGGCTGTCTCGGTCTGCATGCTTTGAGTATTCTCTTTTACTTCTTCTACCTTTTCTCTTTTATTGCCAAGATGAAATGATTCACTTGGACACTTCAAATAATGGATTTAACTTTACATATTGACGGTTTAAAAATATTAAAGTACAGAATTTTTTAAGGGAGGTTTATGAAATTAACCATGAAAATCAAAATATTTACCCTCCCTGACTCATAAGTTTCATATTTACCAATCATACCCATAAGCTATTTAAATGTCTTACCCGTCCAGACTTGTATACTATAATTTATGTAGTATATCATAAAGGTATATGTCTATAAGGTATAACAATGGTAATTCACTAATAAATTGGTAGCTTGGATAAATACTTTTAATTTCATGGATAGTATAAATTTTAATAGGTGTGAGTAAATACTTTGGATTTTAATGGTACATAGTGTAAAAAACTATTTGTAATGGTGTCAAGTCTATATTACCCCCTTTGTCTTAATTTATATGGCCACATTTTACTTTTAGTCAATCCCAAAAAGAATGATCAATTTCTATATTTAGTACAATAATTTTATTTTATCAAACAATTTACAATCACACAAATTTTTATAATTTGTTTTAAACCATAAATTTTAAAATTTTTATTTCTTTTTCCAATTTCGTGCCCAGCCAAATTAGGTCACATAAAATGCAGTGATGAGAGTACTAATCCTATAAAAAAATGTTGGATAACGTGTTGCAAGTTCAAAAATGACAATGATGGATAAAACCTAACTCCATCTTTTTGAGCTGGCTCGACATGCTTGTGTGAGCTTGTTTATTGATTCAAAAAAAAAAAAAAAAAGTAGACTGATAGTTAATATAAATGTGTTAATTTATGATAAATCATCACAATAAACTTAAATGAAAATATTCTCAGAGAAGAACTACCGATAGTGAATTCAATCTTTTCGCTACATGTCCATCTAAATCTAGTGATAATGTGTGTGTGTGAGAGAGAGAGAAACTTCCATAATTATGCCATTTAAAATTATAATTTTAAATGTATAATAGCGCAATGCTAAGTAAAGTTTCTATCGAAAATATTTTTTCTATCTTACTCAAGATTAGGTAGGGGTAAAGTTTGCGTATAACTCATCATGACTCTATTTATGAGTTATTATTGAATATGTTGTTATTGTGGTAATAGCGCAATGCTAAAAAGTTCAATATTTAGATTGTTAAATTTAAATTTCATATCCATTAGCACATGCCGAACTTCCATACAGGTGGACTCATTTCATTGGATGCTGCATCTCCTTCCTTGCTAAGAAATTCTCATATGACCATTCGCTGCTCTTTTTTTCTGGTAAACTTTCACTTCAGCCCTACAAGAAAAACAATACCACTTTTCAATTATAGTGTGCTCAAAGCAACGTGACTATCAAATAAAGATTGATTTGTTTTTGGTTTGAGGAAGGGACTTCCTAGCAATTTCTTAATCAGCAGCAATCTTTGTTCTCCAAAACCACAAAATGCAGAAATCAAACAGGTAAACTTTTTGGTAAAGGAAAAATAAAGATAAAAGGACCCTACATAATAAGACTTTTAATATTCCACTACTACATGTCTTAAGTTATGGAGCTTGGACCCCATTTATGCTTTTTTTCTTCTTTCAATAGAGACCCCATTAGTTTGACCTTTTGTTTTGTCGTGTAACTTGATTTGCACTAACAGTAATCCAAGTGTTAAAATAAGTAGTATCACGTACTAGTAACAATAGCAGTAATTATTGTCAAACCTACAAGATTATAGTATTATATTGCCATAACTACTATTCAGAAAATTACTACCCTTCAAATTGTAAATTTATCATATATAAATAGCAGTTCCTTGTATTTTATGCATTCTGAATTCATATTCGTTTACAGTAATAACAACGGTTAAATTGTGTGATTATCTCATTCAAAAATTTAAACAGTCAGAGAGAATATATTTTATTATTTAATTATATTCTTAGCATGCCCCTCACGCGGCATGATTCTTTATTACGAACCAATCATGTGAGAAATCATTTTAAAAAAGGGGCAGTAAAATTGAAACTCGAAACATATGTTTGTTGTTCTGGCATGAAGATGAAGAAAAAACTTTGAAGAGATGCCAACTTACCGTTTGCCTTTTACATTACTTTTATTTATAAGTAGAAGAATATATTTTTATTACTTAATTATATTTACAATAAGTAGTACTCCTGCCAGATAATGATTTAAACATTGATTGAATATAGTAATATTTAAACCAACACAATCGTAGACTAATTGAGCAAATACAACTCTAGTCGGTTAAATTCTATAATCTTTATGTATCAAGATTAGTGGTTTCTCAATTGGTCATATTCTCAAATTACAACATATGCATAGTATCAATGTGACATGCCTTGCAAAAAAAGGGAAAATTACACATATATACAACCCTAACACTAAAATTACAAAACATACCAATACTATACCACTTTACAAAAAATGACAATACTTTTTTTACATAATATATACAAAACTCATTTAAAACATACAAATTAGGGTTTTAACCCTCTCCCTTGTCCACTGCAACACTGCTGCTACACCACCAGTCACCGGCAGCAGGTCGCCGCTGGTCAGCCGGCGGCGGCAGGTGGCCGGATTTGTATTTTTTTTGGTTTTATTTTTTATTTTTCTTAGATTTACAAAATGAAACATACAAAATATACACATATATACATATAAAACTTTATATAATTTATTATTTCGTATTTACTCATAGTCAAACATACACAATATACAAAAATATATACAAACATACAAAAATATACAAAAAACAACATACAAACTATTTGTTACTTCATACATACACATACACAAACATACAATAACATACACATTTATACAACAATATACACATACAAAAGTGGAGATTATACATCTATATACAAAAAATACAAAGACATACGTTTTTATATACAAAAAATACAAAAAGGCAGATCTGAATATATATATATATATATATATATATATATATACACAAAAAATATAGATATATACATAAACATACACATATATACACATACAAAAGCGAAAAAAAAAGAAAAAAATAAGGAGATCTGAAATTATATATACAAAATACAAATATATACATAAAAATACGTATATATACACATACAAAAAGAAAAAAAGAAAAAAATGACCAAATCGTGAAAAACCACCGGAAAACCACCGAAAAAATATAGATCCGGGCGTTCCACCACTCGCGGCGGCGCCGCTGCACTGCGGTGGTAGCAGCACGGCGACAGTTAGCTTGAGGGAGGGGAACGGGTGGTTGGAAGAGGGAGGGGGACGGTGGTTGTAAGAGGGAGGGGATGGAGGCAACAGTATTGGTGGCGGGAGAGGGAGGGGATGGTGGTGGGTGGGTGGAGGAGGGGAGAGAAGGAGAGAGAGGAAGAAATTAGGGTTTCATGTTTGGGAAGAGGGTAATGAGAAATGAGAAAGTATTGTTATGTATTGGTATGTATTGTAAATAGGAAAAAGTATTGCTATTTTTTGTAATATAGCTATTAGGGTAGTTATGTGGTATAAATTTTCTTTAAAAAAAAAAGGTGAAAAAAGAAGGAAAACTTAAAACTCTCTAGCTCTTTGCAATATACTACTCCGATCCTAATGTCATTTTAAAAACAATTACAGCAATCCTTTGTAGTAAGTGCAAATCAATAATCTAAAAGGTAAAATAACTATTATGTTTTGACAAGTTAATATATATTAATAATGTAAAAATATTGTATTATTTTACGGTGTATATCATATCCCTTGATCGTCTTCTTTATTCATCAAATAGTAAGCCAGAATGAGAAAGTGAAGGAATAGAAATTATGTAGGACTTGGTTTGTTTTATGGTCTAGTGACTGTAGTCTACTAAGAAGGCAAATTCAGTGAATGGCAGGCCTTGAATGCCGCTTTTACCATGCTCCATTTGCTCAAACCTTTTGACGATTTGGAAAATCAAAATCTTTAATTTTTTATTTAAAAAAAAAAAAACTTCCATGGAAAAATAGTATTGTAAGCCATTTGAAGCTATTTTTCCAACAAAAACTCTTCTTCAAAAGTTTTAACCAAACACCATTTTGTTATTTATAGAAAACTTAATCTTAGTGTCTGTCGAGGGTCTATAAAAAACAGTCTCTCCATCTTGGTGGTGGGTAAGGTCCGCGTATATCTCACATCCGCAGACCTCACTTATGAAATTATACTGGATAATGTTGTTGTTATTGTTGTAATCTTCTTCATCTTCCCATCCAAGATTTAAACATATAAGCAACCCACAAATAACATAGTATAAATCACTATTTTGATTTTAGTAGTATGAGTATCTTTATGAATTAGTAGACCTAAGACACTGATTGACATTTAAGGATGACTTCTTAGGTTTATCATTTTGTGCTGCTTCCTAATGACGTGCACGGAGAGGTCTAATAGTCACGAAGCATGTTCTTCAATAAACTAGTACTAGTTATAACAAGGATGTAACCTTCAAAAGTAAAAGCAACAAAAAAAAAAAAAATATTCCAGAAACGAGGATAACCTTAAAAAAGAAATTAAAGAAAAAGAAAGTTGCAACTTAGGATATTCATAGTTAACCATTTTTAAATAGAATTATTTATTTTTGTAGCCAACAAAATAGTACTAATACCATATATCTCGTAGATCTTCACTCAATAAATTTAATCGGTTCCCAGCGACGTATGAAGACTCAGTCAACAATCATGCACATTACGAACTAAGGCTACACCTTTCTTGCGAGGAAATTGAGTAATCGAATAAAGATGCGAAGCCAGATTTTGAAGCTTGGGGATTTAGGATTTTAATTTTTTTAAGTTAAGGTTTTAACTTAACAATTTGTACATATTACATAAAATTTTTAAGACAAAAATTTATGATTTGAATCAAAATTACGGGGTTCGACCGAATCTCCACCTTCCATGTTAGCTCCGTCCCTGATCAAATTTTCTTATTCATACATATGGCAGGATTTTCTTATATTTGGAAATAGAGTATGTCAAATAATTTCATATTCGTTCTGCATACCAATAGGATAATTTATTTGCGATAACTGAGTGTTATCAAATACTTGTCACATCTATTTGTGCATATACACTAATAAGTCCTAAACCACACAAGAGATAGTATTGCAATTTGCACCAAACGTTACGTTGGCAAAGCCATACGCAACAACTGAATTCTCTTCATCGGTAAGCTATACGGTAGATCCAAAGTGAAAATAAGAATTTTATGTGTGTGTATATATAATCCTTGACAACTACATGATTTAAATCTCACGTTTATGTAACTTCTTAAAATTTCATATTAGAAGTCATGGCCTCATCGCTGATAACAACACCAATAATAACAATAACGATTCCAAATCAGGATCTAATGAAAAGGTATAACAACCTAACAATTCTTTCTAGATCTTAATTATGTGAACTTAGGATTCAGAAAGGCTTTTTAGAAGAGATAAGGTACTAGCATCAAGTATCAACTATCTGAGACGTAATTGGTTTATTCAATCAACCTCGTAGACTTTAAATAATTTTGAAATATATTAATCGAAAACAAGATAGCTCTTTCTTTTCTTTTTTTTTTCTACCAGCTTTTTGTTACTCCATATTATTTCTTTAACATATTTGGCGGACGTGGATGATTGGGTGCCACGAAGACATAGATCCTTTTGTGTTTCTTTTCAAAGCTAAGAATGCTGAATAAATTTCGATACACTACTTTATTGTAGTATTAGTTTAACTTTAAACTATTTATATGTGACATAATAAATATGACATAGCTAATGTGCTTTTGATTCTAGATAATATGCACACGCCGTAACACGGTGGATTTGAGTATTTTGAGTTGGACACCACATTCTATATATTCCTAATCTTCCTTTTTAACTTCCTTCACATATTGTTTTCCGAACCCAAGATCGATAAATTAATATTAGCACTATTTAGCAGTATTCTTCTCTTTTATTTGGACTTGCAACTGGCTTACTCTATGAACATATATAAGTAAAACTTAAGTTATATGTTGCGTTTTTCGAGGATAGTTAAAACGCAAAAAGCATCTCACCTTGATAGTACATATTTTGTTTGACCATCTTTAAGAATATCTGACTTGGCCATATAAGAAAATATGGATAAACACGGGCGCAACCAATTTTTTTCAAAGATGGAGTATGACATGCATGCATGGTTTAATTTATACTTTTAAAAATAATAATAAGCACTTAAGTTAAAGTTTCTTTCAAGTGTCCCCACTATTTTGTAAGTTTGTATACATAAACCAGACAGAGGGAATCGTTGATATGTTCCTGTTCATTGTTCAACATGGAACTTTTATATGGAAAACAACTTCTTGATGTTGAGATGCGCTTAGAATTTTTCCACATGGATTATGCTCGGCTAGAAATACAATAAGTACTATTTCAAGTGCATTAAAATCAAATTTTCTTACAGACTTAACTAGCCAAATTAAATAAATATGCTAAAGAGATGTATCTTTGATATTTTCAAACTATCCATTGATCATGTCTGTCTTCGAATATGATACTGAAATTAATGCTATTTGTTAGTATAAAATAAGTACGTTCACTTATTCCTTTTCACGAGTATAACAACTTCATAAGCAATTAGAAGAAAGGTCGAATAAAATGGTTATTTACAAATTAAAGCTATGTCACTGGGCCACTGGTTAACAATGGTTAAATAAAAATGGTCTACGTTTGATTTAATAAATACAATTTGGACGAAAATATTCCTATAAATTTTATACTGACACTATATTTTCCACTCTCGATACGTTTCTCCATAAGTACTGTCTAAAAGATATAATACTTGCCTTTGACCCCTCTCTGCTTAAGCGCAACACTTGCTATTGAATCTCTTCCCACATTCTTCCAGATAACTTGAAGTGTTGTCTGAGCACACTTGTCTTTAACCTTTTCATAAGCGGTAGTACTTGTCGTTTGATAACTTGAAGTGTTGCCTACAGACGAGCAGAAATCATTTTGCTATAACTGTTTTGAACGGGGATAAATTTTTAGAATCGATCAATTTTTGGGACACCGGGTGAAAATTTTTGGAACAAAAGCCAATTGCTTTATATTTTTCGAGATACGAAAAAGAAGAAATGTAGGGAGCCTATGAGCCTAATCTCATAACGAAATAATTGTACAAATTATTACTACTATTATAGAAGATCGAAAGGAATCGTAAAAATTTCGCTCAGAGGTTAGTTTTGCAACTGATCTTTGCTTTGAGGCAATTTTTTTTTATGGGTTTTGCATGAGAGACTACTTTTTGAAACTTCAAACCTTATGAGTTGAAATCTACGCATCTATACCTAAAAGTTCAGCCTTTGCTGGTTGAATTGAACTTTATACCTTAGGCATAAAGTTCAGCCCACGAAGTTCCAAAAAGTGGTCTCTGAGGGCAAAATTAATGATCGTTATACTTTTTTTTTAGGGACACTTACAAAAATACCCACAAAAACTAAAATAATTACAACCACCACCTACTACTTTCAAATATTACTCGACCTACTCACTAAATTATTTACCCACTCTACCCACCCAGACTTGTATACCATAGTTTATGCAGTATACCATAAAGGTATATACCTATAAGGCATAACAAAGGTATACAGTAATAAATGTCCCTCCAGACTTGTATACCATAATTTATGCATTGTACTTTAAAGGAATACACCTATAAGGCATAACAAAGATATACAATAATAAATTGGTAGGTTGGGTAAATACTTTTAGTTTTATAGGTAGTATAATTTATAATGGGTATGATTTGTAAATACTTTAAATTTTATGGGTATAAAGTGTAAAAATTCTTTTTTTTTATGGTTCAGTTTGATTTTCTTATAAAATAAATAAATTACCCTAATAATTCGTTTTCAGTTGTAAATTCATATGTAAGCCTACATAATTTACTAAAATAACCGAATTATTGATTCGATACGATTCAAGCAGTTTTCTAACAATAGTTGACATCCCCAGTTGCAGCTCATTGTCATAACTTACAAAGAAGTCGTGGATGATGAAAGAGAATGGCATCTCATCCATGGTTTGAACTTTGATGTTCCGTGGACTCAATTTGCCGCACTCACTAGACTAGTCAGTAGTCACTTGCTCAATTAAAGGAAGAGGCCTTAACTATTCGGCCGAAAATTAGGTCATGGCCATATGTTACCTGCATTTTTAGAAGGAAACTGCACGGGTGCTCCCCATAAGGAGCACTTTAACATTTATCCTGCTTAACATTATCTTTAAAAAATAACTCTTGTTTAAGAAAATTTACCGGGCAAAACTTCTTTTGAATTGCAAAAGTTGTAGGTTACCTATGACACAAGAGTTAATATATATATCATGCTAAGCTAGTCTTAACATATGGTATTTTGACAAAAGTTGCCTGTGTTTTCAATTGTTCACCGCTTTATCCTTTGCTTATAAACAGTCATTTTTATAATTCACACAGTAATATTCTACTTTACCTGAAAATATATTGTTGGTTATTGTTGAAAAGCGCAACTGACATGATCAAATAATTCAGTACTCTTTTGTAAAATATTAAGTTAATTAGTATATCTGAAACTTCTACTTAATATGCAACACATTACCGTATTTAACTTATAAAAATATACCGGATACCTTGCATATGTAACAACTTCTTATGTGTCTATTATATACTTCATCCGTTCCACAAAGGATGACGTAATTTGACTTGGATCAGAGTTTAAGAAGTGGAAATTTTTTTTTGAAACTTGTGATCTAAAATAAGTCATAGATAAATGTGTGGCTATAGACCATTTCATTAAGGTTAAAGTGGTAAGTTTGAAGTAAATTGTTTATAAATTTAGAATTGTGCCTTTTTTTTTTTTGAAATATACTTATAAGAATTTAGTGCCATCTTTCTTGAAACGGATGGAGTAAACTTTAGCCTAATAGGTAACAAACGTTTCGTCTCGCAGATTTTTATAAGTCATATGTTATAAAATTTTATTGGGGGCTAAATCTCAAGACCACCGATTATGGGGTTTATTCATGTAATTTCCCCCAATTGTAGGCCATTACGCAATGAGCCGAACTATGTCGGCCCATAAGAATTTAGGTCATTTACATAAGGCATATAAGAACCTTAAGATTCATCAACTAGGTTTAGAAATCCCCTTTCCCCTTCCCCCTTCCCCCTTTACTCAACTCTCAGTTGTTGCCTCCGCCGCCGGAACACCACTCTTTCGACAATGGTAATACTTATCTCCTATTTATCTTTAACGCTTATCTATTTTCAGTTCATAAATTGAGCTCTTTTAAATGCTGAATATATATTTGTTAATTACAGGCACCAAAAAAGGAGAAGGCTCCACCTCCATCTTCTAAGCCTGCCAAATCTGGTGGTGGAAAACAAAAGAAGAAGGTCATCTCTTTCTCTATCTTTTTTGGTGATAGTTTCCAAGTTTGTATAAATGGATAGTCAAATTAGTCTCTCAAATAGGTCCTTGTGTTAACAGGTTAAGCACATTTTATGTTCAATAAATTGATATCTGCAGTTTTAGTCCCTTAGGTTGTGAAATTTTGTCTAATGTTTTAGGATTTAACAAGCGCTAAACCGTTCAAATATCGATGTTTTATGTTAATGTTTTGACTATTACTCCATATTAGAGGGTAATATTAGTTCTAAAGGTAGTCTAAATATCACTTATTCCTTTGTGAATAGAGGAAAAACACTCATTTTAGCTAGTTAAAGGTTAAATGTGCTTAGCCTAATACTATCAAAACTAGAGTTTGCCAACTATTGAGGGAGTGGAGTTATCCGGAATACATATCTTAATAGAATTTCAAGCTGATGGTTGGCGTTGTGAATCTGTCAATGATTTTGTTGATTGTTGGTTTGTTGTCAAGGTATTAATGTAGAATTGAACATGAATTGCAGAAGTGGAGCAAAGGAAAGCAAAAGGAGAAGGTTAACAACATGGTATTGTTCGATAAGGGTACCTATGATAAACTTATCTCTGAAGCCCCCAAATACAAGCTCATCACACCGTCTGTCCTTTCTGATCGTTTGAGGGTATGTACTCTTATGCTTTTCAATTTCCGGCATATTCTATGGTTTGAGTATTGATCTTTATTTATTTCAAGCTGTTATATCCATTGATTGTAAAGTTTGTCTTATGCTTTGCTTTGGCCCAGACAATTGACTTTAACTTTGTCCGGTTTTGTTATTTTTCTAACCTTGAATTTGTTTTTGAGACAAATGGCTTTTGGTTTGTGTTTTTGATGAAGAACAAGTCATTGAGACTTATATAATATGACTGTACTAGACACAGGTTGATATGGTAGTATAACTTGTATATTTTACCACATTAGAGTTGAAATCGTTTTATTTTGTGTTCTTTCCTATGTTATTAACAATCGAAGTAGAGTTTCCTTGCTACTTGTGGTAAACTGGTGTAATAATTAACAAGAAAGAGTTACTAGAAATAGCAAACCGGATGGCCTCTGTTATAAAATCAACAAGAAAGAGTTACTAGACTGGCGGAGCCGGCCAGGAGGCATGAGGCTATTAGGTCCAGTCACCAAGGGAGTGAAAGTAGGCCAGTCAAGAGGTTTGGATTTTGAGTCATAGGGTAGAAGAAGATGGTGAAATATTGTTTTTGGCTTTAGGGCGTCTAAGTCAGTTTGCCAACTTATATGTGATAAGATGTGCCTATGCGACTATGGTTTTGTTATTTTTGATATGTGGCTAACTGTTCCTTTGGTTGATCATGCAGATCAGTGGATCACTTGCAAGGAAGGCTATCAGAGAATTGATGGCTAGAGGCTTGATTAGGATGGTGTCTGCTCATGCAAGCCAGCAGATCTACACCAGAGCCACCAACACCTAACTGTCAGAATTACTAGCTTAGAGGGCTCACAAGGGGTTTTGCTTATCTTAGACTTGTTTGTTTAAGTTAGCCTTGTTTTTGTTATTCTATAATGTCAAGACAAATGGATGATGGTTATTTTGAGCTATGGTTCTGAGTACAATCTTTGAGTTTCTTCGTGCTTGTTATTCATTCCATTAAATATTCTGTATACCTATCTTTTACAACATTTTGTGAGTGGAGTTCTGATGAAAGTTGATCTTTTACAACATTTTGTGAGTGGAGTTCTGATGAAAGTTGCTTCTCATCATGAAGTGTGATTTCAACTTCTAGTTCTCCTTTTGGTTCTGACATTATGCATTCTCCTACCTATTTGGCTGTTTTTGTAATAAAGCTAAACTCGCCTAAGGTTTGGAGTTTTCTGGTTTTTGTGAGATTTTGGGTTTGATAATTCTTAGAATCTATCTTATGAAACAACTCTAACAAACTAAATTGCATTGAAAACTAAATGTTGTCACAAGAATTACCAAGCTTTATGAAAATTCTTCTCATAGTAGAATTGGTGAAATGACACTTGTGGTCCCACAAGTGTGGTTGGGGGAGGATGGGATATGTACAGACTTTATTTTTCACTAAAGTGGAGAGAGATTGTTCTCGATATTTCAAAACATGTTTGCAAAATCATGGCATATGTTTATGTTCTTTACTATAAATAATATAATTACAGAAATCATGCAGGAATGCATGAATTATTTTGTACAATATAAATTTTGGAAATATAATGTCGTTTAGGAGTTCCACTAATTGATGTATAATGTTTTCTTATTTGTTAATCATCATATGATAATTCCTTCTCGATTGATAATCATTGTATAAAACAGTCTCTACATTAGTTAGTAATTATTGCATAACATGCTTCCAAACCAAATTACCCATAAATATTTCTATATAATATCGATCACTTAATTAAAGTGATAAGGATTTGAATAGAAATATCAGTGGTTCGAATTACATTATAAGTTACATAGTTACTAAATCTTGCATATCCCCTTTATTAACTATAAAAATATGGAGCATTAAATAATAAGGAAAAAAAGAAGAAGAAGAGAGATAAATTGTGAAGCAGAGGTAGAGAGGGACGAAAGCATAGTATTTCAGTATAATCCAATAACCAAAATTGTCCACTTCTTTCATCGCTATCACTCCCTCAGATCAAAGACTTAATTTTTTCACTGTCGGCCAAGGTAACTTATATATTATTTTCACTTTGTAACATTGGGTTTCTCCTATCTGATCCACCCATTTTCAGATCTGATTCATTAGGGATGTTTCATTTCTTATCGGAATTAATACATGGAAATGTTATTGAGGACCCCATTAATTTGCCTGCAAATTTAGTTGATTGTATTTTTAGCTCTAGTTGTTTGCTGCTTTAGCAGGGTATTAAATGTTTATTCTTGCCAATATATTTTACCCGGCCTTCGATTAATGTCGGGAGAACTACTTAAGTAAAGAAATATACTGTGGTTTGCATAGTGTTAGAGTATTGGAATGAAATTAGGTCGACCCCATTGAGGTGTAGTTTGTTTATTTGTTTATTTATTTATTTATTTTTGATTGGTAAGATTGAGGTGTAGTTTATTTTTGTCGATAACCATCTATGCGGAGTAAGTTTCAGCTGGCTAGAAGTAAGAAAGTGGTGACTTTAGTTTTGTTATGATTTCTGGTGACAATGGGAGCTTCAAGCACTCAAGTTTTATCGTAGCTTCCTAGTTCCTCACACAAGGTAGCGGTTAGGTCTAAGTACACCCCACCCTCCTCAGACCCCACATGTAGGATCACACTGGTTAGGTTGTTTCTATAAATTGAACCATGACAAGTTCTTATTGATCTTCAAGGTAGTAATATAGTATAATCGTGGTTCCTCACTCTTTTATTTCTTTGATGATGATTCCACTGTGCTTGGAAATGTATACTGAACTATTTTAGCATGATGGTTTTCCATTGATGATCTTATACCATTGTTTTGTGGCGCTTCTAGGATTGTGAAGTTGAGTCTTTATGGAGGGAATTGGAGGTGATGGTGCCTCAGCCGCTGCAGCATTGAACCAACGGAAGCACGAACTCTCACTGCTTTTCCAATATTATTTAGATAAAACTGTTCCTCATGGCCCCTATAGGTGGATTGGAACCTTTGTCTTAGCATTAGTGTACGCTCTGTGATGTTATTATCTTCAAGGATTCTACATTGTTACCTATGGTTTGGGCATCTACATACTCAATTTGCTGATTGGTTTTCTGTCACCTCTTGTTGACCCTGAGTTGGAACCATCAGATGGACCTTTGTTGCCAACTAAAGGTTCAGACGAATTCAAGCCTTTCATACGTCGCCTTCCAGAGTTCAAGTTCTGGTAATATTTCTGGCTGTTTGGCTGGGATATTTTTGCTTTTTTGCCGCTAGAAATGGTCATTATATACTATTATTTTCTATTCCTACTATATGGGAGGTGACATTTTTGCTATTGGGGGTAAGAAATGGTTGTCATCCATATTTTTAAGGGGGTACCTTTATGGTTATATTGTTTTACTGTCTAATAAAGTATTGATCTTGTTGGTTTGTATTTTTGTTTGACATTCATGGTCCTTGATAAAATTTGAGAGTATATTTACATGTTAGAACCAGAAAGCATGCATGCATTTTCAAATTCGGAAGAAGATATACCCTTTGTCATTAAAACAGTCATCATTGTACTTCAGCTTTCGTGAAAATCAATATCTTTTGTCTTGAGATCACTTACATCTACTTCATGCCTTGAGTCAGTTGCATGACATAGACTTGCTCTTTCTTATGCTGCCTGGTACTGGTCAAAATCATCTTGTATCAGTTAGGCTACATTATGACTCTGGTCTTTGTTGACAAAACTTTAGTTTCTTTCTATTTGTCAGCAACTCCTAGATTATATACATCTCCAAGGATGGGGCTGGTAGTATTATGAGACACAAAAAGAGCTGCTTCATGAACTGAAGAGAGCAACATAGAAGAATGCCCAACTTTTTCCTTTTCTGACATGTGCGACAATATTGTCCAAAGTATGGTCTTTGACATGTGTTGCATAAGTTTAGGGGCTCTTTTGACTAGGGATTGAAAGGTAAGTTTGATACAGAACACTTCTCATAGATAGCAAAACTTTTTTTTTTTTCTGAAAAAAAAAAAAAAAAAAGATTAGCTAATGTGTAGGAATAAGGGGATCAGTAGATGAACAAGTATGAAGCCCAGGGCAGTGTCAAGGTTGTTATAGAATATAGAGGATGTAAGACCTCCAATAGCTTAGAAAATTTAGTTTCTTTTCCCCCATGCTTTGCATTGTAAACTCTTCGTATTATTTCATTTCTTTCCTTAAGGTACCACAACTTGAAGCCACCTCCTTAGAAGGAGAAAGTTGGATAATCTCTACTATAGTTTCCTCGATGCTCCATACTTTTCTTTTCTTTTCTTTTGAATGTCAACCTCCTTTTTCCAATTGTATCTACTGTATCAGACTACATGGCACTAAACTAAAGGAAATTTGGGTACTAAACGGAAGGAAATGGTCAATCCTCCTCAAGTATCAATTATTATGTTATCTGCATTCAACACACATTCAGCACAACTTGAATACTTTAGCCATCCAGGTCGTTGTGTGCTTGCATCTCCTTTTTTTTCTTTTTTTTTAATCGGATGTGCCCGAAGGGACATGTGCTTGCATCTCCTTAGAAGAGAAGAATCTCAATCATTAGGTTATTTTTGCCTTTATGCGCTAGTTAATAGCTTTATCAATGCATGTCCTTGTGTGCATGCATCTCTGATTAATTTTGGATAATCTGGAGCTACACCATTTCTGATGGCATGCTATTTTGCCCATAAACCACCGGAATTGTAGGAAGGAGAATGACTTAGTTTGGTGCTTCATGTTAATGTAAAAGCTTCCTCTTTTCTATCTTTTTAGTTTCTCTGTTTGGGGGGAGGAGTTGTGAATTTGGCAAGCAGTTGTTAAACTTAGGATCTCAATGTTACAGCAATGAAGCACTTTATGTCTGTTGATTACTGTTTCCAGAACAAGTTGTAGTCTTTTCCGATATGTTAAACACATAGGAGCTTGATTTTACTGTTTCTTTCAATAGTCAAATGTTTGGAGCTGATTCAAGTTAGTGCTGTTACTTTCACGATAGTGCTTTTGGGTGCTATTGCCACTTGATTGACTTTGAACATGTTGTCTGCAGTTCCTTTACATAGACAGCACGATAAGAGTTCCAGTATGTCTGTTTCAAGCCGTTTACTACTTTCTTGCAACTTTTTTAGGTGTAACTGCCATGTTTATGCTCTTTTGTTTGTTTCAGGTATGCCATAACAAAGGCTTTCTGTATTGCATTTATCATGACTTTCTTCTCTCTATTTGACGTTCCTGTCTTCTGGCCTATATTGCTGTGCTATTGGATTGTTCTTTTTGTCCTCACGATGAAGCGACAAATTATGCACATGATTAAATACAAATACATCCCATTCAACCTTGGAAAGCAGGTGAGATCAGCAGCTAAGGAGTAGTTTGTGTTTTTTTTATCTAGTGTCTAGCTGTGTGCAGGCAACATTTGATTTTACTAGTGCCATTTGGTAATTCAATACGCTCTCTTTGTTATTGTAACAGAAGTACTCCGGGAAAAGGCCATCAGCAAGTGGCAGCAGCCCCAGAGCAGACTGAACCTTTGCCGGTTTTTTTCGTTCCAAAACTAAATGGACGAAGAAATAGGCCAAAGGGGAAAAGAAGGAAACAAATAGATGACGTTCCTGCATATTTTTGGTTTATGGGATTTGTATCTACATCCTCGACCTGAATAGGAGTTACCAAAATGTAGTTTGTTAGTGATGGTTTAATTGTTTTGTTCTTTTTCCCTTATTCATACTCTTATTTGATGAAATAGTCTAATCTGGGACATGTACCAGATTTACGGTTTTGGTTGCAATAGATGATTGGAAAAGGGAGATCTATTGTAGTTACTGGCAGTAAATCTTATTAGCATATGAAATACATGCTTTAGTAGCCTGCAATTTCTGTTTCACTACCACTACCACCTGCTGTGAGTTGCACTAGATCCTACAGTTCAGTGTGACATTAGTTGTTTGTCTAATGCTGAGTACAATGTTTTGTAGCATCCTGGTAGTATAAAGTATGTTGGGGCTTTTGCATTTGGATGTGGTCATGTTGATCCTAGTGACTCCCATTAGCAGAACAGGCTGAGTTAGATGTTTCAATCACTGAGTACTGATGTTTTTAAATTTTCTTGGATCATCCACAGCCTTGAGTCCTTGACATTACATGTGGCGATGTTTCCCGTCCTTGTTGAAAACAGGTATAGATAAAAAAAAATGTAAAAATGGCAACACACGAGTATCTTCAACAGCTGTATTATATGCAGGTAAGGAAATGGGTTAAGCAATCAAAAGCCTGGTGTTTGAATCGAAGCAACGCCAAATTAATTAAAGTGCCAAGTATATCATAAGAGATATGTGACTGCGAACTGGTTCTCTTGTAACTATCATCTCCTACGTTCATGATGTGTTCCTTTTAGTAATTCCCAGATGTTAATAGATTGAGACATGGTTCGGCAGTAACATAAGACGGGGTTACCGCTAACTCGATAGACATCAAATTTCTGATTTGAATCCTGCAAGACTTTGAACTCTGTATGTGGCATGCAAAGAGAGTTAAAATCATTCTCAATGAGGCTCTGCCCTCAACTTCAGGAAACCATTTGTGTGGAGAAAAATCTATAGGTTTAGAGGTCTTAAACCTCAGACATTCAGCGTGCCTAAAAGATCACTAAAACTTACTTATCCAGTCAAGCCTCTCTATAATAGCCGTTTGTTCAGACATTTTTTCGCTCCTGTAGCAAAATGATGTTATAGAGAACATAAAACATAACATGATATGAATCCAGCAATTTTGATACTTGTACAATCAAGCTAACAAAGACATGTTAAATGAGGGATCTTAAAGCGAAAACAACTGCTATTACTAGTAAGGAACCATACAGCAATCAGTGTTTCCATACAAAAATTGAGCCTGAAGAAGAACGCATAGTTGGTTACTAGCATAACCTGCGACAAATATTATAATAAGGTGTCCAGAACATCACTTATTGTTGTGTATGTGATTTGTGGATAAAGCTGAGTTCCTTCCAGACCACCAGAAGACTCAATGTCGAAGTATGTCTGATCTCCTTTTACGAATGCAGAGTATATGAAAACCAACTCCATATTCTCGGGATATGGGGTTTCTGAAACAAAACAAATTAATCACTCAGGATATAAGATGTCCAAGGAAATTGAGAGCTTATCATGCATTATACTTTTAGTGGTCCAAAAAAGTGTCATGCAACAGGCATCTAGCAGTATTAGCTCATAGATTATGTTTATCCGTAAAGAATTAACGAGGATGTAAATGAGCTCTTGATCAAAATCAGCCTCGATACTGCCCACGAGTATGCTGAATAAAAAAAGGAGACTTACTGCTCAGCTGGAATTCTCCCAATCAACGCCCCACCCCCACCCCCTCCTCCCGCCACTAACACAAATATAAGGAAATTTGTGTTTATGCAAGGAAACCCAGCTTTAATTGAGTCTGTGTGGAGACGGGAATATATGCACAGAAAGGAAAATCGAAAATGTCTTGCAGGGGGCCATCGACCCCCACCCTTGGATCTTGGATGTATTGGCCACTGTATAATTATGTCTTGTTCAAAAGGAAGCTGCATTGTTAGGTTAAGCACTTTTATCACCATTGCAGATTGAAATATGAAGGTGCCTTGACAGTTTCTGAGATGGTGATAAGGAGTTGAAAGCTTTCTTTGAATTTAAAGGTGTAGCATGTATCATCTTACAGAGAAAGCAGACAATATAGTGATTACACTACTGCATGTATATTTAACATACTAATACTAAGGTGCAAACCTCTGATTTTCTTCAGGAGTTCATCTTCGGTAATGTAATTCTTTTTTAGCATCTTCCCAATTTTCCCTTCCCAAATCCCTACCAGCTCATTCATGGAATAGACATTTCCTGGTGGCCTCAGCTGTAGCATTCTATTGAGAGTGCGTGGATCATCCACCGTATGTATTGCAAAGGTAGCAACATCATTTTCCTTAACAAAGACACCTGTATACGACGAGTAAAGCATCAATAAAATCTAATATCCTACTATAAGGAAAACTTTGCTTTTGGTTAGGCATTATAGAAAGCATAAAAATTGAAAGCAGCAAATTGGAGCAGGACTTAGTACCATGATGTCGTCTAGTTGCCTTTAATAAACATAACCAGCTAACACAGTGACAGCTAAATGGAGAAAGAAATGTTGGCGTGGGGTGGGAGAAAGAAAGAAAAGGGGAAGGGAAAAATAAAGAAGAGATAAGGGTTACAAATTTATTGATGAGGATCAAATATAGACATATAGCAAACATGATCCATAAAGGAAGAAGAAAATTTTTGGGATCCTTCTAACAGAGACTGGATATAGAAGGGTCTAATTCAGAGAAAAGATCCTGAATTGAAAAGACGTACAAGTATGTAAGGAACACTATGGTCCTATTAGAGACAGCTGTTCAAATTCAGATAGCAGGTTAGAGAAGCTGAGCAGAGAATTCCTTCTTAAAATGAGAAACAACAAGATAGCTAAACGAACAACAATTCAATGCAGGGTCCCAGCTTTAATTTACACCATGTTGCAAATACTGAAACAGGATGGGCTTAAATAAGGTTTTTTTTTTTTCTCATACACATGAAATGCAACGAGGAATACAACTCATTCAACATATAAGTCTCGTATTTCAATCCGACGAGCAAAGTAAGAGTCGTTATCTGTGTGAAAACTGAGGCAAGTACCATGTAGTGAAGCTCAAAGCTCACCAAATTAATCTAATGAAGCTGGAAAGGATCAACCATCTGACCTTTAGCAGTTCCATCACCAAATATTGTGACTTCATCTCTTGGTGGGGTTTTAAGACCAGGTTGAACAAGTGATGGTAAGAAAAAACTTGTAAAGAAGTTGCAACAGACATAGGTGTAAGGAATGCCTTCCGCTTCAATAAGACGTCTAATCTCAGATTTTCTTGAGTAGAAGTTATGATCCAAATCAGAAACTCGAGTTCTGTCAGGATCTTGCCCGAATTCTGAAGGAAGGAACCGCTGCAAAAGTTCACCTTATCAGAAGTACTAATAAGACAATCATATTGACCTTATCTAGTAGCTCTATTACATTTGCATATGACATTATCATGAACTTGGACAACAAATAGAACAGCCTTCTTTTTCCCTGAGGTTTCTGCACGGTCTAGTCAATCAGTAATATTGCCATACATTGATCCCCCCAACCCCTCGGCTCTCACCCCAACCCCTCCCCTCCCCTCCCTTTTCCTAGAAGGAAATCAGAACAAATGGTGAAATAACTCAAAATTACTACCAAGGTACATATCAGACATCATAGCTTAATAGGATGATAAGAATTATGGGCCTAATAGTCTGAATCAATGGTGATGCTACATTGTTGGCCACACCATCTTTTAATAATGACATTTTGATAGCAAACATTCGTAAGATTTGATAAGCATAAACTCATACAAAAGAAACGAAAGGCGATAGAGAATTCAACCTTAATGCAACCAGCTCTCTTGATAGCAGAAAGGAGAAGCTTTTGTTCAAGGACTTGCTTAGATGCAACTGCACAGATCACTATATCAACTTTCTTGAGTGCTTCAACTAGGGTCTCTTCCTCTTGCAATGAACCCTATGACACACATACAAAAATGCAATCTTTTGATTAACAAAGAACCACAAAAAAAAAAAAAGGGGAACAGGCAGAATCCAACAATCAGATCTCTCTATAACAGTCATCCTCTATAATGACATTTTACTATAACTATCAACTTTATTTTGAATCGACTTTTCATGTTACATCATTATATGTTCTGTATAACAACGTTTCGCTATAACAGTAAATATATGTCTAGACAAAAGACGTTATTATAGAGACGTTTGACTGTATTTATTAAATTTGACCGACCTTGACAAGTGTGACGCCAGCGGTAGTAAGGAAATGAAGCTTATTGGATTTATGGGGATCAGAAAAAGCAGAGTCCCTGACAAGACCAAATGTGGGATGAGAGGAGTTAAGGCTGGCTTTAGCAAGTTCAAAACCAAGACGCCCAGTTACTCCTATTATCAGTATCTTGCTCTTCCTTGAATCCATTCGCCGCAGGTTCCCGTCCCCGGTAAGCTCAGAGTTGACAACCCAGGAATCTTGATTTATTTTATTTTTGTAACTTTTTTGCTACAACCAAACAAGTGTTACTCCTATTAGCTAAAAATGGGAATAACATTAGAAAAGAAGTTTAGTCTATCTAAGGCCCCAATTTTTTATTTTTTATTTTTATTTTTCATTGTTTTACTAGTTACTAGTAGTTAAGGATTTTGAATCTCCAATTAGTCTTTCTTTGATATATGTTTTAAAATTGTTAACCGTAGAAAAGCATGGAAGTTCATGATTATGATAGATGAATTGCATAGTAGTCAATCGGTTTTTATCATATTAGAGGAAATTTATTTGAATATATATTATTTCTATCATATCTTCGTATTTATTGATGTTTGCTGTTTACCACGGTTACACTTAGCTTTTATGTTCGTATTTCTTTTATAATTGTATTTTCATATTATTTTCTCTTTTCAAAATTGCTTTCAAAAAAATCTTTTTTATGTGAGAGTCTATCAAAAACAACATCTCCATCTCGGTGGGGTAAAACTTGCGTACATCTCATCTTACTCGGACCTCACGTGTGGAGTAACACTGAGTATGTTGTTGATGTTGTTGTTGTTGTTGGATCCACTGGATATTATGTTGTTATTACGTTTGATTGCACGCCAAACTTTACCCTCACTATTCGAGATTCGCTACGTAAAATTGAGACATAGGGAATAATTCACATTTGTCTATCTTGTAGTGTAATATAAATCTTTAGTAAGGAGAGAGACCTTTTAGGAGTCGTTTGGTACGTTAAAGATTTATTCTAGAATTAATAATACTAAGATCAATAATGACGAAATTATTTAGTAGATATATTTTTATTGATAAATATTTGGTGTCCCTTAAGGGTCTGTTTGGAAACCACCTCGTAATTGGATTTGGTGTAATTACTAGGGTAGTAATTACACAGCTTAGTAATTACACAATAAAGTAATTACGAAGTCCTGTTTGTCTGCCATAGTGTAATTACAGTGTAATTACAAGCGTACCGTTTGGTTGCACAAGTGTAATTATACTGTTAGATCTTTTTAAATTAAAAAAAAAAACCTATTATACCAAATTATTGTTCAATTATTTTTTTGAAATTTACCTATCATTTTTATTAATATTCGTCTTTCTAAGATCAAGAGACAAAGTTTCAAAAAAACTAGAGTAGTAACTCATCTAAGAGAAATAAAGAAGATAAAATAAAGAAAGCAACGAAGAAATAAAATTTGAGAAGTTATATGGTACCACAAAAAGTAAAGATACTTAGAAAGTGAGAAAAAAAAAGAACTGAAAGAAAAATATGTAAAATAAATAATATACTTAAAACAAGAAATTAAAAAATAAAAAAGAAAAAAAGATAACGTTGTAATTACCAAGGAAGATAAGAAATTGCAAGAAGTAAATGTCGTCAAAATGATAGGGAGGTACGAAAGAAAAACAATGAACAAATATATGATATAGTCAAAAACAAAATAAGTTCAAAGTAAAGAAATAAAAAAGGAGAAAGGTTACCAAGAAGCAAAAAGTAAAGATAAGAAAATAAGAAGAAAAAAATAAAAGAGAAATGATTTTAAAGAAATTATATATTTAATATAAAATTAAGAATTTTAAAATAAAAAAAGAATAAGAAATTAAAAAGAAAATAAACTTAAAATAAAAACAAAGATAATAGAAATTAAAAAGTAACCCTGTAATTACACAGTGTAATTACCAGCAACTCTCAGCTCCCCCCTAAGAATTGAAGAGTGTAATTACATAGCCTCAATTACACCCAATTACATGCTGACAAAGTAATTACTTGGTCAGCCAAACACGCCAAACTGAGTAATTACACCCAATTACACCCAAATCCAATTACACAGTGGCTTTCCAAACAGGCCCTAAAAGTATACATAGTCAAACTTCTATTTCTAGTTTTAACCTTGACTTTTTTAAAGGACTTTGGAAAAAAAGGTTAAAAGAAGTGCAAATATGTTATTTTGGTATTTAATCCGGGATTGTTGTCCTACATGGAGAATGGAATAGAAATAGAACCACAATTGTGGTATAAGCTATTATGACATTATTAACCTCATAATTAAAAATCCTACCAAACGTAAGATAATTTAATCACAAATTTTATCATGTGATAAATAATCCTTATCTCACGAACCAAACGACCTCTTAGTAGTCTGTGAATCAAAACTTTTTCAGCCCATAAGAGGCTGTAAGCAGTATTAAGTAAAACTTCAGGACTAAATTGACAAGCAAATAATTACGAGGGTATCTATGTAAATAGCCACAGAACTCCCTATTCACTGTTCCTCTCCATCTATATATAGGAGGAGAAAACCCTAAAGTGAAGTAAAATAAGCCGTCCCTGGCTGGCTCTGTAGGTTTAATTTCCAAGTCTGTTTTGATTTGGTTTTCTTTTATGTAGATTTTGATTTTATGGGTAAAAAGGAGGTGCAATGATGATGAATAGAAATAATCTCGTTAATCTGAAGATTTTATGAGGACAATTCTCTATCCATTCTTAATTTACTGAGCACCTCTCCTTTTCTTTTTCTTTCTTCTAAATTTGTTTTCTCACACGTTTCGTTTGATCTTCTTTTTTCTTGATTTGCAATCTGCAGTTTCAACTTTTTTCTTTCTTATATTTTATGGTGTTTCCTATATTTATTTAGGATGTTTTATCTATTTTTTCTGGGCTTTAAACTAAGCTCTAATTAAAAGTTGTGTCTAGCATGAATCATATATTCACCACCCCTACGGTCCATTTCAATTAGTAATTTTTTAAGGTGTTTCATCAAATTTAAAAAGTTTGTTAAACCATTAATAAAGAGAGTTATCGATTAACATGAGTTATATACCTTGTAATTTGGATGTTGTGTCATTAGTCACCTCAAGTCTCATTTAAAAAATGATGAACTATTTATTTTTGGAGAGTTAATTTGATAAATCTTTAAATTAAAATTAAATTAATATTTTTAAATAAAAATTTATATATTAAAAAATTATAGAAAAAGTACTAGTATAACATGTAATTTTTTCATATTAATATGATGAAAAAAATTATTTTAAATTATTAGTCAAAATTTATTCAGATACGTTATTTTACTAGCTACATTTGTTTGTTAAAAAAAATGGCATTACAGAATGTTTTAAGTATTAACTCTAACCAAATACCAAAAATAACGTCTTTGTGAAAATATTTTTCGTAATTTTTTTAAAATTACAATAAATGCAGTGACAAATATTAGTGTTAGCAAATACTCAAAAATTAAGAGATGGAGCTAAAAACAGAGTAAACATAGCACACATTATGGGACTGAATTAGTTATACTTCATAACCTTCTTTAGGCATTAGCAGGCGTGGATCTCGATGCCAATCCGTGGGTTGTGTAATGGCCATGCAAATTCCAAACCATTGTCTAAATTAGCTAGAACCTCTAAATTAAATTTTTTATGTACAATGGCCATGCAAATTCCAAAGATTTTTTACAATATGTACTCATGAAAATATAAAGTATTTATAAGTCATACCTATTAAAAATTACACTATCCATAAAATTAAAAGTATATATCCTATCTACTCATTTATTACTATGTACGTTTGTATACCTTATGGCTGTATACATTAAGGTATATTGTATAAATAATACTCCATTTGTTTCAAAAAGGATGAACTTTTTTACTTTTTGAAAGTCAATTTGACTAATCTTTGAACCTATATTAGACTATATTAAATTAATATTTTCAAATAAAAATTTGCATATTCAAAACCTATACGAAAAGTACTATAACATACAACTCTTTGCATATCAATATGATGAAAAAAATCATCTTAAATTGTTGGTCAAAGTTCATTCAGTTTGACTCTCGAGAAGCGAAAAAGTTCATCAAACAGAGGGATAAGTTTAGATGAGTATGACATGTAAATAGTTTATATGTAAAACTGGTAAATATGAAACTTATGGGTAGAGGTGAGTAAGTAGTATACAAGTCTAGATGAGTATGACATGTAAATAACTTATGGGGAAGACTGATAAATATGAAAATTATGGGTAAAGATGAGTAAATATTTTGATTTTAATTGGTATTTGTCTAAACCTCCCAATTCCAAACCATTGTCTAAATTTCCTTTAAATGCCACTTTTGGCATTGCTTTGTGGTGTCAAACCAAAATTCCTCGATTGTGCAAAAATAGTCACTTAACTTCAATTTTTGTGGCTGAACTTCAACTTCAGCCCATAAGGGTTGAAATTTATGCATTCTGTGCCTAAAAGTTCAGCCATTGCGAGCTGAAGTTGAACTTCATACCTATGTTGTTTGTTCATAGAATTTGGGTAAAATTTGGAAGTATTATTTGAAATATTACTTCAAATTTTTATTTATTCATAGGATTTGTGCAAAATTTGAAAACCAAAACTTTAAATTCTCAAATTCTGGTTGAGAGTAGTATTTGAGAGATTTGAAGAAATTACTTTTTCCTACTCACAAAACTTCAACTTTTCTCCAAGTGAAAATGTATGTCCAAACACAACTTCAAATTCCAAAAACTATTTTTCAACTCAACTTCAAATACTCAAATTTTCAAATTTCAACTAAATCTATGTCCAAACGCTAGCCTAATGTATGAAGTTCAGCCCACAAAATCTGAAATTCAACCCACAAGGATTGAAGTTCCAAAAAGTAGATGCTTTTGTACAACCAAGAAAAAAGTGGCATGAAACCAAATAGCAGTGGTTATTCATACGCTTTTATTCATGCACTTTTATGAAGTACATTTTTAAAAAAATAAACAAAAAACTAGTAATCAAGTTTGACAATCGAATGCTTTAAGTGTTATTAGAAAGTTCATTTCGTAGGGCTAGAAGAGGATAGCATAATTTTTTTCCTGCAAATGTCAAAGAGAGAACCTCATGTTTTAAGATACTAGCATATAGAAACAGTCAGCAGCACAAACAACCATACACGAATTATCAACTATACAAATCAGTCAGAAACCACCATACAAAAATTATCAACAACACAAACAACCAATCACTGTTACTGCCAGAAAAGAAGAACCAAGACCTACTTTGGAAGGTGTTCAAGACCTCTAAATTAAGCTTAAATTGTTTGTGTGTTAGGAAAAAATGCTTAATAAACTTTGAAGTAACAAAAAATTTACCGACCCGACCCGATCTGTATTTTCTATTTGGTCTTTGTGGCCAAGGGTAAATACAAAAAGTGACATCCGTAGCCTCCGAATTCTGAATCCGCCCCTGGGTATGAGCCTTCCAGAGGAAATGCTGTTGTTAAAAGGTAGCGAAAATGAAGTATTTGTTGTTAGTCTTAGTTGTTCTGTTTTCCTACTAGACAAACATGACATAATGTTGTTTTTTTTTATAGTCGGCTACGGTTCTTGTACTTGGTAGTCATTTGAAACTTGCTTGTGAACATGTTTAGTAGTGTGTGATGAATGAAATTTGAGAGTTCCAAGTAAAAAAAGAAGCCCCCAAAATTTTATTATTAGTTATATTTATTTATAATGATAATTATTTTTTCAAGTAAACAAAATGTAATTATTTGTTTTAATACATTACTTTGATCCTAATTGTCAAAAATCGTATTTATGAATATGAAAATTTGATTAGTTTAAATAAAGGTTCTAAAATATTGAACAAATTTCTACTATGAATAACTTGAATTCTTTTTTTTTTTTTTAAGTAAAACCATTGAAAGAAGATTTACCATATTGCTAATGTTAGTACTGTACAATTTTCACTTGTTTATCTTAGTCAAACGTGTCTATATTAGTAAAATTATTTAAAGGGATTAATTCTTAAAAATAATTAGTTTTTAGTTTTCAGCTCGAAGAATTACTCTCTCCATCCCATTTTTGTTGTCACTTTAACAAAAATATTCTGTCTCAAATTAGTTGTCTCTTTAGCATTTCAAGATTATTTTTACCAATTGTTTCCAACTAGACCCTTAATTATTAAAGGTATTCTCAATTAGAATTTAATAGTCATATATTAAATAGGAGAAATTTTGTAAAATGTATACTTTATTTATTGATTTTCTTAATGAGCGTGAAAAAGTTGAAGGGGACAACTAAAATGGAATAGAGAGAGTAAAAAAGTGAACTTTAAATTCAACATATACATGAATACTACTATCTCATTCCCAATTTATGTGGCGGTGTTTTAATTTATATAGGGTTTAAAAAATAGAGGTTGACCTTATAAAGTTTCAAATTTACCTTCGAAAAAATAAGAAAGAAGTTGCTGATTACTTTTAAAGTAAATAGAGTCTAATAAGGATAAAATAGAGATAGTCCATTAAATATTTGTCAAATAAATAAATGTGACATTCTATTTGGGACAGACTAAAAAGAAAATAGTGGCACATAAATTAGGACAGAAGGAGTATTAAAAAAACTTTTGCATCTTATTAGTGTTGGCTTTAGGCCCCTGATGTCATTGACCACCCTTGATGTTTAGTTCTTGATTTCTTGTTCAAGGTTCTAATTTGGAGGAATGAAGAAGATGTTGATGATTAGTGAGGACTTTTATAAGTTAATTAGGGTGAAAATGTGAATAACAAGAAAACAAAAATGTGAATGAATTAAAACAGAAACCAAACATCTTTGGAATTGTGGCTCAGTGTTTGAATAAAATAAAAACATTACAAAATTTAAAATTTAGTGAAATGTGATGCTGATGTGGCTCACCCTCCACTATGAAATTGGCATTGTATACTCCTATCATAAAGTAATATTAGTTTCAGTTTGAATAAGAATAAAGGTGTAAATAGGCCGGTACAGAGCTAAGTCGGATAAAAGCTCGACTTTGCTAGGTTCATTATGAAAATAAGACGTTGCTCAGCTTGACTCGGTTTATTACGAAAATTAGGCTTCGCTCTGCTTGGCTTGATTTCACAAAATTTAGCTCGACTTGACTTTGCTTTGGTAAAAACTCGGCTTGGTCAAAAATTGGCTCTATATAGCTGGCTCGGCCTAGTAGCTCGATTGATTATGTATTATTTAATGTCTATATTGCACCAAATACTAATGGAGGAGATCTTGATCCTTAATAATGTGTAAATAAAGTTAATTGTGAGATAGTTGCCGAGAAATACTCGCATAATTAAAAAGCTAAATTGACACTCCAACTTGCAAGATTTTTAATTCCCAACCCTTATATTCCCCAATTTTTTACATAAACACTTTAATTTAACCATACCTATACACTTAAACGCCTGGTTCTTATTAATTAGTGAGTAAATTGCGGACACATATATACCACATCAGAAAATGACAAGATGAATGAACTTGTTAGGGGAGAAAATATGTGTGACAATTATGCGCTATAAACAAGGAGTACTGAATTAGGGCATTTTTCAAAGAGCATATCAACTATGATGTGATTTGAGAACTTCTTGTGTGGGATATTCAACAGCTAGGTTGTGAAAGCTATTCTGCTAAAAATCAGCAGATAGTTGAAGTTCTGAATGCCTAAGAATCTTAATATTTCCACTTTATCCTAAAAAAGAGCTTTGACCTTCCACATTCAACACGTACAGTCGTACACGTAAATTCAAAATTGGCTGGCGGCTTTTCATTCGCCACCATTGACTATTGTTACACTTTTATAGGATCATCATCACTTTATCATAAAGTATCTTTACGTTAAATCCCAATTTGCATTACCATTACTATTTCCTGTCCAACTTATAAGCACCAAATTAATTCCAAGAACCCTGTCATTACTCTTATCAGAATTCAGAAGTTAAAGAATGGAAACAGTTAAGGAAGAAGAAGAGTATAACTGGACAGAAGTGAAGCTTTCTTCATTTATTCCAGTGGTTCCTGAGCCAGAACTTGAAAGAGAAACCGGAGAGAGACGCCGTGGACGTGACATAGTCATAGCAATAGATCATGGTCCTAACAGCAAACATGCTTTTGACTGGGCTGTGACTCATCTTTGTCGCCTTGCTGATACCCTTCATCTTGTTCATGCTGTCTCCAGTACTTAACTTCCCTTTTGTTACTTGTTCGCACCATTTTCTTATTAGTCCGTCCTGGGAGTAATAGTTACTGTAATTTTAGGAAGTTGGTGATTATTGTTATTGTCTTTTAGTAATTTGTTTATTGAAACTGGACCAATATATGATTTGTTTCAGGTCTGAGAAATGAGGTTGTGTATGATGTTACACAGGGGCTCATGGAGAAGCTTGCCCTTGAGGCTTTCGAGGTTGCTATGGTTAGTTTCCCTCTTTTGTTTTTTACTGTTTACTCCTAGATCGCGTTTCTTTTAAATGGAGTAGCCAATCTTGATGTGTTTCTAATGTCTTGAAAGAATTATGTTAATACAATGTTGTTATGAGCTATGACTAAAGGCAGTTAGGGAGAAGTTTTTGCATTATTGATTTTGAGTTGTGGTTATTCTTAGTACTATGTAATACTTTGTTCCACCAAAATGTGCACCAATTTGCAAGAGGTATTTTGATGAATTCCGCTTTTATTCGGATAAACTGAGCTTTTAGATTACCTTTTCGGTAATCGGTAGTGCATTTTTTAAATTGCATGAAGAATGTAGTTTAATGTATACACATTTGGATCAACTCTCAAAGGCAAGTTGGATATTTTTAGGTCAGGGAAGGTCCTTGTTGTTTCCCTCTTCTGCTCCTAAAGATGTAATTGGATCTTGCATTTGTCTCATTGAAACTTGGTTTCGTGGTCAGGATTTGTTTCCTATCCATAGTCTTTGCGCTATTTCTATGTCAAATCCATTCCTTGTGATTGATGATCGCTTTAGTTCCTTGACATAGCTTAATATAGTTGATACTGTGGTATAACTTGCCTGAACATATCATGATCCAATGACGAGTGTATCTGACTTAGTTAATGAATTTTACAATACTATCTATCATGAATGAGAGTGAATGCATGAGCGTGGTATTCATCTTTTCTTTGGAGCTCAAGAAAAGGTTTAATTTTTGAAATCAGAAGGCACAACTATGAGTTGATGTTGGAGCATATAGTTAAAGTGCCAGCCTCTTGATCATTTTATGATTTATAAGTTCTAAAATCGAAATTAAAGCTCAGTCCTGAAATTTGAGTAGCAGCCCTGGGGCTGGGATCCCATGTTTGATGTTTCGAAGAAAGTGTGTTAATTTTCTTTTGCTTTTAATCAAACTGAGATAGAATGTTTTTGTCCATCTAAACACTCCAGTAAAATTTGTGTTCCAGTGCTAAAATTATGACTTTTTCCAGAATCTGTTGGAAGCTTGTTCTGCTATTTTATACCTAATTACAATGTCAGTTATCACTTGTGACTCCTTTATCTATTGAAGACTAATGCCAGAGTTAAACTCATTGCTCGGTAAGCTATAACTAGAATTTGTAACATGATTTTTACTAGTTGTTCAAGTTGTTGCCAGATATAATTATGCTCAGAACTCAGAATAAGTCATTCAAATATATAGAATAAGCTTTTCTTTCCCATCTTTTCTGTGTCAAAGAACCAAAACTTTTAATAGATTAAAAGCTATTCTCTTTGAATACAGCGGACAAAGCAGAACAGTAGTTTATGAGACAACTTCCATGATTGAGAGATTGTTACCTGACAAACATATTGTATAACCATGAGAAATTAAATTTTTTGCATCTTCTCACCTGATAATGCATGTCGAGCCTGGCTCCGGTATTCTTTCTATGGTGATGAATGCTTACCAAATTTTGGTTCTTCTTGTTCTGGTTAGGATAAAGTATTGCACGGTAAGTTGATTATACCATGCATAATCTGTTTGGCTCAATGGATATAGAACATTGTCATCATTTAATGGTTGTAACAAAGACAAAGTATGCATGGTAAAGAATGTGAAAGCACACCACTTTAGTTGGTGTAGATCTTTCCTCTTATCCTTCTGTCGGATTTTAGTAGTCTTATGTTGTGGATCAGAGGCATGCTCCAGATGAAGCTAGAGCAAATTTACCTGTTTGTTGAGCATGTTAATTATTGAGATACTCTAAAAGTACAGAAAGGTTGTCTTTTGCCATGAATCGTTATCTTGTGATAGTAATCATTTCAGAATTTGTCTAGTTTTTGCCAGTATTATGCATTTCTGTGTTTTCTGCTACAGTATCTTAGGGGCTTCTGCACATTTTCTATCTATGTTTTGTTAGTCATCTGGAATCTTGTGCCATTTTTAGTTGCTATATAGCACATTCTTGTTTCCTTTTACTTACCGAAAAGCATGTCATATGAATGTGTTAGTTATTTGTATGTCATATTGAAGTAGTGCAATCCTTGTTCTGTTCTAGATAGTCTTTCGCTCACAGATGTTGCATAGTACCTATTGCATGAGAAGATGATCAACGCAAACCAAAAATCTATTTCAAAGATTATTTTTGTTTCAGAAGTATAATATTATCTGAGGTTTGGTTTTATGTGAACTCAATAAATCTGAAGCATCAATGTTGAAATAGGTGAAGACAGTGGCTAGAATTGTGGAAGGCGATGCAGGAAAAGTAATATGCAAGGAAGCAGAAAGGGTGAAGCCTGCTGCGGTTGTTATGGGAACCAGGGGACGTAGTCTTATCCAAAGGTATACCTCTCTTTCCTATGCATGCTCGTGCTGGTGTTTAAATGATCACTTCCAAGGCATTGACTGATTCTTTTGACGATTTTTTCAGTGTACTTCAAGGAAGTGTTGGTGAGTATTGCTTGCATAACTGCAAAACAGCCCCCATCATAATTGTTCCTGGAAAAGGTATTATGTCCTAGAACTTTATTCTATAGCTTCGATTCACTTTCTTTTTTTCTTTGGATGAGTTTTGATAGAAAAATTAATCTTTGTTAAGCAGAAGCTGGGGAAGAATCTGTAATCTAAAGGAACTTGCAAAGTTTGAGGAGTACTAATCATCATGTAATCTAGCAGCAGCAGCAGCAGCAGCTGTTTTGTTGTTGATAAGTTCTTCATTCATATATTGTTTATGCTTATAAGAGAAGTGTGCTATAATTGATGTAAATTAGGGTACTTTGTCTGTTTCAATATTCATGTTCTGTTTGTTTGAAACTACCAGTATCAATGATTCAATATGTCTGTGCATATTTGACGAACAAATTCATTATTGAGTAGTGTTTTTATGAAGGTGGATCATGAATCGTCTCAAAGAAAGAATTCGCAGACTTATGTCATGTGCTTTTAGGGCTAATACCTCACCCTGGTACAAGTAAAAAGTAACTTTCTTTCAATGTGCTTTGAGTTCCATTGTTATTGGTAAATCACTTTGGATATCTACAATATCAGGCTAGCGACCTTTGATTGTGTTATATTAAGTAAGGCTGTCTAATAGCCCGGTTTGGGCCGGGCCGAACCGGACCGGACCGGAAACCGGTCCGGACCGGCTCAAAACGGGCCAAATATAAAAAAAAAAAAAATCGACCCGGTTTCGATCCGGCACGTCCAAAATGGACCGGACGAACCGGACCAAAATGGACCGGAACCGGACCGGACCGGACCGGAACCGGATGACTGATGGGCTTAGCGAAAACTAGCAGTTGGGCAACGGCTATTTCACTTTTGGCCGTTGCCCCAACGGCCAAAAACGGCTATTTTGGCCCCCCCACCCCCCTAGGGCGCCCCCATACCCCCCTATCTATTTTTTCTATAAATACCATCATTTTTCATCAATTTATTCACAATTTCTCTAATATTCTCTCTAAATCTCTATCAATCTCTCTTATTTCTACAAAAGGCTATTTGCTAAATTGCATACTAAAAAAATATTTGGAGTAAAGTGGAAATATTGTTCGGTGCGGTTCCGGTCAAGTTTCAATTTTCACTTCTTAAGTTCTACATTCTAAAAACTAAAAACTAAAAACTAAATACTAAATACTAAATACTAAAAACTAAAATACTAAAATACTAAATACTATTATACTACTAACTTAGTATTAAGTTTGAAAAAATAACAATTTATTAAGTTATACTAGATTACTAAGTTTTATAAAAAACTACTCAATTATACTTTTATAATACTAAAATACTACATTACATAATAGTTAATATTTTAATACTAGATTACTAGTATTATATAAAAGTTATTAAATAAAACTAAAATTTAAACAAAACAAATAACCAAAAAACAAAAAACAAAAAAAAAAATAAAGAAACCGACAAAACCGGGCCGGACCGGACCGGACCGGCCCACTTCAAATTTATGTCCAAATCCGCTCCATTTTGAAAAATAGCCGTTGGCAACGGCCATAAACGGCTATTTTTCCCACCCCCACACCCATAAACGCCCCTACAACCCTCCCCTACCTATTTTGCCTATAAATACTCCCATATTTCATCAAATTAATAACAATTCAATATTTTCTATTCATTTCTCTTAAAAAAAAAGCTATTTTATTAAATTTTCTATCAACATGGCTGCAAATGCAAATAATGCAAATCAAGTTCAAGGTGCTACTAACGTAGGTCCGTCTGCTGCTCCAAAAAGAACTAAACGATCCGAAGTTTGGGAATTTATCACAAAAAATAATGATACCGGCAAAGCTCAATGTACTCTTTGTCAGAAAGTTTGGAATTGGGAAGATGGAACAAATACTGGAGGGACAATGAGGTTTAAGACCCACTTGGAAAACCATCATGACCCCGAATGGGCAGCTCGTGCTGGTGGCAAATATCTGCAACCACGTGATGACTGATGATTGAGTTGAGTCAGTGTTGAGTCGATGAACTTGAAAATTTATGTATTTTTCTAATTTCTAGTCTATTTTCATGTTTTTATTTTCTAATTATGCATTTTCATTTTCCAACATAATGTAATGTGTGTATTGTTGAATAATATATGTGTTTTGTGTTGTTTATTTAGATTTTAGTATTTTAAAAAATAAAAAATTTAATTTAAAACAAAAAAAAAAATAATTAACGAACCGAACCGAACCGGATCAAACCGGACCGGGACCGGTACAATATCCGGCTGCCGGTTCCGGTTCCGATCCGGCATTGGTGCAATTGCACCGGTGCACCGGACCGGAACCGGGCCGGTGTCGGATTTTTTTTGCCAACACAACACCGGACCGGACCGGACCGGACAAGCCGAACCGGGACCGGACCGGACCGGACCGGACCGGTTCAATAGACACCCTTAATATTAAGACAACATTTATTACCCTAAAATATACTCTAAAAGAAAAGGTAACTTATACCCTGTTGGGTGTTGGCAAACCTCAAAAAGTGAGAATGTTTTTTAACTTTTTCGAATCCAACGAATTCGTTTGAACTGAAAACCTTATTCTAAAAACTCAAACCCAGAATATGTGCCTAGAGATAATATGCAGAAGTATGGCTAAATTATTCAATGCAAAATTAGATTATTCGGGTCAATAGCTTTTGAATACAGAAATACTCCATAAAAGAAAATAAAAATAAGAATGCGGTGTATTCTAATGTAAAACTCGATTCATGGTTTAGGAAATGGTCCAAAGTAATCCACAATTGACCATGTGTTAAGTATTTTAAGAACTGCAAGTAATTGACTAGTATTCAGGTGCTTGTATTTCACGTTATACACCTTACGTGCGTAGGCGTTGAAAACTATGAAGAGCATAGAGAATAAATTGGAGCTGGCAATCTTGGGATGCACTTCTCTATCATTGAAAATGAGTTGGTTGCCCTCGACCCGCATAATCCGCAACAAGAGTAGGTCTAGGTTGTACTCTCTCCGGTTCATTTTATTTGATGTTTTAGTTTATTTTTTTTCCATAATATTTGATTTTTTCAGAAATCAAGACAGAATTTTACAATGTCACCCCTTGCTAATAAATGACTTTAAACAAAATGATAAGTAATAATAGCTTGAATAAAAGCTAATATTGTCAATTACATTGCTAATTAATGCTAAAAATGTGAATTTCTTAATACGCATGAAAACACCCAAAACATCAAATAATATGGACCGGAGGGAGTATTTGTTTAGATCAAGCTCGTTTTTATTCTTTTCAGATGCATCATAAATATACACTCTTCCATTAGAGTCTAAAATAAGATGAAATTAATAAATTTGAAGTGATTATTACTCCTCGAGGATCAATTTACTAGTATTTCATTTTAAAGCTAATCTTGTTATATTATCCTTTCAAACCTAGTAAAGAGTTGTGAGAGTCAGAAATAGGTTGTTGTACTAAGGAGAGCAGGTACGTACATGAGCTAAGTTGTAGAAGGGGTTTTGTTTCGGTTCAATAGTTGGGTTAGTAGAGGAGATGATTTCGAGGATTAATTCGTTCTATTGTTTTAAAAAGTTAAAATAAAAAATAAAAGTGGCACGGGAAATGACATAGAAGATCCAAAGTGATTTTGTCTCTTCCATTGTTGCTGACAAGAATAATGTTATCAAACATGTTTTTGAGTAGCCCCGTGATTTAGCTAAACCAATTTCCACACAAACAGTTGAATGTTACTATTGTACAAAAATTGCAAACACACAGAAGTTATACATCAACCATTAAGCAGAAAAAAAGGCAACTAAGGGGAAAAAAAGCTGCACACATTATAACCCTTTGAGAAAAGATAGCATAATATAATTACACACAAACAGTATTTTCAAGTGAAATTAGTAGTCTAATTCCACAGGGTATCGGTCGATGCAGTCTGCCCAAGGACTATTAGGAGATGGTTTAACATTCCTAAGTGCTTGCCACACTGCACTGTTACACTTGAATCCACTTCCAAATGCTATTTGCCAAATCCTGTGACCCCTTTTAATTCTTCCTTTTGCTTCAATATAAGCCAATTCATACCATATTGAACTAGATGAAGTGTTCCCAAATCTATGCAGAGTCATCCTAGAAGCCTCTACATGAACAGGAGAAAGTTGCAAATTCTTTTCTAATTCATCAATCACAGCCCTTCCACCTGCATGTATGCAAAAATGCTCGAAAGCCAATTTAAAATCTGGTATATATGGCTTGATTTTGGCATTGAAAAGTTTTCTTGCCATAAGGGTCACGAAAAATAGCAATTGTTCACTAATTGGTAAAACAAGTGGACCCAAAGTTGTGATGTTTGTCTTGAGGGCATTACCAGCAATTGCCATCAAATCTTTTGATAAAGACACCCCAGTTTTTCCATTGTCATCTTGTTCTTGATACACACATTTGAAAGCTGTGTCATCAGCTCCTTTATGAGTCCTCACTACATGAACCACCTTGTACTTGGCCCTTCTCTTGTCCCCTCCTTTGTTAGACAACAAAATAGCTGCACCACCCACACGAAACAAACAATTAGGAATCAACATGGATTTTTTGTTACCAAAATACCAATTTTGTGTAATGTTCTCCATGCTGACAACAACAGCATACGTGTTCCTATGAACTTGTAACATGTCTTTAGCAAGATCAATTGCAATAACTCCTGCACTACATCCCATCCCACCAAGATTGAAACTCTTTATGTTCCCTCTCAACTTGTATTTATTCACAATCATTGCAGAAAGTGAAGGAGTGGGATTAAACAAGCTACAATTCACGACAAGTATGCCAATATCTTTTGGCTTGACATTTGTGTTCTTGAACAAATTGTCTAGTGCACCAAACATGACTTGTTCTGCTTCTTCACGTGCAGTAGCCATTGATGGTCTTGGTGGAATATCATGCAAAGCCTCAGGCAAATATGTCTCTTCTCCTAGACCTGACCTTTCCAATATTTTTCTTTGGAATTCAAGAGATGATTCATCAAAATCACCAGTAAGTCTTGAATGGTTCATGAACTTTTGGAAATGAACTTTAAGATGGTCTTGAGGACGATAAAGAGAATAATCAACTAGATAAATGGATCTAGGCCTTGTCATGATATAGACAGTTGATCCAAAGACAAATATTGCTGAAAAAATTACGATGCTAGCAAGATTGTATTTTAAGTGGAGAAAAAGATTTTGGAAGTCTTGATAGTTCATTTGAGAAGCTTGAACAAACGTGACACATATTAGAGGGACCAAACAAAGACTCAAAAAGTGTGACACTAGATAGTGGTATCCTAATTTCACATATTTAAGGTTAATGCTTTGTAGGAAATCAGGAAGAACACTTCTTGTTTGATTGATCTGAATAACTGGGGTGGTGCCAATATTACTGGCACTAGGCGGTGGCTGAGAGGGGACTTCTTTATTGCTCATGGTTGTAAAAGAGAATTTTTATTCAGTTAATTGAATCTTGTGAAAGTTGGATTTAATGGAACTAGTGCAGGTTTTTGTGAAATAGTGTATAGGTATATATAATATGGAGAGTGTAAATGTGGTGAATAATTAATTCCTTATGGGGAAGAGGATAGATCTGGGATTTGTGTGTGTTTGGGGGAGGGTTGGTTGAGGTGTTTCATGTTTGGAAAGGTAGATGCAACTGCAGCAACGCCCAAAATCTGGGATAAACTAGAACCTATGCCACGTAGGTGGCGTTAAATAGGATGGCATGGTTTTTGACCTTTGAGTCGCAATGGCATGATCCATGTTAGTAATAACTTCACATCAAAGGAAATAGTAGGGATATAGTACCATTACAAGCATTTTTCTCTAATGGATCGTTTTATAAGGGATTAAGATAACTAATTTTGACATAAATTTTGTTTGGATTAGCTGATTTAAGGTGGCTGATAAGCATCAAGTACTGAAACTGATTTTATAAATAAGTAGTTATGTGTTTGAATAGAAGTGTTGAAACTAATAAATAAACAGTTGGTGTGTTTGATAAAAAGATATTGATAAGTATATTTTTTATTAAAATAACTAAAATGTCCATTAAGTTATTTACAAAAATAAATTTAAATATTTTTACATTAAAAATGATAAATTACAGATATAGAATGCAGAGGAGGTTAAAATTTTTATTTTAGAAATGATATTTCATGAATTATAAAACATTTTATGGATAAAATAATAAAATATTTGGTCAAACTAAAAGTGTTTATAAGCTTTAAAGAAATAAGTTGAGAATGACCACCTTATGGCTTATGCTGATTTTGGCTTATAAGTACTTGACTTATAAACACTTTTGATACTTACTAAACACGTAGATAAGTCAAAAAATACTTATAATCTTGAGCTTACCCAAACACCCTCATAAAATTTTGCATAAAATAATGCATGTTTTATGGAAGGGGTTAAGAAAAGTAATCCTGCATGTATGTAACATTTGTTTCGCCGTGTAAGAAAAAATAATTTAACACATAACTAATATAGCATTTGGTTAGCAATATTATCTGAGGGATAGTTATGACATAGTGTGTAATCACAATACATTACAACGATATTATAGTAAGCAACGACAAAAATAATTTTAGATTAAGTAATATTAATTTCTGCATAATAAATTCTTAAATAAAAATCTCAAATTTATGCCTTGAAAGTGAAGTCATCTTCAATAGAGAAGGGTAACACCTCTCATACTACAGTATCATTCAAACTAGTCGAGTCAGCCAGCCACCGATAATTCACACAAAAATAAAAAATAATATCCTTTAACATTCGTGCTGTTGTGCTCCGCATAACTATTTCTTATAACTCATACATTAACGCACACAAAATTAATATGTAAATCAAACTATCCTTATGATAATGCACTATACTAATTTAACATAAATTTAACCTTATTTACTTAGCTGCGAGAAGTGGAATACACAAGAGGAGGGGGCCGAGGCCATAATATGGAACAGAGGAATTTGGTGGCGTGTCGCCATAATATGGGGTTTCAGTTTGCCCATTTTGTTTAGTCTCTGCCCTGGCAAACGAAAGAACTCTCTCAGAACTCTAGAAATCCTTGAAATTTGTCAATGTAGAGGAAACTTCCGCGTGTATTCATTTCGAGCAGTACTAATTATTTTACGACACATTGGTATCATATCCTTATGAATTCTCCACCTAACCATCAAGTTTTTGCTGCACTACTTGCTTAGAATAATTTGATAATATAATTTGCACACATCACGTAATGAATTCGATCAATTGCGACTCTATCAAAGGGTAGATCGCCTTGTCCAGTTTGCTTCTAATCCAAAGCAAAGTTGATTGTGACTTGTAAGAGCAAAATTGTAAACATCTTGTACAATTGACAAAAATACAATATGTGAAGCGTGTCAATTGCATGTATATGTAATGAAAATATAATATAAAAGGAATTAGCAAGAGACGAAAGATGATGAGAAAAAGTTCTCTGTTACATGAAAAGACCAAAAAAAAAAAAACAGAAGAGATTACCAAATCTCCAGCTTCAAAGTTCAAATTAAGGAGTTCTCCCGTGTTACTAAGCATGGAATATTACAGATATAAAATTTGATGCAACCATTAGATACAAATAAAATTTTGTCGAATTTATGCAGAATTGAGTTGCTTAAAATCTCAACTTCTTGTCCCCTTGATTGTTGTTAAAATAAAAGAAAACTTGTGGCATTAATTGGTTCGGGTTGAAAACAACCCAACAGTGAAAACACTTTAGCTAGTTAATGCAATGCCAAGATTCTGATCTCTCTTTTATTTTTTAATGCCAGAGGCAGGACAGGAGTAGCTGGCATAATTAATTACTCCAACAAAATATGCAATATAGTAAGTGTATTTTGTTTAGATGTCCAGTTCTGTGTCTGTAGAATTTCTCTCTATATACAAAGGGGAAATGTATTAAAGGTAAGCACATCATAATCTACATATAAGTAACTACGAAAGATTTACTATAATTAGAAAAGGTACAATATGTACGTTTGATATATGAGGAAAACAGATTAGAATAATTATAAAAGTTATCTATATAGTAGACTGACTTTCGATGAGTACGTTTGATGTATAAAAATGCATTAAGTAATATTTCCCAAAATTTCTTACCAATCTTTTTTTAAAATAAATTTCATCTGTTGCTCGTAATACAAGCTAACTATCAAAATATATTTAAAACCAATCAAAAACATCCCACGAAATTTCTTACCAATCCTTTGTGTTAGATCAATGTCATCTATTCCATGTTTACAAGTTATATGTGCTGGTTAACACTGTAGAATCGAACATTAATATCGTCATAGTTATGTCATATCATTTTGTGATGAGATAAAAATAAATTCTGAACGATTTCTCATGAATTTGAACGTACAGTCAGCGCAAGATGCAGGTTTATATAGACACTAAAATTATAAGTTGCGAACTAAAAGTATAACTTTAAATATTTTATTCTATTTATACTTATATTTGATATATAGTACTCCCTCCGTCTCAATTTATGTGGCACCATTTCCTTTTTTGTTTGTCCCAAAATATGTGGCACCTTTCCTTATTTGACAACTATTTAATGCACTATATCTATTTTACCCTTGTTGGGCCCTACATACTTTTAAACCTACCAATAATTTTTTTATTACTCAAATCTTCTCTCTCTTATTTTTTCAAGGGTAAAATTGACACTTAACAAACACTACTAAAAAAAACTGAATCTGCGACCACCAAATCGGTCGCCGATCGGTCGCCAGGTCGACCGATCGGCGACCGATACGGGTAGTCAGAATATTCATGGTAGCAAATAGCCCTGCGACCGAAAAACGGTCGCTACTTCGACCACCATGCGACCGAATTTCGGTCGCACAATAGCTCACATACAGTGACCAAGTATGCGACCGAAAATCGGTCGCACATCCTAGTGCGACCGATTTTCGGTCGCATACTTGGTCTCATTTGTGGTAATTAATGGTGACCAAGTATGCGACCGAAATTCGGTCGCACAGAATGTGCGACCGAAAATCAGTCGCATACGTGGTCTCAGTTGTGACCGCTATGCGACCGAAAATCGGTCGCCAAACCTGTAAAAACCTGCAATAAAAATCCTGCAATCAGGCACATCGCAACAGCAAAAACCAGCACCCGGGCAGCAATAAAACAGCAATCCAAACATTTCAAAAACATCCAATCATTTCAAAAACATCCATACACCATTAGTTATATTCTAAAATTGTTAACAATACAACTTCACAAACATTTAAAAGACTACTGGGGCTCGGGCGAGGCTGAGCTAGACCCGGACTCGGAAGAGGAAGAGGAAGAGGAGCTGCGGCGATGCTTGCTCTTATGCTTTCTTCTCGATTTCTTCTTCTCCTTTTTGGCAAGGAGCTTTCTGATCATGTCATGCGTTTCTTGGTTTTCCCTCGACAGCTGTGCGATCTGCTCTCTCATTTGAGCCATCTCAGCAGGATCAACGGAGCTCGCCGGAGAAGAAGTAGCGATCCAACAGTATCGACCCATATTTGCTTTTCTTTCTCGAACGTCAATGGAGCCGGGGTGCTGCTTCCTGCGTCCGATGCTTGGGTCGATGTCCAGTCTTCCACGGCCTTTGTAGCCTTTTCCTGAATAACATAAATATAGTAATGATGTTAATAGAAAGACTAAACGTTGAAGGATTGAGGCGACTAAAGATCGAATTTTACAAACTTACCCATGCCTCTTTTGCGCGGGGCTCGACCCACTCTCCACCGCCCTTCTTGCCCCCCTTCGTATGCCTGATCTTGTGCAGCTCGAGCACAGGAATAGTGCGCTTTTCTTTCTTTTCCTACAAATTAAAAAACATAATATGTTAGACAAAAAGCAACTGTTCAAGTAAATAATCAAACAATTAAATATACTGTACCAAGCGCATCTTTTGTGTAGCCGCGCTAATTGAGCCACCGGTATGGAGCGATCCACCCTTATCCGACGCTCGCGCAGCCTTTCCTTTCTCGCTCTTCGCCTCGAACTCGGGCGTGTGCCAATATTCATCCAGCTCCGCCCACTGAGGGCCTTGGAGGAAGCCGGGCCTTATACCTCTATGCCGCGCATTGTAAAGGGTTTGCTTGAATAGCGCAGCACATTTCTTTGGGAAAATGCTGCGAATGTTATAGTCCAGCCCTTGATGCCAGATACATTTGCCCTGAAAGAGTATCAAAATAATTTCTTTAAACATGTTCATGGTTTAAAAAACTACAATTAGTTTTAAACCAAATGCATATGTGTTACCTCAAAATCTACCAATATCTGCTTCTTTACTTGCTGGGGCACATCGCTCCATGTTCGCCAAGGCTGGTTCCAGTGCGCTCTCATGCACGCAGTCAGCACTTTGGTGGACTCATCGCTTGGGCAAAAGCTACAAAAAAAAATTAACAAGAGTTATTCATAATACTAGCAAATAAAATAGGAACTAATCATTTAATCGACAAGAACTTAAGAAATTAGGTAGCTTACCCTTTATCCGCCTCGGGGTAAATAATCATTCTGCCTTCTAGCCGAGCGCCAGGCTCACCAATGTAATAAGGCGAATGGGGATCATACAGCATGAGCTCCTGCTGACTCGGTGGGTCGTCACAACTATCTAGGGGGAATTCAGGGGGCTGAGTCTCACTGTCATCGGCCTGGGAGGGATCGCCCTGTGTGGGAGGGACCTGTGTCTCAGTATAATCAACGGTAGGGAATGTCCATTGCCAATCATGAGGCAACTGAGACGGGGTAATAAGTGGTACCTGATATGGGTTAGGGGGCCTGAAAAAAGCTGGATCATAGCCAGGTGGGGCATCAGTAGGCAGCGAATGCGGGACCTGTGATTGTTGACTGTCACCACCCGCAGAAGCTGAACTCTCGCCCACAGGTCTCTTGCCAGGCCTTCTGCTAAAAACTTTAGGGCAAAACTTGTCCATACCTGTTGAAACATTCAAATGAGTTGGTACCAATTTTTAATAATCCTAGCCTTTTTTTGAATATCCATTGATCCGTTTGAATTCCATATTATCTAGTAAGTTGAATGCAATACAAAACGCATACAATTTATCCGGTTTAGTCACAAGATGTTGCAAACATGAACAATCAAAACAACAATACCTAAACCCTAACTTTAAATGCATAACAAGTATTCCAATTGCCACAACCCATGACAAGACATCAACACATTGCAAACAACTCTACCAAACAATTTCCAACATATTATACATCACATTATATAGAATAAAGTAATTATAACTAACAACTAACATGTAAACAATATATATAGGCTCTCCATTATTTATAAATATATATATAATTAAATTCGGATTATTAAACCAAAAAAAAAAAAAAAATTACCTCTACTTTGTATTGGATCCAATGGCAAGAAAGTATGAGTTACCAATGTGCTATCCACCCAATAACTACAAAAAAAAGTGAATTAAAAAGTCATTATATGAGTTTTTAAAAAAATAACACAAATTACTAAAAAATGAAATTTACCTTGAATTTGTAGGTTGAGATTGTGTTAAATGTTATGTAGGAGGTAATGGAGTAGTAATTTAAAGTTATATGGGGTTTATAATGGTGGGTTTTTGATTATGGGGTGGGGGGGGGGGGGGGGTTCGGTTTTTAGGGATTTGGGGGGTTTTGGGATTTTTGAAATGGGGAAGAAAAGGTTTCTGCCCCGTTTTTAGTTACAGTTGTGCGACCGACATGCGACCGATTGTCGGTCGCATAGCTGTGACTAATATTTCTGTGACAGCTGTGCGACCGATTTTCGGTCGCCACCTTTTTTCGTTGAATGTGCGACCGAAAATCGGTCGCACAACTGTGGAGACCGAAAATCGGTCGCATGATGGTGGTCGCAGATTCAGATTTTTTTAGTAGTGAAAGTCAACCTCTATTTTCTTAAATTCTGTGTCCGGTCAAATGGTGCCACATAAATTGGGACGGAGGGAGTAAGTAGTATATACGTGATGTATTTCGCGTGAGGCTGAAGCAATATTGAGTCCTGCTGAAGTCGCAGAAATGTTGCATCCGCCGCTGCGTACAACAAAGGGTCTGATGTCGTTTTATTATCAGATGCACATGCAACTGTTTGTCCATTTTCATTTACTCCATAGCATTAAAGTTAGAACTAACAACTAACATTGGTAGATTGATATTTGGTTCACCCGACACCGATACAGAAATATGCCTGAGTCATACACTCTAATTAGGTCACGGTGATCATTTGGTTCACGATCCAATATACAAATGTTACTACTCCCTCTGTTGCAATTTATGTGGCATCATTTTTTTTATCTGTTCAAAAATAGAATGACAACATTCCAAATTTGATAATAATCTAACTTCAAAATTACAGGTTGTCATTAATGAGATAATTTATCAACCACACAAACATTTATGTCTCATTTTAAATTACAAGTTTGAAAAGTCTTCCTTTATTTCTTAAACTCTGTGCCGAGTCAAACTATAACATATAAAGTGAAACGGAGAGAGTATAACATAATGGTTGTTATACGATAGAGAAATATGCCTGAGGCATATACAGTAAAGATTGTTAATAATAATGCAGAAATTGTCATGTACTAATTATTTACTATAAAATTTGTCTTATTATTTTCTCGTCAAAGTATTTCTCTGTTAATACAAATATTCTTATTATTCCATCAAGATGTGCAACACAAAAAGTTGTACTCTATGGGGTCGTTTGGTATGCGGTATAGTATTAACTAATCCATGTATAAGAGTTTGGATAAGTTAATCCATTGTTTGGTTGGTCGTATAAGAGTCTGTACTAATAGTACATTGTTTGGTTTGACTAATAGAAACTGGTATTAAACTAAGTACAAACAATACATTGTTTGGTTACATTTTGTCATTTCCGTATTAACAATACTTGTATAAGTTATACATCAATCTATGTATTATTTTATGCGGGTTAGAGGGTGGAATAAGAATACATGTATTAACAATACATGGATTAAAATAAAAAATAACAAAAGTACCTTTATCCATTTCTTCAAAATTCTATTTTAGTAAATATCATATTTTATTCTCTTAAAAAAATAAATTATGGATTAGAGTATAACTTTTAATTCAACTAACCAAACATCCAACTAGAAATCATTTCTCATTGTAATCCATGTGTTATAATCCCTGCATAACTTATCCCTACATTGTTAATCCATGCATTGTTAATCCCTGCATAACTAATCTCTGCATTGTTAATCCCTGCATAACTTATCCCTGCATAACTTATCCCTGCATTGTTAATCTCTGCATAACTAATCCCTGCATTGTTAATTCCTGCATAACTTGTCTTCCAACCAAACGACCCCTATATGTTAATTGATTAACCCAAATCCTTAAGTCTTTAGCTTATAAACCCCAGAAGTATTGCAAATTCAGACATGATGTTGGCCTAACTTTCCTTGCGTAGTTTCACAGCATTGAAGTTCGAACAAACAACTAATCATGATGGGAAAATTGATGAGAGCATTCTATTCCGTAATTTTAAAGGATCTAGACACCTAAGGGCATGGCAGAGCTAGAGTCTCCCAAAATAATCATGCAACTTTACATCACGTCTATTTAATTTAGTGCAGCACTTACTACCTACCAACTCTACTTCTCCAACGCAGCTATCTATGGAATAATTTTGTGATGTGTAAAGCTTACTTAGACTCAAATTAACTACGACATCTTAAAATTTCTTGTACAGTTTTTAAAGTTTACAAGTCGATTCTGGAGAGGGAGCAATGGAAGTCACAACGTACGGTACTAAACAATACTGGGATCCATTAATTTCAAGTCTGAGAACAAATGATGATATAAAAAACATAAAAGGTTATTATATATACATAACTTAATTAACATTATCATATGAAATTACAAACTTTCATTATATCAACTCTCATACTTAGAATTGAAGCATCTATCATACCATTAAAACTACTCGACCAATGCATATGACACTTTGGGAAAATCATCATCTATCTATATACTATTTTAAATTATCTGTTGAAACTGTAAACTTAGTTGCATATAACCAATATTTCTTATTGTCAGATATCGACCCCTAAGTCAAACTTAATTTAGTTGTTCTCGAAGATTTGAAATGTAATATTTGGTCATCGAACTGACATGGTTCCCAAATTGTGACGTATCCTCTGATTTTCTTAAGGTACTCCTACTGTTGTATACGAAATATATAGTATTGAAAGTAATCCATCCATAGGCTACTTTTGTCACTATACTATTTGTCACTGGTATTTAGTTTGAAGCACTTTTTTTATTAGTCTTACATGAGAGGTCATTTTTTGGAACTTCAATCTTTGAGGGCTGAAGTTAAAACCTTGTGGGTTGAACTTCATGCCTAAATTATGAAGTTTCAACTTCAATCTGTAAGGCTGAACTTTTAGGTACAGATGCGTAAACTTCAATCTTTGTGGGCTGAAGTTGAACTTCAATCCTTGTCGTGGGCTGAAGTTGAACTTCAATTCTTGTAGGCTGAACTTATGTGAAGTTCAACCCAAAAGAATTGAAGTTCCAAAAAATGGTCTCTCATGTGGCGTCAAACCAAAGACCATTGTCAAATGTGGCCTTTGGTGCACTTCGCCCGTATTTAAAGAGGATGATGGAGTATGACGTTTAGCAAAATAATATCACTCGGTGTACCCGCATATCACTGAGCTTTTATTTTTATCACTATTTAAAAATAATTTAGTAAAATAGCCTCAGAGGCAACACTTAAAGTTATAAATTGGCAAGTGCTGTCTTTTTCGAAAAATATAAAGAGCAAGAGCTGCTTGCGAAGAGATTAAAAGGGCAATTGGTGCTGAGGCAACACTTCAAGTTGTCTATGAGAATGTGGGAAAAGATAAAAGGGCAAGTGTTGCCTATACAAGAGAGGGTCAACGTCAAATGTTGTCAAGTGCTGCCTAAGAGGCAACCCTTACGTGAAAAGGAGGGTGGGGCAGCACTTCAAGGCAACACTTGCTAGAAAGGGAGGGCGAGATGCGGACGTCAATATAAGATTTCATAGGAGTATTTCCATCCAAAATTTATTCATTAAAGTTAGCGGAGGTCATTGTTGCAAAATCACATTAAACGGGATCAATAAGACAAACCACTACCTATGGTGTTATAGTTTTGTAAATGGTCCGTATGTCTTGAGCTGGAGGTGAACTTCAATAGACATAGTATATAGAAGTTCTGCGCGAAATAAATACTTTTGGCTGTCGCTGCTACAATTTTGAAGCCTGTAATAACAGTATACTAATAAAAATGACCCATACAAATTTCCTCTTTCCCCAAAATTTGAAAAACGCTAGCCTTGACAATTTCTTTTGGTACAATAATTGAAAGAAGAAAAGGCTTTTTACCGGCGTGGAGCAGTGAACTCTGGCCAGGTTAGCATTTTTCCACAGCCTCTTTTTTTTTTTTTTTCCTCTATCAATTTTTGGATTTATATTATAAATCATGCAGGGTAAACTACGGAAGCGATAAACAAGATAAAAACAAGACAAGACTCGAACGATTACCTAAGTAGCAACGAGGAACTTGTCTCGTTACACCTCAAGTGAATGTCAAGCAATCACCTACGCTATGCAATTATCCTCAAGAGACACTCGACTCTCGTAAATAGAATGATCAACAAGGATTGAGATTCAACTTGGAATCTTCCAATTGAATTCAATCCAAAATTCATAAGGTTCAAGAAGAGTAATTCTCATATATTTGTGTATTCAAAGTTAGGTAAATGAAAAAAACGGCTAAGGGAGTTTATATAATGCTCCCTTACATAATTGTGAAATGACTAAAAACTCAAATTACACAACAAAAACTAGTCTTGAATGCTTCCAGAAGTAGGCACCCCGCCTAGCCAAACAGGCCAGCCTGAACCAGTGTAGAAAGAAGTAGGCACCCCACCTCAGGAGTGGGTGGTCCGCCTACTTGAGATCCAGAGAACTCGACATCAACCAGGCGTCTGCCTGGTGCAGTGGGCGGTCCGTCTGGGCCTGGAACCCCCATTGCGCTCAAGTAGAAGGACTTCAACTCATCTCCGAGGCCTCCGTCTTCAAAGCTCTTCCATACCAAGTGTAGGTGAGCACTTTGGATCTCTTTAGCTTGGCTCCGAGTGAATGATCTTGTGGTAGTTTGGCCAGCATCAATAAACCTAACAAACAAAAGTATATGCTTAATATATTGTTGAATCTAATCTTAGATTCATGTGATTTCCTTATACGAATTTTGGTTAGTTTTGCTTTGGACGAGTCAGGTAATTCTAGTGGTACTATTACCATTGTTGGTAAATACAACTTTGGTTAATTTTGCATTATATTTAATTGAAGAGAACCCAAGTTGAATATTGCGCTAAATTCAATTCAAGAAACATCAGGAAAAGATAGAGACCCCTTAGATACGACATATCCAGTTCTTGCCTTTAAAAGGCACTAACCTGAGAGAGTTGAGTGAGGCAATTGAAAGAAGAAAAAAAGTGTTAAACTTGGTACAATACTTCGTATAGATAGTATAGTACTTTTGGATGGGATCCATGAACTTAAACCTGTACTACTTTTCACTCTCGAGTCTTGAACAATGCTATTGCTAAGCCTATGGTTTAGCAAAAGCATGAATTCTTGTTAATTAAAGATGTAGGTTTTTATAAATTGAACAAATCTTTTGGGATTGTATGATTTGTTTTAGAAATATTCTTTTGGGATGACATTTGGAAATAGTTCAACTTTTAGAAGAAATCTTTAACCCTTAAATTTTAACTTCTTAAAAGCCTTAGTAAATTAATTTAAATCTTAAAAAATACCTAACATATTCACTTTAGAATAAGTAGAACTATTGAAATAAATTAGCTACAAAAAATACATTAGCTACACAACTTGAAAATATCTTATTTATTAAATTAATTTGATTTAAATAAATTATTTTAAATATCTCAATTTTTTTGTCTAAATATGAAATGTGAAAATCGTCATTGGATGTATAATAGAAATTATCCTAGATTCGGAGGGATGAGGTCTGAATTTGTAAAAGGTGTTAAACAATTTCTTAATAAGGCGAGAATACGTAAAGGATTTTATAAGGGAGGAAAATATTACGTGTTCTTGTGTGAAGTACAAGTGCATGAATGTATGTAGTAGATTTGAAGAAGTTGAACTCCATCTTTATAAGGTGGGATTTATGCCAAATTATTTTTTGTGGACTATAAAGCTGGTTAGCCTTTTATTTTACCTTACAACTCAAGTAATATTAGCTATTTGTGTAAAGCAACGATTCGTCAAGTCACTAGCTTTTTTAATTGCTTATTTTTTCAATTTGTATACATCAATCGGTTGCCTATAAGAAATGATCAAAATCGAAATAATTTTTGAATTTAATTCTATAAAAATTCAAGTTTCATTTTTTAATGAAGTTTGACTATATGGAGAGAACAAAAATTCACTACCAAACACCTCACTCCAGATTGGTTTGTAAAAAGTGACTGATGATGATAGTCATACTTCGATTGGAACCCAAACAAATTAGAAGTGACCTTTATGCTTATTGACAATAATAGAAACGGTAGTAACTACTACTCCTAAGTAAGTCAAATGTGTTAGTGCGGTAGCTCCATATTGGATACCTCGCTACTTTTCAACACAAGATAATCATGCATAGATGGATTCAAACTTTTTAAATAAAGGATATGAAGTACCGCTATTTGAATATACAATTTTTAATATATAGCTCGAGTGAAAGGCTATTTATTTACGTGTGTTCGAGCATCCATCCGATCTGCCAATTGTGAAAATGACGAGTAACGACAATGCTACTAGAAAATTTGGAGAACTAGACAACACTCAAAATTAACTAATTCATGAAGAGAAGGGGAGGAAAGAGTGACAACTTTTAACAATAAAAATAGGTGTACTACTCATTTTTTCAGCATGTGCATGCTTAGATAGTACACGTATCATAACTTCAATTAATTATACTAGACTTTTCTCTTTTCCACATACATAAACAAAACCGTACATCTTACAATAATTTTTCGCTACATGAACCAAGTAAACTCATGTAGAACTTGGAATGAATCGAGTTTATTTTCCAACAGACAGTACTATTACATGAATTTAACTACAGCCAACCTCTGGTGATATCAATAATCAGCAGTCGCAGTTCTACCTCCAGTAGTCTTGTACTTGGGAAAGGGCACCCTACCATTCTCAATAGACATCACATCCAGCACAAGGATTTCATAATGTCGTTTCACTTCTTCAGCTGTCTTATTCCCTCCAACAGCCCTAGCAACGTTGGACCAGCGGTCAGGAGTGTCCTTGTCGTAAATTGCCAATGCCCTCTCAAAAGCCTTGTTCTGCTCTACTGTCCAATAGCCTTGGGAAGACATTGAGCTTGATGCCATTTCTAGAAAGAAGGGAGGTATTAGTAGAAGACACTAAAATTCAGTAGTTGTTATGAGCAAAAGAGGTGGCAAAGGGCTGATTCTTATATAGCTCCAGCTAGAGGGGTGCTTGGTGGGTCTTGCTCGTGGCAAAGGGCTGATTCTTATTGTGCTCGTGGATGTGAGTTTAGGGACTTTAGAGGTATTGTAATGCTGTGTTATTTTCCCACAAATACACCACTTTACTGTTTTAAGGACCAGTTCCTTAAAATGTGTTCCTTTACTCTACGATGTGCGGAATAAAAACTGTAAGTAATTGAACACCAGATTTTAGCGTGGAAAAACCCCTAGACACGGGATCAAAAAACCACGACCTACTTCTCAAGTAGGATTTCAACTTCACTATGTAAAAAGACCCACTTGGTTACAAGACTCACTCTTACTAACCTAGGACTAACTCTAATCCTTTAGTGATCTTTCTCACGATCAGTGAAGTTGTGTCAAGTCCACGACTTGAACTACACAGTTTACAACTCGATTTTTGCTTACTACAATTGAACTAAGACTTGAACTTTTACAAGACTCAATCTAAGGAACAGGTTCTTACTTAGTTCTACTGTAACTAATGATTACACAAATAAGCTAATAATTCTTCTCAGCTTTTGCTCGATGCTCTCTCTATTTGTGTACATCTTCTATGGCTGATAATGTCCACGTTTTATAGTTTCCAGCAGCCAAGAAGTCCCAATGAATTAGAATTCCAAAGCTCCCTTGACTTTGAATCCTAATTGGATTCTACCTTCTTGAATCCGAATCCTTTATCCTTTAGGATTATGCAATCTTTTCGTATCTGATTAGGCCTGCATAATTATCAAGATATACGTCAGTATTAGGATAAATAATAATATCTTAATCAAATGATTTTGCATGAATTATCTATTCTGCTTCAGTAATTCAAAGGAACAGGTCCTTTGAATTCGTTCCTCAGTCATCAGTCAAAACTCCAAGCTTTCCAAGCTAACAATTTCCCCCTTTTTGATGATGACAAATTCATACTCATAGCTTCATCTCCTTAATGTCCTGAAGTACAACTTAAGCTCAAAAAGACACCAATCAGTGGAGAATTAATTTATCATTAAGGAACAGATTTTTCTTAGGTATAAAATCATGCAAAATCAGACACCTTACTCTTCCCCCTTTTGGCATCATTGAAAAGGTTGCATATAAAAATATAACCCAAGTGTTAGAATTAATCAGCACATAGCCATTGAGGCAACTCAAAATGCAAACATACTTCAAATAAAGCAACTGCAAGACAATGATATTAGCCATCCAAGACAATTCATTTAACCAAAATATCAAAATCAGGGGATACAAGCAAGTACTACAGAATTATCCAACTACTAAAGAAGAAAATAAAGGCTAAGGCACTAGGCTAGGCTAGATCCCACTAGACAAAAGATGGCTAAAGGCTAGGGCTAAGGTGGTCAGGATGTGGAAGGACCAGTTCCCTGAGACTTGTGAAGGAGATCAAACATCTGCTTGAGCATTCCCTCATTAGTCTCTTTTGCTTTTGAGGCCTCTGCCTTCCAGTAATTCCTCTCTTCTTCCAACCTTGCAATCTCAGCAGCCTGCATAGCAACTTGTTGCCTAAGTGCCCTCACTTTGTTGTTCAGAGGCTGCCTCCCAACACCAGCCTGTGGAGGATCAGCCTGAACCGGCAAGTCACAGTTTATCAAGGTAGCACACCCAAATTTCTCCTTCTTTGTAGCTTTCACAACCCCTTCCAAGGGAACCTTTAACTTGGCAAAAATATCAGTCAGAATGAAACCAAACGGCAGGGAGTGTTTTCTCTTCCCAGCAATCACCCTTTTTATCAGGTGGATCATAAAGCTGGGCCAATTGATCTGCTTTTCAGTGTCCAACAGTTTCATAAGGACCAGGTCCATGAAACTGGCAACTCCTCTTTTCTCCTGCCTTGGCATCACAACTTTGTTCACAAATTCAAATAAAACCTGATGATGTGGATGCATCTCACTCTTTTGCACTGCCCTGGGTTTTTCTTCACCATCATTCTCAGCAAACTTCTTAGTGATCTCCAGATCAGTAGGCAAGTTTGTCAAGTCAGGCCAAACAGTCTTGACATAACTAGCATACCCAGAGGCAGGGATCCCCAGCAACTCACCAAGTTCCCTTGTATCAAAAATGATGACATTGTCATTAACAGATGTAGTGATTTGATCACCTCGGATGGAACAATTCTTATAGAATTCCTGCACCATTCCCTTTGCACACCTGCCAGAGATCTTAAGGACCATGTCCCTCCAACCCTGAGCATGTAGCTTTTGCAGCAACCAAACCATTCCTTCTTCTTGAACATCAGTCATAACCCTTCCTTTCAACACCTTTCTAGTCAGCATGTCATCATGAACACAGTGCACAGTCTCACTTTCTTCTGCATCACTATCACTCTCAGCCTCAGCAACTAACTCATCACTGTCACTGGCAGAGTCTTCAGAAACCACCACTCTTTTAGAGGACCTGGTCCTCTTAGCAATTTTCTCAGCAGCTTTAACTGAGCTTCTTGTCACCCTTCTCTCAGGAACCTTTCTTGTCTTTGACTGAGGCACCACCTCCTCAGCCTCTACTATCTCATCATCCTCAGAAAAATCAGCCAAATCAAAATCATCACTATCATCCACTTTTTCTTCCTCAACTACCTGTTTTCCTTTCCCTTTTCTGCTCCTTTCCAAGGCAGCAGCCAGTTGTTCATCAGCAGCTTTAGCAGCACTTCTTGTCCTCCTACCCCCAGATGCAGGGGTTGAGGCAGAAGGAACAGGTCCTTTTGCCTTAGAGGAACTTTCAACTTTCTTCTTATTTCCAGGCTTATAACTATCACTTATCTTCTTCAATTTAGCAGCAATTTCAACAGTCTCATGATCATGAATGGGTCCCTTTCTAGCCAATTTTCTTTTCAGGCTCCTAATATTTATCAAATCCACCAATGGCCTATCACTGTCACTCATAACCTCTTCAACATCTATAACATCTTCCATGAGTGCTCTAAAAGCAACCTCTGGAGACCCTGGTGACCCATGCAAAGGTGCTTCCAACCTCTTAATAGGTTCCCCCTCAAGAGCAGCCCCAGACCCCTCTCCCTTTTCTTCCTCATCAATAACAACATTCAAAGGGTATGCGAAGTTTACCTGATACTGATACAACACCATAGCCCTTGACAAATCCTCAACCTGCTCAGCAATTGATTCAGCCGTGGGAACTGATCCTTCCCCCTGAATTTCAGGTTCAGGTATTTCTGGAGTTTGTTCAGGAACTTCAGGGTTTGGGTCGATGATTTCCATGGGTGAAGGAGGGTTGAGATTTTGTGGTTGTTCAACAGTGGGTGCAGATGGAGAATTATCAGAAGAAAGAGACATGTTTGCAATTCTAATCAAAAGATAATTGACAATTCTTTCTGAAATTTTGCTAATTCAATTGATGAACAAGGTAAAAGAATAATGTAGGAGAAGAAGGGTATTTATAGAATGAAATAAGTAGTGCAATTAGAGTAGGAGACGATCAACTTACCTCAGCACAACATGCAACGGCTAAGGACTCTTGGGAGTCTCCCGGAGAAAAAAGAGCCGTTAGGCTGTATGACACCTTTTCAGAATGGGAACTGTTCCTCCGATGGGACTCTTTTGCAGTTTGGATATGGGTAAGAAACTAGTGGGATTTTATCCTAAACACAAGTTACCTATAGCCTTTATACTCCTAAATTAATTGAATAATTACGAGTACATACCTGTTTTTAACACCACAATTCAGTGTCCTTCCAATTTGCAATTTTTGATCATCTGAAATTCTAAGAGCATAAGGGTAACATCATTCAATTTTAGCAACTCTAAATAATATATGTAGCATGAGAGTATACATTTAAGTATAGAGACTGGACTGAATAATTCATAATGACTTGAATAAAATTCATTTTAAGAGCAATTTTCTAGCCAATTATGAAGTAAAGCATTGAAGATTTTATGTGAATTTAATCATCCCTAATTCCAATCTATTTCTTTCAAAATCATCTCTACCTAGAGATTTTGTAAAAATGTCAGCTATTTGTTTTTCAGTTGGGCAAAATGCTATGGTGATCAAACCTTTTTCATAATTGTCTCTTAGGAAATGATGTCTTATGTCAATGTGTTTAGTCCTTTTGTGATGCACTGGATTTTTTGTCATATTAATAGCACTAGTGTTATCACAATAGATAGGAACAGTTCCTACATCAACACCAAAATCCTGTAATTGTTGTTTGATCCATAACAACTGTGAACAACATGAAGCAGCTGCCACATATTCAGCCTCAGCAGTGGAAAGTGCCACTGAATTTTGTTTCTTGGTTCCCCAAGAAACCAAACACTCACCAAGAAAATGTGCCATACCTGAGGTGCTTTTTCTATCGACAAGGAAACCTGCATAGTCAGCATCAGTATATCCAACAAGATTAAAATTACCACCTTTTGGATACCAAAGTCCCAAGGGACCTGTTCCTTTCAGATACCTCAATATTCTTTTAACAGCTTTCAAATGAGATTCCTTAGGATCTGATTGGAATCTAGCACACACACCAACACTGAACACTATATCTGGTCTACTAGCAGTTAGATAAAGTAAAGAACCTATCATACCCCTATACAATTTTTGATCAACTGATATTCCATGTTCATCAAGATCCAATTTTGTGGCAGTAGCAATAGGTGTGTCAATTCCCTTAGCATTGTCCATATCAAATCTTTTAAGTAATTCCTTAACATACTTTTGTTGATGGATCATAGTTCCATTTGAGGTTTGCTTAATTTGTAAACCCAAAAAGAAGTTGAGTTCACCCATCATGCTCATCTCAAATTCACTCCCCATCAAGTTTGCAAATTCTTTACTTAAATTTTCACAAGTAGCACCAAAAATTATGTCATCTACATAGATTTGAACAATTAAGAGATCCTTACCTTTCTCTTTTAAGAACAAAGTATTATCAATTTTACCTCTCTTGTATCCATGCTAGAGTAGAAATTTTGATAGCCTTTCATACCATGCTCTTGGTGCCTGCTTGAGCCCATACAAGGCCTTGTCCAACTTGTAAACATGTTCAGGGAACTGTTCACTTTCAAAACCTGGAGGTTGCTTGACATACACTTCTTCTTTCAAGTATCCATTCAGAAATGCACTCTTAACATCCATTTGATGTAGAGTAAAATCCATGTATGTAGCAAAGGCTATAAGAAGTCTTATTGCTTCCAATCTTGCAACTGGAGCAAAAGTCTCATCATAGTCGATGCATTCCTCTTGACTATATCCCTGAACAACCAGTCTGGCCTTGTTCCTTGTTACCATGCCATCCTCATCAAGTTTGTTTCTGAAAACCCATTTTATTCCAATTATGGACCTGTTCCTTGGCTTGGGTTCCAGATGCCAAACTTGATTTCTTTGAAATTGATTCAATTCCTCCTGCATAGCATTTATCCAGTCTGCATCCTTCAGTGCTTCTTTCACATTTTTGGGTTCAACAAGAGATAGGAAAGCATTAAAAGCACACAGATTGTGATTTTTGACTGCTGATCTAGTTTGAATTCCTGCATTCTTGTCTGAGATTATTTGATCCACAGGATGTGACCCTTGATACTTGTAAGGCTTGGGGGTCAATCCATTGTCAGAAGTCCTCTGCTGAGGAACAGTTCCTGATCGAGTAGCACTACCAGTTTGTGAGGTGGAACTAGCATTTGTTCCCCCTGTATATGTGCCACTGTTCTCAGTTCTGTTCTGAGGAACAGTTCCTTGCAGTTCAGTTCTCACATCCAGACCTTGCATTTGTGGATCAAGTTCATAAGCTTTCAGCAGTCCAATTTCTTCATCCTCCTGTACCTGTTCTTGAGTGAGACTGTTAGTTTCATCGAATTTTACATGCATGCTTTCTTCAATTTTTAAAGTTTTCTTGTTAAACACCCTATATGCCTTACTATTCGAAGAATAACCAACAAAGATTCCTTCATCACTTCTAGGTTCAAATTTTCCTAAGGCATCTTTCCCATTGTTGTGTATGAAACACTTGCAACCAAAAGCCCTAAGATGAGAGATGTTTGGTTTTCTTCCTTTAAGCAACTCATATGGGGTCTTTTCTATTAATGGCCTAGTCATACATCTATTTATTATGTAGCATGCAGTATTAATAGCCTCAGCCCAAAAGTTTTGTGGAAGATTTCCAGATATTAACATAGTTCTTGCCATTTCTTCTAGAGTCCTATTTTTCCTTTCCACTACACCATTTTGTTGTGGAGTTCTAGGTGAAGAAAAATTGTGATTGATGCCATTTTCATTGCAAAAATTGAAAAACATATGATTTTCAAATTCAGTTCCATGATCTGACCTAATGGCAACAATAGGACTGTCTAGTGTTCTTTCAGCTTTCTTAGCAAAAATTGAAAATGCATTAAATGCTTCTTCTTTAGATGCAAGAAATATAGTCCATGTAAATCTAGAGTAATCATCCACCAATACCATTACATACTTCTTACCTCCACGACTCATTGGTCTCATTGGGCCACATAAATCCATATGGACCAGTTCCAAAGGCTTAGTGGTACTTACCTGTTTCTTCGATTTGAAGGAGGATTTTACCTGCTTCCCCCTGGCACAAGCTTCACATACCTTTTCATCATTAAACCTGATGTTAGGAAGACCTATCACCAAGTCCTTTGACACAAGTTTGTTCAATTGTGAAAGACTAGCATGTCCTAGTCTTTTGTGCCATAGGAGGGGATCATTTTGCTCCACACTTAAGCAGCTCAAGCTTCCATCAGATAATGTCAGCAAGTCTACTTTGTAGATATTTCCATGTCTATTTCCCTGCAAAATAACCTCTCCAGAAGCTTGATTAGTCACAGTGCATCCAGTAGATGAAAAATTAACATTATTACCTTTGTCACACAATTGAGATATACTCAATAAGCAATGCTTCAGTCCATCTACTAGAAATACATTATCTATGCAGTGTGAGTCAGACTTACCTACCTTTCCAATTCCAATAATTTCCCCTTTCTTACCATTACCGAAGGAAACACTTCCTCCTTGGAAGGCTGAGAGTGAAAGGAACAGTTCCTTATGCCCTGTCATATGTCTTGAGCAACCACTGTCCATGTACCATTTGTGGTTTGTCTCCTTCACTCTAGCCTGCAAAAGAAAAATAGGGGTTAATTTTAAGAACCCAAACTAGTTTGGGTTCCTTTCCATTTGAAAAAGGATGAATCAGATCTCTTTTAGCCCAAAATGGTAAAGGTTTTTTTGTGTGAACATCTCTCCCTTTTACAGAATGTTGCACAGGTTTGTAGGACCTATTCTTCTGTTTCACAGGATTTCCAACAGGTTTATAGGACCTGTTCCTCTGGGCAGCCATTTTTAAAGATTGACAATTTTCTTTCCGGTGACCAGTGTTCCCACAGTGAGTACATAGCCAGTTTTCAGGAAATGATAAGTACTTACTCTTTGGATCCCATTTGGATGAACTTTGTGCCTTCATGAATCCAATACCTTTCCTGTTACTGCTATGATTTTCTTGCAACCATTCTAGTGCTTCAGAAGACTTGTTCCATTCTACAGTTTTTCTTAATTCCATTTTTGTTTTAACCAGGTCTTCTTCTAAAGATCTTATCTTTTCATCTTTTTTACACAATTCATCAACTGTGTTTTTCAGTTTCTCTTCAGCAATGATCTGATGAGAATTAGCAATACCTTTACCTTTTACAACTGTCTTAACATTTTCTAATTCCTGAGCAGTTGTTTCAAGTGTGAGGACCTGTTCCTCAAGCATGCTAATCTTCCTTTCCAGAAAATCATTTTTAATTATTTCCTCTTTGCATTCTATTTCTAAACAGTCAACTTTATCATGCAGTTGGTGATTATCATCCCTCAGAGTTTTAAATTCATTTAGCACAATATGGAATACTTTAACCAACTTTTCTCTAGACATGCTTTTTACATCTTCTTTAAGTTTAGAAACAAATACCTCAGGATCCTCTTCATTTTCTGAATCTCCAAGTGCCATTAGAGCAAGATCCTCATCCAGATCATCATCAGTTATTTCATCTTCACTGTCTTGCCATCCTGCAACCAGCGCTTTGGGATTTCCACTTTTTCTATGGACCTGTTCCCTAGCCTTCTTCCTTTCATCAATGAATTTCTTCCTCCATTCTCCTTCCATGATTGGACATTTGCTGATGTAGTGCTCCGAGCTTCCACATTTGTGGCATTCTCCAGCCTGTTTCATGTTAGTAGACCTACCATGTCCACTAATTTCCCTTTTCTTATTTAAATATTTCTGAACACTTTTAGCGATAAGGACCAGTTCCTTATCATCAATGATTTTATCGCCAGCAGTTAAGGCTAGGTTAGGTTCAGTTTTAACTGGTGCTCCTATGTTTTTAACCTTTTTCCTTAGTTCGTAAGTCTTTAGATTTCCTATGAGCTCATCTAAGGATAATGTGGTTAAATCTTTACTTTCAATGATAGCACATGCTTTGATCTCCCAAGAATCTGGAAGAACCCTAGTTAAAATCTTTTCTACCCTATCTTCCACAGTTAAAACCCTTCCCAAAGAGATAAGTTCAGAGGCAATGGCATTGAATCTAGTATACATTTCAGAGATTGATTCTTCTTCTTTCATTTTAAAGCTTTCATATTCAGCATAAAGAAGTGTACCTCTGGACCTTTTTACCTGACTTGTTCCTTCGTGTGCAACTTGTAGAGCATCCCAAATTTCCTTAGCAGTGGCATACCCTCTGATCCTTGTGCATTCGTCAGGACTAAGTCCACCAACCAGCCACTTCCTTGCCTTAGCATTCTTTTCCCATTGCTTTATGTCTTCGGCATTGCACTCCTTCCTGGTTTTGGGAACATCCTTCCCATCAGCATCCTTCTTCATTGGGATCATGGGACCTTCAGTAACTATGTCCCACAGTTCGTAATCCTCTGCCTGAAGGTGATCACGCATCCTCTCTTTCCACCATGAATAGTATTTTCCATTGAAGTAAGGTGCTCTAACCATTGACTGACCCTCACTGTTCTCACGTGATGTACTCATCTAATCCTAGGTGTTAGCCTTTTCAAGGATAACCTGCTCTGATACCAATTGTTATTTTCCCACAAATACACCACTTTACTGTTTTAAGGACCAGTTCCTTAAAATGTGTTCCTTTACTCTACGATGTGCGGAATAAAAACTGTAAGTAATTGAACACCAGATTTTAGCGTGGAAAAACCCCTAGACACGGGATCAAAAAACCACGACCTACTTCTCAAGTAGGATTTCAACTTCACTATGTAAAAAGACCCACTTGGTTACAAGACTCACTCTTACTAACCTAGGACTAACTCTAATCCTTTAGTGATCTTTCTCACGATCAGTGAAGTTGTGTCAAGTCCACGACTTGAACTACACAGTTTACAACTCGATTTTTGCTTACTACAATTGAACTAAGACTTGAACTTTTACAAGACTCAATCTAAGGAACAGGTTCTTACTTAGTTCTACTGTAGCTAATGATTACACAAATAAGCTAATAATTCTTCTCAGCTTTTGCTCGATGCTCTCTCTATTTGTGTACATCTTCTATGGCTGATAGTGTCCACGTTTTATAGTTTCCAGCAGCCAAGAAGTCCCAATGAATTAGAATTCCAAAGCTCCCTTGACTTTGAATCCTAATTGGATTCTACCTTCTTGAATCCGAATCCTTTATCCTTTAGGATTATGCAATCTTTTCGTATCTGATTAGGCCTGCATAATTATCAAGATATACGTCAGTATTAGGATAAATAATAATATCTTAATCAAATGATTTTGCATGAATTATCTATTCTGCTTCAGTAATTCAAAGGAACAGGTCCTTTGAATCCGTTCCTCAGTCATCAGTCAAAACTCCAAGCTTTCCAAGCTAACATGCTGCTTCTTCATACTTGATGTTTAGTTTGTACAATTTCAAGCAGTGTCGATCATGCATAGATGTTTTAATTTTTTTTTAAAAGAATATTACTGTATTTACGTACGTACATACTTGTAGACGAATTTCGATGAAACAATGTCAAATGATACCCCTGTAGAAGGGTGCCATTGCTAGCTACTGGTCCTAGCAGTCACTGCAAGAATATTTTGGGTGATTTGTCTCCCTAGGAACCACAAGAGCACGAGAGAAAGAACATTCACATAGCACACATTTGCATAACCAAAAAAGAAGAATCAGCTGTATCCCTCAAAGAACATTTTACTACCTCCTTTTTCTTCTGAATCTAAAGATATCCCAAAATACATAGTAGTATATTAGATACTACCTTCCTTTCAATTATGCGACGAAGTTTCAACTGGCTCAAACAAAACTGAAGACTTTAATTTCCAAACTCTTAGTCTTAAATATATCACAAATATTTGTGTAGTTGTAAGACTTTTGAAACTCGTGACGTTAAACATGTAATGATATATAATTGGTGATTATGAAAGCTTGGTAGGTAAAATGAAAAGTTTAAGTCAAAATACTGGAAAGTATACTAGTTTGAGTCTTTGAGACTTGGTCTTGTGAGGACCATATTGCTAAAGATACACTAGCCCTTCTGAGCACATTCCATCTGTGCATGCATCAGAGTAGACGTTTTGGTACAAGATCTTGTAAGTACACAAATTTTTCCATCTCCTAAACAACCTGACTAGTACCTGTGACCCTAATATATACAATGATTTTCATAGGTTTTAACCTTGGAAGTGGTCAAATAGTGTGGCAAGCCTAGCAGAAAAGGAGTAGAAAATCCTATCATATGCTTAATACTTCCTCCGTCACAAATTAGTTGTCGTTTTAGGAGAAATGGTTTGTCCCAAATTAGTTGTCACTTTAGAATTTTAAGACTAAATTTACTAGTTCTTTCTAACTATACCCTTAATAATTAAAATAATTCCCAAAGAAAGTTAATAGTCAAACATTAAATAAGGATAACATAGTAAAATACACACTATTTTTAATGGTTTTCTTAATGGGCGTAAAAAAACTGAATGCTACAACTAAAATGGGACGGAGGAAGTATATACTTGTACGTTCAAGTAGTATCTTTTTAGAAGGAGGCTTGGGTTTTCTACTTAAATGGCCTTGTCAGTTGTCATAAAGTGTTTAATTTCTTTGCACTCGATCCATAAAATATTTACAGTACTATCAAATTAATTAATTGAAAGATATTTACAAGTTTCTAATTAAGTAGTTCCAATAAGCTGTAAGTCAACTACTATAACATGCGAAATTGCACCCTTGACCGCTGGGCTTTATCTTTGTCTAAGGTGTCTAAGATATTCTATTTATAGACACTAATAAATTAGACCCGCTCTTCATCGCAAATTTGGGATTTGCGATCCCAAGTAAGATCGAATGTATTTAAGTAATTGTCGTTATTAAATACCATAGTGAAAACACAATTTTTGTTTTTCTTCTAGACGAATATCATATTGAGATTATTTCCGAAAGGCGGCCAAATTGATTATCTTCCTGGATCAAGTATACTAGATTGCTTAGTACAAAAGATTGAAAAAGCATCACAAACCTCACTTATTTCTTGTCTATTGCAATTACTGGATTATTATATATACCATATAATTATTGGTGTTCGACTGACCATCATTAGGTCTAGATCAAGAATGTCAAACACATATACCACATGGTGTTAGTGCGAAATGGAACGCTAGGCCGTCGCATTTTTATAGTGTAAAATTTATTTCACCGTCAGGAATTGAAAGTAACTAATATGAGTGATCAGAAATGACAATATAACTTCGCTTACTAAAGAAATATTGTGAAAAGAATATACATGTAGGTGAAAATCAGCATAAGAAAGACGGAGTATAGCTTTTAATTACATTTAGTTACCACGCGAAACTAGAACAATTATTAACACGTTATGGTACCATATTACTTGCTAAATCCAACCCATACTATATACTAACTCTGTCTCAAAATATTTGTCCCTATTAGTAAAAATCGTCGTCTCAAAATAATTGTTCAATTAGGAGTTCAAGGTAAGATTTCTCATTTTTTCCCATTTTACCTTTAGTAATTATTGTTTTTGAAAATACAACTAGAGATAACATTTACTGAAGAGTGAATAATAAGGTGGGTAAAATAGTCAATAATTTTTCCTTATTAATAATTTCTTATGGGGCGTGCAAAAGTGAAGAGGACAAATAATTTGAGACGGAGGGAGTATAATATATAAATATTGTGAGGATACCATGTGATAATATATACTGCTCCCTGATTGCTTGATTCATCTTTTCCTCACTATGGTGCTTGGAGTAGAATTGTCAACAAAGATGAAGAATATATACTGTATCATGGTAGAATGGTCCTTCAACTTTTTCTGGTCTTAATTATTGGATATTCCTTGTTTCTTTTTAGGTCCATTCCACATAGTTAGGCTGTCAATTTTCATACTTATTCAAATACTTTTATTTGGAGCAGTTGTCTATCAGGATTGTTTGTCTCCTTGGGTGGAATACACATTCTAATTTCTAACTGACGTTAAGTGCATGATTACTGAAACATTGACTTGATCAGTGTGAAAAACAGATTCATCATTCTATTCCCCAGAGCCAGAAAGGTGCATATTATGCGCATCTATAGAATTGTACCCATGGACATGCCAAAACTAGATTTTTAACTTGGTCGGGTAAATTTAAGGTTTTAACGTACATTGAATGTGAAGTATTTTTAAAATGATATGTTTAGATCTAGTATTTGTTGAGATGTTTAATAAGTTTTCACATATAAATATATACTTCAGGTCAAAATACAATGAATTCGGTACCGAAATATTAGGTATGAAAATTCTTTTTTACTGGGTTCGGCCCCTGGCCACCTATCCAATTCAATTTTTAAAGCTAATTTATCTGAAAATATTAAAAATGTGGCGGGTGGTTATCCACATGGATGACCCGGGTTCAATCCCCCCGCAATATATGCCTTCTGAGTCGAGCCTGTCGCATCAGATTTTTCTAGTGCGGTTTATATCCCTTTTGTAGTTTGCAGGCTATTACACAAGGGAGGTTTACTCAGAGCACACAGTCAATAGGCTGTCGCGGCTGCGAGTTTTTTGGGATTCCAAAAAAAAGATAATATTAAAAATGTAATAAACTGGTATTAGTACCAAGTTTTCTTTTCTCCCTTTTGAGAGTGAGGGTAGGCCCAAAATGTATATTTTATGGGGTGTTTTTACCCCTTATTTTGGTATATTTTTATAATTTTAGAGTGGTGAAAAAGTGATTTGATTGAGCTAATTGGTTGTGTTTTGACGTATAGGGGACAATTAGCGCAAAAGCGAGGTGATTTGAGCAAAAATGAAGTAAAGAAGGACAAATATCATGAATTATATTGGAGCTAAGTTTTGCGCCACATGGTCATAACACAGTCCTTGAATGAATTTTTCAGTGAAGAAAAATATTACCAAAGCACTGAGGTAACTTCCCAATGCATAGGCATCGCACAAAAGGTAAGAAAAATAAATATGTAAGGGCTATGTGCGTCGTACAAGACTTTGGAGAAGTTCGCGAATTTCTGGAGCAAAATTTATGTGTTTTTGTACTAAAGAGTAAGTTGGTCATTTGACTTAAGGACGTGATATCAAAGCATCAAACTCTTATTTCAGCCACATTCTTATCTTGGGAAGGCAAGAACCACATTGGCGAAGCAAGTTCAAGAGTGGGAGATCCTTGAAACCGTTCTATAGGACGAATCACAGAGTTTTTCTCTACTTTTCTCATATGCATCTTCTTTATCAATTCTTATTGTGTTTTTGAGTATGAATATGATTAGCTAAAAGTTTTATCTTGGTTTTAACTGAACCTTTTATTTGGTGAATCTATTGACGAGTTTTTTATATTGAAGTAGTTCTTTATGATTCTATTTGTTCAACGGCATATTATTGTGATTGATTGAAGGACCTTCAATTAATTATGTTATTATACCTTTTGATGCTTGGAAAAGATCGCGGGGTTAGGTAGTTATTGACCAACGATACTTCTGAGTAAAAAGTTGGTAGATGACTGCAAGGAGTTAAAATCGGGGTTAGGAATAAAGAAACTTTATGGTGATCTTAGTGTGATGGTTAAATTATCACCGAAGTTAGTTTGGATGAATAACTTAAAAATTATAATTTTTTATTGGAAGATGTTTACGGTAACTAATGAACTCAAGATCAATTGAGGAGAAAATTTGAGAGATTACAAGAACGTGTCACTAGTTCATCCTGATAACTGAGAAAATCTTAATCCTAGGTTTTTGCTTATTGAACACATTGTCATCTTTATTTACTTGCTTTTAATTAGTTCTTGTATTGACCTAAATCGGTTTAGGTCAACAAATCGAATTTGGTTGGGTTTACAAGCAATGTCAAGTATCAAAGCTATGCTAAAACAATAAGTCAAAGTAGACAGTCGAATAAAGAACAATAAATCGTTATATTTCAATAATCTCAAGGTTGACTACAAATTTTGACATGGTTTTGGTATGTATTTCTTGATCATTACAACATGAAATGAAATACTATTTATAGACAAATGGATACAAGTTGTCTTCCCATTGTTCGTCCACTGATTCACCCATGTTGCACATCTTTGGAAATGGAGTTAGTGGGCAGAGATTGTGGGCGATTTTTCCACTGAAGCTGGAGCAATCCACCGAGGCTTAAGTCATTGATCTCGTGGATGTGAGCGGGTTGATCGACCGAGGTGATCATTCACCAAGGTGTGTTATAGGCTGATACTTCAGTTAATGACTTGGGAGATCTTGTTGCTTGCCTCAAGCTCTGGCTTACAAACATCTGCTCTGTGCACTTCAAATCAAGCGCCCGAGGTATCACATACGCGAACTAATTTTCACTCAATACAGTTCTTAGTTTTTAGTTGTTCGTTTGTTTAAAAATCACAAATTTTACTATTTAGGAATTATTTGGTTCTAATTATTTAAACGTATAAACAGTTACAAATTAACGTTAAGTTCAACTCCGGACTTACCTGGACTATATTTGCAATCGGTTGCTTATTCTTTCAAGGATGAGTTTTGGGCGAGATCAAGGAGATGTGTGCTAATGGTATGATTCTTTCATAAAAGATCTAAAAATTCCTTTATACTTATTAGTGGAATCTTAATTATGCAGCTCAATTTTAATCTTCATTCATGGCCAGAAGGCTACACATTTCGGGGCACGCTGCTAAAGGCCATCAAAACAAAGAGGGAATGTATCAAAATTGACAGAATGTGAATATCTTTATGCTATTGAATTTGAAGAGGGACAGTACAGAAAAAAGAAAGTTGAAGGTGCAGCACCATACAATTTCAAGCAGCAAGGTTGTTGGACTGGCCCCCCTATATAGCTATGGTCCAATGTCGATTGTAAATTCTTGCAAGTAGAATATATTTAAAAGTTCACTCGATACTACAATCCAAACAACCAACTTTAAAAAAAAAAAAAAAAAAAAAAAAAAAAGGGGATGAGTCAAAATAAAGTTCACTCACTCATCAATGGCGGAGTCAGGATTTTCACTAAAGAGTAATGAAATTTAAATAATTAAATATATAAATAAAATTAAGGGTACTCAATATATGATATATTTATATAAAAATAATTTTTTTACCTATTTATACCATATAATTTTTCGGCGAAGGAGTATCAATTGATAGCTGTGAGCACTACCTAGGTGACTAGGTCCGCACATGTAACTAATGGAGCTCTAATAAGTGTTGTTTTCCTTTTAATATGCGTAATGTAGAACGAATCTGACGGTCAAACAAAACGAAGCTTTTTAAACTTTCTAAAGGATGAGTCGAAATGAATCACACGGTTAAACAAAACGAAGCTTTTCAATTAGAGAAAGAATTTTTGGGACAAAAGAATAAAGTGATTTGTGGCCCCTTTATCAATATGCTAATGATTAGCTGAAAATTACTTGAGCTACTTCCCACGAATCGAAAGCAAAAAACAAGAAAAGCCTCGAGAATCAGATGCACATTTCTGCACATATTGGAATCTAAATCATGACTCAATCTCGTATGATAGCAACATAAGTGGAATCCTTGGTCTCCTAGCCCTCTAAGATGGTCCTCTTTAACAACTTGGACGAGGACAACCTTGTATAATGGTCCAAAGGCATTTTAATTTCGTGGATTATTTCCTTCCATTTCATATTGAAGACGAGCTGTCGTGCACGTAGTTGTACGAAAATCAGTACCATTCTGTTAAAGAACATGCTTTCTTGTTAAGATATCAAGGCGGATAAGGTTTTGGAGTGTAGAAAAAGGTGTACAACATGCAAATCGATAAAGACTCGCATTCACTTATTATTTGTACATTTATTTTGACTGTACGTCCATTGATCATAAGCAAAAACTTCACCATATATTGAGTTAAAGTATAAACTTACAGCTGGAGGAATAAAATAACGGCACACGATGAGTGCTAAAGATGCCATTTCAAAGTAAAGCTACTCACCTATGATAGTAGGTCAGTTATCATTTCTATTGGGTTACAAAATTACCATAGAAATTTATCAATCACCTTAAGTAAGATTGTACAAACTTTTTAATATCAATGGTAGTGCATTGAATTTAAACTCTTCACTAAGACTTTAGTGCTGGTAAAATGGCATCTATGAATAAGAATAAACAAGCAAACATTCACAACGCAGTAGAAATACATACTGGCATCCACTGTCCAGGATGTGGCTTAAATAAGCTAATTAGCTACACTAGAGACGAGACAATGATGGAAAAAGAATATATACATATAGGCTTATGTTCCTGAATCAGTGAAAGTTATTCCCGGCAGAATTACCATTCCCAAGTTGTTGGAAGCTGATTAGCTGAATATTGGAAGTGGGATTGTTGGCTTTGAGAAACCAAAAGTTCTTCGTTCAATTACTCCAAATTAAAATTACCCTTTCGACTTACTCGCACCTTTATGCAAATCAAGTATTCGTACAATACTATTGAGAATGATTCACAACGGATGAGCTAAGAGATCGATCACGTTGCTACTCTATTTTGTTTATGGAGACATCAAATGAATAAGTTTAACAAAAGCTTTGAATGTATAAGCAAATCATTTGGTGTTCATCTTGTACACATCTGAGAATAATGTAGAACAAATTTTGAATATACCTACAAAATAGTCGAGGATAAATTGTCAACCAAAAAACTTTTTTTAAAAGATCTACTTGTTCAACATTATTGCTTCCTCCGTTCCATTTTAAGTATTTGGGTTTGACTGGGCATAAAGTTTAACAAAATAAGGAATACGTTTAAATTCTGTAGTTTAATTAAATATGTGTATAATGTGGGCATTGCCTTTAAATTTTATGGTCCAAAACAAAGTTAAATAGTTACCAAATATGAAAAGAAATACTCTATTTGGGACAGATTAGAAATGAAACGTAGACACTTAAATTGAGACGGATAAAGTATCATTTTTTTCATTAGTTACCTGTACTGGCAAGCATATCTATTCAACATGATCAGATAATTCTTTTACTAAGCAAAGAAGCATACTAATTAGGTGCTACTATCATTTAAACCCCGGGAGGAAAGTGTATATGCCGCAAACAGAAACTCTTTCTCTTAGGAAGGAAGTGTACAAATAGCCTATTATGGGCGTGCCATTTAGATTTTAATAAAAATCTTAAAACTATTTAACTTTTAGCTATTGGTGTGAACTTCATTCCTTTAATGATTACGCTTAGACCTTCAGTGGTCGTTTGGTTGGTGGGATTAGGGATTATGATCCCAAAATAAAAATTGGGACTACATTTATCCTATATTTGGTTATTGAGATAAGATAAATTGGGATAAACGTACACCACATATGAAGGGAGGGATAAGTCTATCCTTACTTTTATCACACTTTTAGTCACAAGCCAATATTTATCCCTAAATCATGGGATATCCCATTTTTGCTAATCCCTCAAACCAAACAACACATCAAAGTAGAAGTACTAGGAGTCGTTTGGTTTGTGGGATTGGATTAACAATCTCGGGATTAACTTTGAGATTACAGTTATCCCACATTTAGTTTGTGGGATAAACTAATCCAGGATGGATTTTATACCACAAATGTGGTACTATCTTATCCCGCCAACCAAACGACCCCTAAAGGTCTTAATTTCAATTTTAACTCTGAAGATTTGAAGTTGGGTATAGTAACTTACAAGAAGGTTTGAAGTTAGGGCACATGCAGTTTTCAACTTCAAACCTTCATGTTTAAAGTTTGGCATAACAACTTCTAACTTCAAACATTCCTCTAGGCATAACAACTTCAAATATGAAGGTTTGAAATTAGTCATGTGCAGGGCATAGCTAGAGCTTGGTTCATGGGGGAATAGGGTAAATACCCAAAATTTCTACCAAAAAAAAGAAAGGAATGGTAAATTGACTGCTGAACTAATTTTACTTCTCGTCTTGAGCAGATTTACAATCCCACATTTCCAGCATGAATGGACTTCCAATCCGGGCGAAGTGCACCAAAAGCCACTTTTAACAGTGGTCTTTGGTTTGAGGCCACTTTTTTATTGGTTTTACATGAGATGCCACTTTTTGGAAATTCAATTCTTTTGGGTTGAACTTCACACAAGTTCAGCCCACAAGGATTGAAGTTCAACTTCAGCCCACCACAAGAATCGAAGTTCAACTTCAGCCCACAATGGTTGAAGTTTACACATCTATATCTAAAAGTTCAGACTTCATAATTCAGGCAAAAAGTTCAACCTACAAAGTTTAAACTTCAGCCCACAAAAATTAAAGTTCAAAAAATTGTCTCATGTAAGATCAATAAAAAAATAGTTTTAAACTAAATACCAATGACTGAAGTGATATGTAGATGAAATTTTACGAGATAGACTTCAAGAGAACCCAACAAGACTGGAAAGATTTGTATGGCCCAATACTGGTATTGAGTTAGGTTTTTTATTTGTTTTGCTAGAGGTATTGAGTTAGGTTAAAGGTAGCTATTTCGTGGGACAGCTGCCTATTTGCATATCACCAACTAAGGCGCAAGACTTCAAAGTTCAAACCATAGAATCGAAAGTTTAGGTTTGGTTTGAAGTATGTATTGAAGTGGATGAAACTTACATAATTTTGGAAAAAAAGAAAGCAAAGGAAAATCCACCGGGTTAATTTAAACATAAAGATTGTTAGGATAATCCACGATTAAACCGCACATTCCCCCATCCACACGCCCCGTGTAGAAGACGTGCAAACTAAAGCGCTTAAATATCTATGGCAAATGCGACAAGTTGTTCATCAGGCTCTCTTTAATATTTGGTGTGATATATATTGGATGTTATCTGAGAGTTGGAGCAGTATTTCATTGAAATTGTATTTTACTAGATCGTTAAGCATTGGTCAGTTGCATAACCGATCAAGACTTCCTAGCCATCTACTAGGCAGAGGGGTCCAATTAACTACACAGTTTAAATCTGGTAAATATTTATCCTTATATTTTATCAGGTAAAGTTCTGATTTTATCAGCCTCTCAATTTAAAAAGCTGTACGACCTTGGGCGCAAAAGGTTCAGCAGTACGGTATGTAGAGGCAAATTCAAGAGCCAATATGAATTGAAAGCGTCCAAGGATCCCATCTATCTAATTGATTAAATGCACGACTATGAGCAATCAGTCAAATGAGCCGGTTAAATGTATGCACTTCAAAGATATTTTATGTAAGTAGGCCAGCAGAAGCACTTGGCACCAAATATCTGGAATTAAATGACGTTAGGTTATGAAATTTACAACTCTGATTATATGGCTAATTGTCAATGAACAGGTAATGCTGATTAATTTGATGATAAAATAATTTGACTGACAAACATATAAAAAATTATTAAGCAGAAAAACAAAAAGCAAAATCATTGAGGCACAAAGAACCATGAAACAGTAACTTGTAATCCTTGATTCACTTCATTCGATAAGAGAACTTAGTAAATACAGAGATTCACCCACAGTAACATAACACGAGCCAATAACGGTCAAAAAAGACGATACCACGAACAATCTTAAAACAGAACCAACATAACTGAAAATAAAATAAATTAACTTTTCTTTTTTCTAATTCCTCCAGTTTCCATCGGAATCACCACCGCCCCTAGAGTAACGGTCACCACCGCCTCCTCCATAACGGTCACCACCACCGCCATATCCACCGCCTCCTTCACGTCTTCCACCACCATAACCGCCACCGCCATATCCACCACCACCTCCTTCACGTCTTCCACCTCCATAACCACCACCACCACCTCCATATCCACCACCGCCTCCTTCACGGCGTCCTCCACGGCCACCGCCTCCATAACCGCCACCACCTCCTCCACCGCTTCCGCGTGACTGAGCTTCGTTCACGGTGATGTTACGACCGTCTAGATCCTGGCCGTTCATTCCTTCAATTGCATCTCTCATCGATTGCTCATCACCAAAGGTAACAAATCCAAATCCTCTTGATCTACCGGTTTCACGGTCATTGATAATCTGAAACATCAAAAATTACACAAAAAAACACATCAGATCTAGCAGATCTACACCGATTGGCTCAAAATTTTAAAAAATAACCAAAAAAATCATAATTTTTTAAAAAAATAACCGATCTATCTTCGTCTCTAACAAGAGGAGGAAGACGGAACGTACCGTTAAAGAGAGAAGTGAATAATAGTAACAGTAACAGTAACAAATAGTAACAGTAACAGTTGAATCAGAGTAACAGTAACAGTAACATAGTAACAGAGAGAATCAGTAACAGTAACAGAGGGACGGTTTCCGGGTCGGATCCGATCTCAACAAACGGACCTTGGATTCAAGTACTTCGCCATACTTTGAGAAAGCTTCACCTAGGGTTCTATCGTTTGTGGCCCATGCAAGCCCACCCACGAAGCACCTGTATTCAACTTCAGCCATTGAGATATTTTTTTTATAACAGAGAAATAAAAGGAAGCTGAAGAGATTGGGATGAGGAAAATTGAGAAGAAAGGGTGTGAATTTATAGGAGGAGAATTGCTAGGGTTGGGTGAAGGCGGTTGAGTTAATTTCGGACTCTTATTCAACTTGGGTTAGGACTCTGGTTGGCCAAGATATTTTACACCGCAAATAAAGGGTGCTACTAGAAGTTGATTAGTGTTGAGTACGTGTTTTTAGGAAAAATCTTCGTAATTCTAAATATTTGCTAATAAATTTTTTTCCTTTATCAGCTGATAAGGAAGATACAAGTATATCTCTCTAGAGAAAATAATTATTATGGCTCTAAAGCACTTATATTTTTTCCTTTTTCTTGTTAAGTTTAACAAAAATAAAAAATTAAATTACTAATTTTTTTAAAAGAGAAGTCCGGTGCACAAAGTATATCTTTATGAGTTCGGAGGAGGGACGCATCTCAAGAGTTATGATGTTCATGGCTTGAACCCATGACATTTAAGTCATACCAAAACAACTTTATTAGTTGCTCCAAGACTTTAAATTACTTTTTTAGCGCATTAAAATTAGTAAAAATAGTAGAGTACTATTCTAACTCTTGATACTCCACTCTTATTATGATTTCTAGATAATTTTATATCTCTAAAGAAATAATAAAATAATTTTTGTGTTGCTTTTGTTAATTATAGACAAAACGAAATCTAATTGATGTCATTATCTTTTCCTAGGATATCAACGATGATAAAATATCTATGCAATGAGCATACAACATTTTAATTTAACTCAACCCAAAATTTTAATTTAACTCAACCCAACATTTCATAAGGGGCTTTGATTGAGGTGAGAACTCGAAAATATCTGAAAGATTTGTGAATCTGGAAAGATATTTTTGACAATCCCATAGGGCCCACAGTAGTGGAGTCACATGAAGCTTCTTCCCATAAAGATATTTATTACTCACTCCAGCGCTAGTGGCATGTCCAGTGTGGGGCTACTGCTTTAGCAGTTTGTTGAATAATGAATTATTATGTCCACATGCTTTTTCATCCACTAGAGGACCAATCAGCTATTGGCACTATTATCCACTCCAAAAATATCACACAAGTAGTACAATCGATAGAGCTTCTCACGGGAGGTGGGGACTCATATTGCAAATGGAGAGCGCTCTTGTTTGTGCTTCCCCTTCCATTACTTTACCCACTATCAAAAGAGAAGTAGGTGGGAGGCTTGTGAGGAAATTTCAGAGCTCATTCCATGGCAAACAGATACATAACCATACGCTAAACTTCAGTGCTGTCAAAACAATCCGTCTCAATGTCACTTCACTGTTTGGGAGGAAAGTTAAGAAGGAAGTTAAGAAGGAAACTGTTGTTCCCGACCCGGATTACCGAATTCCAGTTGTCCTCTTAGGATTATCTGGTAGTTTATTTTATACGGAAAATCTACCAGCAGCGGTTCCTATTGGTCTTCTTGGATTACTCCTATTATTCCAGACAACAAGGGTGAGATTTGTCTTCGATGATGAAGCTCTGGAGGTGAAAGTTGGGGAGCAACTCGAGGAGTCAGGTGAAAATGTATTTGTGGGTGGAAAGAACCGCTGGAAATATTCGACATTTGTGAACTGGGAGCTTTGGTGGCCAACATTTCCAATTTTGGTTTATTTTAAAGAGCGACAGACAAAACCTGAGGGACAAGTCCACTTTTTCCCTGTAATTTTTAACGGGAAGCAACTGTATGATGTTATGGTGGAGAGATGTGGCCCCTCAAAAACTAGCGGACCGAAGTAATCCAGCAGCGTGAGCTCCACGGTGAATATGAGCTAGACAAGCCATAGGATCAAATCTTGTTATAAAGGTATTAAGCTCAAGAGGTCAAGGATCTTGTCAGCTTAGTTACAAAATGTGTTTCAATGTAATTTGTTAATGTAAATTCTCTTTCATGTTCTAGACATCTATAAAATCATAAGAGAATAATGCTCTCTTGTAACTAATGGATTTTAACTATTCGTTTATGATACTAGTTAGGTAACTGGATGTAAACTTTCTATGTTCCCATTGGGGTACCTAAAACGTTCTAGCCTATGAAAAAAATGGGAGGTGGGAGACATGAGATTAGTGAATTGGAACAAGGCTTACTCACAAGTAGGGTGAATATAGGTCGGGTTGGTTCGAATTTTTCATTTACCAAACCAAATCAATAGTTTCGGTTTTTTATTCTTTAAACCAAACCAAACCGTTCGAAATCAGATTTTTTAATATCGGTTTTATTCGGTTTATTCGGGTTATTTGGTTTATTCGGTTTTTATTTGTTAAAAATAAATATGCGGTGTTAAACCAAGTTAATTCATATTAAAACTATGTTGGATATATAGAGTTCAAGACTTTCTCCTTTTTCTTTGATAGGTAACTGTAGAGTCCTACAAGAATTAACACTGTCAATCAGACATTCCAAATATCAATTCAAAGATGTACAATATAGCACATCCAAATGCAGATAGATAACAAAAGAAAAAAATACGTACCGATTAAAAAGACAATAATAGCGGCTCAAATGTTTGAGTGCCAAAATCTCTTGTTCTAAGGAAATTATTTTTACTAATTAGGTTTTTTCTTTTGTGCACTTAATTTGGGTTCACTTGTTACTTTCTTGAGGGCTTTCCTTTATGGGTCATAAGCATATAACTCATTCTTATTAAAATTAGTTCTAGATGTATGTTGTAAATCGTAAGTTCGTAACATAAGTACATAACTAAGAAAAGCTACTAAAATATTTATACAATACTTTTCAATGAATGAATTTTATACATATAAAAATCTAAAATAACATATATGTAATATCGGTTCGGTTTGGTTTCGGTTCGGTTTTTTTATGGGTAATACCAAACCAAACCTAATATGTCGGTTTTTTTTTCGCAACACCAAACCAAGTCAAACCAAACCATAGTCGATTTTTTTTCTCGGCTTGTCGGTTTGGTTCGGTTTACCGGTTTGGTTTGTACAGCCCTACTCACAAGACTCACAACTCATAATGGCACACCTAATGTTTTGGTCAATCTACTATATATATATATATATATATATATATATGGGAAGCCTCTAAGGTGCAAAGTCAAAAGACCAAAATAACCTTCCAGCCAACTATTATTTCAAGAATTTTTCATACCCAAAAATGTAATTTTACCTTCATCAAAATTAATAAAAAAAGGTTTAATAAAGATAGCCAAAAAGCAAAAATCGAAACAAACAATTGTGAGAAATATAATTGACGCCAAATGAGTGAATTAAACTTTATTTATTTTTATTTTTTTTAGTTCATTCTTTGTTTTTGGCTTATTCTCTAAAAAGAAAATCAAAATCTTAGACCAAATATTGATATGTAAATCCAGCAGCTGTTAGTTGATTCTTTTTTTAGATTTTATATATAGCTTGTCTTTTTGTGTTATTACTTTGTTTTCGACTTATTGTCTAAAGAATATACTATCAAAATCTTAGACCAGACTTTGATAAATAAATGCAATAGTGACTAATTTATTATCTTTTAAGTCTTATATATAACTTTCTTTTTTGTTAATTTGTAAGGGATATATATGACAATAAAAATAAATAAAATAGTCTCATACGTATTTATTTAATTTATTCAATTTAAAAAATATTTTTCTTTATTAATTCACGAATAAAAGTATTATTTTACATAAATAATTAATTATTATTGTATTGGTGTAGACCATAAAATTGATAATGATTTTCTAGCCATATTAATGAAGATATGTGATCGAATTTCTATACAACTTTTACAAACTATTATTTTCATCTGGCAACAACATCTTGATTTGTTCGCAACTCTAAAAATGAGGAGACAACAACTTCTATTTAAAAAGATAAAAACATTAAGACGTGTCACATTTGCAACCAATGTTGCTCACATTCACTTTTAAATTATGTAATATTGAAATATAAAAGAAAAAGTATTAATATTAAACTGAATTCTTGATATATTATAAAATTTGCATGATTAAAATCGTTGAGGGTCTACCGGAAACAACCTCTACATCTTGGTGAGGGCAAGGACACCGTGTATGTAGTTGTTATTGTTGCATGATTAAAATCGTTTAAATATCAATTACTGTCTCGACCGGAAAGTATTCGATATATAAGCACTTTGCATTTATATTTTTTCCTTTAATCTACGAGTAACTATACACGCTTATTACAAAATATTTATAATTTTTAGACAAATTATTAAGAATATACGTGCGATCACGTGCATCGCACGTGTCAGAAAACTAGTTCAATAAAATATGCAATATTTGTATCACATCCGTAGTAATTTGCAGCTCTTTTCTTCAAAATTTACACGAGTGCTTTCGATTCTTCTCTTTACTATAGTCCCTATTGGGATTGTTAATAAGAGTAATATAACACATAAGAGAGAGAACGTATTTTTATTGAATTTCACTAATATTCATTAACGGGGTAAGAAAACTTTCATTTATGGTCAAAATTCTTGCTATCCCAATTTTTGTTCAGAGTATCATACTCAAATCGTTCAGAATCCTTCATATTATTCTTCTTTTTGGCTGTGGATGGTTGACCTTAAAGTTTAAGAGTGCAAAAAAAGAGAGAAAAATAAAAGAAAAAAACAGGTCCCGCCGAGATTTGAACTCGGGTTACTGGATTCAGAGTCCAATGTCCTAACCACTAGACCACGGGACCACTACGTTCAGTCGAACCATCAAGTCTTATAAGTCACTTTACTTTCTCTTAAGATTCAATTCTCCACAAAATGTTTTGTTGCATTGTACTCAACTTGTTGTGGATACAGAATTTGGCTAAGATTTGTGAATATAGAAAGTACTGTTTTCAAAATACAGTCATATTCAACAAATATGGATAATGTAAATTTATAGAATTAGTAAGTACTAGCTGATATGCTCCGCTTCTATTTTACATCCAGTATATATTGGTAAAAGTTTTAGTTTTAGATAATTTGAAATCGTGAGAACTCTTTTTCCTACTTTGGCCACCAGAACCACGCATTATACATATCTCCATCTCTGAAATTTTTATATTCATTCTTCATTTACTAAAAGCAACAAAAATCTCCCACGGAAAATTTAATAAACCGCGACTCCGTGAGCATACCCTCTTTCTGCAAACTTTAAAGGAAGGTGCTGGAGAAAGTTGAGAAGAACTAGAGAAGCTACGCCTACGAGGCTCAGTCAAGAAGTTCCAAGAAAACATCAATTCCAGTACATGCTTGCTATTCTTCTAACTCAGAATATCTGCATGTGTTTCTTTCTATGTGACTGCACAACTAGCATCATTAGTGGTTAGAAGTTAATCGAGCCAACCAGTGGCATAACAAAATTCAGTCCTATTGTTACTAGTACAATATACACACAGACATACACAAGCCTTTACAACCCCATACACATATATGTCATATAAAGAGGCAAATAAACTCTTACATGCGCTAAAAATTACTGGGTTTTCTTAGATGAGAAAAACTTGGACGTGACATGACTTTGTAAAGAAATGGAACAATAATTTCAACCTGCAAACACAATTTCTCCCTGAAAGCTCCTGCGTGGTGATTTCAATAGAATAAGATACAAACAATCCTACTCTTGGTTTCGATTCTTCCCGATGTTGAACCCTTTACCACCACAACCACCCCCCCCCCCCCCAAATTTACATATACTATACGAAATAATAGACAAACGAAAGTGCGAATTTATTAATCATATAAAACTTCTTCAATCAACTTATCTTATTAAAATTTGATGATGAAATATGAAAGCAATATAAAAAGTAAAAAGAGTAAGGTTCTACATTAGATTACCAATGACTTGTTGACAAATTCTTTGTTATTGTGGCTAGCTGATGACTACTGCTAGTGAGTAGCTCTGGAACTGATGTTGATAGTTCAAATACTCTCCAGGCTCACTAACAATACAAAATGGTCTAGAGAACTTACCACTGCTAGCTAAAATGTACAATCGACTTTGCCAGCCAGGCACGGATGGAACTGGCATGATTCAATTTGCATTCCTTTCCAGCCTGTGTAAAATTAGCTTTTAACATCTTGACACATTTGTATGGCTAATGAAGAAAAGAGAGGGAGAAGGAGAGTTTGAAGAGTACTTAGAAATTTCCTCAACTGCCTTCACCACGTCAAAAGAATTTGTCCCAAGAATTTGATCTCCAAAATGATCTCATCTAAAATGCACCTGCAAAGATCAGCAAAAGCTCAAAAATGAAAAGGAAAGAATGCACATGTTAAGCATGCATCTAGTAGTGCTAATAAGCACTTTACCAGATACCAACCTCACACTCCTTGGAAGCTTATCAACATAGACCACAACAAAACTTGGTGGTTTCTTATAGAGCATATATGTATATACAGCAACAGCTTCTCAAAGGTCATCAAAAAAGTAACTCCACTCTAACATAACCACTATTCATCGACTCATTTCTTTATGAGTTAAATGGATCCTAGATCCAATACATTAGTGGGACAGTAACTAAGAAAAAGACACATTGCGGCTTTTGACAATTTAAACACTACGTAATACCCCATGTTAATGAAAATAGCACATCAGACCCCAAATATTCTCTCTCTTTTTTCCCCTATATATCAAGTACCATAAAACTAAAATAAGCCAAATCTCAGAACAACTCTATGCTTATACTATATTGCTTTAATAGTTCTATATAAAGAGAGAAGACTAACCTTGTTAAAATTGAAGACAATCTCAAGTTCACATACATTACTGGAACACCTGTCCAATGACTCCACACAAATTGAAAATTAAAATATTTTCAAGAACATTTCGTTAGCAAATTGTGGACCATGATTTTTTTTTTTAACCCTACCCCACCCCTCTCTCGGAAACAAATCATGGCCCTCCCACTTTTTGCTCCTACTGTGACTCGAACCCACAACCTCTTGATTGTAGGTGGAGCATGATTATCATCAACGAATAGGCAAACTTATAGATACAGTTCTTGCTGCAAGGAAGTCTGCACCCTAATGAACCTCCAGCAAGAAGTACCCCAATATACTAAAAGAAGTTAAATCTTGCTCAATCAGATATATTGAAGAAGTTGATGGAAATGTACCGAGAGTACCAAAGGCAAACTCTCAAGAAGGAAAGGCAGGAAAAGATATAATCCTGAAGTTCATAGCAGCATACTATTTGATTTATTAGATATTGCTGAAAACCAAAGCTGCTTAAGCAACTATGGGCCTCTGAAAAAGATAATGTGAATATACTTTTTTTTATGTGATTGATACTCTAACCCTATAAAACTACTCCAGAACTTGTTCATTTATAGAATTCTCAAGAATTCTTTTCATTTCACATCTCATGAGTGTAATGGGCAACGATACTTCTCTACTCAAAGCTTTTATCTGGCAACATGGACTAATTTGATGGCGAATATTTAGCTTCAAGCATTCATGCTAAGTTTCTTTACAAGCACGGTTTTCGCCCCCTTTAGAGCTTGAAGTCCATCAAGATGAAATAAATGCAAACAAAAGCTTAAAACCCAAGAAAGTTGAAGTCCCATTGCTCTTTGATTAATAGAACAAATTCATCCTTAAGTACTGCATACTCTTAATTCCATGTTCTTTATTATACAGTCATCAAAAGACAACTTCAAGTTTTTAATGTGTCAGAGACAGCATTATTGGAACTTCACGTGATATACCTTGGATGAGATCTAGCATTGCAAGCTCATCCTCGGAGCTGTCAAATATGAACACAAAATGTATTTTGGCAAAGGTCTTGTATACAAACGGAGAATCCTGCAAGCGAGAAGGCCAACGATATGAATCTTTCTAGCTCTTAGAGGTTTGCCTGCGTTTGGGAAGAGCTGATAAGCACAAAATCAATTACATTGATCGCTTAATATTTAGGAGTAGTTGATCGATAGATAGATGTCATCATGGACACTTAGTGTGACAAACAACATTAGTTGAAAGTATAAATATGACAATCATGTTCTCTCACTTAAACCACAACTCTCTCACCACCTCATTGTAAGTTATCCTTAGAAAGTCTCCACATATACTTTGTTTAGAGATAAAGGCTATCATAGTAAAACCAAATAGAAAATACAGAGTGAGAAAATCACGTACGGATCCAAAGATAGAGTCGACCTTGACAAAACTGCTCGCATTATATGCTCTACTGCATAAAACTGCACCAAGGCACGAGCCATCACACTCATTACACAAGAAATAAACCATTTAATTAAGAATAGAAATTAAAAAAAGGCTGTGAGACATTGATGAAACAAACTTTGCTACAAAATCATTTAAAATTTAAAACCACCACAACAAATTGAAATATAACTGGTGATTAATGTTCAGCTGAAAGTTAGTTAATATAATGATCTTATTTTCAATAAACACTCCCAAAGGGGAGCAATGAACATGTCCAATCTATATATATATATATATATATATATATGTATTTTTTTTTTGAAATACTTCGTGCACTGACTTAAAATTCGAGATCCGCCCCTGACTTTGGTTCTAACAAAAACTGACCTGATAATATCATCGTCGATCGATTTCAACGGCTGTGATCGTTCTGGTAGTTGGCGGGGAGTTTAGATAAGGCGCGTTTGTGTATTGGTTTATGTTAATTACAGACCCTCTTTTGTGTTTTCAACCGCCCCCAACTATGACAAATGCATTTTACGTCATCAACTTTCGGAAAGTTTAAATTTTTACCTTGGGGCTAGGAATAATGTATAAATTGCACCCCAAACTTGTCTTGCAAAGTCAATTACACATCCTATCTTTGTTGGCGTCGCTCTACGAATTTTACACGTGATTCTTGTTTGGAGCCTAGTGAGAGATTATTTATTTTTATTAAGATTAGGATACTTAACTCTTAGCATATATATGATATTAAGATGTTGTATTAAGATTTGAACACTTAATTATTAAGAATATTTATTTTTTCAAAATTTGAATATTTATAATTTATCTTTATTAAAGTTATAATATAATATAAAATAATTTATACAATATATCCACGAATTAATAGTTTGTTATGTCATAGTTTGGTGATAGCTGGTTTCGGCGGTTGTTGTTGTACGGTAAGAGCGATAACATTAACAATGCTTGTTGATAGTGGTGTTGTTGCTGATGGTTAGCGGGTTGTTGATGGTAAAGACTAGCAGTTAGGGTTGACAGGAGTGTTGATGATGGTTTGGCAATGATAATGACGGTAGTTGATAATGGATGCGACTATGTTTGCAAAGGTGGTCGGTACTAGTGATTGGCAGTTGTGATGGCTGATACTAATATCGAAGATAATGATTATAACAATTATAACATTAAAGGTGGTTGGTGTGTTAGTGATTAATCGATTGAGATGTTGATTGTTATGATGATCAAGGTGCACAGTAGTGGTTGGTAGTTTCTATTGAATGAAAGTGGTAGTGGTTGATGATGGCGGTGGTCGTGATTCGTGGTAGTGAAGGTGATAGCTGATTGTGGTGGTTGTGGTTATGGTGGTGCAGTGATAGATAGTTATGGTTTTAGATGGGGTTGATGAGAAGTCATTTACTTTTTTATTCTCTTATATTTGAGATTGTCTTATATTTTGAGTTTAACTAAATCCTTCCTTTCTATTTTTCGACCTCACTAAGGTAAGCGGCGCCCCATTTGTGTCTGTCTGCGATCGTGCCTAGCTGAGAGCGGGATCCAGAATTTGAGGAAGCGACTGGAAGGGAAGCGACTGGAAGGGAAGCAACTGGGCAAGACTGCTGATCTTCTGGAGTAGCCTGACCCTCTTTTGTTGTGGGTTGCGCCTCACCGTAGACACTGAATGAATGAAATGAGTGGAGATCCTCCTTCCCCCTTGCTAATTACCAAGAACTTCGTTGTGGGCTTTTTTTTATTTTAGCAATTTATCTTGGGGTTTTTACACATATATACAATACATACACCCCTATATTAAATAAAAATAGCAATGTTTCTCTTAATGCAACTGATCAACCGCCCCCAACTATGACAACATGCATTTCACATCATCAACTTTTGGAAAAATTTAATATTTATCGTGAGGCTAGGAAATGCACTCCAAACTTGTCTTGCAAAGTCAATTACACATCCCACCTTTGTTGGCGTCACTCTATGAATTTTACACGTGATTCTTGTTTGGAGCCTAGTTAGAAATTATTTATTTTTATTAAGATTAGGATGTTTAACTCTTAACATATACTATCTGATATTAAAATGTTGTATTAAGATTTGAACACTTAATTATTAAGAATATTTTTTTTTTTCAACATTTAAATATTTATAATTTATCTTTATTAAAGTTAGAATACAATATAAAATAATTTATATAATATATCCGCGAATTAATAGCTTGTTAGGTCATAGTTTGGTGATGGCTGGTTTGCGGCGGTGGTTATTGCTGTGGTGGTTGGTAGTTTATGTTGAATGAAAGTGGTAGTGGTTGATGATGATGATGGTGGTGATTAGTGGTAGTGAATGTGATTGTTGATCGTGGTGGTTGTGGCTATGGTGGTGCAGTGATAGATAGTTATGGTTTTAGATGGGGTTGATGAAAGTCATTTACTTTTTTATTCTCATATATTTGAGATTGTCTTATATTTTGAGTTTAAATAAATCGATTATTGTTGGATTTTTTTTGTTTTAGCAATTTATCTTGGGGTTTTTACACACATATACAAATATACACTCTTATATTATAAAAGAATAGCAACATTTCTCAAATTACAAGATATAACATTATTTAATGCAACTCAACAACCGCTCCCAACTATGACAACATGCATTTCACACCATCAACTTTGGGAAAATTTTAATATTTAACTTGAGGCTAGGAAAAATGTATAAACTGCACCCCAAACTTGTCTTGCAAAGTCAATTACACATCTCAACTTTGTTGGCGTTCTACGAATCTTACCCATGATTCTTGTTTAGATCCTTGTTAAGGATCCTTTATATTTTATTAAGTTTAAGATGTTTAATCTTAACATATATATGAATATTAAGATGTTGTAATAAGATCTAAACACTTAATTAATAAGACTTTTTTTTAACATCTGAATATTTATATTTATTTTAATTAAAGTTAACATATAATATACAACAATTTATAAAATATGTCCACGAATTAATAGGTAGTGAGGTGGCTATTGATGATGGCTAGTTGGCGGCGGTAGTCGTTGTACAATAAGAGCAATAACAGTAGCGATGATTGTTAGTAGTGGTGTTGTTAGTGGTGGTTTTGATGGTTAGTTGGTTGTTGGTGGTAGAGGCCAGCAGTGGAGGTTGACAATGGTGGTTGTTGTTGGTTGGCAATGATGATAGTGGTAGTTGGCAATAGAGGCGGCTATGTTTGCAATGTGGCTAGTAATAGTGATTGGAGGTGGTGATGGCTGATACTAATAGTGAAGGTAATTGTGATAGTTATGACAATGAAGTTGGTTGGTGTGTTAGTGACTGACCGACAATACTAGTGATTGCTCTAATGATTGAGGTGACTCGTAATAGTTGGCAGTTGCCGTTGAATGAAAGTGGTAACGGTTGATGATGATGCTAGTGGTAAGTGGTAGTGAAGGAAATAGCTAGTCGTAGTGGTTGCGGCGGTGCAATAATAAATAGCTACGATTATAGATAGGGTGGATTAAAAGTCATTTTCTTTGTTGTTCTCTTATATTTTAAGTTTAGACAAGTCGATTTGGTGGGCTTTCTTTTGTTTTTGTCATTTATCTTCCCTTTTTCTTCTCCAAATCACCACCATCATCAATGACCACAAAGGCAGTTTACACTTGATTCGATCACTTTTTGCCTCAATTGCTACTAACTTTTTTGTTACCACCACCTTTCATAATTACCATCATTATTATATATGTCACTAAAAATAAATCAATTAAGTATTCAACAAACAATGAAATAGACACGAAGAAAATATATTTCCAAATTTGATTATAAATGATATTTCATATTTTTTTGGTCGTATCATCTCTTAATGGAACATTAGACAATTTATATTCTTTCAATAATTATGGATATTTTCTTTAGAAAAAATTTAAAATAGGTAGTCTACTACCCAAATTTACAACCAGCAAGCTTATATTTCTTTTACATGTATAACACAGTCCTAAATTACAAATTTAGGTACTCTTTCAAAATAAAAAATCCTAGCTACTAATACTCCCCTCCCTTGTCACTGACAGACCCTCCGCCGCCGCCGGCGTCGTTATTTTTTTTGTATTTCACTTAAGCTATGTTGTTGATTTTGTCTATATCATTACTTTGAACAAATTTATACATACAAATATCCATCCAAAAAATAAATTATACATGAATATATATACATAAATGGGTAACCAAGAAGAAAAATACAAAAATATACACAAAACCTGAAAATTTATGCAGATTTATACAAATTTATACACGTTTACAGAAGTGTATAAACTTGTATGAACTTACGCTGGATTGCTATTTTATGTAAATATTGCCATTTCAGGTAAAATTCACAAATATGAGCCATTTTAATAATTTTTATGTGTTGTTTAAAATTCCTTTTTTTTCCCCCCCAAAATTTACTCAAATCTTGTCTAAAGGCAAACAGTATGGAAGTTTTGTAAATATTGCCATTTCAGGTAAAATTCACAAATACGAGCCATTTTAATAATTTTTATGTGTTGTTTAAAATTCCTTTTTTTTTCCCCCAAAATTTACTCAAATCTTGTCTAAAGGCAAACAGTATGGAAGTTTTGGGTCTAAAATGAAAGAAACAAATTTGAGAACACGGGTATACCGCAGACGAAGACGATTTGGGTGTAAAAGGAAGTAGTTGTGGGTCCCAATAAACAGACTGGTCATGTCATACCACCTACCTACTACTAGTCCACGTCATCCAACGTGGACCCAACAGCTTCAGTCAATAATACCAAATGAAAATAGTATTAATTCCAACTCAATATATTTTCTCTCAAACCACCCACCCACCCCACCACTTAAACCTCCCGTGTTCATCCCCCTTCAGCTGCTAGTCTTCTTTTTCCAAAGCAGAGCCACTGAGTCAACTCGGTCCTTTCAAAATCCAGTAAATTAAATTAAATTCTGCAATGAATTAATGAAGCTGAAAATGAAGAATTAGGAAGTTTAATGATTGAATTATAATTATAATTAATAAGAATGTCAGTAACAGAGCTAAAAGAAAGGCATATGGCGGCAACACAAAGTGTAAATAATCTACGTGATCGTCTCAAGCAGAAACGTCTTCAGCTACTCGATACTGACGGTTCTCTCTCTTTCTGTTTTCATTAATTTTCATTAGTTTTTAATTGCATAATATATACAGAGATCTGATTATTGATTTCATTTATATATGGCAGTAGCGGGATATGCAAGGTCACAAGGTAAGACTCCCATCAGTTTTGGCCCAACAGATCTGGTTTGTTGTCGCATCCTCCAAGGCCATACCGGTAAGGTACATACTTTTTTCAACTATTTCTACTTAACATGCATGCTTTTTAATTATTTATATCTAAGTAGACAGCTAGATTTGATGTTACTAGACCGGAAAAAGAAGAGGTGATTAGGCAGGATATGGCACACCTATAGTTCACCGAAGACATGATTCTAGATAGGAGGGCATGGAGGTTGAGGATTAGGGTAGAACGTTAGCAGGTAGGTAGGCCAGTGTGTTCTCCTTTCTATGTAGTAGAGCATGGTTTTAGAGAGATAGTCAGAGTCTTCTAGCAATAGGTATCTGCTTCTTTACCCTTAGTGTTGGTATTGTTATAGTATTATCGTATTCCTTTATTTACTAATATTGTTGTTGTTTCTTCTACTTTTGTTGTCCGCACTATTTTGCTTGAAAAACCTTTCCTTTTACTCATATTTTTATCTTAGCCTTTTCTGTTTCATTATCCAACTCGGCTTTCAAATAAGAAAAAAAAAAAAAAAAAATTTAAGCTAAGGGTCATTCGGAAACAAACCCTCTACCTCTCACAAGGTAAGGTTTGAGTACACCTCACCATCCTAGACCTCACTTGTGGGACCTCAATGAGTATGTTGTTGTTGGATGGAGACTAATATGTGGAAATGACGTGGATAGGAATGATTCATATAACATGATCTCGACTAGCTTGGGATTAAGGTGGACTAAATATTGGAAAAAAAGGAGCAAAAGTAATAGTTAACCACTTGCGTTTAGGATAAGATATTATGCATAGTGGATTTTATTTTATTGTTTTTAGGAAGTCATAAAATTGATATCTGCTACTGTCCTTAATGATATCTTAGAGCCATTGCTTTTAGTAGGTTAACGCAAACATGCATATGTTTTCGAAAGGATGGCCTAACAAGTTGCCGGTTTCAGCTTTTCTTCACCTTGTTCTTCTATTTTCTGCTTTAACTGATTCAATAGGCTAATAAGTTGCTATGCACACAAGGTTATTTGTTTTTGGAGTCAAATCAATAACTGATGTATAGTCGAGACTCATAAGTTGGTGAAAACCTGTTATATTATCTGTTGACTTGTTTATGCTGTGGTCTAAAGGCTTTCTTCATGATTTGTGTTTACCTTATCATCTACAAGGAGTGATACGGCAACAAAGTAATCAGTTTTTTGTCTGAAACATAACATGATGACAATGGTGAAATTTTAATTTTTGCATAGTTGTGGTCAGGAATGCTTAAAATGGTACTCATCATCAGTTAATTGAATTAATTGTCCTTGGAGCTATGATGAAAGTAAGTGCCTTGTTGTTCTGATTCTTAGAGATGCAACATTATAGATCCTCCAACAATAGAGTCTGCCTTTTTAGAGGTAGGCTCGTTGAGCAGAATTGTTGCTTCATTTCTCGTTCAATATTGCCAGCATAAATGGTCCCATATTTTCTTCTTTTTTCATCAGTTGTTTTCGTTGTTGAACACGTCATTTTCCTCGTAAACCTTTATTGCATGTCCTTTCCAGTAGGTTTATTTCTTTCCTCCTTTCCACTCTATGTTGTGATGACAGCTGTCCTGCATCTTCTTTTTTCATTTGTTGCTCGAAAGACATCTCATCTTCCTTGGAATGTCCCGGTAGGCAAGATTTAGTGCTTAATCGTGAGGTGCCCCGTTCAGTTGCTGTGTCTTGCTCGAAAAACCATTGGCATGCCCCATTAGGCAAGATTTAGTGCTTAATTGTGAAGTGCCCCGTTCTATTGCTGTGTCTTGCTCGAAAAACCACTGGTGTGTCCCATTAGGCAAGATTTAGTGCTTAATCGTGAGGTTCCCCGTTCTGTTGCTGCGTCTTGCTTGTTTAGTTGTTTATTCTTTTGTTGGAAACTTAACAAGGGTAACCTGCTGAATTATAAAGCCAAATTTGTGGCGAAATGTTAGCTGTCGTTATTCTGCACCACTGGGTCTTCTTTACATTGGCATGCTTGAGAGATTGCTGTGATAAGCATCAAATTATTTAAAGTCTTTCTCAGGCTCTTAAACAGTTTTCTTTTTCATACTTCCATAGTGATAGTCAAAACATACAATGTGAGTTGCTCAAGTAAGTGATTTTTAACTTATAGGTTTCTACATAGGTATAGACAACTCCTAGATAAGTACGAGTGTTTTCCCTTTTGAAGGTGAGTAAGTTGAAGCAAGCACGTCTTTTTTAAAGATGAATTACGAGTCCATGCCTTTGCTACTCCTCGTCAGTCAGTGTCCAAAGAAGAGGAACTTCCTAGTTTTGACACCATCTAAACTTTAAAAGTTAAATGAGTGTCAAATTCCAATGGCGGATACTCCGGAGTTTGGAAGGGCTATTGTTCCTAATGACTTCAATTATTCCTGAACTTTGTCCAAGCAGATCATTGAAGTGCTTAGATGCAGCAACAATAAGACCATAATACAGCATAGAGAAGTTCTTAACTTAATGGTCTACATTAACTTTTCTGCTAATGAGGAAAAGGGCTAGACTGTTAAGGTATTCTCAGTATCTAGTTGGGTACCTCTAATAGTCATTTGCTGAGTTACTTTACTTAAGATGATGTCGCTCAAGGTGTTGCCCATCATAGGAGTACTCATGTTGGTGCTTGTTAACCCAAAAAGCTTTCAGCTATCATAAACTGGAGAGTGGAAGAAAAGGCAAACAATAGCAAACAGAAGAGACAGAAAACTAGAAAATTGGTTGTGAAAAAAACATGAGAATCAACTCTTGTGCAAGGGATACTACAAAATTTTGAAAACTCTAGTTCACTCATAATTATCTTCAACTTAGAGTATATTTACTTCATGAAAGGATAAAACCTGGTCAGAAGGCTAAATTTTGAACATCCAAAAACTTGAAGATCCGAGAGGGCAATAACTATCAAACCAAGCTAAACAGCTGGGAGCTGCTAGTCAGGCTTGTTGAATTATTCTGAAGGGTACCTACGACGATAACTGCTAAACAACAAAGATGAAAGCCCACATTAGCAAAAAGAAGGAACATCATATTCATGGCGAACTAAGAAAAATACCTCATGAAAAAGTTCCAAGCATCGCCAAACAATCTAGTTAAAAAACGTATTCTAAACAAACTGCTGAAGAATATTTTACATAATTATGCTTGCTCTGGAGTTTGTTCTATTAAAGCTTATAATAATTTTAAAAATCTACTTTATTTAACTCATCCATCACCTGTACTTACTAGTACTGATTCACTGGTTCAGAATTTATTCGAGTAGCAAAGCGAGGGTATTAACTAAGTTGAAGGTGCTTACTTTGACTAGAATTTAGGTCTCTCTCGACCCAAGGCTGTATATTAACTAATCATGGTGGTGCATGACCAAACTACTTAAAAACTTTTTGGCAGATATATTCACTGGATTGGACTCCAGAAAAGAATCGTATTGTCAGTGCATCCCAAGATGGTAGATTAATAGTGTGGAATGCTCTGACCAGCCAAAAAACCCATGCAATTAAGCTTCCATGTGCGTGGGTCATGACCTGCGCCTTCTCTCCTAATGGGCAATCTGTTGCCTGTGGCGGACTTGACAGTGTCTGCTCCATCTTCAACTTGAATTCATCTACTGACAAGGAGGGGAACCTTCCAGTATCAAGAATGCTTAGTGGGCATAAGGGCTATGTGTCGGCATGTCAGTATGTTCCAGATGAAGATAACCACCTAATAACTGGTTCTGGTGATCAAACATGTGTTCTGTGGGATATAACCACTGGCCTAAGAACTTCAGTCTTTGGAGGTGAATTTCAGTCTGGGCACACTGCTGATGTAGTAAGGTATGTTGGTGATCTGTGGAGTGCTACAAATAATTATTACGTTTTTCTTGAAGTTTGTCAACATCTTTTATCGTCTAATTGAGGAAGCGTACATCATTTCTTTTGTTTCATGCAGTGTCTCAATCAATCCATCGAATCCAAAACTCTTCGTGTCTGGATCCTGTGACACAACTGCCCGTCTGTGGGACACCCGTGTTGCTAGTCGAGCTCAACGAACATTCTATGGTCACGAGGGAGATGTTAATACTGTAAAGTTCTTCCCTGATGGTAATAGATTTGGAACTGGTTCAGATGATGGAACTTGCAGATTATTTGACATTAGAACTGGACACCAGCTGCAAGTGTACTATCAACCGCATGGTGATGACGATATCCCACATGTCACTTCCATTGCATTTTCCATCTCTGGCCGGCTTCTGTTTGCTGGGTACTCAAATGGTGACTGTTACGTTTGGGACACACTTTTAGCAAAGGTAAAGGTAGCTTTGTTTGCGTTGTTTATTATTGTGACTAATGCTTTGTCATGACAGTTAGCTTACGTTAAGTTCAGTAGCCAGCAGTTTTTTGTAGTCCGTTCAGTGATGTGTATATCAGTAGAACTATGAGAACCTATAGTCTTAGAGACCCAAGTTATGCAATACTTGATTGACATGGGTCTAAATGGAGCAAAATGGACAGTGACGGTTATATAACCGACTACAACTAGCTTTGGATTGAGTCTCAGCTGTTTTAGTTGGTGATTATGTGCTGAAATATTTTTCTAAAATTTCTGATTTGGAAGAAATTATGAGATTATTCTTGTTCTAAGTGTACTCTGTATACTTCCTTTGGTTTTTTAAAACAAAATTCAACTTACTTTTGTTTCTCTTATGAGAGCTATAACTGTGTTGTCTGGTTGTTTGTGCATGTTATGTTTCTATCGACTTAATTTGTCCTTATTTCACATCAACCTCATATTTGCATTTGCTGTTTGGAATTATAGGTGGTTTTAAATTTGGGATCACTTCAAAATTCTCATGAAGGTCGGATAAGTTGTCTTGGATTGTCAGCTGATGGAAGTGCCTTATGTACAGGAAGTTGGGATACAAATCTGAAGGTAAGCCTTGATCTTTTCTTACAATGAGGTTGACGGTTAATTATTATGCCAAAAGGTTACTCAAGTATTGCTCATTTCTTTTTATTCTCGGTGATAGATTCTATTCATCATTGCTATATGTTTCAACTTCCCTCGTATCCTTCTGATTTCTGTGATTTTAGATCCACATAAGTGGAAAGAATATGTTAAATCTTTCATTTTTCCATTGGCAGATTTGGGCATTTGGAGGGCACCGAACAGTGATCTGAGTGCCGAACACCCCCCCCCCCCCCAATTTTCTGACTCCCCCTGGCCTATGTTTCTGTGTTCTCATGATATGAGCATCACTTGTAGATCCTTTGTAATTTGTATTACTGTCAATATTGTTTTTAGAGAATTGGAGATTTGGTACAAGTTACATTCACTCGCTTCCATGTTTCTGGTTTATTATGTTATTAATTATGAATTCTTCCTGTCATCCTGCATAAAATAGTTCTAACATGTAAGGGCACCCCCAAGCCTAATAAATATTGTTAAGCTACTCCTGCATAAGATTAACACGCTTTATCCGAAACAATTACAATTAGAAGGTAAAATTTAAGGGCATTTGTGAATTTATAGGAAACGACCGGACAAACATACAACTTAGCGTGGCTAGAGAAAGAACCCTACTGGGTCAAAGATACTGTTAGACCCTTGGTTTCGTGAGATTCGGCCATGGCACGAGTTTGGCATGTTGGCTCGGCCATGGGCAAAAATGGGTGCAATACAACATGATTGACGAATGGTTGGACAAATGCAGGCTTAATGTGCTTAGTGGGAACACGTGTGGGCTGATTGTCTAACGTTCATGGCACAACGGCTAGGCAGCCTAGTGCCTTGTGGTTTTCTAAGTGTGGGCAATGATTGAACGACTTCGGTTGTTGGGTGGCAAACGAACGAGGCAGCGGGCAAACGACGTTGTGGGCAACGGGGTGTCATGACATGGTGTTGTGATGCCAAGGCAAGCATTGACATGGCTAAGTATTAGTGCATGACACTTGGCCAAAGTTGGGACGGATTGGTTGATGACATGGGCAGAACTGGCTAGACGAGATGAGCTGAGTCGGCTGGACGATGGCTGAGCAATGGCCGCATGTGCAAGGCACATGGCTGGCTGGTTGGACGCTGAAACATGGGCCAAACGTGGCCGACGTGGCCTGAGTGGGCGGCCAAGTGTTAATTCGTCCCTTACCCATTTGTAAAGCCTTTTGGCTGCCCCCTTTGTATATATTGATTGTTTTATTCATTGTAAACACTTAGAGGTAGAAATGTAGCATAGAAACACATTGAATAAATGTCCTCCTTAAGGAAGGAGACGTTTGGCCAAGGTTGGGAATTGGTTTCCCGTATATTGCTGTGTTCCTACTTTACTTATCTTGCTGTCTATGTTTGTGCTAAGTACTAAAACGAAATCAAATGACCCTATTATATAAACAAAGCGTTGGGAAGGCTAGGCTTCGTAAGAGTGCGTGGCCGCCGCACAGGGCAAACCTCGGCAGGTTTTGATTGTCAAAAACCACCCCCCGATAGATACTATCATGCAACACAGAATAAAAATGAACAGAACATAGGATCCTTCAAGTTATAATGGCGTCTTCTGTAAATATTACAAAATTTTATCCCGCAAGCACACAAGTTTCAGACTCGGACAAACTGCTTCAGAAATCACTTTAACATATACGAGGCAATATACCGAACAGAGTTTGGATAACAGCTTACATTAATCAACTCCTTGCTAAAAAATAAACTAGTCATATAAATGAATGAATTCCGATAACTCCTCAAAGAGTATCTCGTAGTTCTCATAGACCCACCTCACTTGTCAAAATCCCCCCACAGTATCACCTGATGACTAATTAACAGCTAGTACCTCCAGTCCATGTGACAAAATTAGCCGCTTGCAACAACTTCATGAATTGCATCGCTGACAGATATATCTTCAGACCTAACAGCCAGCTTCATTGCAACCTCCTTTGCCCCATCCAGTCCGAATGATAACCGAACAAGAACCTTTACACTGCCAATGTAAACACCTGATAATAAACATGTGTGCGATCTTGAATTGCTTGGGACCACCTCAGTTCCCTGCAGAAATACCAGAAACTCTTTCAGCTTCCAAAGAAAGAAAATTACGTATGGTTGATGACCAGATATACACTAAACAACACGTAAGTTACACGACATTAAACAAAACAGTATGTCCTGTTGTTTCTAGGAGTTTTAACAAGAGAGTTCAAGCTGATAAACCTCGCAAGGTTGCATGCCAAGAAGGCTGATGACTGCATTCACTGCTTCTGTCAGGCTTTCCCTTGGTCCAAGACCATATTCATCTACACGTTCACAATCTGGTCCCAAGCTCTCCCAGGCATTCTTAAAATTGGAGACTCCCAATTTAAGCATGTAATCTGCTGCCACAATCTCAAGGTCTTCAAGCTGATATTCATCTTCAACACCATCATCTTCAGCCTCACCGGTGGTTGGATCAACCTATTGGATTGCCAAATTAAAGCACATTAACATGACAGCTTTGCATTGATCGTAACCAAGATTAGGATGGTACGTGGACAAGTTAAAAAGACTACACATAGGAAGAGATTACTTTTTGATGGAAGTTTACAGTTTGTATAAATAAAACTAAGGGGTATATGATCCAAAATTTTCTTTTCAATGGGAAGTAGTAATACCACGAGATAAAAGGCTGATCCGGAAAGATCAAGCTACATGAAAAACTAATACAACCACGTCACCAGTCTGGCATAGGTCTAGACAAATCACTACAGCTCAAAAGTATATCCAAATAAAAGGCCAGATACGCTTTCTTATTTACAGATAGAATAGAAGATAATTTTTTTTTTTTTTTGATGAAGTGATATCATTAATGGCATCAAGAAGATGCAGATAGTACGAATATACTCCCAATTTATACGACACACAAGTATCACAACCCCAAAAAGTAAATCATTGGTGTCACTCTCAAGATACAGATATAGACTCCATTTTTGAAGATTTCTCATGAAAAGTATACCTCTTTAACAATGAACCTTAATGTGTTTGAGAATTTCCCAACAGCAGGGACTCCTTCAGGTTTCTCAAAAGCCACAAATGTCTGCCCTGGAGTGTCGTATGGAAGAGCCTTGAGAGGTTTTGATCCTACTTCAGAAAATTCCTCCGCTTCAGAAGCATCCACAATAACAGTGACCTAGCAGCAGGCAACATATTGGATGAGTAAGTGGGGCAACATCAAAATGCAAGAAAGTCTTTCTAAAGAATATTAGATATATAAACAGGTGACTTCAAAATACGAGAATATCCTCGGATGAAGAAATTACATTTTCCAACAATTGCTCAGGAATCGTGTTGGTGCAGTTGTACTGGAACACTACATGACTATCAAAAATGTGCTTCACAACATTCACTGCATACTCTGTTTCAGCTTCTGTGAGCTCCACTGGCGCCGATGACTGAAACACAGAATAAAATAATTACTCATTCAACCAGCTCAGACAGATAACTGTAGAAAATAAACCATAAGATAATCCAATCAAGGAACCTTGAAAAGCTTTCCGTAGCTAGCAAATTCTGGAATAGAGGACAGTAATCTTTCATATGAATCAACAACAGAAGTGGGGCCAACGGGTGGAGCACCCAAACCAGTTGGCTTTTTACCCGGCGCCTTCTTCTCCGCCAAAGGTTGAGATTTAACTTCTCTGGGAACAGAATGAATATCAAAAGGCTCCTCTGATGGCTCCTACAACCATTAAAGAAAAATATTAGATATCCAATATGCAAAGAACCAGAGAACAAGGAAATTAAGAGATGATACATACATAGTTCTTTAAACTTGTCTCCAGATTGGTTAGAGGGACACCAAGTGACCCAAATAGGAATTCTTTCACCTCATCATCAGTTTCAACAACTGCACCGTCACCCCCAAGGGTGTTCAAGTAAAGTGTTGCCCTATCGCGAACCTGCCAAAAAGATTGCCAACTCATAAGCCTAAAAAAATTACAAATGCAGAAAATTTCTTTTGATTTAACCAGCATTAATAAGACAAAAAAGGAGTAGACCCAAAAGAAGAAGAAAATCATGATGATAATAAATGATTTATAGCTTTGCAAATCACATCTAGTTATCAAGGGAACCAATAATGAGATAGGAGGGGCAGGAGGGACTTAATGGGCAGGATAGAGACTTAACAATATTTAGCAACGAAAGGAAATTGCTTTCGAGTATAAGAGAAACACTATCTGCAATCCCGATGGCATCATGAACAAGGGAAACAAGAAAGACAAAGCAAATAATTTATCATATGTGATGCACTAAATTTCACAACAAAGATTTGTTCCCCCAACTAGCGTGAAAAGGAAAAGGAACAAATAGAATCATAAACAACAAAAATAAAAGCTTAAAAAAGCTAAAGAACGTAAAGCATCAAGACTGACCTCATCATCACTGTCGAATAGGCACCGTTTCAACAGCACAAATATACGGGGCTGCAGCATATAAAGCAAAACTTTTAGTGAGAGTCAATATGTAGCATTCAGCTATGATACAAAGAAAATTAAGGCAGCCCTACCTTCAATGCATCAACCAAGGCACCAAACTTGGCTAAGGTGCTCACTGCACTGGCCCGGACTGTTGCATTTTCAAGTATAACTCTGTTATATATGTATCGTATGTACTTGCTGGGGTCAGAGGTCTTAGGTCCTTCATTTCCAATAAAATGTAGTATCTACAGATACATAAAAGGAGATACGTAAATAAATAGATCATCTCATAAGCAGAGCAGGGGAGAAAGCTCATCAGAACAGTGTAGATTAGCAAGAAAACCATGAAACATGGAGATTGCAAGGAGAAGCAAAATAACCTGAGTAGAAAGGTATGTGAATTCACAGTCCTCAATAAATTCACACAAGTGAAGCAGCCCACTTTCTTTGGCATCTGGAATGTCTCGAATCAGGATCACAATTGAGTCAACAATAGCCTTCTTGTACTCAAACCCTCCTTCTTCCCTCAAAATATTGCTTAAGAAATTCATCCTATAAATATAAAACAATTAACAAATATCTATTCAAGAAGTTAAACAACTACTATATTTAAACTTTGGGGCTTTTCTTAGTGGATCTACGAAACAAAAAATTCATGTAGATATATCGACCTCCACTTTCTTATAAAGTTCCATGATTACTCACAAAGATCTGTACTTCAGGGGGAACTTCAAACACAATGATCTGATGGCTTCCACCACAACTATCTTGAATTCATCAGCAATGTCAGACATAAAATTAGTTATCTGCTTCATCAAGCGATCCACACTTGATTCATTGCCAGTCTTAAGCAGAGTTGTTATGGCAAGAGTTGCTATGCTCCTATTTTGATCAGAAATCAAGCTCTCCATATCGATGTTGCAGTTTGTTACAGCCATAGGATGTGTCATTGCCACCTGCACACAGTTCAAATTTCTAATCCTTCTACATCATTTACAGAAAGCGCAAAAGTGGTTATACTATCAATAGAAAAATGACAAAGAAAATAACAAGCATTTTAATTTCTGTACAAAGATTACTCCATCCAATGTGGTGCTTGATTGGACATTAAGTTTAAAAGCCTATTATTACTTATGTAGTATGTTTTTTAATGAGATTTACTTATGTAATATGTTAAGGGTATTGGAAAGATATTTAAGTAAGAGTTAAAAAGATCGTCTCACAAAGAAAACAAATAATAAAAAGAATTTGAATTCTTAAAAGTTGTGAAAGTTGGATAGAATAATATAACAAGTAGAATAGCGTCAAACCTCCCAATATGGAGCATGTTCATGGGAATTTTTGGCATTCAATGGGCAAGTCCTGGGAAGTTTAGACCTATACTAGAGTTCTGGGATGGAACATGTTCAGAATCAGGTGCGCAGAATGTTTGGAGATCTATTCATCTATGTATAGCATGGACTGTTTGGAAAGAAAGAAACAAGAGATGCTTTGAAGGCATAAAGGAGCAGATCCACTCGGTGAACTACAGATGTTTGCATTCTCTGTATTTTTGGAAACAGGGAAATAGTTGTTCTGGATTTGCATAATATGCTGGACTTGCTAGACTTCTTAGGTATCTGACGTAACAACTCCAGTTTTCCTTTCTTTTATAGCCGATATCAAGTTTTTCTTTTAATAAAATCTTGCCTTATAAAGAAAAAAGAGTGATGAAAGACCAACCACCTGGTCCCACTTTCAGTCGCTACAGATACACATACAGGTTTGTTCCAAATGGGTAAACATTGGTTAGTACACAGTCTACACACATCATTCATTGGCATAACTACTGAACCAAACTATAATTACTGCATGAGCAACTTAACCGTCCACAATAGAACTTGATAAATTACCTTATTCAAAGTGCGAACAGCAGCAAACCTAAGAACTGGCTTGGAAGAGCTCAAGAAGAGCTGTAGAACAGTGATTGCAGGAGTTAATTCTCGGCTAGTCACACCACTTAGCTCTGTAATTGCCCTGGCAGCTTCAAAAATAACCATTTCTGCTTTGTGACGAAGGCAGCCCTCTAGATAGTCATAGAATGGCCGATCACCAGCTTGATTATTCATGGCAGCCTCTCTTATAACCTGAACAGATATGAAAGCCCAACTTAATAAACAACCCAGAATAAAGATCTCTTCTGTAGCAAGTTATTATTTTAGATCTAGAAATAATTGGAAATGATAGAAAAAGGAAGGCACCTGGCTAGCATAACGAATCAAAAGACATTGAGCTAAAGGTGAGCGAACAGTTCCTTTTGTCAAACTGGTAACTAGCTTGCTCACAGCTAAACGGTCATTCTGCCGTATCTGCATATTTTGAAGTAAAAAGCATTAGCGCATGCCAACCTTACATATTCAGGATCCTTTGGAAAAAATTGCTGGATATCATGTCTGTATCAACTTATTCTAAGAACCAAAATGAGCAGACGACAATTGACAAGAAACATTAATTCTGAATATGCAATAAGATTCTAATGACAACAGTTAAAAAGGGAGAAATAAATGAGAAGAAGCTGGATAAATAGTCATCCAATACAAATTATAGACAAATGTTATTCACCACATTGCTTGAGAGTTCATAATATGATACTCAAATCCCCCCCCCCCCCCCCCCCAAAACCCTGCTCTTTTTCTGTGTGTGTGTGTGAGGACTACGTCTTAAATTTAAATTTTGTAGACAAGCAGTGGCAGATGCAGCTATTGGCCAATGTGTTCACCCGAACTCATTATTTTTGACTCAAAGCATAGATACATATGTGAAAATCCACTAAATTGTACTCCCTCCTGTCCACTTTATTGGATTTTGGAGCCTTTTCTATCTGGTCCAAAATAACTGATTTGTTCAAAAACCAGAAGCTATTAATTGGTTTTTCCCAAATTTACCCTTATTCAATAAATGATCTTAATACTTCTTTACATTTCTATGAGGAAAGATAAAGGTTAGTATAGTCAATAACCCTTCTTTATTAATGTTCCATACTAACTTTCTTATTCTGTGTGAAAAGTCTTAGAAAATCAATTAAAATGGACCGGAGGGAGTAACAAATATTAGATCTGAGCCGATAATTTTTTGAGTAAATTATTTTAGTGCTAAGAATCATAGAGGTTGAACCAAGGATCCGCTTATTTAGACCAGAATTTAGTTGATAATATGATTACCTAAACAAAAGGAAGATAATTATTGAAGACAAAAATCTCATGAAGGATTAGCAATTTACTTGAAAATCCATCAGTACTCATACCTGATGCAGCAGCGCCAGTGCATGGAATTGAACTAGAGCTGCCCTTGACTGAACAGCTTCTTGTACCTCATTGCTCCATCTTTTCACAATCTCCGGATTTGTCTGTGGAAAAAGTCATAAACCGAGAATATCAAGAAAGCTACCACCAAAGAAGCAACGGGAAAAGAAAGAATTTTTGAAACTTTTGGGAGCACCTGAAGCAAATGGATACCACTAACAAGGGCAGCACTTGCAACAACAGGGTTTTTGTCAACAATGGCTTGTTTCAGGTATCTCTCAATTTGTGTGAGAAGCGTCCCATCTGTGATTTGGCAGAGGACTCGAATAGCATTTGCACGATACATGTCAGTTCTGCTATTCATGTCCTTCATAAGAGAGCTTGTAACAATGATCACCTTTTGGAGAAAAATAAATGTAAAGTTATTTTCATCCACAGAATAATTAGGGCTTTATAAAATATCAGAAGATATAAACTAGGATCTAACCTCATCTGCCGAGGGAGAAATCTCTTTTATCATCAAGTATACCATTCTCCTTAGACCAAGATCTTTGGATTGAAAGAGTTTAGTGACCGCAAAGAACACTTCTGTAGCTTCAACCTACAATTGAAACAGAAAGAGGAAATTAATTCACCTCTTATGAAAAAAAATAGCATAATGTATTTGCAGTGATGCAAGAACATACTGCTGGCCTACTCTACAATTAAAAGAGCAACAGGCCTTTTATACAGAGAGACATAGGAGCTATTTTGCATGCAGGATTAAGGTCCGGGAAAACTTATCAGATCTAATCCCATGTTCGGATTAGCTCTTCCGATAAAATTTATCATGTTTTGATGAAGTCCCGATAAACTTTATCTTTAAATATCCGATCCTTCAAGTGAAGTGTGGCTGGTCATCAGGATATCCCCAGAAATGGATAAAGACATAAAATGATAATATGTCCACACAGTTACAATAATTAGTGCAACTATCTTCCGCCTCTTCTTCTCCCTTCCCCATCTACTCATCCCCTCCCTCTAAACAAAGCAATCATCAACCTCTTTTATTGTACAGTAGAATTTATCAAAAAGAAAAAACAGTTCACGAAAAATGAATTAGACGCTGCACAGCTAAAACACAACTATTTGGAAACTAACCTTTGTAAAACTCTCACCCTGATTCAGAAGATACAGAAGCTTTGTAATAACCTGCAAAACCACAAAAATGAAGGGAGCATGACAAATTAGTCTAAACAATTTAATATGACATTAACTCTACAAGAGTAAAATACCCAAAGAATCTGAAAACAAAATGATAATAGAACAGACCTGTGAACACCTCCTTGCGTCCAACTGGGGATCATTGAAAACCCTAGCTTCCTGAAGCACAGCACCCTTCTCGATCCCCATAAACGGGGAGTACTCCCCTGCATTATTACAAAAATCCAGTATGAAATACCCTCTGGCTTGATCAAAGAAAGAAATGCCTTCTGGCTGCTAACAAAATAAATTCCTCATAATAGCCAGCCCAGGAGTGTTAAAAAAAAAAAAATGATGCACCAAATAAACCACAATGACATAACCAATGGGCTTCCCCGAGGCTACAACATTGTCCAAGCAAACCCACAAATGAGAAACGTTACAACTCAAACCTCAATCTCAAAATTAGTTGAAGAGTGCGACATGAATCATCTAATTTGCTCTCCTCTATTTAGGTCTACATCCATATGCTCTCTTCAGGTCTATTTCACCCAAATCCTAAATAAATGAGCAATTTTTCACTTCTTGAATCGATCAATTTTTCTTTTATAAGGTAAGGTTTGATCAATCACCAACGCTTCCATCTAAAATTAGTCCTGCTAGGCCATATCTATCCACCAAATCCATTCAGTTGAATTCGTATGTTCTTAGACCAGTTATATCCAGTTAGCTATTCTGTTGATTCCTATCCAAACAGGAACAGCCAATTTACAAACCTCATTAACCACATAATTTAGTGAAGGCGCCAAAGTTTCTCTGAATTGCCTCTTTGCCTGATCAACCTACCTATGTTACCAATTCATACGAATCCGCATAGTTTGTGGCATTCTATTCATTCCGACACTAAAAATGTTCAATTTTGCAGCAAATGATACACAGTTAAAAACAAAATGTAAATAAGGCTAGTAACAGCAGCTGATCCACTAAGCAATCGACTCATTTTCTTCGTCGTGATTCACCGTTAAAACATAAGCTGAGTAAAGTATTAAATCACAATGCAGATCTATACGAAATTTAAAAAAGGAAAAATACAGGCGATAGATAAGCGGATCAATTAAACTCAAAGCCTTATAAAAAGTTAACGCAGTAGAAAGTTCAATTCGAGATCGTAACATATCTACTGTAATCACTGACTCACAAACGAAATAAGAAATTAAAAGCATAATGCAGATCTATAAGCTACATAAAACATAGAAATTAATTCGAAAAAGGTACCTTCGTCATCGCGATCGTCATCTTTTTTCACAAGAGGCTGAGCCATTTTGGTATGAAATAAATTTACAGAGAGATGGTTTTTTGTGAAGGTGAGATTAATGTGTAGTAGTATAATATACAGTGAAGAGTATTTATATGGGAGAGATGTAATGAAGTGGAAAATGGAGATCTCTCAAAGCTGTTTCGGTGTACGGGTGGGTGCTCTAAGGTGGGTTACCAGACGGGTCAACTGGATCTACTAACCGAACAAATTTCATTGGGATGTTTACAAAAATATCCACCAAAATCAAAATATTTACACACGTATCTATACATGTATACTATTATTTATGCATTATACCTTAAAGGTATACACCTATAAGTTATAACAAAGGCATACAGTAATAAATGAGTAGGTTGGTTAAATACTTTTAATTTTATGGGTAGTGTAATTTTTAATGGGTAGAGTTTGTAAGTACTTTGAATTTTATGGGTATATAGGGTAGAAAACCCAATTTCATTTGATGATTTACAAAAATAGGACAATTCTGGTGCCCCGTCACATATTTGTCCCTATAAAAAAATCTTTCAAATTTGGCCCCTATAGGAGTTTCCCTGACAAAGACGTATTTATAGGGTCAAAACTGTAACAGTGGAGCCAAAAACTTGATGGGGTAGCCTATTTGTACGAAGTAGTTGCGCAAAATGACAAATTGGACGTTCGTATCATATTTAGCCCTTGTAAGAATACACCCTATTAAAAAGAGTTCACGGCAATCGCCAAAAGTCACTACAAGGAAACTCCTGGTTTTCGAAAAGTTTGCTGCTAGTGATATCTAGTGATAGATCGTCAGGAGCTTCTTTTAAGGAAGAAAAAAATGTGAAGACTTTTCTTATGTGGACTAAAATTGTGATGGGGTGCCACAAATGTTCTATTTCTGTAAATATTATTTATTTTTAGTGTAGCAACTTTGGAGTGAGAACTTCACACTAGGTTCAGGTGGTGTCTGGTTGAGTTGAAATTTGAACTTTATTATTCATATATGTAAATCATTTAGCACCCTTAGAAGATGCAAATATTATTCATAAATATATTGTGTGCGCAAAATGTCCAAAATGTAGGGAGTGCAAATGTAAAAATGAGAACGGGCCTAAAGCTAAATAAGAAAAAATCTTCTCAACTGAATTGTAAAATGTGAAATAAAATGAACTAGGAGTATCTCTCTAGATAAATTATGGGGTTCTTTACATAAATAGCAGCTCATATGAAAATATTTCCTATTCTTTAGTCTTTACTTTTTGTAGCCACAACATTACACTAAAATAATAAAAAAAATCCTAGTGTTAATAATTATATACTAATACTATTTTTCTTAAATAAAAGATATATATCAATGCTAAAAAAATAAAATATATATCACCTAAAAAGAAGAATTTGCATAACACTATTTTTTATTTTTTATATTTTAGTCGTCATATTTAATATTTGCATAAAAAAACAAATATCACCTAAAAATAATAATAAAAAATATTAAAATAAATAAATATTAAATATACACCATATTCAAATAGTGATATATTGTATTAAAATAGTAAATATTGATATTAATATTTATTTATTAGATTTAATATATATTACATATCTTATATTTAATATTTAATCACTTAATATTTTAAAATATGTATTTAATATTTATTGAATTATTATTTTATATATTAATATTTATTAGATACAAAATATATGTATGATCTTTAATATTTATTTTATATCTATTAATATATATTAGATACACCATATGATTATGAAATTTTTATATTTTTATTTAAAATGATGCACGATATATTTATGATATTAATATTTTATATATTTTATTAGATATTTATTAGATATTATTATTTTATATATTAATATTTATTAGATACACGATATATGGTGCACAGTAGCAATAGGTGAAGAGTTCAACACTTAATTTTCTAATGAATATCATTAGCAAATTAAGACAAATTAAGACGGATCGCGGCAACATGGGGTTAACAAGATTTACTGGTGACCCAACCCTGGCAGGGAGTGACTGAACCCAGAATTAGGTTCAACAACAGCCCTAAACGCCATCTTCGGCTAAGCGGGCAAACAACAGAACCTTGGTTCTGACGTTCAACCTTCCGCCTGGGTTGTCTATCAAACCATACTTTTAATACCACCACCTGCTGAGATTCTAATCTTAATCTGTTATTAGAATCATTTTACTCCAGTAGCTTAGTGTGATAGACATAATTATATATTAATATTAATATCTAATTAATATTTATATATTAACATATTGTGTATGTAATATTTATTTAGTTACTAAATGTATCAAAAATTTAGATATTATTTAATATTTTAAATTGTGGTTAATCCCTAAATAAAATGGATAAATATTTTTTATGAAATACAGGTAATAATATATAAATAAATATTCTTAAGTAATCCTAAAATACTTGCATATCTAATATTTTAATATTTTAACATATTATTGTCTATGTCCTGTTTATTGTACATAAACAAATAGTAAAGAACCCTATACAAATAGTACATAAACAATATCATGTATTTAATATTTATTAATTAAATGTACAATATCTAATATCATACATATCGTGTATTTAAATAATTATTCTCTTAATTTTTTAAAATATTATGTATGTATTGTTTATATATTATTAATATTTGTTTTATATGTACACACATGGAGAGGATTTAAATCGTTAAAAAATGATTTTGCGCTAAATATAGTACATAGGCGATTTTAGGCGTCAAAACACAATTAACAAATTCATTATGATTTCTACATAAATACACAATTATTTTTTAATTATAATAACACAATAATATGAATAAGATTATAAATATTAGAAAAATAAGTAAAATATGCTCTATATGTGTGTGTGTAAAATACTAAATCATTATTATATTATAACTATTAAAAATAATTCTTGAAATATTCATTTTATACTTTTAAAACATAAACATAAATAAATATGCAATGAGAAAGAAAATATAAAAGAGTTGAATTTGATAGTTATGGAAATATTATATGTTCTTACCCATACTAACTAATGGAAAGAAAATATTTTATTAACTAGCAGTAAAAAAAAATAATAAAGAGATTTTAAAAAATAATAATAATAGACTCCTATAATAAATCATGTCTTTAATTCTTAAAACAACATTAACAAATATGAGATCAGCATTAAACCCTTAAATTAAGGGATAAATTTTTTTATTATTTATAAAATAGGTGAATTAATTTATAAATTAACTAATGGCTAGAGAAAGAAAGGGAGTGAAAAGTAGGGCTATGATCAGTAAATAAGTACTACTCATGTGCTTATTGAGTAATTTTCGGGCTAAGTGCACGAAAGGCCACTTTTGCCACTGGTCTTTGGGCACAGGCCACTAATACCAAAACATTTAGTTTGTGGCCACTTTTGCTTAAAGAGATAGAACTTCAGTCCAGAGGCCGGATTGAAGTTCAGTCCTTAGAGATTGAACTTCAATCCACGGCCATATGGACTGAAGTTCAGTCCAGTCCTTAAGATAAAACTTCAGTCCATGGCCATGGACTGAAGTTCAGTCCATAGCCATACCATGGACTGAAGTTCAGTCCATGGCCATATGGACTGAAAGTTCAGTCCTTAAGAGATGGAACTTCAGTCCAGGGGTCGTATGGACTGAACTTCAGTCAACTATCAGAACTTAAGTCAACATTTATTTAGTAAAGGCCCAAAAGTGGCCTCTAGTGTAAGACCGAATAAAATAGTGGCCTCAAACTAAATGCCAGTGTTAAAAGTGGCTGCTGGGCGAAATTTTTACGTAATTTTCTCATAAATTATGCTATAGCTGAAACTTACTTATAAGTAGTACATAAACAAAAGATTCATAAATAGGTAAAAAGCACATACATTGAAGGAATACACATCGTTCCAAATTCCAACAAAACAAAATAATTCAACTCATAAACAAACCCAAACACAGAATAATTGTTGGGAGATGTTTTACTCTTTGCCACTCTTAGTCTAGTCCCTAAAGCTTCACCTTGATTGTGGAAGTACTTTAATATTATTCCACCAGAAAGTCACTTTTCAAGCCTAAAGCATCCTTGTTATAAGTCCAGAACACACGTGTTGTGTTTATAATAAAATCATTGTTATTGTTTTGTAGCTCCATCATCACTTTAAGGACTGCGTCTTTTCTGCCTTAGCTCTTGAGATTCACCACCTGAATGAACAAATTCACCAGTACTTGCACCATGTTCACTACTTGTGAATTCTTGGCTTGACATTCCAGATTTCTTGAATTTTTTAAGGTCATATGAACCTCCATCATATTCAGAACTTTCACCAGAACCAAACATTGCACTATGGCTCTTCTTCATTCCTTCGTTCAAATCATCTAGAGAAACATCACCTTCCAAAGCACGTACAATCTACAAAATATATAAATTATTATTGTTAGCCTATCTCTTTCAGCATAGTAGATACAGGAATTCTACTTGAAATTGGATAATTGATAGATTAGAATTTACACACATTCATGAACTAACTAAAAAAAATCATATAGGAAACTAACCTGACTCATTTTTGGACGTCTTCTGGCAGAATGTCTGATCGATGCAGCAGCACAAGCCACCATACATAGCATCTCTTGGGCATCAAAATTTCCTTCCAAACGTGGATCAATTAATTCATCGTAATTTCCACCCTCTGTAGCACGAACGAGAATTGGTCTTGCCTGGATATATATTCAAAGAGAGATTAAAATAATATGAACGGAGAGCATATGTTTTAATTCATAGATGAAATCATGCTTTATAAACATATATTTGGAACCAAGAAGCATATTGTAATTAGTAAGTAATGAAAATATACCCATTCAACTAAGGTATCATCATCACTGTTGATGTCAATAGGACGACGCCCAGTTATAAGTTCCAAAAGCATAACACCATAAGAATAGACGTCAGATTTCTCAGTCAGCTTGCCACTTGATGCGTATTCTGGTGCTAAGTACCTGTTTCATTCAAATAAATACTTCAATTTTTGTTCCAGCTTTTTGTAAAATGTTGGATAACTGAATATAAAATTTTAAGACAATGAAACATTGTTAGAACTTCAAAACGGATTTCTCACCCAAAGGTGCCCATGATACGCGTTGACACATGTGTATTAGTGTCTGAGGAAAGCTTAGCTAATCCAAAATCAGCCACCTGAGAACATCATTGGGACAGAATGAATAATAGTAATAAAGTTTTGTTGGAAGTGAATTAGAAATATGTTTAAATGGTGTAATTTCTCGCAAATTGTTACTTTTTCTAACATATGCAAATACCTTAGCTTCACAGTTATGGTCCAGCAAGATATTTGCAGCTTTAATGTCTCTGTGAATAATGCGAGGATGGCCTGCAATTTATATGAGAAATGTTCTTCGTGATGAAAATAGAAAGTAAATCAACTGGTATTAATAAAACACAAAATTATGAATAATGGAACTTACAATCTTCATGAAGGTAGGCAAAACCTTTGGCAGATCCTAGTGCAATTTTAAGCCTTGTAGGGAAGTCCATAACAGGGCGACCAGGTCCTAAAGGATGCAATAAGTTTAGGAAAAAGAAAAATGTCAAATAAAGACTAACACACTTAGAAAGGTACTATTTTTAAATGGATTTAAGTTATATACATTGATCGTATAACTCATTGTATACAAGTTGAAGTATACGTACCATGAAGGTGGTATTCAAGAGTGCCATTAGCAACAAACTCATAAACCAGAAGCCTTTGAGATCCAGCAATACAATATCCAACTAAAGACACAAGGTGGCGATGATGGACACGACTAATAATCTCAACCTCAGCTTGAAATTCTCGTTCACCTTGTCCACTATTAGCTTTTAGACTTTTCACTGCGATCTCCTTACCATTTGGCAACACCCCTTTATGTACAAATCCAAAACCACCTTGTCCCAAAAGATTAGCCTTAGAAAATCCTCCGGTTGCAGCAGATAAATCTTCGTATGTGAAACTGCTTTGGTTAAAACCAAGAGCCATCGATGGATGTGGCGGTGGCAACGGAGGTTGATGTGGACCAGAGAAAGCAGCTGAACTCATTTCGCTGCTACTCATCATTGGTGGTGGTGGTGGAGGTGCTATTGGCCAGCTGAGTTCTGAACTTACATTTGTACTGACAGTTTGAGGAGTAGGCATTTTAACCATATGTTCAGTAGATTGAACATTGTTGTTGTTGTGCCAATTCCCATATGGTCCACTATTATAGTAGTCACTACCTGAACATTACATGAAACTATGTTTAAATATGAAATAACAATTGGCCCCAATCCTGAAATCAAATGTATCTCATCATATACTCTAAATACAAGGTTTCTCCATATATTTTCATTTACTAATTCTCTTCAAAATGCATTTGAAATTAATTATCTGCATATTCTGCTGAATACGAAAGCATAATTTCCATAATACAATAAGATAAGAGAATAATGGAAAATGTATTCACATACTCTTGCCTCCATGAGAATTGTCCCTGTAGTAGCCCATTTGGTCACGCGGCCTTCTCCTTTTACGTTTACAGCAAGATATGACGAAAACAAGCATGACAAGAATCAATAATCCTCCTGCAGCAGCAACTCCAATGATGACACCTTTATTCCCACCATCATCAGATTTTGCATTTTGATCTATCGCCTTGCTTGGTGGCGACTTATGCCTAGGAGGGGAAAGAGAGTTTGGAGAAAAAGGAGAAGGAGGTGGTGGTGGAGGAGGAGGTGGGGGTGGTGGGGGTGGAGGAGGTGGCGAGCCTCCATTATTTGAATTTGAATTTTTTGATGGAGGTGAAGATTTGTCATTGTGATTGTTATTATTGTTGTTGTTGTTGTTGTTGTTGTTACCATTGTTAATATTGTTGTTGTTGTTATTGTTGCCATTGTTGTTGTTGTTGCTGTTGTTGTCATTATTATTGCCGTTGTTGTTGCTGTTATTGTTGCCGTTGTTGCTGCCGTTATTGTTGTTGTTGTTGCCGTTGTCACCGTTGTTGCTGTTGTTACTATTATTACTATTGTTGTTGTTGTTGTTGTTGTTACCGTTGTTATTATTGTCACCAGAAGAAGATGAGCCGTTACTATTACCCGATGGTGGAGATGGTGATGAATTACTATTTTGTGAATTATTTGATGAATTGTCCTGGGATGGTGGAGAATTTGATGATGAGTCGGAGGGTGGTGAATTGGATGATGAATCGGATGATGAAGAATCCGAGTTAGAGGATGAATTATCTGAAGGAGGTGAATTGGATGATTGATCTTTCTGAGATGTATTTGATGAAGACATTTTGACAAAGTCTTTGATCGTAGTCTATGTCAATTCACGTCGTTTAAACCCTGCCTTTCTCCCAAATAATGAACCCTGTTCATTAAACATAAGAATAAGTAACTTTTAAAACAACAACAATAACAAAACAAGAACATATATATCTACACCATTTAAGAAATCACAAAAAATTAACATGCATGCAACTCATTGTTATTAATATAATAAACCTGTGAATGAAACATCAATCTGTTTTCTTCTTGAACAATGAATGAATATGATTGTATTTGTAAAGGGTATGGAAAGATGCTTATGTCTTGTAAAGATAAAAGAAGAGAGAGAAATCAAGAGAAGAAAACAGAGAGAAAGGAGAAAGAAAGAAGAAGACACCTTTAGGAGAATGGCAGGGAGAGGATTCTCAAAGCAAAGAGAAAAGATGCTGCATGATAATAGTTTTTACAAGTAAACTTAGAGCAGTCTTTCTGTCCTCATATTCCTCCTAAAATCAGGGAAATAATTACATATATTTTTAGTTAATAATAATTCGGGAGTGCTACAATTATAAGAAAAATGGTTGAACTTTGTGGTTAAGAGGTTGTAATATCTTCAAGACTCTTTTATTGGTCAAAAATAAATTACAACTACAATTTTTTTTTTTTTTGATGCATGAGAATCAACTCTGCTAGTTCATGTTAAAAACCCAACATATGTACCTCTTTCCACCTCTGGCGGCCCTTTTTTTTACATGAAATATCAACCAGACAAATTCATCTGAATTTTCTTAAATTTATTCTTAAATTTTTTTTCAATTAACAAGATAGGAGTAGTTTTCTATTTTATTTCCTTTTTATTCTCAAGTGATTGGACTTGGAAAAGACAAATGTGGTATCTTACTGCATACAAATTTTCTGTATTTTGCGATAAATAAAAATCATACTTCCTGCACTTTTAACTGTAATATACAAGAATAGAATAGAGACTTCTTACTTGCTGAAACATCCATTTCATTACATTCAAGAAATACATTAGTACAAAGGTTTATTAATACTTATAGCATTACCATGGACCACTAAATTAACCTCACAACGGCAATAGGAGGAAGTTTACAAGCAAAATGACACACATGCAGTAACCCCTGTACATTATTATATATATTAACAATAGTGCACGCTAACATTTAGGCTTGGTTCAAAATCTTCATGAGTTTACTTTTCTTTTTTAAGACCATTGTTATCATCACGGTAAACAGTCCCTGTTGTCCTTGGTTCGAAATCTTTAAGAAATGACTTTTGTTGTTTGAGACCAGTGTCGTCGTAGTAAACAGTTATTGTTGGTCTTGGTTCGAAATCTTTAGCAAGGGACCTTTTTTCTATGAGACCAACGTCTTCGTTACGGTAACCAGTTGCAGATGGCCTTGGTTCAAAATCTTTGAAAAAGGAGTTTTTTTGTTTGAGATCAACGTCTTCGTTACGGTAACCAGTTGCAGATGGTCTTGGTTCAAAATCTTTGAAAAAGGAGTTTTTTTGTTTGAGATCGGCGCCTTCGTTACTGTAACCAGTTGCAGATGGCCTTGGTTCAAATTTTTTGAAAAAGGAGTTTTTTTGTTTGACACCAACGTCTTCGTTACGGTAACCAGTTGCAGATGGCCTTGGTTCAAAATCTTTGAAAAAGGAGTTTTTTTGTTTGACACCAACGTCTTCGTTACGGTAACCAGTTGCAGATGGCCTTGGTTCAAAATCTTTGAAAAATGATTTTTTTTGTTTGAGACCAACGTCTTCGTTACGGTAACCAGTTGGTTCAAAATCTTTGAAAAAGGAGTTTTTTTGTTTGAGATTGGCGCCTTCGTTACTGTAACCAGTTGCAGATGGCCTTGGTTCAAAATCTTTGAAAAATGAGTTTTTTTGTTTGAGACCAACGTCTTCGTTACGATAACCAGTTGCAGATGACCTTGGTTCAAAATCTTTGAAAAATGATTTTTTTTGTTTGAGACTGGCGCCTTCGTTACGGTAACCAGTTGCAGATGGCCTTGGTTCAAAATCTTTGAAAAAAGAGTTTATTTGTTTGAGACCAACGTCTTCGTTACTGTAACCAGTTGCAGATAGTCTTGGTTCAAAATCTTTGAAAAATGAGTTTTTTTTGTTTGAGACCGGCGCCTTCGTTACTGTAACCAGTTGCAGATGGCCTTGGTTCAAAATCTTTGAAAAAGGAATTTTTTTGTTTGAGACCAACGTCTTCGTTACGGTAACCAGTTGCAGATGGCCTTGGTTCAAAATCTTTGACAAAGGAGTTTTCTTGTTTGAGACCGGCGCCTTCATTACTGTAACCAGTTGCAGATGGCCTTGGTTCAAAATCTTTGAAAAAGGAATTTTTTTGTTTGAGACCAACGTCTTCATTACGGTAACCAGTTGCAGATGACCTTGGTTCAAAATCTTTGACAAAGGAGTTTTCTTGTTTGAGACCAGTGTGATCATTATATGCCGTTACCGTTGGCCTTGTTTCAAAATCTTTAGCAAATGACCTTTTTTGTTTGAGACCAGAGTCATCATTGTAAGCCGTTACTGTTGGCCTTTGTTCAAACTTTTTAGCAGATGACCTTTCTTGTTTGAGACCTGTATCATCATAGTAAGCTGTTGCAGTTGGCCTTGGCTCAAAATATTTCAAGAATGAAGTCTCTTCTTTTAGCTTGGTGTCGTAATCTTTAGCAAAAGACTTCTCATTTTTTAGATCAGTGTTGTCATCATGGTAAGAAGATACAGATGACCTTGGCTCAGAAACTTTCGAGAATGATATCTCTTTTGAGAGAGCAACCGAATGCCAAGGCATAAGGCGCAGGATTACTTCAGGCATTGGCTCAGTCATTACTGCTGTCCAATACTGTCCAGGAACTCTTCTTGCATCAGTTGATCTGCTTGCATACTGCCCAAAAAGGAGAGACAAGAAAAAGTCTTGTTGAATACTGTGTTGCATGGACATTTTTACAGATACCTTTTGATGTTTTATACATAATATAATTCGTATTTGTTAGTACACGTGCATATAGTAGTTCTATATAGTAGGAGTAATACATTATTCTGTTTTGATTAATTCGCACAAATCTATAGTTCATGCCACACTCACTTAGTGCAATTAGTATATCAAGAAAAAAGAATGACTTTTGTAAATAGGTCGAGTCCCCTCAAGTAAATTATATATTGAATGTTAGATATGCTCTAAATTGTAGCCCTTCATCTTAATAATAACAGTTAAAATATAAAGCTGATCTTGCACAATAATTTATTTGAACTTACATCGTATAGAGATTATCTTTGAAAGACTAAGGCAGTTTATAGGAAAGGAGTGCATGATAAATAATGCACAAAAGCTTTAATAACCTCCAATAGTAGGATAATTATTGTCAACTAATTAAGAAACTTACAAGGGCAAGTGAAAAGAGCAGGGTGAGAGCAACTGTATCATTAGCAGTGCCCATTGAAACTGTGGACATGCATACTGAGTAGCCAATCTAAGGGCTATTATTTATGTTTTTATTCACTGTACGTGTCTTATTGATGGGCAAAACTTCATAATAGCATAACTAAGAATGTGTGTTTGTGTGTATATATATATATACACATACACGCACACACACAATGATTTAAGAGCCTCCTCTCTAAGTACGTAGCAATTTAGAAAAAGAGAGAGAGAGAGAGGACAAATTGTTTTTCTTTTTATTTGAAGTAACAAGCTAAGCATAGAATAATACTCTTTCTTCTTCGGATTTACACAGTGCACGTCTTATAATCGATGTAAGCTAATCATTTTCAATTGTTGAAATTACTTAACATGAAGACAGGCTTTATTTTAAAAGATCGGGACATGTTTACGAAAAAATTGAGCATGCGATAAACCTGCAACAAAATTAATAATACTAGCAAAAGAGAGCTTATAAATAATCAGCTAAGAAAACTTACTAGGGCAATTGAAAAGAGCAGGATGAGAGCAACTGGCGAATACATGTCTTCAACAAAAATATACTTCAGAAGCTGTTGTTATTGATATTTGCCTGATGCATGGATAAGCTTTTATAGACAAGGTTTGGCTATTAGAAAACCATAATGCAGGCGACAGGCTACTGTTAATCTTCAAAGTGATTTATGCCCTATAGGACGATAGGATTTTGGGATATCAATATGCTAAAGTTCTGTCGGCCATAAAAAAAATGTGCACACTACATATAATTGAAGTATACTATTCATCGACCAAGAGGCCCCTCTTAGCTTGTTTGATCTGAAGATATTTATTGGGGACCAAATTTTTACTGGCTTCTCTCTTGCTAGGTACTTTTTCTAATCTTACAGGTCTGTACTAGTGATAAACCAAAAAGAAAAGAAAGAAAAGGCAATTTCCATTGTGCAGAAGTAAAAGGAGATAATTATCAGAAATCGGAATCAGGCTACGGTACATATATACAATTCACCTCTAATTCCTATAAAACGAAAAGAAAGAAAAAACTAGATGCAAGTTGTCCAGCCACAAGTTACCACCACTCACCAAATTAGCTTAAAAAAGGTTTATTCGGGTTTTGCCTATTTTATTTATTGTAGCACTTGAAACACATTATTTTTTTAATTATTTCATGAGTTTAAGAGCCTGTTTAGGTGGGCTTATTATAAATAGCTTATAAGCTATTTTTAGAAGTTTGGAAACTTCTCACTTTTGGTTTATTTTAGCATAAAAGTGCTTATAAGTATACTGTTTTTTGAGTTACCAAAAACTCAAAAGCGTATATGTGCTTATAAGCTACTTTTAAGCTTACCCAAACGGGCTCTAAGTGCAATCTAATTCTCTCTCGGTATCTTTTGTCGGTATTCTCACCAAACATTGGCTGATTTTCAAACAATGGTTACTGGTTGGACCTAATTCAAGGGGTAGGATTGATCTCCCAAGAAGTTATAAAGATTCTGAGTTCGATGTTACAAAAAAAAGTATAATTGGGTATACATACACATATGGTCGAGTCTTCTCCATACATACCTTGATGACATTGATAATTAAACTCAAAACAATTCATTTTTTGGTATAACGTGATCGATATCAATGGCCCGACATTTAAATAAATAGTGCCCATTAAAACCGTGGAAATAATACTAAGTAGCCATTTAAGGGCTACTATTTATGCTTTTATTCACTGTGTCTTATTGTTCGGCAAAACTTCATTGTAGTATAACTAAGAATGCCTGTATATATATATATATAACTAAGAATGCCTGTATATATATATATATATATATATATTATATATAACTTTATTCTGCTCTATTATCGGCCTCCTCTCTAAGTACGTATTCAAACTAGAAAGAAAACAGAAAGAGGATGAATTATGAAGAAATGGTTTTCTTTTTATATGAAGTAACAAACATAGAATAATACTCTTTCTTGTTCGGATTTACAAAGTACACGTCATATAATAAATGTATATAAACCTTAAGGTGGCTTTCACTTGGATTTAACTCTGGCATATTGATACGAGAACTAATATTCTAGTAGTGGCACGTAGCACACATATTTACCTGATTGTTCTTTTATTCAACCTCTACGATATACTTATCTTTTAGTTCATATCTTTAGCATATATATCTATGATCTGCTTTCAAATTAAGAAGACACGGTTATTACAAAATAAAGTAAAATTAAAGTTCTTTAAAAAGATAAATTTGAAACCACCTGTGCCAGATTCACATATTCTGAAAATTAAAGAAAAAACAAATTAACGCAAAGAAGGAGGCAAGAGGTAGAAAGGGAACGTAGATGAATTTTCAACTTGCAAGTTAACGTAGATTGAATTATGAGATCAGCTTCGTTTTCTCCCTTCATCGAGTTTTGCATTAATTTCGGAAATTATTGGCGTGTCATACCAAAATTTAATATATATTTTATATTATCATTGATATAGTAAATTGTTCTTCTTAATTATAGATATATGTCAATATTTTACTTTGACTAACTAAAATATTTATGACTGCTTGTTCTCTTTATTTCTTGAGCTACGCCTACAATAAAATATTTTGCGGAAGTGTTAAAATTTTTGACAGTGACCATGTACAGTAATCAAGAGCACCACCTGCTGAGATTCTAATCATAATCTGTTATTAGAATCATTTTACCCCAGTAGCCTAGTGTGACAGAGCTCAATACTTAAAGATTTAGCCTATCATTTAGGCCAGATACAAACTTAAAATTATATAAGTAAACAAAATAAAGGAACAGTTATGAATACCTTAGTTTGCGCTCAGGCAATAGAGAATTTTTATAAACTGAAAGATTTTTACAATGGGGGAGATTTACAATGAGAGTGGGGGTGTATGCTTTCCTCTCTACTCAAACTCCTACGCTATTTATAGAAAAATTTCAAAGAATAAAACAACTAATATGGCCCAAACTTTACAAGTGGCCGGCTAAAATAAAAGAAAGGAAATGGCCGACAAATGGCCAATAATGTGCGCAACTTTATCAAAGCTGCTTTATAAAAGGTACTTTATGAAAGTTGAGGGAATCTTCAATAATGCATCCGCGTCAGATCTTATCTTTCCCTTTGGTGCTTTGTAATATAGAAGATTCTTCTTTATTCACCTGTGTTATGATATTCGTGATATAATCATTTATGTCGTCCTCTGTAACTGGCTGGGACTCTCCTGGTAGACAGTATTCCCCTTCATCTTCTGTATTATTTGCAGAAGCCATGGATGTGTCTGAAGGAATTTCAACTTCAAGATTTTTCATTAAATCTTTTTTAACCTCTTCAAAATAAGAAGTTAAAATTTCTTCTTTTGTCATTAGTCCCTTCTTCATCTTAATTTTATGAATAGTATGTTGATAAGGACTTGGGATATTGGTTTGCTTCATATGGTCCGCCTGATTATATTCTTCCAGTGATTGTTTTATCTTATTAATCGTGTCCTGGCATTGGATACTTCCATCAGCCGTCTTTTGGAGCATTTTCTTCCAAAACCTTGTATAAAAGGTCTTGTATAAAGCAGGAATATTATGTGGAGTATAATCCACTTCGACATTCCATTTCATTATCCATGGAATTGAATATTCAATAAAGAAATTCATATAAGAACTTCCTTCAATGAGAGTATTACTTTTTTGTAGTTCTTGGATTTTTGGAGATACCTCCAACCAGTCAGTATATAAACTGAGTAGTGGTTCCGGCAATATCTTGACGGTAGGACCATAGGTGATCCACCACTGAGAAAACCAATTTGGTATATTACTCTGTCTATAAACATCTGAGCATATCTTTATAAACCAAGAGTGTTTCTTATTATCATTTTCATATAACAAAGCTTTATAAAAGCTTTCAACATAATCCCAGTAATTATATTTTACTGGAACCTTCCCTTCCGGATGAGTATAACTCTTTTCAGTTAAGGTGCTTAAACCCCATTCTTCTGCTGATATAACCCGTTTAATTATAATCTTAGAAAAGTTATAAACTTTCCTTGTATTGGCTGGATAAAAGTGCAATATTTCGCATGATTCAGTAGTTGAGAGTATCATCTCATAGTGAGCTCTGTACTTATAAGTACTGCTTGCGTATGCCGCATTATTCAAATATCTTGCCATTAACTTCCATGGCTCATTCTTTCACTGAAGGTCTCTGTTTTCAAGGAATAATATTAACTCCTTGTAATCTGTCTTCATATAAGACTGGATATTTTCATTATCATCTTCTAGTATAACAGAAGAGTATGATTCAGACATATCTTCCTTTTGCTTCCCTTGTGAATTTTTCCATTCAAGGAATTGTTGGTACTGAAGATATGAAACAGTATCATCACTTTTATCATTTGATGACGACGATCCTGTCAGATCCTCGGCTATAAGCCTCTGTTTACCCATTTGGGCTATTACAGCACCTCTACCAGTGCCTCTTCCTCTGTTTCCCCTTCCTCTATTAGAGGTCGGGTTACCTCGGGCCAAATGCATATCCTGCATATAATGGAGCATCAATTTGTTAGGCTAAATATATCGGATAATTTTCCAACACATTACGGATTCCTATAATATCCGCCGTAATTTCTTTCATTCTGGCCATAGCTCTTTGCAAGATACTAGCAATATGATCTGTTTCATCTTTATTAAAGTAATTGGCGTATAATAACAAATCTTTAGATTCATCCATCAATTTTTTCAATCTATTCTGCGTCACGCGCAAATCCCAATATAATGCATGCATCTGCCTGGGTAAGAGTGGATTTTGGCAGTAGGGACAATAATAGAGCATATTATCTCGTTTACACATTCTAAATAACCTGCACAATAAAATAATGAATATGATCATTAACTAGCTAAATATTCTCTAGTTAAAAAATCAGGAAGACTATTATCTTCTCCTTTTTTATATTGTATTTCAAAATCAAATGGGGCCAATAATGCCTGCCATCTTGCAAACATTTGTTTAGAAACATCATGTTTACAATCTTTATTAAACATAAATTTAGCTGATTGGCAATCAGTCTTTATAATAAACTTTTGGTTATATAAATCACCTTGAAATTTTAAAACACATTTTACTATAGCAAGAATTTCTTTTGCTACAGTTGCATAATTTTTCTGGCTATTATTCCATTTACCAGAATGGAATTGAACCAGATATTCAATCTTATCTTCTGGAGAGTATTGCTTTAAAATACCTCCATACCCAATATCAGATGCATCAGTTTCTATTATCTTTGGCCAAGTAGGATTAGCCAATGTGAGACAAGGAAGATTTTTTACTCTTTCCTTGATTTTCTGGACTGTTTTGGTATGAGCCTCAGTCCACGGCTTCGGAATCTTCTTTAATCTATCATATAAAATAGCTGTATCTTTAGCAAGATTCTCATAAAATGGAGCAATATAATTCAGACTCCCTAGAAATCTCTGCAATTGAGTCTTATCTGTTATGATGTCAGGAAATTTTGAAGCAAATTCAATACTTCTATTAATAGGTATAATCTTTCCTTTCTCAATATTATGGCCAAGGAATCTCACATTTGTCTGGAATAAAAACATTTTTGGTTTAGATATAACCAAACCATTTTGTATGATAATTTTCTTGAATAATTCAAGATGTTTAAAGTGCATCTCAATAGTATTTGAAAATACTAATATATCGTCAATATAAACGATAATAAAATTGCTGTAAGGAATGAATATATCATTCATGATTTTCTGAAATTCAGAAGGAGCATTTTTTAATCCAAACGGCATTACATTCCATTCGAACTGCCCTATTGGGACATTAAAAGCAGTTTTATATCTGTCAGCTTCAGCTATTTGAATCTGCCAGTATCCTGATTTCAAATCAAATTTAGAAAATATAATAGCATTATGTAGCCTATCCAATAAATCCTTCTTATTAGGAATAGGATATCTAATCCATTTCAAAATCTTATTCAAAGGTTTATAGTTTATAACTAACCTCGGGACTCCCCTTTCTTGTTCAGCATGCTTATTAACATAAAAGGCTGTACAAGACCATGGAGACTTTGAAGATCGAATAAGACCTTTATGCAATAAAGAATCTATCTCCTTTTTGCATAATTCCAAATATTCTGAATTCATCTGGCAAAGTATTGCCTTAGTAGGTATACCATTAGTTTCAGAAAAGTCTTCCTCATAAGGAAGTGTGACCACATGCTTTTTCCTGTTCCAAAAAGCATTAGGATGATCGCTGCAGATCTGTAATGAAAACTGGTTTATTATAAAATCAATTTTCTCTTTTAATTTGGGATTTTTCAAAATCTCATCAATATTCAAAATATAAATTTCTTGCTTAAGAAAATTGATATGCTGACTTTTATTAGCTAACATATCTTTCAACTGGTTTAAAACCCTGGTAATAGGCTCAGTTATAAATTGGAATATAATGGGTTTTTCTTTAAAAGTTCATATTATTCCATTTTTATCAATTCGAGTAATAGGGAATATCTTTTGTAGAAATGGTGTTCCAAGTATAACTTGGTTAGACATGTTCTTTATTAAAACAAAACTTTGAGGTATACATACCTTACTAGTGCAAATAGAAGCTTTTGGCAACTTGTATTCAATCTGCATTTTCTCACCATTAGCAGATCTTAAACTATGAGTAGTTTTATGAAAATATTGCGAAGGAATTAGTCCTTCTTGAACACAATTTAAATCTGCTCCACTATCAACAAGAGCTATAAAATCTCTTTTGAAATTATAATCAATAAGAAGAGTAATTTTTATGAAAAACTTTTGAGAAGTAAATACTTCTAGGGTAGTTAAAAACTCTTCATTCACATCGCTAAAAATATTATCAAGGTTTCAAAATTAGAAGGGGTAGTGGTTTCATCATTTTCTTTACCTTTTCCTTCAATTCTAGAAATCCTTTGATCTAATATCCTATTTTCTTTCTTGAGATTATAAATCTCTTTTTTGAGGTTATAAACATCTTTCTCCAAATCCTGAGACGTAGTAGGAGAACTACTATGACTCATTTTTCTTTGATCTGGAAGTCTCTTTACTTCCTTCATGGTGTATGGAGTATTATCCATAGGGGCATAGAAATCCTTTTTTAGTCTTTCAGATTCCTTCTGCTCAAAATTCCTTTTGATTTGATCTATAAGTTTAGATCGATCATCGGGGTCCTGCACCATCTTTAACAAATCTATTAGATTATCATAATCCAATGTATTAATTTCAAACTGGGCAAATAAATTAAAAAATTCATCATTCTCCTCATAATTGCAAGGTTGTCCAGTTTTGCACGGATCGCATTCATCCTCAGAACTTGTAATAATATCACTTTCATCCTGGAAGACCTTATTAATCTCTTCCTTTGTAAGAATATCTTTATCAGAATCTGATTTTTCTGGCTCAGAATTTAATAAAATCTTACACAAAGAATCTTTCAGATCTTCATCTATATTAAGAGCTTTGATCCTCTCTTTGACCTTGCAGTCTTTATATCGATGAACAAACCTTCCACATTTCCAACAATTTAGTGGATTCTTGGCTTTGGCTTTAATGTCATCCTTTCGCTCTTTAAAAGCATTTTTTCTTCTAGCACGCTTTTCTGTGCGTCTCTCCGAATATCTTTGTCTCCATTCCTGGTAATCATGTTTCTTACCAGTCTTGCTTCTATGAAGCTTATGAGACTTTGATTTGGTTCGGGTTCGTGGATCATCCATGCCGAATTGACCACAAAATTCACCCAACTGTTGTCTTTCATTAAGACGATGGCGTTTAAGCTCCTGATTAAGCTTGATTTCATTACATAACGCCAACCCTTCTTGGATACATATTCCAACCAAACTTCCATAAGTATGGTCATCATAATTAATATTGACTCCTCCTTGCCTAAGAGCTTTTTTAACTCTTTCTGCAAAGAGATTAGGAAGTCCATCTATAAATTTAGATTTCCAATGAGTGCTATTACACTCTGGTAACTCCATGACTCTGCAAAGAAATGTATCTTTATAAAGTCTAAATGAAGTTAATGTCTTACATCTCATATTCTGCAAGAGGGTTCGAATAGTCTCACTATTATCAGACCATCTTCCTGAAAAGTGTTCAATTATATTAACAACCAAAAAATAAACAGCATTAGCATTATCAGCTGTAGAAGTTCCTGGTTCACTTTTAACTGCATTCAAAATTTCATTTCGCTGGTCAACAGTGAGATAATTATCCCACCACCCTTTTAATTGACCAGTAAAACCTGAGATAATCATATTGGCAACAGTTTTATCACTATTACCATTAGTCTTGCAAATCGTGCTATACATCATCATTCTATGTATAACTACATACATTTGCCTATTGGTAAGGCCATCAATATTCCATTCATATATCTGCTTACCGCTGAAACTATTCGGAGCATACATATCATCCTGCTCTTCGAATAGAACATCCTGAGGAGTAGGCCTAGGATAGTAAAACATCATTTGCCTTGGTTTATCAGCAAATTTCGAACTATAAGAAGACTTTAATTTATTAATTTGATCATAAGTTAGTTTTGGAAAATCACCTTCAAAAACTTCATTTTCAGAAAATGCATTATCACTTTCCTCCGTATTAATTAGAGGCTTTAGTGATAACTCTTTAAATTTCTCATTTAAAAATTTTTCGATATTATATGCATCAGGTTTTAATTTAAAATCTTCAACATCAGGAGGAGGCTGAATAGTTGGAATGGCTACTCGAGGTGGCTTTTCCAAATTTTCTTTTCCTGATGTGCTAGCAGTATTACTGCTTATTATAGAACATAGTTTATCTACCTTATCATGTAAAGATACAATATGCTCACCCAATATATGAACATAAATATTAGTATAGTTATGCTGTTTTAACATAATATTAATATGTTTAACAGTAACTTGTAAGGTATTATCCTCTATCATCGCAGAAAAAGCTGCAAAATCCATCATTTTTCCCTCCTTCTTTATTTTAAAAGGTTGCTGTGGAGGTAATACAGCGTCAATGATTTTACCATTTAACAACTCGAATTGTCTTTCCAAAACAGCAATATAATTTGCCACATATTTTCCCATAAACCATGGGATAAAAGATATAATTTTGTTGACTTTCTCAAGATCTTTATAAAATTCTTCTTGAAAATCATTTTGTTCAGTTTTATTAAAACTTTTGAAAAACCATCTTCTAAAAAGTTCCCATCTGGGTTTATAAAAATCCTCAGATATTTTCTTTCTTGCGGGTGATCCCCGACTAAAATCAATTGTGGATGTAAAATCCATTAAATATTTTCACCAAAATCCATTTCAGATGCAGTTATATCCGCATCGTCAATCTGTTGTTCTCTTATAGGAGCAACAGGAGTGACAATATTATTTTTATCAATTTTTAAAGTATGATACCTAGAGGCTTCCTCCCTTATCTGAGAAGTAGAAGCTCTAGAAGGAGTTTGAACAATATAATCAATTGGAGAAATATGAGAATGATATAAAGAATTAGATCTAGACAAACTTTGAAGACTAGATCCCTCAGATCTCATATCCATCCTGCTCATAACATCGTTAGATCCAAATTTGATCTTTACATTACCTTCTGGAGTTTGCTCAATTCCAGTCAAATCTGTATTTTTAAAATCTTTTGGCGTGGCTGCTTCCTCCATGACCCACTCTTTGGGGAAGTCTATCTCATCCCACTTGATAGGTCTTCTGGTAGAGACTTTAGTCTTACCAAAATTAGTTTCTATTAAAATAGTTTCATTTTTAAAATCCATAATTTTACACATAGGATTTAGGGTATATAATGGCTTGTAATAAATCCTGTAACAAATACATATAACTTCCGTATTAGGCATATAATCATAACCATGTAATTTAACATTTAAAACTAAAGCTTTTAAAGCATTTTCATCCGACAATGATAGCTGTAAATTCGGATAAGCATTAAAATATACTGGGCCATAGGCCAAACTTGATTGAACGATCCCTATAAGGGACTTCTTCCAGTTATGATTTCTACCATCCCTGAGAGCAGCTATGAAACTTTCAGGTAAACCTCTCAGAGTTAAAGGCTTAAAAGCAACTTGAATTAATCCAATATGAATAAATCTATGAGTATGCATGTATGGCATTAAATCATGCTCAGACAATAAATTAAAAGTAGCATGATCACTATCAATTGTGATAGTCTCTTCAGTGGTTTTAACTACCTGTTTGAAACCCAATTTTTCAAAGGTTCCAAGTTGATATATTAACTTAGGTTGAACCTTAGGAATAGTCCATTTATTAAGTAAATCCAAATGTTGTGGTATATCGTATTCCTCTTTTCTACTGTTTTTAACAGTAGATTTGTTTCTAACGATATTCATTAGAAAGATGAGTATTGAACTCGTCACCTATTGCTACTGTGCAAGCTGGCTCTGATACCAAATTTATGACGGATCTTTAACAGCATGGGGGTAACAGGAAATTTCTATTATTTATGTTTTTATTCACTGTACGTGTCTTATTGATGGGCAAAACTTCATAATAGCATAACTAAGAATGTGTGTTTGTGTGTATATATATATATACACATACACGCACACACACAATGATTTAAGAGCCTCCTCTCTAAGTACGTAGCAATTTAGAAAGAGAGAGAGAGAGAGAGGACAAATTGTTTTTCTTTTTATTTGAAGTAACAAGCATAGAATAATACTCTTTCTTCTTCGGATTTACACAGTGCACGTCTTATAATCGATGTAAGCTAATCATTTTCAATTGTTGAAATTACTTAACATGAAGACAGGCTTTATTTTAAAAGATCGGGACATGTTTACGAAAAAATTGAGCATGCGATAAACCTGCAACAAAATTAATAATACTAGCAAAAGAGAGCTTATAAATAATCAGCTAAGAAAACTTACTAGGGCAATTGAAAAGAGCAGGATGAGAGCAACTGGCGAATACATGTCTTCAACAAAAATATACTTCAGAAGCTGTTGTTATTGATATTTGCCTGATGCATGGATAAGCTTTTATAGACAAGGTTTGGCTATTAGAAAACCATAATGCAGGCGACAGGCTACTGTTAATCTTCAAAGTGATTTATGCCCTATAGGACGATAGGATTTTGGGATATCAATATGCTAAAGTTCTGTCGGCCATAAAAAAAATGTGCACACTACATATAATTGAAGTATACTATTCATCGACCAAGAGGCCCCTCTTAGCTTGTTTGATCTGAAGATATTTATTGGGGACCAAATTTTTACTGGCTTCTCTCTTGCTAGGTACTTTTTCTAATCTTACAGGTCTGTACTAGTGATAAACCAAAAAGAAAAGAAAGAAAAGGCAATTTCCATTGTGCAGAAGTAAAAGGAGATAATTATCAGAAATCGGAATCAGGCTACGGTACATATATACAATTCACCTCTAATTCCTATAAAACGAAAAGAAAGAAAAAACTAGATGCAAGTTGTCCAGCCACAAGTTACCACCACTCACCAAATTAGCTTAAAAAAGGTTTATTCGGGTTTTGCCTATTTTATTTATTGTAGCACTTGAAACACATTATTTTTTTAATTATTTCATGAGTTTAAGAGCCTGTTTAGGTGGGCTTATTATAAATAGCTTATAAGCTATTTTTAGAAGTTTGGAAACTTCTCACTTTTGGTTTATTTTAGCATAAAAGTGCTTATAAGTATACTGTTTTTTGAGTTACCAAAAACTCAAAAGCGTATATGTGCTTATAAGCTACTTTTAAGCTTACCCAAACGGGCTCTAAGTGCAATCTAGTTCTCTCTCGGTATCTTTTGTCGGTATTCTCACCAAACATTGGCTGATTTTCAAACAATGGTTACTGGTTGGACCTAATTCAAGGGGTAGGATTGATCTCCCAAGAAGTTATAAAGATTCTGAGTTCGATGTTACAAAAAAAAGTATAATTGGGTATACATACACATATGGTCGAGTCTTCTCCATACATACCTTGATGACATTGATAATTAAACTCAAAACAATTCATTTTTTGGTATAACGTGATCGATATCAATGGCCCGACATTTAAATAAATAGTGCCCATTAAAACCGTGGAAATAATACTAAGTAGCCATTTAAGGGCTACTATTTATGCTTTTATTCACTGTGTCTTATTGTTCGGCAAAACTTCATTGTAGTATAACTAAGAATGCCTGTATATATATATATATAACTAAGAATGCCTATATATATATATATATATATATATATATATATATATATATATATATATATATATATATATATATATATATATATATTATATATAACTTTATTCTGCTCTATTATCGGCCTCCTCTCTAAGTACGTATTCAAACTAGAAAGAAAACAGAAAGAGGATGAATTATGAAGAAATGGTTTTCTTTTTATATGAAGTAACAAACATAGAATAATACTCTTTCTTGTTCGGATTTACAAAGTACACGTCATATAATAAATGTATATAAACCTTAAGGTGGCTTTCACTTGGATTTAACTCTGGCATATTGATACGAGAACTAATATTCTAGTAGTGGCACGTAGCACACATATTTACCTGATTGTTCTTTTATTCAACCTCTACGATATACTTATCTTTTAGTTCATATCTTTAGCATATATATCTATGATCTGCTTTCAAATTAAGAAGACACGGTTATTACAAAATAAAGTAAAATTAAAGTTCTTTAAAAAGATAAATTTGAAACCACCTGTGCCAGATTCACATATTCTGAAAATTAAAGAAAAAACAAATTAACGCAAAGAAGGAGGCAAGAGGTAGAAAGGGAACGTAGATGAATTTTCAACTTGCAAGTTAACGTAGATTGAATTATGAGATCAGCTTCGTTTTCTCCCTTCATCGAGTTTTGCATTAATTTCGGAAATTATTGGCGTGTCATACCAAAATTTAATATATATTTTATATTATCATTGATATAGTAAATTGTTCTTCTTAATTATAGATATATGTCAATATTTTACTTTGACTAACTAAAATATTTATGACTGCTTGTTCTCTTTATTTCTTGAGCTACGCCTACAATAAAATATTTTGCGGAAGTGTTAAAATTTTTGACAGTGACCATGTACAGTAATCAAGAGCACCACCTGCTGAGATTCTAATCATAATCTGTTATTAGAATCATTTTACCCCAGTAGCCTAGTGTGACAGAGCTCAATACTTAAAGATTTAGCCTATCATTTAGGCCAGATACAAACTTAAAATTATATAAGTAAACAAAATAAAGGAACAGTTATGAATACCTTAGTTTGCGCTCAGGCAATAGAGAATTTTTATAAACTGAAAGATTTTTACAATGGGGGAGATTTACAATGAGAGTGGGGGTGTATGCTTTCCTCTCTACTCAAACTCCTACGCTATTTATAGAAAAATTTCAAAAAATAAAACAACTAATATGGCCCAAACTTTACAAGTGGCCGGCTAAAATAAAAGAAAGGAAATGGCCGACAAATGGCCAATAATGTGCGCAACTTTATCAAAGCTGCTTTATAAAAGGTACTTTATGAAAGTTGAGGGAATCTTCAATAATGCATCCGCGTCAGATCTTATCTTTCCCTTTGGTGCTTTGTAATATAGAAGATTCTTCTTTATTCACCTGTGTTATGATATTCGTGATATAATCATTTATGTCGTCCTCTGTAACTGGCTGGGACTCTCCTGGTAGACAGTATTCCCCTTCATCTTCTGTATTATTTGCAGAAGCCATGGATGTGTCCGAAGGAATTTCAACTTCAAGATTTTTCATTAAATCTTTTTTAACCTCTTCAAAATAAGAAGTTAAAATTTCTTCTTTTGTCATTAGTCCCTTCTTCATCTTAATTTTATGAATAGTATGTTGATAAGGACTTGGGATATTGGTTTGCTTCATATGGTCCACCTGATTATATTCTTCCAGTGATTGTTTTATCTTATTAATCGTGTCCTGGCATTGGATACTTCCATCAGCCGTCTTTTGGAGCATTTTCTTCCAAAACCTTGTATAAAAGGTCTTGTATAAAGCAGGAATATTATGTGGAGTATAATCCACTTCGACATTCCATTTCATTATCCATGGAATTGAATATTCAATAAAGAAATTCATATAAGAACTTCCTTCAATGAGAGTATTACTTTTTTGTAGTTCTTGGATTTTTGGAGATACCTCCAACCAGTCAGTATATAAACTGAGTAGTGGTTCCGGCAATATCTTGACGGTAGGACCATAGGTGATCCACCACTGAGAAAACCAATTTGGTATATTACTCTGTCTATAAACATCTGAGCATATCTTTATAAACCAAGAGTGTTTCTTATTATCATTTTCATATAACAAAGCTTTATAAAAGCTTTCAACATAATCCCAGTAATTATATTTTACTGGAACCTTCCCTTCCGGATGAGTATAACTCTTTTCAGTTAAGGTGCTTAAACCCCATTCTTCTGCTGATATAACCCGTTTAATTATAATCTTAGAAAAGTTATAAACTTTCCTTGTATTGGCTGGATAAAAGTGCAATATTTCGCATGATTCAGTAGTTGAGAGTATCATCTCATAGTGAGCTCTGTACTTATAAGTACTGCTTGCGTATGACGCATTATTCAAATATCTTGCCATTAACTTCCATGGCTCATTCTTTCACTGAAGGTCTCTGTTTTCAAGGAATAATATTAACTCCTTGTAATCTGTCTTCATATAAGACTGAATATTTTCATTATCATCTTCTAGTATAACAGAAGAGTATGATTCAGACATATCTTCCTTTTGCTTCCCTTGTGAATTTTTCCATTCAAGGAATTGTTGGTACTGAAGATATGAAACAGTATCATCACTTTTATCATTTGATGACGACGATCCTGTCAGATCCTCGGCTATAAGCCTCTGTTTACCCATTTGGGCTATTACAGCACCTCTACCAGTGCCTCTTCCTCTGTTTCCCCTTCCTCTATTAGAGGTCGGGTTACCTCGGGCCAAATGCATATCCTGCATATAATGGAGCATCAATTTGTTAGGCTAAATATATCGGATAATTTTCCAACACATTACGGATTCCTATAATATCCGCCGTAATTTCTTTCATTCTGGCCATAGCTCTTTGCAAGATACTAGCAATATGATCTGTTTCATCTTTATTAAAGTAATTGGCGTATAATAACAAATCTTTAGATTCATCCATCAATTTTTTCAATCTATTCTGCGTCACGCGCAAATCCCAATATAATGCATGCATCTGCCTGGGTAAGAGTGGATTTTGGCAGTAGGGACAATAATAGAGCATATTATCTCGTTTACACATTCTAAATAACCTGCACAATAAAATAATGAATATGATCATTAACTAGCTAAATATTCTCTAGTTAAAAAATCAGGAAGACTATTATCTTCTCCTTTTTTATATTGTATTTCAAAATCAAATGGGGCCAATAATGCCTGCCATCTTGCAAACATTTGTTTAGAAACATCATGTTTACAATCTTTATTAAACATAAATTTAGCTGATTGGCAATCAGTCTTTATAATAAACTTTTGGTTATATAAATCACCTTGAAATTTTAAAACACATTTTACTATAGCAAGAATTTCTTTTGCTACAGTTGCATAATTTTTCTGGCTATTATTCCATTTACCAGAATGGAATTGAACCAGATATTCAATCTTATCTTCTGGAGAGTATTGCTTTAAAATACCTCCATACCCAATATCAGATGCATCAGTTTCTATTATCTTTGGCCAAGTAGGATTAGCCAATGTGAGACAAGGAAGATTTTTTACTCTTTCCTTGATTTTCTGGACTGTTTTGGTATGAGCCTCAGTCCACGGCTTCGGAATCTTCTTTAATCTATCATATAAAATAGCTGTATCTTTAGCAAGATTCTCATAAAATGGAGCAATATAATTCAGACTCCCTAGAAATCTCTGCAATTGAGTCTTATCTGTTATGATGTCAGGAAATTTTGAAGCAAATTCAATACTTCTATTAATAGGTATAATCTTTCCTTTCTCAATATTATGGCCAAGGAATCTCACATTTGTCTGGAATAAAAACATTTTTGGTTTAGATATAACCAAACCATTTTGTATGATAATTTTCTTGAATAATTCAAGATGTTTAAAGTGCATCTCAATAGTATTTGAAAATACTAATATATCGTCAATATAAACGATAATAAAATTGCTGTAAGGAATGAATATATCATTCATGATTTTCTGAAATTCAGAAGGAGCATTTTTTAATCCAAACGGCATTACATTCCATTCGAACTGCCCTATTGGGACATTAAAAGCAGTTTTATATCTGTCAGCTTCAGCTATTTGAATCTGCCAGTATCCTGATTTCAAATCAAATTTAGAAAATATAATAGCATTATGTAGCCTATCCAATAAATCCTTCTTATTAGGAATAGGATATCTAATCCATTTCAAAATCTTATTCAAAGGTTTATAGTTTATAACTAACCTCGGGACTCCCCTTTCTTGTTCAGCATGCTTATTAACATAAAAGGCTGTACAAGACCATGGAGACTTTGAAGATCGAATAAGACCTTTATGCAATAAAGAATCTATCTCCTTTTTGCATAATTCCAAATATTCTGAATTCATCTGGCAAGGTATTGCCTTAGTAGGTATACCATTAGTTTCAGAAAAGTCTTCCTCATAAGGAAGTGTGACCACATGCTTTTTCCTGTTCCAAAAAGCATTAGGATGATCGCTGCAGATCTGTAATGAAAACTGGTTTATTATAAAATCAATTTTCTCTTTTAATTTGGGATTTTTCAAAATCTCATCAATATTCAAAATATAAATTTCTTGCTTAAGAAAATTGATATGCTGACTTTTATTAGCTAACATATCTTTCAACTGGTTTAAAACCCTGGTAATAGGCTCAGTTATAAATTGGAATATAATGGGTTTTTCTTTAAAAGTTCATATTATTCCATTTTTATCAATTCGAGTAATAGGGAATATCTTTTGTAGAAATGGTGTTCCAAGTATAACTTGGTTAGACATGTTCTTTATTAAAACAAAACTTTGAGGTATACATACCTTACTAGTGCAAATAGAAGCTTTTGGCAACTTGTATTCAATCTGCATTTTCTCACCATTAGCAGATCTTAAACTATGAGTAGTTTTATGAAAATATTGCGAAGGAATTAGTCCTTCTTGAACACAATTTAAATCTGCTCCACTATCAACAAGAGCTATAAAATCTCTTTTGAAATTATAATCAATAAGAAGAGTAATTTTTATGAAAAACTTTTGAGAAGTAAATACTTCTAGGGTAGTTAAAAACTCTTCATTCACATCGCTAAAAATATTATCAAGGTTTCAAAATTAGAAGGGGTAGTGGTTTCATCATTTTCTTTACCTTTTCCTTCAATTCTAGAAATCCTTTGATCTAATATCCTATTTTCTTTCTTGAGATTATAAATCTCTTTTTTGAGGTTATAAACATCTTTCTCCAAATCCTGAGACGTAGTAGGAGAACTACTATGACTCATTTTTCTTTGATCTGGAAGTCTCTTTACTTCCTTCATGGTGTATGGAGTATTATCCATAGGGGCATAGAAATCCTTTTTTAGTCTTTCAGATTCCTTCTGCTCAAAATTCCTTTTGATTTGATCTATAAGTTTAGATCGATCATCGGGGTCCTGCACCATCTTTAACAAATCTATTAGATTATCATAATCCAATGTATTAATTTCAAACTGGGCAAATAAATTAAAAAATTCATCATTCTCCTCATAATTGCAAGGTTGTCCAGTTTTGCACGGATCGCATTCATCCTCAGAACTTGTAATAATATCACTTTCATCCTGGAAGACCTTATTAATCTCTTCCTTTGTAAGAATATCTTTATCAGAATCTGATTTTTCTGGCTCAGAATTTAATAAAATCTTACACAAAGAATCTTTCAGATCTTCATCTATATTAAGAGCTTTGATCCTCTCTTTGACCTTGCAGTCTTTATATCGATGAACAAACCTTCCACATTTCCAACAATTTAGTGGATTCTTGGCTTTGGCTTTAATGTCATCCTTTCGCTCTTTAAAAGCATTTTTTCTTCTAGCACGCTTTTCTGTGCGTCTCTCCGAATATCTTTGTCTCCATTCCTGGTAATCATGTTTCTTACCAGTCTTGCTTCTATGAAGCTTATGAGACTTTGATTTGGTTCGGGTTCGTGGATCATCCATGCCGAATTGACCACAAAATTCACCCAACTGTTGTCTTTCATTAAGACGATGGCGTTTAAGCTCCTGATTAAGCTTGATTTCATTACATAACGCCAACCCTTCTTGGATACATATTCCAACCAAACTTCCATAAGTATGGTCATCATAATTAATATTGACTCCTCCTTGCCTAAGAGCTTTTTTAACTCTTTCTGCAAAGAGATTAGGAAGTCCATCTATAAATTTAGATTTCCAATGAGTGCTATTACACTCTGGTAACTCCATGACTCTGCAAAGAAATGTATCTTTATAAAGTCTAAATGAAGTTAATGTCTTACATCTCATATTCTGTAAGAGGGTTCGAATAGTCTCACTATTATCAGACCATCTTCCTGAAAAGTGTTCAATTATATTAACAACCAAAAAATAAACAGCATTAGCATTATCAGCTGTAGAAGTTCCTGGTTCACTTTTAACTGCATTCAAAATTTCATTTCGCTGGTCAACAGTGAGATAATTATCCCACCACCCTTTTAATTGACCAGTAAAACCTGAGATAATCATATTGGCAACAGTTTTATCACTATTACCATTAGTCTTGCAAATCGTGCTATACATCATCATTCTATGTATAACTACATACATTTGCCTATTGGTAAGGCCATCAATATTCCATTCATATATCTGCTTACCGCTGAAACTATTCGGAGCATACATATCATCCTGCTCTTCGAATAGAACATCCTGAGGAGTAGGCCTAGGATAGTAAAACATCATTTGCCTTGGTTTATCAGCAAATTTCGAACTATAAGAAGACTTTAATTTATTAATTTGATCATAAGTTAGTTTTGGAAAATCACCTTCAAAAACTTCATTTTCAGAAAATGCATTATCACTTTCCTCTGTATTAATTAGAGGCTTTAGTGATAACTCTTTAAATTTCTCATTTAAAAATTTTTCGATATTATATGCATCAGGTTTTAATTTAAAATCTTCAACATCAGGAGGAGGCTGAATAGTTGGAATGGCTACTCGAGGTGGCTTTTCCAATTTTTCTTTTCCTGATGTGCTAGCAGTATTACTGCTTATTATAGAACATAGTTTATCTACCTTATCATGTAAAGATACAATATGCTCACCCAATATATGAACATAAATATTAGTATAGTTATGCTGTTTTAACATAATATTAATATGTTTAACAGTAACTTGTAAGGTATTATCCTCTATCATCGCAGAAAAAGCTGCAAAATCCATCATTTTTCCCTCCTTCTTTATTTTAAAAGGTTGCTGTGGAGGTAATACATCGTCAATGATTTTACCATTTAACAACTCGAATTGTCTTTCCAAAACAGCAATATAATTTGCCACATATTTTCCCATAAACCATGGGATAAAAGATATAATTTTGTTGACTTTCTCAAGATCTTTATAAAATTCTTCTTGAAAATCATTTTGTTCAGTTTTATTAAAACTTTTGAAAAACCATCTTCTAAAAAGTTCCCATCTGGGTTTATAAAAATCCTCAGATATTTTCTTTCTTGCGGGTGATCCCCGACTAAAATCAATTGTGGATGTAAAATCCATTAAATATTTTCACCAAAATCCATTTCAGATGCAGTTATATCCGCATCGTCAATCTGTTGTTCTCTTATAGGAGCAACAGGAGTGACAATATTATTTTTATCAATTTTTAAAGTATGATACCTAGAGGCTTCCTCCCTTATCTGAGAAGTAGAAGCTCTAGAAGGAGTTTGAACAATATAATCAATTGGAGAAATATGAGAATGATATAAAGAATTAGATCTAGACAAACTTTGAAGACTAGATCCCTCAGATCTCATATCCATCCTGCTCATAACATCGTTAGATCCAAATTTGATCTTTACATTACCTTCTGGAGTTTGCTCAATTCCAGTCAAATCTGTATTTTTAAAATCTTTTGGCGTGGCTGCTTCCTCCATGACCCACTCTTTGGGGAAGTCTATCTCATCCCACTTGATAGGTCTTCTGGTAGAGACTTTAGTCTTACCAAAATTAGTTTCTATTAAAATAGTTTCATTTTTAAAATCCATAATTTTACACATAGGATTTAGGGTATATAATGGCTTGTAATAAATCCTGTAACAAATACATATAACTTCCGTATTAGGCATATAATCATAACCATGTAATTTAACATTTAAAACTAAAGCTTTTAAAGCATTTTCATCCGACAATGATAGCTGTAAAT